>OV281350.1:26278055-27756111 GCA_923062675.1 Marasmarcha lunaedactyla
GACATGAAGACCGTATTCGACGTTATTCAAAACGTCGATATTAACGAAATTTCCGTGCTCGCACGCAAACTGCGAGCCGCGCGCTCTCCTCAAGAGCGTTTATTTGCTTTAGCCGAGCATCACTCGCTCCTAAGTTCGTTGTAAATTCTTTTATAATTTATAAATTCGTAAATAATAAATTATAATGTCTAGACCCGCGAATCCCGCGTCCAGTCGTATTAAACCCAAGGGCTTATCCCTAGTATCTTTTAACGCTCGTAGCCTTAATACCAACCTTCCCGAGATTAAACTGTTCCTTCAGAACAAAGAACCTGACTTATTCCTTCTCCAGGAGACATGGCTTACTCCAAACCGCTCCAGGGGATTCGCTATACCTAAGTACGCGCTTACTCGCAACGATAGGCCCAACTCTGACGGTTTCGGCGGCACCGCTATATATTACAAAAGAGGCTTCCACTGCTGTCCTCTCCCTACCCCTCCTCTCCTCAACATGGAAGCCACTGTGTGTAGATTGGCTATGACTGGTCATCCGACCATCATCATAGCTTCAATCTACATACCTAGTGGTACCAGACCAATCCGCAGCGACTTTGAGGCCATTCTCGCCCTCGGCCATTCAGTCATTATGTTCGGAGACTTTAACTCCAAACATACTGACTGGACGTGCCTATCGACTAACACCAGCGGTATCGCTCTCCTCGACATCACTAACTCGCTTGACCTAGATGTCATATCCCCCGTCACTCCCACTCACTATCCCAACAACCCGTCCTACTCTCCTGACATCCTCGACTTTGCAATTATCAAGCGAATCAATCTTGACCTAAGGTCTATCGAACCGCTCGATGACCTAGGCTCCGACCATCGCCCCGTTTACCTCGTGCTAGGACCGCCGAACGATAACGTCTCATCTCCTAAGACCTTTACCAATTGGAAAGGTTTTAAAAATACGTTAGTTTCAGCCTTAGAGGCTCCGAACTCTCCACTCGCGATCTCTCCTGAGCAATTAGATAGCCCGGATAAAATCGATTCATTAGTAAATTCTCTCACTGATGCTATCAACTCAGCCATCAGTGACAACGAAAAGGTTGCTAAGCAAGGCAAACCCACGCTTCCCTTAGCCGTTAGCAATCTTATTAAAGCTAAAAACGCGGCTCTCCGGAGAGCCAAGAAATATCCCACGCCCGCCTATAGAACAGCTGCGAATCAGCTTCAACGTAAAGTTAGGTCTTGCCTCGCGGAACTCCGAGACGCTCAGATGAACGATCTCATGGCGAATATCTCTCCGTCCCACCAAGCGTACTATAGCATGGCCCGAGCCTTACGCGTAGACACCGTCTCTCACGTTCCTCCTCTCACTCGTCCCGATGGCACTACTGCCTTCGAAGTCGAAGAGAAAGCCGAATGCTTCGCCGACAGCATTGCCGCACAATGCTCGCCCAGCACGCAACCTGCGAATCCTACTCACATCAAAGCGGTGGAGGACGAAGTCCTTCGCAGAGACTCTCTCCCCATCACCGCCGACCCTGTCACAGTCTCTAATGACGAAATCTTGCTTCTCATTAGAAATCAAAAGTCCAAAAAGGCTCCGGGTGCGGATGGAATTTCCAACCACGCACTTAAGCACCTACCGCAACAGATGCTTACCTTGTTAGCTATCATTTTCAATGCCTGCTTCGACCATAGCTACTTTCCTAAAGCTTGGAAAGAAGCGACAGTCATAGGCATTCCCAAGCCGGGCAAACCTCTGAACGTCCCGTCTAATCACAGACCCATCAGCCTCCTCAAGGCAATGTCTAAACTTCTCGAGAGAGTCATACTTTCTGGAATGCGGAACCATCTGTTTCCAACGGATGGCGATCCTCTCATTATTCCCCATCAGTTCGGCTTTCGCGCTAAACACTCCTGCCCTCAGCAAGTCCACCGAATCGTCGAGTATATACTTGACGGTTTCTATCCGCGTCGTTATAAAACAGTCGCGGTTTTCTTTGACGTAGCCAAGGCTTTCGATAAAGTCTGGCACAGCGGTCTCGTTTATAAACTCTACAAGATAGGCTTACCGGATCGCCTAGTCAGGATAATAGCGTCGTTTCTCAAAGACCGTACGTTTCGATTTAAACACGAAGGCACGCTTTCTGCACCTCGTCCCATAAAGGCTGGAGTCCCTCAAGGCTCAGTCCTCGCCCCTCTGCTGTACACCGTGTACACCAACGACATTCCCATCCCGCCGAAAGGCGTCGAACTCGCCCTCTTCGCTGACGACACCGCACTCTATACCAAAGGCCACGGTGTTCGGCGCCTTGTAACCAGACTCCAAAAGGCCGTAAACGCCCTTGGTGCATGGTTTCAAGAATGGCGCATCGATGTGAACCCTGAAAAGAGTTCTGCGATGCGCTTCGACCACAAACGCCGTCGTCCCGATGGCGATCCCCACGTTCGAATGTTAGGCATTCCCATCCCCTGGAAGCGCAGTACTAAATACTTAGGCGTCACATTAGATCCGACGCTTTCTTTCAAGCCACACGTTGAAAGAGTTTCGAAACTCGCTCGTCACTATTTAGTCCGCCTAAATAGCATGTTAGGTAGAAAAAGTAAAATGTCCTTCAGAAACAAACGTACACTTTACAAGGTCTGCGTTAGACCCGTCATGACGTATGCCTCGCCAATCTTTGCCCACGCCAAACCTTCCCTCCTGCACAAACTGCAGGTAGTTCAAAACCTCTTTTGCCGCCGGGCCACAGGCGCACCGTGGTACGTGCGTAACGCGGACTTGCATAGAGATCTTGAACTGCCTACAGTACAACAATATCTCAAAACACTCTCTGAAGCGTTCTTCAAACGCTCCGAAACCCATCCCAATCCTCTAGTTCGTGATTCTGTCTCATATGCTACTCCTGTGTTAGACTCGAAGTTCAAAGTCGCTAGGCCTAGAAATGCGCAAGCGTACTCATCCACCAGACTGTCACGCGATCTCGAGGCCCTTCTGGCCGCAAATTCTAATTCTAACGTAAATTCTAATTCTAACGTAAATCCTAATACTAACGTAAATGCGAGTTAATTCAATTTTATTTTGCAATTTTTTAATTTTTGTTTTAATTATTGATTATTATTTTGAGCACCTTCAGTGCTACGTATTCACCTTCAGTGCTTTGAGCGCCTTCAGTGCTATGTAATCCCAGCGGGTGACCCCTTCTGGGCCCCGCTAGCGCGGCCTCTTTCTCCAATTGGCCGTCGCTCAGATGAAGGCTGAGTGGCAAAAATGCACGAGCCGACAGGGGGTTTTTAGTGGGTATGGTCCTGGTAGTCGTCGGGACGAGTCCCACATAACTTTGGAATCGCGCCAGAGTATGCGTCAGGGCATTTTTATCCTCCTGCCCTTCGCGCGGAGGGGAACAAAAAAAAAAAAAAAAAAAAGATTCCTGGTTACCCTTGCATGGCGCAACTCTCATATTAACATATTTAACAGCATACGTACTGCCACTTTACTTAATAACTACAAATTGACGTTTAAATTATCGTTTATTCTTATATCGATTAGTCTGATATCAGTTTCTTATTTTCATTTAGTTAGTTATTTAATTGTATATCATTTTGATCCATTTTTGATTAACTACGTTTTAAGTACGTAAAATCCTTACAATAATTGTAAAAAAAATGCTTAAGTAAATACAAATGTTTTTGTAATTTGAAAAACCGTACAGAAGCCTTTGAGCACGTCGGATAAAGTAGAATAATAATTCAATCTTATTTTTGTAATTTTATAATTTTGGTGTTGAATTCTACCTTTAATTTTTTTTCTTTTTTGTTTCTGGTTTTCCTTTTGTTAATTAGTAAAAGATCTTTTAAATATTCCTGTTTGTGAACAAACAGGGTTTTTTTCAAATACAGTTTTTTTTTAATTTAATATTTAAACCAGTTCTTAAGGCTGCTCTTAAATAGCCGAGACAAGAAAGGGAACTCTTCATAGCATAATGAAGCAGCTATAACTGGGAATTGTCGCATCGGATGACAGCCACATCCATCTTCTATATCTCGTATACAAATCTTCATGCAAAAAAAAACTATAAAATATGAATACCTGCTATTCATGACATACAGCAATTAGCCATTACAATAACAATAAACCAATTTTCCACTTCAGTTTTGCTATAGCCTTCTGAGACATATATTTTCGAAACAGAGCTTTTTAAAGTTGTAACAAAGTATTTCAACTTAAATATAAACCTTTAACCTCAATTAGGGTGAAGTTGTAAAACCATTATTATATTTGAATTTTACGGCCTGTAGGTAAGCCCCAGGTGAGACTGAAACTGCTCCGTAGAGGGAAAACCAGGGTTTTATTGCCTAACCAATAATTGAAATTTGATTTCCTCTGTTTTCAGCTTGCAAACAAAGGTAGTTTGAAAGTTTACCGAGTGTTCTTATTTACAGTCTAGGCAATTCACTGTTGCTATTCTAAAATTGTTAATGTGAAACAATTTCTTAAGTAACATTAAGATAACACAGACAGAAGATACACAAAAGTTTGTAAAAGGATTTGGAACCTGATTACAGTATAAATCTCGTAATCACAGGATCAAATAAGGAACTAGCCTTATTGGATCATCCTGTAGTATCTGATATCTATCCTGTAGTATAAAATAATTTGCTTTGTTTGTATTAAATATAAAAAAATATATTAGAAACAGAAAAAAGCCATCGCAGCGTGAACTTTATCTTGGGTTTATCATCTTGTTTGTAATACAACCATCTTAAATTCAAGAACCATTAAAATGTGTGCTTACGTAAATAAAAAATAAATGAATGTTTACCTCACTTGTTTGGAAAAGCTTAAAGTAATTTAATTTAAAAATCATAGCTAGTTTATCGCACCAGATGGTGTTGGAGAATTGTAATGTAATGAACGTTGGAATTTTGAATTCAAATTGTAATGAATGTGGGTAGACTTAAGTGAGAATGTGATCACTTTTATTTAAATGTGATCTAATCTGTGAGTAAGTATCAACTTCAAAGTGGAGTTATATCTCAGATGTTCTACTTCGGTTTAAATTTTACTGTAGTACTGTAGCAGTGGTGCAAGCTGTAAACTTTCCATATCTTGCAAGAGATTTGTCATATTTGGTAAACTACAAGTTGAGCAGTCAAGTAGAGTTCAATTCATGTGAGCTTCAGACAAGTTATTTAGGTCAGTAAGTCATAATCTTAAGTTAAATTTTGAAGGTCGGTTCCGTTGAGTTATTTATTTTAGATTTTGTGGATTTTTTCAATACGTTCAGTAGATTTTTGTTGTTTACGACGTTATCGATATCGTGATCTTTATCGCGATCGGAAGTTTTCGATGTTGAGAGATAGAGTGCGTTGCTGAAATATTTTATAATGATTAGAGGAATAATGTATCTTTTTTTTTTTGGGAAACTGTATGTGAAAATAAGGATTCACTAATTTTTTTTTGCAATTTCTTTTAATTAATTCATTGATGCCGATTTATCAGTCCGATGTGGCGTGCGACACACTTTTGTAAGAGTATTAAATTGTAAAGGCTGTATGAAATTACTTTTTAACTTCTTTTATTCAGTTCCGTTTCCGGTTCAGTTTCCGGTAGCACTTCTAACGTTTCTGTGGATTCATCGGATTGTTATCTAGGCTTTTTTTTACTTTGACAGTAATCACTGTAATTGTCAATTAAATTTAAATAAATAAATCCAAAGCTAGACTTTATCGTGCGCTACTTCTCTTGTTTCAGTGGGAGAACGTGTAATTTTTACGCTCGTAATTTGGGACAGAAAATGTACAACGCATAAACAAAGTTCAGAATCGGATTAGAAAAGATTTAGCTAAACTATAAAAAAAACTTTTACAATTTAAAAATAACATTCGTTGGTTAGACGAATTAGCTCATTTGAGCGCTGGCTGAATCACGTGCAATTTTCCTAAAACTCGTTCCAAACAGAATTTTTTAGACGCAAAAGTGGAGTTAACTTTTTCTTAGAATCGTCGTGTCCATAACTATTGACTATAATGTAAGACGTAAGAAGAAGACGAGTTATCATTAATCATAGAATGGGGTTAAATCGGGCTGGTAACTTAAACATTTAAACTTTTTATACCATTTACTTGAAATTAACAAAAACAATAACATTTTCTAATGCTTTATTAGGCCTTTCAAAATTACCCAAGTGGAAGTTCCCAACCAAAAACCAAATCAGACTGTGGGTATAGTTTCGAGCTCGGACAAGGGGTACAAGGTGGATAGGAGCAGGCGGCGGAAAATTTAAGATGTTTGTGGCACTGACGGTGTCTTTAGGGAAAGCCTTTTCCATTTTGGCTTTTCCATGAGTGTAAGGGATTTGTTTCCTTCATCGCGGGTAGCGCCTAACCTTCGTCGCGATTGAAATTGTTCCAATTGCTTTTTACAATGGCTTTATAAATCTTCTACGGCACGAATTTTTTCTCTTGAACTTTGGCTTTGTCAAAGCGGATATAATGAGACTGTTGCATACGAGTAAAAGGAAGAACCGTGTAAAATGAGTTAAAGGCAGGAACGACAGGAAAAGGCGAGTAATTAGTTAATAGTGTATTTAATAATTACAAAATCCTTTACATGTTTATATAAAATTTAGAATAAAATGCGCATATTAGTTTTAGAAAGGAACTGCACAACTAAGAATGTTATGAAGCAAAGACGCTGCTGACAATTAAGCCGCGCCATATTTAGATATACAAAAATTAAAAGACACATACATCTACATACAACCGCTTTTTCATCTTCGGTCATTGTAAATAATGTCTTTTCTTTTTTTGATCAGAGATACATTAAGTCAAATATAAGAAATATCTACTTAAGTCCGCCCTTTCAATTAAATGCTCACCAGAAATATCTATAGTACTTCGTAAATTTTGACTTGTATCAGATGTGTCTTATTTAAGAGAAAGTCTAAGATTCTACTAAATGCCACATCTTAAAATTTAGGCATCTTTTTTTTCTTATGGCATTAGAATAACCATTTCACTTAAGAGTTAGCCGTGTTGTAGAATAGATTCGTTCAGCTAACTGGCTAGTATAATTTAGAATAGTTACAGCAAAGAATATGAGATCTGTTTATTACTTTCTTACAAACTCGTTATATCTTGTGACTTGCGCGAGCCGAGCGAACGAAGTGAGTGTGGTGCGGTAGCACACGGCGAAGCACCATTGTGAACTTTTATGAATAAAACAAAGCAAACAATGTTCAACCCAACAACTCAGACCCGATCTCAAACTCAAACTCTCAAACTCAAAACATTTATTCGCCAAACAGCTACAGCACAGTACAACACAACAGTTAACAAAACACAAATACAACAGATAGTAGACAAAAATAAAACAAAAGCATTAAACAAACAAGTGCATTGCAACACAAAACAAAAGAAAAGAATTAAAAGAAATAAAGTAAAATTATTAATCAACAAAAACAGACAACTACGTAGATAAAAACATTGCGCCGCAGCATGCTTGCCGAATAGGGCACATCTCAGCATGATGCTGCAGCCATAGCTACAGCGCTGATGTTCCGAAGTGCCCTCAGTGTGTTTGCGCGCTAACGCAGCTACTAACAATTATCAGTGAATAAACACAACATAATATATATATATACATACACACACACATACACATACAAGCGCATATATAAACATACATACACCCATACATATACACATACAAACATAGTTAACTATAAAAATATAACAAATTAAACTACTAAAAGTTGATATTTAACTATTAAATTTTTACATCTCACGATTTTTACATTTTACGTCTCACGACGACAACTCGTAGCAATACTCATACGCTGAGATTCGTACAAATCTCGCTTCGTCCTCGACGACTTGAGATAAGCCTCTGTAGGACTTACGCTGCGGCCGGTTTCGATCGGCTGCAACTAAGTCGGTCTCGCAGCAACAACAGAGCTGAGCTTACTACGGTCGATTAAATTCAATAGTAGTTCGCAAGGCTCGGGCTGTTTTTCTGGCTGCGTACTTGACGCTTGGCGCCTGTTACGTAGTGAGAGACTCGCTCTGCGGCCGGCTCCGGCCAGTCGTAACGTAGTCAATCCCGCACTTTTAGTGCAACCCAACTCGTCAGGTCTACGGCCGGTTTTTGTTGTCAATTTATTGACAACACACTCCGTAGTAGACTCGCCTTTGATCAGGTGGATACTTAATGGTGACAACAAGCCTGATAGCGTTGCCCCGGTGCGCTTCCAAGGCCCTCAGGCCAAGGAGAAACCGGCTGACCCGATCCCATTGCACTTGGGCCTTTCCCAGGGTGACGGTACAGTGCTGTCCGACTTAGGGGCACCACTTCGCGTCGTCCCCATCCCCCCTACCGTGGGTAGGTAGGTTTAGGTGCTACGTTTGCTAGGGAACCTAGGCATTCTTATATATTTATATATTTTATATTGTAAGACCAAGCCCTCCAATGGACCAGCAAAGCTTGGTAAACTTTGCTAGGTCACTCGTCCAGGCGCTCGTTGCGTCCGGCGCCAGCATACCCGATGGCGTACTAACTCAGGCCTTACAGGCTACTATCGCGTCCCCGGCCCCTCAGGCCCCAACCCCGGCCCCTCAGGCCTCCAACGTCCAGACCCCTCAGGTCTACAGCTCTCCCGCGTCTCCCGTCTCGTCCGAGATGGACTGTGAATCGGTCATAAGCTCTCACGCGTCGCGTCGCAAGCGTAACGCTCCCGGGAGCGACTCCGAACCCGCGTCCGATACGTCGTCAGATGCCGTCACTTTAACCGGCTCTCCTGAGTCCGCATTTCAGCTAGTCGCCAAGCGCTCCAAGAAGCGCTCGAAGAAAGCCTCGGTATCCTCAATACCCGAGCCCTCCCCGGTTTCTTCAACACCAGCCCCCGCGCCATTAAAATCGCTCGAAGTAACCGCGTCTCCGTCGGTCCCATCGAAGCCAGCGTCGCGCTGCGCTCCCGTCCCACCGAAGCCTCAGCTCCCTCCACCCGTCTTTCTCCGCGAAAAAGCGGACCGCGGTATCTAATCTTTGCAAAGAGCAAAAAATTAACTATTTCAAAGCAACCAACGCAGGCGATTCAATTAAAATCCAGGTCGTGACTGTAGCTACCTGTCATACAAATGGCATACTACTATAAATACTACTACCGGCGGCCGCAGTATTTATGTGACGCATCGCGCCTGCGCCGCCGTGACCAGTCTGTAGCGAGTTTAGTTGCGGATCGGTTTCTTTTGTGGAGACAAGTAAAACAGTAATTGCAGATGTAATGTCACGAATATTTATTACATGCTTTGGTCTATATATACAAAATCAGTAAATGCGAGAAAGAGAGCGGCTGCTAGAGCAGGATAGCAGCACATATAAATATCGGCTTTTTTTTATGGTTCCCCTCCGCGGGAAGGGCAGGAGGATAAAAATGCCCTGACGCATACTCTGGCGCGATTCCAGAGTTATGTGGGACTCGTCCCGACGCTTACCAGAACCATACCCACTAAAAACCCCCTGTCGGCTCGTGCATTTTTGCCACTCAGCCTTCATCTGAGCGACGGCCAATTGGAGAAAGAGGCCGCGCTAGCGGGGCCCAGAAGGGGTCACCCGCTGGGATTACATAGCACTGAAGGTGCTCAAAGCACTGAAGGTGAATACATAGCACTGAAGGTGCTCAAAATGAAAATCAATAATTAAAACAAAAATTAAAAATTGCAAAATAAAATTGAATTAATTCGCATTTACGTTAGAATAAGGATTTACGTTAGAATTAGAATTTACGTTAGAATTAGAATTTGCGGCCAGAAGGGCTTCGAGATCGGCTGACAGTCTGGTGGATGAGTACGCTTGCGCATTCCTAGGCCTAGCGACTTTGAACTTCGAATCTAACACAGGAGTAGTATATGAGACTGAATCACGAACTAGAGGATTGGGATGGGTTTCGGAGCGTTTGAAGAACGCTTCAGAGAGTGTTTTGAGGTGTTGTTGTACTGTAGGCAGTTCAAGATCTCTGTGCAGGTCCACGTTACGCACGTACCACGGTGCGTCTGTGGCCCTGCGGCAGAAGAGATTTTGAACTACCTGCAGTTTTTGCAGGACGGAGGGTTTGGCGTGGGCAAAGACTGGCGAGGCATGTGTCATGACTGGTCTAACGCAGACCTTATAAAGCGTACGTTTGTTTCTGAACGACATTTTACTTTTTCTACCTAACATACTATATAAGCGGCCTAAGTAAAAACGGGCGAGTTTCGTTACTCTATCGACGTGTGGCTTGAAAGAAAGCGTCTGGTCTAAGGTGACGCCTAAGTATTTGGTAGTGCGCTTCCAGGGGATGGGAGTACCTAACATTCGAACGTGCAGATTGTCAGCGACATGACGTTGTTTGCAGTCGTTGTTCACATCGATACGCCATTTTTGAAACCATGCACCGAGGGCGTCTACAGCCTTTTGGAGTCTGGTGGTGAGACCCGGGACACTTTGGCCTTTGGTGTAAAGGGCTGTGTCGTCGGCAAAGAGGGCGAGTTCGACGTCTTTCGGCGGAATGGGAATGTCGTTAGTGTACACGGTATACAACAGAGGGGCGAGGAATGAGCCTTGAGGGACTCCAGCCTTTATGGGACGAGGCGCGGAAAGCCTGCCTTCATGTATGAAACGAAACGTGCGGTCTTTGAGAAACGACGCGATTATCCTAACTAGGCGAGCCCGTAAGCCTATTTTGTAGAGTTTATAAACGAGACCGCTGTGCCAGACTTTGTCGAAAGCCTTGGCTACGTCAAAGAAAACTGCGATCGTTTTCTTACGTTTCGGATAGAAGCCGTCGAGTACGTACTCGATGATTCGATGGACTTGCTGAGGGCAGGAGTGCTTAGCGCGGAAGCCGAACTGGTGGGGAATGATGAGGGGATCGCCATCCGTTGGAAACAGATGATTCCGCATTCGAGAGAGTATGACTCTCTCGAGAAGTTTAGACATTGCCTTGAGAAGGCTGATGGGTCTGTGATTGGCCGGGATATTAAGAGCTTTACCCGGCTTGGGTACGCCTATGACTGTCGCTTCTTTCCAAGCTTTTGGAAAGTAGCTAAGGTCAAAGCTGGCATTGAAAATGATAGCTAACAAGGTAAGCACCTGTTGAGGTAGGTGCTTAAGTGCGTGGTTGGAAATTCCTTCCGCACCCGGAGCCTTTTTGGACTTTTGATTTCTAATGAGAAGCAAGATTTCGTCATAAGAGACTGTGACGGGGTCGTCGGTGATGGGGAGAGATTCTCTGCGGAGAACTTCGTCCTCCACCGCCTGGATGTGTGAGGGATCAGCAGGTTGCGTGCTGGGCGAGCATTGTGCGGCAATGCTGTCAGCGAAGCATTCGGCTTTCTCTTCGATTTCAAAGGCAGTAGTGCCATCGGGACGAGTGAGAGGAGGAACGTGAGAGGTGGTGTCTACGCGTAAGGCTCGGGCCATGCTATAGTACGCTTGGTGGGACGGAAAGATATTCGCCATGAGATCGTTCATCTGAGCGTCTAAGTGTTCCGCGAGGCAAGACCTAACTTTACGTTGAAGCTGATTCGCAGCTGTTCTATAGGCGGGCGTGGGATATTTCTTGGCTCTCCGGAGAGCCGCGTTCTTAGCTTTAATAAGATTGCTAACGGCTAAGGGAAGCGTGGGTTTGCCTTGCTTAGCAACCTTTTCGTTAACACTGATGGCTGAGTTGATAGCATCATTGAGAGAATTTACTAATAAATCGATTTTATCCGGGCTATCTAATTGTTCGGGAGAGATCGCGAGTGGAGAGTTCGGAGCCTCTAAGGCTGAAACTAAAGTATTTTTAAAACCTTTCCAGTTGGTAAAGGTCTTAGGAGATGAAACGTTATCGTTCGGCGGTTCTAGCACGAGGGAAACGGGGCGATGGTCGGAGCCTAGGTCATCGAGCGGTTCGATAGACCTTAGATCAAGATTGATTCGCTTGATAATTGCAAAGTCGAGGATGTCAGGAGAGTAGGACGGGTTGTTGGGATAGTGAGTGGGAGTGATGGGGGATATGACGTCTAAGTCAAGGGAGTTAGTGATGTGGAGGAGAGCGATACCGCTGGTGTTAGTCGATAGGCACGTTCAGTCAGTATGTTTGGAGTTAAAGTCTCCGAACATAATGACTGAATGGCCGAGGGCGAGAATGGCCTCAAAGTCGCTGCGTATTGGTCTGGTACCACTAGGTATGTAGATTGAAGCTATGATGATGGTCGGATGACCAGTCATAGCCAATCTACACACAGTGGCTTCCATGTTGAGGAGAGGAGGGGTAGGGAGAGGACAGCAATGGAAGCCTCTTTTGTAATATATAGCGGTGCTGCCGAAACCGTCGGAGTTGGGCCTATCGTTACGAATAAACGCGTACTTAGGTATAGCGAATCCCCTGGAGCGGTTTGGAGTAAGCCATGTCTCCTGGAGAAGGAATAAGTCAGGTTCTTTGTTCTGAAGGAACAGTTTAATCTCGGGAAGGTTGGTGTTAAGGGTACGAGCGTTAAAAGATACTAGGGATAAGCCCTCGGGTTTAATACGACTGGACGCGGGATTCGCGGGTCTAGACATTATAATTTACTAATTTACGATTTTATACAAAAATAAAAAAATAAAAATTTATAACGAACTTAGAAGCGAGTGATGTTCGGCTAACGCAAATAAACGCTTTTGAGGAGAGCGGGCGGCTCGCAGTTTGCGTGCGAAAACAGAAATTTCCGTAATGTCGACGTTTGGAATGACGTTGAACACGGTCTTCATGTCCTCAGCCAGCGACGACTGAGGTGAAGATGACAAAGCAGGACGCGGCCCTACGGAAGCTACGGGAGCTGGGATGGGTCGTGAAGGTGCAGGCGGGACAGCCGGACGCTGCCTCCAAGACAGAGCCGGAGTAGGCGTCGGCTGAACGGGCTTTGCTTCCGGGGGACCCCGGTTGCGCAGCGGCGGGAAGTTAGCGGGAGTGAGCGGCGGCGCCGGTTTAGGCACGACCCTCTTGGCGGTGGAGCGTGGAGCGCGCGGGCAACCCCTGTAGTTAGCTGTGTGGCCGGACTGGCCGCAAAGCACACAGGCAGGGGGGGAAGTGGATTCGGGAGTGCGAGTGCACTCCTTCGTTATATGAGGATCCAGGCACTTAACGCACCTGGGGGGAGCTGAGCAGTTAGCCACTGCGTGGCCGTAGAGCTGGTAGCGGTGGCACTGCCCAGGGTGACCACGGGGGTTGGGACGCTCCACGGAGATATTCGAGAGTCCGCAGATTGTGCGAGCCTCTCTGAAGATCTCCCTCGAGTTGGGAGAATTAGACAAGATAACTAAAGCTAACGGAAAGCGCCTACCGCGGTTAGAGTGCATCTTGTGCACTGCTACAGCCGGGAAGCCCTGGGACTTAAGGTCCTCGAGAATGTCTTCATTACTGAGTTCAAACGGGACGCCCCGTAGTACTGCGCGGATCTTACGCTCCTCCGGGAGGGTGTAAGTGTGGTACGCGATTTGTTGAAGCGAAAGTAAACGAGTGATCGCGCGGAAGTCGTCGATAGTCGCGACTTGAATTTTTATAGTATCGCCTGCGTTATTTGCCTAGAGGTAATTGATTTTGTGCTCTTTGCACAGGTTAGAAACCGCGGTCCAGCGCGCTTTATCGCGGAGGAAGACGGGCGGAGGGAGCTGAGGCTTCGATGGGACAGGAGCGCAGCGCGTCGCTGGCTTAGACGGGACCGACGGAGACGCGGTCACTTCGAGTGACATGAGGGGCGCGGGGGCGAGTGTAGAAGACACCGGGGTTGGCTCGGGTGTTGAAGACACCGCGGCTTTTTTCGAACGCTTCTTCGAGCGTTTGGCAACTAATTGGAACGCGGGCTCAGGAGAGCCGGTTAAAGTGGCGGTGACCGACGAAGCTTCGGACGCGGCGGGGTCTGAATCGCTCCCGGGTGCGGTACGCTTCCTACGAGATGAGCGCGAAGATGAAACCGACGCGCAGTCCATATCGGATGGAACGGGAGACGCGGTAGAGCTATACACCTGAGGGGTCTGAACGTTAGAGGCCTGAGGGGCCGGGGACGCGATAGTTGCCTGTAAGGCGTGCGTTAGTACGTCATCTGGGATGGGGATGCTGGACGCAGCGAGCGCCTGGGCGAAAGACCTAAGGATGTTAACGACGCTTTGGTCCATTGGGGGGCTTGGATATGTAATGTATAAATATATAATATATGCCTAGGTTCCCTAGCAAACCTAGCACCTATTTATATAAAAATACCTAGAGTTCCTAAATAAAAACCTAGCGAACCCTAGCGGCTAACCTCCCTACCAGCGGTAGGCGGGGCTGGGGAGAATAACTTAAAACTAACCGTAGTACGCCGAAGGCCGCTACCAAGAAACCTAAAAAAGGGTACGCAGGTAAAGAGTTGACCGCGTTAGGGTCAAACTTTACCGACAAAAAAGACAAATACACACGAAAACACACAAATATGATAAAAATAAATATGAAAATAGGAGAAAATAAATAAAATAGAGAAGAGAAATAAAATAAAAATAAAAAGGACTGGTTCAGTACAAATTCGTTGTCACCGTTAAGTATCCTTTGTACTGAAACCAGACTACTTACGCTGGTCACAACACTGCACTCAGCACAAGCACAACACAACTTAGCACAGCACTTTGAAGACTAAGGGGCTTAGTCGCAAAGAAAAATCGCACTTCGATAGCACTTAGAGGGAGTAGAAAAACCTTGAAAACCGTAGCACGGAACCAACACGCTAAACTGTGACGTCAGTGGACTAAGCGCCACGGAATATCGGGAAGGGACCGATCAACGGAGAACGGCGTCTTGCACGTCCGCACCGCGTGGCGATCGGAGCGAGAATATTCGAAATATCGGCCGGAGCGTCGTCTTCTTATTGTATGGGATGTACACAGGCAGTCGTTGCGGCGGTTGCGGCGGCGCAGGCGCGATGCGTCACATAAATACTGCGGCCGCCGGCGCCGCGACCTCAGACAGGTCGCTCCCGGCTGCCGAGTCACGATTGTTGTCTCACGACTTCTCTCGTATCAATACTCAAACGCCACTCTCAGATCCGTTCTGCGTCCGGCCCCGCTCGGACGCGTTCGCGGTCACTCCAGCTGTTGATTCACTATTGTCGTCTCACGACGTCAACTCGTTCGCAATACTCATACGCTGATAGCTTCTTCAGGGCTTACGCTGCGGCCGGTTTCGATCGGCTGCAAGTAAGTCGGTCTCTCGCACAGCAACAACAGAGCTGAGCTTACCGCGGTCGATTAAATTCGATAGTGGTTCGCGAGGCTCGGGCTGTTTTTCTGGCTGCGTACTTGACGCTTGGCGCCTGCTACGTAGTCAGAGACTCGTTCTGCGGCCGGCCCCGGCCGGTCGTAACGTAGTCAATCCCGCACTCTGTGCACCCCTCGCATTAAAAACACCACCTCGGTGAGTGCAGCAAAAACAGGGTTGAGCTTACCACGGTCGATTAAATTCGATAGTGGTTCGCAAGACTCGGGCTGTCTTTCTGGCTGCGTACTTGACGCTTGGCGCCTGTACGTAGTCAGAGACTCGCTCTGCGGCCGGCTCCGGCCGGTCGTAACGTAGTCAATCCCGCACTCTGTGCACCCCTCGCATTAAAAACCTCACCTCGGTGAGTGCAGCAACAACAGGGTTGAGCTTACCACGGTCGATTAAATTCGATAGTGGTTCGCAAGACTTGGACTGTCTTTCTGGCTGTGTACTTGACGCTGGGCGCCTGTACGTAGTCAGAGACTCGCTCTGCGGCCGGCTCCGGCCGGTCGTAACGTAGTCAATCCCACACTTTTAGTGCAACCCAACTTCGTCAGGTCTACGGCCGGTTTTTGCTGTCAATTTATTGGCAACACACTCCGTAGTAGACTCGCGTTTGATCAGGTGGATACTTAACGGTGACAACTAAGCCTGATAGCGTTGCCCCGGTGCGCTTCCAAGGCCCTTCAGGCCAAGGAGAAACCGGCTGACCCGATCCCATTGCACTTGGGCCTTTCCCAGGGTGACGGTAGAGTGCTGTCCGAATTTGGGGCACCACTTCGCGCCGTCCCCAGCCCCCTTCCGCGGGTAGGGAGGTTAAGGTGCTAGGTTTCCTAGGGAACCTAGGAATTCATATATATTTATATATTTTATATTGTAAGACCAAGCCCTCCAATGGACCAGCAAAGCTTGGTAAACTTTGCTAGGTCACTCGTCCAGGCGCCAGCATACCCGATGGCGTACTAACTCAGGCCTTACAGGCAACTATCACGTCCCCGGCCCCTCAGGCCCCAACCCCGGCCCCTCAGGCCTCCAACATCCAGACCCCTCAGGTCCACAGCTCTCCCGCGTCTCCCGCCTCGTCCGAGATGGACTGCGAATCGGTCGCACGCTCTCACGCGTCGCGTCGCAAGCGTACCGCTCCCGGGAGCGACTCTGAACCCGCGTCTGATACGTCGTCAGATGCCGTCACCTTAACCGGCTCTCCTGAGCCTGCGTTCCAGCTAGTCGCCAAGCGCTCCAAGAAGCGCTCTATGAAATCCTCGGTATCCTCAATACCCGAGCCCTCCCCGGTGTCTTCAACACCAGCCCCCGCGCCGTTAAAAACGCTCGAAGTAACCGCGTCTCCGTTGGTCTCATCGAAGCCAGCGACGCGCTGCGCTCCCATCCCGCCGAAGCCTCAGCTCCCTCCGCCCGTCTTTCTCCGCGAAAAAGCGCGATGGACCGTAGTTTCAAATCTTTGCAAAGAGCAAAAAATCAATCACCTAAAAGCAACCAACGCAGGCGATACAATTAAAATCCAGGTCGCGACCATCGACGACTTCCGCGCGTTCACCAGGTTACTTTCTCTAAAACAAATCGCTTATCATACCTACGCCCTCCCTGAGGAGCGTAAGATCCGCGCAGTACTACGGGGCGTCCCGTTCGAGCTCGCGAACGAAGAAATCCTCGAGGACCTTAAGTCCCAGGGTTTCCCGGCCGAAGCAGTGCACAAGATGCACTCCAACCGCGGTAGGCGTTTTCCCTTAGCTCTTGTAATCCTTACCAACACTCCCAACTCGAAGGAGATTTTCAGAGAGGCTCGCACAATTTGCGGACTCTCGAACATCTCCGTCGAGCGTCCCAACCCCCGCGGTCACCCTGGGCAGTGCCACCGCTGCCAGCTATATGGCCACGCAGCGGCTAACTGTTTAGCTCCCCCCAAGTGCGTAAAGTGCCTGGATTCTCACATCACTAAGGAGTGCACTCGCACTCCCGAATCCATTTCCTAACTACAGGGGTTGCCCGCACGCTCCGCGCTCCACCGTCAAGATGATACGCTATTCCTAAGTACGCGTTTACTCGCAACGATAGGCCCAACTCCGACGGTTTCGGCGGCACCGCTATATATTACAAAAGAGGCTTCCATTGCTGTCCTCTCCCTGCCCCTCCTCTCCTCAACATGGAAGCCACTGTCTGTTGATTGGCTATGACTGGTCATCCGACAATCATCATAGCTTCAGTCTACATACCTTGTGGCTCCAGACCAACCCACAGCGACTTTGAGGCCATTCTCGCCCTCGGCCATTCAGTCATTATGTTCGGAGACTTTAACTCCAAACATACTGACTGGACGTGCCTATCGACCAACACCAGCGGTATCGCTCTCCTCGACATCACTAACTCACTTGACTTAGACGTCATATCTCCTATCACTCCCACTCACTATCCCAACAACCCGAACTACTCTCCTGACATCCTCGACTTTGCAATTATCAAGCGAATCGAATGGCGTATCGATGTCAACCCAGAAAAGAGTTCTGCTATTCAATTCGACCACAAACTCCGTAATCGCTACAACGATCCCCACATTCGAATGTTAGGTATTCTTATCCCCTGGAAGCGCAGTATTAAATACTTAGGCGTCACCTTAGATCAGACGCTTTCTTTCAAGCCTAACGTCGATAGAGTAACGAAACTCGCGCGTTTTTACTTAAGCCGCCTTTATAGTATGATAGGAAGAAAAAGTAAAAAGTCTTTCAGAAATAAACGTACGCTTTATAAAGTCTGCGTTAGACCCGTCATGTCATATGCCTCGCCAGTCTTTGCCCACGCCCAACCCTCCGTCCTGTATAAACTGCAGGTGGTTCAAAATCTCTTCTGCCGCAGGGCCATAAACGCACCTTGGTACGTGCGTAACGCGGACCTGCACAGAGATCTTGAACTACCTACAGTGCAACAGCACCTCAAAACGCTCTCAGAATCGTTCTTCAAACGTGCCGAAACCCATCCCAATCATCTTGTTCGAGATTCAGTCTCATATACTGCTCCTGTGTTAGATTCGAAATTCAAAGTCGCTAGACCGAGAAACGCGCACACTGGCGAACCCACGCAATTAACTTTAGATCTCGAAGCCCTTCAGGCCGCAAATTCAAATTCTAACGTTAATTCTAATTCTAACATAAATCCGAATTAATGCAATTTTATTTGTCAATTTTTTATGTTTTCAATTATTTACTTTTCATTTTGAGCACCTTCAGTGCTATGTATTCACCTTCAGTGCTTTGAGCACCTTCAATGCTATGTAAATCCCAGCGGGTGACCCCTTATCGGCCCCGCTAGCGTGGCCTCTTTCTCCAATTGGCCGTCGCTCAGATGAAGGCTGTGTGGTAAAAAAAATTGCACGAGCCGACAGGGGGTTTTTTAGTGGGTAGAGGTTCTGGTAGGCGACGGGACGAGTCCCACATAACTCTGGATCGCGCGTGGCAGAGTATGCATTAGAGCATTTTTTATCCTCCTGCCCTTCCCGTGGAGGGGAACAAAAAAGTTCAACCCAACGGCTAGCTGTTTATTTAAATGGCTTATTCAAACATCCGCCTGTGAGACACGCATGACTCAAATAGTTTTCAGTTGGTTTTGGGTCACTTTGGAAGGTTATTCAAATTCAAATATTTATTTCTCAACATTGATAATTACTTGTTCCTATTGACGTCAAATAAAACATGACTCTACCACCAGTTCATAAAAACCTTCGTGAAGAAGAACTTCACGGGCTTAATGTTTTCGAAATAAATTATTTACGTTTATACAAAATTATTCTTATCTGCATCTGTTACCTCGGCAAGTCTTCCTCCCCTAAGTATCCAAACGACACCCGTTCACGAGTTAACGCGGGTTCTAGCCATCGCCCTCCTCAATCATATTACAAGGAAGTGAGCGACCTGTCACCCAACGCTACCATAAGGAAACGTACTTTAGTGACAATGACGCTTTAGACATTCATCGCGACGAAGAACTCAACGAACAAACAGACACATTACGCATGTTTTGTTACAAATTTTAGTAAAATCCTGTTAACGAGGGGATAATACCCAAAGGCTTTTATCATCCAAATAAACTGATAGTTTATAATATGCCTTAGCACACGACTGTTGCATTCTATCATTCACTGTAAAACTCCCAGCTTTAGTCAAAAAAGTTACATACTCTGTGTACTGTGATTGTCGTTTAAAGTAAAGTCCATTCAAATCTGAACAGCAAGTTTACTTAGAGCCACTGCGAACCCCGATAGGATTATACAAAAGTTCCCATTTGATTTGTTTGATCCCAACTCTATTATCTCTGGTCGGCTGGATCGCACTACATATGAATACGCCGAGTCTCTGTGATTAGAATTGTGGCGGTTACGTGCTCTGTGGAATTTAGAAATGATAAGGTTTTGCTTTACTAATGGCGTTAAGTTGGTCGTAGCGTCGAATAATATACAAATACAGCACATAATCAAATAATCAAATAAAGTACATATTAAAATAGTTCACTATTATTTTATCTAATAGTGGTGTTAATATAAATCATGTTAACTATTATTGATACGAAGCCTTCCGATATTGAAAAATTTTGTATTTGCGCAAAACGATTCACTGTTTTGCTGGCTAGGCCGAAGCTAGGCTAAGCTTGCATCCTTAATGTAATATGCAATCAATATCCAATTCAGTACATTTTTTTGAGGCTTTAACATTTACTTCCTTACTTAAGATACACATTTAACAATGTATAGTATATTCATTGTATGAAAAACGATGTCCATGATCTGGACTTATTACATTTCTGAACTAGAATTGTGGTCATCTTTATAATGCACACATCAAAAAAGACTAAGCAACATAATATACAAATTTGAATTATACAATGTATTGTCACATTAAATCGTTAGTATTATATTATTAATATTATTTTTTGTGTCTTTTCAAAGTTTTTTTTTAAATTTATTTATTGATTAACACATAAAAAAGAAACAAAGGTTATTTTCATAGCACAGTCAACAAAACTTATTGCTAGCGGTTACCTGACGACGGTGGGTCGCGAAACAATTATGGACTTTAAGTAAACGTACCTAACTAATAACCCTAGCCAGTTCTATAAAATATTGTTTGAGATAAGTTTTACATTTAGTTCCTGATACATACTTATTGACAAGTAGTTTGGTAATTTGTTTAAGATGTCTGGTAATACATATTCACATTTTCTCTTACCATATATAATTTTTATATTTTTCTAATTTAACTCTTTTCATATATACAATTGGTCTTAATTGATTACTTCGCTTATATTCAATGAGTTTTTTAACATTACATGATTCCATATTTAATATTGATAATTCAATTTTACTGTGTACCGGCAAAACTTTAGTGTATTGGAAAAGTTTTGAATAATCGTTGTTATACATATTTTTTATTTTACGAGGTACAATTGTTTTCAATAATTTTATTTGTCAATTATATATATTATTTATGTGACTTTTATATGTTCTACCATATGAGGATAGGCCATAATCAATTTTTGAGTCTGGCAAAGCTAAATATAATAATCTATGTGATTTATAAGGTATATCTGTATTTAAGTATAGTTAGTTTACTTAACCCTGGAACCCTACTCGGGGTGCTCCAGCACCCCACAGGGTTTAGTTTTTGCATTTATTTCGTGAGTGTACAATTCATAGATTTGACCTCCCATGTATTTTACCGTGTGGCCTCACACTATTAATTGGTCAGGGACAGGGCGTGAGCTTTACGGTGTAGACGTTATGGGGTGCTGTAGTACCCCAGTGTAGGAATAACGTTTGTATTTTTCTTTATTCTGATTGTTATTAATTTAGTTTATTTCGACTATTTGTGTATGTATATGCATTATTTAAATAGTTTAGTATTGGGGTTATAATGTGCAACAAGACTCAAACTGTTAACGCGAACTCATTAATGTCTACAATTTCTATTCAATTTTTCTACAACATGAAAAAGTAAATCTTATAGGATCATTTAATCATTTGTCATTCTTCCCGTGTACCTGTTTGTCCGTCTGACTGTTTTTTTTCTTTTTTTGCTATTTAAATGTCCCACAGAAAATAATAAGCCACAATTCAAGTTGCGTCGCACTTTAAAAAAATAATTAGGACTAAATCTTATACACGACCATTTGGAAGAATGTCTACAAAGGTTAACTTTGAGGAGGGATATAAAATAATGTATTTCTGCCATTCTCAAAAAACCTATGCCAGCTGATCCTTCTGTGTCTGTCCGTTACCCACAGGGGCGATGTGGTTTCTGTCCAAGAAATAAAGACCATAGAGCCAGACCAGGTGCACCCAATGAAAACTCCCAATTTGTTTGGAACACCAAATAAAAGTATGCCAAAAGTACTGTAATTAATATTTAATTTTAAACTGTAAGACTGATTTGTGATCTCATAGTTTTATTTCACAGAATAAAAAAATATTTTTGATGACTAGTTTTATTCAAACAATTTATACACAATTTCATTTAGGGGTGCCCCATCACCCCAGTGTAGGAACACTGAGTGCGTGAGACTGAGTGTATGATTCTAGGGTTAACATGGCTCTTAACTTTTCACAAATAAAATTAATATGTGGAATCCAATTAAATCAATAACATCAAACAAGTTAAAATATGTGGGGTTGTAGTCCTTGATTGAAGGTTTTCAGGCGTCATCGACGGAAGTGACTTCTCGCCAAGTGACATGCAAGTGACAGTCAAGTGACTTTCAAGTGACATTCAAGTCGTTATTGTATATTTTGTAGTTTATCTAGGTTTGATCAATGACATATTACATATAGAAAAGTTATCCGCTCTCAATAATGGCAACGCAATACAAGGCAATTGCCCGCTATTTGACGTGACACGGCTAAAAGTCAAACAAATTTTAATCCCCATTCTGTGTTTTTAATACCGTACAATACCTTCCTTTGTGTTAAGACAATGTACTAATTACACTGTCACTGTTAAAGAAAGAACGTTTAGTTTCATGAGTAAGCACAATTTTTTTTATAACTAATTTATTTATTATTTTATTTTGCTATTTAACATGAAGTTTTTAACTTGACATGGCTACTCATAAAGCGCCTGCCTAACAGCCCTGATTTAGCACCATGTGACCCTTTCTTGTTCCTTAAAATTAAAAACCAGCCCACGGGGCTCTGTTTTCTGAGAACTCCACGCATCTTGTTTAGTTGTTACTCATTTTGTGGATTTCTGACTTTGCTTTAGATTAAGTTTAGACAATGAACTATTAAAAAAACGTTGAAATAAATGCTATTTTGCTTATAAACTCAAGAATCATACGGGGTTTATTTCTAGTGTATTGGTAAGAAATATATGTTTGCTCTTTTTATATATATATATATATGTTACCTTTTTCATAAACGTTGTTTTCACGCGCCTTGCCGTGAGACTTAAAAAGATATTACGAAATAGAACTGGTACCAAAAACTCTTAAGTATTACGATTCATTTCTTTGATAAAGATAAATCAATTATAATACGAATTTTACGAATTTTATGTGGTATAACCCTCATTTATGATAAATAATTAACGACTTTCAGACATTGCCAACGTCTGTCAAATCCGTATTTATTTTTTTGTTACGGATGCCAAATCATCATGGCATTGTTGAACAGCGCGTGCAACATATAAAAACTTTAATCCACCAATCTCTTTGGAAAGAGCCTTTACAGTTTTTCTTTTATAAAAATCCTCCATATTAAAACTTGGTAACGCATGACGTTGAGAGGATTTTAAGAAATTCACAAACGTGATTAGATGTTGTAGTATATTTATTAACTCCAGATACTTAGTTTCAGTTTTACGATCACTTTCACTGTTATTCGAACACTCAATGTTATAAAATAGCTTCAAACTACAGCTAGATACAAGCCATTTACCGAATCAAAGCTACCAATTAAAACGTGTATCCAATGTGAATAAAAATTCCTGTTTATCCATTTATTTTTACATTTTATTGAACATAGAAACAGCAAACACATGGTTAAATTTTAATTTATTTATTAAATATTCATTGTAAAAAAAATTGCTTTGTACGAAATAAGTGAAATCGCATGATAAGGCAAAACATTATTCAAACTTCAACAAACATTAATCAATTCTCTACAAGTTTTATTAATATTTCTTACGTTCACTTTTGGTTCTACGAAATATAGTCGGACATTATCCTTTTTCTAATTTCTTAGAACCAATTTTTAACCCATGTCCAAAATGCGGTCCGTATAATAGATCTCTTCGCCATGAGTAAGGCTCAACGCTACCCTGGGGAGTCAACCGCTCCCACAAACCCGAGAACTTCAAATAAGCTTCTGATGCCCCGTGCCTTTTGCATTAAAGTATTCAATACTTACAAAATAATGTTACATTACTTATATGTAAGGCTAAGGTTTTTGTTTATTTTACAATCAATTTACCGCTATGAAACTGATTTCAATATTTCTTATTATTTAAAATACATTACATACACTCGTTATATTAGTAAATTATTTATTGACTCTTAAAAAATGGTTTTGCTTCTAATTATATGAAATATACGAGTAGGATTTTGTCCGAGGGTGCTTTTAGAATCATGTTGCTTATATACATATATAAAAGCAAAATTCTTATGCTGGATTTCAAAACATCCTTTGACACTAAACATTATGAAAATGCTCAAATACACACATCAAAAAAAGTTTGAGATCACTAGCTAAAAATCGATTTTTTTAAAAATTTTACTTTTTAAAATAAGGTTTCTGACGTAATATCTGTTTATAAAAAAGATACACTTTTTGAAATTAAACATTAATTTTTTTTTGTTAACCACAAATTGAATTTAAAAGTCATAATGCAATTTCGACTAATAAATAATTGAAAGAAAAAGAGAATTCTACTAAATATTATATATATTTATTAAGAAATTGTTTTTATTTAGTACGAGATAACTCCTCCCCTGGCTCGAACGTACGCGGCAATCCTTCTCGGCATGCTGAGAATTAAGTTATCCAGCATTTCTTGCGATAACCTGTTCCATTCTTGAATAACGGCTTCCCTGATCTCTGGTCTGGGGAGGTGGCTGACGATTCCAAACAGCTCGCTTGACAGTATCCCACGCGTACTCTATCGGGTTTAAGTCAGGCGAGCTGGCAGGCCAGTCTTAACTGGTAATGTCGTATTCACACAGAGCAGCGTTGATTCGTTGAGCTCGATGCATTATCGTCAATCAATACGAATCGATTGCCATGGTTTATTCTAAATGACCTGACGACCTAATTATCTGCCTTGTTGGACGGTTCCGGTGGCAGTTCTTTGTCTTTTAGCGTTCCCACGTGTTCTCCAGACACGGAGACGTCGGTTGTCCGGATGAATGCTAATTCTGGAATCGTCAACGAAGAGACAATTCCGCCAAATGTTTCTTCGTCGTCTTCTTCATTTTGGCGTAGACTAGCCCAATGGAATCTGCGTCGCTGTCGTTGCTGTGAGTTCAGGGGTGCTCGCCAGGATCTTCTCACTCGTGATCCAACCTGGTGTAAGCAATTCCTGATGGTCTGAGTGCTGATTTGTAGTCCAGTACCACCCCGAAACTCAGCTTTTATTTTAGTGGCGTTGATTGTTGGATCTCGGGCAGTCAGCAATCTGATGTAATGCTTCTAAGCAGCAGTAAGAACAGTTGGCCAACCACTGTTTGGCCGAACAGTTGGTCGATCAGCAAAGTTATCCACGCCACGATACCTCCGTAACGTGTTCACGACACAGGATTGGGATACAGCCACTCTACGTGCTATTTCTCTCGTAGAATGTCGTTCCCCAAGGTAACAATTCTTGTTCATAAAACTTCTTATAATCCCCTCTACATCTTTTTGACTGAACTCTTTCTTCGAAAAGTTAGAAACGCTTGAATCAAGTTGGTCAGATTTCTGAATGAGCGTTAACAATTAAATGAAGAATCTTAGAAGAAAAAGGAAAAATGTTTTGCTCTACTGTAACAAAAAATATTTCATATTTTCAAAGTGATCTCAAACTTTTTTTGATGTGTGTATGTCACACTGAACATTATCTCATACAGAAAACATTATATAGTATAATTAAAAATTGTAAAACAACTTTTAATTTGTTAATAAATTTGAAATGCTACAAATCAATGAATACAAATAAATTTATTACTAATATTAGGTATTTACCTATGAAATTGCCGTTTTTCACGAAATAAATGAAGCGTAATTTTTTTATATATTTTTTATTTCTATTAATCAAAATAATCACCCATGCAATCAATGCATCTTTGTCAACGCATTGGTAGCTTATTGATGCCTTTCTTGAAGAAATCAGCTGGACGGGAGGCAACAAATTCTTCAAAGGCATTTTGTACTGCCTCTCGGGTATTGAATTTTTTACCGCCAAGAAGTTATCCAAATTCTGGAAAAAGTAGAAGTCTGTAGGCGCAAGGTCTGGTGAGTACGGCGGATGACGGAGAACTTCCAACCCCAATTCTTGTAGCTTGGAGACCGTCTGCTGTGCAGTATGAGGTCGCGCGTTGTCGTGCAGGAGCAGTGGAGCCGAACGATTGACCAAAGCTGGTTGCAGACGTGCGAGCTTCTCCATCATTGTGTTCAGTTCTTCACAGTACACATCTGCAGTAATGCTTGTCCCGTTTGGCAAGAAGCTGTGATGAATTACACCCGCGTTAGACCACCAAACAGTGACCATCACTTTTCTAGGGGTAAGTTTTCGTTTAGGGCATTGTTTGGGTGCTGAACCAGGGTCCAACCAACTTGCTGAGCACTTACGATTGTCAAACAGGATCCATTTCTCGTCACAAGTAACAATGTGGTTCAGAATTCCTTCATTTGTATGCCTGCTGAGCAGTGCAAGGCACGTCTCCACGCGTACTTCGCGCTGGCGGTCATTGAGTTCGTGGGGTACCCATTTGTCAAGCTTTTTTACCTTGCCAATTTGACGCAAATGGACCAATATTGTTTTGATGCTAACGTCGAAAGCTGCTGCTAATTCAGCCGTGGATTGAGTTTCATCAGCTTCCACAATTGCCTTTAATTCGTCATTGTCGACCAAAGTTTTCGGACGACCACGGGGTTCATTTTTCAGGTCAAAATTTCCAGAACGGAAGCGGGTAAACCAATAACGGGTGGTGCGTTCGTTTGTAGTGTTCGCTCCGTAAACGTCGGTGATGTTGCGTGCCGCTTGTGCCGCTTTGCTGCCACGACGGTACTCATACTCCATAATTACTCGAATTTTTAACTTATCCATAATGACGAAAAATGTTCGAATGCGTTGAAAACAAAACACTAACTCTTAAACAAATGACGATTTCAGAAAAAAATTCCATGTTTGTCAAATAAAATTAATTTGAAATTAGAATTATCAGTCAAAAAGAAATATTTTCATTTGAAATGGCCAGTACGGCAAAACGGCAGTTTAATAGGTAAATACCTATGATTTGAACACTATTTATTGTGAAAAAATATTAACACAAATTTAGTGAATTACATTAAAGGTTACAACCTTGAGAACGTGGAGTGATGTACATGAAAGTAATAAAAATTACAGAATAAACTTACCTAATTGGTCAAGAGCAAACATTGCACCGAATACGATGTTTGCTTTTACTATTCGTTTTAGCCGTAAGTGTTTTTTTATTAGCACAGAGCACATAATTACAAGGTACTCTTAACGTTACCCTAAAAAAAAACAAACAATTGTTTGAACTTATTTAGAGCTTTTGCAATTCCTTAGTACTTAATGATAATATTGTATTAGCTATTACAAATTATAGAACCCTTAAAAGCTATTTAACTTTTTTTGCTGCGTCGCTTCGTTCGTGTGTGCGTTTCTCGGTCTAGTGACTTTGAACTTCGAACCTAAGACAGGGGTAGTATACGAGACTGAATCTCGAAGTAGAGGATTGGGATGGGTTTCGGAGCGTTTGAAGAACGCTTCAGAGAGGTGCTGTTGCACTGTAGGTAGTACAAGATCTCTGTGCAGGTCCGCGTTACGCACGTACCAAGGTGCGTTTGTGGCTCTGCAGCAGAAGAGATTTTGAACTACCTGCAGTTTATACAGGACGGAGGGTTGGGCGTGGGCAAAGATTGGCGAGGCATATCTCATGACGGGTCAAACGCAGACCTTATAAAGCGTACGTTTGTTTCTGAAAGACATTTTCCTTTTTTACCTATCATACTATATAGGCGGGTTAAGTAAAAACGTTTGAGTTTCGTTACTCTATTGACCTGTAGCTTGAAAGAAAGCATCTGGTCTAAGGTGACACCTAAGTATTTAATACTGCGTTTCAAGGGGATGGGAATACCTAACATTCGAATGTGGGGATCGTTTTAAAACGCCGCGGGTAGAAGCCGTCGAGTATGTACTCGACGATTCGATGGACTTGCTCAGGGCTGGAGTGCTTAACGCGAAAGCCGAATTGATGGGGAATAATGAGAGGGTCGCCATCCGTTGGAAACAGATGGTTCTGCATGGGAGTACGACTCACTCGAAAAGTTTAGACATGGCCTTGAGGAGGCTGTTGGGTCTGTGATTAGCAGGGATATTCAGAGGTTTACCCGGCTTAGGAATGCCTATGACTGTCGCTTCTTTCCAAGCTTTTGGTAAGAAGCTAAGGTTGAAACAGGCATTGAAAATTACAGCTAACAAGGTAAGCGCTGTTGAGGCAGGTGCTTAAGTGCGTGGTTGGAAATACCATACGCACCTGGAGACTTTTTGGACTTTTGACTTCTAATGAGAAGCGAGAGAGACTGTGATGGGGTCGGCAGTGATGGAGAGAGAGTCTCTGTGGAGAACTTCGCTTCTCCACCGCTTGGATGTGGGAGGGATTCGCGGGTTGCGTGCTGGGTGAGCATTGAGAGGCAACGCTGTCAGCGAAGCATTCGGCCTTCTCTTCGACTCCGAAGGCAATAGAGCCAT
Organism: Marasmarcha lunaedactyla; assembly: GCA_923062675.1. Lineage (NCBI taxonomy): Eukaryota > Metazoa > Arthropoda > Insecta > Lepidoptera > Pterophoridae > Marasmarcha > Marasmarcha lunaedactyla. Next base: position 26,306,305 of record OV281350.1, read on the forward strand.
CGGGACGAGTGAGATGAGGGACGTGAGAGGCGGCTTCTACGCGTAAGGCTCGGGCCATACGCTTGGTGAGACGGAGAGATATTCGCCATGAGATCATTCATCTGAACGAAATATAGATGTACAAAATATGACATGTCGTCATAGTGAAAAATTTCAGTTTATTGATTTAAATACATCTATTAACAAGCCATATATGACCAATGATAGATACAATTTGTACAGTAATGACCTACGACATATAGCATACTCGCTATCATATATTTTATTCATAACAGTCAATTCGTTGACTACAACCGCTGCTTCTATTGAGCAGTCACTTTATACTTTTGACCCGTTGGAATGTAATATTCCAAAACTTAGTATTAGAAATAATTTAAACATAAGTTAGTGACAATAGATAATACATCTAGCACCAGTATTCTAAGTAGTAATTTAAGCAATAAAAATGTAAAAAATAATTTTCTGAACATAGTCCATCAAAATATGCAGGGCATTGATGGTAAGGAATTACAGATCGAACTATTCATAAACTGTGAAAATATTCATATACTATGTATCACAGAGCACTGGCTCACACAGTGTCAAATTATGTCTTCTTATAAGAATCATGTAATTGCTAGTTCATTCAACAGAGAACAAACAACTTGCGGCGGCTCAATGATCATCACTCATAAGAGCCTAACATTTAAAGAACGCACTGATATTGTAAGTCTGTCTGTTGAGCGATCAGTTGAAATAGCCTGTATTGAGATAGGGAATATTGTTATAAAAAGTGTATACAGACCCCCATCCTCACCATTTGAAGTATTTGAGAGCACTATGGATGAGGTATTACATAGAGTAAATAACAAAAACAAAGAAATAATTATTTGTGGCGATTTTAATATTGATTTATTAGTAGAGACATCACAAAGTAAACGATTCTTGAATCTTTTTAATTGTTACAACCTAAAAAATCTCTTCTTAGAGCCTACGCGAATCACAGCGACCCCAGCCACATGTCTTGATAACATTTTTACAAATTTAATGCCATGTACAAAGTCAGTAATTAATAAACTACAATCAGATCATAGTGGGCAGTTGGCCACTTTTGATATTGGGCTAAAAAAGACTTTAAAAAGAGAAATTACCTTTATACCCATGAATGAGAGACGGCTTGAAACATTTAGGAAAAATGTATTTGAAAAAACATTTAAATTATATTACTGTGCAGATCCTATTACTCAATATAACTCTATTCATAATATAATTAGAAATGAATATGACTCTGTTTTAAAAAAAAAAGAAAATATGTATAAATAATAATTTATTTAGGTTTAGTGACTGGGCAATAGTGGGAATATGCAGAAGTAGAAATAGATTATATGAATTGTACAGTGAAAGAACTTATAATCATAATAAGACATTTTATGAATATGTTAAAAAGTATTCAAAATTATTTAAACGAGTTTGCAGCGTAGCTAAATCTAATTACATTAATAATAAAATTAAATATAGTACTAACATTTCAAAAACTGCATGGAATATAATTAATCAGGAAACTGGGAAAGCAAAAGAACCACACACCAAATATAATTTAAAAATTAATGATAAAGTGTTGTCAACTGACAAAGAAGTTGCTGAAGCATTTGAAAATTTTTTTACTGCCATCCCTGTGTCAACTACTTCGAGTATTAATTCATGTTCCTCTCTTGCACAGTCACTGCTAACGGAAAATGTAAATTCATGCAATATTGATTTTGTTTTTAAACATGTTACTGTTCCACAAGTTTTAAATGCATTTAAAAGCATTAAAGTAAAAAATACTGCCGATTTAGATGGGATTTCTGTTAAAATTATTGAATCTGTCATTGATGGTATAGCCCCGTACTTAGCTAGTATATTTAATGACTGTGTTGATAATGGTGTATTTCCTGATTTAATGAAATTGAGTAAGGTCATTCCAATATTCAAAGCAGGTAGTATGTCTGACCCTAATAATTTTAGACCTATATCTATACTACCAACGCTCAGTAAGATTTTTGAAAAATTAATTTTAAATTAATTACTTTCTCATTTTTATGGTAATAGTTTAATGAATTTTAAGCAGTTTGGTTTCACGCGGGGTCGCTCAACAACCGATGCCGGTGTTGAGCTCATAAAACACGTATTCAGCGCCTGGGAGGAGTCGTGTGATGCTATTGGTGTCTTTTGTGACTATTCCAAGGCGTTCGACTGTGTGGATCATACTACTCTACTCATGAAACTGCACCATTACGGCATTAAAAACTGAGCGCTTGCCTTGATTAAATCATATATTTCTAATAGAAAACAGAAAGTTGCAATAAATGGAGAAAAATCATCAGGATCGGCAGTGACAATGGGTGTGCCCCAGGGCTCAGTTCTTGGTCCTTTCCTATTTTTAGTTTATATTAATGATCTGCCATCGGTCGTTAAGAATCAATGCAAGGTCATATTGTTTGCTGACGATACTTCCTTCTTGTTTAAAATCAAAAGACATGAAATTGACTATCGAGCGGTGAACAAATGCATCTCCAACACAGAGCAGTGGTTCTCAGCTAATAATTTGCTCCTCAATGAAAAAACAACGAAATGTGTTAAATTTACATTGCCAAATGTCAAACAGGTAAACACAAACATTGTAGTTAAGAGCCAGGAACTGACTCCTGTAAGCTCAACTGTATTTCTGGGCATAACCTTAGACGCCAAACTGCAGTGGGGACCGCATGTTGATGGTTTAGCGAAAAGGCTTGGCTCTGCCGCATATGCTGTTAAAAAAATTAGACAAATCTTTTCTTAAGTTTTCACGATACATACTTTAAATAAAACACTTTTTACCGGATATTATCGCGTATATTTTAGTTAATTTTATCGTGACCACGGCAACTGCAAAGATGCCGAAACGTCGAAATAATTTTAAAATTAACTAAAATATACGCGACAATATCCGGTAAAAAGTGTTTTATTTAAAATTAGACAAATTTCAAATGAAACAACTGCTCGATTAGTCTATTTTGGTTACTTCCACAGCCTCATGACATATGATATTCTGCTGTGGGGGAGTGCTGCCGACATCGATGCTATATTTATTCTGCAGAAAAGGGCTGTTCGCGCAATCTATCAGCTCGGTCCAAGGGTGTCACTTAGAAGTAAATTTAAGGAAATAAATATTCTTACCTTCCATTCACAATATATTTTAGAAAATTTATTGTATGTTAAAAAGAACATAACCTTGTTCAAAAGAAAAAAAGATCTGCACAATGTTAACACAAGAGGAAGAAATATGCTGGCAGCTCATAATAGCAGGCTTCATAAAGTCACTAACTCATTCATGGGTCAATGTATACGCTTTTATAATAAGGTTCCTGAGGATATCCAAGGTCTTCCTGTTGACAAATTCAAAGAATTTATAAAGGAGAAGTTGTGTGCATATTATAAACTATCCGATTATTTGGATGATAAAAGCCCTTGGGTATAATCCCCTCATTAACAGGATTGTACTAGTATTTGTAACAAAGCATGTGTAATGTGTCATGGGGGGAGGGAGACTTGCCGAGCTAACAGATGCAGAAAAGAATAATTTTGTATAGACATCAAGAGACTCTGTAAATTTATTTTGAAAAAAAATATACCCGTGAAGTTTCTTGCCAGTTCTTCTTCACGACGGTTTTTTTCGAACTGGTGGTAGAATCATGTTTTATTTGACGTCAATAAGAACAAGTAATTGTCAATTTTGAGAAATAAATATTTGAATTTGAATTTGAATTTGAATTTGAATTTGAATTTGAATTTGAACGTCTCGGAGTTCCGCGAGGCAAGACCTAACTTTACGTTGTAGCTGATTGGCAGTTGTTCTATAAGCGGGCGTGGGATACTTCTTGGCTTTCCGGAGAGCCGCGTTCTTAGCTTTAATAAGAGTGCTAACGGCTAAGGGAAGCGTGGGTTTGACTTGCTTAACGATTTTTTCGTTATCTCTGATGGCTGAGTTGATAGTAGCAGTGAGGGAATTGACTAACGAGTCCATTTGTCCGGGGTATCTAGAGAGTCAAGCGAGATTGCGAGCGGAGAGTTCGGGCCTCTAAAGCTGAAACTAGCGTATTTTTGAAGCATTTCCAGTTGGTAAAGGTCTTAGGAAAGGTGTCGTTATTGTTAGGCGATCTTAGCACGAAGGAAACGGGGTGGTGGTCAGAGCCTAGGTCATCGAGCAGTTTGATGGACCTTAGATCGAGGTTGATGTGTTTTACTAACGCAAAATCGAGGATGTCAGGAAAGAGGTTAGGGTTGTCGGGATAACGATCGATTGGTGTAGTGGTAAGTAGCTTTGCCTCATACGCCGAAGGTCCCAGGTTCGAGTCCTGGCCGGGGCATGCATTTGTGTGATGAACACAGATGTTTGTTCTCGGGTCATGGTTGTTTGTATTTATATATGTATGTTTGTTCTGGGATCCCCCCCAGTTCGCTGTATGGTCATCCATAACACAAGCTCTGCTTACTTTGGGGCCATGCAGTTGGTGTGTTTGTCTGGGGATTTATTTATTATTATTATTATTATTATGAGTGGGAGTGACGTCTAAGTCGAGTGAGTTAGTGATATTAACGAGAGCGATACCGCTGGTGTCTCTTGATAGGCACGTCCAGTCAGTATGTTTGGAGTTAAAGTCTCCGAACATAATGACTGAATGGCCGAGGGCGAGAATGGCCTAAAAGTCGCTGCGGATTGGTCTGGTGCCACTAGGTATGTAGACTGAAGCTATGATAGTGGTCGAATGACCAGTCATAGCCAATCTGCACACCGTTGCTGCCATGTTGGAGGAGAGGTTGAGAGGAGGGGTTGTGAGAGGAGAGCAATGGAAACCTCTTTTATAGTAAATAGCTGTGCCGCCGTGACCGTCAGCGTTGGGTCTGTCGTTGCGAGTGAGCGCGTGTTTGGGAATAGCGAATCCCTTGCAGCGGTTTGGAGTAAACCACGTCTCTTGAAGAAGCAGTAGGTCTGGCTCATTGTTCTGAACGAATGTTTGAGCTCAGAAAGGTTAGAACTAAGGCATCGAGCGTTAAAAGAAACTAGGGATAAGCCCTTGGGTTTGATACGACCAGAAGCGGGATTAGCAGGTCTAGACATTATGTTTATTATTTAAAGAATTTAAATTGAGTAAATAGTTTACAAGGAAATAAGTAGCGAGTGATGCTCACCTAACGCGAAGAGACGCTCTTGAGGAGAGCGGGCGGCTTGCAGTTTACGTGCGAGTACGGAGATTTCCCTAATGTCGACGTTTTGAATAACGTTGAACACGGTTTTCATGTCCTCAGCCAACGCCAAATAAGGTTGAGGCGACTAAGTGGGACGCGGGCCTATGGGATCTACAGGAGCTGGGATAGGACGGGAAGGTGCAGCTGGAGCAGCCGGACGCTGTATCCAGGAGAGAGCCGGAGTAGGCGTCGGCTGCACGGGCTTTGCTTCCGGGTGAGCCCAGTTGCGTAGCGGCGGGAAGTTGGCGGGAGTGAGCGGCGGCGCCGGTTCAGGCGCGGTCCTCTTGACGGAGGAGCGCGGAGCGCGCGGACACCCCTGTAGTTAGCTGTGTGGCCAGTCCAGCCACACAGCACACATGCAGGGGGGGAAGTGGATTCGGAAGTACGAGTACATTCCTTTGTTATATGTGGATCCAGGCACTTAACGCACCTGGGGAGAGCTGATCAGTTAGCCGCTGCGTGGCCATAGAGCTAGCAGCGGTGGCACTGCCCAGGGTGACCGCGGGGGTTGGGACGCTATACGGAGATATTCGGAAGTCCGCAGATTGTGCGATTGTGAAGATCTACCTCGAGTTGGGAGTGTTGGATAGGATGACAAGGGCTAATGGGAAACGCCTACCGCAGAGTTGTTGGAGTGCATCTTTTGCACTACTTCAGCCGGGAAGCCCTGGGACTTAAGGTCCTCCAAGATATCTTCGTTCGCGAGCTCAGACGGGATGCCCCGTAATACCGCGCGGATTTTACGCTCCTCCGGGATAAGTGTGATACGCGATTTGTCTGACTGATAAGAGCCTAGTGAACGCGCGGAAGTTGTCGATAGTCGCGATTTGGATTTTGATGGTTTCGCCTGTGTTTGCCGCTTTAACATAATTGATTTTGTGCTCTTTGCACAAGTTAGAAACAGCGGTCCAGCGCGCTTTTTCGCAAAGGAAGACGGGCGGAGGGAGCTGAGGCTTAGGTGGCACGGTAACGCAGCGCGTTGCTGGCTTGGACGGAGCCGACGTAGTTGCGGTCACTTGTAGTGACACTAACGGCGCGGGGGCGGCTGTTGAAGACACCGGGGTGGGCTCGGGTGTTGAAGACACCGAGGCTTTCTTCGAGCGCTTCATAGAGCGTTTGGCGACTAACTGAAACGCGGGCTCAAGAGAGCCTGTTAAGGTGACGGCATCTGATAACGCATCAAACCTAGCACCTAAACCTCCCTATCCATGGTAGGGGGGCTGGGGACGACACGAAGTGGTGCCCCTAATTCGGACAGCACTATACCGTCACCCTGGGAAAGGCCCAAGTGCAATGGGATCGGGTCAGCCGGTTTCTCCTTGGTCTGAAGGGCCTTGGAAGCGCACCCGGTCAACGCTATCAGGCTTAGTTGTCATCGTTAAGTATCCACCTGATCAAACGCGAGTCTACTACGGAGTGTGTCGTCAATTAATTGACAACAAAAACCGGCCGTAGACCTGACGAGGTTGGGTTGCACTGAAAGTGCGGGATTGACTTCGTTACGACCGGCCGAAGCCGGTCACAGAGCGAGTCTCTGACTACGTAACAAGCGCCAAGCGTCAAGTAGGGAAGTGGCATGTAGGAGCCAGGTTTTGAAAGAGCCACTTACATTATTTTATAAACGGTAATGTTTAAGAGGATTTGGTTGGTAATTTTATTTCTAAGTGAGCAACAGTGATTCCCCGTCATCCACAAACATTTGACAGTCCGCCGAAACCAACGGACGCCGGCACATCGAGTTTTTTGGTATTTTATTGAAAAGAAGTATAGGTAAATGGATTGTAGATTAAGTTTGTGCATATATTTGGCCTTGCAGTTGCGTAAAAAGTGAGCCGTCAAAGTTTTGATATTGTTGTTATTTTAAGGAGTATATTTTTTTAAAGAAGAAGTAATGAAAGAGCCGGATGACTGGGCCTTAAAAGAGCTGGCTCTTTCATAGCCGGCTTTTTCATAACCCTGAATATTAATTTTGTAAATAAAATAAAACCATAGTAAATATGCATTTTTTTTTCATATATTATTAAATTATTTGCTCCAGATATGGCCTAGATATATTTTATTTTGCATAATTTTCACAATTACACTTTATAATACAGACTGGCTCTTTCATAACTTTTAGTAGCTCTTTCAATACCGAAATGTTATGAAAGAGCCAAAAAACAATTTGTTTAAATGAATATTATGTTACATTGTTACTATGGAAACACATAGCGTTTAAGGTTTTTCGTTTAAAATGACCTACTTTAGTAAATAAATAATAATTGAAGAAGGAAAAATCATCATTTTTTTCATTAAAAGAATGTTTTTTTGCTCCGTTTAGTAAACTGGCTCTTTCATGCCGCTACTCCCATACGTAGCCAGAAAATCAGCCCGAGCCTTGCGAACTACTATCGAATTTAACCGACCGTATTAAGCTCAACTCTGTTGTTGCTGCTCCCACCGAGGTGGGGTACCTATTCGAGGGGTGCACAGAGTGCGGGATTGATAACGTTACGACCGGCCGAAGCCAGCCCCGAATTTGTACTGAACCAGTCCTTTTTATTTTTATTTATTTCTCTTCTCTATTTTATTTATTTTTCTCCTATTTTCATATTTATTTTTATCATATTTGTGTGTTTTCGTGTGTATTTGTCCTTTCTGTCGGTAAAGGTTGACCCTAACGCGGTCAACTCTTTACCTGCGTACCCTTTTTTAGGTTTCTAGGTAGCGGCCTTCGGCGTACTACGGTTAGTTTTAAGTTATTCTCCCCAGCCCCCCTACCGCTGGTAGGGAGGTTTGCCGCTAGGGTTCGCTAGGTTTTTATTTAGGAATCCTAGGCATTTGTTTTATATTATAGGCATACATTATATATTTATATATAACATATTGTAATTCCAAGTCCTCCAATGGACCTTGTTAATATTCTTAAGTCGTTCGCCCAGGCGCTCGCTGCGTCCGGCGTAAGCATACCCGCTGACGCACTAACGCAGGCCTTACAGGCATCTATTGCGTCCCCGGCCCCTCAGGCCTCAACCCCGGCCCCTCAGGCCTCTAATGTCCAGACCCCTCAGGTCTATAGCTCTCCCGCGTCTCCCGTTCCATCCGATATGGACTGCGCGTCGGTCTCATCCTCGCGCTCATCTCGCAGGAAGCGTACCGCTCCCGGGAGCGATTCAGACTCCGCCGCGTCCGAAGTTTCGTCGGTCGCCGCCACCCTAACCGGTTCTCCTGAGCCCGCGTTTCAGTTAGTTGCCAAACGCTCTAAGCAGCGTTCGAAAAAAGCCGCGGTGTCTTCAACACCTGAGCCAACCCCGGTGTCTTCAACACCAGCCCCCGCGCCGTTAAAATCGCTCGAAGTAACCGCGTCTCCGTCGGTCACATCGAAGCCAGCGACGCGCTGCGCTCCCGTCCCGCCGAAGCCTCAGCTCCCTCCGCCCGTCTTCCTGCGTGAAAAAGCGCGCTGGACCGCGGTTTCAAACTTGCGCAAAGTGCACAAAATTAATTACTTAAAAGCCGCCAACGCTGGCGATACAATCAAGATTCAAGTAGCGACCGTCGACGACTTCCGCGCGTTTACCAGGTTACTCGGATTAAACCAAATCGCGTATCACACCTACGCCCTCCCGGAGGAGCGTAAGATCCGCGCAGTACTACGGGGCGTCCCGTTCGAACTCAGCAACGAAGACATTCTCGAGGACCTTAAGTCTCAGGGTTTCCCGGTCACAGCAGTGCACAAGATGCACTCCAACCGCGGTAGGCGTTTTCCGTTAGCGCTAGTAATCCTGTCCAATACTCCCAACTCGAAGGAGATTTTCAAAGAGGCTCGCACAATCTGCGGACTCTCAAACATCTCCGTCGAGCGTCCCAACCCCCGCGGTCACCCTGGGCAGTGCCACCGCTGCCAGCTTTATGGCCACGCAGCGGCTAACTGTTCAGCTCCCCCCAGGTGCGTAAAGTGCCTGGATCCTCCTTCACTAAGGAGTGCACTCGCACTCCCGAATCCACTTCCCCCCCTGCCTGTGTGCTGTGCGGCCAGTCCGGCCACACAGCAAACTACAGGGGTTGCCCGCGCGCTCCGCGCTCCACTACCAAGATGGTCGCGCCTAAACCGGCGCCGCCACTCACTCCTGCTAACTTCCCGCCGCTGCGCAACCGGGGTCCCCCGGAAGCAAAGCCCGTTCAGCCGACGCCTACTCCGGCTCTGTCTTAGAGGCAGCGTCCGGCCGTCCCGCCTGCACCTTCCCGACCCATCCCAGCTCCCGTAGCTCCCGTAGGGCCGCGTCCCGCGTTGTCATCTTCCCCTCAGTCGTCGTTGGCTGAGGACATGAAGACCGTGTTCAACGTCATTCCAAACGTCGACATTACGGAAATTTCCGTGCTCGCACGCAAACTGCGAGCCACCCGCTCTCCTCAAGAGCGTTTATTTGCTTTAGCCGAGCATCACTCGCTCCTAAGTTCGTTGTAAATTCTTTTATATTTGTATAAATTCGTAAATAATAAATTATAATGTCTAGACCCGCGAATCCCGCGTCCAGTCGTATTAAACTAAGGGCTTATCCCTAGTATCTTTTAACGCTCGTAGCCTTAATACCAACCTTCCCGAGATTAAACTGTTCCTTCAGAACAAAGAACCTGACTTATTCCTTCTCCAGGAGACATGGCTTACTCCAAACCGCTCCAGGGGATTCGCTATACCTAAGTACGCGTTTATTCGTAACGACAGGCCCAACTCTGACGGTTTCGGCGGCACCGCTATATATTACAAAAGAGGCTTCCACTGCTGTCCTCTCCCTACCCCTCCTCTCCTCAACATGGAAGCCACTGTGTGTAGATTGGCTATGACTGGTCATCCGACCATCATCATAGCTTCAATCTACATACCTAGTGGTACCAGACCAATCCGAAGCGACTTTGAGGCCATTCTCGCCCTCGGCCATTCAGTCATTATGTTCGGAGACTTTAACTCCAAACATACTGACTGGACGTGCCTATCGACTAACACCAGCGGTATCGCTCTCCTCGACATCACCAACTCCCTTGACCTAGATGTCATATCCCCCATCACTCCCACTCACTATCCCAACAACCCGTCCTACTCTCCTGACATCCTCGACTTTGCAATAATCAAGCGAATCAATCTTGACCTAAGGTCTATCGAACCGCTCGATGACCTAGGCTCCGGCCATCGCCCCGTTTCCCTCGTGCTAGGACCGCCGAACGATAACGTCTCATCTCCTAAGACCTTTACCAATTGGAAAGGTTTTAAAAATACGTTAGTTTCAGCCTTAGAGGCTCCGAACTCTCCACTCGCGATCTCTCCTGAGCAATTAGATAGCCCGGATAAAATCGATTCATTAGTAAATTCTCTCACTGATGCTATCAACTCAGCCATCAGTGACAACGAAAAGGTTGCTAAGCAAGGCAAACCCACGCTTCCCTTAGCCGTTAGCAATCTTATTAAAGCTAAAAACGCGGCTCTCCGGAGAGCCAAGAAATATCCCACGCCCGCCTATAGAACAGCTGCGAATCAGCTTCAACGTAAAGTTAGGTCTTGCCTCGCGGAACTCCGAGACGCTCAGATGAACGATCTCATGGCGAATATCTCTCCGTCCCATCAAGCGTACTATAGCATGGCCCGAGCCTTACGCGTAGACACCGTCTCTCACGTTCCTCCTCTCACTCGTCCCGATGGCACTACTGCCTTCGAAGTCGAAGAGAAAGCCGAATGCTTCGCCGACAGCATTGCCGCACAATGCTCGCCCAGCACGCAACCTGCTGATCCCTCACACATCCAGGCGGTGGAGGACGAAGTCCTTCGCAGAGACTCTCTCCCCATCACCGCCGACCCTGTCACAGTCTCTAATGACGAAATCTTGCTTCTCATTAGAAATCAAAAGTCCAAAAAGGCTCCGGGTGCGGATGGAATTTCCAACCGCGCACTTAAGCACTTACCTCAACAGATGCTTACCTTGTTAGCTATCATTTTCAATGCCTGCTTCGACCATAGCTACTTTCCAAAAGCTTGGGAAGAAGCAACAGTCATAGGCATTCCCAAGCCGGGCAAACCTCTGAACGTCCCGGCTAATCACAGACCCATCAGCCTCCTCAAGGCAATGTCTAAACTTCTCAAGAGAGTCATACTCTCTCGAATGCGGAACCATCTGTTTCCAAAGGATGGCGATCCTCTCATTATTCCCCATCAGTTCGGCTTTCGCGCTAAACACTCCTGCCCTCAGCAAGTCCACCGAATCGTCGAGTATATACTTGACGGTTTCTATCCGCGTCGTTATAAAACAGTCGCGGTTTTCTTTGACGTAGCCAAGGCTTTCGATAAAGTCTGGCACAGCGGTCTCGTTTATAAACTCTACAAGATAGGCTTACCGGATCGCCTAGTCAGGTTAATAGCGTCGTTTCTCAAAGACCGTACGTTTCGATTTAAACACGAAGGCACGCTTTCTGCACCTCGTCCCATAAAGGCTGGAGTCCCTCAAGGCTCAGTCCTCGCCCCTCTGCTGTACACCGTGTACACCAACGACATTCCCATCCCGCCGAAAGGCGTCGAACTCGCCCTCTTTGCTGACGACACCGCACTCTATACCAAAGGCCACGGTGTTCGGCGCCTTGTAACCAGACTCCAAAAGGCCGTAAACGCCCTTGGTGTATGGTTTCAAAAATGGCGCTTCGATGTGAACCCTGAAAAGAGTTCTGCGTCGTCCCGATGGCGATCCCCACGTTCGAATGTTAGGCATTCCCATCCCCTGGAAGCGCAGTACTAAATACTTAGGCGTCACATTAGATCCGACGCTTTCTTTCAAGCCACACGTCGAAAGAATTTCGAAACTCGCTCGTCACTATTTAGTCCGCCTAAATAGCATGTTAGGTAGAAAAAGTAAAATGTCCTTCAGAAACAAACGTACACTTTACAAGGTCTGCGTTAGACCCGTCATGACGTATGCCTCGCCAATCTTTGCCCACGCCAAACCCTCCCTCCTGCACAAACTGCAGGTAGTTCAAAACCTCTTTTGCCGCCGGGCCACAGGCGCACCGTGGTACGTGCGTAACGCGGACTTGCATAGAGATCTTGAACTGCCTACAGTGCAACAACATCTCAAAACACTCTCTGGAGCGTTTTTCAAACGCTCCGAAACCCATCCCAATCCTCTAGTTCGTGATTCGGTGTCATATGCTGCTCCTGTGTTAGACTCGAAGTTCAAAGTCGCTAGGCCTATAAATGCGCAAGCGTACTCATCCACCAGACTGTCACGCGATCTCGAGGCCCTTCTGGCCGCAAATTCTAATTCTAACGTAAATTCTAACTCTAACGTAAATCCTAATTCTAACGTAAATGCGAGTTAATTTTATTTTATTTTGCAATTTTTTAATTTTTGTTTTATATTTTTGATTTCATTTTGAGCACCTTCAGTGCTACGTATTCACCTTCAGTGCTTTGAGCACCTTCAGTGCTATGTAATCCCAGCGGGTGACCCCTTCTGGGCCCCGCTAGTGCGGCCTCTTTCTCCAATTGGCCGTCGCTCAGATGAAGGCTGAGTGGCAAAAAATGCACGAGCCGACAGGGGGTATTTAGTGGGTATGGTCCTGGTAGGCGTCGGGACGAGTCCCACATAACTTTGGAATCGCGCCAGAGTATGCGTCAGGGCATTTTTATCCTCCTGCCCTTCCCGCGGAGGGGAACAAAAAAAAAAAAAAAAAGAAGCCAGCCGCAGAGCGAGTCTCTTACTAACGTAACAAGCGCCCAGCGTCAAGTACGTAGCCAGAAAAACAGCCCGAGCCTTGCGAACCACTTCGAATTTAATCGACCGTAGTAAGCTCAACCCTGTTGTTTCTGCGAGACTGACTTAGTTACAGCCGATCGAAACCAGCCGCAGCGTAAGTCTTAAAGAGGTTTATCTCAAGTCGTCGAGGACGAAGAGAGATATTGTACGAATCTCAGCGATGAGTATTGCTACGAGTTGTCGTCGTGAGACGACAATCGTGACTCAGCGGCTGGTGCGATCGTCAACACGTCCGAACGGGGCCGGACGCAGATCGGGTCTGTGGAACCACAGGAATCAAATAATTTACCATTTATTTGATAGGTAATCATCATATTACAAATACACCTTCCTGCGGTTTCTATAATAGAGGGAACTTCTATGAAGCGAACCCGAGCCATGTGATCGAGAAGCAAATGCTGTAGACTGCGATTACTCCACTGAATCTCTCAACAACTTATTAGTAAAAAGAGACAAAGTTCTCAGACAAACATATATACGATCCCAAAGTTAGCCATGCTTGTATTATGGAAAACTGTTCACAGATCTAAACAAGAATTTAAAAATGTTATATTAATGTTAACATTCAAAATGAAAACAAAACAAAACAAGTTGGACACGGAGCTTTACTCTTAACCACATTGTAATATATTTTTTTGAGTTTCCGCAAAACGCTTCCAGGGCATTCTACAAATTATTAAAAAAAAAAAAATTATTTGTTGTTTGTTGAAGTTCAGTATTTTTATCCTACACACAAATTCAAATTCAAATTCAAATATTTATTTCTCAACATTGACAATTACTTGTTCTTATTGACGTCAAATAAAACATGATTCTACCACCAGTTCGAAAAAAAACCTTCGTGAAGAAGAACTGGCAAGAAACTTCACGGGTATATTTTTTTTTTTTCAAAATAAATTTACAGAGTCTTTTTATGTCTATACAAAATTATTCTTTTCTCCATCTGTTAGCTCGGCAAGTCTCCCTCCCCCCAAGTATCCAAACGACGAACACCCTCAAACGGCACCCGTTCACGAGTTAACGCGGGATCCAGCCATCACTTTAGTTGTTATATAGGTTAAATTCTCTAAATCATCAACATTACATTGACTTTATATTATTTAGCTGATCTTTTCTATTTAGCTCTCTTTGTTTCAATATTTATGATTCTTCAACCGTTAAAGCTATTTCCTGTATCACACAAACAATGCGGAAAATAAAAATATATAGATATTAAACTTTTCAAATATAGTTCAATAAACAGAAATCTTGATAACATTTAGCTTTCGTAAATCAAATCTTTATTTACAAATGTCTGCTCTGTATATTTTTACTTGACATTTTTAAAGCCAAAGTTTAGTAAATACTTATAAGATATTTAATCTGTACCCAATAAGACATTAATTTGAAAAACAATTCAGTTCACGAAAGGACTATGTAAGCTTACTTAAAGTAAGCATTCAGAAATTGTCAACAAAACGGGAACACCCAAAAATTTCGAATTTGAATATTCCGATTTTTTAAGTTCCGAATTTCATAACCACTAAGAGACTCAATTCCGACTATTCAAAAATACGATTCTTATTTTATCGAAATTCATAAACACGAAATTTTAATTTTCCGGCTTTCATTAGTACAAAGGATTAAAAACCCGCTGTGTCCGAAGTATGGAATTCCGAATTTAAATTTTCCGAAAATACAATGCTAACATTCAGATTTTGATCGTATCCCAGCTCGCGTAGGCCCGCGTCCCGCTCCGTCGTCTTCACCTGACATGAAGACCGTGTTCGACGTCATTCAAAACTTCGACATTAAGGAAATTTCCGTACTCGCTCGCAAACTGCGAGCCGTCCGCTCTCCTCAAGAGCGTCTATTTGCGTAAGCCGAGCATCACTCGCTACTTAGTTCTTTATAAATTCTATTTTTCGTATATATTCGTTAATAAATAAATATAATGTCTAGACCCCGCGTCCTGTCATATCAAACCCAAGGGCTTATCCCTAGTTTCTTTTAACGTTCGTAGCCTTAGTACTAACCTTCCTGAGCTCAAACTGTTCCTTCAGAACAATAAGCCAGACTTATTGCTTCTTCAAGAGACGTGGTTAACTCCAAACCGCTCCAGGGGAGTCGCTATTCCCAAGTACGCATTCACTCGTAACGACAGGCCCAACTCCGGTGGTTTCGGCGGCACTGCTATTTATTACAAAAGAGGTTTCTATTGCTGTCTTCTCCCTACCCCTCGTCTCCAAAACATGGAAGCCACTGTGTGTAGATTGGCTATGACTGGTCATCCGACCATCTTCATAGCTTCAATATACAGACTTAGTGGCACCAGACCAATCCGCAGCGACTTTGAGGCCATTCTCGCCCTCGGCCATTCAGTCATTAGATTCGGAGACTTTAACTCCAAACATACTGACTGGACGTGCCTATCGACCAACACCAGCGGTATCGCTCTCCTCGATATCACTAACTCACTCGATTAAGACGTCATCTCTCCCATCACTCCCACTCACTATCCCAACAACCCGAACTACTCTCCTGACATCCTCGATTTTACAATTGTCAAGCGAATCAACCTCGATCTCAGGTCTATCGAACCGCTCGATGTCCGCCTAACAATAACGTCACCTCTCCTAAGACCTTTACCAACTGGAAAGGCTTTAAAAATAAATTAATTTCAGCCTTAGAGGCCTCGAATTCTCCGCTGGCGATCTCGCCCGACCAATTAGATAGCCCGGATAAAATAGACTCCATAGTCCATTCCCTCACTAATGCTATCAACTCAGCCATCAGCGATAACGAAAAGGTTGCAAAGCAAGGCAAACCCACGCTTCCCTTAGCCGTTAGCATTATTAAAGCTAAGAACGCGGCTCTCCGGAGAGCCAAGAAATATCCCACGCCCGCCTATAGAACAGTTGCAAATCAGCTTCAACGTAACGTTAGGTCTTGCCTCGCGGAACTCCGAGACGCTCAGATGAGCGGTCTCATGGCGAATATCTCCCCGTCCCACCAAGCGTATTATAGTATGGCCCGAGCCTTACGCGTAGACGCCGCCTCTCACGTCCCTCCTCTCAAGTCCCTCCTCGTACTCATCCCGATGGCTCTATTGCCTTCGAAGTCGAAGAGAAAGCTGAATGCTTCGCTGGCAGCGTTGCGTCTCAATGCTCGCCCAGCACGCAACCCGCGAATCCCTCTCACATCCAGGCGGTGGAGGATGAAGTTCTCCGCAGAGACTCTCGCCCCATCACCACCGACCCCGTCACCATCTCTTATGATGAAATCTCGCTTCTCATTAAATGTCAAAAGTCCAAAAAGGCTCCGGGTGCGGATGGTATTTCCGACCACGCACTTAAACACCTGCCTCAACAGGTGCTCACCTTATTAGCTGTTATATTCAATGCCTGCGTCGACCTTAGCTACTTTTCAAAAGCTTGGAAAGAAACGACAGTCATAGGCATTCCCAAGCCGGGTAAACCTCTGAATATCCCGGCTAACCACAGACCCATCAGCCTCCTCAAGGCAATGTCTAAACTTCTTTCGAATCTCGAATTTTGAAATCTGTTTCCAACAGATGGCAATCCTCTCATTATTCCCCATCAATTCGGCTTCCGCGCTAAGGACTCCTGCCCTCAGCAAGTCCATCGAATCGTCGAGTACATACAGGACGGCTTCTACCCGCGGCGTTTTAAAATGGTCGCAGTTTTCTTTGACGTAGCCAAGGTTTTCGATAAAGTCTGGCACAGCGGCCTCGTCTATAAACTCTACAAAATAGGCTTACCAGATCGCCTAGTTAGAATAATCGCGTCGTTTCTCAAACACCGTACGTTTCAATTTAAACATGAAAGCAGGCTCTCTGCGCCTCGTCCCATAAAGGCTGGAGTCCCGCAAGGCTCAGTCCTCGCCCCTCTATTGTACACCATGTACATTTACGATATTCCCGTCCAGTCGAAAGGCGTCGAACTCGCCCTCTTTGCCGACGACACTGCCTTTTACACCAAAGGCCTCAGTGTCCCGGGTCTCACCAACAGACTCCAAAAGGCGCTCGGTGCATGGTTTCAAAACTGGCGCATCGATGTGAACCCAGAGAAGAGCTCTGCGGTTTACTTCGACTGCAAACGCCGTCGTATCGCTGACAATCTCCACGTTAGAATGCAAGGCATTCCCATCCCCTGGAAGCGCACTACCAAATATTTAGCCGTCACCTTAGACCAGACGTTTTCTTTCAAACCTCACGTCGATATAGTAACGAAACTCGCATGTTTTTACTTAGCCCGCCTTTATAGTATGTTAGGTAGAAAAAGTAAAATGTCCTTCAGAAACAAACGTACGCTTTATAAGATCTGCGTTAGACCTTTCATGACATATGCCTTGCCAATCCTTGGCCACGCCAAACCATCCGTCCTGCACAAACTGCAGGTAGTTCAAAATCTCTTCTGCCGCAGGGCCACAAACGCACCTTGGTACGTGCGCAACGCGGACCTGCACTGAGATCTTGAACAGTGCAACAGCACCTCAAAACACTCTCAGAATCGTTCTTCAAACGCGCCGATATCCATCCCAATCCTCTAGTTCGAGATTCAGTCTCATATACTGCTCCTGTCTTAGATTCGGAATTCAAAGTCGCTAGACCGAGAAACGCGCATACTGGCGAACCCACGCAATTAACATTAGATCTCGAAGCCCTTCAGGCCGCAACTTCTAATTCTAACGTAAATTCGAATTAATTCAATTTTTATTTTTCATTTTGAGCACCTTCAGCTCTATGTATTCACCTTCAGTGCTATGTATTCACCTTCAGTGCTATGTATTCACCTTCAGTGCTATTTTTCACCTTCATTGTTATGTAAATCCCAGCGGGTGACCCCGTCTGAGCCCCGCTAGCGCCACCTCTTTCTCCAATTAGTCGTCGCTCAGATGAAGGCTGTGTGGCAAAAAATTGCACGAGTCATGCAGGGGATTTTTTTAGTGGGTAGGGCTCTGGTAGGCTCGGAGCGAGTCCCACATAACTCCGATCGCGCGTACGGAGTATGCGTCAGAGCATTTTTTATCCTCCTGCCCTCTCCGTGGAGGGGAAAAAAACAGTTTTACAAGGCGTTTGTATGCAACTAATATTATTCGGAATTTTGATGTTCGGGATTCGTATTTATGATATTGCGGATTAATAATTATTCGGATTTTTTATGGGTCGGTATTTTCAAATTCGGCATATTGATTTTCGTAATTATAAACGCTCGACATTTTGAAGTTTCGAAGAAGAAAAATTAGGAATTATGAAACACGGAATTTTCAACTACCGGAATTTTGAGCCATTCGATGTTATAAAATTCGGAATTTTGAAATTCGTGATTATGACTATCGGAATTAAGTTTTTCGTATTTATGTATAGTACCCCAACAAAACCTCGATGAAACGCAGATTTTAAAATAATTTACAGTTTAAATTTTTACGATTAAGGTGCTTGCTCTTTTTCTGGAAGTAATAAAAAATACTGGTTCTCTTCTCAAAAATCAGTCTTTAAGCTTTTTTAAAAATAAGTGCTGGTTTCATTAAAATTGAATATTAAACTACCAGAACATTGTTGTGCCAAATTTCAAACAAACGCGTTTATTAACCGAACCTAGCGATAAGTGCCGCGAAAAGTCTCCACCTTCAGTTAGGGAACTTATCGGGCGCAAAATGCATAAATTGTGCTATATATGCATGTGATATATAGTTGTTATATTTATTTTTTAATTTCTTATATTTAATGATAGTTATTTACCCTCTGTTTCGGTAAAATATGCATGTTAAGTAACAAAAGCTTACACCGACTAAGAAAATGAATTTATTATACATTTGCATATTTTATAAACATTACACAATTTTTTCATGTTACTTACAGCTGTGGGAATAAATCTGTTTAAAATTACATTTTGAATTATTGCATGAAATTTCGGGCGGTAAAACATCATGAGTGAATTTATTGTGAAATGTTTGGAACAAAGACGTTAACTTTGTAAGCCTATCCAATTTATGTGTGTTTTGAGAACTATGGAATAACAAAAACTTTGTTTATCAGTCCCTGGGATGTGATTTATTGAGTCTAGTTTACTTTTATGCACCTATATTAATAAATTTTTTATTATCGCTAACAAAATATTCAAAGACAACTTAACAACGCTACTGGGTACGCACATAAGTGTTTAAGAAGGCGATGGTCTTTTTTCAAAATTACAAAACAACAATTTTATATCTATCCATTGTAAATAGCTTGTTACAAAGGAATGATAAAATATAATTAAAAATGCAAAGTTGATTAAAGACATTTTGTTTTTTAACATTTTTTTAGGAATCTAAGCTATGTATGTGAAATTTAATTGTACATAACGATTACTCTCCGTAATAGACTGCTTAGGTTGTGATGTTGATATATGTGTGAATTTTGATGATTAGGACGGTACGCACACGGGCCTAAGCTAAGTGTACATTAAGGATAATTCGCAGGAAGGAGGAGCTGTGCATCATGGGAGATATCAAGTTGGGTATTTTGGTCAGTTTGTAGAAATTTTCTAACTAATCTACATGTGGTGAGTATAATTGGTTTTCGTAATACTTAGAAGAGCTTTGCAGAGAGGTCTAAACTTTTTAAAAATTGGTGTAGTTGTTTCGGAATTGTGATTTGATTAAGGTGCCATATTTGCGTGATTTCGTCTTTCAATTTCACGGACTTTGAGAGTAGCTATTATTCTTTGCAAATTAGCAGTCTTTTTTACAGCAATGTCTATAAGAAATCCGGTGTTCTTTGTTTTATCCATGAGTGTAATGTGTCTGGTCTATCGTAATGAACTGTTCGGTCTGTTAGGATAGCTCTGTCAAAGTATTATTTTGCTGTTAATTTTCTAAGACGGGCTCTGGATTGTATTTGTAGTATGGACGCAAGGGTTCAACTAAACTATACTGATAGGACATTTTTGAGGAATAATATTAGCTACTTGATCATGTCGGTGTTTGTAATCAATTTGGGCCATTGTTTTACACGCGCTCGTTATATTTTGGATAGTTTCTGGGACATATTATTATTATATTATTAAATATATTTGAAATTAAGTACGTGATGTTGTTGAAGTCAGCATAATGTGGGTTCAAACAAAAAGCTATAGTATGGCTTAGTATGG
Source organism: Marasmarcha lunaedactyla (assembly GCA_923062675.1). Classification (NCBI taxonomy): domain Eukaryota; kingdom Metazoa; phylum Arthropoda; class Insecta; order Lepidoptera; family Pterophoridae; genus Marasmarcha; species Marasmarcha lunaedactyla. The sequence goes on from OV281350.1 coordinate 26,326,460, forward strand.
CTAGGGCACCGGCTCGTGTCCTGAAATTTTCCACAAGTGGTTCAAATGGAAGAGAGCTGGTCCTTTGATACCGGAGTTGATTATGGACATGTTCCAGTAGGCGCTTTTAGGTTTCTAATGTGCGTATATGATGGACCCAGCTGTGACTTGTGCCACGGTGCTAATAAGAACCTGTTCTAACATCTTATTGAATGTACCTGATAGGTGGGAAATTTTACAAGATACCAATCGTTATAAAGCTTTTGGATCTAGTAATAAATGTTATTATATTGCTAGAGTGTCTGTCTTTTTCCTTTAAAAGACACAAAAATGTAAATTAACTGTTAGCGTAGTGTTCATTTTTTCGAAGTAAACATTTTTCTCTTTTGTCTACGGCCTACTTAACCAAATTAGTGGAGGGCTTTATTGACATTTGAAATATAAAAAAGCTATGTTTATTTAAAAAAAAAAGAATGTACTTCACATCACAAGAACATACAAAAGTTTGTCCAGTTACTAAAATCGAATTATTAAACCATTTAGCCACCTACTACATGTCTCACAGATCCCGTCAAGAGAATATTTGTTCGCCCGAGCTTCGAATCAACTTGTTAATTTCTGTATATTTCCCTGTGGCTTGAAGTACCGCAGAGCCGCTCGGTGAGGGTGGGCTCACGCGGGGTCGTTTCTAGTGAGGGGCAAAATGCAGCTGAGCTTCCGAAAACCACCCATATCATCAGGAAGTTTCTTCACTTAACGTAAACGTAGTATTCATTTATTTATTAAGGATTGCCGGCAGGTGATACTCAAAATCAGCAGCTAGCGCTAATAATAAAGTACGAACATTTACAGAAACAAATAAATACATTAAGATTACAATATCTACACCATTTAAAACTTAAAATTAAAATAACGGACTATATGAATAAAATCGTCTATTATAAATTTTTTTGCACGTAAAATTAGATAACATGGAAATTAACAACTTAACTCTAGAACTCACAGTATACCCACAGGTAACGTTAATTAAATTACAAATTTAGTCCAAGTAATTCTTAAGTAATTTCACGTTAATGTTTATTGATCCACAATTATACAGTGACTTGGTATTTGTGTTCGAATGTCTACCACTTTTAATCTACGAGGAAAACTGTAACGAAATCTAAATGTTGTGTCATTTGAGCAAAAAAAGTTCAGAGCTTACCGTCTTGTACATTCTTGTCTTCCTTTCGTTATTCCTAAATTGGCGTTTTGTAAGGGAGGAACATTAAGTCAATGAAAAAAAAAATTCATATTTATATAATCAAAGTATGTACCATTGCTGTCTATGCACTTTTGCCATCTCATAGGTAGTTCATTGATCCCTTAAAATAAAAAACCATTCGGAGTTGAATTTTTTTAGTGACATCAGAGCCTACTACGCCCTCACCCAACTATCGGGTGGTATCAGGCAACTTATAATCCAGAAAGCTCGCAGCTCCGGGCTGGCGTACTTTTAAACGTGCTTTCGAAAATTTTCTTAAGAATGAACCTTCACGATGTTTTCCTTCACCGTTGAAGCAGTCGGCTTTATTTTATTTTGTTTTGTAATTTTTTTTTAAATTTACAGCTTTAATTTATTATATAAACATCAACAAAAAATTAAGGCCATTGACAAATTTTCACATATTATAGAAAATAGACACACAGTTATAGAGACCATATGCTAATTGTTCTAAGACAATAACATTGGACATAAAAATAAAAGCAATAAAAAACATTAACACATCAAAGCAGAGATCTCGTATTCCATAATTAATACTGGCCAAAGAATTTGTTCGCCATGGCTGCCTTGACACTTATAAACCTAACATTTTATGTACTTAAGTTGTACAAACTCATTGTACACATACATACACATCCATGACGTGAAAGCAAATATAATGAAATATCTGCCCCTACCAGGATTTGAGCCCGGGACCTCTGGCATGGATAGCAAAGCTACTTACCTCCATACCACGCAGGCTGTCGCAATTAGATATAGTAGATAAATTAAATAGATAAGTTCACATTCTAATATTAAGAGGTTTAACTACTACATTATAATTTATAATTTATTGTCCATCCAAATACAGTTAAGTTGATATATTACGAAATCAATATTTGGTGAAATGTAAAAACTTCAATTTCGATGTTAACAAAAATGTTATTCTTTATTTATTGTGAGGGTGTTGCTTCGGAGGCTAAAAAAAAAAGTTGCTGCAACAAATTCAAACATAATTTCGAAGAGAAAATGGAAATCATTAAAAATAAACCAAGACCTGAAAAGAAGCGGGTTAAAAGGGGAAATTCAAAGTAAAACATAACATCGCGTAAGTAGGCAATTAGTGCCAAGTTCGTGCTTTACCACAAACGTGGCAGTAGACGTTTCATTTACTTTTGTAGGTCACTTGAACCCATTTCACGAAAGTAAAAACTGTTAAGGATAATAGTAAACTTCTTTTAAAATATGCTCGCGTCTTATGTTATAAATGTATATTATGCGATACAAATAAAGCAGAAGTAAATATATTTGTACATCTGAATTTTCTGGGATGACATCGTAATAAGGACATAAAAATAATTATTGTGGAGACGTGATTTTTGAAAAAAATAAGTGTATACAAGTCAGGGTAGATTATTATAATTCGATATAATTACGTGAGAATATACTGGTGCTAAGTCTAGTTTCCTTGAATAAAACGATAAACTAAGAACCTAATAAATGTATATTATAACTTAACCTAATAAACTTAGAGAATCGCATAAACGGAATTTAAGTTTTGAGTAATACTAATTAATTAAGGCGATAATACGGTCCAGGGTGTAAAAGAAAAATTTAAAATAAAAACGTAAAAAATCCAGAAAAATTTTATACGCGATCGTAGGGAAATATTTGAAATGCTTTTCAATTAGTTATTATCAAATTTTTATTAAATTCAGTTAGGTTTTACTCTTATGCTAAAATTATATTTTTGCTTTAAGATTCTTTGCAAAGTAATCTGGGGTACTATTTAAGACAAGGTATAGTTAGGTAAGTAAGGACATAGTTACGATAAGTTACATTTTTAAATGGGTACATTTTACTGAAAAACTGTTTTATCAGTTCGAAAAGTTTAAAGCTCGTATGGAAATCTCCTTTCGGGGCGCGCCTCGAAATAATTTATACAATTCATGTGCTTGACGTCCTTTGATACTGTTCACTCGCCATTCTATCCCATTTTAGGTACTATGAAGACTGATATTTTTTTTTAGATTTCAATAAAAGCTGTGCGTTGATCTTCTATATCACGTAATACTTATTTTCTTAACCTATCATATCAGTTAGTCTGTATGTAGGTAATGGGAATTGCATTTCAGTACATAAACTACATACTTAAGAAATAATAGGTCTTTACCTATGAAACTGCCGTTTTGCCGTACTGGCCATTTCAAATGAAAATATGTTTTTTTTTGACTGATAATTCTAATTTCAAATTAATTTTATTTGACAAACATGGAATTCTTTTTCTAAAATCGTCATTTGTTTAATAGTTAGTGTTTTGTTTTCAACGCATTCGAACATTTTTCGTCATCATGGATAAGTTAAAAATTCGAGTAATTATGGAGTATGAGTACCGTCGTGGCAGCAAAGTGGCACAAGCGGCACGCAACATCAACGACGTTTACGGAGCGAACACTACAAACGAACGCACCACCCGTTATTGGTTTACCCGCTTCCGTTCTGGAAATTTTGACCTGAAAAATGAACCCCGTGGTCGTCCGAAAACTTTGGTCGACAATGACGAATTAAAGGCAATTGTGGAAGCTGATGAAACTCAATCCACGGCTGAATTAGCAGCAGCTTTCGACGTTAGCATCAAAACAATATTGGTCCATTTGCGTCAAATTGGCAAGGTAAAAAAGCTTGACAAATGGGTACCCCACGAACTCAATGACCGCCAGCGCGAAGTACGCGTGGAGACGTGCCTTGCACTGCTCAGCAGGCATACAAATGAAGGAATTCTGAACCGCATTGTTACTTGTGACGAGAAATGGATCCTGTTTGACAATCGTAAGCGCTCAGCAAGTTGGTTGAACCCTGGTTCAGCACCCAAACAATGCCCTAAACGAAAACTTACCCCTAGAAAAGTGATGGTCACTGTTTGGTGGTCTAACGCGGGTGTAATTCATCACAGCTTCTTGCCAAACGGGACAAGCATTACTGCAGATGTGTACTGTGAATAACTGAACACAATGATGGAGAAGCTCGCACGTCTCCAACCAGCTTTGGTCAATCGTTCGGCTCCACTGCTCCTGCACGACAACGTGCGACCTCATACTGCACAGCAGACGGTCTCCAAGCTCCAAGAGTTGGGGTTGGAAGTTCTCCGTCATCCGCTGTACTCACCAGACCTTGCGCCTACAGACTTCTACTTTTTCCAGAATTTGGATAACTTCTTGGCGGGAAAAAAATTCAATACCCGTGAGGCAGTACAAAATGCCTTTGAAGAATTTGTTGCCTCCCGTCCAGCTGATTTCTTCAAGAAAGGCATCAATAAGCTACCAATGCGTTGGCAAAGATGCATTGATTGCATGGGTGATTATTTTAATTAATAGAAATAAAAAATTAATATAAAAAATTACGCTTCATTTATTTCGTGAAAAACGGCAATTTCATAGGTAAAGACCTAATACTCTGTACAAAAACTAAATAAACTTTCTCATTTCCAGCTCACTACTTGAATGCTCGAACGTATAAATTGATGTGCTCATGCAGTTTTACAAGGCGTTTGTTATTGCAACTAATATTATTCGGAATTTTGATATTCGAGATTCATATTTATGATATTGCGGATTATTAATCATTTGGATTTTTTATGGTTCGGTATTTTCGAATTTGGCATATTGATTTTCGAAATTATAAACGTTCGGAATTTTGAAGTTTCGAAGAAGAAAAATTCGGAATTATGAAACACGGAATTTTCATTTTCGAAATTATGAACCATTCGGTGTTATAAAATTCGGAATTTTGAAATTCGTGATTATGACTATCGGAATTAATATTTCGTATTTATGTAGTGTACCTGGCCAAAATTTGGCTACCTCATAATTACCAATTTAGCTTATATAGCCAATATAGCTTTAAGACTGTGTTTACAGTTGCATGTTATAAATATGTTTAAATAAAAAGGAAACACAATTTCTCAGGTTTACAAAAACGTAGACAATTCATCCTAATGCTCAGACAATTATCCTTCAAGCTGAGAAAAAACAGCAGTGAAACAAATTACTTGGTCGCGTCAGACCCAGGGCGCGGGCAACACGGTGATTGATGCGGTCTAACGCACCACACCTGGTGCCGGTGCTGCTTCGTAGAAGTACAGTCGTCGGAATCATTTTTATCTCAAACGGCTTTCTAGGTATCTGTTTAAAATATGACAACATTTATTTCAAAATTTAAATTTCATTAATAATCGTTAGTAGCTAAAATATAACATTTTTCTACAAACTGTCAAGTTAGTGTGTACTACTATACGAAACTAGCATCCGGCCCATCGTGGCATATGCCAGTATGACTTTCGCTCACGCCAGCAAGTGGAACCTCAATCACTTGCAGGTTATTCAAAATAGGCTCTTACGCAAATGCGTCGGGACCCCGCCCTGTGTCCGCAACTAAGATCTGCATAAGGATAGCGAGCTGCCCACCATTGCCGCATTGATGAAGTTGGCGTCTAGACGCTACTTCGACAGTGCGCCCCACCATCCCAACTTGCTGATCAATAAGTCAGCTGACTACACAGCCAACCCAGACGCGGCGGTTCGTCACAGGCGTCCGCGTAACGTCTTAATAGATCTCGATGACGCTATTACAACGAGGAACGCCGGTGTTCCAGTTAGAAATAGGCCAACATGGAATTCGAGTTTTCTTTTCAGTTTCTTGCTGGTTCTTTGGCAGTAGTACTTTCCGAACCAGTGATAGTTTCAATAAACGACGTCCTAAGCCGAGGTCCGTGCCCTCTCGGGTGCCCTTAGGCGTATCGTATGTAGGAGTAGTTTAAGATCCAGCTAAGTGCCGTCAGCGCTAAGCTACAAAGTCCGGTGAAATTTAAAAGGCCCTAAAAAAATGTCTACTACCATGCTATACGTAATACTTATTTTAATTAAATAACAAATTCAGTAACAGCATGTTTAATGGTTACAGACCTACTTTCTAAGCCAGAGTTCCAGATTCAATTGTACTAAAGCGAGACGTTTGCTTGAGGATCAGTGATTTCCCCACACATAAGTCTTGGACGTTCATATTATGACATTGTAGCTGTGCTTTATTTCAATTGATGTAGACACACGTAGATACGACAGTGTTCATCTAGCCTTGCAAATATGAGTTATAGTTCTAAGTATAAATATATGTCAAAGTATATACTTATAAAATAAATAAATGATTTTAAAATTCGCATTCCAAACCTCGTAAACAATACGAACAATGACATTCATACGATTGCTTAAGCTTATTAATACTTTTATGCACCGCAGAGAAGTGTTACAATTGGAAAAAAATAATTAATTTTCAATAAATTATTATTAAACACACTTTTAAAACATAAATAAATAAATCCCAGACAATCACACCAACTGTATGGCCCCAAAGTAATCAGAGCTTGTGTTATGGATGACAACACAGCGAACTGGAGGGAACCCAGAATAAACATACATATATATAAATATCAACTACCATGAACCGAGAACAAACATCTGTGTTCATCCACACAATGAATGCCCCGGCCAGATCTCGAACCTGGGACCTTTGGCGTATGAGACAGGACTAGTAACCACTACGCTACTCGGTTGCAACTCTGGAATCGGAAAGTTCATCAAGAGTTGCGAGCTTCAAGCGTCAATCAAAATAGGATGTGCCCTATATATTATATATATAACACAACGATGAACTCTTCCAACTAACTGCACCTGATCGCCGCCCGCTACCCAAACGTGGCCCGACTTCGCTCTAACTTTTCATTCTTACTTAAACGCCGTGTTCAATATTTGTAAGCCTATGTGATAAATAGTGGCTTTCATTCATACTCACTGATCTAACAGCTAATAAACTCAAACAGTTTTATATTGTTTAAAAGGCATTTAATGAATTACACGATCTGCATTTAAAATCTTGATTTATTTAGATAAAAAATAATATAGATTTATTTTTTTTTTAAAATCACTGCATCTGACTTTAAAATCCTAAATTTAAAAAATCTTATTATTGCTGAACGTTCAACATTCTCAACAATAACAGGGTCCTTGTAATATTCACACACACTAACACACACTCACTGACTCACACATGCACCCACACACAATCCTACATTCATTTAACGTTGTGAATTTTTAGAATTTTAATAAAAAGTGAAGTTTATATCTTCATCACAACAAGATTTTTTGATTATTTAATGTAACACCGTCTGTGGTAATCAGCAAAAAAATGTAAATCCCTAATTGGCTTTATGTATTATAACAATATGCTTACCTGTAATCTGTTATAGAGCTGTGGACTTTTTTGTATTGAAAAAGGATTAGAGGTTTGTATTCTATCTCACCTGATGGAAAGTGACGATGAAGACGAAGGTGTTACACGTCTATTTACGAGATTCCTATTCATTCGATGCTTGAAAGAACTGGGATTATAGTTTTCTGGAAAAACAGATGCAGGCAGTTCATTCCACACCTTAGGGGCCTGCACCAAAAAGGAACTATCGAAGCGTTGGGTTCGACTTCTTGGGATATCTACTATAAAGAGATGGAAGGCCTGTCTGCGTCTAGTAGTCCGATGTAAGAAGGGTGTGGGTTCAACCTGATCAAAGAGAGCACTCGCGTACTCTCCAAAATGTAATCTGTAGAAGACTGCTAAACTGGCAACTTTCCAACGATGGTCGAGGCTTTGCAGTTTTTTGGTGGTGAGGTCAAAGTTGTTAATAATTTTTCGGGCTCTTCGGTCAAATGCGTCCATTGCTTCTAATTGGTACTTTGCATAACCATCCCAAAGGTGGCTACAGTACTCCATATAAGATCGAACTTGATCGAACTTCTAAGCGTTACAGTTGACAAGCTTTTTAACTGGAAAGAACACATAGATAACGTTTGCCTAAAACTTGGCAGATTTATTCATGCCCTTAAACGATTGGTTCAAGTAGTATCAGTTCAGGTAGCTCTACTGGCATACCACGGCTATGTGTCTTGCGTTATACGGTATGGCTTTATTCTATGGGGTAATTCGGTCAAGGTTGATAGGGTTTTTATCGTCCAAAAATGGATAGCTGAAACCATTATTTCAAAATCTAAAAATTTTGCCACTTCCATTACTTAACAATTTTGAAATCTGTTGTTTTGTGAAATAAATAACCATTTGTTTGAAAAAAATGAGGATATGATTGGACGGCGGCGGCGTGGTCGACATAAGGACAAGTTATACTGCCGCAACAGAAACTTGCCCTCTACAGTAATAATGTGCACTGTATGACGGTAAGGGTATTACCGTACTGTAAACAAATTACCGAAAATAAGGGAGCTACCAGTAAACAAATTAAAAATGTCTTTGTTTAAGTTACTATTGGAAAAAATTTATTATGATGTTAAAATATTTTTGAATGATAACGTTAATTTGTTGACCTCATTATTTAAAAAAAATTAGATTAAAGATTTTAGACCTCACTTTGGACATACTATATACCTAAAAATACATTGTTTAAGTGCTAGTCTGACATTTAATTGTATATTTTAATTAAAAAATAAATACATTTTTTTTTCACAAGCAGTATATGTATAAGCATTTATATGTACCTATTTTTAAGAACTTATTGTTACCATATACTTGCACAATTATTATTATTATTAAATATTTACTTCTCAACAATAAATTTACAATGTTTCTTTATGTCTATCAAAATTATTCTTCTCTACATCTGTTAGCTGGGCAAGTCTCCAAGCCCCCAAGTATCCAAACGTCGTGATCCAGCAATCACCCTCCTAAACTATATAAGCGGATAATGAGCGACCCGCCACCCGACGCTACCTTAAAAAGACGTATATACTTTAGTGACAATGACGCTTTAGACATTCATCGGGGCGAAGGACCCAACAAACAAACAGACACATTACACATGTTTTACTACAAATACTAATAAAAGCCTGTAAATGAGGGGCTTACACCAAAGGACTTTTATCGTCCAAATAATCGGACAGTTTATAATACATGACAGTTTCTTTGAATTTTTCAGTAGGAAGACCTTAGATATTCTTTTTTACAAACATAAAATTTTCTAATACATTTTATTCTCTTAAAAATTTTTTTAGGGACACTCTTGGATCGAGCTGAAAGATTGCGCGAGCGGCCCTTTTCTGCATAATAAATAAAGTATCGATGGCGGCAGCACTCCCTGATAACAGAATGCTATATGTCATAAAGCTATGAAAGTGTCCGAAATAGAGTAATCGAGCAGTTGTTTCATTTGAAAGTTGTCGCATTTATTTAACAGATATGCGACAGAGCCGTTTTGCCATGGTTTTCCCTAACCCATCAACATGCAGTCTCCACTGAAGTTTGGTGTCTAAGGTTATGCCCAGCAATACCAATTTTATTTTTATTTTAGATTTATTTTATTTAAAAAATAATATGAGTTTAGAGGAGTCAGTTCCTGGCTCTTGACTACAATGTTTGTGTTTACCTGTTTGACATTTGGCAACGTAAGCTTAACACATTTAATGTTGTTTTCATTGAGAAGCAAATTATTACCTGAAAACCACTTCTCTGCGTTGAAGATACATTGGGTTACTGCTCTATAGTCAGTTTATTGTCTTTTGATTTTAAATCAGAAGGAAGTATCATCAGTAAACAATATGACCCCGCATTGATTCTTAACCATGGATGGTAGATCATTGACATACTCAAAATAGGAAAAGACCAAAAACTGAGCCCTGGGGTACACCCATGGTCAATGCCAATCCTGATGATGTTTCTCGATTTATAGCAACTTTCTGTTTTCTATTAGAAATATATGATTTAATCAAGCCAAGCGCTTGGTTTTTTATTCCGTAATGGTGCAGTTGCATGAGTAGTGTATTATGAGCCACACAGTCGAACGCCTTGGACAGGTCACAAAAGACACCAGTAGCATCACAAGCCTCCTCCCAGGCACTGAATATATTTTTTATGATGCTCAACACTGGCATCGGGTTTTGAGCGACCCCGCGTGAATCCAAATTGCTAAAAAGGCATTAAACTATAGCCTTAAAAATGTATATAAATTTAAAATTAATTTTATTTTTAGAACTAATTAAAAGATTTAAAAATAATTTTTCAAAAATCTTATTGATCTTTGGTAGTATAGATAAACGTCTAAAATTATTAGGGTCAGACATACCACCTGCTTTGAATATAAGAATGACCTTACTCCTCATTAAATATACTGGCCAAGTGCGGGGCTATACCATCAATGACATATTGAATAATTTTAACACAAATCCCATCTAAATCGGCAGTATTTTTACCTTCAAACTTTTAAAGTAAATTATTTATTTATTTGCATATTAAGTGTTTCACACAGATCTTATTGTAACAGAGAACTTACAATTTAATCACACATGCCTTGGGTATTGCAAATGTTAAAGGGCATTACGAATAATATAGTATGAAATATTCAATTAGTTTCTTAACGTAAATATGAAATTTTTGTTGCATATATTAAATTTAATTGCAGATGTGATATTAATGATTGACCTACTTAATTTTAATATTATTTATTACTATATTTAGACCTACAATATCACTGCATAATTGTTTATATTATGTTAATAAATTTGTTAACTTTTATTTAATATACATAGTTTAAAACTATATTTTAATAGGTTTGCCTAAATATTCATTTACTGAGTAGAAAACATTTTCAAAAAGGGAATTCTTTTTTTATTTGTGCAAAATATTGATAGTTTATTTTCTTGTTTTATATTACGAGGTAATTTATTTAAATATTTTTACAGCCATATGATATAGGCAACATATTAATTCTTGCAGTAGGTATATACGTCGTGTAAATTAAGTAACCCAAAACCTGATACATTGCATTAAAAAAAAGCAACTATATAATTAAATTATAAAATGCATTTATATTCGGAGGTGACCTTTCTATGAAGGTTTGAGCTCTACGGCAGTAGGTACTCCGCGTCAATGACCGCCCACGTCTCTTCGCAAGTTGTTTTGAGCGAACTGTAAGAACTAATACTACCTATGGCCTGAAAAAAAACTACAAAAACAATTTCAAAACTTTCCATCACAGGCTTTGGACTGGCAACCTATTTGTAATAGGATGTCACATAATGATTAGGTACTACATACACGGTCTTATTAAACATGACACCTGGTCAAAATTACGGTAATATCAAAAAATAAAAAAACCCAATAGCAATAACAACAAAAGAAAGGTGTTCTTTCATGCAGTGCCGTGGTACAGAGACTCACCGTTGACACCGCCGCTATCGCCGCGTACAAATCTAGGGGAGACATACGCAGCGGCGCCGCGGGGGCTGCGGAGTCCCTGCCGTCGCGGCATTGTAGCAAAACACTTTAACTCGAAAGTTTTGAAGCGCGGACACGCTATTGCTATTACAAATTTGACCAAGTAGTACGTTTGCAAAGAAACAAATGTTTAATTTGTAATAAATGATATATTACAGTTACAACCAAGTAAGCGTATTTAAAAGTTTTGAATCAAATTATAAAAATTGATTGGTAAGAGAAGGAATCGTGTAAGCGGTGGCGCCTACAACCACGAGTCTATTGGAACAAAAATGATGATACGTGCCCGACCAAGCGAAGTTCGCGTGGTGACTTACCGGGCTCTCTGTGTGGAGTGCGGTGGCGCGGGCGGCTTGTTCTTTAACTTATGACTATAAGCTTTCATTTTAGCATGGCAGTCGGTGATCGCTCCGTGCCTGCCGGATTGTTTTGTCGGTCGGTGTCATTCGTTCGATGTTAGCTAGTTATGGGGCGCTCCATGGGCCAATAAATATGGAAAAATATAACTTATATTAAAACTTGACGCGATCGAATCGCAATAAGATTCTTAGCAAACTACCTTCTGGTTTTGGTTAATTGATTTACACGTTGTATGGTCTATTTTTATGACGAGTATTCATATTATGGGTTTAATTAATTCTTAAAATGTTTCAAGATTTTCTAAGACAAAAATATGTTCGAATGTGTTTTTAAAACTAGCAGAACAATTACATGTTTAAATTTTCCAAAGTGTATCTGTACCGATCACAAACCAACTAGGGCTTCTAGGCATGACCATAACGTCGAAACTTAATTTCGGTCTACAGACTGAAACCATGGCACAGTCAGCTTCCAAAAAATTAGGAGTCATCGCAAAGGTCCGGCGGTACTTCAACTCTGAACAGCTGCTCAACCTGTACACAGCCCAGGTTCGATCTTGTATGGAGTACTGCAGCCATCTTTGGCATGATCCGCAAAATACCATCTTGAAGTGTTGGATTCTGTCGACCGAAGGGCCCGTAGACTCATAAGTGACGACAAACTTACTTCTTCGAGACAGCAAAGTCTCGAGCATCGTCGAAAAGTTGCTAGTCTATCGGTTTTTACAGATTGCACTTTGGAGAGTGTGCGAATGCTCTTTCTCAGGTGATCGAACCTTCTCCCTTTCTCCACCGGTCAACCAGACGCAGACAGAAGTTTCACCCGTTTGTGGTAAACGTGCCGAAGAGCCGAAATAAACGGTTTGATAGCTCATTTTTGGTTCGTGTTGCCAAAGAGTGGAACGATTTGCCTGCGTCTGTTTTTCCAGACAAATATAGCCCTGGAGCTTTCAAGTGTAGAGTGAATAGGTACCTCTTGGACAGGCGTGTATGATCCTCGTCTTCATCTTCACTTTCCATCAGGTGAGATGGAAGACAAACGCCTGCTAATTATTAATTTAAAAAAAAATTTGAAATCAATATCGCTTGAATTTACGTTTTCTTTGAGCAATGACTGTGCAAGAGTGGAACATGAGTTAATACTGAAAGAAGTTGATGCTCACACAGGGATGCCAGTGAAAAAATTTGCAAATGCTTCAGTAACTTCTCCGTCTGTATTTTTATGAAAAACTTTCAAACAAAAATTTCAAAAGTTCATAAATATTTTAATACACTGAATTTGGCCAAATAGTTTTTGTTAATATTCTTCTTTTAGTTCCACCTACCGACCCTGAAACGATGCTCAGTACTAGCTCTAACACACCTTGCATAAGTGGCACCTTGGTCGAAAATATGCCTTCAATTCATAATAAAGCAGGAAATATATTCATAAGGAAAAAATGAATTATCTAGCATAGATAAGTAAAGTTTTTAATCCTGACAGTCACAACTTGGTTTGGGATGTCTTCAAAACACATGTCTACGTCTTAATAGAAAAGACCATGAAGAAATGTTGTCGGTGAGAGAAGATTATTCACATTCTAATTATGTAAAGTCTCTTTTATTAGTCTAAACGCAAGAAAGAATATTAAGAAAATTAAGAAAGAATATGTCTTAAATGCCTATTTTCAAAAATAGACAACATATCCAAATATTTTCTAAATAACTCTCATATACTCCTAAAACTAGGTTCGAATGACAGACCGGCTTATTAAACAAGAAATAACTGCTAACTCCGACAGAATCTAAAATGAAGCCGAAATTGCACCGCGCGTGCAAAATTGGACGAGTTGCGGCGGGATGCGCTGACCTGTGACAATAGTTCCTGCAGCTGTAAAGGTGAGTGGAGGAAAAGTTTTAATGTCAAAGGAGTGTCCGCGTAAATTGAACGTGGACTACACAACATGGCAACTGTCACAGCGATAGAAGTTGAACAATGCAGGTCAAAACTTATTTATGTCTGTTTGAGCGTGTATTGTTATAGAACTGGGATCATTTCACAAATTGGGTAAAAAGCATGTATTTAACTGTATGTTTTTTTTAACTTTCGACAACATATTTATTTGTTCTTTTTATGTTTACCATAATAGATATAGCGACACATGGGTAAAATGTTTAAAACCATAGGCGGTCTTATCGCTGGAAAGCGATTTCTTCCAGACAACCAGGTAAACTGAAACTTGAAAGCAAAACGAAGTAATACTCAATTATTATGTTACCTATGAATGTGTCATTAATATTTTATATAAAGTTGTACAATTTGGGTACTTCATCCTTATTTAAATGTCGAAATGTTAGCTTATTTTTAACCGACTTCAAAATAAGATGTTCTCAATAGCTTCTTGCATTGAGCATGGGTATTAGAATTAAATTTAAGTACCTTTGTTTATTCTATTATTATAAAAGATAAGAATAATATAATACATTTAAATAACTAATAACAATAATAACTTTTAATAAAATTCACTCAAACTAAACTTTATTCACAAATTTTTTAATTGGTAAATACATAACTATCTAGCTTAAGACCACACAAAATAATATTGTGGCCTAAACCTTTGAAAAGAATACTTACGTACAACAAAACACAAGCTAAAACTGAAACTTATCAGAATTATTAGAATATTTCGACTTTTTAAGTCTTCGATCAAACATCATATTTTTATATATATATATATATATATATATATATATATATATATATATATATATATAGACATATGTATTTAATTAGGGCACCACACACAACATGTTCCCTGGGCAATGCCACGGTTGTCAGCTTTACCGCAACGCAGCGGCAAATTGCTCAGCCCCTCCTAGGTGCGTAAAGTGCTTAGATCCGCACATTACGAAGGAGTGCACTCGTACTCCCGACTCCACTTCCCCCCCTGCATGTGTGCTGTGCGGCCAGTCCGGCCATACAGCCAACTACAAGGGCTGTCCGCGCGCTCCGCGCTCTTCTGTAAAGAGGGCCGCGCCTAAACCGGCGCCGCCGCTCACTCCCGCCAACTTCCTGCCACTGCGCAACCGGGCTCCCCCGGAAACAGCCCGTGCAGCCGACGCCTACTCCGGCTCTGTCCTGAAGACAGCGTCCAGCCGCTCCACCTGCACCTTCCCGTCCTATCCCAGCTCGCGTAGGCCCACGTCCCGCTCCTTTGTCTTCACCTGACATGAAGACCGTGTACGACGTCATTCAAAACGTCGACATTAAGGAAATCTCCGTACTCGTTCGCAAACTGCGAGCCTCCCGCTCTCCTCAAGAGCGTCTATTTGTGTTAGCCGAGCATCACTCGCTACTTAGCTCTTTATAAATTCTATTTTTCGTATAAATTCGTTAATAAATAAATATTATGTCTAGACCCGTAAATCCCGCGTCCTGTCGTATCAAACCCAAGGGCTTATCCCTAGTTTCTTTTAACGTTCGTAGCCTTAGTACCAACCTCCCTGAGCTCAAACTGTTCCTTCAGAACAACGCGCCAGACTTATTGCTTCTCCAAGAGACGTGGCTCTCTCCAAACTGCACCAGGGGATTCGCTATTCCCAAATACGCATTTACTCGTAACGATAGGCCCTACTCCGACGGATACGGCGGGACAGCTATTTACTACAAAAGAGGTTTCCATTGCGCTCCTCTCCCATTCTCGCTCTGATCGCCACGCGGTGCGGACGTGCAAGACCCAGTTCTCCGTTGATCGGTCCCTTCCCGCCATTCCGTGGCGCTCAGTCTACTGACGTCACGGTTTAGTGTGTTGGTTCCGTGCTACGGTTTTCAAGGTTTTTCTACTCCGTCTGAGTGCTTTCGAAGTGCGATTTTTCTTTGCGACTAAGCCCCTTAGTCTTCAAAGTGCTGTGCTAAGTTGTGTTGTGCTGAGTGCAGTGTTGTGCCCAGCGTAAGTAGCCTGGTTTCAGTGCAAAGGATAATTAACGGTGACAACGAATTTGTACTGAACCAGTCCTTTTATTTTTATTTATTTCCCTTCTCTATTTTATTTATTTTTCTCCTATTTTCATATTTATTTTTATCATATTTGTGTGTTTTCGTGTGTATTTGTCCTTTCTGTCGGTAAAGGTTGACCCTAACGCGGTCAACTCTTTACCTGCGTACCCTATTTTAGGTTTCTAGGTAGCGGCCTTCGGCGTACTACGGTTAGTTTTTAATTTATTCTCCCCAGCCCCCCTACCGCTGGTAGGGAGGTTAGCCGCTAGGGTTCGCTAGGTTTTTTAGGAACTCTAGGCATATATATATTGTCCTTCCCCAAACCCTCCGCAATGGCTTCCCTGAACCCCGAGGAGGTTCTCAATAAGCTGATCGCCGATTACGACGCCCAAGGCACTTATTGCCCTCCTCATATGATTCGCACTCTGCAATCCTTTCTCCCTCTAATCATGGCACTGATCACACCGGCCCCTCAGGCCACCTCCGTCCCTCAGACCACTCTGGTCTTAGGCCCTCCCGCGTCCCCTTCCTCCAGTGACATGGAGTGCGAAGTAGACGCCCCTCCGAGCCGCAAGCGCGCACCCGCGACCGAGTCGTCCTCGGACGCCACCCCAACAGGCCCTGAGTCTCCCTTTTTTACGCTTGTTAAGAAGCGCTCTAAGAAGCGCTCGAAACAAGCCCCGGCGCCCTCGATGCCCGTCCCTACACCCCCTGCGGCGTCTTCAACGCCAGCTGCCCAGGAGTCTTCAACACCCGCTCCGGCCCCAGCTTGTGTCAAGGCCAAGGTCCCACCACCCGTTTTCCTTCGGGAAAAAGGTAAATGGACTGAGGTTTCGACTTTGTGCAATGAGCACAAGATCCATTACACCCGAGCAGCCAACTCGGGTGAATCTATTAAAATCTTAGTCTCGTCGATAGACGACTTCCGTGCTTTAACAAAGCTCCTCACCGATAAGCAATATGCTTATTACACTTATGCTCTGCCAGAAGAGCGTTAGATCAGAGCGGTACTCAGGGGAGTCCCGTTCGAATTATCGAACGAGGCTATCCCGGAGGATCTGCAGTCCCAAGGCTTTCCGGCACTCGCGGTGCATAAAATGCACAGCAAGTACGGGAGGCGTCACCCTCTCGCTTTGGTGGTTCTCGCCAACGTCCCCAAGTCCAGGGAGATCCTGAAAGGGGTTAGCACTATATGCGGCCTCTCTGGGATCTCGATCGAGGCGCCTCATCACCGCGGTCATCCCGGCCAGTGCCATCGGTGCCAGTTGTACGGGCACGCGGCGGCCAACTGCCGCGCACCGCCCAGGTGCGTCAAGTGCCTGGTCCCTCACCTCACTAAGGAGTGCAATCGCACTCCTGAAACTCCTTCTCCTCCCGATTGCGTGCTTTGTGGCCAGTCCGGCCACACCGCAAATTACAGGGGCTGCCCTCGTGCACCTCGTTGTATGCGTTCCAATTCCAAGAGGGCGGCACCCAAACAGGCCCCGCCTCTTTCTCAGGAGAACTTTCCGCCGCTGCGTAGTCGGGTTCCTCCGGCTGCAAAGCCTACACAGTCCAGGCCTGCTCCAGAAAACTGGAGGCAGCGCCCCGCACCGAATCCCATCCCGGCTCCTCGCCCATACAAACCCACTCCTCAATCCTCCGTAGCAGACGATATGCGTATCGTCTGCGACGCTATGAAAAATATCGATATTAGTGAAATCGCAGTCTTAGCCCGTAAACTTAGGGCTTCACGTACTCCGACAGAGCGTTTGCTAGCTCTGGCGGAGCATAGTTCCCTTCTCGATTCATTATAGGTTTTATGCTGTTTTAGATTCGAAGTTCAAAGTCGCTAGGCCTAGGAATGCGCAAGCGTACTCATCCACCAGACTGTCACGCGATCTCGAGGCCCTTCTGGCCGCAAATTCTAATTCTAACGTAAATTCAAATTCTAACGTAAATCCTAATTCTAACGTAAATGCGAATTAATTCAATTTTATTTAGCAATTTTTTAATTTTTGTTTTAATTATTGATTTTCATTTTGAGCACCTTCAGTGCTATGTATTCACCTTCAGTGCTTTGAGCACCTTCAGTGCTATGTAATCCCAGCGGGTGACCCCTTCTGGGCCCCGCTAGCGCGGCCTCTTTCTCCAATTGGCCGTCGCTCAGATGAAGGCTGAGTGGCAAAAATGCACGAGCCGACAGGGGGTTTTTAGTGGGTATGGTCCTGGTAGGCGTCGGGACGAGTCCCACATAACTTTGGAATCGCGCCAGAGTATGCGTCAGAGCATTTTTATCCTCCTGCCCTTCCCGCGGAGGGTAAAAAAAAAAAAAAAAAAAAACGCTCCTCTCCCTTCCCCTGTTCTCCTCAACATGGATACCACTGTGTAGATTGGCTATGACTGGTCATCTGACCGTCATCATAGCTTCAATCTACATATCTAGTGGCACCAGACCTATCCGTAGTGACTTCGAGGCCATTCTCGCCCTCGGCCATTCATACATTATGTTCGGAGATTTTAACTCCAAACATACTGAGTAGACGTGCCTATCGACTAACACCAGCGGTATCGCTCTCCTTAACATCAATGAGCAACTCGACTTAGACGTCATCTCTCCCATCACTATCCCGACAACCCAAACCACTCTCCTGATATCGTCGATTTTGAGATCGTCAAACGAATCAACTTCGATCTCAGGTCTATCGAACCGCTCGATGACCTAGGATCTGATCACTGCCCCGTCTCCCTCGTGCTAGGTGCGCCTAACGATAACGTCACCTCTCTTAAGACCTTTACAAACTGGAAAGGTTTTAAAAATACGTTAGTTTCAGCTTTAGAGGCCCCGAACTCTCCGCTCGCGATCTCGCCCGACCACTTAGATAGCCCGCATAAAATAGACTCGATAGTCGATTCCCTCACTGATGCTATCAACTCAGCCATCAGTGTTAACGAAAAGGTTGCTAAGCAAGGCAAACCCATGCTTCCCTTAGCTATTAGCAATCTTATTATAGCTAAGAACGCGGCTCTCTGGAGAGCCAAGAAATATCCCACGCCCGCCTATAGATTAGCTGCGAATCAGTTACAACGTAAAGTTAGGTCTTGCCTCGCGGAACTCTGAGACCCTCATATGAACGATCTCATGGAGAATATCTCTCCGTGTCACCAAGCGTACTATAGTATGGCCTGAGGCTTACGCGTAGACAATTTCTCTTACGTTCCTCCTCTCACTCGTCTCGATGGCACTACTGCCTTTGATATTGAAGAGAAAGCCGAATGCTTCGCTGACAACATTGCTGCACAATGCTCGCCCAGCACACAACCTGCGGATCCCTCCCACAACCAGGCGGTGGAGGACGAAGTCCTACGCAGAGATTCTCTCCCCATCCACGCCGACCCCGTCACAGTCTCTAATAACGAAATCTCGCTTTTCATTAGAAATCAAAAGTCTAAAAAGGCTCCGGGTGCGGATGGAACTTCCAACCACGCACTTAAGCCCCTGCCTCAACAGGTGCTTACTTGTTTGCTATCATTTTCAATGCCTGCTTCGACCATAGCTACTTTCCAAAAGCCTGGAAAGAAGCAACAGTCATAGGCATTCCCAAGCCGGGTAAACCTCTGAATGTCCCGGCAAATCACAGACCCATCAGCCTCCTCAAGGCAATGTCTAAACTTCTCGAAAGAGTCATATTCTCGCGAATGCGGAACCATCTGTTTCCAACGGATGGCGATCCTCTCATTATTCCCCATCAGTTCGGCTTTCGCGCTAAGAACCCCTGCCCTCAGCAAGTCCATCGAATAGTCGAATACATACTCGACGGATTCTAACCGCGGCGTTTCAAAACGGTCGCAGTTTTCTTTGACGTAGCCAAGGCTTTCGATAAAGTCTGGCACAATGGTCTCGTTTATAAACTCTACAAAATAGGCTTACTGGATCGCCTAGTCAGGTTAATCGCGTCGTTTCTCGTACGTTTCGATTTAAACATAAAGGCACGCTTTCCGCGCCTCGTCCCATAAAGGCTGGAGTCCCTCAAGGCTCAGACCTCGCCTTTCTGTTGTACACCGTGTACACCAACGACATTCCCATCCCGCCAAAAGGCGTCGAACTCGCCCTCTTTGCCGACGAAACCGCACTTTAAACCAAAGGTCACAGTGTCCCGCAGCTTGTAACCAGACTCCAAAAGGCCGTAAACGCCCTCGGTGTATGGTTTCAAAAATGGTGCATCGATGTGAATCCAGACAAGAGTTCTGCGATTCGTTTCGACCCCAAACGCCGTCGTCCCGCTGGCGATCCCCACGTTTGAATGTAAGGCATTCCCATCCCCTGGAAGCGTAGTACTAAATACTTAGGCGTCACCTTAGATCCGACGCTTTCTTTCCAGCCACATATCGATAGAGTTCTGAAACTCGCCCATCAATACTTAAGCCGCCTAAATAGCATGTTAGGTAGAGAAAGTAAAATGTCTTTCAGAAATAAACGTACACTTTACAAGGTCTGCGTTAGACCCGTCATGACATATGCCTCGCCAATCTTTGCCCACGCCAAACCCTCCGTCCTGCACAAACTGCAGGTAGTTCAAAATCTCTTTTGCCGCAGGGCCACAAAGAACAACACCTCAAAACACTCTCTGAAGCGGTCTTCAAACGCTCCGAAACCCATACCAACCCTCTAGTGCGAGATTCAGTCTCATACACTACTCCTGTCTTAGATTCGAAGTTCAAAGTCGCTAGGCCTAGGAATGCGCAAGCGTACTCTTCCACCAGGCTGACATCGGATCTTGAAGCCCTTCTGGCCGCAAATTCAAATTGTAATCTTAACTCGAATTAATTTAACTTCTTTAATATTTATTTTATTTATTTTAAATTTCTATTTTCATTTTGAGCACCTTCAGTGCTATGAATTCACCTTCAGTGCTTTGAGCACCTTCAGTGCTATGTAAATCCCAGCGGGTGACCCCTTCTGGGCCCCGAAATTGCCCCAATTGGCCGTCGTTCAGATGAAGGCTGTGTGGCAAAAATTGCATGAGTCATTATGGGGGTTTTTAGTGGGTATAGACTCTGGTAGGCTCGGAGTGACAAGTCCCACATAAGTCCGATCGTGGAGGGGAACAAAAAAAAAAGCACAACATGTTGTAGCAAACAAATAGCAACAGTGGCGTCGCGTGATAGTTTTAGTATTGCGATAACGCTTGATACGATAACGATAAGTATGATTTTAAAATTGTTCACAATTTATGATGAGCATGAAATGCTTAAAGTAACTTACTTATTTTATTTGAAAAGGATTAATATCATATCAGTCTAATTAGCGTTCCAATTACCACATTATATTTGACCATTTTTTCAACATTACATTGGGTGTAGTAACCTAACCCTGAAAGAGATGTTTTGATGGACATATAAAAGAGAAAAATGTTCAAAATACATTGTATTGTTATATCTTAAGGGGATTAGGCAGCGTCTTCGTTGGAAGTTCCCAGTTGGCTGAAAATTTTTCACTCACATCATCCGTTTAAAAATCCGTTCGGTATTTTTTGAGTTTATTACGTTCAGGACGATAGAGAGACGTAGCGGACATTGCTATGCTATAATATGTTCCAGTTTATATATGTTAATAATAATATCGTGCTATTAAACTAATAAAACTTGTGTGCATTTAACAGTTTCTTCGCATTTGGTCTACTAGACGGCACCGTGTCTATTTAGCATTTGGTCTAAATTCGCGTTTGGTCCACCTGGAATTTAGTCCACTTGGCACTTAGTCCTTTTCGCATCTGGTCCACTTTGGGTGTTTGAGGTACCATCATTCTGTCTGGTTACCATAACATAAGGAAAAACCTTTCTTTGGGTCCAGGACAGTGTATTATGAGATGTTGTCTTTATTCATTTAGGTATTGGGTTAGGTTAGGTTTTTATGTAGTTAATACACCCGTGAGCCGAGTGAGCAAGCGAGCGTGGAGCGGCTGCACCTGGCGAATTGCCAGATCCAATTTAAGTACCATTTCCAGCTTTTCACGAAAAGCGACTTTGGCGAACATCAAGTGTTTAGTTTATGTTTAGTTTTATATTCAAAATCAAAAAAAAAACACGAAGTATGCTGCTGAGATGGCGTTAAACGTAGCCACGAAAACAGATTGTCAAAAGTGGACCAAATGCGAAATGGACGTTTCGCGAAGTGGACCTTTTGCGAAATTGATGTTTTGAGAAGTGGACCAAATGCAAAATTGACCAAGTAGACCAAATGCGAAGTGGACAAATGCGACGAAACGCAATTAACATAATGTGGGTTAGGGAAACGTAAAATAAGCCTAAAGCTTTTAAATGATTAGCGAGTGTTGACGATTAAAAGCCTACACCAATTGAGTCAGACTCCACGACGCTAATACAGTGGTTTACTTCAATTACATAACGTGTTAATACCAGTTATTGGTTACGACTATTATGTCTTGTGAAATATGTTAGTATTCTAGACGAAGTTTGGTAGCTGTACCATGTATATTGATCATTTTAAATTTCATCTTGACATCAACCACTCGTCTTCATTCAGTTTTATTCTTAGTACACACATACTCTTTCACTTAGACTAACAAGCAAGTCCGCAGAACCTATATACAATTTTTGTTGACTTTTATTAATTTTGGTAATCATTTTTTGCTACTTTTTATGTACTGGACTTTATTATAACTATGTAAATCTTGAAGTGTATTTTCTTTTTTCTTTTTGTAATGAGAAAAAAAATTTCCCTTTTAGTACAGTAATATTTATCCTATACTTTTTCACCAATGTCGCTATGTTAACATTTATTCTAATATCATTACGTTTAAATTGCGAATACAAGATGTCTGTTTACGCAAACTAAAATTCTTAAAAAAGTATGTATAATTTTTAAACGGCTGGACCGGTTCGTATCATACTTTATTTAGCTTTCCACCATTGGGAACCGCGGCAGCACCGGTCCATTCTGATACGATGAGATACGATGCCTTTATTTTTACTTCGGATTTTAAAATTTGTTTGTACGTGTCATACTGTACTCATTGCACGACTTGTACGTATTGCTAGAAAATATTAACATTTTTTAAAATTGGGTTACGATTTGTTAGCAAACCTAAATGAGGGAATAAAAAACTATTGTGTTTGAGTTCCTTTTGCTTAAAAAGTTTAATTTATCAAATTTTATTGATGCGCTCGAAAAAAGTTGTCCCATTGCTGTACATACAATATTATTCATAGTGTTCTGTGGCTATGAATGGTATCAAAAACCCATACAACTACAATATCACAAGAGTCAAAATTGAAAACTGTTTTTCACCTACCTGCAAAAGATAACAGTCGTGCGTATGGCGGTCTTTTTTAGAAGTTTCGTTTATTTCCCAAGAGCTCCTGTTCCACATATTGGAATATGAAATATGGCGAAGTATTCATCTTCGTCTAATATGACAATAATATTGTTATAAATCCTCTTTAGTCCTGGAGAAAGCAACACGTAAAACTTTACATTTTGTTTGTTTAAACCGAAGCGGTAAAACAAATAAAATACAGAGTTCCGTTAGAACACAAGTACTAAAGATACGAGACAAAAGATCTACTTGAGTAATTTTAAATGAAGGATTTGATATGTCACTCCTTATACAACTATATTTCTTAGATAGGAAAACACTTTTATAAACCAGAATTATGTTTGGAATATTAAATAGCTTTCAATAAGTACCTCCTTACCGTCAAAAATTTCATCAAGCGTCACATGTTTGTTCAGAAGGGAACCGATCCACAATAAAATTAATGAAAATTCCAAAGCATGCAAAAACCCAGAATAATTCAATTAAGATTGGATCATTCTATCCAATGAAGCCAACCCGGGGTCATGCCCGGACCATTTAAGAAAGCAGTTTTCCTGTTTGCCGTCTCCTCGTTGTTTTCTTCGGAACCTTGGAGCTGAATGACACGAGAAGTTACGAATTAATACGACTGCTCGCAGCAGTGGAATATTAGGTAATCGATCTACTGTAACAGATTATCTAGATGTGTTATTAAAAGGTTAAAATTGCTTATAGATTATTAAAAACTTTTTTAAGTAATATAAACAGTGGCAGTGTCAGAAGAAAAAAAAATATTACTACAATACATGAATTTAATCGCAGAGACCAAACTCGGTGTGAAACTGGTATTTTGATATAAAAACCCTTATCTCATTTTAATTGTGCCTTTCTCATTGATCTACCGAATAAGAGTAAACCAGGCGATTAATATACGCCAAAGGTCAAATCGCTTCTTTTTTCAATAAATCTCTTACAGCCAAATTTTTGTTGTCAACTTTTCTTTCTTTCCGAAATAAGCGGGCTTTTTCTAAACGAAAGGTTGTAGTCATATAATCAGCATTCAATTGTGAGCAGACCTGATAGGATTTGAGATTTAGATATTCGAAAAGGAATGGTGTTAGTGATTTAACGAAAACCTCTTTTACAGTGTGTATTTTATGTAACGTTTGTCAAATGACACTAGAGGTTTATTGCTTTCTTTTCAACTCCCGAAAAGCATGTTTTGGATTTTTAAGTAGCGTTTTTTGTATTTATATAAGGAAAAATTGTGTAAATAAACTTTAAATGTCGTTGTTTTTGTTACAAGTATGTTTCCTTTAATATGTTTTAGTTATATAAAATGATAATAAATGTTTTTGGTCACAGAACAACGACCAAGTTTTATTTATACACGAATAAAAACATTACAATTCAATTTCCTTTGTAAATATTAACTATCAGAAGATATGAAAAAAAGAACTATTAGTATTTTGATTTTGGATATTTTTTTACTTTTATAGCCTATCCCCTATTAATGGTATGCAATTCGCCATCATGTACTATTGGTGACTTCTGTAAAATGTTTATTTTGTTTATCTGGACGCATTAAACTGATATATATGTAGGAAAAAAAGATCTGCACAATGTTAACACAAAAGGAAAAAAATATGCTGGCAACTCATAATATAGATTAAATTCAAAATTTCAAATTGCGGTTTCAATGGAATGCGAACCCGGCCATATCAGCCGATTGCTGGCCAAAGAACGGCAGTCTATTTCAAGCCATCCTACCGATTACATCTCCAGTCTACTGCAAGTCCTCGAACTCATGCTCATGCTGAAGCTGCCTCATGTTGAAGCTACTTGACGCTGAAGCTGCCTCATCTTGAAGCTACCTGACGCTGAAGCTGCCATACTGAGCGCCTTCACCATGGAAGCCTTCGCGGCGACCCCTCCGACTAATTCATGTCCGTGACAGTTTTTTGGAATAAAAACTTTTATAACGTGACATGGCTTCATAAAGTGACTAAAGCATTCATTGGTCAATGTATACGTTCTTGTAATAAGGTTCCTGAGGATATCCAAGGTCTTCCTATTGACAAATTCAAAGAAACTATAAAGTAGAAGTTGTGTGCTGAAGCATATTATAAACTATCCGATTATTTGAATGATAAAAGCCCTTGGGTATAATCCCCTCATCAACAGACTTCTGATAGTATTAATAATACCTAAAATATGTGTAATGCGTCTGATTAATCGTTGAGTTCTTCGTCCCAATGAATATCTAAAGCGTCATTGTCACTAAAGTACGTCTTCTTATAGTAGCGTCGGGTGACGGGTTGCTCAATTCCCTCTAATAAGGTCGAGGTGGGTGATGGCTGAATCCCGCGTTATGTCGTGAACGGGTGCTGTTTCAGGGTGTTCGTCGTTTGGATACTTGGGGCGAGGGAGACTTGCCGAGCTAACAGATGCAGATACGAATAATTTTATATATACATTAAGAGACACTGTACAGTTATTTTTGAAAAAAACTTACACCCCGTAAACTTTGTTTTTTTGCATGTATTCTGAGTACCAAGATTTCTACAAAAAATTAAAAAAAAAAGAGAATATTGTTAGTATTCAGATTATAACTTTTCAATGCATAGTATTTGTGTTTGTGTTTAAAATAACAACATCCATATTTGATTTTAATTTTTGTTTGTCAGTTCACACAACTTAGTCAGTCACAAATTTTGAACTTAGTTTTGGACTATTCATAGCTGGTGTAATATGCAAAAGCAACCATTAATTCGTAATTGTCAAAAACTTCACTAACTTTTAACGGTACGAAGCAGCTGACTTAGATGACAGTCGGATAATAGTATTTTTACACTTTTACATAGGAAAAGTATCTACTTGTGTTGGCAAAACAAGAAAATAAAATCTTTTGATTAGTGATGTGAAAAAATGACAAGATAAACGCACATAAAGCGTTGCTGGCTAATAAAGCCCGATAAAGTTACTGAAAATGCCACGGACTCGTGTACTGAGCTTCATTTTTCTTGAGCCTGTACTGTATCAGACATTTTTCTGCTTAAACTTTTACTAAAATTAGTGTGATGTCCTCTTGTTTAAATTTATTCATTTTTGACATACGAATTGTATTGTGGTTTTAGCAATTAGCAATTACCTCATTAAACAAACCTTCTTCTTCACGAAGGCTTTTCGAACTGGTAGTAGAGTCATGTTTTATTTGACGCCAATAAGAAAAAGTAATTATCAATGTAGAGAAATAAATATCATAATTTGAATTTTGACTATAAGCTCAGGTTTCAATCCTTCACAAAAAATTTATCAAACAGACATTAATTAATTTACGTAGACAATACTTTTAAATAATTTACGTAGTTCAATAAACCTACACTTTTTAGGACCAGCCACAATCTAGGCTGAACTTACTATCAAACTAAGTTTTAAACGTATGTTAGTGTTTTATCGAATTCAAATATACAAACTACTCCAAACAACTTAGGCCCACTTAGAAAGTTTTTGATTAAATTTAATTAAAAAAAACGTGTTTGATTTTTGTATTTTTTAATTAACTATTAATTTAGTATGTTATGTATGGATATTACAAAACCAGAAAAAAATTATTAAATAATAAATAATTAACAGTATTATCTCAATAAAACAAAGACTATCACTATGTTACGGTTACTGGGCTATATTTAATTTACAATTTTACTTTACTTGGTGTTAAGTCGTTTGAAACTTATTTATTAAAGGATATAGGGGTGAGGGGTTAACAAAGGGGGGTGATTTAATAGCATGTAGGTCCTCCTCAGTTATGGATTATGGATTAACGAAGCCTATTTGGAACACTCTTTGGAGGTTAATCACGTTTTCACCAGGAATCTGTTCCAAGCAGAGATTCAGTGCGTTGACCAGTTCCTGACGACTGTTCACAGCAGTAAAATGTTGTTTGAGTCTTCGATTCAGTTGATCCCATAAATGCTCAATTGGGTTTTAGTCGGGACTCATGGCAGGCCACGGGAAGACATTGATATTGCCTTCTGATAGTGTACTTTGGGTCAAACGGACAGTATGAGGACGGGCATTGTCCTGCATAAGAATAAGTTACCGACCTACTTGCTATGCATATGGGATCACATGAGGCTGGATAATATCGCTGATATACTGGGCAGTATTAATATTACCCTTGTCCAAGAATACCAGCTCAGTTTTGCCAATGATGCTGATACCGCCCCACAACATAATACTGTGGCCACCAAAACGATCAGTTTCTCTTATGCAGGGATCAATGACACGTTCTCCAGATCTTTGCCACAAACGTAATCGCCTGTCGTCACTTTTAAATTTTACTTTGCACTCACCTGTAAAGAGAACACTAATCCAATTTTCCATGGTCCAGTCACTGCGTTCACGCGCAAACCTGAAGCGCACTACACGATGTGCCCTTGTTAATTTTATACGTACAGCGCGAATTTTTGAGCGTTGTTGATCTTCATGGAGTTTGTTACGAATAGTTTAATCGCTAACTTGGGTGCCGGTACCATCACAAAAGCTTTTTTGTAAGGTCCGCGCGGTCACAGTGCGCTCACGTGCCTTTAATCGCAAGTATCGATCTTCATGATGCATGGTAGCTTGATTTCTGTTACCAACACTTCTGAGAACACTATCTGTCTCTAAATACCGATCCCATACGTTTCGAATCGCATTTCGAGACACACCCAAGATTGAAGCTACTGTTTTTTGCGCATTGCCTTCTTGAAGCAGAACAACGGCCCTGGAGGCGGTTTCAGTGTCCATATGACGTCTTAATCCCGACATTATGATTAATAATAATGTGGTAACACGATAACAAACGTTAAACAAGCGCACAGTATCAACCAGTGTATGCAAAGGGACGCTGAACACAAGTGATTTAAAAAATGCGGAATACGCTGTTTTGGAGTGTTTAGATTTTATTATTAATTTTAAGTGACAATAATAATGTCACTTAAAATCTGCCCTCAATTAATCACTCCAATGGTTAAAACCATCTGTAAATATGTCCACTTAAGGTTTATAAACAACACTCTGATGACTAGCGAAAGAAATTTAAAAAAATACATTCTTGAAAATTTTTAGAGTGGGCCTTAAGTTGTTCACCCTAATTTCCACCGCGGAACAAAAACAAAATGCGATATAAATAATTTATTTAAAATTGTATATTTTGTATTTTACATTAAATGAGTAACAAAATATAATAATTAATATGTAATTAATATGTTAAAATATAAACTTATATAAACATAAATATAATTATTATTTAAATAAATTTATTCATACTATTACAATAAAAATAAATAAAAGCTCTAATCCTTACTCGTTATGTTATTCTTACTCGAACCAAAATGGCGGTCACGCTCATAAACACGAACTGCCGCGCGGCCGGCAAATGGCACGTTTAGGTCACTCGTTATTTTTACGCATTATATTATAAAACAGGGGCTCGATCACCAGAATTTATTGCTCAAATCTTAAAAAGAGTTCATTAAACTAATTATGTCTTAGAAAAAATTATGTATAAATTAAACGGAAAACAATAGCCCGAAATACAAAATACGTGCGAGCGTAGTGCGTAAAAAAACATAGGAGCTAAGTGAATTTTGAAAATTTTAACACAAAATCTGCATGAATATGTAAAGTTATCTTTAAAACAGTTAGGTACTTACCTTTCCATCCTTCTGTACAGAAAATATCTCAACAAACACTTCTTTTCACTTAAAAACTTCAATCTGTAGACGACGCTTAATAATCCAAACGGTGGACTGACCGATGACGCAACAAATATACTAATGTGGATTGAAATGTCCTTGAAACAATACCAGTTGTCCCTGTCAATAGTAGCTTTGTTTATCGATGCGTTCGTTTCTAACGGCCAAAATACTATCCCGCCAATTTTTCATTCATTACTTTGGCGCGTATTAAGAGACTGAGCGCGTCATGCATACCGCCCGCAGGTGAAGTCCTCTGCGGGGGGTTATGTGGGACTCACCAGAATGGCACCTACCCACTAAAAACCACCTGTTGGCTGTAGTTATTACCGTTAGCCTTCATCGGAAGCGACACCCGTCGGGAAGTTGGGCGCGCTAGCGGGTCTTCCGCCTGTAGTGAAAGTTGCACTGAAGGTGCTCAAAGGGACATGAGTTGGTGGCCGTTCTGGGCAGCCTCCGGTGAAGCCGGGGCTGGGCAGAGGTCGGCCGAAGCATGATTTAGGGATCAATTCATTTAAATGAACCTATAATGAATTGAGAAGGGAACTATGCTCCGCCAGAGCTAACAAACGCTCTGTCGGAGTACGTGAAGCCCTAAGTTTACGGGCTAAGACTGCGATTTCACTAACATCGATATTTTTCATAGCGTCGCAGACGATACGCATATCGTCTGCTACGGAGGATTGAGGAGTGGGTTTGTATGGGCGAGGAACCGGGATGGGATTCGATGCGGGGCGCTGCCTCCAGTTTTCTGGGGCAGGCCTGGACTGTGTAGGCTTTGCAGCCGGAGGAACCCGGCTACGCAGCGGCGGAAAGTTTTCTTGAGAAAGGCGCGGGGCCTGTTTGGGTGCCGCCCTCTTAGAATTGGAGCGCATACAACGGGGTGCACGAGGGCAGCCCCTGTAATTTGCGGTGTGGCCGGACTGGCCACAAAGCACGCAATCGGGAGGAGAGGGAGTTTCAGGAGTGCGATTGCACTCCTTAGTGAAGTGAGGGACCAGGCACTTGACGCACCTGGGCGGTGCGCGGCAGTTGGCCGCCGCGTGCCCGTACAACTGGCACCGATGGCACTGGCCGGGATGACCGCGGCGATGAGGCGCCTCAAATCGAGATCCCAGAGAGGCCGCATATAGAGCTAACCCCTTTCAGGATCTCCCTGGACTTGGGGACGTTGGCGAGAACCACCAAAGCGAGAGAGTGTTGCCTCCCGTACTTGCTGTGCATTTTATGCACCGCGAGTGCCGGGAAGCCTTGGGACTGCAGATCCTCCAGAATAGCCTCGTTCGATAATTCGAACGGGACTCCCCTGAGTACCGCTCTGATCTTACGCTCTTCTGACAGAGCATAAGTGTGATAAGCATATTGCTTATCGGTGAGGAGCTTTGTTAAAGCTTGAAAGTCGTCTATCGACGAGACTAAGATTTTAATAGATTCACCCGAGTTGGCCGCTCGGGTGTAATGGATCTTGTGCTCATTGCACAATGTCGAGACCTCTTTCCATTTACCCTGGAGGTGTAGGGACGGGCGTCGAGGGTGCCGGGTCTTGTTTCGAGCGCTTCTTAGAACGCTTCTTAACAAGCGTAAAAGAGGGAGACTCAGGGCCAGTTGGGGTGGCGTCCGAGGATGACTCGGTCGCAGGTGCGCGCTTGCGGCGCGGAGGGGCGTCTACTTCGCACTCCATGTCACTGGAGGAAGGAGACGCTGGAGAGCCTAAGACCAGAGGGGTCTGATGAACTGGGGTGGCCTGAGGGGCCATTGTGGACATTATCGTCATGAAATGAGGGATAAGAGAATCTAGGAAACGGTACTTATCAGCATTTATAGACATGCCTTCAGCACAGGTACTTTTAAGTATCTTCTTCCTAATCTCATCAGAGCTTAGGGAAGCCATTGCGGAGGGGTTGGGGAGGAACAACAATATATAAATATACATACTATGAACCTAGCAACGATGACTAACTTCCTAAAACCACCATACACGCAGTAGGGCAGTTGAGGACGACGCGGATAACTTACTCGAACACGAAGACTCGAGGCGCCTGGAACGACGAATTCCCGTCGACGAAGCTCACGTTCCACGAAGTACGGTTAACAACCCACTATCCGCCGTGAAAACGGCGTTAGAAACTTATTAGAAGTACGGTTAAAACCCACTTTCCGCCGTGAAAATGGCGTTAGAAACTTATTAGATGTACGGTTAAAACCCACTTTCCGACGTGAAAATGGCGTTAGAAACTTATTACGGTATACAACTATGAAGTTATTTATTACGACAACAACCAGTGAAATTTGGGTGCTCAATTAGCGCGGGGGCTAAGGGAGCGGGAAGGCGTCTGCGATCGACGTGCGCTCGAGAACGCACGCAGACCGAGACTGCGCCACATGCCGGCCGCTCCGCATTTATCGCATTTTTACTCTGCCCATCTCCCGGCTTGGCCGCAGTTGAGGGGCTATAATCTATAGCAATTTAGCAATATGAGAAGCTTTTACAATTTTACTGTACTTGGTGTTAAGAGTGCTCGTGCAAGTTGGATGCAATAGTTTGAAAATGAACAGACGCATATTTAGCAATGAATGTTAGTCAAATATGAAATATGCAAGGGAGGTACCATCCACGTATCCACTGTTCGTTGCCGTATGGAGTTGAAAGGAATAGAAAAAGTTCGCATTCAGGAGCATCAGCGGCGCGCAGAACTGTATGTAAGATGTACTGAAAGAGTATACATTATGCTTGATGTAAGCGTTGCCAATGTCGGACATATTTCTCTACAAGTCTTTGCATGACGCTTCACTGCCAATCACGTCAGCGTAATTGTGTTTAACAGTATTATTATATTTAAACAAAGGAAATTAAGGATATTTGTTTATTATGAAAATATAAATTTTAGCTGTAAATGACAACTCCTTACTAGAGGTTTGAGTATTAAAACAGGATGGGATATAAATAGGGTACAAAAATGAAATTTTCCCAAAGAAACTTTCCCGCTGAAAACTTTTTCGGGACAATTTGAAACGAAAAGGGCACCTAACTTGCACTTAATAAATTTCACCAACAGTTATGCACAGCAGTTATGGCTTACACCTCGCTTTCTTGCTCCTTATCTACTCGAATTTATTCATTTTGGGAATCTGAATTTTAAATTAACCGTCTTTGTTACGGAACTCTCTTAACTATTTTGTTAAACTTTGAGCCTCACTCCCCGCAATTTGCGGTGAATTTCTTAGAAACAACAACAAGAATGGATTCTGTGTACAAAGTTTAAAACAATCACCAAAATTTAGTATTGCATTAATACCGTTTCGTTATTTTATAAACTTATTTTAAAATACTGTTTCTAAACTAAATACCACTTACGCTCTAGATGTGTGGAGTACTACTAACTAGACTGAATAAAGTGGTAACTAATGTCCAAAACTATACGTGGTTATTTAACTTATGATACTAAACAACTTTTTATAATAAACAACTTAAAATTACATGTTTTTAAAATGATATCTATGTATTTAATTTAATAATTTATTTATACACAGAAAATCACAATAATGAAAATGACTTATAAACTAATACAGTAGTTAGAATCTTTTTGTTGTTGAATTAAAATCGAATTAAAGCTCATATCAGTATAAGGGTGATTGATTTACGTGTCATATAGCTCAGCTACTTATCTTAGATCAAAGTTGAAAACAAAATTTGTATAACCTTGTCGACGGTTAAAAGCTAATCAGTCAATAATAATAAAAATAGTAAAACTTTATTTCAGACCAGTGTCCATGAAAAAAAATGTAAGTAAGCACAATTTTATTTTTATTTTTATTTTACATTTAACAAAAGGTGACCACTGTTCCAATGCCTATGTAAAGAGCTATCATCTTTATATTTCAAAAGTTTTAGAATACTGTTAGTGCTGCCGCAGGTTGGACGCATCAGTGAGGCGACCATTTTTCTAATAATCGTGAAAAAATCCTTTTGTCCCGTCTCCGCGAACATGCCTGTCGCGTTACAGTACCGCGGCAGCCCCAATAATATTTTAAAACCGTTATTATACTGAACGCGTAGAGCTGAGTAACATTTTTTTTCGTAATTAACCCGAAGACTGCACGTGTAAAATGATTGGCAATAAGCTGTTAGCCCCTGGGTTAGTAGGTAATTCTTTACCCGCGCCAAGCACCACAAGCTCATAATTTTTAACATTATACATAACTCCATGCCTGACCGCATAGTTCTCACACACTTTCAATAGCCTTCTCAAAGCGTGAATCGACGGGCTCAGCAACACCATGCCATCCGCGTTACTTATGTTATTTATTATTTTACAATCAATTGATCAGCCAACCATGGTGTTGCTGAGCTCAGCTATCAGCTGATCAATATAAATATAAAAAAGTAAAGGAGATGTTAAGCCTCCTTGTCTTACACCGCACTATAGACGATATTCATCCGATACAGCGTCCCCCATCTAACACAATCTGTTTGATTGTTATACTCAGTAGGTAATCTGAGAGAGGTGAGCTTTCTAAAAAGTTTGGTATAATTCACTCTATAAACAGCCTTCGATAGATCAAGGTACGCTGTATATTTCGGTGTTTTTCTGTGGGTATAATAGTTAACTGTTTGTTTCAGCGTATAAATAGCATTTTTAGTAGATAGACCGCGCTGAAACCGAACTGAGAATCACTCAGTTGATGTGTGAAACTAGATAGTTTCCGTTCAAGAAGTCCGTCTAATAGATTTGCACATATTGCTAATGATATCGGGCGGTATTTGTTTAAGTCTGAGCAATCCCCAGTCAAATTCTTAACTCTAGGCACCACAACTGTTCACATCATGGCCTCTGGTAGGTAACAATGACGAACACAGAATGTAAACAAGATAGCAAGTACTCTACCTATGTGCTCGCCAGCGTAATGAAGGTGCTCGACCTGGCTTCTGGCTTTAAAATTTACCATTCGTCATGTTTTTATGAAAGAAGATACCTGTTACAAGTACGCTGTAAATTAGGATTTTTAATTCTGTCTTATTTTACGAGTATATATACTTGTTCGAGATCTGTAAACCATATAGTACCAACGGCGGGTTGACCCGTTATGCGACAAAATAATTTTGTATGTTCTATATATATAATAATATGTGATGCTGCTACTCGCTCCTAAGGCTCGACCATCACTCATAACCCATGTTCACCTGGGCACGCTAAATATGGTAACTTTGCTCGTCATTTTCAAGGTGATGGATTTCAGGTAATTTTTTATTGTTGCCAAATGAAAACATAATATGTATAATTTTGTACATTATTTATTATCTATACTGACCGTTTCAAGCTGACCTTACACCAAGCGAATGGGTGTTTTGTTGTTGTTTGTACCCCATTTGAATATTTTTGTTAATTGTCGTTTATCAATTGTTTCGATTACCCTGTGATTTTTGCAATAATAAAATGTTGTTTTGATTTGTCCCTCTAACAAGCTTGTTATAAATATTCTTCTTTAAAATCTGTAGAGTACTTTTCGCTTCTGAACGCCAATGTATTGCAAACGCCTTGATTGGACATCTCATTTTAAAAGTGGGATGTTTGTTTAGTAATAGATTACGATGGGTATATTTTTGAGGCTTTTAGCTTTAAGGCTTCAGGTTCTTTTGGTCAGGGTGCTCACAGAAATTCTGACGAAATTTCAAATTAATTAATAAGTTTAACTGGTAACTCTAGGGCTGGCACTTATTTTAAACAAAGCCTATCGAGAGCGATCGGCCACCCTTTTGACCACTTTCCCCTATGTACAAAATTATTTAGGCATTATTTTCTAATTATATGTTTTCACAACCCTTCAATTGTAATGTGTAGGTGGTCAAATCGATGGCACTTCCGAAGTAATGAAATGATCGCGCTACAGTCTTGCACTGATTGCCTCCAACACATAGCGACCAATCACGAACGTCTACCGGGTGACCTTTTAATCATTCAGAAACTTTTTTAAACATGCACATGGGCAACTTTTTCTAACACACCACATACATAGTTGCTCAGATTAGGGTCTGAGTTAATATAAGGTGCATGAGATTACACCAAATCGTTAAAAAATGATCCGATGTAATATGTGACGTAAAATACACCCTGTGCTACACAGTGTTATACTATTATATCATATAACATTGTTTGAATTTTTTGGGATTTCCGTTAGAATACCTTTTTGTTTAACAGAGAATATATAAAGCTTATAATAAACCAACGTATTAAATATTGTAGAAACGATATCGTGATTACTTGTTAATTATTAAGGTCAAGCATGTTTTATTCTAATGAAAAATTAATTAAAGTAAGAAAGTACACATAACTATTTAGGAAGGAAACCAAGAAAGGTGCTGAAAAGTCAGCGATAAAGTTCGCACGCTATGTTTGAATTTCGTTGATAAAGTGTAAAAAAGGTTAATGAATTCATTATTTAGGGTACTTAGCCTACTCACCTCTTTTCAAGTTTCATGAATAAATGAAAGTATATTATGTTTGCCTTATTTCAGTGCGTTATTTCAGTGGTAACATAGTATATTAGTAGTGACCTAGCGCAAAGGCCACTTTTCAATTCATAATATCGGTTAAAAGAGCAAAATCCTGATGTAAATTTCTTAAAAGTTTACATTTATTAAAATTATCTTGACCAAAAAAAACAAGGCTTTTTGCGGTAAGAAAATCTCAGTCCAATTCGTGGATAACTGCTTTAAATTACTAATTATTGTCATACATTTAATACTTCTCCATTACTATTCCCCTTCTTTAATGAAACCAGAGACTAGTAAATAACTATAGACTGACCATCTCCATACAAAAAATCGTGACTCGGAAAACGCTCAAAATCCAAGCTATTACTAGATGTCCCTCTCAAATAGCTTGGACCAACCTTGTCGTCTTTAATTTTTATATGAATTATTGACAAGAAACGTAATGCAAAATATTTGTATTTTGCATTACGTTTTTTGCATTACGACTAAAACTGCTAGATGGCGTTGTCAAATAACCTGAAACCTAAGCAAGAATTTATTCCTTTCCTGAAATTGGAAAATGTCCTCATTTTATATCATTGATTTTGATAATTTTACTCAATAAGAATAGGTAGATAGTAATTTATTCTTACTTTATAGATGATAAAATAACAACTACAAAGGACCATAAACATACTGGTATAAGTTTATTTTGTTCAGAGATGCCTGGGCACTACCGTCCTCCTTATTTTAATTGCCATAATAACCTATATTAATAGCTTTTATTATCACAGTTGTGATAAACGCACATGTTGTACGACATATGTAGCAGCCAAAACGTAAGCTTAATCAAGGTCCATAAAATTTGAAAGAGTCACAGTAGGCGAGCAGAAATATTGTGAATTCAAAGAAATGCAGGGAAAAGTTCCGAAACAAACACACACCCATAGCAACAACAACAAACGAAAAAGAATTCAAATTGTCAAACAAATAAAATGTTGTCATAAAAAGAACAAAAAAAGTTGATGGATAGAACATTTTTTTAAATAGTGTCTAAAAGCAATATTTACAAAATATTTCAAAATTTTTACACATCCAGCAAGAAAATATTTTTTTAACTACTGCAAAATAGTTATGAGTTATATGCATTATAAATAAAAATTATGCACTTATTAAGACATAATTTTTATCGATATCAAGAAATAAAGTAAAATATAAAAGACCAATTAATTAAATGCACTGAAGTTCGTTTTATTATGTTAAGGCAGATAAGAACAAACTGTGTAGATGAATGCTATATTTTTATGGGAAAAATTATATACTGGCAATACAGTAACCCCGTAACACTATAAATAATATCCGGGGTGGTGCAAAGTTTTCTGTTACTGAATTATAAGAGCGGCAACATAGCATCAAATAATATAATGCACTAGCTGACAACGTCTGTTGTCGCCTGATACCTACTGATAGTACTTGCAATGAAATATCAAATGATTTTGTAAACAACGCAATCTTAAGTTTTTTTACCATCTTAAGTTATTTAGACTTAATTAAAAAAAATTGTAAATCTTATACTACTAACGCCATCTCTCTATCTTAAAAACAACTATTTTTCAAATCACAAAATTTTGTTAGGCATGGTTAGTTTATAGTTATTTACTACTTTCTGATGAAACTTACTTTGACGTAGTAGAGAGCGCAATGTTGATATGCGGTATTAAAAACACACAAAAACACACAGTCTGTATGTAAACGAAAATACAGGTACAATCGAAGCCATCCTTCAGAGCTATTTCTTGTAACTTGATTCCGTCCCGAGCGCATTGTGTCCGCCCCTTTATGATTGTCCGAAAATTGTATTTGTCAAATAGTAAAAATCAATAACTTCTTTTTGTTTCGAGATGACGCTGCGCTTGCGATCCTGGGTAAGTGATATTGAATTTTATCTAATGGGAGGTAGTTATGATTTCTTATTAGTGAAGTGAAAACGGGCGGGGGTGAGATTATACCACGTGCAATCTGTTTCTTCACTTTTTTGACACATCGCATGAAAATTGAATA
This sequence comes from Marasmarcha lunaedactyla, assembly GCA_923062675.1. NCBI lineage: Eukaryota > Metazoa > Arthropoda > Insecta > Lepidoptera > Pterophoridae > Marasmarcha > Marasmarcha lunaedactyla. The sequence goes on from OV281350.1 coordinate 26,363,912, forward strand.
CAATATTTTAACTGAAAAGTTGCACCACGTATATTGTCAGTTTAGTACACGGCAAGGTTTACTGATGTATCAGTGTCCCAGTATTCAAAAGAAAAAAGACCTTTCTTTCTAGTCTATTTATTCTGCACATCGATCTACTGAATAACAACAAGAAGGATAAATCATGTTCGTACAAAAGCAACAGAAAAGGTCTAACGGTTTTTTTGTTGACAGATTCTTGTGAAAGTTCTCTTTCACACGACGGAGCTTTTCTCAACGAAAATTTTTTCTGGTCTGTATTGTTAATTTTATGAGCTTTCTTCTCATTAGATTATAAATATACAGACCAGTTAGATTAAGAATGAGACATTCAATCGACATCCGACCTCCTGGGATTAGGGAGAAGGAAAACTCTGATTGCATTGTCGATGGTATGTACAAAGTAAGTTGTCTCTTTAAAGAAAAGTCTTTTCCTATGAATGCTTCATGGAGCTGCATCTGACTTTGTTCTTGAGTTGACTTTTGCAGTAACATGAATGTAAAATATAAAAAATGTTTCTGTTAAATGTAGTTATTTTATTTAACTTTTAGGAAAACAAATTGAATAATTTAAAATCATAAAAATTGAATAACTGCTCCTTAATATATTCTTATATTTAACAACCGATAAAACCGATGATGGCTACTCTTGAGTGATATATGTAAATACAGAATAGTTTTCTCGTATAAAATATTAATAATTCCCGTTTACACTCAGCGTTGAACTTTATAATATTTACATTTAAAAACTATACGAATGTCTTAAATAAAAATATAGTATTGTACGATGCAAGCCGGACATTTCAAGTATGTTAAGCCACAACAGTCTGTGACTGCTTAAGATTATCAAGGCGGTCGCGAGTGCTCGCACCCATCATTAATATCATCATCATTTGACATCAATAAATCCGAGTATTTTGTGTACTTTAATATGCGTTTATTTTCATTTATTAATCAAGAAATCAAGTATATATCACCATTCAAGTAAAAAAGAGTGTAGCGTCAAACAAAGACGCTACATTTTTGGTCCTTCGAAGCCGTTACCAAAATATATCTAGGTCATGAATTTTTTTTCCCATCCTTCGCTCGGCGGATAAACCCAGTCCATTTATCCTGTACCAACACATACTACATTATTTTATACTGATATTCTTACTTATGCTCTTATAAACGTTATTACAAATATCTTAGAAAAGCATACAAAAATTTTCAAAATTACTTGCAGTAAACGACTTATCAAGCCTTGGATAACTCCGGGTGTATTAAAATGTATAAAAAATAGAAATAATCTTCAAAGAAAATCATGTCTCGATGAAACCAATGTTGTTTTAAAAATAACTTACCGACGCTACCGAAATCACTGTAATCAGCTTATTAAAAATCTTAAACACCAATATGAAATGCAGTTACTTAATAATTCGAAATCTAACAACAAATCCCTATGGAATTGTATAAAAACTATTACAGACTTAACTAAAACAAAACATATTAACATGGAACTCCTAAATTTAAAATCTATACCTAAAGAATCAGCGGATCACATTAACCATTGCTTCAATAATGTAGGAAAACAATTAGGCAAAGATATAAATATTAATGCACAGTCTATTAAAAATTATTTCAATACACACCTATCACAACCAAACTCAATAGGAATTATAGAACCAGATATCATTGAGATAGAAAATATAATTAATAATTTAAAGTCAGGATCAGCTACAGGATACGATAATATCCCAACAAAATTTATTAAAATGGCTAAAAATTTTCTTATACCTATAATAACTAAAATTTGTATTCTATCATTCAGACAAGGTATTTTTCCCGGAGCTCTAAAACGTTCTATTATTCATCCAGTACATAAGGGTGGGGCCAGAGACGATATAAACAATTATAGACCAATCTCTGTGTTAACAGTCATATCTAAAATTCTTGAGAAATCTATTAACTATCGCCTTTTAAAATATCTTAATAAATATGACTTACTATCAAAATCCCAATACGGTTTCCGAGTAGGTGTTAGCACAGAGGATGCAATTCATGATTTAACACGTAATATTACAGAGCTTATTGATAAGAAGAAAAAACCTGTTTGCTTGAAAAAATGGGAATCCGAGATAAATTCTTGCAATTAATTACAGACTACCTACAAAACCGTGATCAATGCGTTAAAATCGGTGACATATTCAGTTCCTATAAATGTACCACAAACTATGGAATCCCTCAGGGCAGTGTGCTCGGTCCGACGCTTTTTTTGATTTACATCAACGATTTGACTAATCTGAAACTCTTTAAAGGCCAAGTGTTTTCGTACGCGGACGACACTGCTTTGTTATTCCACGGTAATAGCTGGAAAACTGTTTTCAACGACGCTGAAACAGGTTTGAAGTCAGTGATGAGTTGGCTCAAAATAAATTCTTTAACTTTGAACCTAAAAAAAACTGTGACGGTTGTCTATTTCGACCTCTTTTTGTCAGTAAATTTTATTTTTTTGTTGTTCCCGACGTAATTTTAAACTAGGAATTACGTAGTGTCGGAGAACGGCAATGTTTTGATTTGACAAGTCAGTCACGAAAAATTATTCATCAAAGCAACTTGAATCTATTTATTTATTATTTTTTCCGAGTTTATCATTCAAAATTATATAGTTAAGATATTTTATTATCTAAAATCAAAGTTTATTTTTACGTTCACGAGTGTGCGTAGCCAAAATTGTTGGTAAGGATTCTCATTCATTAAAATTTATTTTATTGTTATTTTTTCTTTTCAGAGCAAATTTAATTGTATTAATATTTCTGTTCTATTTTGTGTGACTATTTTTTTATTTCAATTTTGTTTATATTTTTCTGTTTGTATTTACAGGCATCTTTGTATATTTTAAATTTTACCGAAAAAAATAAACACAGGAGAGAATTTTGTGTTTTATTGAAACTACGCTACATACTGGCGCCCGAATATTCAAACGTAGCTTATTGAGATGAGAGGAGAAATTGCAACAGAAGGAACAGAAGGAACAAAAGGAACAGAAGAATTGCAACATTAAAAATAATTTTTTTATAATTATTATTGAGGTCAGGCATAAAACTTTATTTGTTACCATTTTCAATCATTAACATTCACTATAATATATTTATATATGTATCTACTATAATATATCTACTATAATATATCAAAATACTGCTAAATTATTCAGACATTTAAGTTTCTTTAGTTTCTTTCGTTATAATATCCTTGAAGAAATTTTCTGAAGACACAACATTCTATAACCCAGTAATTTCACTATTTAAATAACATTTTCTATTCATTTCCATCACTTGAAAATACGTATATTTTTAAGGCTCTATTCTGCATAACGACTATTAACAAATTTGTTTCACTTTAACATTTTTTTTTGATTTTGCAATGAATTTTTCACAATTAAATAAACCTGAAATAATTTATGAATTAAAAATCAGAAATATAAATTTTTCTTCGACGCAATCTGTAGACGAACTACGATCATTATTATTAAATATTAATGTAGATTCTGAAACAGAAATTTTACAAAATAGCCCTGAAGAATTTTCAGAAGATATTAATGCCATTAAAAAAAATTTAAAACTTGTTGAAGCTTGTATAAACTCTTATCCTATTAGGAAACAAAAAATTTCACCTTATTTAACTCATATAAGAACAAGATTAGGCCTCATTGACATTACATCAGATTTATCTTCAGAGCAGTTAGATTTAATAAATTCATGTTGGAATGATTTAACTCAATTAGACTCACGTTTTAAAAATTTGGAAAAATCACCAACACATTCCACATATCATTCCGCAGAATCTATACAAAATATTAATCTACAACCCCTTTCTTTTTTCGAAGCATTAACTGATAAGGTCAGTAAAATTACAGAAAATCGAACTAACAATGATTTAAAAAGATTTATTTATAAAGGTGAAGGTTGTCCAAAGGATTTTATTCAAAAACTTGAAGAATTTTCACAAATAAAAAATATTTCTGAAAAATCTTTATTCTCACATATTTATGATATTTTATCTGGATCTGCTCTTGATTGGTTTAGAGCTAGAAAGTCGACTATTAATGACTGGTCATCTTTCCGATCGGCATTGTTGAATGATTTTGCAATTACCGATTACGATTATAAACTAAAAAAAGTAATCGATGCTCGTAAACAAAAACATAATGAGAGAATTATCATCTACTTTGCTACAATGGAATCTCTTTTTTCAAAGCTCTTGGAACCAATGTCCGAAAAAGAAAAAATTAATACTCTTGTTAGAAATCTTAAACCTGAATTCACATTACGTCTTTCACCTACTGATTTACATACTGTAAATTCCCTTTTGGAATCATGCAAATTTACAGAAAGCATTCTCCAAGTTTCTAATAATACATCTTACTACTCTTCATCATCACCACCAGATCATTATCATTCTTTTCCTATTCCTTCTACATCAAATTCTAATAACAAATCGTATAATAATACTCTACTTTCACATAATCAACCATATATTCCTGAATTTCCTTTTAAAGCTTGTACATATAATTCCATAGCAGCTGTAGCTAATCCATTACCTAATACTGTAGCTGCAATTAATAAAAATCAGAATTTTTATAAATTCACTTGCCCACGTTGTAGATCTAATACACATTTATTAAAAGACTGTACTAACACTAATATAGTGTGTTTTCGTTGTGGAAAAAAAGACTTTATTACTAGTAAATGTCCTAATTGTAATAAGTCGATTTCAAAAAAACTAAATTACGAGGAGTGCATAAACAAAAATAATGGTATTAAATCATCAAATTTTGACAAAAAAGATTGGGATACATGGTTAAAAACTTTAACAATTTTTTTTAAATCTTATAACACTTGTGCTCTCCTCTTTAATAAAACATCAGATTTTGAACGTCCTTATTTACATATAAAAGTAAACGATTTAACTTTAAATGGTCTTTTAGATAGTGGTAGTGCTATCACTATATTGGGTAATAATTCTCATAAAATTTTATCACAACATGGTCTTTTTATGCAAAAAAGCTGTTTAATAAAAGGTAATGTTGCAAACGGACAAACTATTTCTTCTATCGGCATTATTACTCTTCCTACTTTTTATAACAATAAATTTGCGTTAATTACAGCTCATGTGATCCCAGAAATCACTGAATCACTCATTTTGGGTATTGATTTTTGGAAAACTTTTAATCTTGCTCCGGATATTCTTAGTAATATCACATTACAACCTTCAAATTTAAACTCATCTTTTCTCATTAATACAGATTCTAACTTTCATTTACATGAATACCATTCTTTAACAGACACACAAAAAATTATTGCAGATGCAATTATGGAAAAGTTTAGGTTGATTTCAACTGAATGTAAACCTTTAGGTCGTACTCATTTAGTCGAACATTTCATCGACACTGGAGACCATCCACCTATTCGTCAACGCTGTTACAGACTTTCTCCTGAGAAACAAAAAGCTCTTTGTAAAGAAGTTGATGATATGTTACAATTAGATGTCATTGAACCCAGTGACAGCCCATGGCTGAACCCAATTATTATTACACCTAAAAAAGATGGTACTTGGCGATTTTGTATTGATAGTCGTAAATTAAACGATATCACAAAAAAAGATGCTTACAAACTTCCTTTCATTTCTGATATATTAGATAACCTTAAAGATGCTAAATTTATATCATCTATTGACATTGCTAAAGCGTTTTGGAATATTCCCTTAAAAAAAGAGGATAAACTCAAAACTGCATTCCATGTTCCAGGCCGAGGAATGTTTCAATTCAAAGTTATGCCATTTGGTTTAACTAATGCACCTGCTACTCAACAAAGATTCATTGAAAATCTACTAAATGATCTTACAAATGATAATAATGTTTTCTATTTTATCGACGATATAGTCTGTATCTCTCAAACCTTTGAACAACATGTTGATATACTTACTAAAATTCTTAAAAAACTTTCAGATGCCAATCTCACAGTCAATTTTCCAAAATGTTCATTTTTCCGGAAAGAATTAAAGTACTTAGGCTATGTAGTTAATGAAAATGGTTTAAAAACGGATCCTAAAAAAGTTCAAGCTATTCTTGATATACAAACTCCAAAATCTGCTAAGGAGGTCAAACGTTTTTTGGGTACTGCCAGCTGGTACAGACGTTTTGTACCTAATTTAAGCACTCTTGCAGCACCGTTAACTAAATTAACTTCTACAAGCAAAAAATCACCTCCATTTAAGTGGTCTGATGAAGCTGAAATTGCTTTCAAGGCTATTAAGCAAGCTTTAATTAGTACACCAGTTCTGGCATGTCCAGATTTCTCTAAACCATTTGCTGTTCATTGTGATGCCTCTTCCTACGGCATTGGCGCAATGTTAACACAGGAAGTCGATAATATTGAGAAACCTATTGCTTATATGAGTAAATCACTTACAGGCGCTCAAAAGAATTATTCAGTCACTGAACGTGAACTTTTAAGTGTTATTACGGCACTAGAACATTGGCGTTGTTATTTAGATAATGGATTACAATTTACAATTTATACTGATCACGCAGCCCTTCAATGGTTTATGCATTTAAATAATCCTACTGGCAGATTAGCTCGATGGAGTATTCGTTTATCTATGTTTAATTTCGTAATTAAACACAAAAAAGGCTCAGATCATGTCGTACCAGATACTTTATCACGTATAAAACCAATTGATTTAATTAATTTTTCTACTTCTCAAACTAAAGACACTTGGTATTTAGCAATTTATAATAAATGTTTATCTTTTCCTTCTAGTACTCCGGATTACATGATTCATAATAATAAATTGTTTAGATTTTGTAGATCTAACACATTATTTAACTCTGAATTTAATTGGAAACAAGTAATACCATTAGAATTTAGGGAATCTGTTATTACACAAAATCATTCTACTCCCCAAACGGCACATTTTGGTACTTTTAAAACATACCATAGAATTAAAAATCTCTATTTTTGGCCTGGTATGTATAAAGACGTAGCCATGTTTATTGCTAAGTGCGAGACTTGTTTAGCTACCAAGCACCAAAATCAAAACTTAATTGGTTTAATGGGCAAACCCAAACATTGTTCACGCCCTTTCCAATGTTTATCCATAGATTTGATAGGTCCACTTCCTACTTCACGTAAGCAGAATAGATTTCTATTTGTAGTTACTTGTTGTTTTTCCAAATATTGTTTGTTATTTCCAATAAAACATGCAACCGCTTCTATTATTCGCCATATATTGGACAATTTAGTTTTTATGGTTTATGGAGTTCCAGAAACTATTATATTAGATAATGGTCCTCAAATGATAAGTACAGAATTATCTGAATTATTTAAATTTTACAACATACCAAAAATACATTACACCCCACGTTACTGTCCACAGGTTAACACTGTTGAGCGTTACAATGAAACTATTATAACGGCGATTGCAGCTTTTATAGATAAAGATCACAGAACTTGGGATACCTATATAAACAAAATACAGTTTGCTATTAATACTGCGGTTAATGAAACCACAAAATTCACTCCATCATTTTTAGTATTTGGTAGAGAAGCTGTTACATGTGGATCTATCTACAAAAATAAAGATTCCAGAGATGAACTAATTTTCAGTCCTAGGGATGTATATGCTGAAAACATAGGACAATTAATACCTATCTTTTCCGAAGTACAGAAACGGTTATTTAATGCACATCTATATAATGCAACTTATTATAACAAACATCATCAGAATTTAGAATTTAATAACGGTGATATTGTTTGGAGGCGAAACCATGTAATAAGTTCCTCTAAAAAACATTTTTGTGCTAAGTTTGCACCCAAATTTATTAAATGTAAAGTTTCAAATAAAGTTTCACCATTAATTTACGATTTAGTGGATATGAATAATAACCCATTAGGTCGTTGGCATATCAGAGACATTAAACCTCTACCGCGTTTAACTTCTTTTTTTGAGTGACTAGATTGGTTGTTACCAATTACTTTATATGAATTCATATATAATTATTGCTCATTATCTCACGGCGAGCATAAGCCGATTCTTTTTATCTTATTTTTTTTCTCTATGCACCTCATTATCGTTTGGCTATACCATTAACATTGACGTTGGTCAAAACTTATAATTAATTATCATCATCGTAGTATTAGGTTAACTTATTGTGTAATTTATTTAATATTTGCAATTCTAGGAGTGTAAACTCTTATTTTCAATATCTGTATTATACTTTATAGTATAATTTGTTAAATGTTATCAATTTTTTTTCAAGCGGTTTGCAACTTGTAAAATTAAGCCTTCTGCACGAGCGTTTATTATGGTAACTCGTTAAACTAAACCATACCTATGTGTATTATTTATACGCTTGAATCACTTTCCTGTGAGAATTATTTTCATATGTTTATTACATATATATTTTAATTACTTCACAAAAGACCCTTGGATTTTATTTAAAAGTCAATGTTTCACGACTGGCTATGATTTTCTTTTCTTTCCGGCATATTTATTTCAGTCTTTAACTGAAACTTGTTTATAGTAATCACCGTGCGGGAGTTAGCGACACGTTAAAGAAGCCATAAGCTATTAATATTTTCAGCGGATGGCAACTATTAAAGCCTTTTGCCGTTGCGTTCAACTCTATTGAGTTGACTTATTTAGGATACGATTCCTCATAAGCAACTCTAACTGCATGATGTTTTATTTCCAGTAGTTGGAATAAGACTAGTATGAAAGAGAATGTATGTTGTAATTATAATGTACGTTGATGGAGTTGAACGATGTATATTAACATTGTATATTCCAGGATCATGTTTAAAATTTTATCATTCATGAACCATGTAATTTAAGATAATTATTTAGGATTTTTTTTTTTCTCTCTCTCGTCTGTTTTGTTTTCTTTTTCTATTAAATAACTTGTTGATATGCAATATATCAGTATTATTTTTTTTTCATATATACAGGATGTTTTTTCAAAAAAATTCTTCTATAGGATGTTAATATTAATTTTCATTTTGCTTTTAATTATTATTTTTTTTTTTTGATTGTTCTTTCATTTAGCAGATTAAATATTAAAATTCGATATGTATATGCGGTTTATTTTGATTCGGTTTGAATTTGAAATTTTACTAAAAAAAATCTTTCAGATTTTTTTTTTCCCGGCCCCCGGGGTATTGTGACGGTTGTCTATTTCGACCTCTTTTTGTCAGTAAATTTTATTTTTTTGTTGTTCCCGACGTAATTTTAAACTAGGAATTACGTAGTGTCGGAGAACGGCAATGTTTTGATTTGACAAGTCAGTCACGAAAAATTATTCATCAAAGCAACTTGAATCTATTTATTTATTATTTTTTCCGAGTTTATCATTCAAAATTATATAGTTAAGATATTTTATTATCTAAAATCAAAGTTTATTTTTACGTTCACGAGTGTGCGTAGCCAAAATTGTTGGTAAGGATTCTCATTCATTAAAATTTATTTTATTGTTATTTTTTCTTTTCAGAGCAAATTTAATTGTATTAATATTTCTGTTCTATTTTGTGTGACTATTTTTTTATTTCAATTTTGTTTATATTTTTCTGTTTGTATTTACAGGCATCTTTGTATATTTTAAATTTTACCGAAAAAAATAAACACAGGAGAGAATTTTGTGTTTTATTGAAACTACGCTACAAAACTAATTACATCACGTTTTCGATACGCACTTCAACTCAACCTACAGCTAATCTTCAATTAAAAGCACATACATGTGATATGACCGGCCCTACACACTGTTTCTGTTCTCACATTGAAAAAGTTAATACCATAAGATACTTAGGTGTTATTATAGACAATCAACTATCGTGGTATCAAATTCAAATTCAAATTCAAATATTTATTTCTCAACATTGACAATTACTTGTTCTTATTGACGTCAAATAAAACATGATTCTACCACCAGTTCGAAAAAAAACCTTCGTGAAGAAGAACTGGCAAGAAACTTCACGGGTATATTTTTTTTTTTCAAAATAAATTTACAGAGTCTCTTTATGTCTATACAAAATTATTCTTTTCTGCATCTGTTAGCTCGGCAAGTCTCCCTCCCCCCAAGTATCCAAACGACGAACACCCTCAAACGGCACCCGTTCACGAGTTAACGCGGGATCCAGCCATCGCCCTCCTCAACCATATTAGAGGGAAGTGAACGACCCGTCACCCGACGCTACCATAAGAAGACGTACTTTAGTGACAATGACGCTTTAGATATTCATCGGGACGAAGAACTCATCGCACAAACAGACACATTACACATGCTTTGTTACAAATACTAGTACAATCCTGTTAATGAGGGGATTATACCCAAGGGCTTTTATCATCCAAATAATCGGATAGTTTATAATATGCTCTAGCACACAACTTCTCCTTTATAGTTTCTTTGAATTTGTCAGTAGGAAGACCTTGGATGTCCTCAGGAACCTTATTATAAAAGCGTATACATTGACCCATGAATGAGTTAGTGACTTTATGAAGCCTGCTATTATGAGCTGCCAGCATATTTCTTCCTCTTGTGTTAACATTGTGCAGATCTTTTTTTCTTTTGAACAAGGTTATGTTCTTTTTAACATACATTAAATTTTCTAAAATATATTGTGAATGGAAGGTAAGAATATTTATTTCCTTAAATTTACTTCTAAGTGACACCCTTGGACCGAGCTGATAGATTGCGCGAACAGCCCTTTTCTGCAGAATAAATATAGCATCGATGTCGGCAGCACTCCCCCACAGCAGAATACCATATGTCATGAGGCTGTGGAAGTAACCAAAATAGACTAATCGAGCAGTTGTTTCATTTGAAATTTGTTTAATTTTTTAACAGCATATGCGGCAGAGCCAAGCCTTTTCGCTAAACCATCAACATGCGGTCCCCACTGCAGTTTGGCGTCTAAGGTTATGCCCAGAAATACAGTTGAGTTTACAGGAGTCAGTTCCTGGCTCTTAACTACAATGTTTGTGTTTACCTGTTTGACATTTTGCAATGTAAATTTAACACATTTCGTTTTTTTTTCATTGAGGAGCAAATTATTAGCTGAGAACCACTGCTCTGTGTTGGAGATGCATTTGTTCACCGCTCGATAGTCAATTTCTTGTCTTTTGATTTTAAACAAGAAGGAAGTATCGTCAGCAAACAATATGACCTCGCATTGATTCTAAACGACCGATGGCAGATCATTAATATAAACTAAAAATAGGAAAGGACCAAGAACTGAGCCCTGGGGCACACCCATTGTCACTGCCGATCCTGATGATTTTTCTCCATTTATTGCAACTTTCTGTTTTCTATTAGAAATATATGATTTAATCAAGGCAAGCGCTCGGTTTTTAATGCCGTAATGGTGCAGTTTCATGAGTAGAGTAGTATGATCCACACAGTCGAACGCCTTGGACAAGTCACAAAAGACACCAATAGCATCACACGACTCCTCCCAGGCGCTGAATACGTGTTTTATGAGCTCAACACCGGCATCGGTTGTTGAGCGACCCCGCGTGAAACCAAACTGCTTAAAATTCATTAAACTATTACCGTAAAAATGAGAAAGTAATTGATTTAAAATTAATTTTTCAAAAATCTTACTGAGCGTTGGTAGTATAGATATAGGTCTAAAATTATTAGGGTCAGACATACTACCTGCTTTGAATATTGGAATGACCTTACTCAATTTCATTAAATCAGGAAAAACACCATTATCAACACAGTCATTAAATATACTGGCTAAGTACGGGGCTATACCATCAATGACAGATTCAATAATTTTTACAGAAATCCCATCTAAATCGGCAGTATTTTTTACTTTAATGCTTTTAAATGCATTTAAAACTTGTGGAACAGTAACATGTTTAAAAATAAAATCAATATTGCATGAATTTACATTTTCCGTTAGCAGTGACTGTGCAAGAGTGGAACATGAATTAATACTCGAAGTAGTTGACACAGGGATGGCAGTAAAAAAATTTTCAAATGCTTCAGCAACTTCTTTGTCAGTTGACAACACTTTATCATTAATTTTTAAATTATATTTGGTGTGTGGTTCTTTTGCTTTCCCAGTTTCCTGATTAATTATATTCCATGCAGTTTTTGAAATGTTAGTACTATATTTAATTTTATTATTAATGTAATTAGATTTAGCTACACTGCAAACTCGTTTAAATAATTTTGAATACTTTTTAACATATTCATAAAATGTCTTATTATGATTATAAGTTCTTTCACTGTACAATTAATATAATCTATTTCTACTTCTGCATATTCCCACTGTTGCCCAGTCACTAAACCTAAATAAATTATTATTTATACATATTTTCTTCTTTTTAAAAACAGAGTCATATTCATTTCTAATTATATTATGAATAGAGTTATATTGAGTAATAGGATCTGCACAGTAATCTAATTTAAATGTTTTTTGAAATACATTTTTCCTAAATGTTTCAAGCCGTCTCTCATTCATGGGTATAAAGGTAATTTCTCTTTTTAAAGTCTTTTTTAGTCCAATATCAAAAGTGGCCAACTGCCCACTATGATCTGATTGTAGTTTATTAATTACTGACTTTGTACATGGCATTAAATTTGTAAAAATGTTATCAAGACATGTGGCTGAGGTCACTGTGATTCGCGTAGGCTCTAAGAAGAGATTTTTTAGGTTGTAACAATTAAAAAGATTCAAGAATCGTTTACTTAGTGATGTCTCTACTAATAAATCAATATTAAAATCGCCACAAATAATTATTTCTTTGTTTTTGTTATTTACTCTATGTAATACCTCATCCATAGTGCTCTCAAATACTTCAAATGGTGAGGATGGGGGTCTGTATACACTTATTATAACAATATTCCCTATCTCAATACAGTCTATTTCAACTGATCGCTCAACAGACAGACTTACAATATCAGTGCGTTCTTTAAATGTTAGGCTCTTATGAGTGATGATCATTGAGCCGCCGCAAGTTGTTTGTTCTCTGTTGAATGAACTAGCAATTACATGATTCTTATAAGAAGACATAATTTGACACTGTGTGAGCCAGTGCTCTGTGATACATAGTATATGAATATTTTCACAGTTTATGAATAGTTCGATCTGTAATTCCTTACCATCAATGCCCTGCATATTTTGATGGACTATGTTCAGAAAATTATTTTTTACATTTTTATTGCTTAAATTACTACTTAGAATACTGGTGCTAGATGTATTATCTATTGTCACTAACTTATGTTTAAATTATTTCTAATACTATGTTTTGGAATATTACATTCCAACGGGTCAAAAGTATAAAGTGACTGCTCAATAGAAGCAGCGGTTGTAGTCAACGAATTGACTGTTATGAATAAAATATATGATAGCGAGTATGCTATTTGTCGTAGGTCATTACTGTACAAATTGTACCTATCATTGGTCATATATGGCTTGTTAATAAATGTATTTAAATCAATAAACTGAAATTTTTCACTATGACGACATGTCATATTTTGTACATCTATATTTAGTCGATGCTTCATATTATTTTCTGAGGGGCTCTGGGAAAATGGAAATGCAAACAAAATAATTTTACTAATATTCTGCCTGCAATTCAATCTAGCAAAACATGCTGTCATTGTTTTCCTACTTAGTTGCTTACATCTGCCTACTAATATAATCAATATTGTATTAGGGTTAAATGTACGGGATGTAATTTTATCAACTATGTCATAATATGAAGCACGGGGGTAACAATAATTAGTTATTGGCCCCCCAACACACCGAGTAAGTTGCAATCCCATGTTCTTACCAAGTTCATCGCTATACATAATTATATTTAATTCACTTTTATTTGACTTCTTATCTAAGCTACTACCTGAGTTTGATACTACATGCTTAGTGACATATGGCTCCTCAGGTTGACTGGATATTGGCAGAGGACAATCTGATGTAGTATTATTTGAATTACTTTCATAATAATTAGTAAGGGACTCAAAGCGGTCATGATTATATTTAGACAGTTCAATCAAATTGTCCATAGCTACAGTGTGTTCCTTAATTTCTTTTTGAGAAATTTCATACTTATTGGTTAGAATAAGTAGCTCTTCATGTAGTCTCTGTATTTCTACATTTAATTTCTGTATGTCACTTTCATAAGTTAACCTATTCTGCTCCAAGTTACTTTTACAGAATATCAGTTCATTCTTTAGTTTTAAACATTGATTTTTACTTGGAATAGTTTGAGATAAAATGCTTTGCTTTTTGATAAATTTAGAGCTACTCTGAATAGATTGATTGAGTTTGACAATTTTCTTACTCTTAGTTTTGCTCAATTTTATGTTACCAGTATGGTGAATTTTATTGTTTTTATTATGTACCGTTCCCAAAGATTCTAATGCAGGGTCTGCATACATTGAAAGGTCACTTGTTAAATCAATTATTAAAGAGGAATCTGAAGGAACTGTAGTGACCATGTCGGGGTCACTGCAGACAAGCTCATTGAACAATGATTGGGTCTGAATTACTGTCTCCTGATTTATTTTAGACTCCAAACATGCTATTTTAGTATATGAATTGCAAAGTTGCTTTTTAAGGTCATTGTTATGATCAAGCGTATCTTGCAAGACATTACTATCTTTGTCAAACCCATCCACTATCCCCTGAAGTTGGTCCCGTTGTTCCGAGGGGTCACCGGAGGCCAGTGAAGAGGTCTGAAGAAAGAAGCTGAACTACAGGAACAATTGCGGTTCACAGGGTTGTTTATACTTAAGGTTTATTTGTAACCGCAATAAACGTTAATACTTTGAAGAAGTATTGTTTTCACTGCGCTCCAGCCTGCACTCGATCAAGTCGGGTGTCACTCCGTGGTTCGTCAGGTCGTGGTGTCTTCGGAGCTTCGAAGGGTACATACGGCGGCATCTTCCCAGCCGGCGCAAAACCCGCAACACCTATCTATGTAAAAAAACCCTCGATCGCAGCGGGCACGGCCGTGGTTGCTAATTCTGTCACTCATCTTCCTTGTTTTATATACAATTTACCTGCTTTTTTTTTTGCATAATATGAATGACATTTCATTTTGCCCCCCATTAAGTTTAAAAACTTGTATCAAAACAACATATTTTAACTGTTTCATCATTGAGGCATAAGCTTGCATTCGTAGAACAACACTAAGCTGCGCCAATACCCAGCGATCTGTCCGCCGACTTCGAGAACGGGTCAACGGCGCCGCCCCGCCGCCCTCTGGTCTCAGGTACCATGCACCCGGCCTAACGGCCAAGTACTAATTCCCTACCGCCATAAAGTTTACCCATGATTATTTAAGACTAGCGGCGTCAAATCAAATTGATTTAAATAATATACTTTTTTATATATATACTTTTATTTATGAACAAAACAATTTTTAACAATGTTGTCGGACACCCTTGTTAAGCACGCAGACCTGTATTAAGGGTGTCCACTCTTCCAATCGTTATACAATTCAAGTAGTTATACACTGAAAAATCGATTGCTAGACGTCTTTGTCGTAAAAAATAGTAAGTATACACATTCATTTTATCTATTATTTTTTGTAGGGTAGATATAATACGAAATGACAAATATTAAACACCGCGACTAGTGACAAACTGTGGGTAACAATATCAAAAAAGGACAGGACTACTACACTATTATGTGACTTTGATTCTTATTACAATATAATTCAGGTTAGTTTGGCGTCACGCAGTATGATACGCTCCGAACCATTGTTAAGGAATGTACACGTTATAAGCTTATGGCGTTTTGTATTTTAATTTTAATAATTATTTATACAAGTTAGTATGTTAATTGAAACGAAAATGGTGAGTTCAATGTGGAATGACGTTTCAAGTATAGAATTAAATTGGTACATAGTTTCCTCTTTATATAATTAGAATAATATTTATATATTAGTATTTTACATTGTAGATTACTTAACATTTTACTCTTATTTAAAATAAATAAATTGCACGCATTTACACACACTCACTCAATTTCTTATATAACTCTTTTATAACTATGTCTGTATTAGTACATTACATTATATTTAACTATATATGTATATTGTTTAAATATTAAATAATTGACTATTAAGTAACGGTTTTTAGCAAATCGTCTGTTTGTTCATAATTTAGTGTTTTTAACCATTTAGTTACGACGATTTTACATTTTTTAATAGTCATTTCATAAATTTGTAGATTTCTATTGATTTTATTATACAATTTAGCGGATTGTACACAGAATTGCTTTGAGGCAAACTCTGTTTTTACTTTTTTTATTTTTATAACAGTATTAGTGTTTCTTTTACGCAATAATGCTGGGTCAATTAATTTTTGTTTATGCACTTTTAATACACAATGCAGTATGTATAGCTGTCTTACCGTGAGAAGGTCAGTATTGATGTAGGTTAATATTGTACTGTATAATTTATTTTGACACAGTACTATTTTCAAAATTTTACGTTGCGCTCTTTCAATACTTATAAATTTAGTTTTAAAAGTTCCCCCCCATATACTAATGCAATAGAGAAGAACCGATTGTATTAAAGTAATATAAATGTACCGTAACAGATTTTTATCACAGATATGTCGTAACCGTTGGAAAATCCAGATCATTTTTCTAGCTCTATTTGCAACTGTGTCTAGTTGTGGATAAAGTTTGGCTACCATTAGAGGTATCTTTTCAATTTCTTCTTGTAAGTATTAGAAGTGACTTTGTTTACACTGTTATTGGACATAACCTTGATTCCAACCAGCTGTTCATTTCTGCTATATCAACATATAAACTAATATCTTAAAAATGATGACTCGCCAAACAACAACTCGTCAACTAGAAGAAAAATTGAATCTTACTCTTCAAGAACTCCAAAAATTCAAAGCTTTAAATGAGCAGTTGTTGGAAGAAAGGAATGATAGTGAAAAAGAAATGACAGTAATATTAAATAGAAATAAATCAATAAAACAGGACTTAGTGAACTTACACACACAGCTTTTAGAAGTCTCAGAACAACGGGACCAACTTCAGGGGATAGTGGATGGGTTTGACAAAGATAGTAATGTCTTGCAAGATACGCTTGATCATAACAATGACCTTAAAAAGCAACTTTGCAATTCATATACTAAAATAGCATGTTTGGAGTCTAAAATAAATCAGGAGACAGTAATTCAGACCCAATCATTGTTCAATGAGCTTGTCTGCAGTGACCCCGACATGGTCACTACAGTTCCTTCAGATTCCTCTTTAATAATTGATTTAACAAGTGACCTTTCAATGTATGCAGACCCTGCATTAGAATCTTTGGGAACGGTACATAATAAAAACAATAAAATTCACCATACTGGTAACATAAAATTGAGCAAAACTAAGAGTAAGAAAATTGTCAAACTCAATCAATCTATTCAGAGTAGCTCTAAATTTATCAAAAAGCAAAGCATTTTATCTCAAACTATTCCAAGTAAAAATCAATGTTTAAAACTAAAGAATGAACTGATATTCTGTAAAAGTAACTTGGAGCAGAATAGGTTAACTTATGAAAGTGACATACAGAAATTAAATGTAGAAATACAGAGACTACATGAAGAGCTACTTATTCTAACCAATAAGTATGAAATTTCTCAAAAAGAAATTAAGGAACACACTGTAGCTATGGACAATTTGATTGAACTGTCTAAATATAATCATGACCGCTTTGAGTCCCTTACTAATTATTATGAAAGTAATTCAAATAATACTACATCAGATTGTCCTCTGCCAATATCCAGTCAACCTGAGGAGCCATATGTCACTAAGCATGTAGTATCAAACTCAGGTAGTAGCTTAGATAAGAAGTCAAATAAAAGTGAATTAAATATAATTATGTATAGCGATGAACTTGGTAAGAACATGGGATTGCAACTTACTCGGTGTGTTGGGGGGCCAATAACTAATTATTGTTACCCCCGTGCTTCATATTATGACATAGTTGATAAAATTACATCCCGTACATTTAACCCTAATACAATATTGATTATATTAGTAGGCAGATGTAAGCAACTAAGTAGGAAAACAATGACAGCATGTTTTGCTAGATTGAATTGCAGGCAGAATATTAGTAAAATTATTTTGTTTGCATTTCCATTTTCCCAGAGCCCCTCAGAAAATAATATGAAGCATCGACTAAATATAGATGTACAAAATATGACATGTCGTCATAGTGAAAAATTTCAGTTTATTGATTTAAATACATTTATTAACAAGCCATATATGACCAATGATAGGTACAATTTGTACAGTAATGACCTACGACAAATAGCATACTCGCTATCATATATTTTATTCATAACAGTCAATTCGTTGACTACAACCGCTGCTTCTATTGAGCAGTCACTTTATACTTTTGACCCGTTGGAATGTAATATTCCAAAACATAGTATTAGAAATAATTTAAACATAAGTTAGTGACAATAGATAATACATCTAGCACCAGTATTCTAAGTAGTAATTTAAGCAATAAAAATGTAAAAAATAATTTTCTGAACATAGTCCATCAAAATATGCAGGGCATTGATGGTAAGGAATTACAGATCGAACTATTCATAAACTGTGAAAATATTCATATACTATGTATCACAGAGCACTGGCTCACACAGTGTCAAATTATGTCTTCTTATAAGAATCATGTAATTGCTAGTTCATTCAACAGAGAACAAACAACTTGCGGCGGCTCAATGATCATCACTCATAAGAGCCTAACATTTAAAGAACGCACTGATATTGTAAGTCTGTCTGTTGAGCGATCAGTTGAAATAGACTGTATTGAGATAGGGAATATTGTTATAATAAGTGTATACAGACCCCCATCCTCACCATTTGAAGTATTTGAGAGCACTATGGATGAGGTATTACATAGAGTAAATAACAAAAACAAAGAAATAATTATTTGTGGCGATTTTAATATTGATTTATTAGTAGAGACATCACTAAGTAAACGATTCTTGAATCTTTTTAATTGTTACAACCTAAAAAATCTCTTCTTAGAGCCTACGCGAATCACAGTGACCTCAGCCACATGTCTTGATAACATTTTTACAAATTTAATGCCATGTACAAAGTCAGTAATTAATAAACTACAATCAGATCATAGTGGGCAGTTGGCCACTTTTGATATTGGACTAAAAAAGACTTTAAAAAGAGAAATTACCTTTATACCCATGAATGAGAGACGGCTTGAAACATTTAGGAAAAATGTATTTCAAAAAACATTTAAATTAGATTACTGTGCAGATCCTATTACTCAATATAACTCTATTCATAATATAATTAGAAATGAATATGACTCTGTTTTTAAAAAAAAGAAAATATGTATAAATAATAATTTATTTAGGTTTAGTGACTGGGCAACAGTGGGAATATGCAGAAGTAGAAATAGATTATATGAATTGTACAGTGAAAGAACTTATAATCATAATAAGACATTTTATGAATATGTTAAAAAGTATTCAAAATTATTTAAACGAGTTTGCAGTGTAGCTAAATCTAATTACATTAATAATAAAATTAAATATAGTACTAACATTTCAAAAACTGCATGGAATATAATTAATCAGGAAACTGGGAAAGCAAAAGAACCACACACCAAATATAATTTAAAAATTAATGATAAAGTGTTGTCAACTGACAAAGAAGTTGCTGAAGCATTTGAAAATTTTTTTACTGCCATCCCTGTGTCAACTACTTCGAGTATTAATTCATGTTCCACTCTTGCACAGTCACTGCTAACGGAAAATGTAAATTCATGCAATATTGATTTTATTTTTAAACATGTTACTGTTCCACAAGTTTTAAATGCATTTAAAAGCATTAAAGTAAAAAATACTGCCGATTTAGATGGGATTTCTGTAAAAATTATTGAATCTGTCATTGATGGTATAGCCCCGTACTTAGCCAGTATATTTAATGACTGTGTTGATAATGGTGTTTTTCCTGATTTAATGAAATTGAGTAAGGTCATTCCAATATTCAAAGCAGGTAGTATGTCTGACCCTAATAATTTTAGACCTATATCTATACTACCAACGCTCAGTAAGATTTTTGAAAAATTAATTTTAAATCAATTACTTTCTCATTTTTACGGTAATAGTTTAATGAATTTTAAGCAGTTTGGTTTCACGCGGGGTCGCTCAACAACCGATGCCGGTGTTGAGCTCATAAAACACGTATTCAGCGCCTGGGAGGAGTCGTGTGATGCTATTGGTGTCTTTTGTGACTTGTCCAAGGCGTTCGACTGTGTGGATCATACTACTCTACTCATGAAACTGCACCATTACGGCATTAAAAACCGAGCGCTTGCCTTGATTAAATCATATATTTCTAATAGAAAACAGAAAGTTGCAATAAATGGAGAAAAATCATCAGGATCGGCAGTGACAATGGGTGTGCCCCAGGGCTCAGTTCTTGGTCCTTTCCTATTTTTAGTTTATATTAATGATCTGCCATCGGTCGTTAAGAATCAATGCGCGGTCATATAGTTTGCTGACGATAATTCCTTCTTGTTTAAAATCAAAAGACAAGAAATTGACTATCGAGCGGTGAACAAATGCATCTCCAACACAGAGCAGTGGTTCTCAGCTAATAATTTGCTCCTCAATGAAAAAAAAACGAAATGTGTTAAATTTACATTGCCAAATGTCAAACAGGTAAACACAAACATTGTAGTTAAGAGCCAGGAACTGACTCCTGTAAACTCAACTGTATTTCTGGGCATAACCTTAGACGCCAAACTGCAGTGGGGACCGCATGTTGATGGTTTAGCGAAAAGGCTTGGCTCTGCCGCATATGCTGTTAAAAAATTAAACAAATTTCAAATGAAACAACTGCTCGATTAGTCTATTTTGGTTACTTCCACAGCCTCATGACATATGGTATTCTGCTGTGGGGGAGTGCTGCCGACATCGATGCTATATTTATTCTGCAGAAAAGGGCTGTTCGCGTAATCTATCAGCTCGGTCCAAGGGTGTCACTTAGAAGTAAATTTAAGGAAATAAATATTCTTACCTTCCATTCACAATATATTTTAGAAAATTTAATGTATGTTAAAAAGAACATAACCTTGTTCAAAAGAAAAAAAGATCTGCACAATGTTAACACAAGAGGAAGAAATATGCTGGCAGCTCATAATAGCAGGCTTCATAAAGTCACTAACTCATTCATGGGTCAATGTATACGCTTTTATAATAAGGTTCCTGAGGACATCCAAGGTCTTCCTACTGACAAATTCAAAGAAACTATAAAGGAGAAGTTGTGTGCTAGAGTATATTATAAACTATCCGATTATTTGGATGATAAAAGCCCTTGGGTATAATCCCCTCATTAACAGGATTGTACTAGTATTTGTAACAAAGCATGAGTAATGTGTCTGTTTGTGCGATGAGTTCTTCGTCCCGATGAATATCTAAAGCGTCATTGTCACTAAAGTACGTCTTCTTATGGTAGCGTCGGGTGACGGGTCGTTCACTTCCCTCTAATATGGTTGAGGAGGGCGATGGCTGGATCCCGCGTTAACTCGTGAACGGGTGCCGTTTGAGGGTGTTCGTCGTTTGGATACTTGGGGGGAGGGAGACTTGCCGAGCTAACAGATGCAGAAAAGAATAATTTTGTATAGACATAAAGAGACTCTGTAAATTTATTTTGAAAAAAAAAAATATACCCGTGAAGTTTCTTGCCAGTTCTTCTTCACGAAGGTTTTTTTTCGAACTGGTGGTAGAATCATGTTTTATTTGACGTCAATAAGAACAAGTAATTGTCAATGTTGAGAAATAAATATTTGAATTTGAATTTGAATTTGATACCACGATAGTTGATTGTCTATAATAACACCTAAGTATCTTGTGGTATTAACTTTTTCAATGTGAGAACAGAAACAGTGTGTAGGGCCGGTCATATCACATGTATGTGCTTTTAATTGAAGATTAGCTGTAGGTTGAGTTGAAGTGCGTATCGAAAACGTGATGTAATTAGTTTTTTTAGGTTCAAAGTTAAAGAATTTATTTTGAGCCAACTCATCACTGACTTCAAACCTGTTTCAGCGTCGTTGAAAACAGTTTTCCAGCTATTACCGTGGAATAACAAAGCAGTGTCGTCCGCGTACGAAAACACTTGGCCTTTAAAGAGTTTCAGATTAGTCAAATCGTTGATGTAAATCAAAAAAAGCGTCGGACCGAGCACACTGCCCTGAGGGATTCCATAGTTTGTGGTACATTTATAGGAACTGAATATGTCACCGATTTTAACGCATTGATCACGGTTTTGTAGGTAGTCTGTAATTAATTGCAAGAATTTATCTCGGATTCCCATTTTTTCAAGCAAACAGGTTTTTTCTTCTTATCAATAAGCTCTGTAATATTACGTGTTAAATCATGAATTGCATCCTCTGTGCTAACACCTACTCGGAAACCGTATTGGGATTTTGATAGTAAGTCATATTTATTAAGATATTTTAAAAGGCGATAGTTAATAGATTTCTCAAGAATTTTAGATATGACTGTTAACACAGAGATTGGTCTATAATTGTTTATATCGTCTCTGGCCCCACCCTTATGTACTGGATGAATAATAGAACGTTTTAGAGCTCCGGGAAAAATACCTTGTCTGAATGATATTCCGCATTCGAGAGAGTATGACTCTCTCGAATGCGGAACCATCTGTTTCCAACGGATGGCGATCCTCTCATTATTCCCCATCAGTTCGGCTTTCGCGCTAAACACTCCTGCCCTCAGCAAGTCCATCGAATCGTTGAGTATATACTTGACGGTTTCTATCCGCGTCGTTATTAAACAGTCGCGGTTTTCTTTGACGTAGCCAAGGCTTCCGATAAATTCTGGCACAGCGGTCTCGTTTATAAACTCTACAAAATAGGCTTACCGATCGCCTAGTCAGGTTAATAGCGTCGTT
Organism: Marasmarcha lunaedactyla; assembly: GCA_923062675.1. Taxonomy (NCBI): domain Eukaryota; kingdom Metazoa; phylum Arthropoda; class Insecta; order Lepidoptera; family Pterophoridae; genus Marasmarcha; species Marasmarcha lunaedactyla. The sequence continues at coordinate 26,386,882 of OV281350.1, forward strand.
TCTCAAAGACCGTACGTTTCGATTTAAACACGAAGGCACGCTTCCTGCGCCTCGTCCCATAAAGGCTGGGGTCCCTCAAGGCTCAGTCCTCGCCCCTCTGCTGTACACCGTGTACACCAACGACATTCCCATCCCGCCCAAAGGCGTCGAACTCGCCCTCTTTGCCGACGACACCGCACTCTATACCAAAGGCCACAGTGTTCCGCACCTTGTAACCAGACTCCAAAAGGCCGTAAACGCCCTTGGTGTATGGTTTCAAAAATGGCGCATCGATGTGAACCCTGAAAAGAGTTCTGCGATGCGCTTCGACCACAAACGCCGTCCTCCCGCTGGCGATCCCCACGTTCGAATGTTAGGCATTCCCATCCCCTGGAAGCGCAGTACTTAATACTTAGGCGTCACATTAGATCCGACGCTTTCTTTCAAGCCACACGTTGAAAGAGTTTCGAAACTCGCTCGTCACTACTTAGGCCGCCTAAATAGCATGTTAGGTAGAAAAAGTAAAATGTCTTTCAGAAACAAACGTACACTTTACAAGGTCTGCGTTAGACCCGTCATGACATATGCCTCGCCAATCTTTGCCCACGCCAAACCCTCCCTCCTGCACAAACTGCAGGTAGTTCAAAACCTCTTTTGCCGCAGGACCACAAACGCACCGTGGTACGTGCGTAACGCGGACTTGCATAGAGATCTTGATCTGCCTACAGTACAACAACACCTCAAAACACTCTCTGAAGCGTTCTTCAAACACTCCGAAACCCATCCCAATCCTTTCAGAAGTTCAAAGTCGCTAGGCCTAGGAATGCGCAAGCGTACTTATCCACTAGACTGTCAGCCGATCTCGAAGCCCTTCTGGCCGCAAATTCTAATTCTAACGTAAATTCTAATTCTAACGTAAATGCTAATTAATTCATTTTTATTTTGCAATTTTTAATATTTTTTAATTGTTTGATTTTCATTTTGAGCACCTTCAGTGCTATGTATTCACCTTCAGTGCTATGTAATCCCAGCGGGTGACCCCTTCTGGGCCCCGCTAGCGCGGCCTCTTTCTCCAATTGGCCGCCGCTCAGATGAAGGCTGAGTGGCAAAAATGCACGAGCCGACAGGGGGTTTTTAGTGGGTATGGTTCTGGTAGGCGTCGGGACGAGTCCCACATAACTCTGGAATCGCGCCAGAGTATGCGTCAGGGCATTTTTATCCTCCTGCCCTTCCCGCGGAGGGGAACAAAAAAAAAACAAATCTTTAGAATTTGCATATATACTTTATTACTTAAGTTAAAATAATTTCGGAAAAGCAAATTAAATACGTGAAAAATACTTATCAGTAAAATAATATTTTAGACCATAAGACCTTCATTAGCACAGCTTTTCATCAGAACATACAAAACAAAGGATCTCTTTTCTAGGTTCAAAGGAATCGTATTTTAACAAATTGTGTTTCAACGGAATGTATCAAGGATATTAGAGAAAATTACTCTGAATTATCTCTTCAGCCAAAACCAAGGTGAAAAATTACAGCAAATGTTTGGAGGACAATTTTGATATTAATTTTTAACAAATTGTTTAACATCTTTAGTACTGTCGTTCATAGACGCAATAAAAATCCCTTTGTGGTCAGTCACTTGACAAACAATTTCTTAATTAGGTGCATGTCGAAATGACCATGATGATTAACATGTAACAGATTTTTTTAGAAGTAGGTAACCAATTAAAAAATGTAAAGATATAAACCCCCATACAAACACAACAACTGCATAGCCTTAAAGTTAGCACAGCATGTGTAACGAGTGACCATACAGTATAAGCCCAACAAAAACACACATATTTAAATATCAACACCATGACCCGAGAACAAACATCTGTGTTCATCACACAAATGAATGCCCTGGGCCAGGACTCGAGCTTTGGACCTCCGGCGTATGAGGCAGTACTACAACTACTTACACTACTTGGCCATCAAGTAAAACTCACTATTCAGAATTTGTTACATCCAACACATTTATAGGCAGAATCATATTGTCAATTTTTAAGGGTTAAAATTTTTCCTGTTTACAATTTTGTAGTAAACTAATTGATATTTTTATGTACTTAACTCTAAAATAAAAAAGCTTACATCTATTATAGTTTCAATATGTGAAAACTATTCATTCGTGTAAGTGATACGAAAACACCTCGTTAACTTATTTACTTGCATAATTTTGTCTTTGAGTTGTTCTCTTCTGGAGGGTTAAAGATGATGTCACTGACTTCGCGTATTTCATGCTTCGATAAATTTGCGATTGTAGTCATCTCCTTGTTTCTGGGCAGCGACTATAGCTTCAAACTGGGTAAACCAAAATTTTGGTTGGTCTTGCCAGAAGCGTGGTATAAGTTTCGATATTCTTCTGGCGGCAACTTCAGGTTCCAATGTAACAGCTTTGACTTGAGCACGTAGAGCCATTTTCCTTTGTATTTCGGTTGGGTCCTCAAACTTCTTGCGTTGGATGCGTGACGAGGGGCGGGTGCGTGACTAGTGCGGGGTCACCAGTTATTACGACCAGGTAAAGGCTGTTCATTATGACACGGTTACATGTTGAGTGACAATTTATTTGTTATAATAATGTGCTTATATACTAGATATAAACTTGTGAAATACAGTATTATTTAATCATCTCATGATCTTATTTTTATCACGTATGCTTACTGGACAGGTAGACTCATCTCTGTAGGTCACGTGTGGGGACGCCACAATGAACTTTGCTGTCCTGCTAATAGCTGTCGTCTTATTCTGTCTTTTGAAGCTCGTTCCGAAGTTTAGAATTTCTAATGAAATCGAATGTTATCGTGAATACCACGGTCAGTAGTCATGCAACTTAATAAATGTATACCTACGTATTACAAAAAGGGAGATGCGCAATACAATCGTTTAAATGGGTTGCAATACATTTTTTGGCAATTTACGTCTCGTAAAAGCAGCATTTTTTCACAAACGATTTATTTTTTATATTTTTATTTCTTATCACACTATCCGAATAAATTACAGAATTTACAGTGAAACATTTTCTTATATTTGTTCTCTATAAAGAACAATTTTTTAAAATATTTTGGCTTGCTTTATATGGGGATAGCCATATCCTTTTTGTTTAAAGTGTATAGAAAAAAAAATTATAATATAATGTTGTACAACACGCTATAAAATGCTTTTGATATGCTGTCTGCTAGGAGCTTGCATTAATTTTGAGCAACATAAGCTGTTGGAAACAGTACAAGTGTCCAAGTCCACCAAGCGCGACACGTGACTGACCTGCATATTTTGAGTTTTCCTGCTGTTGTTATGGAGATTTAATTTATACTGGCAGACACACAGTAGAATACTGGATCGTCGTAAAGGCTCGCACGCCAATAGGTACACGTTATTGGCTGTAACATTAAAACGGAGATTATTAAGTCGTATGGTAAACAAAAAGAGGCAACTAGACTAAATACTGTTTTTAAAAACCCATCTGAAAGGAAAACAACATTTGGTTCATTCTTTGCAAAGTCATTTAGATTTTGAAATCATAAAAATTATTACACTTATTGCGCCTAACTGATCTTATGAAAGTTTATGTCTCAGAGTGGGGACAAACGGACGCTGCGTTTCCACGTTTAATGTAAAATTCAGCAGCTCCCTCGCATGAGCGAAAAATGTCTTGACGCAGAAAATGCCACAACTTAACCCTACTGGCCAGGTCGTAGCCTGATTTCATTAATGGCTACGATGTCAGGAGCTATACGTTCCAATATAACTCAAAAATCACTCTGTTTGTTACCCAAAGAAACCTACCAGCCTTCATCAAAAAGACTTATTTTAAGAAAATTATTCTTAAGGCTGAATATTCAATCATCAGATAAATTTTGTTTGAACATTAAATTTTCATAGAAATTACGTTTCAAAATATCGAAATATCCCTTCATAAGCCCTTAATCATTTAAATATAAATAATAATATGTGTACAATATGCACACTTATTATTTTTATAAACAAGTAGTAAACGTCACATGTAGACAAACACATGTACTTACTAATTATTTAAATAATATTACAATGCAAGGTATTGTAAAATAACGTATAAAAGTGATATTCTTATAATAGTAATGAATTAGAGAACATTAAATAGTAAAAAATTTCTTATACGATAAAATATTAGATAATAAATAACGTAATGTGATTCATTCGCTATCTAATTATAGTGAAACCACCTCATCATGTCATATGCCAGTATGGTTGTCACTCACGCCAGCAAGTCGAACCTCAATCACTTGCAGGTTATTCAAAGCAGGTTCTTACGCAAATCCGTCGGGCTCTATAAGGATCTCGAACTGCCCAGCATTGCCGCGTTCATGAAGTTGGCGTACAGATGCCACTTCGACAATGCTCCCCATCATGTCCATATGTCAGCTGACTTCGCAGTCAACCCAGGCGCGGTGGTTCGTTAGAGGCATCCGCATAATGTCTTAATAGATAGGCTAGTTTGAAATAGGGTATCGCAGCATTTGAATCGCCTAAACCACCGGTGGGCCAGGCTAATTACTATTGGCTAATTCCTACTGTGTTTCTTGCAAAATTTTTGGCAGTAGAAGATCTATCTAAACCTGTGTTAGTTTCAATATACGACGTCTTAAGCGGAGGACCGTGCCCTCTCGGGTGCCCTGAGGCGTATCGTATAAAATTAACCATTCATAATTCCCCATTTGATTTGTCCCAAGGCTCTTATCTCTTGTCCGCTTGACCGCATCCCATATGAATACGCCGAGACCCCCTTAATGAAAAGATTAAGCTCGTATACTGCTACTTGAATTATGATGGTCACGAAACCACCCGGCCTTAAGGGATGATTTCATGTTTTGTTTGTAAAGGGTTACCGCAATGAATGTGTATTATATATTGTCTTAAATTTTCACGATTCATACTTTAAATAAAACACTTTTTACCGGATATTATCGCAACTTACAACACCAACTTACAAGCTGGCCCAGCACTTAGCAATTGTGCTCTCACAACTGCGAGGAAAGACAAGTGCATATGTAAAGGATTCTTACCATTTTGTTAGTGACCTTAAAAATCTCAAGTTAACTAACAATGAAACTATGGTTAGCTTTGATGTGTCGTCTCTATTCACCTCACTACCTGTTAGAGACTGCATTGATATAGTAAAAAGGAAGCTAAGTGAGTCAAACTTACCCGAGGAATATGCAGAACTATTAGAGCTATGTTTAACATCTGGCTACTTCATGTGGAATAACAATTACTACATTCAAATTGATGGTGTTGCCATGGGGTCTCCGGTGTCACCTGTTGTAGCTGACATTTACATGGAGAACTTCGAGGAGCAAGCGCTCCGAATGGCACCTGTTGTGCCGAAGATATACAAGAGGTACGTAGACGACACCTACACTATATTACCTAAGCATGAAGTGACTGCATTCCTAAACCACCTCAATTCCCTTAATTCTAAAATTAAATTCACTATGGAATTGGAGCAGGAGAACAAATTAGCTTTCTTAGATGTCTTAATACAAAGAAATCCTGATGGTACACTTAGCCATACTGTTTATAGGAAACCCACCCACACTGACCGATATCTAAATGGGAAATCCCATCACCACCCGAGCCAATTATCTGCCGTAGGCAACTCTTTGTTTCAGAGAGCTGCGATCCCCAACACATTAATGAGGAACTCAACCACCTGGTTAAAGTGCTGCGGGATAACGATTTAAAAACACCGCGTCGCCGTCGCAGAAACCGCGTAAAGCCACTCACAGTTGAACGAAGACCAGCATTCCTGCCTTATATAAAGGGTGTTACTGACAAGATAGGAGGCATTCTTCGGCGAGCTTCAATCAAAACTATCTACAAGCCGCACTCAAAGATAAGCCAGCATCTTCGTCCAATAAAATCAAGCATCCCTTTACAAGATCCAGGCGTTTATAAAATCGACTGTGACTGCGGGCTCTCTTATATCGGTCAAACCAAACGAAATGTGTCAACTCGCATTAAAGAACACATCTCTGATGTTAAAAATAAACGAACCTCAAAATCTGCAGTTTGTGAACATTCCATAGACAAGCCCAACCATTATTTAAGATTTGATACCGTGAAGATCCTAGCAAAAGAGAAACATTTTATACCTAGGATGGTCAGAGAAACTATTGAAATTAAAAAACATCCAAATTTCAATAGAGAAGATGGTTGGAAACTTTCATCAACATGGGATCCAATACTTAAAAACATCAAAATGAAAAACCAGCAAACTGTTAGACTGCAAACTCAGGACACAGTCAGTGCCTTTTGTGTCAATCCGGGACGTTATGCGAGAAGACTGAGAAACAGATGGCGTTAATATGTATTGACAATCATGTAGTTTTTATTACTGGCAATAGATGAACAACACCTTAGTCTATCGTGACCACGGCAACTGCAAAGATGCCGAAACGTCGAAATAATTTTAAAATTAACTAAAATATACGCGATAATATCCGGTAAAAAGTGTTTTATTTAATGAATGTGTATTGCTTAAAACTTAATGTAATCCAGTAATGGGCATAACATCCTATAAAGATAGAAAAAATTAATCAGATGGCTGAATAAAATTTAATTATTTATTTTTCGAGGCGTACTAGTGTGATGAAAATAAGTAATCAATTTTGTTATATTGTGAAATGTTTCACAATAAAAGAAAAACAATTCAATCGCGTCGCAAGGATCAGATTCCCCAGATTATTTATGTTTTATAACTAGGTCTATGATTCCCACCAAATATAGCGCATACTTAATGATTTCTTAATAGCTAACTAAGGTTTGCTGGTAGACACAAATTAAATATTATTTGTTGGAATAAGCTGAACGTTGAAAGAACGGCATATAATAGTTTTTGTTACTCTGGAGTCTAAGCCCGGCAGCATTCAATGTGATTATATCCAAGTGGAATATGTACTTGCAATTTCAAAACCTCACTTTAAAGGTGACCAACATGATCGGAGTGTTCGTCCCGACACCGTCATCGCAAAATTTTGTGATGGATGGTAGTTAATCTTTTCTCAAAGTGGTTTAAAACTCTGATAAAACGTTTTTTAGTGATTTTAACTTAATTTTTTAAAAGGCAGCGTATTTATAAATAACTATGAAATATACCTTTTTTAAAAGGAAAATTAAGGGAATACCTAAGGGAATAAAATCATTTCAACACTTTTTAAGTAAAAATAACTTACCGTTTAATAACAATTCACGATCAGCGTGATGTACTTTAGTAAGCAAAACTTTGAATAGTTAATACGACCTTAACATCGTATTTTGTATTGATTATCCAAGTTCTCAGTCAGTTAAAACATTGAGCTGAAAAACGTAAGTGTACTACAATGTATAAACGCACAATACTATTTCATGCAAGCATTACGTCATGCCTACTTGCTTAAAGAGTCGTCACCTCAGAACCGGGCCGGGCCAAATTACTCTCAAACTTACATCGTGCTAAGCTCAATAACCAAAGATTAATGGAATATTAACTTTCCCTGGAAATAACAGGAAACGATGCCTATTTCAGTGTCTCATTTTTTCTCATTTCAATGTCAATTCTGTAGGCAATTTTATCCAATTGCCTACAGAGTACTGTCGACAATTGGATAAAATAAGAGAAATTAGATTTCATTTAAAACATTTTAAACCACCAAGTCGCATTTAACATTTTAAATCTTTCTGAACTGGATTTACTCTTACACGGAGTTCCTTGACCACTGTTTATTAGCAGTTTGAAGATATAAATATGTTTCTACAAAAAGTTTCCACTGTCCAAGCGCTGGCAACCTGTATTATAAATACTCTCGCTTATTTCATAACTTGAAAAATAAACGAGCGCGGTCGTAATGTACACACTGCGTTAAAAGAAGAGATACCTTTAAGTAAATGTTTGGTTGCGAGAGGGAAATTCAAAATAAACCTATAATTTCAAAGGATATGAAGGAAGCCTTGTGACGTCTAACTCAAATATGTATGCATGGAAAATAAGATCGTTATTATTTTATAATGTTTCATATACAGCTTTATTTGAATATGCCACTTTACAGTAAGACTTATGTCAATATATTGACAGAAAAAAAATAATGTGATCTTTTCTAATAACTGTCATAGCGAAGTAGAATTTATTACAAGTTTAGTGTAGATGATTGAACTCATTTATGCTGGCGGCCCCATGATTTTGATTGATTTGTCGCTGAGCAATTAGTTACAAACGCCAGTCTGAACAAACTAGTGACGAGCACTATACAGTTTTGAAATGAGAACTGCAATTGCTATACTGGGAGATCACGAGAATGTTTATTTTATGTAGAAGCAAACTGTTTAAATTAAAAATGGAATACAATAAAATAACTCCTTGTTTATTGTTCATGCTGGTACTCCTGAAACATTTTAATAGGTCTTTACCTATGAAACTGCCGTTTTGCCGTACTGGCCATTTCAAATGAAAATATTTTTTTTTTGACTGATAATTCTAATTTCAAATTAATTTTATTTTAACATCAACGACGTTTACGGAGCGAACACTACAAACGAACGCACCACCCGTTATTGGTTTACCCGCTTCCGTTCTGGAAATTTTGACCTGAAAAATGAACCCCGTGGTCGTCCGAAAACTTTGGTCGACAATGACGAATTAAAGGCAATTGTGGAAGCTGATGAAACTCAATCCACGGCTGAATTAGCAGCAGCTTTCGACGTTAGCATCAAAACAATATTGGTCCATTTGCGTCAAATTGCAAGGTAAAAAAGCTTGACAAATGGGTACCCCACGAACTCAATGACCGCCAGCGCGAAGTACGCGTGGAGACGTGCCTTGCACTGCTCAGCAGGCATACAAATGAAGGAATTCTGAACCGCATTGTTACTTGTGACGAGAAATGGATCCTGTTTGACAATCGTAAGCGCTCAGCAAGTTGGTTGGACCCTGGTTCAGCACCCAAACAATGCCCTAAACGAAAACTTACCCCTAGAAAAGTGATGGTCACTGTTTGGTGGTTTAACGTAGGTGTAATTCATCACAGCTTCTTGCCAAACGGGACAAGCATTACTGCAGATGTGTACTGTGAAGAACTGAACACAATGATGGAGAAGCTCGCACGTCTCCAACCAGCTTTGGTCAATCGTTCGGCTCCACTGCTCCTGCACGACAACGCGCGAACTCATACTGCACAGCAGACGGTCTCCAAGCTACAAGAGTTGGGGTTGGAAGTTCTCCGTCATCCGCCGTACTCACCAGACCTTGCGCCTACAGACTTCTACTTTTTCCAGAATTTGGATAACTTCTTGGCGGGAAAAAAATTCAATACCCGAGAGGCAGTACAAAATGCCTTTAAAGAATTTGTTGCCTCCCGTCCAGCTGATTTCTTCAAGAAAGGCATCAATAAGCTACCAATGCGTTGGCAAAGATGCATTGATAGCATGGGTGATTATTTTGATTAATAGAAATAAAAAATATATAAAAAAATTACGCTTAATTTATTTCGTGAAAAACGGCAATTTCATAGGTAAAGACCTAATATGATATAAAATTAATAAATATGTAATATTACTAATATTGATAGTTTCACTTATTTCAGGGTGTTTGGTATTTGTAATCGGTTAGTGGCGGCTGATGGTTTAACTCTATGAACGAGGAGTGTTTGAAAGTAACACGTAGTATTTAAACTAGAGTCTGCATGCAGTTATGAACTGAAGTCCTCAAAATTACTCTGTGAGAATGAAAGCTAATATAAATACTCGTATCATTAGCTTCTGGCTACATTGATGATATATAAAAAAGGCGTCTCCAACAATGAGTTTTGCACCAGTACATTAAACCGATGCTACAACAATGCGTTTTGCACCAGTACATGAAACCGATGCTCCAACAATGAGTTTTGCACCAGTACATTAAACCGATGCTACAACAATGAGTTTTGCACCAGTACATTAAACCGATGCTACAACAATGAGTTTTGCACCAGTACATTAAACCGATGCTCCAACAATGAGTTTTGCACCAGTACATTAAACCGATGCTACAACAATGAGTTTTGCACCAGTACATTAAACCGATGCTACAACAATGAGTTTTGCAACAGTACATTAAACCGATGCTCTAACAATGAGTTTTGCAACAGTACATTAAACCGATGCTACAACAATGAGTTTTGCACTAGTACATTAAACCGATGCTCTAACAATGAGTTTTGCACCAGTACACCCGGGATCTGTTGTCTGTGCAACGTTATTCTTGCTGCAAATTAATGACTTGCTAACCCCAGGCATTATTGGTTACGCTGATGACAGCACCGTTGTAGAGAGATACATGTCCAATCCGGGCTTTGAGAGAGTCCATGATTTAGCGGGTGGATTTGGCCTTAAATAAATTGTCCGATTGGGGCGAGTCCAACTTGGTGAAATTTTACCCGTCGAAAACACAGGCGTCTTTGTTCTCCGCGAAAAAGAGCAGTTTCGACCTAACGCCCACTTTCCTAAATGTTTCTGTTCCCTTAACCTAGGGCTTCTGGGCGTAACTATATCGTCCCAACTAAACTTCGGGCAACAAATTGTGTCCATGGCTCAAACTGCTTCAAAGAAGTTGGGAATCATCTCAAAGTTCCGACGGTACTTCAGCTCTGAACAGCTACTTAATTTGTATACAGCTCAAGTTCGATCTTGTATGGAGTACTGTAGCCACCTTTGTGTTGGTTCTACAAAGCACCAACTAGAAGCGATGGATGCAGTTGACCGAAGAGCCCGAAAAATTATTAACAACTTTGATCTCACCACCAAAAAACTGCAAAACCTCGACCATCTTCGGAAAGTTGCCAGTTTAGCAGTCTTCTACAGATTACATTTTGGAGAGTGCGCGAATGCTCTTTTTGATCAGGTTGAACCCACACCCTTCTTGCATCGGACTACTAGACGCAGACAGACTTTCCATCCTTTCATGGTAGATATCCCAAGAAGTCGAACCAAACGCTTCGATAGTTCCTTTTTGGTGCGGGTCGCCAAGGTGTGGAATGAACTGCCTGCGTCTGTTTTTCCAGAAAACTATAGTCCTAGTTCTTTCAAGCGTCGAGTGAATAGGTATCTCGTGGATAGACGTGTAAAACCTTCGTCTTCATCGTCACTTTCCATCAGGTGAGATAGAAAACAAACGTCTTATCCTTTTACAAAAATAAAAAAAAACATCAAACCGATGCTCCGTGAAGGTATGTGATATTTATGCAGGTGACACACACTGACTGATACCTTCACGCATCCTCTCATCACCACCCCCGTCATCTCAATGCAGTAGTCTCGTCACTCACCAATCGCGCTTACGATCTTTGCGATGAGGACCATGTTCAGGGCGAACTGCAGCATGTAGAACAAGTTTTAATTAAAAATGGCTACAACGTGAAGGTGTCAAATATAAAACGCAACACGAGAACCAAACCAAATACATCCAAGGTGAAGCGTCAGCTCTCCTTCATGCAATACTTAAAAGGAGTAACAGATAAAACAGGAAGAATATGAAATAAATATTCTGTTGACACGATTCTCACTCCTTATAAGAAAATCAATCAGTGTCTGCGCACACCGAAAGATCACATACCGCTTGAGACACTGGATGTTCATAACATTGACTGCAGCTGTGGCAACTTCTACATTGGCCAGACGAAAAGAACCATTTCTTGCCGTCTTAAGAAACATATAAAAAACTCAGACACAGACAAGTCAGCCATCGCCGAACATTTGCTAGAATCGGGCCCTAACCATTGGATTGAATTCTATAATACTCGGATTTTATCTACGGAACGACACTACATACCGCGACTCGTTAAAGAAGCCTTAGAAATAAAAAAGTGAAGACGGTTTTGAATTATCTAGTACGTGGAACCCAGTGGTTAGGACATTCGTGAAACGGTGAACGGACGTGAACGGATACGGTGAGCGTGTATTGCAAAAACGACAAAAATGTGAGTTCCAGTAGTAGCAGATCAAAACGAACGAGAAGGAGGGTAGATCGATTTATCTGCCTCTAACTGTCATCGCCACCTACCTACATCTGCCGGTCCGCGAGCATGGTGCTTGCAACAGCACCGAAATATCGGAAGCGCGAAATAAAAATCGAAAATCGTAGTAAGAATCCCATAAATTCATTAAATTATATTAGCTTTTTGGTCTACAAACAGAATTTTGTATACCAAACAGGTAATGTTTGTCTCGTGTGGCACAACATCAAAATTATATATAGAGAAATCTCAAACAATACACATACCCACCCAATGAATATTAGCAGCCAACAAGAAATAAAAAAATCTTTTGCGGAGCAGCGAAGTCGAAGCTCAAGTTTAGCAACATACATTAACATTAAGAAATAAAAATCTCAAGACTGAGGACATGGATGGCGACGAATAATATTTGATGTGATTATTGTTTCAAAAACCTTACAAATCATTATAATACAATATTAAAACTTCAAGCCAATGTCAAATTTTGTAAATAGTCTATTTGTACATACATATTATGTAAAATAAGTTTGTTACTTCTATTTTGGTTAGAATTGTTCTGTATATATTTAATTATTGGCAATAAATACTTTCTTATATTCAAGAAAATAAACTAACCGGATTTATGTGATGTTTACGAAAGACAGCGTCCTGGTGTGTCCGCACACCACGACTTCCAAGCTGAGTAAATGCATTTTCGGTGCTACTTAATTATTATTTTTGATTTGCGTTAACATACAGATGGTATCATTTTAATATGTAGGTACACCGAATAAATGTAACTTTCATTTCATTTAATTTTTTTTTTTTTTTTTTTTTTGTTCCCCTCCGCGGGAAGGGCAGGAGGATAAAAATGCCCTGACGCATACTCTGGCGCGATTCCAAAGTTATGTGGGACTCGTCCCGACGCCTACCAGGACCATACCCACTAAAAACCCCCTGTCGGCTCGTGCATTTTTGCCACTCAGCCTTCATCGGAGCGACGGCCAATTGGAGAAAGAGGCCGCGCTAGCGGGGCCCAGAAGGGGTCACCCGCTGGGATTACATAGCACTGAAGGTGCTCAAAAATTAAAAGTAAAATAAAAACATTAAAAATGAAAAGTAAATAATGAAAACATTAAAAATTGGATGGATGAGTACGTTTGCGCATTTCTAGGCCTAGCGACTTTGAACTTCGAGTCTAACACAGGAGCAGCATATGAGACTGAATCACGAACTAGAGGATTGGGATGGGTTTCGGAGCGTTTGAAGAACGCTTCAGAGAGTGTTTTGAGATATTGTTGTACTGTAGGCAGTTCAAGATCTCTATGCAAGTCCGCGTTACGCACGTACCACGGTGCGCCTGTGGCCCGGCGGCAAAAGAGGTTTTGAACTACCTGCAGTTTGTGCAGGAGGGAGGGTTTGGCGTGGGCAAAGATTGGCGAGGCATACGTCATGACGGGTCTAACGCAGACCTTGTAAAGTGTACGTTTGTTTCTGAAGGACATTTTACTTTTTCTACCTAACATGCTATTTAGGCGGACTAAATAGTGACGAGCGAGTTTCGAAACTCTTTCAACGTGTGGCTTGAAAGAAAGCGTCGGATCTAATGTGACGCCTAAGTATTTAGTACTGCGCTTCCAGGGGATGGGAATGCCTAACATTCGAACGTGGGGATCGCCATCGGGACGACGGCGTTTGTGGTCGAAGCGCATCGCAGAACTCTTTTCAGGGTTCACATCGATGCGCCATTCTTGAAACCATGCACCAAGGGCGTTTACGGCCTTTTGGAGTCTGGTTACAAGGCGCCGAACACCGTGGCCTTTGGTATAGAGTGCGGTGTCGTCAGCGAAGAGGGCGAGTTCGACGCCTTTCGGCGGGATGGGAATGTCGTTGGTGTACACGGTGTACAGCAGAGGGGCGAGGACTGAGCCTTGAGGGACTCCAGCCTTTATGGGACGAGGTGCAGAAAGCGTGCCTTCGTGTTTAAACCGAAACGTACGGTCTTTGAGAAACGACGCTATTATCCTGACTAGGCGATCCGGTAAGCCTATCTTGTAGAGTTTATAAACGAGACCGCTGTGCCAGACTTTATCGAAAGCCTTGGCTACGTCAAAGAAAACCGCTACTGTTTTATAACGACGCGGATAGAAACCGTCAAGTATATACTCGACGATTCGGTGGACTTGCTGAGGGCAGGAGTGTTTAGCGCGAAAGCCGAACTGATGGGGAATAATGAGAGGATCGCCATCCGTTGGAAACAGATGGTTCCGCATTCGAGAAAGTATGACTCTCTCGAGAAGTTTAGACATTGCCTTGAGGAGGCTGATGGGTCTGTGATTAGCCGGGACGTTCAGAGGTTTGCCCGGCTTGGGAATGCCTATGACTGTCGCTTCTTTCCAAGCTTTAGGAAAGTAGCTATGGTCGAAGCAGGCATTGAAAATGATAGCTAACAAGGTTAGCATCTGTTGCGGTAGGTGCTTAAGTGCGTGGTTGGAAATTCCATCCGCACCCGGAGCCTTTTTGGACTTTTGATTTCTAATGAGAAGCAAGATTTCGTCATTAGAGACTGTGACAGGGTCGGCGGTGATGGGGAGAGAGTCTCTGCGAAGGACTTCGTCCTCCACCGCTTTGATGTGAGTGGGATTCGCGGGTTGCGTGCTGGGCGAGCACTGTGAGGCAATGCTGTCGGCGAAGCATTCGGCTTTCTCGTCGACTTCGAAGGCAGTAGTGCCATCGGGACGAGTGAGAGGAGGAACGTGAGAGACGGTGTCTACGCGTAAGGCTCGGGCCATGCTATAGTACGCTTGGTGGGAGGGAGAGATATTCGCCATGAGATCGTTCATCTGAGCGTCTCGGAGTTCCGCGAGGCAAGACCTAACTTTACGTTGAAGCTGATTCGCAGCTGTTCTATAGGCGGGCGTGGGATATTTCTTGGCTCTCCGGAGAGCCGCGTTTTTAGCTTTAATAAGATTGCTAACGGCTAAGGGAAGCGTGGGTTTGCCTTGCTTAGCAACCTTTTCGTTGTCACTGATGGCTGAGTTGATAGCATCATTGAGAGAATTTACTAATGAATCGATTTTATCCGGGCTATCTAATTGCTCGGGAGAGATCGCGAGTGGAGAGTTCGGAGCCTCTAAGGCTGAAACTAACGTATTTTTAAAACCTTTCCAATTGGTAAAGGTCTTAGGAGATGAGACGTTATCGTTCGGCGGTCCTAGCACGAGGGAAACGGGGCGATGGTCGGAACCTAGGTCATCGAGCGGTTCGATAGACCTTAGGTCAAGATTGATACGCTTGATAATTGCAAAGTCGAGGATGTCAGGAGAGTAGGACGGGTTGTTGGGATAGTGAGTGGGAGTGACGGGGGATATGACATCTAGGTCAAGGGAGTTAGTGATGTCGAGGAGAGCGATACCGCTGGTGTTAGTCGATAGGCACGTCCAGTCAGTATGTTTGGAGTTAAAGTCTCCGAACATAATGACTGAATGGCCGAGGGCGAGAATGGCCTCAAAGTCGCTGCGGATTGGTCTGGTACCACTAGGTATGTAGATTGAAGCTATGATGATGGTCGGATGACCAGTCATAGCCAATCTACACACAGTGGCTTCCATGTTGAGGAGAGGAGGGGTAGGGAGAGGACAGCAGTGGAAGCCTCTTTTGTAATATATAGCGGTGCCGCCGAAACCGTCAGAGTTGGGCCTATCGTTACGAATAAACGCGTACTTAGGTATAGCGAATCCCCTGGAGCGCGGTTTGGAGTAAGCCATGTCTCCTGGAGAAGGAATAAGTCAGGTTCTTTGTTCTGAAGGAACAGTTTAATCTCGGGAAGGTTGGTATTAAGGCTACGAGCGTTAAAAGATACTAGGGATAAGCCCTTGGGTTTAATACGACTGGACGCGGGATTCGCGGGTCTAGACATTATAATTTATTATTTACGAATTTATAAATTATAAAAGAATTTACAACGAACTTAGGAGCGAGTGATGCTCGGCTAAAGCAAATAAACGCTCTTGAGGAGAGCGGGCGGCTCGCAGTTTGCGTGCGAGCACGGAAATTTCGTTAATATCGACGTTTTGAATAACGTCGAATACGGTCTTCATGTCCTCAGCCAACGACGACTGAGGTGCGGAAGACGGAGAAGGACGCGATCCTACGGGAGCTACGGGAGCTGGGATAGGTCGGGAAGGTGCAGGCGGAACGGCCGGACGCTGCCTCCAAGACAGAGCCGGAGTAGGTGTCGGCTGAACGGGCTTTGCTTCCGGGGGACCCCGGTTGCGCAGCGGCGGGAAGTTGGCAGGAGTGAGCGGCGGCGCCGGTTTAGGCGCGACCCTCTTGGTGGTGGAGCGCGGAGCGCGCGGGCAACCCCTGTAGTTAGCTGTGTGGCCGGACTGGCCGCATAGCACACAGGCAGGGGGGGAAGTGGATTCGGGAGTGCGAGTGCACTCCTTAGTGAAGTGAGGATCCAGGCACTTTACGCACCTGGGGGGAGCTGAACAGTTAGCCGCTGCGTGGCCATAGAGCTGGCAGCGGTGGCACTGCCCAGGGTGACCACGGGGGTTGGGACGCTCGACGGAGATATTTGAGAGTCCGCAAATTGTGCGAGCCTCTCTAAAGATCTCCCTCGAGTTGGGAGTATTCGACAGGATTACCAACGCTAAGGGAAAACGCCTACCGCGGTTGGAGTGCATCTTGTGCACTGCTGTGACCGGGAAACCCTGAGACTTAAGGTCATCGAGGATGTCTTCGTTGCTGAGTTCGAACGGGACGCCCCGTAGTACTGCGCGGATCTTACGCTCCTCCGGGAGGGCGTAAGTGTGATACGCGATTTGGTTTAATCCGAGTAACCTGGTAAACGAGCGGAAGTCGTCGACGGTCGCTATTTGAATCTTGATTGTATCGCCAGCGTTGGCGGCTTTTAAGTAATTGATTTTGTGCACTTTGCACAAGTTGGAAACCGCGGTCCAGCGCGCTTTTTCACGCAGGAAGACGGGCGGAGGGAGCTGAGGTTTCGGCGGGACGGGAGCGCAGCGCGTCGCTGGCTTCGATGTGACCGACGGAGACGCGGTTACTACGGGCGATTTTAACGGCGCGGGGGCTGGTGTTGAAGACACCGGGGAGGGCTCGGGTATTGAAGATACCGAAGCTTTCTTAGAGCGCTTCTTGGAGCGCTTGGCGACGAGTTGAAACGCAGGCTCAGGAGAGCCGGTTAAGGTGACGGCATCTGACGACGTATCAGACGCGGGTTCGGAGTCGCTCCCGGGAGCGGTACGCTTACGACGCGACGCGTGAGAGGATGCGACCGATTCGCAGTCCATCTCGGACGAGGCGGGAGACGCGGGAGAGCTTAAGACCTGAGGGGTCTCGACGTTGGAGGCCTGAGGGGCCGGGGTTGAGGCCTGAGGGGCCGGGGACGCGATAGATGCCTGTAAGGCCTGCGTTAGTATGTCATCGGGTATGCTGACGCCGGACGCGGCGAGCACCTGGGCGAATGACCTAAGAGCGTTAACGAGGTCCATTGGAGGGCTTGGGATAATATGAAATATATAAATATATAATGTATGCCTAGGTTCCCTAGCAAACCTAGCGCCTATTTATATAACAAATGCCTAGAATTCCTAAATAAAAATCTAGCGAACCCTAGCTGCAAACCTCCCTACCAGCGGTAGGGGGGCTGGGGAGAATAAATTAAAACTAACAATAGTACGCCGAAGGCCGCTACCTAGAAACCTAAAAAGGGTGCGCAGGTAAAGAATTGACCGCGTTAGGGTCAACCTTTACCGACAGAAAGGACAAATACACACGAAAACACACAAATATGATAGAAATAAATATGAAAATAGGAGAAAAATAAATAAAATAGAGAAGAGAAATAAATAAAAATAAAAAGGACTGGTTCAGTACAAATTCGTTGTCACCGTTAAGTATCCTTTGCACTGAAACCAGACTACTTACGCCGGGCACAACACTGCACTCAGCACAAGCACAACCCAACTTAGCACAGCACTTTGAAGACTAAGAGGCTTAGTCGCAAAGAAAAATCGCACTTCGAAAGCACTCAGACGGAGTAGAAAGACTTAGGAAACCGTAGCACGGAGCCAACACGCTAGACTGTGACGTCAGTAAACTGAGCGCCGCGGAATGGCGGGAAGGGACCGATCAACGGAGAGCTGGGTCTTGCACGTCCGCACCGCGTGGCGATCGGAGCGAGAATGATGATTTCATTTAATATTTGAGAGCATTTTTATATATTTCAACATACTTTCATCAAAACATTACGTACCACTATCTCACTCTGCCAGCACTGAACTCCAACCTCAGCGGAAACAGTGATGTTATCACAGCAGCGCGAGCTGCAGTAACCTCACCATTAATACCGGTAACTCATGCAGCTGAACCACGCTACTCAAACTAAAAATACTGACTGCAATTGATGATTTATTTGCCATTACTCTGCTTCATCTGATGTGATTTTTTTAATAAAGTATGAAGTTCAAATTCAGATTTAAAGACAGATAGATAGATAAAACATTTATTACACTTTAAACACACACAAAAATGCAAAAAAAAAAATAAGAAAGAAAGAATAATACAGACAATTTACACAGTTTATCGTGTGTGTTACGTCAGTGCAATGGGTCACAGCTCAGCATCAATATTTGCTTTACAAGCAAACTGCTGATTTTCAGCTATAACCTTAGGTAGTACGCGACCACGTCATTTCATTGTAATATTAAAGTTTATACATTGATAGTGTTTTTAATAATTCCATGAGAGTTTTTTGAAAATATATATAATAATTGTAAGTTAAAATTAAACTAGGTTTATAGATAGGTATTATTGAATTGTAAATAGAATATATTATATATTTTAGATGGTCGATCATATTGAAATTAAGGTTAATGTAAGTAGTAATTGTATTGTTTATATATATTGAACGAATTAGGAATGAAAGAAAGAATCACATTATTTATAATAAATCATTGCAAATATTAGACTAGTCACCTCGGCAAAGTGTTAGAAACTCCAAGTTTTTGTATTTCTAGCAATTGCGTCTTAAGTTTTAATTGAAAAGAATATTTACTTTGTAAAATTCTTGCAGGTGGTGGAATGTTATTCCAACACTTTGTTGCACTGTAACGAAAACTACCAGTAAACGCCACAGTGCGATGAGGTTGCACACTTAGTGGTGGACGTGAGGACCTAGGTATGTTGTCACGCAATGTGTTTCAATTCGAAAATTTTAATTTATTCAATAGGTAGTCAGGACTTTTAAACTTAATAATGTCGAACATTAGTGAAGCCAAGTGTAAATTTCTGCGGGCTTCCATATTAAGTATAGATGCGTTATTGAGAAAAGGTGTGATATGGTTTCTTGGAGGCACATCGAATATATATCTACAACACGCATTCTGTACGCGCTGTATTAAACGGCTGCTTTTATACAATAAATGAGGTCCATACAAAATATCGGCATAGTTGAGGCGAGATAACACTAAAGATTCACAAACGGCGATTCGAGCATCTTTAGATAATAAGTTTCGAATTTTATACAATATTTTCAATCTATAAAAACAGCTTCGTACCAAATTTTCAATATTAGTTTGAAATCGCATTTGACTATCGACTAAAACACCCAGATTTCTAGCCTCATCAACTTGATCAATACCTTGATCTAGTATACGGACCACGGGAGACTTGGATTTGATTTTATTGATCTGTGTTTTTGAGCCTAAAATCATGAATTTAGATTTGTTAGGATTTAGTACGAGAGAGTTTCTATGTGACCATTCAGCTATTCTACTGAGATCTTTATTTAATAATTCTACTGAATGCAGAATTCGTTCAGGTGTTTCGGAGATGTATAATTGTACATCATCACCATATAAATTTGCAATGTTGGATCTGCTTTATTAAATCAGCACTGTAGATTATGAATAAAAGAGGCCCTAATATGGATCCTTGAGGAACACCACGCTCTACCAGTTTTGGTTCGGAAACTAGGCTAGAACCATCTTGCTTTCTAAGCTTCACCGACTGCTGACGATCACTAACATAACTTTTGAACCACTGTATTGAATGAGGATCAAGTCCGTAGTAAGTTAACTTAGAGAGCAAGAGAGAATTATCAAGGCTATCAAAAGCGCGGGAAAAATCCAATAGTGGAAGGATCGTTCCGCGGACAACATCTTGCTCCGTCAGAATTGCATCTACTACATCTAAAAGTGCGATGACTGTACCACGTCCCTTTCTGAAGCCCGATTGCTGAGAAGGCAAAATATTGTTTTTTTCCACATGTCTTAAAATTTGTATGTACACAACTTTTTCTAATATTTTTGATAGGAATGTTAATATACTGATCGGCCGTACGTCATTTAGGTCAGTGGGATTGTCTATTTTTGGCAAAGGGGTAACTAGTGCTCTTTTCCATTGACTGGGAAACTTTGCGCTACGGATGGACTCATTGATAATTGCTGTAATTATTGGCAACGTAACAGGAACCGTTAGTAAAATCATGTCTTTGCTGATGTTATCATAACCGATGGCATTCGATTTCACAGACATAATGAACTTAAATATCATCGTTTCCGAAACTGGCTGTAAGGTAAAAGATGATGCTCCAAACGAAGAACTTTCAAATTTGCTTTTTTCTGAAGCAGATGCAAATACGTCACATGCAGGAAGTTTCAAAAAATGATCATTGATTTTATTGGCATCATAGAAGTGGTCTGGAAGGAACTCATTTTTGCTAGGGTCTATCAAAACTTTCTGTTTTAAGTTTTTCCAAAAAGATGCATTGTTCTTAATGTTAGTGTTAATAAATTCATTAAAATATGCACGCTTTTCGAGCTGGATACTTGACTCAACAAGGTTTTTCAAGTCTTTATAGTATTGATTGTGCGAGTCCAGGTTAGTAAGCTTTTTTCTTACACATGCCTTATTTCGTAGATCAATAATCAATCTGATTGTATCAGTGATCCACGGCAAGGATCTATGGGTTTTAGTGCGTACGGTTTTTACAGGAGCATGTCGGTCAAAGAGTTCTAAAAGCAGATTATTAAATTTGTCAACCATAGCATCCACAGATGATTCTCTGGTGACTGCTGCCCAATCTACTGACTTTAAGTCCTTGTCAAACCTGTCCATATTAATTTTCTTGAGGGGTCTAAAGGATATATATATTGCGGGTGATTTAGCTTTCTTTAAGGTCAACATGACATTAACCATACAGTGCCTATAAGCACCTGTGATATTGTTAACTGTAACCGCGCGAACTGGACAGTTGGTGCATACAACATTAAGATTTATTTGCCATCAAAATATTGAAGAAGATATTTGTAATATGTTGTTTATAAAATATAAAGACATCATAATAACAATTATCACACAATAACGGTTATCAATAATTTGAGCTTTTAATATTGTTTGGGACTACACGCTTATCAATTTGGTGTCGTCATATATTATTAAGAACGTAAATTATTTCGTAATCATAATTTACTAGTGACATTACCACTCACCACCCCCTTTTCATTCCTCACCCCATCGAAAAGGCTCCCAGAGGATCGACAATTGACTTCAAGAAGCTGAACCTACCCTCTTTGTTTCTGGAGATTCTTTCATATTTTTTTAACATTGCTGAAAGACTACAGTCCCCTAAATTGGTAAAAGGTGCCGCTTCTACCCCAACTCATCCAGAAAAGACTTAGAAAAATTGAAAATGAATTCATTTGTGTGTTCGTTTATTTGTTTCTTGCCGCCAACAATATTGTTGCTCTGTTTTTTGTCTCAGGAAATAAAAAGTTGACACACAACCTCACTGAGGTTGAAGCTGCGCAAAAATTGATGATCAAGAAATACAGTTACTTAAAATTTATTTTAATATCTTTTAATCTTCTTTGCCCCCGTATTTTTCCTTTAATTCCAGCTACTTGCGTTTGGATCTGAACACGATCGCGGCGATCATAGAACTGGCAACAAGCACACATGTCCTATGTGCAGAGCATATAATAATAAATGTAAAGATGCTAATATTTTATCTCAAACTTATATAGGAATTACCTCAAAATTGTAACGCTAGAATAATTTAGATATTTTATTTTTATTATATTTTTGGTTTTTTTTTGTTACGTTAAAGACAAATAATGTTTCCGAAATGTTAATACCTAATTACTTTGTGTTACTCTATTAAATTTTATAATTCTAATGCTGTGCGTAGCAATAACTGGTGTGCAATTCTAGATAATAATTGTTTAACTTGCACAAGTTTAAGATGTTTTCTATTAAACACTGTTAGATGTGCCATCAAATAAATAAATAAATAACTTTTGAACGGCATAATATGAAAGTATAGAAGATATTATGCTACAGACAGACACACGTTTAACTTATAAAACCTCTCTTTTTGCGTCGGGAGTCAAAAAATAAAAGGAAACAAACTGTTAACTGTAAAGTTTAAATATAACTAAGACTTTTACCCTCTAAAAGTGTTATTTATAAAAGCATCTAAAATTGGCTTTACGCATTGCTTTGAACTGGTTACGGTATTTGTGATTTTATGCTTCTATCGGGAGCTGGATAATAGTACGATTTATCTTCACGAAACATTTCAAACGTAGAGGCACTAAGAAACAAGCAATATAGCATTGTGAATGCATATTACTTTTTAAATTAGAATGTACTGTTATAAGTGAGAAAATTGCGATTTATGGAACACGTTTTCTTTTTGTAGGTACAAGGAAAATTCTCCCTTTATTTATTATACGAATGTCTGAGAATTCTTAGAGCGAAAATAAATGAAAACAAATAATATCGTTCCTAGCATCTAAAGGGAGAAATAAAAATTTACTCGTGGAATATTTCTTTGCTGCATTCATAATGCATTGGCGTTTTAATGTAAAGACTGCTGCAGGAACGATCAGTTTTATTCATTAAAAATATTAACAATTTGCTTTATTGCGCAAGAAAGAAAAATACATGAAAGCTGTCGATACTCATGCAAATTATATTGCTCAACTGGGGCTAAAGCTCATGCGCAATAGATGAACGTAACAGCTTTAGTGCTTGTATCTCACGAAGTGGCTGTTGGTTTAGAAATAAGTATTAGTTTGCAACATTTGATCAAAGAAAAAAGGCTTGCGGATGTAATTTACCGAGCCTTTGTCCCATGTTAGGCACGGGTTGTTATTTAGTAGTTTAGGTTTGTGTGTGCAGCATGTATAAAATGATTGTTTAATGTATTAATTGCGTTGTGCTCATGAGTGGTGTATCGAGATAGGCCGGTGCACAACCGATACAGGCCAGCAATTGTTACATATTTTATTTATTTTATTTTATTTTTACATATTAGGAAGACTATCGATTGAATAGCTTACAATAAACTTATATAAAATATTAATGTGAAAATCATGTACAAGTCTCCACTGGTAGAATTTAAATATGGCAACGAAGAAAGTTATTTCTTAATTATAAAGTCCCGTCAACATTTTACTTTTATATCTTCCGATGAAGCTAGTCAGTTAATAAGAGCATGAAAACACTAGTTACTATCGTAAAATATTTTTTTTTTATTTTTATTAATGTGTATATATTATCTATGAAATGAAATGAAATATTAGGTCTTTACCTATGAAATTGCCGTTTTTCACGAAATAAATAAAATAAATGAATTTCTATTAATCAAAATAATCACCCATGCAATCAATGCATCTTTTCCAACGCATTGGTAGCTTATTGATGCCTTTCTTGAAGAAATCAGCTGGACGGGAGGCAACAAATTCTTCAAAGGCATTTTGTACTGCCTCTCGGGTATTGAATTTTTTTCCCGCCAAGAAGTTATCCAAATTCTGGAAAAAGTAGAAGTCTGTAGGCGCAGTTCTGAAGTTTCTTGCCAGTTCTTCTTCACGAAGGTTTTTTATCGAACTGGTGGTAGGATCATGTTTTATTTGACGTCAATAAGAACAAGTAATTGTCAATGTTGAGAAATAAATATTTAATTTCATTTCATTTCATTTCTGTATGAGGCAGCTTCAGAGTTACTTGCAGAAGACTGAAGATATTATCGATAGGATGGCTTGAAATAGACTGGAGATGTTATCAGTGGGATGGCTTGAAAAAGACTGGAGGTGTTATCGGTAGGATGGCTTGAAATAGACTGAAGATGTTATCGAATGACTGGATTGAAATAGCCTGCCGTTCAAATCTTTTTTATAATTTATTTTATACATATTTTTGTTCCCCTCCACGGAGAGGGCAGAAGGATAAAAAATGCACTTACGCATACTCCGCGCGCGCGATCAGAGTTATGTGGGACTCGCTCCGAGCCTACCTGAGCCCTACCCACTAAAAAACCCCCTAAATGACTCGTGCAATTTTTTTGCCACACAGCTTTCATCTCCACCGAACGCCGGAAGTACATTATCCAAAGATTGGCAATGTCCTGAGTGCAGACGAACTACGCCGCGAGATAACCGACCTGAAACGCCTGTAATGGGTGCAAACCAGCTGGTAGTTTCAACTGGAAAAAGTTCTGGTGAAGAGAATGTTGCAATTCTCAGTTCGGATATGCGTCTCTTCATGATTGAGCTTGCTGCAGTGAGATCGGAGCTAGCTGAGTTCCGAACAGAAATTTCAGAGGTGCGAAAAGCGCTCCTCGCCATCGATGAACGTATCTGCTCCCTGGAGCGCAGGCTTGATTTGGTTGAGAAACGAGTTAAGGAGACCGATGACGTCTCGAAAGATTCCACAATATTTGAAAAAGCTATCATGGATTCACAAAACCAACTGCACAATCGCGATCAAGAATTACTAGCAAACGAGATTCAGATGTCTAACTTGCCTGAAGTACCAGGAGACAATACGACACATGTGGCCATGGAGATTGGCACAAAACTAGGTGTAAAGCTGGATGAACGCGAAATAGTGAGTGCAGTGCGTATGGGAGTTCGACGCGAGGGCGTTAAACCACGTCCTATAGTGGTCAGACTGACCCGTCGATATACGCGAGATGAACTGCTGCGTGCAGCCCGATTACGCCGCGATGTAACAACCGAAGGTACGAGCATTCCTGGTAAGTCAACACGTTTCTATGTGAATGAGCGATTGACTCGTCGGAATAGGCAACTTTTTGGAAAGGCTCGTGAATGTGCTAGAGAGCGGGAGTGGAAGTTTGTTTGGACGCGAGATGGACGAGTCAGAAAGAGGGTGTTCCCAGCCACTGGATACGTTGTGAAGAAGATCTAATCCGTGTTTTTCCACCCTCGACAGTTTGACTTTACAATGTTTTTTTTTGATTAGATTTAATTTGTTTAGTGTTTTTTCTATTAGAAATGTGTATGTATCTTATTTTGCGACCTTGAAGTTCAGAGATTTACTCTGGGCTTATTTACATAGTTATTTTTGGTTTAAATTTTTTTGTTTGTATAAACTTACTAGTTTACCATACTTTTTTATATTCTAATTTAGGAGTCTACAATTGTATAAGCAAAGTTTTAGTTTACTGCCTTAATCAAAGGGTAGTGATCACTTTGGACTTATTAACAACTGTATTGGCGTATTCCATACATCACTTTTATTTATTTAATACAACCTTTGAAAGTTATTGTATTATGTTATCTATCAATATTTTATTATATTTTTGTACTTTACATTACATATATATTTCATATATACATTTCTGTGAAGACAGTACAATTTATACAATTTTAGTATTTCTGTGTTCATTTCCCATGCGAAAAATACATTTCTTTGTTATTGTTTTTAATTGTCGGTATGATTTTTGCGTCTCCCTAAAAAATGGTTAATACCAAAAACTTAAAGGTTGGTCTGTTTAATTCGTTAGGAACCCGGCGTGATGAATTTATTGCTGCAACTGAGAATCACTCGTTGGATATATTAGCTGTCAACGAAACCTGGCTAAGGCAGGGTCAAGATGGGTGCACTCCACCTTTGTTTGAACATAAATTGCGCCATACTCCGCGCCCACGAACAATATGTCAGGGACGTGTTGGTGGCGTCGGATTTTACATAAAGGATGGCGTTAATGCCCGTAAAATAAGCCACCCTGACGGCACCTATTGAACAGTTTTGGATAAGCATAACAATTAATGGATTAAAAGTTTTCATAGGTACTGCATACCGACCTCCTTGGTTAAACGTTGACAGTTTCTTTGATGCACTTACGACAACTATTTTATCAATTGCGACCCCACATTATATTATATTACTAGGTGACTTCAACATTAATATGCTAAACAAACTGGATCGGAATTACAAACGACTGTCAGATTTTTTAAACTGCACTAAACTTAAGCAGTGTATTACAATTATTAATAATTATTGTATTATTATTATTGTGTACAACAGCAGCTCATTTTACCGATCACGGTGAAAGTCTTATAGACTTAATATGAACTGACGCAACCGTTTGAAATACCGGGGTAGTTCATATTCCCGATCTTGGCAAGCACGCTATTGTTACTGCTGAGTTTCTTTTAAAAAAACCTAATGTTATAACTAGAAAACTAACGTTCAGGCCGCTAAATAAAATTATTTTAGACAAGTTTGAAAGTGACCTGCCTAAATTTATACATGAGAATATACTTGATCTTGACAACGTATATGACATGGTTACTGCTTTTCAGGAGGCAATTTTGGTACTATTTGATTTGCATGCACCGCAGAAGACTATGAGTTTCAAGGGTAAGTCCTTCCCGTGGATCACTGACACGATACAAAAATGATGTCTTTGCGTAATCATATAAAAAAAGTCAATTAACTTCTCACGGTCAATATTATAAACAATTGAAAAACTATGTAAATACTGCAATTCAAGAAGAAAAAAAGGCCTACTTTAATTATAATATTAACTCTAAAATTAATGACCCTAAGCATCTTTGGAAAAACCTTAAAAATTAATGTATTTAAAACTGAGAATCGAACAAACAGCCTACCAGACAATTGCAATGATCCTATATTGATAAATCCGGTGCGAATAAAATCGACATCCCGATGTTAACATATTACGAGGATCGTAGGTTTACCACAGAGATGTAACTAAAAACTGTTGGAAGTGATTTGGTGGCGCACATAATTAAAAGTTGGGCGATCCTAGCACGAAGGAAAGCCTAGGTCATAGAGCGGTTCGATAGACCTGAGATCAAGGTTTATATGCTTTACTATTGCGAAATCTGTAATGGTTCGGGTAGTCGGGATAATGAGTGGGAGTGACGGGAGTGGTGACGTCTAAGGCGAGTTGCTCAGTGATGTCGAGGAGAGCGATACCGCTGGTGTTGGTCGATAGGCACGTTCAGTCAGTATGTTCAAAGTTTAAGTCTCTAAACATAATGACTGAACGGCCGAGGGCGAGAATGGCCTCAAAGTCACTGCGGATAGGTCTGGTGCCACTGAAATGTAATGTAGTGAAGCTATGAT
Source organism: Marasmarcha lunaedactyla (assembly GCA_923062675.1). Classification (NCBI taxonomy): domain Eukaryota; kingdom Metazoa; phylum Arthropoda; class Insecta; order Lepidoptera; family Pterophoridae; genus Marasmarcha; species Marasmarcha lunaedactyla. The sequence continues at coordinate 26,414,307 of OV281350.1, forward strand.
GACGGTCGGATGATCAGTCAAAGCCAATCTACACACAGTGGCGTCCATGTTGAGGAGAGGAGGGGTAGTGAGAGGAGAGCAATGGAAACCTCTTTTATAGTAAATAGCTGTGCCGCCGTGACCGTCGGCATTGGGCCTATCGTTACGAGTGAGCGCGGATTTGAGAATAGCAAATCCCCTGGAGCGGTTTGGAGTGAGCCACGTCTCTTGCAGAAGCAGTAAGTCTGGATCATTGTTATGAACGAATAGTTTGAGCTCAGGAAGGTTAGAACTAAGGCTACGATCGTTAAAAGAAACAAGGGATAAGCTCTTTGGTTTGATACGACCGGACGTAGGATTAGCAGGTCTAGACATTATGTGTGTTATTTAATAAATTTATACTTAATAAAAAATTTACAAGGAATTAAGTAGCAAGTGATGCTCGGCTAACGCGAAGAGACGCTCTTGAGGAGAGCGGGTGGCTCGCAGTTTGCGTGCGAGTACGGAAATTTCGCCGTTTTGAATAACGTTGAACACGGTCTTCATGTCCTCAGCCAACGATGACTGAGATGAAGACGACGGAGCGGGACGCGGGCCTACGGGAGCTATGGGAGCTGGTATAGGATGGGAAGGTGGTCCGGGAGTGGTTCGGCTCAGGAGAGCCGGTTAAGATGGTGGCGTCCGATGACGCATCAGACGCGGAGTCTGAATCGCTCCCAGGAGTGGTACGCTTGCGGCGCGACGTGCGAGAGGATGTGTCCGACACACAGTCCATCTCGGAGGGCACGGGAGACGCGGGAGTCTCTCCCTGAGGGGTCTGGGAGATGGTGGCCTTAGGGGCCGAGAGAGTGGCCTGAGGAGCCGGGGACGCGTTAAAAGCAATTAAGGCCTAGGTTTGACCTCATCTTTGACGGGGACACCCGACGCGGCGAGTGCCTGGGCGAAGGCCTTCGCAAAGTTTAGCAAACTTTGCGAATCCATTAGGGAGGGTCGGGACTAATTACAAGGTATATAAATATATAAAAGATGCCTAGGATCCGTAATAGCCTAGCGAACCTATCTATAGCGGCTAACCTCCCTACCAGCGGTAGGGGGGCTGGGGAAAATAACTTAAAACTAACCGTGGTACGCCGATGGCCGCTTCCTAGAAACCTAACAAAAAAAGGGTACACAGGTAAAGAGTTGACCGCGTTAGGGTCAACCTTTACCGACAGAAAGGACAAATGTACACGTAAAAACACAAATATTATAAAAATAAATATGAAAGTAGAAAAGTAAATAAATAAAATAGTAGAAGGGAATAATATATAAATAAAAAGGACTGGGTCAGTCCAAATTCAGTTGTCACAGTTAGGTATCCTTTGTACTAAAACCAGAATACTTTACGCTGGGCACACACAGCATTCAGCACAACACAGCACAGCACAGCACTTTGAAGACTTAGAGGCTTGGTCGCAAAGTGTACAAAGTACATTTACTTGTCATCGATTAATTCGCAGTTATAGCAATCAGATGTAGATTTGTAGGTCATTTGTAGTGCGTTTTTAGTTAGTTTCAAGTATAGAGTACGATCTTATTTTGCATTACATCTTACTACTTACAACCGTGCACTCGCCTTTCTTTACATTATTACTTACTTAAAATCACCCTTATATTTACATCTTTACTTTAAATTTCTATAGTCAAAAGAATGATACAATATTTTTTATATTTTTGTCATACAAATTATATTACAAATAAAAAAAACAATGCATGCATTTATTTCACCTTACAGTACTTAGGGACGCATGTGTCCGGTTAGAGACTGAGCGGATGAGGGTTTAATTTGGAAAAATGTGTTCCAGTGCGAATAACTATGGGTCTCTTAACTTTTGCTTTATATGACAATGTAAACAAGGAAATAACAAAGTTTTACGTAGTCCGTTTTACTTTTTACGTATTACCTTACCTTTGAGAAAATAAAAGTTTCTTTTGGTTGCGTGTCTAAATGTCCACATTTTTGTCTTGAGTGTCACTTACTACATTGTTATCAGAAAGGATCACCTCTGTAGAACAAGAACTTAATAGACGTTGTATGAAGCATAGCTTAGGTGGACGAACGCAAAGAATGATCTATTACAGCCAGATTTAAAACGTAAAAAGGTATGGCACTTTTTAGGGCGTGAAACTCCGTCATTTCCTTGGTTACATTGTCATATAAAGAATAGATGAAGAGATTTTGTTTTTTCGAAATTGATCACCGGACTTTGTAGCTTAGCGCTGAGGGCGCTTAGCCGGAACTTAAACTACTACATACGATACGCCTAAGGGCACCCGAGAGGGCACGGACCTCCGCTTAGGACGTCGTATATTGAAACTACCACTGGTTCGGAAGGGTGAGATGAAGAGCCCTATGGTAAATTTGCTATTGTTTTTGTATGCTTGTTTGATGCATAAAAAGCTCGAATTGCTTTGTAAATAATAATTGTTTGTTATCGTACCTATGGGTCGATAAATCCCAAGTATCGTAATTTTCAGAAGTCACTTGTAAATCCTGCACTATTCTCTCCGCCTCACCTCTGAGTTTGCCTTTTAAATGTTGCATTTTTTGAGCTTTTATAAGAGAAGGGCCGTTATGTATAGCGGTCGAATATAAGTTAACAAAAGTAGGCCAATTTACATATTAGGTCTTTACCTATGCCGTTTTTCACGAAATAAATGAAGCGTAATTATTTTATATATTTTTTATTTCTATTAATCAAAATAATCACCCATGCAATCAATGCATTTTTGCCAACGCATTGGTAGCTTATTGATGCCTTTCTTGAAGAAATCAGCTGGCCGGGAGGCAACAAATTCTTCAAAGGCATTTTGTACTGCCTCTCGGGTATTGAATTTTTTTCCCGCCAAGAAGATATCCAAATTCTGGAAAAAGTAGAAGTCTGTAGGCGCAAGGTCTGGTGAGTACGGCGGATGACGGAGAACTTCCAAACCCAACTCTTGTAGCTTGGAGACCGTCTGCTGTGCAGTATGAGGTCGCGCGTTGTCGTGCAGGAGCAGTGGAGCCGAAAGATTGACCAAAGCTGGTTGGAGACGTGCGACTTTCTCCATCATTGTGTTCAGTCCTTCACAGTACACATCTGCAGTAATGCTTGTACCGTTTGGCAAGAAGCTGTGATGAATTATACCCGCGTTAGACCACCAAACAGTGACCATCACTTTTCTAGGGGTAAGTTTTCGTTTAGGGCATTGTTTGGGTGCTGAACCAGGGTCCAACCAACTTGCTGAGTGCTTACGATTGTCAAACAGGATCCATTTCTCGTCACAAGTAACAATGCGGTTCAGAATTCCTTCATTTGTATGCCTGCTGAGCAGTGCAAGGTACGTCTCCACGCGTACTTTGCGCTGGCGGTCATTGAGTTCGTGGGGTACCCATTTGTCAAGCTCTTTTACCTTGCCAATTTGACGCAAATGGACCAATACTGTTTTGATGCTAACGTCGAAAGCTGCTGCTAATTCAGCCGTGGATTGAGTTTCATCAGCTTCCACAATTGCCTTTAATTCGTCATTGTCGACCAAAGTTTTCGGACGACCACGGGGTTCATTTTTCAGGTCAAAATTTCCAGAACGGAAGCGGGTAAACCAATAACGGGTGGTGCGTTCGTTTGTAGTGTTCGCTCCGTAAACGTCGTTGATGTTGCGTGCCGCTGGTGCCGCTTTGCTGCCACGACGGTACTCATACTCCATAATTACTCGAATTTTTAACTTATCCATGATGACGAAAAATGTTCGAATGCGTTGAAAACAAAACACTAACTATTAAACAAATGACGATTTTAGAAAAAAAATTCCATGTTTGTCAAATAAAATTAATTTGAAATAAGAATTATCAGTCAAAAAAAATATTTTTTCATTTGAAATGGCCAGTACGGCAAAACGGCAGTTTCATAGGTAAAGACCTATTAGTTGCCGCTAAATGTTGGTATATCTATTTGCGGTACCGACTATGATTGATGTAAGTTAGAAGTAAGCCTTTGATGCAAAATTTTCTTAGTACTTTCGAACTTTTGTTCGTGTAACGTATATTCATCGTCATATAAAATATCTGACCCTGCCAAAATGCCGTCTAGTTGTAAAAGTAATGTATCTATGGGATTCCACCTACTTTGAAGAGATTGAAGTTTGTCTTCTAATTCCCATTTTTTATTGAAACTGTCAATATCAATATTATTTATAAGTCGCATAAGAGCACGAAAGTTCGCAGACTGAGCGCGTTTCCATTCAGAGATTTTCTCTTCCATAGCATAAGAATAAGACGAGAACTCTCCCGAAGGAGTATCAAATTGCAGGGAAATATCAGTTTAATGAGATAAAAGTAATTGACGCACCTCAAGATATATTGATTGCACAAAGTTAAACACCTTTTTAGTAAAATATTGATGAGCCTGGTCTTTCTCTTTCATGAATAAAATGTCATTTGATTTAAATTCTTTCCAAAGTTCATCTAAAAATGATAATTTTAGTGTAATGTATTCTGAGGTCTTATAACTAGTAGAATCTTTTTTGAAATCAATTTTGACCTTCTTGATGTCTTCGAAGATTTGGTTTTGACGTAGCAATAGGTCTTCCATTTTTAGATGAATTTAAGATAATGTAAAAGTAATATGGAAAGATCTTACTTGTAAACTGGCTTATACTTGCTGGACCACGGTATGGAACAGGATTGTCCCGATTGTACTGCAACTGCACGCCAACATAGCTCCAACAGACGCTTGTTTCGCTGCAGTTCGGCAAGTTGGCGATGAAAATGTATTTTGTTGATTGTAAAAGACATTATTTATTATACGCACGCACTTCTAGATGTAAAACTTAATTTAATGTAATTGACAGACACTAAAATTAATTGTAATGTAAACTGTAGCATTCAAAAACCATCAGCGTTTGAATTAAAGAAACTTTATGACGCCACTATGGAGTCTATTCAGGCAATTCAAAATCTAGGCGTTGATATCAGTAGTTAGGATCCTATGTTAGTACATGTTGTGCGAGAAACTCGATAGTGAAACCTATGGAGATTACATGGAAATACGAAAAGCCCCGCGTGAATTACCTTCGTTTAACGAGTTCATGAAATTTTTAGAAGGGAAATTTACTGCCCTAGAACCTTTAAATAAGAAAATAATTGAATCATTTACTCCTTCTAATAGTTATAATTCTGCAAATAAATTCAAAAGTCCATCGCAACAAAATCAAAGTTTGACGAAATATAGAAAACCTGCCCTAAACAATGCATTTCATACATCAGTAAAAATCACGTGCCCATTATGCAATACCGAACACGCCCTATATCAATGTCATCAATTTTTAAGCATGGCATCCGATATACAGCTTGAGCTGGTTAAAAAACATAATTGTTCTTTTAACAGCTTATTCCCACATCCGAAAAATTACTGTTCATCGGAAAAACGCTGTAAAGAATGTAATGCCCGATATCATACAATTTTACATCCCGCATTTACCTACAATAACTCAGTTACTAAAACTCCTGCAAGTAGGTCAATACAGCCGTCAGGGTCCAATTCGCAAATTCAGACTCAGCAAAGGTCGCCTATGCAAAACTATTACGTGTAGAATAATGATGACGAGATATTAAAACCCACAGCAATGATACAAGTATTACGAAATGACGGAATATACATTAAGAGCTATAATTGATCAAGGCTCTCAAATAACCTTGATATCAGAAGATGCAGCCCAAAGATTAGCTTTACAACGTAAGCACTTACTAAGATTACTCTCAGATGAGCCCCCTACCGATAGGAATATATGTACTTTATCATGTTTACTTATTACATCAATTATTACATCAAAAATCATCTTATAGTATTTATTCTCCGTCAATAGAGCCTTAGCCACAAAACCTGATGATAATCAGCCAAGATCCCGGCTGGTTAATTAATATCTAAATTAAACAGCGTAAGTTATTATTATTTCTCATACAATTCATGAATAATTAACAATCCCATATTAATCATTTACCTTACACAATTATACGCAATCCAAATAACCAATACTTATTATTAAATTAATAAACAATTGTTACAATAACCCATTAAATACAATCAAAGTATAATTATAATTAATTGATAAGTAATAAATACATGAATATCCCAATAAAAGTAAATTTAGTTAATCCTACTTATATTAAAATTAATACTAAATTTACAAGTTATATTATCATACATTATCATTCAGTTGGCAAAACAAACACGTTTGACATGAGCTGTCATATTAACTTTAAACTTTTCTGAATGATTAAAAGTATATTTAAAAGTTTGTAACTTTCTAAAGTTTATATTTTACCTACAAAAATTTTAAGATTTTACCTGCCTAACTATTACCGGACAAACCTACCTATGAATAGATCATAAAATTGGATCCATAGTATTTTACTTAACCCAAAATGATACCTATAAATGAATGAATTTATATTTCACAACGCAATGCAGAGAACTTTTTAAAAATGCACCGAAATACACCTGACAAAATTCTATACCAATAACGTTTAAAATACATTACCTATTCCATCACAACCCTTTTTCAATTTTACCCCACTGAGGATCCTATTCTACATCCGCGTGTTGACCCACAGACAGCAATATCACAATATTATATATACTCGTAAACTTTAACCGCATAGCTAAATCGGCTATCACCTTCTCTCTTATGGAGATTATTAGGCGTGGCTCAAATTAAACGTGCACATTATTAATAGTGTTATTTTAGTCTTTGAAAATTTACTTCTTTAGAGCATTGGCACCATACGTATATCTATGATTCGTAAATAAAATGTAAAGCGGTATATACGTGCCGCGTGTACCTACCGCCCCTTAGAGGTTTCTCTCCGGGTATCTAAAATTAATTTATTATATTATTAGCTAAATTATATATATATAGAGACCCTTTTGTCACTATATATAAAAGCCTTTTCCTTATTGATTTTCTTTTGCCTGCATCGTCCATGCATTGCATCTCCTTTTTGGTGATGCTGCTTGGATTGGCTTTGCAGGATATCTCATCTCGGAACATTGCGTTGTGAAGTGTACATAGAATTTAAGAAAAAAAATATTAGTTTCTTATTTTATTCTAAAACCCCAACGAAATTCTAACCGTTGTATATCTACAAATGAATGATACCTAAATGTGTACTTCTACTCTACTAACTCTAAGAACAAAGAAATTATAATAATATTATAATATTTCAAGAAATAAATGTATTTACAAAAACTTTATTTTATGTATATAAATATAGACATAATTTCATCATTAGTTTTATTTTATATCGAATATTATGCTGTTTTAATCTATTCACATGTACAATTAATTCTTGGTTATTTTGTATTTTTGTTACAAGATAATTGTCACATCCTATATATCGTAATACTCGAAATAAACCTTTATATGGTCGACTAAGTTTTCGACTTTTACCTGATATTCTTTTTGGACAATGTAACAAAACTAATTGTCCTACACGAAGTTTAATATTAGAAGCTTTTTTATCATACGATCTTTTTTGTAGTAAACGAGCTTTCCTTAAATTTTCTCTCGCTTGATTTACTGCACTTATATAAGCATCTTTTTTTTATTGAACGGTCATATTACAATTAGGATTTAACCTTTCATCAAATGGAACTTCAGGTTCTCTACCAAACATTAAATAATAAGGAGAAAATTTAGTAGAAGCTTGTTTTGAACAATTATAAGCATATATTATAAAAGGTAAAATTTGACACCAATCCCTTTGACTTTGGTTTACATATTTAGCTAATGAATATGAAATGGTTTGATTCAATTTTTCTACTAAACCTAAAGTTTGATTGTGCATAGTGCTAGGAATAAGGAATGTTTTATATTATATTGTCTTAATAAAGACTTAATTAACCTAGACGTAAACATGGAACCTTTATCTGACAATACTTCACATACCGTCCCGAACTTTGTCAAAATTTAATTAATAGATTTGAGCTGTCACTTGTGGGACTGCTTTGCAAATAGCGTATTTTTTAAAATAATCTATACACGTTATTATATATTTATTACCAACTGAACGATTAAAAGGACCTTGTACATCGATCTCTATCTTTTGAAATAAACGATCCGTTACCATAGGGCGTAATGGCACTATCTTATTGTATATTTTCTTTTCTTGACAAGGTATACAACTTTTAATATATTTTTCGATTTCATTAGATGTGTTCGGCATAAAATATTTTGCTCTGAACTTTGCTAAAGTTTTCATCATACCGAAATGGCCTCCCGTACGTGCGTCATCATGTATTTGTCTCATGACTTCACTAAATAACGACTTAGGTAAAACAATCAATTTTTTTATTGCACTTCCACTTCTAATACATTTATATAACACATTATTTGATATCATAAAACCTTTATGTACACTTCGTCGACTGATCGATACAGTTTCGCGCCACCTTCGGCAAAAACTATCTTCCTCTTGATGTCGTGATAAATCATCCACCTCGATTGAGAACACTTGTAGACCACCTTCTCCTTCTTTTTCTGTACTAGTTTAATCCTCTATTAGGGGGTTTCGGCTTAAGAAATCCGCTACAACGTTCTGTTTTCCGGAGCCTATCTGGCTAGTCTTCCAGACATGTCTCTTCTTGTCCTTAACCAACATAATGCCTTATGATCCGTTACTAACTGAAATTTTAATCCCCATAAATATGCTTAAAATAGTTTAATGCCCACACTTAACTTAAACACTCTTTTTCAGTTATCGAATATTTTTTCTGCTTCTGTTAGTTTTCGTGATGCGAAGCATATCGGTAACAATCTTTCTTGTTGACCTTGCATCAAACATGCTCCCAGAGCTAAATCACTCGCGTCTACATACAATCTTGTACATATTTCTTTGTCATTAACAAAATGTCGTAATAACGGTGGTTCAACCATTAACGATATCATTTTATCGAATACCTTTTGTTGTGCTTGTGAACAAATGAATTTCGTATTCTTCTTTAGTAGATCTGTTAAAGGAAGAGTTAATAAAGACAAATTATTTATAAATTTTCTATAAAATGAAAATAAACCTAATATTGATTTCAATTCTTTGATGTTTCTTGGCATTTTTACTTTTTTTATTTTTTCTATATTTTTTGGGTCTGGTAAAATACCTTCTCCAGAAATAGTGTGTGCCAACAGGGTTATTTCTTTATATCCAAAATTACACTTTGATGGTTTGAGTGTCAAGTTTGCCGCACTTAACCGTTGAAACACTTCTTCTAAAGCACTCATGAATTCACTAAACGAATCACCATACACAATCACATTATCAAGAAAAATTATCACATTTTTATATTTAAGACCTGCTGAAACTTCATCCATTGTCCTTTGAAAAAAAGCTCCGCTAGTGTTTAATCCAAATGGTAATACGTTAAACTCATATAATCCAGACGGTGTGATGAATGCTGTTTTGTATTTATCCTTCTCCGCTATCGATAGTTGCCAATAGGCAGAGTTTAAATCTAAATCGGCGTAGAATTTCACCCCATTCAGCTGTGTGATAATATCTTCGATGATAGGTAAAGGATACGAATCTGTAATCACCTTCTTATTCAGCTTTCTATAAATCACACAAAATCTCCATGGTGATGCATACGCACTTCTAGATTTTCTAAGCACATTGTTTTCAAGCATATCATTAATTTGCTCACGTATAATTTTATGTTGTTCATTAGATATTCTATAAGGTGCTCTATGTACTGGAGTTTCATCTGTTGTATCGATTGTGATTTCGACGATATTACACTTTCCTAAATCTTTTTTTCCGAACGCGAACGTCTATCGATATTGTTTAATATTTTTAACAATTCGATTCGTTGTTTTATCGACAAATTCGAAGATAAATTAAATTCTTTTTCATTTGGTTTAGTTACCACTAATTCGCACAATCTACGAACATTTTTATCTACTAAATCAGAAAAATAAATATATTCATCCTTACTTAATTCACTTGGAACTTGTATTACCTGAAGGGTATTTTGGTTCACATCTTTAACATTAATATCATTAATTTCATTATTTCTAATAAATTTACAAATATTATTAACAAATTGAACATGTCCTTTTTTAAAGTCTAATATTGCACCAAACTTCTGAAAGAAGTCTTGTCCTAGAATTAAATTCCTTTCAATATTTTCAACTACATAACAATTCTGTACATACACAACATTTTCAATTTCCAAACATACATAGTGGTATTTTACCAATTATATCCATTCGATTACCATTAACAGCTCGGATTTTTACATCTTCAACCTTATGTATTATTATATTTAATTGATTACATAATAGTTGAGATATTACAGACACTGAAGCACCTGTATAAAGTAAAGCTGAGATATTTTTTTTTCTAATTTTAACCTTAATATTGGGACTAAACTTACATGTAATATTTTCTTGATTAATCGGCATCAATGGTGTCCCAAGCTGTGTCACTGACGCCGGTTGGAATTTGGGAATATCATTCCTTGCCTGTTGGATGAATCACCTCGATCCTGTGTTCTTCTTAAATTATATGGAGATCGATTGTTAGTATTTGTGAATCTCCCTCTCGCGTTCCCGAAGATGTCATTGGTTGACATTTGTGAGTTTTCATTCCCACTCCTTGGTGATGTCGCAGAACATAATAGCGTTTCTTGTGGCATTCGAGAGTTTATTGGGAGTTTTAAATTCACTTGGTGCTTATTACCAAAGATTTCTTGCATCTGTATAATTATTTCTTTCAGTGCATTTTTATTTGTGTAAATTTGGGAAGCTAATCTGCAATTTTGTACGTAAGTACAATTATGTAAGAAATGCTTGATAAAAATCTGTTCTGTTATGACTGCACCGGCTTTATTTGCACAAATGTCCAAGGCGTAAAAATACGTTAACAGATCTTCACTGGGCTGTTGCTTCCTCGAGTAGAAATTTGCAACGTGCTCATCTTCTTTCCCAAACTCAGATATAAGTTTCCTTTTGACGTCTTCGAATGTCCCGCATGAATTAATAATCGTCTTATAAAAGAATAACGCCGTTCCCTCCAAATATGTTCCCAAAATGAGTTTCTTAGTCTCATCGTCATACTTATTTATCGCTGATACAATATCAAATTGCATCAAAAACTCGCTGACCAAAATTGACGACATGCCATCATATCTCATCTTAATACGTGCCATCTTATTTCGATCTTCTGTGTTTTGGAATATTCAATATTAACCATAAATATTCACCACACTAATATTCACACTAATATTCACACTATTACTTGCACTTTATTTGCAGATAACTTACACTGTACTTGCAGATTATCTGGCGCCTCCACCATCTACCGGTCCGGGACCAGCAGATGGTATTATTCTATAATAACGTGTATATGCTAGGGAGGAGTCCTAACTTACAAGGAAAACACTAGGTTTGTTGAATACTTGCTTTTAATAAAGGATAAAGACTCATAAATATACATTTAGTTTTTTATCTATACTTGGGGCCGCTGCCCGTGATAGAATGCCATGGAACAATCTTCCATATTCTATTACAATTTACAAATAAATTAAAATAATGACAGGCTTATAAGTTGCCAGTCATAATTGTCGGCAAGTTTGTTTGTGCGATAACCTCGTTTATTAGATACGGCACAAGCAAATGTTGCAGTACCTTACAGAAACTAGTAGAAGATGACGGTCACATTTATCCTCTTGCAGACCACGTGATAAGATATGACATGTATGTCGATGACGTCATAAGTGGTCATAGTAACTTACAACAAGCACAGGAAATGCAAATACAATTAAATGACATTGTTTGCATAAAGAATGACAATCTACCAATCGGTAGATGGGGGATGGACAGAGTAATAGAACTCCACACGGGAAAAGACGGGCACACGCGTGTAGTTACATTAAAAACCCAGAATGGGCATACAAAGCGACCGATAGTAAAATTGACACCATTACTGCTTACAGACGATTACAAGGACCCAACTACACCATTAAATGACATGCACAATCACCAGCAAACTTATAATAAAACAATAAAAAAGAGAACATCTAATAATTTATCCTGTAAAAATATAATGCTAAGTATTACAAGTATAGTTAGGCTGTTTCTATCGTCACCTGTTGTAGCTTTCAACGATAAAATTTGCAACATCACCTATTTGCAACAAGACAATTCTTTATATTCTGATACCTAGGCAGAGATAAGAGAAATAAAGGATGACTGGAAGCTTATCATGTATTACAATATGACATCCCACTGGGAGAACACGTATGAAGTTGTAAATACGTAAAGTACATAAAGAATCTACCTTATAACATTACCAATAAGCATAACCAAATTATTTTTAACTTAACGAATTTTTATATTATAATACCTTATTGAAAACAAAACACCTGAGAAACAAAAGAGGGCTGATAAACGGAGTAGGCTACGTAGCAAGTGCATTCTTTGGAGTTTTAGATGAGAGCTTCGCCGAAAAATATGCTCAAGATATATGAACTGTCGATGAAAATGAAAACCACTTCATTAATTTATTAAAATACCAGACGCATATTGTCGAGGCACATAATAATATTATAAAGCGAAACGAAGATGAACAGCCAGTTCACATTAATCAACGAGCACCTAAAGAGCCTTACATTGCAGTCAAATTCCGTAAAACAAAGCTCTGATAATGCAATATATACTATTACAGCTAGCTATGCCGCCGACAAAATCATCTCACACCTTAAACGAAAGACCTATATCGAGGGCATATAGATATGCATTTATTATCGTCCACCCAATTACAAAAGAATTCAATTAAATAGCACTCCACTTATCACGCGACTTACAACTCCCTGACACATGGAGTACATTAACTGATATGTATTTATAAAATACTGAGAGTCCAAGCACGCATGACAAAAGAATGTATTATATTTGAAATAAGAATTCCACTTCTAAGCAACACTAAGTATGGGCTTAATACGTTAATATTAGGTCTTTACCTATGAAATTGCCGTTTTTCACGAAATAAATGAAGCGTAATTTTTTTATATATTTTTTATTTCTATTAATCAAAATAATCACCCACGCAATCAATGCATCTTTTCCAACGCATTGGTAGCTTATTGATGCCTTTCTTGAAGAAATCAGCTGGACGGGAGGCAACAAATTCTTCAAAGGCATTTTGTACTGCCTCTCGGGTATTGAATTTTTTTCCCGCCAAGAAGTTATCCAAATTCTGGAAAAAGTAGAAGTCTGTAGGCGCAAGATCTGGTGAGTACGGCGGATGACGGAGAACTTCCAACCCCAACTCTTGTAGCTTGGAGACCGTCTGCTGTGCAGTATGAGGTCGCGCGTTGTCGTGCAGGAGCAGTGGAGCCGAACGATTGACCAAAGCTGGTTGGAGACGTGCGAGCTTCTCCATCATTGTGTTCAGTTCTTCACAGTACACATCTGCAGTAATGCTTGTCCCGTTTGGCAAGAAGCTGTGATGAATTACACCCGCGTTAGGCCACCAAACAGTGACCATCACTTTTCTAGGGGTAAGTTTTCGTTTAGGGCATTGTTTGGGTGCTGAACCAGGGTCCAACCAACTTGCTGAGCGCTTACGATTGTCAAACAGGATCCATTTCTCGTCACAAGTAACAATGCGGTTCAGAATTCCTTCATTTGTATGCCTGCTGAGCAGTGCAAGGCACGTCTCCACGCGTACTTCGCGCTGGCGGTCATTGAGTTCGTGGGGTACCCATTTGTCAAGCTTTTTACCTTGCCAATTTGACGCAAATGGACCAATATTGTTTTGATGCTAACGTCGAAAGCTGCTGCTAATTCAGCCGTGGATTGAGTTTCATCAGCTTCCACAATTGCCTTTAATTCGTCATTGTCGACCAAAGTTTTCGGACGACCACAGGGTTCATTTTTCAGGTCAAAATTTCCAGAACGGAAGCGGGTAAACCAATAACGGGTGGTGCGTTCGTTTGTAGTGTTCGCTCCGTAAACGTCGTTGATGTTGCGTGCCGCTTGTGCCGCTTTGCTGCCACGACGGTACTCATACTCCATAATTACTCGAATTTTTAACTTATCCACGATGACGAAAAATGTTCGAATGCGTTGAAAACAAAACACTAACTATTAAACAAATGACGATTTTAGAAAAAGAATTCCACGTTTGTCAAATAAAATTAATTTGAAATTAGAATTATCAGTAAAAAAAAATATTTTCATTTGAAATGGCCAGTACGGCAAAACGGCAGTTTCATAGCTAAAGATCTATTAAGTCTGCCGGTGAGCTTTAATAAAGATATAGAAACTTACGCTATACCTGCCTCTGAGTACATTGCATTTGCATTTTGCATTGCATTTGCACAGTACTACTTTACCATTTACATCAACCTGTTTATAATATGAAACCAACGAAATCCATTTGTCAATTAAAAATAATAGAAACTATTAAACATGATATATTTTGTAAAACTAAAACATTACACTGTGTTGATAAGTGGGTCAAGTTAAACAATCAAAACACCTGGTTGTTCGCGTGCTGCGAAGAATGCTTGATACGCATCTTGTGTCCAAACGGACTGGCGACAGAGCGATTACATGGGAAAGGACGTATTACCCTAGGTCAGGGATGCGTTGTAAAAACAGATATTTTTTGTTGTATGCTAATAAGGAATACACAAGTCAGTTATACGCCAATGAGAAAGTTAGAATGCCTATAATATCACCTTTAAATGAGCTTATGAATACCTCCCTAGCATATTCTGTGATAAGAACTGAGTCACACAATCAGATATTTCGAAATATTCAGAAGGATATTAACATCTTAAAGGAACAATCGAGTGTTACCTACATATCAAAACATGACATGCACCATTACATAATGATTTACACCATAGATGGAATTGTATTACTGAGCATTATATTAATTACTTGCTGGATAATAAAAACACGTCGACGGGAAGCCAAGTCTCAGAGAACAGAGCGAGGAAGCTATAGAAGTAGACAGAGCATGGAATTGCAGCAGGGAAAGCCGCGACCCGTCGTATTTAATATAGAGAATGCGACTCTACCGGGTCCATCAGTGAAATTTGACACTAAATCAGACAATTAACAAGTGCATCTAGAGTGATAATTGACAATGTCGTCTGTTTACAGAAATACCTACGTGTTTCATAACTTGCATAGTGATAGATAATTATTTATTCACAGTTACATAATTGCATTAGTTTAGTTAATTTTATATTTTACTTATGTCACAAAATGATTACTGTTTAGTTTGCAAATATTTCGATTTCCATTCTTTGAATTTTAAGTAAGTAATGTTAATTTTAAGTTATATTTTACGTATTGTTAATTTTAATTGTGCTTTATGTTTTGAGTTACTTCGGTGTGGCAGTATGTACAAAGTACATTTACTTGTCATCGATTAATTCGCAGTTATAGCAATCAGATGTAGATTTGTAGGTCATATGCGTTTTTAGTTAGTTTCAAGTATAGAGTACGATCTTATTTTGCATTACATCTTACTACTTACAAACGTGCACTCGCCTTTCTTTACATTATCACTTACTTAAAATCACCCTTACATTTACATCTTTACTTTACATTTCTATATGTTGGATTAAACCCCAACACAAAGAAAAGTCACTACGATAGCGCTCGGAGGGAGTAAGAAAACCCAGAAAACCCGTATCACGGAACCAACACGCTATACTGTGACGTCAGTGAACTGAACGCCATGGAATATCGGGAAGGGACCGATCAATCGGAGTGGTCTTGGAACGTCCGTACCGGGCGGCGGTCGGAGCGAGAATGTACCGTTCTAAGTTTTTTTTTTTTTTTTTTATGCCGCCTAAGCAGCACCCTCACGGAAGGGAGGTGGAAGATGCGTCATGCATACCGCCACAGGCAACCGACTTCCGCGACGGTGATGTGTGACTCACCAAAGTGGCACCTACCAACTCAAAACCACCTTGCCGGCTGTAGCATGGGAATGCTGTCAGCCTTCATCGGAGCGACACCCGGGTAGGGAGGTGGGTGCGCAAACCGTTCTAAGACCAGCAATCGGCTTATATAGTCGGGATCGCATTCCTTTGGAACCGCAATTTGAAACTTAATCTTATTAGCCAGGAATCTAGTATATTTTCTTACAATAGTTTTGTAATAATCCGTGTGTAAGAGGCTTAGCTTGTTTGGCAGCCTCCATTGCATTTGCAAAACAATTTTAGAAAAATCAAATGAAAATATAAAAAACACAAAAAGGAGATTTAAAGATCGCTTATAAAATCAAGAATATATAACAAAAAGGAGATAAAAATGTAAGTATATTACAATAGTAATAAAACGCGCTTTCATAGCAGAGCTATGGGAGCACGTGTTGACAATAAAATGGCTGCCGCATCATTGCCACACAAAACTAAGTATTATATTTGTAAGCACACGCACACATAGCACCGCACGCAACGACCAGGTGAAGCGTCTCTAGAATTGTAAATCAAACGCTAACAATCTCACGTCATATAAAAAAAATTGAATAAAGAAGCGAACCATTTTGCTGTAGAGAACTTTCGGTGGAGTATGTAGGCAGGATAAGTACGGCCCGATCCGTCATAGATGAAAAGCTCTGACGCTACCTTTTGAATCCCTCCGTAGATCTGACATATTTTATATAGAATCAATTCAACAGAAAGAGATTTTCATTGTATAACTTTTCTTTTAGGATAATGTAGTTTGGTAAGTAAGTTATACTTATTTATGAATAAAATTATGGTAGGTGCATAGCTGGAGTCTGTGTGGCAATAAGCAAGTTACAATAATCTCAATGCTTAAAAGTAGCTTGTAATTTGATTAAAAGATTTAAGTTTATGTGTATTATAGCACAAAGTAAATATTTGGTGATTACAACCATTTTTATGTTTTTTGGCTTTAGAACTGTCAAATTATGAACGAGAAACATCAAATATTCCAAATGCGATATCGTCCATCTTATCGATATTTTTACACTTTTTAGTCACTGGTAGAGAAGTATACAATGACAAGCTATTTCTTTTATATTTTGTTTACCCAATTTCTGTCTGACAATTTATTGTGTAATTCGTCTTCAAGGAAAAGTAACAAAAAGGTCTAATCGTTTCTTTTCTTGATAAGTTTTTCTTACAGGATTTTATTTTTGCCGCCTTTTCTAATATATTGGTATTTTCAGACAATGAAAAATTTTCTCTCAGGTTGATGCGACAATCACTCCATTAATCACAGACGGCCTAGAATTTGGTATTTCAAAGTGATTCCTTGACAAAATTTTCTTGACTTTATAGTAACCGGAGATTCTAGACCTCGTTAGTTGTCAATAAACCTTAAATATAACTTAAATTAACACTCATTAATATAGGAAATTTATCATCATGGCCTTAATATGACAACGCATAAATTAACGTAGAAATTCTCTTTATTTTATATGAAATAGCACTTTGTGACATACGGTAAGGACGTGTAGGTAAGTTGACAAATAATACACGGCACAACCGGCCAACAAAAGAAGTTTTTATTTAAAAAAAAATTTAGGTCGCAGAGTCGGATCCCGACTATTGTTTGCCTCCACAGTCCCGTACTTCCCTGAGGCGGCCGAGGATGGAAGGTGGCTCTTGGCAGCGGTCGGCAGCAGGACGCGGGTTGTGTGTTGAACCAAGACAGGGGCTTCAACTAGCTCCAACTTAGTCCCAGCTTAGTTACCCTTTCGGGGAATAACGATTTCAAAATATATTTTCTTTTGTTCGGTAGGCGAACAAAGGCGCAAATGCAATACGTGTATACTGCCTCTTCAGAATTAAGTATATACTTCGCACAAAAAAAAACGTCGTAAGACAACCAATATAGTTTTCAAAACTTAACTTTTATTCTATCAAGTCTAGTTTCAATAAGAATTTTACTAAAACAAGTACGTGTTTACGACGAGGTCTGCGTCACGTAGGCCAGCGATTGTTCTAGCAAAACCGGCGCTCACGCCATTTAGGCTCCGCCCACAAAATTCCTAAGCAAGTTAGGTTTCGCGCGGCAAAGTAGGTAGTGAACCATTAGCATAGTTTTTGTTTGCGCAGTCGAGTAACTATAATTATATTAAGTGTAATTATATGATAAAATAATACATCTTTTAGATTAATTATTATTTATTTACTAAAATACTAAATAATTATTAGAAAAGGAACGTGTAACGTTACAACTTGACAGAGAATCGCAAAAAAATGTTTTATGCGGCAATTACAAACAGATCTTGTTTACTCTATCCGATCCTATTACTACCCAATTTAAATGGCAATCATGCGACCGGAGAAAATTCCAAGATACCGAAAATTTTCTGCGGTAATTGGACTTAGCAGGATTACAAGATGGTGAGTGATTTGGTCCGGTGAGTGAGCATCGACCTTTTCCTCGGATATTTTACAGAAATGGTGTACTAGGAACACTGTAGTTTGTAATTTTAGTATGTACTCGTAACTGCGCTAAAATACAATATATACAATACGACGCAAACGGTGCTGATTTCCTTTACTATTTGCGACGGTAAAAACAATTGAAGACTGCAAATATATTTTAAAGAATTCGGAACAGGTCTTCTCCGACATCACTTTCGAATTTACTTCATTCTTCTTAGAAAGGCGTGTTTTAGCTCCATTATATTATCACTGTGACGTCCATGACAAACTCAAGCCTATATATATAAAAATTAATCATATGAATATTTTACACAATCATTATTTTTTATTTTCAAAGTGAAAAGTAAAAGAAACAATACTTATTTCTGGGAATTATCTAAACTCCTCAGAGGCTAATTAGACGATCAGTATTTAGACACGAAACAAACTTGTCAGACACCACGGATTGACTTGATTGGTCTCAAGGGACTCTAAACTGCAGGGATTTTAAGTTGAAGTAAATCGTTACAAGAAATAACGCACTGTTACTCCGTTTTGTTTTCGAAAAAAACTTAGAGATTAAATCTTAGAGCTTAAAATTATGGGTTATGAAAAATAAAACAAAATGTTTAAATAGCATAATGAATTTAAAAAATGTATGCAACTATCACATTAGAAATCTATAAATTTTTGACCTTCATATGATAACCTCAAATTATCAAATTAAAGTGACTACTCGAGACTAATGCCTTAGTGATACCAACCTTCGCCAAGGTCTTTGAAGGCCTTAGACCGTGTTAATCGTGATATTTACGGAACAATTTATCAGACTCGATACTGAGTAGAATACTTTGTTGACTAGCCTACCTCAAATTGAAATATGTATTTCTCAACATTAACAATTACTTGCTCTTATTGACGTCAAACAAAGCATGACTCTACCACCAGGTCGGAAAAACCTTCGTGAAGAAGAACTTGCAAGAAATTTCTCGGTAATATTTTTTTCTAAATATATATATTTATTAACTTCTCTTTATGTCTATACAAAATTATTCCTATCTGCATATGTTAGCTCGGCAAGTCTCCTAACCTACGCCGTTATACAGTATTAAAGCTTTATAAGTTTATCTTTTAATACATAGTATAAAATAAACAAACGCTTCCCGCCATCTGTCCCTCTCTACGCTTAGCTCTACTAAACTACGCAGCGAACTTTAATGCGGTTTTCATTAATAGATAGAGTGATTGAACAGGAAGGTTTATACGCATTGATTTATATTTTGATTTGTTAATTTGTTGAAATATGACGACAATTGTTCATTATGTCGGAAGAAATTAAGCCGACTACGATATTGCATCGAAAATACTGTCTTGTTATGACGTATTGAACTATCGCGCGTCAATATAAATTTGCCCACTGTTGCCGTATACAAGCAGAACGGCTACCTGCCATGCCGGCTTTAATGACAGTATTTATTGCATATTTTAATAATACCTATGGTGATTGGTGCCTATTTAGATACTAAGGTTTGCGAGACTTGGCTTAAGCCATGCCTTCCGTCTGCTTCGTATACCTTAGCAGGCCTTAATTTACTCAGAAATGGCCGTGTGGATCGTACTGGCGGTGGTGTTGCAATATACTTGCGCTCGCATATTCCGTATAAAATACTGAAAACCTCTATATCAACCTCTCTCAACATTGCGGAGTATTTATTTGTAGAAATCATCCTCTCTAAGACAAAGATCCTACTTGGCATTTTGTATTGTCCTAACTGCACAACAGACTCTTTTCTTCATTCAAGTAAATTTTGGAAACATTTGTACCATTATATGGCCGTACTATTATAATGGGCGACTTAAACACATGTATGTCAAAAAATGACTCTTGAGCATAGAAATTGCAGACCATAGTCAATGCTAGCAACCTAAATATTCTCCCTTCTGGTGCTACGCACTTTTCACCTAATTGTGTTCCTTCCCTCTTGGATATCAGGATTTTGTCTTCCCCGAACCACGTGGTAACACAAGGCCAATTGGAAGCCAACGCATTTTCTTACCATAATCTGATATTTTTGTCTTACAACATTAAGACTCCTAAAACTAAACCCAAAATACGTCGGCAACGATGTTTTGGTGGAATTGACCAAGATAATTTACGTAATGAAGCAAAGGGTTTTGATTGGAGTGACGTTATAAACGCTAATAATGTAGATACTCAAGTAGCTGTCTTTAATTCTCTTCTCACTCAGTTTTATGACCACCATTCTTCAGTCAAATAGTAAAAATCAAGCATCTTCCTGTCCGCTAGCTTACGGAAGACATTCAAATCTTCATGAACAAATGTAATCGTACACGTTCAAAATACAAACGAGAACCCAATGTTACGAATTTCGAAAAATATGTAATAATAATATAATTTTAAAAATGTGTACATAAGTTGGTTTAACATGTCATTCAGATCAACACTTTCTTCTGAGAGTCAGCGTGCAAATGTTTATTAAATTAAACAAAAAATATTTCTAAGTTAATGTAAAAAATTGGGAAGTTAAATGTAAAATTTGTTTCAAATACGTTATCACTCTAAGATTATATAATGTCTAAAAATTATAATTCGGTGTCTTCAAAATATTCATTAATTGAATAATATCCTTTAATTTAAAACAAGTCAAGTAATTTCCTTCTGTATTCCATGAAATGTAAATTTTTATATTGTATAGGTAGGTGATTAAAAATGTCAATTGCCATATATACACATTATTACTAAATACACTTAATTTTCTAAGTGGCATGTACAGTTTCTTACCAAGAGTATCTTTATTTCTTGTCCTAAGATTCATATAATGACCTACTACCCCAAAATATGCAATGTGTTTCTTAACAAATATTAGCATTTCAAACAAATAAATGCATGGAAGAGAGCAGTTTGAAAAGTACTTCAAAATTTAAATATTATTACTAAATTTAAAATTCTCCTTCTATTGTTCATTAATTAGGTAATGTTGTGTAGTTCTTACATCAGCTATGTATTATTATAAATTGGAAACTGTTTTGGCTAGTGAGATACTTATTGTTAATTCTTTATTTATACGAAATATTGTAAGCCGTTTGTTCCTTGAATAAATGAATAAATAAAATATCGATGTCTGCGAAATCGCTGCAATACTATCTGTAGGGATGCACAGCGACGCTATCTCCATAAATCTGTTTCAATTGGAAATCCAGCTAAGGTTTGGAACTTTCTCAAAACTATAGGTGTTGCCAATAAAAAAAATTCTCTCCCTAACAACTTCGATCTAAATTTACTAAATCAGCACTTCTCATCTTCTGGCAGTATCGATCCTACAGCAAAACCTCATACTTTAAATCAACTTTTTACTTTGTCAGCACCTTCTTTAGACTCCTTTACTTTTAAGCAATTTACTGAATGTCATGTTAAGAGAGCAATAAATTCTATTTCTTCTAACGCTATGGGGACGGATTGTGTAAGTCGTAAGATGATCTCAATTCTCCTTGACATTCTTCTACCAAATATTACTATTATTTTCAATAGCTCTATCTTGTTTAACCAGTTTCCGTCTGTTTGGAAGGACAGAGAACTAATTCCACTACCCAAAAAACGAAATCCCACTTCCTATTCAGATATTCGTCCTATACCCATTCTGCCCTTCTTATCAAAAGCACTAGAACGACTTGTACACCAGCAACTGAGTAACTATCTCACCGAGAAAAATTTACTTAATCGGTTTCAATCTGGTCGATTTGGACACAGTACAGTTACCAAGTTAGTAAGAATTGTTGAAGATATACAAATTGGCATGAAAAACAAAAAGTTAACAGTTCTTACGTTAATAGATTTCAGCGATGCATTTAATACTGTTTACTTCGATATCCTGTTACTGCTGCTAGGCTCTCTTAACATATCTCCATAAGTAAGACTGGCTTCGTTCCTACTTGTGCAAGTGCTGGCAATGTACAGTATTCAATGATGCCTTTCTGCTTGGGCAGATATAAAAACTGGTGTCCCACAAGGTGGCGTGCTGTCTCTACTTCTATTCTCTATCTTCATTAATATGATTTATCACGGTATATCTTCTTCCTACCATATGTATGCAGACGACGTTCAATTCTACTCGCAGGCTAGCCCGGAAAATTTGTCTCAAGCTATCGACACCATTAACAACGACCTAGCTACAATTCTAATATGAGCAAATATCATGGTCTCGTTGTAAACGCCTTAAAAACTCAATCTATAGTCAAATGCACTCCAAAAATTATGAAGCGACTTGACTGGACATCAACATTTTGCCCGAAAATTAACTTCGATTGAGATACAATAGAGTACAGCAATGATGTTAGGAATTCAGGTGTCATATTTGGGTGTTATATTCGATAGTAATATGTCCTGCAAACCTCAGATGGACTATGTGAGCCGTAAGATGTTTGCTGCAACTAACTCGTACTACGTAACTAAAACGACTTCGCAATCTTTTACCAATTTCCACTAAAATATTGATTGCACAATCTCTCTTTCTTCCAATACTTGACTAGGCTGATGTATGCTATCTTGATGTCACTGTAGAGCAACTGCATTAACTTGAGCGGCTCAAAACCTCTGTATAAGGATCATATTTGGACTACGTAAATATGACCATGTATCCGAATACCGCATTAAGCTCAAGTGGCTCCCCTTTCGCTTTCGCCGGAATATTCATGTTCTCTGTTTCCTTTATCGATTGCTATTCAATTCTAACGTTCCTGACTATTTACAACATCACTTTAGCTTTAGACATACCCAACACGAACGCAATCTGAGGTCCACATATAATCTGATGCTCACAACACCATTGCATTCCACAGATTTTCTAAATAAATCATTCAATCTAGTCCGTGCTATGAGTCTTTGGAATGCAGTACAACTCGTTGTAAAATCTGCGAAATCTATCGTGATTTAAAAAAAAAACTATTTTATAAAAGCATTACCTGGCACTATCTAAAATTACTTAAAATTTTGTCCTTTTTTTGTTTTGTTTTAAAATGTTGTTTAGCCATATTCCCTTGTCCCATTTGTCACATTTAATAAGCTTAAAAACCCGGTTGTCTGGAAGAAATCGCTTCCCAGCGATAAGACCGCCTATTGTTTTAAACATTGTACCCGTGTGTCGTTAAATGTATTATTGTAAACAATAAAAAGTAAATAAATAAATAAATAATGTCTCCGATCATTGTATAAAAAAGTTATGTGCGATCGAAAACTAAGGTAGCCAGAAATTAAAAATTTTTGAAAAGTTTTATTTTAATGTCTTTTTGGAAGATAGCAGTTGCGTTGATTTTGTTTTACGTGGTGAATAATTCAATTTGTTATTTATTAAGCGATTCTTTACTTCAAATACTTGCAGGATAATAAACTTTCAAAAATTTCAGGCAGGTGAAATAAACGTTACATTTGAATCTAACTTCATGCTCGATACAAAAATCTGATCAACACTACGACAGAAAATAAATTTAGGCATGTGTAATGCACTGCTATCCGTGCGAAGCCGAGCCGGGTCGCTTGTGTAATAATAAAACATGAAACAAAAGTAACTCGCATCAGAAGTATGCCACCCTAACTAGCATTAAAAAAGTGACAGTCTACTTATTTGTTGTTGTGTCTTTTATACGAAACCAACCAACCTGAAATTTTCGTAAACTTGCTCAAGAGTACGGAAAAATTACATAGGTTATCACAAAAAAAAAAAAAAACGAAAAATAATCAGTTAAACCGCTGGCCATATTTAGTTTTATATCAATTCGCTGCTCAGTTGTTTACCTTTGTGAAGTCTTATACTATGTAAACAGAGTGATTGTTGAAATTGAATTGAAGTGACTAGCAATTGCTCAGCACAGCCAGCTCGCGCAAACATCCGCTCGGGCATCCGCACCTGAACTAATCCTTTGCAAATGTACTAAATCAGACAGATCGTGATCAACAATCCTTGTAGTAATCGTGGATTCAAGTGTCATGCCGAATATGAATAAATGTCCGATATTCATTGTATATTTGGCACATAACAGCCACAATTCATGCACGAATTTCTGTGATCGTAATACAATATGTTTTTACCGTTTTCAAAATCGCCAAACGAACACCAATGGACTTCATTTATTTATTATTTATTAGAAGTGATGCTACAGACAGAGAGACAAATTTTACACACTCCCTTGTACAGGTACAGTTATTGGATAGTAATGAGTCACCCACTTGTGTGGCGGTGACGAGCTACTCAAACTGACCAATCACAACGCGTGATCTACATCGCAATATCAACTTTACTTGAGCGAATAGAATATATGTGACTTCGGGACTTATATGTGATTGTTGGGCCGTGGGCCACCCCTTTTCTAGCTTGGAAACGCGTGGTTAAGTTCCCTAAACCTGTAACCTTCTTGGAATAAGTACAATATAATATTAATAAATCAATCCTTAACAACCGCACTAACTGTATGATCCCAAAGCTTGCGTTATGGATGACCATACAAGCAAACTGGGAATATACATAAATATATAAATAATAAAAGAACTATGACATCAGAACAAAGATCTTTGTTCACCATACAAGTGAATACCCCGGCCAGGACTCGAACCTGGGACCTCCAGCGTATTAATGAGTCAGGGCTCTTACCCGGGACCACCCAAAAATTCCGAATTATGTAATCCCGAATTTCAATATTCCGATTTTTTAAATTCCGAATTTCACAATCCCCAAGAAGTTTGACTATTCAAAAACACGATTCTTATTTTACCGAAATTCATAAATGCAAAATTTTAATTTTCCGGCTTTCATTAATGCAAAGAATTAAATCCCGCTATATTACTTGTACGAAATATGGTATTCCGAATTTTAATTTTCCGAAAATTCAATGCTAACATTCAGATTTTGTATCTAAAATGGGTATATATTAAAAATTATAATCTAAAGCTCCTGTGACACAAATTAAAATTTGTGTCACAGCGAGCATGCCGCGGCAGCGGCCGGCGACGCGCCAAAAAGGGATTTGCATTTCAGTACATAAACTACATACTCAAGAAATAGCTCGGTACAAAAAACTAAATAAACTTTCTTATTTCCACCTGACTACTTGAATGCTAAAACGTATAAATTGACGTGCTCATGCAGTTTTACAAGGCGTTTGTGTTGAAATTAATATAAATAACCGCCTTCCCTCAATACTGTTAAGAATGGCACATGTCATCGTCAAACTTGTCACTCAGAAATAAACTCACTCGCTGTAACTAACCGATCGATCTCTGCTTAATAAAGTTTCTTTTAATTAAAAAGTAATCCGTTTTAATTACATCAGTTTGTTATTGCAACTAATATTATTCGAAATTTTGATATTCGGGATTCGTATTTTGAATAATTCGTATTTTTTATGGTTCAGTAGTTTCAAATTCGGCATATTGATGTTCGTAATTATAAAATTTCGGAATTTTGAAGTTTCGAAGAAGAAAAATTCGGAATTATGAAACACGGAATTTTCATTTTCGGATTATGAACCATTCGGTGTTATAAATTTCTGAATTTTGAAATTCGTGATTATGACTATCGGAATTAAGTTTTTCGTATTTATGTAGTGTCTCTTACCCACTACACAACTCGACCGTCAATTAGTATTGGTAATTAAGTTTGTTTAAAAATAATAGGCTGTAAATGACCTGAAAGGGAAAGTTGTTAATTAGAATAATTTATATAGACTGGGTGCTAAAAAATCTGTCAGTTTTATTGTTGAACTTTGTTCGTTTTATTTTCGTTTCCCCTCTGATCTCTGATACCAATGATTGCAGACTTCCAGTTGAAGTTGTATTTGTTTCCCTTTCACTGGAACACGACCACGTAATTGTGATTATTATGGCGGTCAAAGTAGAAAGGGCTTAAGTGCCGCCCGACGACATCTTAACAATAGAAAGTTTTCTACCACTTAATCATCACAGAAATGTGTGGAGAGTAATTCAACGACGTGGCCATTAAAAAATAACAAAATCGATGTCATTACGTTGTATTGTTTTAGTTTCAGGGTTAAATCGAATGCAAATACTGCGATGTTCTCCAGGTGCAGGCGGTTGAATAAGGCTAAACCGTAATCCTTGTTGCAGGAGGCAGAACCACTACGTCAACAGAGAGTCACGAGCCCACAATGTCTGATGCTTGTTTTTGAAATATAGCCTAAGCGAAAGTATGTAAATAATGACGTATCAATCCACTACGTATTGGAAATTGTCTTGCTGTCTTTGATGGCTGATTTCAGCGATTAATAGCCTATGAAGTACTACTTTATTATTATTATTATGAAAGCTTAGAGTCTAACGCATTCTACTTAGAATCGAAGAAACTACCAGTTTAGATTTTAAATTTTAAGTTGAAAATTTAAATGATAACTTTTCATACTTAAGTATATAGAAAGTTATAAATAAATGTTAAAAGAAAACACATTTTCCTTTTTATTATAAATATTTCTCTACCAATAATTTACTAAGTATTTATTTACCTTTCATAAATCTGACAAAAACGAATAGAGATACAAACAACACCCGGTACACCTAATTTGGAGCTTTAGTTTCGATTTCGTTGTTAATGGTTTCATGAATTTATGTCTATTTTCGGACGGAACAATTACTACCATTAGTTGGCATCATCTATTCAGCTACTTGTATTCCAAGCACTAGCCACAAATACACGACTTTCTTGCTGCGTTTTCACATATTTAATTTTGCTCTATCTAAATTTCAAATGAATGTTCATTCAATGTTTCGGAACTTTCTTAATTGTTTGGATAAACTTGAACCCCGGTCTACAGATTACTACACGACTTAATGCGTAACCGGTAAATCTACGGATTCTATCGAATACGTTGTCCCTGCGGGCGTAGACGGCTGCATGCAAAAATTAACCGTAACGTATGTGTGCATGGCTTTATATTGCCTCGCAACTGAAAGGCCATGTACGTGTAACGAGCGTAGGGTTGCGTCCTTCGCTGTTATATTTATTTATTGCAAAGTTAAATATATGAATTAGAAATTAATTTGCGTATGCAAATCAAGTAAAGCTTATTTTTTGTTTAAAATAATTTATCATCTTAACTCCAGCATGTTTCCAGTCCGTAGACAAACGTCTTTGCTAAGGGCCAAGGGCGATGCTGTGGCCGGTAGGTATTTAGCGCGTGCAAGTATATCGAGTATTAAATATATACAATCTAAAATTATGTAAAGGAAAATTTATAAATGCCAAAATTATTATAGCACTTACTAACATTGTGTACGTTTTTATACGACAAATAAAATATAAACGATTTCATTATGTTACGTTAGCAAACTCAAAACCCAGTGTTGGAACCCATGGAAATTATCATTTTTCTTCTTTAAAAATAATCTATTTTAGTCAGATCATCTAACATTTAATTTTATTTACTATCTTTACTTTGTTCCGTAGAACCGCCAACGCCGGTTTCAACAAAACGTTTGGCTGTGAGAGTTAAAAGTAGAACAACAAAAGCGTCTATTCCGTCGCAGATAGGAGATCGTCCGTGCCGGCGCGCGGGTGGCGGCGCCTGTCGGCGAGGTGGACGATAACACGCCCGCAGGCTGAAACATTTTGTTTCAAGAGCGGCTGTTATTTAAATATACCCTTTATGTACGCGATAAATACTCTTGGTTATTTTAAATAAAACACTTTTTACCGGATATTATCGCGTATATTTTAGATAATTTTAAAATTATTTCGACGTTTCGGCATCTTTGCAGTTGCCGTGGTCACGATAGACTAAGGTGTTGTTCATCTATTTGTTATTGTCTGTAAAGTAGACAATAACAAAGTGTCTCATTTAACCTAAATACGATGGAATATTTAATATAAACTAACACCTAATAACCAAATATTAATTCATGGATTATTAATGTTAACTATTATGGGTTTTCACGTAAACCTATTAACAATGTTGAAGGTCTGTACTTGCTTTCTGTTACACGAAAAACGACCAACATAAGATTGTTACGATCCAGTAGACGAAAAGGTAAAATAAATGTTTCTTGACATTAAAAAGATGTGAAGAAATGAAAGATTAGACGGGCCGTTTGAATAGTGCTTAATTTTTTGATAATGTTCTTGTGATATAATCGGGTAATAGTTAATTTTTACTTTGTCATATCCGGCAAACTAGTTCTCTATTCATTGTAGGTTTTATTTATATGGTGTCGATTCGGTATGTGCTGCCAGCGTTGCAATTTCACTTTCTTTCATTTAACTGAAACGCCACGCGGTGTCCATAGCTAGTACTGACACCTTACATCAATTGATCCCAAGAAAACAATGATGTTTCACTTCCAGTCCCACACGGTCACCCCGCTGCCCACAAACCCTTGGGAGTTTTTGAAAAAAATGTAGTCCTTGTAGTTCCAGGACAGTTATTAGGTTTTTAGTAATTAAATCATTTTTAAACTAAATTTGGTAGTTTCGGAGTTTGTCGATTACATATTAACAAACAATGAACATGTCCTCTTTACAATAGTAGTATAGTGAAGGTGACCCCACTTCTTTGCTACCGGCACTAACGCCCCACGGTGTACCATAAAAGAAATTCGTGTATACGCTCACTGTATAAGCACTAAGACCTCCAAATATAACCTTATTGTATAATCAAATTCTTTAATGGTATTTCTTGTTATAAAGGTGTATTGAAGTGTAAATAAATAAATATATACAGATCTTAAGCAAATGCTTCTAATGTTATTTTCCTTCACCTAGTAGACCCAATTGACGTAGGAATTTCTGTGAATATATATTCAGAATTGCAACAATATAAAAAGTTCATGAAATTGTTTCCACTACCAATATAATTGTTTCCACTACTCAGCTATTTATCTTTACATGATGCCAAGGGCAATGTTTACTAATTACCGAGGCAGTCACCCTACGCATGATATAAACGATTATGATAATAATTTTAAAAATCTAACCGACAGTAAACTGTTGAACGCATTTGTGACATTTCTCTAAAACATATTCCTTTCTACCTAAGTAGGAATGAACGTCAACTATTTCTTTTTGAAGTCTTACTTAGCGAGTAAAAACCAAAACGCCTATTTGGCTACGGGTTACAAGCTTTCACGACATCAAGAAATCTTTGTAAAGCATTGCACGGTTTTAGATATATGGTAGGTATACTCACTTATATAGCGTACTTCACTACCATACGACATAAATTATCTCCCTTGAGATAATAGTTTAAGATAGGCACGGAAAAGTAGGCGGGCAAGAAATGAATGATTTTATTTACGTTGCAATATAAACTAATTTATTCGAATTAAGTTAAATGCACTTTTTACAAAATAGAAATCGAGTAAGCAAAAATAACCGAAAGAATATAAAATAAGAGTTTAAGCGCGCGCGCAGCTACAAGGCGAAAAGGAATGTGTGTGTGGCCGGCAAACGGCGGGCGGCGGAAGCTTCGAGTCGAACATTCTAGTCAAACATAAACTGGTTTTGTGTAGTGGTGCAACTGAGTAGCATAAGAGAAGCGATTTAAAGCAAAATGTAGGGTTGTGGTCTATGTGCGAGTAAGAGCGGTTTATGTTTGACTCGTGAAGAATGATGTTGGTACGCCACATATTCCCCCTGGCCAGACCGTGACTACGGTCGATAAAAATCTGGGAATCGCACTCTTCGGCCGCTACGAGTCCATTCTCCTCTGATGATGATGCAGCAGCAGGTACAGGTCCAGTGTCCTCTTCATCAGGGCTGCGTGAACGTGAAGTGGAAGAGTGTGCAGTTCTGGCCAAATAAGCTGGTTTTAACCTGTCGATGCTGACGTTTGTAAGCTTGCCCTTGACCTCGATGCTGTAGAACTTCGGATGACGCTCGATGACGCGGTAGGGACCGGCGTAGGGAGGTTCTAGCGAGCCACGTACGTGATCTTGCCGCAGAAATACATGCGAAGTTGTTTTGAGGTCGCATGGTATGTAGAACGGCGTAAAAGTATGCCAAGAAGTTGGACGAGGAGATAACTTCTGGATGTGGGCTTGGAGACGCGTCGAGTACTGCGTGATGTCATCAGTGCTGGAGTCATCAGTGGGAGAGAAGAACTGCCCAGGTAAGCGAAGAGGCTCACCGTAAACAAATTCAGCAGCTGAAGTCTGAAGGTCTTCCTTCCAGGCGCTGCGGATGCCAAGCAGTACTAGCGGAAGAGCTTCAGTCCACTGGGAAAAAGTATGGCACATTATTGCAGCCTTGAGTTGCCTGTGCAGACGTTCGACGATGCCGTTAGCCGCTGGATGGTAAGCAGTGGTGCGGAAGTGGCGTGCACCGACCAGTGTAGTCAGCGACTTGAAAAGCTGGCTCTCGAATTGGCGACCGCGATCTGTGGTCACGCGAGCGGGACACCCAAATCTGGATATCCAGGTGGAAACCAAGGCAGCAGCGCAGGTCTCCGCAGTGATGTCCGGAAGGGGAACAGCCTCAGGCCATCGTGTGAAACGGTCGATGACGGTAAGGCAGTACCTGTAACCAGCAGATAAAGGTAAGGGGCCCACGAGGTCTATGTGGATATGGGTAAACCTCGCGGAAGGGGTAAGGAAAGAGGAAAGTGGAGATTTTGTGTGACGGGTCACTTTTGACCGTTGGCATTGTAAACATTGCCTAGACCACTCTCTACAGTCTCTACGAATCCCTGGCCACACAAATCTTTGTGTAACCAGCCGTACTGTAGCTGAACTTCCTGGATGGTGTAACTCATGAATCATGTTGAACACTTGCTTACGCAGCTGTAGGGTGATATACGGACGAGGTTGCTCTGTTGACATGTCGCAGTAGACAGGTACATCGCTGTCAATGCATTTCATTTTTTTATGCTTCAGGCTGGAACCGTTAGTAAACAAGTCTTGCAGTTCAGGATCTGATGTCTGGAATTGTGCAAGAGCTTGATAGTTGACACCTACGATTTCTGTAACACGAGAGAGTGCATCAGCTACAATATTTTTCTTTCCAGGAATGTACCTAATGTCCGTTGTAAATTGACCTATAAAATCCAGGTACCGAAATTGACGAGGGGAACAATTTTCTTTGTTACGAAAGAAGGTAAAAGTTAGAGGTTTGTGGTCCGTAAATACAGCAAATATTCTAGCCTCAACCATGTGCTTAAAGTATTTGATTGCTTCATAAACAGCAAGAAGTTCTCTGTCATAAGGGCTATATTTAGATTGGGTCGTCGTGAGCTTATGAGAGAAGAATCCAAGTGGTTCCCAGTCTGAACCTTTGCGTTGTTGCAAAACAGCACCTATGGAGGTATCTGACGCATCTGTGACAATTGCAAGTTCTGCTGAAACGTCAGGATGAGCAAGTAGAGTTGCTCGTGACAACGATGTCTTGCAATCTTCGAAGGCGCGCATCAGGTCAGAAGTCATCTCCACAGGGTGTAAACCTTTTATTTGTCCTGCGAGCAAAGAATTTAATGGTGCTTGAAGTTTGGCTGCGTCTGGTATGAAACGTCTATAGAAGTTTAACATTCCAAGGAAGCGTCGCAATTCCTTTACAGTCTTTGGAACAGCGTAGTTCTGGATAGCCTCGACTTTGGACTCTGTTGGACGAATCCCCTTAGCCGAGACGTTGAAGCCTAGGAAGGTAACCTCAGATTTGCCCAAGACACACTTGGACGTATTGACGAGTACACCATACTGCTTAAGACGCTCGAACAGCTGACGTAAGTGCCTTTTATGTTCTGCTAGAGTGGGGCAAAATATCAGTAGGTCATCAATAAATCCATAGCAGAAATCTAGTCCCAGAAGCACTTCATCGATAAATCGCTGAAAAGTTTGAGCAGCATTGCGTAAACCAAACGTCATGTACTCGAATTCGAAAAGGCCAAAAGGAGTAGTGATTGCTGTCTTTGGAACGTCGCTGGGATTAACTCTAATCTGGTTGAAGGCTTTCACGAGATCCACCGTTGAGAATATGGTACATCCTGAAAGTTGATGTGAAAAGTCCTGAACGTGACGTATAGGGTACCTGTCAGGTATCGTTCGGGCGTTAAGTGCGCGGTAGTCGCCACAGGGTCTCCATCCATCGTCTTTTTTTTTAACCAGGTGCAGAGCAGACGACCATGGACTCTCAGAACGCCTGGCCACTCCGCTAGCAACCATATCCTCGAATTCCTTCTTTGCAGCTTGGAGTCGGATGGGATCTAGACGGCGCGGTTTACAAGAGACTGGAGGGCCTGCAGTAGTCCTAATGTGATGCAAGGTGCTGTGTTTAGAAGGATAAGGTACACCAGCAGGTCTTGTTATTTCTGGAAATTCCCTAAGCAGCATATGAAATTCCGAATCACCGTTCACAGTCTTAACAGATGCAGTGTCGCCAGGCAGTCCGGAACAGAGAGCGTTGACCGATAGGGAAGTAACTCCATCGACGAGACAATGATTCTTGCAGTCAACCAGCAGACAATAATGTTTCAAAAAATCTACACCTATGATGGGCCTGAAGACGTCTGCGATTGTGAAAGTCCAAGTGAAGGTTCTTCTGAGGTCTAGGTCTAAACGCAGGTGAATAATTCCGTAGGTAGATATAACTGTATTGTTTGCAGCAGTCAAGGAAAACTTGGACTTTGAACAGGGCGTTTTGACAGCCGAACGCGGGAAAACACACAAGTCTGAACCAGTGTCCACAAGAAACTGTTTTTCGAGGCGCGGTCGGTTACGAAGAGACGGCCTGTTGTAGAAGAAGGGCAGTCATGGGCCGCTACTTGCGACCGCCCTGGTAGTTTACCGACGCCTTAAAATTGCAGGGCTCTTTGCACTTCTGCGCTTGAACGCCGTAATTGTAATGGTAAAAACAAACCTTGGAGTCTGATGGCGGCTGCTTGAATGGTGTTCGTGAGCGTGATTGTGAGTGTGAGTATCGTCGGTTGTTGCGTCTAAAAAATTGCTGAGGGCGAGACATTCCACTGCTTGCTACTTGTTCAGCTAGCTTCGAAACCTGCATTGTGAGTTCACATACCTGCCGGGCCAGGTCATCGTAAGTTGATGATGACGGTATAGCAGCGCTTGCCACCTGGGGAGTAGTAGGTGCTATTTCATGTACCTTATCAGCTATGTCGTTTATCCAAGGGTAGATCCTGGGTTGCGATAACCGTCTGAATGTTGGCTGGTAGTCTGCTTGTCCAGATGGTAGTTAGAAAATCATTAGGTACTCCTGGACCGGCTGGGCTCTGCAAGTGCCGCAAAAACTGGGAAGGTTTTCTAGCGCCAAGCTCCTCGTGCATCAACAATTGTTTAAGTTTGTTCTCCTGTGAAGCTGAAAGTCGTTTAATTAATTCCGATTTTAATTTCTCATATTTATTTGTAGATGGAGGGTTAGTAATAATATCTTTTACTTCGGCAGCATATTGGTGATCTAGCTCAGAAACGATGTAACAAAATTTCGTGTCGTCGGTGCTAATCTTTGATAGAACAAATTGACTCTCTATTTGTGCAAACCACAGAGCTGGTTCTTGTGGCCAAAATGGCGGAACTCGTACACCGACGCGAAGCACCTCATGGCCATGCGGGGCAATCTGCGCTTTACCACTTTCACTTGTCATTACTTTAAATAAAACCAATAAAATAAAATTATAAAAAATTCGCTCACCGCTCACTAACACCACACCCTTATATAGTGCAACGTGACTTGCTGAATTCTGGAACTTTCCGTCGCTCCACGCGGCAATCCTTCCGGTGCGTATAGAATTCCACAGGGGTCACTAGTTATGGTAGGTATACTTACTTATATAGCATACTTCACTACCATACGACATAAATTATCTCCCTTGAGATAATAGTTTAAGATAGGCACGGAAAAGTAGGCGGGCAAGAAATGAATGATTTTATTTACGTTGCAATATAAACTAATTTATTCGAATTAAGTTAAATGCACTTTTTACAAAATAGAAATCGAGTAAGCAAAAATAAGCGAAAGAATATAAAACAAGAGTTTAAGCGCGCGCGCAGCTAGAAGGCGAAAAGGAATGTGTGTGTGGCCGGCAAACGGCGGGCGGTGGAAGCTTCGAGTCGAACATTCTAGTCAAACATAAACTGGTTTTTGTGTAGTGGTGCAACTGAGTAGCATAAGAGAAGCGATTTAAAGCAAAATGTAGGGTTGTGGTCTATGTGCGAGTAAGAGCGGTTTATGTTTGACTCGTGAAGAATGATGTTGGTACGCCACAGATAAACATCTGTTAGACTCGCCGAGGCTGTGCAGTTCTTTGATTGCGAAAATAACATTGCTTTTGTTCTGAATATGGCGATAGTTGGACGAGAGACACCAAGGTTTTTGCTTATAGTATAAGAAATGCTTTTCCTGATTCACACAACAGCGTTCACAAAATTAAACTTCAATGGAAAGCATCAATTTTCTTAAAATTCTGGTTGTAGAAAATTTTATATAATTTATTTATTTTCCTGGGTTCTTGTAATATTTTGCATTTACTACCGCAATTCAATACAAAGTAATATATCCCTAGCTTTTGTGACCATTCTGTATTTTATATTGTTAAGAAAACAGCTTTACATATTTATGAATGTAACTAATATGCGGGATAAGAGAGTCCAAGAAACGATACTTATCAGCATTTATAGACATGCCTTCAGCACCGGTACTATAAACTCAACAGAGCTTAGGGAAGCCATTGCGGAGGGGTTGGGGAGGGTCAACAATATATAAATATGTATACTATGAACCTATCAACGATGACTAACTTCCTAAAACCACCCTACACGCAGTAGGTCGGTTGAGGACGACGCGGATAACTTACTCGAACACGAAGACTCGAGGCACCTGGAACGACGAATTCCCGTTGACGAAGCTCACGTTCCACGAAGTACGGTTAACAAACCCACTGTCCGCCGTGAAAACGGCGTTAGAAACTTATTAGATGTACGGTTAAAATCCTTTTTCCGCCGTGAAAACGGCGTTAGAAACTTATTACGGTATACAACTATGAAATTATTTATTACGGCAACAACCAGTGAAATTTGGGTGCTCGATAAGCGCGGTGGCTAAGGGAGCGGGAAGGCGTCTGCGATCAGCGTGCGCTCGAGAACGCACGCAGACCGAGACTGCGCGTTGTTTCGTAAATTCTTTCTATTACAACACAAATGCTAAATAAAAGCTTTTGAAATATGCTTCTTCTATTCTTCGTTTTTTGGTTCCCCTCCACGGGAAGGGCAGGAGGACATCAAAATGCTCTGACGCATACTCCGCGCGCGCGATCGGAGTTATGTGGGACTCGTCCCGACGCCTACCAGAACCATACTCACTAAAAAACCCCCTGTCGGCTCGTGCATTTTTGCCACTCAGCCTTCATCTGAGCGACGGCCAATCGGAGAAAGAGGCCGCGCTAGCGGGGCCCTTAAGGGGTCACCCGCTGGGATTTACATAGCACTGAAGGTGCTCAAAAATGAAAAGTAAATAATAAAAAACATTAAAAATTGAAAAATAAAATTGCGTTAATTCGGATTTACGTTAGAATTAGAATTTACGTTAGAATTAGAATTTGCGGCCTGAAGGGCCTCGAGATCTAAAGTTAACTGCGTGCGATCGCTCGTGTGCGCGTTTCTCGGTCTAGCGATTTTGTATATCGAATCTAACACAGGAGCAGTATATGAGACTGAATCTCGAACAAGATGATTGGGATGGGATTCGGCGCGTTTGAAGAACGATTCTGAGAGTGTTTTGAGGTGCTGTTGCACTGTAGGTAGTTCAAGATCTCTGTGCAGGTCCGCGTTACGCACGTACCAAGGTGCGTTTGTGGCCCTGCGGCAGAAGAGATTTTGAACTACCTGCAGTTTGTACAGGACGGAGGGTTTGGCGTGGGCAAATACTGGCGAGGCATACGTCATGACGGGTCTAACGCAGACCTTATAAAGCGTACGTTTATTCCTAAAAGACATTTTACTTTTTCTTCCTATCATACTATATAGACGGCTTAAGTAAAAACGCGCGAGTTTCATTACTCTATCAACGTGTGGCTTGAAAGAAAGCGTCTGATCTAAGGTGACGCCTAAGTATTTGATACTGCGCTTCCAGGGGATGGGAATACCTAACAAACGAATGTGCGGATCGTTGTGGCGATTACGACGTTTGTGGTCGAATTGAATAGCAGAACTCTTTTCTGGGTTGACATCGATACGCCATTTTTGAAACCAAACACCGAGGACGTTTACGCCTTTTGGAGTCTGGTGATGTTATACGGGATCGCTTGGCTTTTAGTGCATAGGGCGGTATCGTCTGCAAAGAGGGCGAGTTCTGAGAGGATGTGGTTAGTGTACACAGTGTACAGCAGAGGGGCGAGGACTGAGCCTTGCGGGACTCCAGCCTTTATGGGACGAGGCGCGGAGAGCGTGCCTTCATGTTTGAATCGAAAAGTACGGTCTTTAAGAAACGACGCTATTAATCTGACCAGGCGAGCCGGTAAGCCTATTTTACAGAGTTTAAA
This sequence comes from Marasmarcha lunaedactyla, assembly GCA_923062675.1. NCBI lineage: Eukaryota > Metazoa > Arthropoda > Insecta > Lepidoptera > Pterophoridae > Marasmarcha > Marasmarcha lunaedactyla. The sequence goes on from OV281350.1 coordinate 26,451,221, forward strand.
AACGAGACCGCTGTGCCAGACTTTGTCGAAAGCCTTGGCTACGTCAAAGAGAACCGCGATTGTTTTTTTACGACGCTGAGAGAATCCTTCGAGTATGTACTCGACGATTCGATGGACTTGCTGAGGGCAGGAGTGCTTAGCGCGAAAGCCGAACTGGTGGGGAATAATAAGAGGGTCGCCATCCGTTGGAAACAGATGGTTCCGCATTCGAGAGAGTATGACTCTTTCGAGAAGTTTAGACATTGCCTTGAGGAGGCTGATGGGTCTGTGATTAGCCGGGACATTCAGAGGTTTACCCGGCTTGGGAATGCCTGTGACTGTCGCTTCTTTCCAGGCTTTTGGAAAGTAGCTATGGTCGAAGCAGGCATTGAAGATAATAGCTAACAAGGTAAGCACCTGCTGGGGCAAGTGCTTAAGTGCGTGGTTGGAAATTCCATCCGCACCCGGAGCCTTTTTGGACTTTTGCTTTCTAATGAGAAGCAAGATTTGATCATTAGAGACTGTGACGGGGTCGTCGGTGATAGGGAGAGTTTCTCTCCGGAGAACTTTGTCCTCCACCGCCTGGATGTGGGAGGGATCCGCGGGTTGCGTGCTGGGTGAACATTGTGCCGCTATGCTGTCGGCGAAGCATTCGGCTTTCTCTTCGACTTCAAAGGCAATAGTGCCGTCGGGACGAGTGAGAGGAGGAACGTGAGAGGCGGTGTCTACGCGTAAGGCTCGGGCCATTCGATAATACGCTTGGTGGGACGGGGAGATATTCACCATGAGATCGTTAAACTGAGTGTTACGGAGTTCCGCGAGGCGAGACCTAACTTTACGTTGAAGCTGATTCGCAGCTGTTCTGTATGCTGGCGTGGGATATTTATTTGCTCTCCGGAGAGCCACGTTCTTGGCTTTAGTGAGATTGCTAACGGCTAGGGGAAGCGCGGGTTTGCTTTGCTTAGCAACCTTTTCATTGTCGCTGATGGCTGAGTTAATAGCATCGGTTAGAGAGTTGACTAATGAATCTATTTTATCCGGGCTATCTAATTGGTCAGGCGAAATCGCGAGCGGAGAGTTAGGGGCCTCTAAGGCTGAAACTAACGTATTTTTAAAGCCTTTCCAGTTGGTAAAGGTCTTAGGAGATGTGACGTTAACGTTGGGCGTACCTAGCACGAGGGAGACGGGGCGATGTTCGGAGCCTAGGTCATCAAGCGGTTCGTTAGACCTTAGGTCAAGATTGATTCGCTTGATAATTGCAAAGTCGAGGATGTCAGGAGAGTAGGTCGGGTTGTTGGGATAGTGAGTGGGAGTGATGGGGGATATGACGTCTAAATCAAGGGAGTTAGTGATGTCGAGGAGAGCGATACCGCTGGTGTTGGTCGATAGGCATGTCCAGTCAGTATGTTTGGAGTTAAAGTCTCCGAACATAATGACTGAATGGCCGAGGGCGAGAATGGCCTCTAAGTCGCTGCGGATTGGAGTGGAGCCACATGGTATGTAGACTGAAGCTATGATGATGGTCGGATGACCAGTCATAGCCAATCTACACACAGTGGCTTCCATGTTGAGGAGAGGAGGGGTAGGGAGAGGACAGCAATGGAAGCCTCTTTTGTAATATATAGCGGTGCCGCCGTAACCGTCGGAGTTGGGCCTATCGTTGCGAGTAAACGCGTACTTAGGAATAGCGTATCCCCTGGAGCGGTTCGGAGTAAGCCATGTCTCCTGGAGAAGGAATAAGTCAGGTTCTTTGTTCTGAAGGAACAGTTTAATCGCGGGAAGGTTAGTGCTAAGGCTACGAGCGTTAAAAGATACTAGGGATAAGCCCTTAGGTTTAATACGACTGGACGCGGGATTCGCGGGTCTAGACATTAAAATTAATTTATTTACGAATTTATACAAAAATAAAAGAATTTACAACGAACTTAGGAGCGAGTGATGCTCGGCTAACGGGAATAAACGCTCTTGAGGAGAGCGGGCGGCTCGCAGTTTGCGTGCGAGTACGGAAATTTCGTTAATGTCGACGTTTTTAATGACGTCGAACACGGTCTTCATGTCCTCAGCCAACGATGACTGAGGTGAAGATGACAACGCGGGACGCGGCCCTACGGAAGCTACGGGAGCTGGGATAGGTCGGGAAGGTGCAAGCGGGACGGCCAAGACAGAACCGGAGTAGGCTTCGGCTGAACGGGCTTTGCTTCCGGGGGACCCCGGTTGCGCAGCGGCGGGAAGTTAGTGGGAGTGAGCGTCGGCGCCGGTTTAGGCGCGACCCTCTTGACGGTGGAGCGCGGAGCGCGGGCAACCCCTGTAGTTTGCTGTGTGGCCGGACTGGCCGCACACTACGGAGTGTGTCGTCAATAAATTGACAACAAAAACCGGCCGTAGACCTGACGAAGTTGGGTTGCACTAAAAGTGCGGGATTGACTGCGTTACGACCGGCCGGAGCCGGCCGCAGAGCGAGTCTCTGACTACGTACAGGCGCCAAGCGTCAAGTACGCAGCCAGAAAGACAGCCCGAGTCTTGCGAACCACTATCGAATTTAATCGACCGTGGTAAGCTCAACCCTGTTGTTGCTGCACTCACCGAGGTGAGGTTTTTAATTCAAGGGGTGCACAGAGTGCGGGATTGACTACGTTACGACCGGCCGGGGCCGGCCGCAGAGCAAGTCTCTGACTACGTAGCAAGCGCCAAGCGTCAAGTACGCAGCCAGAAAAACAGCCCGAGCCTCGCGAACCACTATCGAATTTAATCGACCGCGGTAAGCTCAGCTCTGTTGTTGCTGTGCAAGAGACCGACTTACTTGCAGCCGATCGAAACCGGCCGCAGCGTAAGCCCTGAAGAGGCTAACAGCGTATGAGTGTTGCGAACGAGTTGACGTCGTGAGACGACAATCGTGACTCAACTGCTGGAGCGACCGCGAACACGTCCGAGCGGGGCCGGACGCAGAACGGATCTGAGAGTGGCGTTTGAGTATTGATACGAGAGAAGTCGTGAGACAACAATCGTGACTCGGCAGCCGGGAGCGACCTTCAACACGTCCGAACGGGTCCGGACGCAGATCGGGTCTGTGTGTGCTTTTTTCGTTTAGATGCTTCAATAACAATGATTGTCGGGGTGCGTAGCTTGGTAGCGCAACTAGCTGTTGCACAAGGTGTGAAACGATTGTAGATTCATATTTCGAAAAGTCCTGGCTGGACAGTTGATTTCTTAGCTATTCCAGTTTTAAAACCAAGTAGAGGTCTATCTTTAGGTAAAATTAACTAGATAACTGTATTTTAATTTGCTCGATTCTGAAATCCTAACTCTTATTATAACCGTAACAAATTAATGGATCATTCTCGTCACGTTGTGGGACTACTACTTACAGAAAGTTTATTTTATAATATAATTTCATTATTTTCATTACGATGTCTGCAGAAAAGTAAGCGCTTAAATCGCACAATTCGTATTCTAAAAATGCAGTCAAATACATAATTTTCTTTGATATAGCGTAGTACGCGTGGAGATATGAATATTAAACGAGGCTCATTCACCGGGAAATTGCTTTTCAACTCAATTTCTCATCGAGGACATTTTTTGTAAGAAGCAGATTTATAATTCGTTTGCTGAAGGGCTATTGACAATGTAAACTATATTAATTATTGTTTAAGGAGTTAGCGGGATTCATAGAAAGATTTTGAGTTTTATTATAGAGTTTCCTCGCTAGCAACGCTGCCGAAATACTGAAAACTCTATAAACATATAATATGATGAATTAAACTATAAAGTAGAAGACAAACTTTATATAGATACAAAATGTGCATACATTTTTTATGTTTACATCTGTATTTTTATATTTATAGTTCCACACACATAACGCCAAACGTAAGCTCAGGAGCTTGGCTTTCATAATAATATGATCTAATAACTTTTTAAAACGTTAGAACAACATTTTTAAACTTCTTTTAAATATAGAATTAAAAAAAGATTTAAGACTATATGCATAATTTACTACCTTATTAGATATAAAATATGAAATTTAATTGTTAGTTATTTAGTTTGTGTGAGATAGGTAGGTGCTCGTCTCTTCTCTTCGCACAACATATCTATCGCAGCGCAATCAGCAATACAGCAATGCCAATACTTATTACATTTTCAAACTGGAATATATTGCTTTGTTCAATGAAAATTGCAATTTATGTTACACTTCATTGAGTCCTGGAACATTTTTTTATGTAGGTATAAATAATTGTTTTGGCAGATATAAAAGAATTTAACAAGGTTCTTTACGATGTTGCAAGAAAAAAGAATTTTATTTCTGTATCATTATTTTCTGTATATTTTTAATTGTGAGATTGATGTCAAGTGTTTCATAGGTACGGTTTGCTTTTACCTGACTGTAAGAAGGAGGGTTATGTTTTTCAGTGTTTGTATGCATTTCTGTGGCACGCTCTAAAGCTTTAACCTAGGAACCTACACAATCAACATGGGGTGTCTTTAGATTAGTCTCAGTTATTAGAGTAACGTACGGTATATTTCCATTATTTAGGGGATTCCAAGAGAACAGGAATTATACGGGTAAACCACTTTAGCAGTCGAGTTTTAGTTGTTTTTTAGAACCAAATTTCCAGTTAAGTCAAAAATGGATTGAACCAAATTACCAAAATTATAAAAAAAAACCATAGCAATGGTTAAAATCACGTCATAACTCACGCTCACCATCAACGCTCGATCTGGACCGGGTAGTGGTATATTTTCGGTCAAGTTAACTGTCAAAGTACAGGTTTAATCTAAGTTAACAATAACGCAACATAGCATGGTACAACACAGAATTGTTGCATTCCACGTCATTGTTATTGTCTTTGTTATTGCTAAAGGTAATATTTTTGTTGCTAAAGGTAATATTTTTGTTGCTAAAGGTAATATTTTTGTTGCTAAAGGTAATGTTGACTCAAACAAGAACTGAGCCTGTGGAGCGTTAACCTTAATTTGTCTAATTCAGCAGCTTGTGTTATCTACACATTATGTAATTAGTTTTGCTTTAGTGCAGAAATTGAAATATACTGAAAAAATATATAAGAGAGGTAAATATACATATTTATATCTATATACCTCTATATATTTATATACATACAAAATGCGATAAGCCGCTACCTCTAAATGAAATAAATTATGATTTTTGTCACATCTCAAAAGTATTGGTTATAAAATAAATAAATAAATAAGTTTGATTCACAATATTATAAGCACCTATTTAGACAAATTATAACCCAGTTTGTTAATATATATGTTGTAGGTATACGGAAGAGCTCTGCAGCCACTCCCACCGTGGTATTCAATTTATAACTAGTTATTAATAACATTATTTCGACAAACTATATAAAGAAAACGTCAGTGTTAGATGGAAGTAAACAAAATTTTACAAAAAAGTTATTTAATCCATTTTACGAAAACCAACCAACACTTCTTCAGCTCTCATTAACAACATTTCACCTCATTAAACGCATTAGAGTAAGATCCTGGCGCGAACAGACATTAGCTACTTTCTGTATAACAAAGAGAGATTATAAAGCTGAGTAGAATACACGACGTATCTTAAGCAACCCTTAACTTAAATTGGCCGTCGGCTCTGGCTACCAGGTATTCATATGTACATAGTACTTGTTAATTTTGTTACTTTAAGTATTAGTTATGTCCGGGGGCCCGGGATCATAAACTTTATTATTTTATTTTAATTCACGCAGGCAGAATAGGCAGCGCCGCTTGTTCGGTTACATGTCAAGAGGTGTACCGTGATGTAATGAGTGAACACATGAACAATCCAGGCTGGCGATATATATCCAGGAGCTACAAGTGGCGTGTTTGGTCAGGGGGAGTCTGCGTAATGTGAACTTTTAATGCTGAGGAGGTGAAAAGAACATTGTGTAAGTTAAATAAGGGCGATTCCTGATACCAGTAACGCGTCACCTGCAGTAAATATAACATCTACATCCCATCCGGCTGTGTTGCGGAATTAGATCACTTTCCGCTGCTTTATATAAGTTTATTTAATTACATAATCACATTCACGACAATCTTTTTGTACTTTAGTTTTATTACGATATTCACTATAGTTAAATGAATATACGGGATTCTTACCACGACTTTCGATTTTGATTTCACGCGTCCGATGTTTCATAATGTAGCAAGCACCGTGATCGTATACTGCGGATGTAGGTAGGTGGCGGTGACAGTTAGAGCCTAGAGAGAGAGTTCGATCGATTTATCTGCCTCTAAATATAAATATAATATGATATATACAATAAGAAAATAATCGCGATAGTTAAAAAAAGTTACTATTACGATATTCGCGATACGAATGTGTAGCGTATGTACCCACCAGGTGTCTATACACAGTGGTGTTAGTTTATGGCATTTTCATTACTCTCTGGTAACTTTCATGAACATTATCTTAATGAAAACATTTTAGACCACATCTCGTCCCAATTCAACTGAACGCGAGAGCTAATGGTAAAACATCCTGTTGCGATTTCTGAATTTGTATGACAGTCACCATTAAACCATCTTACTGTTCACACGTACTAGTTTCCTTTATATCACAACAAGCTAATTTGAACCTCAATATCAACGCTTTAAGACTCAATATAACACATCCATATCCAATAAAAAAATATAACGTTTATTCGAATGAATTGGTCGAATCTCTTATTGATCCTTATTGTGAAAGATACCGTTATTGACGCGTATCACCTTTCTAAGGAACTACATGAGACTGGTCACTGCTTGACTTCTTGAAGTATGGCTTCTTGCGATTATTTTATTAATCACCACATTCGTTCCAAATAAAGCAGCTTTCTGATTAAACAATACATTTTAAAATCGTTTAAATACAAAAAACAAACAAACAAATAAAAACAAAAAAAATAAAAATCCATTATAAGGAGGTGGTAAAAGACATTCCTGAAAACAAGACTGTTTATCACGTGGTACAATAAAAGACGGCAGGTTTCAATAAAATGACGGAAACATTTACGTAAGTAGGCAGGATAAGTACGGTCGAATCCGTCATAGACGAAAGCTTTGTTGCTACCTCCAGAATCCCTCCGTCCATTTGACTCAATTTTATTTTGTACAATTCCATAAAAAGGCCTTTCACTGCAAAATAATCTTGACATTTAGACTTTTTAAAAGCGAATACGGTTTAGATTTTTTTTTTGTAAAATAATGTCTTACTGTCATATATTTATTAATATTATAAATAGTTTGCGTTTTTATTCAGAAGGCTGATAAAAAATTAACATCATCGGTAATAAATTCAAAGCGGCTAACTGATATCATTTAACAATTAAATTAGATTTGCATTATTCGAAGTGAAACTTTTTCGTACAAATTTGTAAATTAACTTTATTAGTAGTTTATTCACCTTACTACGAGCATTTCCTAAAAAACAAATGAAATAGAAGCGTGCTCATTTCAGTTGTTAGGGAGCTATTCATTCCACCAATTCGGACATTACAATCACCTTACAGAGGAAGCAAACAAATGACCGTAGATTTAAATCCAATAGGAACTTGATTAGATCCTGACTTATTGAATCAATTGAAGGCGATTGATCGGAGAGCTTTAACATAATATTCCAATCACGGAATGACAAATAAAATTCTTCAATACTTTATGATTGAAATATGATAATTTACTTCTGTTTCTTAAATTATTTTAGCTACTGCCAGTAATTACTAATTTTTTTGATGATTCCTGTAATTTTTTTCATTTAAGGCACTTACAGATAATGTTATGCGATTTGGTCTGGCTTATTCAGACAGCTAACTCAGACAAGGATTCTACCACAAGGCTGTCGTCTCTAACATGAATTCAGCCGTACGCCACATCCTCTTCTTTACTTACAAAGATTACCCGACGGTGAATTTGTCCCTTACATCGTTAAAATTTTTACTAACCATATTTACTTAAATTAAAAAATTCTATTCTATATTTAGTGTAGTGGAAACCACCACTTACCATTTCAGAGCACAACAATATTCTAGGCAATGAAACAGCTTTTATTTTGATTTTACTTTTGCATATTAAATGAAGCAAATAAATTCTCAAGCTGAATGTACGTTTACGAATGTGCCTTGAATGCAATTCGATTTATTAATAGACCAAATAAAGCGGAACGAATCTAAAACAAAATTAATTATTTACTAGATAAGATGTCATATTTAAATATTTACGTTGATTACGGAAACTTTATAAATCTTGAACCTTTATACAAACTAAGTCCCATTAAAAACTAAATATTTCGTTACAAAGAAGACACAGCATAGATCCGCAAGTAGAATTAAAAATTACTTCTACTCATTGAAACAACATAACACAAGGACATTTATAACTTCTACTTATTGAAACAACATAACGCAAGGACATTTATAACTTCTACTTATTGAAACAACGTAACGCAAGGACATTTATAACTTCTACTTATTGAAACAACATAACGCATGGACATTTACAATACCATTTAATTATTGACTTGACTCTGCTATTTATTTTGGTTTTTATTTAGGAAATATAAGGATTCTTATTTAGAATCGTTCTATTATTCATATCCAAATAAATAATAAATGGAAAGGTTAATGTGATCAATTGTTGATTGTATTGTTGTTTATTTAGGTCGGGATGTTCAGTGTTCACCACGTGGTCCCCAACGTTGGGACATTGCTGAGGAGGCTACGACCCACAAATCTACGACCCAAAAAAGATAAATCAATAAACAAACAAGATAAACAATTAAAACATGATTTATGGACACATGTGTCAATGGGGCCGATGCCACTTACCACCAGGTAAATCCAATGCTCGTGCGCCGTCTGTGTCGAAGTTAAAAACAGGTTACATAAATTAAAGGTGTAAATAATGAAACAACACATAGACAGCCTCGACCCAACAATACAAAGACAACTATACTCGCAGGATCAAGTTGTGACGAAATATATGATTTGCACATTAGTTCACGTTTATAATTTTTCTGTGATCCTTTTATATACTAAAAATATTCTTTGTGTGGAAATATATTCTAAAGTCACAGCTCATAGCTAAGATACGATCAACATATTTTCATTATAATTACATTTGAAAAGTAATTGACACAAACTAATTAAAGTCAAACTAAATGAAATACTTAAAATCAAGCAGGCGTCATGAGTAGAAATACGTACATAATTTTTATAATACAAATTCTGCTTTTCTTTTATTTTTTTACATGAAATAATTTTACATGAAACATTCTCTTTCCTTTATTTTCTCCTTAATTTGTACTAATTTACTATTTCGTCTTCACTTTCTACCTGGCGGAATAGAAAATTAACGCCTGCTAATTCATAAACAGATGATGTTAATCGTATTGTAAAATAAAGGAAGGTTAAGCCAAAATTTTGCACATAAGCACTTACAATAATAATGATACATGTTCAAATAAGCGTTGAATCAAATACAAAGATAACACATTTCTTAGAATTTATTCGGTCTCCATAATAATATTTCTTTAAATTGAAACTTCTATAGTTATTTTTTATGTATCTATTATAGTATAAGTTATATATGTGCTTTTAATATTTAAAGTTATCCAGCGCTGACTTGCGTTTTTACGCTCAAAAAATTACTAACCGGGCCAAGAGGAACAATTCTATTACAAACATCTCAGATACTATACGATGTAATTTCTACCAAAACGAGGTATCTATGTTCTTGTGTTTATTCTGAATCATACTCCTCATCCTAAAATATATTTTTCTGCGTAAGCTGTCACAAAAAGACATCAAAACCCCTCGGGGTGCCAAAACCAAACCACTCGTAAATCATTCTGGCGTTTATCCAAAACATCGCATGAATACAAACCGCCTTTGGACCACAGCACGCCCGGAACCTTGTACTTTGAACTTGGTCAATCGATAAATTGAATGATATCGCCCAAGGGACGTTTTGTGCCTACGGTATGATAAAGGGGGAAATTAATTAATTTAATAACACTGTCTCCTCTAGGAATAATAATGATATTTACAGATGCTTGTTAAAAGTTGAACCATTTTCGGTTACCTGCTCGTACCACATATTAATTCTGTTTATATTTCTGAGACAGTCAGAAAATTGTAAACGCAGTGTTAAATAAATAATGAATTTTATTTTTTTTAGATAAATTATTTGCAATTTTTCATAAACATATTTTTAAAACTACTTTTTGATATACAGATAATTCAAAGAGAATTTTCGTACCCACTTTACCTGTGAAAATAAGGGTTAGACTGTTTGAAAGAACGTTAGGTAAGCAAAACAATAATATGTATAAAAATATCTCACTTTGTTTAGTTTCAGTTGACAATTTTTTGTATTGCGAACATCTTTCAATTGGACAAGACGGAGGTCCCTGGTTCGAGTCCCGGCCGGGGCATTAATTTGAGTGATGAACACAGATGTTTGTTCTCAGGTCATGGTTGTTTGTATTTATATACGTATGTTTATTCTGGGTTTCCCTCAGTTCGCTGTATGGTGATCCATAACACAAGCTTTGTTTACTTTAGGACCATTCAGATGGTGTGTTTTTCCGGGGAATTAAAAAAAAATCGACATTATATGAACGTTTCTAAGAGACTTAGGAATAAGACCAGTAGCGTTTGGATAGATATAGTTAAATGGAGAAGTTGAATATCTCAGTCTAGTCTGAGGAGGATATGTTCTTACAAAGAATGGCTTTTTGTCGATGAAATTGAGTATATTTGCAAACACTATAAACGCCTGTGTTACGTATACTATATATTGTCTGTGCTGTGTCGATTGTATTATGTACCATTATGTTGTCTTTGTCAGACAGAATTGTCGTCTCGCTCGTCTTGTTTAGTCTTAGGAATACAAGTATTTTAAATGTACGACTTATTTTATTTCCTCAAATCAAAGGATACAACATGGTGTCAGAAGTATAAAAATAATTACTTGCAAGTCGGAATAAGTCAAGAAAAATTCGTCGGAAAAGTCAAGTGAGGAAAATAAAACTCGAGCGTCGTCTGTCCATGTGCTGCCAACAAAATGGCGCACGAGAATCGAAACTTTAAAACAGTCGTCCAGTCAAATAACAACGCTATGTTACCACCAAGCAACTTTGTCTTGGATATGCAAGCTTCAAATATGGCCATAAGTTGGCGAAACTTTAAAACAAGTCTAAAAATCTACATGGTTGCAAATAACCTCCAAGATGAGACAAATCAACGAAAGGTCGCAATACTTCTAAACACTATAGGACACGAGGCACTCCAGGTCTTCTACTCTTTCAACATCGACATGTCGGAAATTAAATACGATGAGCTCTTGGACAAATTCGAAAAGCACTTCTTACCAAAAGTGAATACGTCAGTGGAACGGCACAAACTGTTTAATAGGAAACAGACACAGGATAGAGAAATTGAAGCGTATGCCACAGACCTGAAAAATATCAGTTTGCAATGCGATTTCGGCGAGAAAGCCGATGATATATTGAAAGATATATTTTCCTGGAATCTCAATACTACTTGCGCCTACATACGAGAACGGATTTTAATTGAAAAACCAAAAACTTTCGAGGATGCGCTAAGTCTAGCTAAAACTATGCGAAACACAAAGATCGATTCAGCGTCGCTGAGTTCCAACGATTACAAAATAGCCGCCGTACAGGCCTCCAGATGTAGTCGTCAGTCAAGTCAATGGTCAAATCGTCAAAACCGTCAAAGATCACCTACTAGGGATCATAAGTCAGTCGCCTCTCGTCCAACAAGTCCGATGATGAACCATCAGTCATACTACCGTCAGTCAAGTCCTACGAGGAAAAGTCAGTCATATAGCCGCCAATCAAGCCCATCAAAATGTCAACGGTGTGGACAAGTCCATAGAACCAGATGTCCTGCATTAGGTGTTACCTGCAATATCTGCCACAAGCCAAATCATTTTGCCAAGTGTTGTCGCTACAAGCAAGTCCATCTAGTTAAAGAAGAAGAAGATTCGGTAGTAATAGGTAATCAAGATACATATTTTCTAAATAGTCTATTTACCAATGAAATTTCCTCAACTACAAAAAATAATTATGTCATAAAACTTAAAATATACGACCAAAACATTGATTTTTTGTTGGATACAGGTGCAGATACTAACATTTTGTCATTTAATATTTATAAAAGTCTCCATTTGCCTTTAAGTAACATCAAAAGTAGTAGTCATAACTTATCAACCTTTAGTGGTGAAGTCATACCTACTGTTGGCCAGTGCCCTTTGTCTGTCCATCATAATAACAATACATACACACTTAACTTTCACATAGTAGACATGCCATGTAAAAATATAATAGGTCGCAATAGTGGTGAGGCTCTTAAACTCATCAAAAGAATATATAATGTCCATTTTACAAAGCCCATTGAGTCAGATAAAGAAGTTAAGTCAAGTTGTCAAAAGAAGTCAAGTTGTCAGAATATAGCAAGAAACCTAATTTATTGGCCTAACATTTACAATGATATTGAGAATTATGTTAATAACTGTCATATTTGTTTAACCATGAGAAGAGGTAATTCTAAAGAGCCACTCCTGCCTCATGAAATTAAATTGATTCCTTGGTATAAAGTAGGTGTAGATTTGTTCGATTTGAATAGCCAAAAATATATAATAGTTGTTGATTACTTTTCTAAATATGTAGAACTTGTTCAGCTGAAAGAAGGATCTTCAAGTAATATAGTCATAAAACACCTAAAGTCAATATTTTCCAGACATGGTATCCCCAATATTATGATGTCTGACCATGGACCACCTTTCAATTCTAAGGAATTTAAAGATTTTGCTTCAAATTGGCAAATTCAACACATAACATCAAGCCCTTACCTCAGTCGCTCTAATGGTCTTGTAGAAAGAACAATAGGTACCATAAAAAACATACTAAAAAAATGTTATTTAGATAAATCTGACCCACACTCAGCTTTGTTACAATACCGAAATACGCCTAAAGATAATACTCAATATTCACCAGCTCAATTACTTATGTCAAGAACACTTAGAACAAAACTACCTATTCTAGAGAATAAATTAAAACCTAAAATACCTAACTATAGTTTGCTAAAAAATAAAATGACAACACAGAAACACAATTCACAAATTTATTATAATCAACATACAAAACAATTATCTACGTTGAACATAGGTGATAAAATATATTTTAAAAAGCAACCAAACAGCGCTTGGATGCCCGGCACTGTTATACGAGTTGGTCCACAGCCTAGGTCATATGTAATAGCTACTTCTGAAGGTACTTTCCGCCGTAATCGTCAACATATCTTGAAGCCGAAACACCCCATCATAGAGTTCCAATACAGTAGTCCACAAGTAGATCATTACCCCAGCATCATACATAATAAAACACAGTCTCCTACAAAGTCGCCAAGTTCAGTCAGCATACCTGAAACACAAACGAACACAGATCATAACAATTTTAAAACACCAACAAACCTGAATACGAAGTTTTCCTCATTTGGTCGTCCTATAATTAAACCACGTCGTCTTTTATATTAGTCATTATGTATATAATGTATATCAAATCTTATGTGCTAAGGATAATTTGTAACGTTATTTGTATGTCAAAATTTTATTGTTGTTTGTTTACATAACCTATAATTTGTAGTATCAGAATTGAACTGTCAAAGTTAAATTGTAAAAACGCCAAATGTAAATGTCAATCGGATCAGTCAGTTTAAGATGCGTTCATAGTTAATGATACAATGTTAAAAAAAAAAAAAAATGTTCCTATTTTTTCTGTTTTGAATGTTGTGAGCTTTGACTTCTATTTTTGTTAGGGGAGATGTTACGTATACTATATATTGTCTGTGCTGTGTCGATTGTATTATGTACCATTATGTTGTCTTTGTCAGAATTGTCGTCTCGCTCGTCTTGTTTAGTCTTAGGAATACAAGTATTTTAAATGTACAAGACTTATTTTATTTCCTCAAATCAAAGTATACAACAGCCTGTTGAACATTAGTAATTTAAATAATGTACCCGTTTTTTCTTAATTTATAATTATGTGTAGATTTATTGTTCTTGGAGCATGGAACCATAGCTTGACTGTTTGGTTTAACTTATGAGTAGATGTGATCACACTTATCTCTCCTTGTGCATACACGCCTAGTTCACGTATTTCTTTATTTATTTGGATATCCAACAGCAATATTTAAAATAACTATGCTAATGAACATGAATAATTTATATAAGACAGGATATCACATCATGGTTACATTTGTTACAAAAAAATCGTGAAGTGATCGGTGGTAATTGCCGGACTGTGTGTGTGCAGTTGCTTCATGAGGTGGAAATTCTAATATTTACAATTGAGTGAAAGGGATTATACGAAGATTATGACACTTCATATAATTTTAGCAGTATGATAATAGAGTTAAATAATAAATAATGGATTGCTTAGTTTACAAATTATATCTGTTAATTATATAAAATATTGTATCTTGTCTAATGTGTTGATAATTTTTTGTATAATATTTTGTATAAATTTATTTTTAGTTAGTAATTGTTTCTTGGTTTAAAGAAATATTCATTTCGACTGTAGTTAGTTTTACTTGATAAAATGTAAAATAGTTAATTTTTTGATGGACGGAGGTGTCTGGGTACATTTATATTAAACAAAAGGAATCAAATTGGGACAGTCTTATCTTGAATGAACTGTATCGTGTAGGAACAGCACGGCAAATATGTATAAACATTTCTTCCACTCCGATTACGTTGAGATGCCGCGGACATGCCTACCTCATGAAAAGTACTAACAATAAGGTAGACTGCTCTGATTTCCTCCAAACAATCCACTTGAATGTGCCAAACAAAACATTTAGATTTGATCCTCCACAGCACGTTCCATCAGCTCTGTCAAATTAAAGGCTAATGGCTCAGGCTATTAGTGACTGTCATAAAGTGAGCAGGGAGATTGATCTTGAACTGTTCAATACAACTAATACAACAGCAAGACGCTGTAAGCAATGGATTTTTAACAAGTAGTTGGAAAGGTTGTTTTAATGTTATATTTATTGCGTTTCATGTAATAGCTCTGCAACTTGTTGTGAGAACTAATTGTTTTTAGATAACGAGGAAATTTAATTTGCAAACTAGTTTCGGAAGTTGCTGTTTATGGACGACACAAAAAATTATGATGCTATTTCTTAGTTTTAATGTTGTGATGATTACTTTTAAACATTCAGTTGTTATAAGTAGAGACCTGTTACTGGTTTACTGTTATTTTTTAATATGAATTTAGTATGATATAATTTAAGTGTTAGTCTTCTAAAGGTAAATAAATAAGTAATTTCCACTTCCAAGTTAAATAGAAATTTAATTTTAAATGACGTCGGAGTAATGGGCATCGTAGTCTTTAAAAATTAATTAACTGTCGAATATTGATGAGACCCGTACAACAAATGTTGAGACCAATCAATTCAGAATCAACTGTAATTAACATCACTTGGACAGTATAACATTTAACTTCTAAATTAGTTACGTTTACAGGCGAAACTCCGACATAGCCTGGAATACTGCAACACTAATGTGGCAATGGCGCTGGACACATTGCTCAAAGAACAGTTGGTTGTTTGTGCAGCGAAGTTCTCGATGGCAGCCTCCACCATGTCCCGACGGCCGAGTAGCGTAGTGGTCAGTAGCCCTGTCTCATGCGCCGGACGTCCAAGGTTCGAGTCCTGGCCCAGGCATTCATTTGGTTTATTAACAAGTCCAAGCATTCGTCATTCTTTAAAGACTCATGGGTATATTCACATACAGACCAGTTTTCACTAAATCCGAGAGAATGTCAAATGTGGAAGTTCTTATGTCAATCTGATTGAAAATCTAAAGTGATAGCAGTTAATTGAAAGTTCATTTGGGTTTGTTCTCGGGTCGTGGTTGTGGTATGACTTTGGGGTCATACAGTTGGTGTGTTTGCTAAAAAAAAACAGTAAATGTCTTTCGGCTGACATAATGTAGGAATTCGTTTCTGATTTTGTCTTCCTATTAATAGTATAAATGTTGTAACGTTACACGTTCCTTTTCTAATAACTAATAAGTATTTTGGTAAAGAAATAATAAGTAATCTAAAAGATGTATTATTTTATCATATTATTATACTTAATATAATTATGGTTACTCAACTGCGCAAACAAAAAACTATGCTAATGGTTCACTACCTACTTTGCCGCGCGAACCCTAACTTGCTTAGGAATTTTGTGGGCGGAGCCTAAATGGCGTGAGCGCCGGTTTTGCTAGAACATTCGCTGGCCTATGTGACGCAGACCTCGTCCGAGCGTTGGGCAGTGAGCGCGTACTCGTTTTAGTACAATTCTAGCTAGACTTCAGAGATGAAAGGACATTCTCGCTCCGATCGCCGCCCAGTGCGGACGTGCAAGACCCCGTTCTCCGTTGTTTGGTCCCTTCCCGATATTCCGTGGCGCTCAGTCTACTGACGTCACAGTTTAGCGTGTTGGTTCCGTGCTACGGTTTTCAAGGTTTTTATACTCCCTCTGAGTGCTATCGAATTGCGATTTTTCTTTGCGACTAAGCCCCTTAGTCTTCAAAGTGCTGTGCTAAGTTGTGTTGTGCTTGTGCTGAGTGCAGTGTTGTGCCCAGCGTAAGTAGTCTGGTTTCAGTACAAAGGATACTTAACGGTGACAACGAATTTGTACTGAACCAGTCCTTTTTATTTTTATTTTATTTCTCTTCTCTATTTTATTTATTTTTCTCCTATTTTCATATTTATTTTTATCATATCTGTGTGTTTTCGTGTGTATTTGTCCTTTCTGTCGGTAAAGGTTGACCCTAATGCGGTCAACTCTTTACCTGCGCACCCTTTATTAGGTTTCTAGGTAGCGGTGACTACGAATTTGTACTGAACCAGTCCTTTTATTTTTATTTTGTTTCACTTTTACATTTTATTTATTTTCTCAAATTTTCATATTTATTTTTATCATATCTGTGTGTTTTCGTGTGTATTTGTCCTTTCTGTCGGTAAAGGTTGACCCTCACGCGGTCAACTCTTTGCCTGCGCACCCTTTTTTAGGTTTCTAGGTAGCGGCCTTCGGCATACTACGGTTAGTTCTAAGTTATTCTCCCCAGCCCCCCTACCGCGGGTAGGGAGGTTTAGGTACTAGGTTTGCTAGGGAACCTAGGCATTTTTATATATTTATATATAACATATTGTAATTCTCGTTGCGTCCGGCGCCAACTTATCAGATGACGTAATAACGCAGGCCTTACAGGCATCTATCGCGTCCCCGGCCCCTCAGGCCTCCAACGTCGAGACCCCTCAGGTCTACAGCTCTTCCTCGTCTCCCGCCTCGTCCGAGATGGACTGCGAATCGGTCGCATCCTCTCACTCTCCGACTCCGACCCCGCGTCTGATACGTCGTCAGATGCCGTCACCTTAACCGGCTCTCCTGAGCCCGCGTTTCAATTAGTCGCCAAGCGCTCCAAGAAGCGCTCAAAGAAAGCTTCGGTATCATCAATACCCGAGCCCTCCCCGGTGTCTTCAACACCAGCCCCCGCGCCGTTGTAATCGCTCAAAGTAACCGCGTCTCCGTCGGTCCCATCGAAGCCAGCGACGCGCTGCGCTCCCGTCCCGCCGAAGCCTCAGCTCCTTCCGCCCGTCTTCCTGCGTGCAAAAGCGCGCTGGACCACGGTTTCTAACTTGTGCAAAGAGCACAAAATTAATTACTTAAAAGCCGCCAACGCTGGCGAAACAATCAAAATTCAGGTTGCGACCGTCGACGACTTCCGGTATTTCACTAGGCTTCTGTCGGTCAATCAAATCGCGTATCACACCTACGCCCTCCCGGAGGAGCGTAAGATCCGCGCAGTACTACGGGGCGTCCCGTTCGAACTCAGTAATGAATACATTCTCGAGGACCTTAAGTCTCAGGGCTTCCCGGCTGAAGCAGTGCACAAGATGCACTCTAACCGCGGTAGACGCTTTCCGTTAGCTTTAGTTATCTTGTCTAATACTCCCAACTCGAGGGAGATCTTTAGAGAGGCTCGCACAATTTGCGGACTCTCAAATATCTCCGTCGAGCGTCCTAACCCCCGCGGTCACCCTGGGCAGTGCCACCGCTGCCAGCTCTACGGCCACGCAGCGGCTAACTGCTCAGCTCCCCCCAGGTGCGTTAAGTGCCTGGATCCACATATAACGAAGGAGTGCACTCGCACTCCCGAATTTACTTCCCCCCCTGCCTGTGTGCTGTGCTGCCAGTCCGGCCATACAGCCAACTACAGGGGTTGCCCGCGCGCTCCGCGCTCCACCACCAAGAGGGTCGCGCCTAAACCGGCGCCGCCGCTCACTCCCGCTAACTTCCCGCCGCTGCGCAACCGGGGTCCCCCGGAAGCAAAGCCCGTTCAGCCGACGCCTACTCTGGCTCTGTCTTGGAGGCAGCGTCCGGCCGACCCACCTGCACCTTCCCGACCCATCCCAGCTTCCGTAGCTTCCGTAGGGCCGCGTCCCGCTTTGTCATCTTCACCTCAGTCGTCGTTGGCTGAGGACATGAAGACCGTGTTCGACGTCATTCAAAACGTCGATATTAACGAAATTTCCGTACTCGCATGCAAACTGCGAGCCGCCCGCTCTCCTCAAGAGCGTTTATTTGCGTTAGCCGTACATCACTCGCTTCTAAGTTCGTTGTAAATTCTTATTTTTGTATAAATTCGTAAATAAGTAATTTATAATGTCTAGACCCGCGAATCCCGCGTCCAGTCATATTAAACCCAAGGGCTTATCCCTAGTATCTTTTAACGCTCGTAGCCTTAGCACCAACCTTCCCGAGATTAAACTGTTCCTTCAGAACAAAGAACCTGACTTATTCCTTCTCCAGGAGACATGGCTTACTCCAAACCGCTCCAGGGGATACGCTATTCCTAAGTACGCGTTTACACGTAACGATAGGCCCGACGCCGACGGTTTCGGCGGCACCGCTATATATTACAAAAGAGGCTTCCTTTGCTGTCCTCTCCCTACCCCTCCTCTCCTCAACATGGAAGCCACTGTGTGTAGATTGGCTATGACTGGTCATCCGACCATCATCATAGCTTCAATCTACATACCTAGTGGTACCAGACCAATCCGCAGCGACTTTGAGGCCATTCTCGCCCTCGGCCATTCAGTCATTATGTTCGGAGACTTTAACTCCAAACATACTGACTGGACGTGCCTATCGACCAACACCAGCGGTATCGCTCTCCTCGACATCACTAACTCCCTTGACTTAGACGTCATATCCCCCATCACTCCCACTCACTATCCCAACAACCCGACCTATTCTCCTGACATCCTCGACTTTGCAATTATCAAGCGAATCAATCTTGATCTCAGGTCCATCGAACCGCTCGATGACCAAGGCTCCGACCACCGCCCCGTCTCCCTCGTGCTAGGTGCGCCTAACGATAACGTCACATCTCCTAAGACCTTTACCAACTGGAAAGGCTTTAAAAATACGTTAGTTTCAGCCTTAGAGGCACCGAACTCTCCGCTCGCGATTTCGCCCGACCAATTAGATAGCCCGATTAAAATAGATTCAGTAGTCGATACTCTCACTGATGCTATCAACTCAGCCATCAGCGACAACGTAATGATTGCTAAGCAAGGCAAACCCGCGCTTCCCTTAGCCGTTAGCAATCTCATTAAAGCTAAGAACGCGGCTCTCCGGAGAGCCAAGAAATATCCCACGCCCGCATATAGAACAGCTGCGAATCAGCTTCAACGTAAAGTTAGGTCTCGCCTCGCGGAACTCCGTGACACTCAGTTTAACGATCTCATGGAGAATATCTCCCCGTCCCACCAAGCGTATTATCGAATGGCCCGAGCCTTACGCGTAGACACCGCCTCTAACGTTCCTCCTCTCACTCGTCCCGACGGCACCATTGCCTTCGAAGTCGAAGAGAAAGCCGAATGCTTCGCCGACAGCATAGCGACTCAATGTTCGCCCAGCACGCAACCCGCGGATCCCTCCCACATCCAGGCGGTGGAGGACGAAGTTCTCCGCAGAGAATCTCTCCCTATCACCGACGACCCCGTCACAGTCTCTAATGATGAAATCTTGCTTCTCATTAGAAAGCAAAAGTTCAAAAAGGCTCCGGATGCGGACGGAATTTCCAACCACGCACTTAAGCACCTGCCACAGCAGGTGCTTACCTTGTTAGCTATCATCTTCAATGCCTGCTTCGACCATAGCTACTTTCCAAAAGCCTGGAAAGAAGCGACAGTCATAGGCATTCCCAAGCCGGGTATACCTCTGAACATCCCGGCTAATCACAGACCCATCAGCCTCCTCAAGGCAATGTCTAAACTTCTCGAAAGAGTCATACTCTCTCGAATGCGGAACCATCTGTTTCCAACGGATGGCGACCCTCTCATTATTCCCCACCAGTTCGGCTTTCGCGCTAAGCACTCCTGCCCTCAGCAAGTCCATCGAATCGTCGAGTACATACTCGAAGGATTCTATCCGCGTCGTAAGAAAACAATCGCGGTTCTCTTTGACGTAGCCAAGGCTTTCGATAAAGTCTGGCACAGCGGTCTCGTTTTTAAACTCTACAAGATAGGCTTACCGGTTCGCCTAGTCAGATTAATCGCATCGTTTCTTAAACACCGTACGTTTCGATTCAAACATGAAGGCACGCTCTCCGTGCCTCGTCCCATATAGGCTGGAGTCCCGCAAGGCTCAGTCCTCGCCCCTCTGCTGTACACCGTGTACACTAACGACATCCCCATCCCGCCGAAAGGCGTCGAACTCGCCCTCTTTGCAGATGATACCGCCCTTTTTACTAAAGGTCAATCGATCCCGTATAACATCCCCAGACTCCAAAAGGCCGTAAACGCCCTCGGTGTTTGGTTTCAAAAATGGTGTATCGATGTCAACCCAGAAGAGAGTTCTGCCATTCAATTCAACCACAAACGTCGTAATCGCCGCAACGATCCCCACATTCGAATGTTAGGTATTCCCATCCCCTGGAAGCGCAGTACTAAATACTTAGGCGTCACATTAGATCAGACGCTTTCTTTCAAGCCACACGTCGATAGAGTAACGAAACTCGCGCGTTTCTACTTAAGCCGCTTAAATAGTATGATAGGTAGAAAAAGTAAAATGTCTTTTAGAAATAAACGTACGCTTTATAAGGTCTGCGTTAGACCCGTCATGTCATATGCTTCGCCAGTCTTTGCCCACGCCAATCCCTCCGTCCTGTATAAGCTGCAGGTAGTTCAAAATCTCTTCTGCCGCAGGGCCACAAACGCACCTTGGTACGTGCGCAACGCGGACCTGCACAGAGATCTTGAACTACCTACAGTGCAACAGCACCTCAAAACACTCTCAGAATCGTTCTTCAAACGCGCCGAATCCCATCCCAATCATCTTGTTCGAGATTCAGTCTCATATACTGCTCCTGTGTTAGATTCGAAATTCAAAGTCGCTAGGCCGAGAAACGCGCACACTGGCGAACCAACGCAGTTAACTTTAGATCTCGAGGCCCTTTAGGCCGCAAATCCTAATTATAACGTAAATTCTAATTCTAACGTAAATCCGAATTAATGCAATGTTATTTTTCATTTTTAATGTTTTTTATTTTACTTTCCATTTTTGAGCACCTTCAGTGCTATGTAAATCCCAGCGGGTGACCCCTTAAGGGCCCCGCTAGCGTGGCCTCTTTCTCCAATTGGCCGTCGCTCAGACGAAGGATGAGTGGCAAAAATGCACGAGCCGACAGGGGGTTTTTTAGTGGGTATGGTCCTGGTAGGCGTCGGGACGAGTCCCACATAACTTCGATCGCGCGCGCGGAGTATGCGTCAGAGCATTTTTTATGTCCTCCTGCTCTTCCCGTGGAGGGGAACCAAAAAAAAAAAGAGATGAAAAGTAAAGTTTTTTGAACATTGATAATTGCTGTCGTACGACGTTTTTGTGCGCAGCATATTTTTTGATTTAAAAAACAAGTATACACGTATTGTATTTGCGCCTTTGTTCGCCTACCGAACAAAGGAAATTATATCTTGAAATCGTTATTCCCCGAAAGGGTAAGTTGATGATCTTTTATTTTAAATAGTGAACCATAGTTATAAGTACTTGTTACAAAATAAGTTGTGTGGTGTATGAACTAGATTTTATTTTGTGTACCTAGGTACTTGTATTAGCTTCTCGCTTCGCTTTTTGCGCTTTGTTTAAATTGCAAAGGAGGGTTATGATTTTTTTTTGTTACAAGAGTACCTACCTAAATTAAATAAAATAGATTTTTTTATAACGTAGTTTTGTACTTTATTAAAAATAAGTAAATGCTTGCTTTGTTCTTTTAAATAAATAAATTATTTGTTTTAAAAGGTTTTTGCACTCCGTTCTGATTGCGATCTTATTAGCCACCTCACCATCTACTTTCTTTACCTACCCGTCTTCCTTGCTTAGGCATGGCTTAGGCGTGTTTGCGATCGCAATCAGCGGACTTAACTAAAGTTTTTTGTGTTCTAATTATGTGGAACGTCGTTCCAGGGAACTAAGCTGGAACTAAGCTGGGACTAAGTTAAAGCTAGTTGAAGCCCCTGTCTTGGTTCAACACACAGCCCGCGTCCTGCTGCTGACCGCTGCCACGAGCCACCTTCCATCCTCGGCCGCCTCAGGGAAGTACGGGACTGTGGAGGCAAACAATAGTCGGGATCCGACCCTGCGACCCTAATTATTTTTAAAATTAAAATTCTTTTGTTGACCGGTTGTGCCGTGTATTATTTATTAACTTACCAACACGTCATTACCGTATGTCACAATGTTACAGGTTTTTGTTTGGCTGTTTGTCAATCAGTCGCGAAAAAACTGCTGAATGGATGTAGATAACATTAGGCCTATGGATAGAATGTGACCTAATAGCATAAAGGCTAATTTCTCTTGTTTTTAATAAATCATGAAGCGAATTAATATTTTTCCGGGAAGAGTGAGCGAAGCTGCGCGACAAAGCTTATCGTATATAATCGGTATTAAATCTTTTAACTACGTTCTTCTTGGTTTTTTAAACATCAGCTACCATCTTGAAGATTGCACTTAATACGTCAGTAACGCCAACAATTGCAATATTTTTCATATGAGCATTATTTCATATCGATCGGGTGAATACACTTACTAAATGCTAAAAAAATAAGACATAATTAAAAATTTAAAATATTGTAAAGAACTAAAATAATACGTGACATGAAATACATATAAGCATGCTTAATTGTTAGGCATTGGAAAAAACACTAATGATATCCTTTCGAAACCTTTGTGAAGACACGTAAAAAATGTCAATATTCGAGAATAAATTGTGCTCTAATAAGGAAGTTATTTTTAGTATAGTTTGTTTTGGAGTTCTTTCATGTCATCAGCATAAATCAAGCATCTACAGTTACGAAAAATCTTTAATACGTCCTTGGTAAACACTAGGAAAAGTGAAGGTCCAAGATGGGAACCTTGAGGCATGCCAGATGAAATGGGCATGAAAGAGGATGTACGTCCTTGATCGTCACAGCTTGACTCCGGTCTCGAAGATAGGATTTGAGCAACCTCAATAAGTCCCCATGAATACCAGTGTCATGTAGCTTACAGATCAGCTTCGAATGGGAATTCTTTGCGGAACGCTTTGGAGTAGTCGGTATATACCGTATCAGTCTGGAATCCATCGTCCAAACTTTTAGATATGAACTGGATAAATTCGCAGAGATTTGTTTCCGTTGAACGCTTACTTATGAATCCATGTTGTTCGGTAACTATGATTGGTCTCAAGATTGGAGGCAACGTGCTGTACACAATTATTAAAGATAGGAATAAAAAGACACTTTCCACTAATTAGGCAAGCGCCCTGTTTGAAGTGATAGATTAAATAAAATATATAGGGGACAACACAGGGAATAAGAATATTTCTTTAAAAATTGTGGTGGTAAGCCATCTGATCCGCAGCTCTTAATTATATTGAGATTGTTTAAGTATTTTTCACAGTTTCCAAAGACAAAGCGACGGAACGCACACTGAAACTACTGTTGCTGTTTTAAGATGTAACAACAGAAATATTATTTGACAATATATTGCCATCTGAAGGTTCGAACAAGAAGTGAAAGTACGAATTTAACATTTCACAAACATCCTTAGCATTCGAGCTACTGTGAATATCGTAATGCATAGTAATAATAATAATAATAATAATAATAATAAATCCCTAGACGAACACACCAACTGTATGGCCCCAAAGTAAGCAGAGCTTGTGTTTTATTTTATTTTTCTTTGATCCCAGAATAAACATATATAAATATAAACAACCATGACCCGAGAACAAACATCTGTGTTCATCACACAAATGCATGCCCCGGCCAGGACTCGAACCTGGGATCTTCGGCGTATGAGGCTAAGCTACTTACCACTATACCAATCAGTCGTCGTGGTCATAGTGTCTGGGATATCGTCAGATATTTTATAAAGGACCAAAAGTGCTTGCAATATATGTTATGCAATTAATGTTACGTTCAGCTCTGTAAATAAATGCTTTGTAATATTCCGTTTCTATTATTTTTTGCCTGTCCCTAAGTTTTTTAAACGTGTCATGAGCTATTTTTGTATATTTTAAATTTTTCAAGGAATTTAAGCTTTTTTTTTATCTGAGGTATGGTATACCATATAGGATATCGATAATTATATTTTATATATTTTTTAGGAATATGCTCTTTTATTATTTTATTAACAGTATCGTAAAAACGATCAGTACATTGTACAATGTTGTCGCCCTGCAACAATGTAACCCAGTCAACCTCTTCCAGTGCTTTATGAATGACTAGATGGTCAGCCACATGAAATAAACGAACTGCTCTGGGTGCAGAACTTATTCCTTTGTACTGAAGGTTTGTAAGGTAGAAATGAAGGGCTGGGTGATGAGCATCTTCTAAAATTAATGGAGTAGAGCTTGCTGACAATACACGAAACAATTACTTATAACCAAGTCAAGTAGCCTATTGTTTTTATTAAATATTTTCTTATATTGTTTAAACCTGAAAAGACAATGTGTTTAATGGCAATGTGGTAAACGCAAATTAATGTGCATATTTCTACAATAGAGATTAAATCACACTGAAGCTTGAAGCTCTCATGGTCGAAAGGTTTTTGTTATTGATTGACGATAGCGATAGGTCGATAATCGAGCAGCGTTCAATGTGACAGACGCTAGTGGGTTCAGAACTAGATCATTTCCGTTCTACGGAGGTCACGTTAAGCCGTCGGTTCCGGTTGTTTTCACAGGATAACAGCCGTTAAGCCACGTCAGAGGGGTTCCCAGAGGATACTTGATCAACTCTGACACTAGCGGTAGCCATTGCCTCACGTGATAAGTAGTAGTGTCACACTATGACAGTTGCATGAATGTACAGGAAATTCAATTTGATGATTCGGGAGGTAATGGAGACGGAAACTCGGACAAATATGTGTGACAATTTATGAACGAAAAGTTTGTAAATATTTTTTTTAATTTTGAAGAGTCATGAAGTATATAAGAACTATTATTAATACTAATTGGTACCAATATTATATATGTATTTGATTATTTGCTTACCACACAACCGATCATAATTTAAAAAATACTAACAAGATTTGCAAAACAATTTTTTCGTTCTTTTCCCCTTAAAAATTTTGCTTTCGAGGAATACGTGTGAAAAACCTGGTTAGATAATAATATTATAAAACTTGGGAGTTCAGTCCATTAAAATCAATTAGTTGATTACATTAAATTATACAAATAACAATGTACCTATAATTTAAACAGATTTCTTAAGAGCATCAACAGGCTGTTGTGAATATTAATTAGTATCTTAAATTTCATTATCTGAGACCCTTTTCATAGTGACGTCAAGAACCTATAGAGAGACAGAAATTGGTTGTTTTTGGTCATTAAAAGGGTCGACCTATGTTTTTTTTATAGTTTACTTAGTTCATGAAATAATACAGAATTAATTAATGTTCTAAATATGAATCTTTTTAAATAATTGTTCTTTTGAGATATTCAACTAAGCTCTATAAAAGTAAGCTCGGTTCCACTAAGTTGCGTTAAAATCATAACCGGTTATTGCAGATTGTACAAATGTAGCTAGAACATAAACATACCGAATATAAATTTTTTTAATATTCAAAAAAGGCTCTAGTTTCGTTTGGAAACCACATATCTTTCTTCAACTATCTTTATTAAATTTACAAAAAGAGAGTCTGTCTGTTATACATATTGTATTGCACTGTTACGTTTTATTTAATATCTTAAGTAGTGTATAAGATGGCAGCACAGCGTATTATTAACCATTAAACATACCACATTAGTGACACTAAATCATGGAGAACCTCTCAAGAAATAAAGCGTAGCAAAAACTCCACAAGCAAGCTGCAATGAATAAATTTGAAAGGTTTGTAAGATATTCAAAATTCTTACTTTGAGTAGTTTACAAAGTTATTCAATTCGACCTCTTTAAAATAACTTAGGTATATTCAAAAGCTATGTAAATTGCTGCAGCTTAGATGGAAATAAAGATATTATTGCAATCCGAAACTATAGTGACAAGCTTATTTCCTTTTACGGTTTTTAAATAGTCATTAATTAATTTTAATTGTTTAAATTTGAAAGTGTATAAAAATATTGCAGCGTTATACAAAATAATATTCCTATCTTACCGACCAGCCAAACATTCCAGACGACCCTCTAAAGGAAACCCAAACATATTTGATAAATGTATGCAATAAATAAAGGTTAGCCTTAAATCTGTCAGCTTCGGAGAAAGATTGTTGTAATGTATCACGCCAGTTCTACTTGTGTAGTTACCGCTGATACAAAGTATATTCTATTTTCATAGGTCGTTCTGTGCAGAATACATTTCGGGGTGCAAATGCTAATTTTCGAAATTCCAGTTTATTCAGAATTATAATTGTACTAACGGAAGATATGTTATTTTAGTTATATAATTTAAAAAAAAATACAATCGTTCCAAATATATATTTTCACGTGTTTTCAATTTTCAGTACAGTAATAACACTACACCGGTTGTTTATGTTTTGGAAGTGCGATCACATTCACAATTAATTTTGAAAATTATACAGAGCCAGAAAGCCACTTATAAAATATTTTTGACAGATGACAGGGACAACCCTGGTTAAAGAACAAAGCTATCCCTGGATTACTCAGACAATAAAGGACATGATTAAATTACGTGACAAGGCACATAGCAAAAGCCGTAAAATAAAAACTGATGCCGATATAAAATCATACAAAGACCTACAAAAAATAGTTAAAGTTGCGATCAAAAACGAAAAAACTTCATTCGTGAATTTTAACATAAATAAACATTTAAAGGACTCTAAATCTCTATGGAAAAATATTAAAAAACATATAGTTGAATTTAGGAAAAACAACATTGATCTTCCAGTGCGTTTTAACGATCCAAATATAATTAATGACCATTTTCAAAATGTGCCCGTAAATAACAATGTTAATATTTCGCATATATCTGACTTCTGGTTTAATCGTTACAATGATTCAGTTTTTAGCTTACACGCTGTGGATGAGACGACGGTGCTTAAAGTGATCAATGGTTTCAAATCTAATGCAAAGGGTGTAGATGGTATCTCATTGGACATGGTATTATTGACACTGCCTCGCACATTAACCTTCATCACTACTTTGATAAACAAGTCTATTGAATCTGGAGTTTTTCCTGACCTTTGGAAAAATGCTAATATTGTACCACTTCCAAAAGTAAGCAATGCGACAGAACTACAAGATCTACGTCCTATCAGTGTGTTGCCATTTATGTCAAAAATATTAGAAAAAGTAGTGTGCCTACAATTAGTAAATTATATTACAACAAATGACATTTTACCTGTTAAACAATCTGGCTTCAGAACTGGCAGAAGCACAGCAACTCCTCTTTTGAACGTGGTTGATAATATATTGGCGGGGCAAGACGTGGGTGAGGGAGCTATTTTGGTTTTATTGGATTATACTCGAGCTTTTGACACGATAAATACGACGTTGTTAATGGCCAAGTTAACTTACTACGGGTTTGACAGCACTTCTTTGAAATGGTTCTCAAGTTACTTGACAGGTCGCTCTCAGCGTGTAGAAATCAATTATTCTGATGGTACTAAAAAACATTCGACTAATCTTCCAGTGAACAAAGGTGTACCGCAGGGTTCGATATTGGGACCAATACTATATATTCTATACACTGCAGATTTGCCCAATAATATCAGGGATGCTCACCATCACCTATATGCGGACGACCTAAAAATTTACAAAACATTCAAACCTTGTGAAACGGCACAGGCAGTTACTAAAATTAATGAAGATCTCGAGCGTATTGTTGAGTGGTCAGGGATGAATGGTTTGGTCCTAAACCCCTTAAAAACTAATTTTTTGGTACTTGGTAGTAAGGTAGTGATTGAGAAGATAAAAAATCAAACTCTTGGCGTAAAAGTAGGTAATGTTCTTATAGACAAAGTAACCTCAGCAAAAAATCTCGGAGTATTAATGGACGAAAGTTTAAGATTTGAAAATCATGTACTTAATACTGTTAAAAATTGCTACTATAGACTTAAAGTATTATACCAGATACGTCAACATCTCAGTATAGAATTAAGAATATATCTGTGTGAAAGTCTCATCTTGTCAAAATTAAACTACGCCGACTCTGTAATAGGTCACTGTTTATTAGCTCGTACAAAGAAATTTATACAGCGTATGCAAAACTCTTGCGCTAGATTCTGCTTCCCTATTCCACCCCGAAGTCACATAACGCCATACCTAAATAGAAGTAACCTGTTGAACATGGAATCGCGACGAAAACTTCATTTTGCCATCTTACTCTTCGGTGTTATTAAACACCAAAATCCTCCATATCTTTTTGATAAGCTTAAGTTTACAGATCCAACTGCTAGAAGATGTAACCGACTTGTATGTCCTGCACATAAAACGACTGCGTTCCGCGGTAGTTTCCGATACGCCGCAACCAAGTGTTGGAATGACATCCCCCCACCACTGAAAGACTGTAGTTCTATAAAACATTTCAAAACTAGATATAAAGAGCATATTTTGAAACTGCAAAAGTCAGGGATGAATTAACAAATAGGTACAGAGAGAAATTAGAATGTTAACACAAGAAAAAAAAGTAATAATAATAATAAATAAATAAAATAAAAATAAATAAATTAATATAAAAAAATCTAAATGGAACTTGCATAATGCTTGTAGCCTGGAATATATGTGCATCTACAAACAAACAAGTAAATAAAATCTTAAACTATTTCTTGGATGTATTATATTGTATATGTATTTGTTAATTTTTAGTTAGTGCGTTACTGTATTTTTGTTGTTAAGTTTTATGTACTGTGCTTTAAAATAAGTAAATGGTTATTTGTATGCAGGGTTTTATATCTTAATCAATAAATACAAGTGTCCCCTTGTCCCTAGCCCTTTTCAATTTGTAGTAGACTATGTAAAACAGTAGATGGGTAATTAAAAGGTTTGGATAATTTCATTTCATTTCCATAGTTTTATGTAAGATAATATGATTTTGGAAGACAAAAAAGCAGAAAAAAAAAAAAAAAATTATCAAAATTGTCAAGTATAGCATATTTATTTTGTATATTTATAATATATTTACAAAAGCAATAAAATAAGATATGAACACAATTTGCTTTGTTATAAAAATGTTTACTGTTATAAGTCCGTACAAGTTCCTTCGCTTTATATAGAATACTTTATAGATTTTTGTTATATTTTTAGAAACTAGCACTGGGGCGTCCGCAGAAAACCAGCGTCGTGGCTCCTGCCGCGACATAAAGCTGAGCGGAGACCATTTTGATGACCATATTGAGCTTATATGTATGTTACGAAATAAGTAAACAAATTATTATTGTTAAACTTAGAAACTATTTTAGTTTTAAGGTTAAATTGTGTATGGTATCAAATAAACATTTTTCTTTCTTTCTTTCTTTCTTTCAGATAACTGTATAAATTTTTTGTGTTATCTTAAAAAAGCTTTGACGTACGGATGGATACAATTATGGAGTTAGGAGTTTGACCAGTAATTTTACATCGATATTATATCTCATTTGAAAACTGGTGACTTCAAATATGAGGATAAAAACCTGTAATGTTATTATTTCTCCCTTTAAATCTTCTTTTACCGTATAAGAAACAGAAGAAAATTTGGTTTAATTTAATGCAAATCATTATTGAGTTTTAGAAATCATAAAAAAATTATAGTTAATATTTCAGGATAAATCCGCCTATGTCAAAAATCTCAGAGATTAAAATAAAAAAGTATTGAAATAACATTTAAAAAAAAAAAAAAAATTGTTTTCTTTCGCAGGTAAATTCCTCTGCGGGGGGGTTATGTGGGACTCACCAGAATGGCACCTACCCACTAAAAACCACCTGTTGGCTGTAGTTATTACCGTTAGCCTTCATCGGAAGCGACACCCGTCGGGAAGTTGGGCGCTGGCGGAGACCCGCTAGCGGGTCTGCCGCCTGTAGTGAAAGTTGCACTGAAGGTGCTCAAAGGGACATGAGTTGGTGGCCGTTCTGGGCAGCCTCCGGTGAAGCCGGGGCTGGGCAGAGGTCGGCCGAAGCATGATTTAGGGATCAATTCATTTAAATGAACCTACAATGAATTGAGAAGGGAACTATGCTCCGCCAGAGCTAGCAAACGCTCTGTCGGAGTACGTGAAGCCCTAAGTTTACGGGCTAAGACTGCGATTTCACTAACATCGACATTTTTTATAGCGTCGCAGACGATACGCATATCGTCTGCTACGGAGGATTGAGGAGTGGGTTTGTATGGGCGAGGAGCCGGGATGGGATTCGATGTGGGGCGCTGCCTCCAGTTTTCTGGGGCAGGCCTGGGCTGTGTAGGCTTAGAAGCCGGAGGAACCCGGCTACGCAGCGGCGGAAAGTTTTCTTGAGAAAGGCGCGGGGCCTGTTTGGGCGCCGCCTTTTTGAAATTGGAGCGCATACAACGGGGTGCACGAGGGCAGCCCTTGTAATTTGCGGTGTGGCCGGACTGGCCACAAAGCACGCAATCGGGAGGAGAGTGAGTTTCAGGAGTGCGATTGCACTCCTTAGTGAAGTGCGGGACCAGGCACTTGACGCACCTGGGCGGTGCGCGGCAGTTGGCCGCCGCGTGCCCGTACAACTGGCACCGATGGCACTGGCCGGGATGTCCGCGGCGATGAGGCGCCTCGATCGAGATCCCAGAGAGGCCGCATATAGTGCTAACCCCTTTGAGGATCTCCCTGGACTTGGGGACGTTGGCGAGAACCACCAAAGCGAGAGGGTGTTGCCTCCCGTACTTGCTGTGCATTTTATGCACCGCGAGTGCCGGGAAGCCTTGGGACTGCAGATCCTCCAGGATAGCCTCGTTCGATAATTCGAACGGGACTCCCCTGAGTACCGCTCTGATCTTACGCTTTTCTGACAGAGAATAAGTGTGATAAGCATATTGCTTATCGGTGAGGAGCTTAGTCAAAGCTCGGAAATCGTCTATCGACGAGACAGTGATTTTAATAGATTCAACCGAGTTTACCGCTCGGGTGTAATGGATCTTGTGCTCATTGCACAATGTCGAGACCTCAGTCCATTTACCCTTTTCCCGAAGGAAAACGGGTGGTGGGACCTTGGCCTTGACAGAAGTCGGGGCCGGAGCGGGTGTTGAAGACACCGGGGCAGCTGGCGTTGAAGACGCCGCAGGGGGTGTAGGGACGGGCGCCGAGGGCGCCGGGTCTTGTTTCGAGCGCTTCTTAGAGCGCTTCTTAACAAGGGTGAAAGAGGGAGGCTCATCAGGGCCAGTTGGGGTGGCATCCGAGGATGACTCGGTCGCGGGTGCGCGCTTGCGGCGCGGAGGGGCGTTTTCTTCGCACTCCATGTCACTGGAGGAAGGGGACGCGGGAGGGCCTAAGACCTGAGGGGTCTGGGGGACTGGGGTGGCCTGAGGGGCCATTGGTGGAATTAACGCCATGATATGCGGGATAAGAGAATCAAGGAAACGGAACTTGTCAGCATTTATATATATGCCTTCAGCACCGGTACTATCAACTAACTTCTTCCTAATCTCATCAGAGCTTAGGGAAGCCATTGCGGAGGGGTTGGGGAGGGACAATATATGAACCTAACAACGATGACTAACTTCCTAAAACCACCCTACACGCAGTAGGGCGGTTGAGAACGACGTGGATAACTTACTCGAACACGGCACTTGAAGTCCTGGAACAACGAATTCCCGTCGACGAAGCTCACGTTCCACGAAGTACGGTTAACGAGCCACTGTCCACCGTGAAAACGGCGTTAGAAACTTAATACGGTATACAACTATGAAATTATATATTACGACAACAACCAGTGAAATTTGGGTGCTCGATTAGCGCGGGGGCTAAAAGAGCGGGAAGGCGTCTGCGATCGACGTGCGCTCGAGAACGCACGCAGACCGAGACTGAAAATAACATTCTCTCCAACCACTAGTTATACAACATTTACTTAAATCGAAGAATGGAACTAAATAACCTAAAGCGCGAGAAACCTAACATTTCCTAATCTTAATCAATTCAGTATTTTATAGGCTGTGGTTCACACTGGGAATACATGCAAAACAGTGCAGTTTGGAACCTAAAGTTTGGATCAATAAGGACATTGTAAAATTGAGCAAAGTATATAAAGTATACTGTATTGTCTCAGGCGTTAAGGTTGCAAAATAGATTTCAGTATGTACTAAAATTTTCTTCGCTCTCACGTTGCTTCTGATAATGTGGTTTTGTCAATATAAAGAGCGTTTCAAAAACGTCTTTCAAATACGTCTTTCAAAAACGGGGTTGATTTTTTCAGACCTATCCACGACCGTTATTTCTTAGGCTCTCCTCATTAAACACTTATTTGGTTTACGTTACATTATCTTACTATCTACTAAATATTTTTTATTTAGTATTTAATAAGATTTTTTGAAGACCTATTTTAAAACTGATCCACAGCCCCAAGCAATTCGATAAATAAAGAACTAAACTCTTTAGTAAAACTTTTTGATTGTAAATTATTTATTTATTTATATTTGGCTCCTTAGAAATTAGTAACCATTAAAATTAACTAATTAAATGTCTAAAGTAAAAATAACTGCCTTATTTTTTACAAAAGACACAGCATGAAGCGCATAATACTTTTTTAACAAATTATCAATTGAAAAAATACAAATGAAGTAGATATTGTGGACAACGTCGTTATTCCGTGCTATCAAAAAATCCTTTTGTATTGTGAAAATGATGTCAATTTATTTGTATTTAAATATAAATTTAATTTCTCCTTATTCTCCTTATATATTATTTTTATAAATTTTATTACTTCTCAAGTATTGATCCAGAAAATATATGTTCTAAATTATATTAAAAAGATACCAAAAAGTATCCGTTTCAACTTTCACAACCCCAATTTATTTTCCGATATTCGATATTGAAAGGCTTTAAATTTTATTAAGTATATTTTATTGTTAATGCCGTTTTATTGTATGTTACTAATGTATCATTTGTTAAAATATTTAAAATTTGAGCTTTTGTAGAGTGTCATAATTTAGTTGAGATTATAATATCAATTTGGTTTAGTGAACCACAGATCAAGCTTCTTTCTTAAGAAATAAAGAAAGTACTAACATTAACTATCCGTTTATAACAAATTTCATTGAATTTACACCATACAATAAATTTTGCTTGTTAGGGATAAAAATTTAAAATCTTTCTATAAATTTTACTTTACTGTTAAAAATATATGATTGTACGATCGAATAATCCAAAAGATTGATAATTTTTTTTACAATACATATTTCATACTTTCATATATAAGAAATATCACGGGAACCAAACTCCACACAAATCTGGTTATTACAGAAACTTTACCTAGTAGGCAATGAAAACTCCGAAAGGGCTATTGAGAATATACCGTTTCATTTGTCCTATACTAATTTTGATATCTTTGATCCTCTGTGACCATTCCATGTATGGATCCACTATTATTTGTTTAGTGAAAAGATCGAGGTGCACCAAAAGTTTAACTGAACTGTGATTCTCAAATATGTTGGGATTTAGCGATACATGCAAAGTTTCGTTGCCACAAGGTTTAAATTTAGTTTTCCGCATTATATGCAAAAATTATGTACTTTGAACATAAATTAATTGTTTTTCAGGTTACTATCTTAGTCTGACAAACCATTTTCCACAAAATTAGTATATTTAATAAAAAATAGTTAATAAAATGTATCGACGTGCAACTAAGGAGAGTTTGCTCCGTTTGATTTCAAATTTGATTCCTTCACTCGGCAAACGTAGTGTAGGACGTCCTCAGACACGGTGGAGTGATGATTTGCGCAGGATGGCTGGCAGGAGCTGGATGCGAGTAGCCGAGGATAGACCTCGATGGCGTGAAATTGGGGAGGCCTATGTCCAGCAGTGGACGAATATGGGCTGATGATGATGATGATGATGATGATGATTTCAAATATGTATTATCGAACTGGAAAAATTAGTGCAAACTATATTGTTTAGGATAATCAATTGACTATCCGAAAATTCTGTGTTAAATAGGGAAGATATTTTAGGGAAGAGTTTAATGATGAGTGTTCAATAGCTACTTAATTGATGCTTTGAAACAGTTTTTATTTACCATAACTCTTTACAGCAAATTAAATCGTTAGACATTTCGAAAGGCGCCCACAACTAGCTGACAATTAGCAGTGATCAAATACCTTCACGCTGCTGCCGCTAGGAATTCCCCACATAGCTGCACGTCCGGGAATGTGGGCGTCCGGAGTAATGTTAATGTTTCGCAAAACGTTTTGTCAGGTAATTTGTTGATATATTTGTAAACTAGTTGGATTTTGTTATACAGTATAGTATTATCTTAACGAAATTTACTAGACTTTAGTACTCTATAATATTTTACTCATTATTCATAAAAGATCGTCAGCAATTAAACATATATCTCACAAAAACTACAGGTCTACTTACAAAAATGAACCTTTTAGGCTGGTATTTAGCCCATACCAGCCTAAAAGGCACCAGGCGTCTATGGCGACACAAATCGTGTTGTACTTATTCCAGTGTGATATGTCAAGGTATGAAGTACTTAATATCATTCTACGATGCATTCCCGGAAAACAAAGGTCACTCAAGGTTTAATGCTGACTGCCTCCTAGCTGAAATGTGAAAGCATGAATCATTCCAAACCTGGGCTGGCGCTCGCAGAAGCAAGGTAAGGATCTTCCAGCTAACAAACAAATCTACAATGCTGCGACCAATTTATGTAAAAAGGTGATTAGGAAGCTCGTTTCTACCACATTGGCCATATCAGGGACAAGCTAGCATCTATGTGGAGAAAAGTTTCTGGTCCCTTGCCAAGTCAGTTAAAATGCACTTCTTTTATTTGCCTTTACCTAATTTTTGAATGCATTTAGTTAACCTTTTGTTGAATCGTTTTCTTTGCATATAATATTTTCTAAAATCTATTTAAGAGTCTGGAGCTGGAGTAATGAATATGAAGTTCTCTTTGATATTTACTAATCGTTTGGATGATTAAAAAAATACTTATAAAGTACTATATTTATATCAAATAAAACTTTATTTTTATGTTGATATTTCTATAGCTAGTGTACCAATACAAAAAAAATAAAAGCAGCTAAGTGCGAGTCGGACTAGCCCATGAAGGGTTCCGTAGCAGCAAGTAACATAAAAAAACATTTACGGGCGGACGTCCACGAACAGATCTAGCGGTAGATGGAAAAAGGCAAAAAGTCGTTGCTCAAAATCATACAGGGCAAATGAGATCTCATCATTTCTGGTACATAATTGTGTAGAAAGGGATTCATTTAAAGCGCTAAAGAAGTGGCAAAAGCTATTGCATAAAGTCCGCAATGTATTGCATTGGGTTGACGTTGCGCAATAAACAATATAGAGACAATACAAGACCAGTGTCCTATTGCACCCACATTGCCATCATAAATTGGAGATGAGACTCATTTGGTGGCACAGCCTCAATGAGTTCCAGGAACCCGAAAAGACGAGACATTTTCATGAAAAGCTCGCACGACGTCATCTTCCAGGACGTTATTTGGGTTTAATACATAGGAGAAAGTATCTTCAGCCAAGGAATTCATACTTAAAATAAAACTTAAGTTTTATTCTAATATGAGTAGCTATTATCGAAGTAGGTAGGTATATTATGTATTTAGATGTAAGGAAATGAACAGAAAATTTCAAAACTTTTATTAGGTTGACGTTTTATAGTAAGCACTTACCAATTTCTAGGCAGTAAACGAGTTTCAAAGTTAAAATTTCGGTGTAAGTAATAAAAATTAATTTTATCCAACGAAAACAGTATCAAATCATAAACGAACAATATTGAGCATTCGCAAATGTATCGAAAATAATTAGCTCCACGCGCACGATAGTCAACGACGTCTGCCTCACGTGTCTGCCCGTTCGCATAAGCGCATTCGGGAACCTGCCCCCCGCGCGCTCCGCACGCGCTAACTATCAAGCCACGCCCCGCGCGAATTATAATTACATTATTTATACATTATAGGCACCGATTACAGATTTAGTATTAGAAAATAATGGTTCAAGGTTTATGTATAAGGTTTATGTTTATGAAATTAAATGTTTTTTTTAATATTTTTTTTTAATATGAGTTGATTGTGTGAAAGGTAAATTGCAGTTTAAGATTTATGACGTTTAAAAAAAAAGCTACTTATTTAGATCTCGTTCAAACTAATTTTCGGTGGAAGTTTACATGGTAATGTACATCATATATTTTTTTTTAGTTTTATCATTTTCTTATTTTAGAAGTTACAGGGGGGACACATTTTACCACTTTGGAAGTGTCTCTCGCGCAAACTATTCAGTTTAAAAAAAATTATAATAAAAACATAAATATCATTTTTGAAAACCTATTCATAGATACCCCCCACACTTATGGGTTTGATGAAAAAAAAATTTTTGAGTTTCAGTTTCTAAGTATGGGGAACCCCAAAAATTTATTGTTTTTTTTTCTATTTTTGTTTAAAATCTTAATGCGGTTCACAGAAAATATCTACTTACTTAGTTTCAACAGTACAGTTTTTTTTTATTGAAAAAGGATTAGACGTTTGTCTTCTATCTCACCTGATGGAAAGTGACGATGAAGACGAAGGTGTTACACGTCTATCCACGAGATACCTATTTACTCGACGCTTGAAAGAACTAGGACTATAGTTTTCTGGAAAAACAGACGCAGGCAGTTCATTCCACACCTTGGCGACCCGCACCAAAAAGGAACTATCGAAGCGTTTGGTTCGACTTCTTGGGATATCTACCATAAAGGGATGGAAGGTCTTTGTTCTTATTATAATAGTTCTTATATTTTCGGAAAAAAGTGGCTGTGACATACGGACGGACAGACAGACAGACATGACGAATCTATAAGGGTTTCGTTTTTTGCCATTTGGCTATGGAACCCTAAAAAATATATACTCGACGTATGAATTCATACGTCTCCTAAATGCGTCCAAGCGTGAACAAGTGTAGCTAGTCAAAATTTAGGCATAATATTATAAAGTAAAAAATTTGAAAGATACAAATTCATACACACATACACTCATAAACTCATACACACGCACATACATACACTCAAATAATTATTGAAATTGCTATTTTGACCACGACCTTACTTTATAAGTTGATATATTTATCACTCATTCATTAAAATGTATTTGTAGGAGACTGCTACATGTATTAAAATAAAAAATTGTAGATCCATAACTGGCTGTCAGTATTTTATAGATAATTAGTAACTGTAATTAAAGAGCTGTGGATTTTGTAATAAATAAATAAAATAAATGCCTACTTTTTCGTTTAAATATTCGATTTTTAGTAACATAACATGTTGCATGTAATTAGTATTTGATTGCATTGAAGTGTTATATAAATTATATCACCACAGCATAAGGAAAGCTATATGACTATATTAATAATGTTAAAAGAAACAAAAAATCTAAAAATATTTTAAATTTGTAAAGTAAGTTATTTAACAAATTTAATTCGAGCCGGTTTTCGTGACACTTTGCCCTTAGCCTGGTTCTCTGCTCAGTCACGCTACTGTAGCCATAACGCCGCGATGCCGCCGGATACGAAGCTTGCGGGGACGTATTTTGTGTTGCAAGTAAAGAGGTTAAAACTTCATTGTACTTTTTTGTTTGTTAAATTGAGGCGAGCGTTTTTAAAACTCAGAAAAGATTTTGCCGAATTTTTAAAGTAAACAAATTAACCGTTATTAAATAAATAAAATATTCAAGGTGTTTTTGATTCATTATATACAGGGAGTCCCAAAAATAGTGTCAAGCAGAAGTCCACGGAGAGAGCACCCATATGGTTTATGATGTTTTGTTTATTTCTAAATAAACAACGTCATGACCCATAAACAATATTGCTCGGTTGATGATGAGTCATTCTTCTAAGTGAACTCCTTTCCATGTTATACAGTAAAGTAATGGAATAGAGTTTAAAAAAAAAGTATATAATTTTTTATTTTCAACATATAACGAAAACATAGTTTCTGTAGGCACTTAATGTAAGCACATATTATTTTTAATCATAATAGTCATTTTCCCTCTCTAATCCAACTGTTATGTGCTTTTTTCTGACATCCCTCAAAGTATGCTAATTGAAAAGCCAGAGCTGCAACATACTTACAAAATACCTCGACGCTCGGTAACGTTTGCAATCAAAGAACGCCGCGGTCACGGCCGCGGCGCCCCTCGTCATTCAGGCGCGCATCAACGAGATTGTAATGCATGCCAAAGTCTCTCTAATATCGTGAAAGCTTTTCACCCGCAGCTAAAATAGTATTTTGATTTTCAACGTAAAGATTTTAGTGAGACCTTAATTGTGTAACCTTAAGCGATCGGACATAAAATGTAGTAATGAAAACCTGGCTTGCTTGAACGAGAATAAACTGTTGGTACAGTAACCATAGCAACTAGCATGCTAGTTAATCACCAGGGCTTCACGGAAAATGTAAAACTATTGTTTATTTTGAACTAATATTTAAGCAGTAATTGATATAATTCTCTTATGCAACAAGAGTTCAAAACTACATGTATACACTATACACTAAACCCATACTCTTACCCAATAAAATTGCTTTGGTTTGATATTAAAATAAACATCATATTATATTTTTAGCGTATATTTTCTATCGCTAAGTACCTTGGCGTGACAGAACGCTATAGTAACATTACAATACGCTGACAGGTTCACAAGTAAATATTCTGTATAATATGGGGATGTTAAAAGTTCATCGCACAATTGTTTATAAAAACTGAGTTACATAGTACCTATGTTAGAAAAACCTTTTTGCTAACTTCTGACAACATTATGATTAGATCTGTTTTTTAGTTGACAGTAGGCAATAACACTGTCTTTCATACTGTCACACATTTAATGAAGGAATAAAGTCATGTTGCAAATTTCTCACTCAGCTAATATGATTAAATATGAAAATATTTAATATTCAGCACAAACGAGATCAGTGAAACAATGAAACCGACCGACCGTTCTGCCCTACAGTAAGCTTCCAATGTATTATGCAGCCAGCCTTAAGAGAGGTCTCTCTTGCAAATCTCGACTGGGAAAAAATCCATTTTCTTTATAATTTACATGTTAGATGAATTAGCTGCCGCACTGCAATTACTTATGATATAAAATGAATTTTGCTTAATTTCACATCAAGAAAATACCGTTCGTACTAAAACATTCTCAAATTTTATTTAAATTTTTAACAGCTAAAACTTGTTATTAAACACTAGCTGAATTCACTTTATAATTACATATATAAAGCCAAAAGTGCTATGGCAAAACATCTCAAAATCTATTTATTTAAAAGCGTTTATTACAACTACCCACAATGCATAATACAACATTTGTATTTTCTACATTGGTACCCATGCATAAATGAATTAAAAGGCTTTACTATTTTAGTTTCAAAATTAGGTGTCTTTATGAGTTCTCATAACGAGGAGAGATCTCCGATAAAAAAGGAACTATCACTGGCCCTGGTGGTTGAATTGACTCGTCGTTAAATCATAAAAAGAGTCCAAATCACTAAATATTTTACCTATTTATTATCGGTGTTCCATAAAGCTAGAAGATTAAATTAATAAATCCCCAGAAAAACATCTAAACTGTATGGCCCCAAAGTAAAAAGAGCTTATGTTATGGATGACCGTACATAGAATTCAGAATAAACATAAATATATAAATATAAACGTAAAATCATGCCCCAACTAGGACTGGAACTTGTGACCCCGGCGTATGAGGCAGGGCTCTACCTACTTCGCTACTCGGCCCTCGAAGTGAACAACAGTAGCTTTTTACATAGTATTTG
Organism: Marasmarcha lunaedactyla; assembly: GCA_923062675.1. NCBI lineage: Eukaryota > Metazoa > Arthropoda > Insecta > Lepidoptera > Pterophoridae > Marasmarcha > Marasmarcha lunaedactyla. The sequence goes on from OV281350.1 coordinate 26,491,685, forward strand.
TATAACACAAACTTGTGTGTATGGACTTACTCGCGAAAACAGAATCTCACCAGATCAGAATGTCATAAGTCACTGTACTATTGCGAACTAATAAACAGGTGTTGCATGAACCTTGTCTCTTCGTATTACAGAATTATTTGGAGAAGGAATTTTTGCTCTGACTCTTCCTGTCAGAATGAAAAGGGTTGGACAGTTAGACTAATGGTTCTCAAAGAAAAATATGTAAGAACATATTCTTATCGGTTGTCATCATGTTTTCACAAAATATATTTTAAAATATCTGAAAGTAGCACCCCGCTCCAGCTCTGCACGGGCCGCAGAGCAAAGAAGCAGGCTTATATTGTCTGCTGCTCCGCACTGAGCAGCTTGTGACCTGGAGCTTGTGGACTAGATTTATGTGTAACGTACCTATGTTTATCGGACTTGCAGTATTTTTATTGCATTCGTTTCTTTTTTGCGAGTCATTGAAAACATAAAGAATTACTACTTTAAATATAACTTAAAAAATATTTGAATATTTGAGTAACAACTTCGACCCAACATCATGTTTTTGTATGTGATCGAAGACCTAAGTATTAATAGTCGCTCGGATTATATAGCAATAGTGGGCGAATTTAACTTGTGGCGTAATTTTTTAAATGCAATAACTCCTAAGGTATGATTCTTAATTATATATACATGTAAAGTAAAATTATTTGGATTAATTTCGTATTTGTCTAAAATAGCTTTCCAATAACCTAAAAATTATTTGATCATTGTTTTAAACCTTAAAATGGGTTTAGTAAAATAACCGTAAAAGCCACCATACATTGTTTTGTTATATTTAAAAGGCAGCGTTTGAAAGCTTCCAAATGGCTTTATTTTTCCGATGTCGTCAACAATTTAATAAAGTATAATACAAATAAACCTCTTGATTGTCATTTCTTTCGTTCATTTATGAGTTTACCGCATTCAGACAGACAGACAGAAGCGGCCGGAGGAATTTATTTTATATAAATGTAATAATATCGGTTTTTTTGTCATTCAATAATATTCTTTGTTCAGCTACGAACATGTGATCGACACACAGAAACGCTGACGCTCAACCTCAATACCCGCGACCTTTAATCGAACTAAGAAAGAAGAACGCAAGAATGTGCAACGCTGCTAAATACAAGGATGTAATACAAAGATTTTTCTTGTAAATATTGTTATAGTGTGAGTGTTATTAATTTAGTATAAATAATGATGAAATTAGTAAATTAATTTGTCTTCCACTTGCAGTCGAGTCTTACTTATCTCCTGCTGTGGCGTCCTCTCACTGTGGCCAAGACACCTTTACCCATCAGTTGATCGGTCTTGTGAGTCTACTTGAACGGCAGTGAGAAAACCCTATCCTGTGTACATTGCACGACGTAAACAACCCTTACATCCTTCCCACATCCCTCTGTTGCCTTAGGTCACACGGCGCAGATATCCCGCACTTATTTATATATTTCACATTTAAATGGCTAGGGCCGATAGGCCTTTACGGACTTAGGCTTCGTAGGGTTTAAGTTTACTAGGGTTTAGGTCTTTAGTATCATGTGCAGGTGGACTTTACATTCTTCATTTACAAAAAACAATAGGAAAAATAAAAAAAATGAAGAAAAATAATGAAAAATGAAGGTACAAATTTCTATTAATTTTGGGCTGTACACGTCAAAAATATCGCTATAAAATCATATTGCATGCATATTTTGATAAGATTTTAGTTTTTTTATGAAGAAATAAAATAAGCAGTTGTGACTATATTTCACTAATTCCTACTTTCCAATTTTTAACCTTACTTTGAGTTAAGAAGGTAATATAAGGAGAAGGAAGAAGTTGTTTACCGATTGACAATTATTTTTGTTTATTTGTGTATTTCAATTTCAAAAATACATACAATATTTCTGAAGTTATTGTTTATTAATTTTTAGAAAAAAAATCTGGAATAAAACATCAAACAAAACTGAAAAAAAGTATCCAAAAAATTAATCTACTTGCATTAATTGTCATTTAAATCTGTATAACGAGCACAATTCCTTTTTTCAAGTTTTTAATCTCGGTCTCGGGTGGAACGGGCTTCTTACAAAGATTTAAAATGCGACCTCTCAGACGTGAATAACACACCATCGTCTAAAATGCTGATTGCGACTGTATTTTGCAATGGCTCTTTTGTCCTTTTAAAAACATTAAAAAAATATATAACAATTTGAAGTTTTTTTTTAAATAATAATTAGCAGGCGTTCGTCGTCCATCTCACCTGATGGAAAGTGACGAAAAAAAAGTAAAAGTATTGTAAAAGTTACAAAGAAAAATGTACTCAGTATTATTTAAGATTTGTTCGTTAAAATGTTGTTGCACAACAGTACAACAAGTTGCATCAAGAGGACAAAATGAAACATTATAAAAAAAAACTGTAACTGTTTTTTAAATCAAATTCTTCTTCTAAATTGCCGCTCCATTGCTGGAGGATGGCCGACAATTTGGAGTAATTCTGGCTGTCCATGGCCAAGCGAAACAATTCTTCTTGATATCAAATGAACAGGTTTCATAAAATCCCTAGAGTACATTTCTAAAATACACACAATAGATAAAAAAGCAACAAATAACGACCACCTCCAAAGATCACAACGTCCACGCAATAAAGCTCAAAGTACATGAAAGTTATCTGCTTATAGATGATCAAAATTTTGGTGAAAGCTGCGATCTTTTTTTTATTTGAAGACAGATTTCACTGTGAAGGTTTCTATTTCAAAGCCATACAAGTTTATTTTTCTGGATTATTTGTTACTGGTTATTCACCTTAGCGTATTTTGATCACTCTACACAATTAAATATCTTCCAGTCATTATAGATTTTGATAAATATTGTTATAAAATAATAATTCACCCTCGGTTACCTGTTATGAAAGCAATTACGATTGATTTATTTATCATCAGTAATTTAATTAAATAAAACTTGAATTAACTTGATTTAGAACTTATAACAATAATTAATTGAATTCCGTGCAAATCAATGTAATGATTAAGAATTGAGAGATACCGAGATTAAAAACTTGAAAAAAGGTATTGTACTCGTTATACAGATTTAAATGATTAATTTTTAGGATATTTATTACTAAATTTAATTCCAAAATAAATAAACAATAACTTCAAAAATGTTGTATGTATTTTTGAAATTGAAATACAAACAAAAAAAAAATTGTCAATGAATGAATGAATCCATACTTAATCCATTGTTCATTAGTTTCAAATGGTCAAAATCATTTTTATCCCAAATGACTCTGAGTAATGATAAATAATCAACTGTTATTGTACCAAATATCTATGTCACCGTAAATGTGATTCCGAAAGTGTGAAATTCCTTATTTTATAATATCACTTGAATGTATCAAACTGTCGTTACAATAATTAAATGGTACTTATATTACAATCTAAACTTATTGACAATTTTTCGGTGACATCTACATATGATATTATTATTTGACAGTAAACTTCACAAAACTGTTTCATGTAAACTAAGTTCCGCTGCATGCACTTGCTTGACACTCGCTGCTTTCACGGTTCCCGGTTCGTGGCGTTTCTGTCGAAGACCTTACAGTCATTTAGTATTCAGCGCAGACTAATTAGAGTCTTCGGTAAAGCGCTGAAACAGTAATGACGGGAACCGCCTTTGTGCATATTATACTATTATGAACTGGCCAGCTTTGTTAGTTGTTGGATATTGATCTTCGTTTGTGGATACTAGAAACATTTCAGTATTACAGTTCAAACTGCAAATATTAACTTACTTCGTTGTTAAATCAGTTTAGTCAATATATGTCCGGAATCATAAAAATGTGATTTATTAATTTCAGTGACTGAGACTGAATTATAATTAGACTTAACATTCTGCTAGCAATTGCATACGATTTCATTGGTGAATTTGTTGGTGATGTTGTTCAAAATAACGAATTTCGTTGAAGGTTCTAATCCCAATGTTGTTTTTATTATTCCGAGTCTATACACAAGGTAGCTTCTCTTCGTAAACATGCATAGAAGTTAATGCAACATTTCCGATTTCTTGATTTTATGATTAAACCTACACAGTGAAGAAATCACAGTCATAACTTTGCTTTTGTATTGAATACATCAATCAAAGCTTCTGTGGGCAAAATATCAAGCAAGTGGTGAGAACATAATCCATTTATCAAACACCCCGCTGATGAAACTTGGAGCTCGAGCTCAAGCTCAAAGGTTAAGTAAAGGAAGATAAGCGTTTAGGATCAAACTTACTTAAACAAGAATTTAGTCGATTCTTAGCAAATTGTTATAAATCTCGCAAGTCACGCGGTTCAATGGCGTCTGTGGTCCGGATTAATCTTTGTGTTGTGTGTGAACAGTTTCAACTTAGGGTTCCGTGATATTATTCAAAAAAAGTTTGAAGGCTGCAATATTTACCCTTCATCAAGTAATATGAATTTAAACTGTAGGAAGTAATGCGAGTTTGTGAAGTATTATACATCTTTCTCGTAATTAACAAATCACAGCTTCAGCTACGAGTAGTAACGAAACACACCAGTCACTGAAAATATACAAATACATCATAAAATAATAAAATAGTAACACAAAAAATGTTTTATTAAACAGTCCATGCAAAGGTTAAACCCAAAACTTCAAAAAAAAAGACCATCGTGCCGCAGGAGTCGTCAAGTCAGGCCGCCCCGAAGACATGCGATTTGTAACTAAGATTTCAATGTATGGTAACGGGATCGGCACTGCTTTTCGAATTGATTTACTCAAAGAAAGCAGTTGTTCCGTGACTATGTTTGTGTTAATTTCCACTACATGTGAGGAATCCTACATACCTAATAATTTATTTTGAAGGTATGTCTTAAATCTGCCAACCCTCGCTAGACGAACGTGGTGGGCTATATTTGGCTTATATCACCCCCAAGTTTGGTAAGGCTGTGGGATTATGAAGGCTGTTGTGGACCCATATGTTCACATAACTAGAATTACTAATGCGCAAGTACTTGTAATAATGTTGTCATATTGGTGTATTAAATAAATAAAATAATAAGACCGTATCCCAACATTCAAGAGTTAAGCCTTCAAGGTGCAGGGTCCTCGCTGGAAGTTGATCCCTGAGTAATTAGTCAGGACTTTCAATAGGCATTGGACAATCCTGGCCAGCTTGCTGTGGTTCAACGTTACCCTCACTATTATCTAAGTTCAATAAAATATTTTTATAGTTTCTTTTTTTCCACAGAGAAAATTTTGTTTTTATTTTAAATAATTCAAAACTCAATCATGATAAGAAAATAGAATACGATGGATTCATTCCATGTAAATGTTTCTAGAATATGATCACAAATTGATATTTACATACTTTTAGTAAGACCGAAACCGTTTTAAATTTCTTTTTTCTCTTTTTTGTTTTATTGACTATGTTGTACTCGTAACACCAAAAGTATACGCGCAGCAACATTGAGAATTCGATTATATAGAATTACGTAAACAAAAATAAAATTTTCAAAAATAATGCTTTACCTTCAGCTTTACGTTCAGGCCAGAAAGAGTACAAAATCATTTCTAAATTTTTATTATTTCTCAACATTGACAATTACTTGTTCTTATTAACGTCAAACAAATCATGACTCTACCACCAGTTTGCAGAAACCTTAGTGAAAAAGAACTGGCAAAAACTTTCTCGGTTATATTTTTTTCATAATAAATGTACAATGTCTTGTTATGTCTATACAAAATTATTCTTATCAGCATCTGTTAGCTTGGCAAGTATCCCTCCGCCAAGTATCCAAACGACGAACACCCTCAAACGGCACCCGTTTACGAGTTAACGCGGGATCCAACCATCTCACATACAATAGTACATTATAATACAAGTGTGCGACGTTGTTCATCATATTCTTGTATTTGTTCTAGTTACCTGTTTTTTGTGCAGTGCCTGCAGTATGAAAGATTCGTAGGCTTTTTCTCTAGATTTTGGTGGGAACAGGCTATCACTCGCCTTTCGTGCCTCGATTAGTATTTCCGGCGGGGTCAAATCTACGTACTGCTCCTTACGTAAAGCTGAAATTTTAACTACAGAACGAAAACTTTAACAAATAATATATAATAATAATAATAATAATTTATTTGTAACCAAACAATTTACAAATACAGTACATAGTTTAAGGCTTATGACAATTTAAACTTAAATCTAAAGGTTACATATAGAGGTCACAATGAGAGAATACCCCTGACTCCGAAACTACTGTAGGTGTGCTATCAGAGCCAGTGATTCCTAATGAAAGGCAACTGAAAAAATTTATTGGGAGTTGTGTCACAGACCAGAATTTAAAAGCTACAAATAAACTGATACAAAAGTAGAAGAAATCAATTTAAAAATAAACATAAAACATTTTTTTAAATATGAGGAGGAGTGTGTGAAAGGGTGTGGGTGTTTGTGAGTGAATGAGGAGTGTATTTGTTGGATGACAAGTGTATGAGTGTATTTTTTTTTTGGCGATCAGCCGCGATTGGTGTGGCGGGCTATTTCTGCCAGTGTCGCGTATTGGTGGAACACGGTACGAAAAATAAAATAAAAATTGCAAAAAAATAAACACACACTAACAATAACTTAAATTAATAAGAATGATTACCTATCTATATGGTAAAATACTTGCTCAAATTAAACTTACAAAAAAGACTACCACAAAATACTTGCTAAAACAAATATTTATTGAGTAGGTGCGCTGGTTTGGTTTAGCGTGCGGATTATGATGCAAACGTAGGTATTTTTTTAATTTTTTTTAACGGCTTGGAATTTAGCTTAGGCATCCTGCGCCACCTAAACAGCCTATATGAAAATATAATAAACACAAAATACTGTTTTGAATACGCAAATCAAGGTTAATTTGTAGAGATAAATATATAATATGATGAAATGATGATAACTTTGATGATTGATTTATCATATGTTACCTAAAATTGTAAATTTATTCACAAGAATATTAATAATTTCTAGGCATAAAAAGTGTGGAGATTGGAATAAAAATGTAAAGTAAAAACACTATTGTAATAACGTTAAGTAAAATTTACGAGTGCTAATAAGGTGAATTATGAACCTAAATGCTTTGCCATAAGAGTCACTTTATAAGCAAGTGAGCAAGTGTGTTGAAAAATGTTTATTCAAACAATGCACGACCACCCATCTCAATAATGAAAACAACTATTTGAGTCAACCGCTACTGCCGACTCATGAAAAATGCAACTCTGTAATTTATTAGATGTTCCGGGAGAGTAATTATTCATTTCTACTACGTAGCCAACTATATACTGTCTTGATGTATGTTAAATATACATCACGACAGTAACCCGAATGTCTTATCCGTAAACAAATTTTGTTTACGGATATAGGACATATCGAAATTTAGGTAATGGTTAAATTTTTGAGGTTTCTGGCAATAAGATCATGGAGTCCTGGAGTCAGGGTGCTCATAGACTTATCAGGAAAGAGTTGGTGAGTGAAACTCGTGAAGGCTGGAACTTAGTTTGTGCAGCGGTTGTCTTTAGTGATCCGACGTGGCAGTTCTGACCTTTTGGCCAGTTTGGGCTATGAATTTGATCTTTAATTTTTTTTCTTTCGTTCTTAATTTTTTCCTGTATCTTATAAACTCTGACAATCTAGAAAAATCCAAAGAAGGAGGTTTAGATCTTAATTTCGTTTGAAATATCACAAGCAAACTCTGTAGAATACTGTACAACACTCAGTAGAATATGTCATAGTAACTTGTCAAACTTGACGTTGTGAATACGTGTTCCGTAAATAACTTAAGTGATAATGTTCGTTATTTTGAATTCTTTAGTTAAAATAGAATTTGATGCATGTTTAAGTATTGACGATTGTCAAATTGATATGCTGTCTCAGTGAAATTCCTCTATTTCGTAGGAAACTTTTTAGTTGGAGTTTGAAGCGGACGCAGACTTTGCCTCATACGCCGAAGGTCCCAGGTTCGAGTCCTGGCCGGTGCATGCATTTGAGTGATGAACACAGATGTTTGTTCTCGGGTCATGGTTGTTTGTATTTATATATGCATGTTTATTCTGGGATCCCCCCCAGTTAGCTGTATGGTCATTCATAACACTATTGAGGCGATACGGATGGTGTGTTCAAAAAAAAAATCAAAAAATCAATTTATTGTATCAATCAATTTTAGTTTTGACAAAGTTCTCTCGAAGATTCCGGTAAAGGAGGAAATGGTTAATTAACTTTAAATTATAAAATATTTCTTCAAGTAGTTCAACGTTAGTAGTAGTTCGCATGCACCAAATTCACTACTACGGTAGTTAAAGGCTAAGTAGGACAAAAAGTAGTCCTTACCAGAGGAAGTAAAAGACTTTGTTTTGTGGAGATTCTGCCTGGAGCGATACTCCGATCTCTCCTGTTAAAACCGAAATAATAATAATGTCCCAAGAAGTCGAACCAAACGCTTCGATATTTCCTTTTTAGTGCGGGTCGCCAAGGTGTGGAATGAACTGCCTGCGTCTGTTTTTCCAGAAAACTATAGTCCTAGTTCTGTGAAGCGTCGAGTGAATAGGTATCTCGTGGATAGACGTGTAACACCGTCGTCGTCATCATCACTTTCCATCAGGTGAGATAGATGGTGACATGATAATTACAGAAACAAAGGTAACCCCAACCGAAGCCTACAGTCGGCGACGCGTTATTAATCGATAACCAATAAATAACAATAACTCAAATATAACACACAATCAGTAACATATGTCCATGGGCGCGGAAGCTACTTACCGTCAGATGGATCGCGAGTTCGATTGCCGGCTTTGACAAAGTTACAAAAGCAAATAAGGATTATAAAGTCAACAGTAAGCCTCATTTGATTTGTTTGATAAAAAAAGAGAAGAAAAAAGTTTGTTCCAAAAAACATGCTTTTTTGGAAAACATGGAATTGTGTTATCAAAGAAAGTCGCCAGCCGCTGCTCGCTATTCAGTTGAACATCATCAAGCGTATAAAAGGTTTTCTAATATCGTGAAAGCTTTTAACCCGCAGCTAAAACAGTATTTCGGTTTCATTGAGTTTTCTGTAAGAACTTTAAGGTTCATCTGGGTTGAGTTTGAAAATGCAGCTAAAATTAAAGAGAATTTTAATGCCTACATAAATTTCTGAATAAATTTTAATATAAATAGGTATATATAAAAAAGCTCTTACTACTTATTTTAGTTTTATCAGAAACAATAGAAATTTCAATTATTTAATGATCATTTTTAGGATGATATAGATTAATTTTAATTTAGCATTTGCCTTTGTGTATTAATTTTGCTTCTGTTTATATTTTTCATTTTCAGTTTTTGTAACAAAATGTTTTACAAACTTAAAAACAACAAAAGCAAAACTATTATATGTTGTATATGTGCACTTTATGCAAATTGTAACTTACTTTTTACAAAAACGAATTCAGAGTATCTCTTATGAAATCGATATTAATACATTACACTCAGATAACTCTAGTTTTGAAACTCATAGAAAGACTTGAGCTCAATAACTACATAATAGATTTTTGCAGCCGTGCGCTATGTTATTATTTGTTCTTACTTTAACGCTGTATTTTAGCAGGTATTACATGCCTACAATGTAAAAGGATGGCAGTAACAAGATGGATGGTTGCCCGTGTTATACATCATGCAAATTCATCAATGAGACAGTTTAATCTTGCGACTGTGGCTTGCGCTGTCCTTGTAAATATTACATGACCACGGTTAATTTGCAGCGTGTTTTAATTTTTTTTTCAATTTTCTTAAAACTTGTAAGTTTCATCCTATCTTACCTTTTATGCTACGATGACAAATTAACTTACAATAACAAACTTAAAGTGAGTTTATAATATATTAAACAGAGAATGTAATGGGTGCTGCAAGTAATTGTGTTCTTTTTTACATTATTCGTATAAAATTAAATAACATTCCTAACTTTTGCTTTCAGGAGAAGAACGTTGGCATACCTTTTGTAAAAACAAATAATACATTGAAGAGGACAATTAATTGTTAGTTGAAAGTAAAAAGCGATAGATTATCTTATATTAACAATGAAATGTCAGGTCACTTGAAACTTTGTTCAACCTGAAAACATTTGAAAAACGACTGAACGGGTCAAAACATTATTTCACCATAAGAAAGGTTGCATTTTTATCTTATTTACGGGGTACTTAGTACCAATTGCTTTAAAAACCAAAGTTAAATCAATGCAGGGTGGTTCACTAACAAATGATTGCCAGAAGTATTTGCTGCTGCGAGCAACAAGCGACTGAACACGAGACTCCAATGCCTTTTGCTCTGCCACGGCAACGCGCCCGCGCACTCCGCAATCAACACGAAGGACTTCCTAAACACCACACTAGTAAAATTTTTAGGTCATCCGTCTTACAGTCCTGATTTGGCACCGTGTGACTTCTTCTTGCTCCCTAAAATTATAAACCAGCTCAAGTGGATACAATTTTCATAGCCAGAAGATGCGCTCACTGCGTTCGAGACGGCCGTTGAAGAAGTACTTACTTACAGACTGGAAAAATGTGCTTTGAAAATTGTTTTAGACGTATGAAACTTTGTATAGGGACTAATGGAGAGTTCTTTGCTACGATGAATAAAAAAATATAGTCTATAAAACATTTTTATTCTTTTCAATACTTTATTAGTGTCTCACGTATCCAGGATACCTACCAGAGTTCTTTTAAAAAAGTTAACCTAACTGAGTTAAGTTGGTTTGAAGTGCATTAAATAAATTCCTATGATTATTAAGTAGAACACTCACTGATCAAATTTTCTTTTTGCTAAAGGTAATAATTATTTTTCAACAATACACACATTATAAAGCAACAACATTGAAAATATGTAAACTTTTCGTCAAGTTTGTTTTTTTAGTCTCTACACGGTTTTGATGTGATTTATGCGTATCAGTACGATTATTCCGGCTTGAGTTGTTAGTCCATTTGGGTCGACCGGTGTGTTAGCCACCATCTTGATTTTAATGTGGGAAGTTTTCTCCTCAATATATCGGCAATTTTCAACTTTCCGTAAAAAATTATCTACTTCAAAATTGTTTGTTATTTTTTTGCACTTACATCGACAATCATTCAATGAAATAATATTTTGTGATCCAATTTTCCAGTCAAAAGAATAGGAGGGATTGTTGCAACGTACAAGGTCTAAGAAAAAAAATTTGGGATTTGAATTTGTTCCTCATAAACAAATAATGGACAAACCCATAATGTTTTGTGTTTGAAAATGGCCAAGATATTGAGGAAAATGGTTCCAACTTTAAAATGATGACGGTGGCTGAAGCACCGCTTGCAGTTGGTCGTCATTTTGCATTTAGACACCCAGTAACCTTAGGCTTATGAAATAAAATTTTGGGCTGGAATAATTCTGAGGTAAACCCTATTTTCGACGACCCCACTTTCATGTCCTAGTTAAACTAGTCGTATTCCATTAATTGAATATTTTTTAGAAAATAGTTCCAAATAGTGTTTTTCTCGTGGTCTTTCTTTGATACCTTTTAAAAGTCGAAGCTTTTAATATTTTTTAACCTCGCTTTGCCCGAAAAACTTTGTAACAGTTAGATATTATATGCAACCGAATTTTAAATCTTTTCTTGATTGTTTTGGTCTCTTCCATGAATTGGCTGCCCATTCCTTAGGGTTTACCTTACCTAGGATTTGGATTCACTAGATTTAGCTAATTTTTTTTTATTAAATACTATAAATTAAAAGTGTGCTACCATTTGCAATATTTGCTAGCATATTGATTAAAAAACCACGAAGACGAAAATAAAAGTGCATTGTGATCAAACATAACTCATTTGAATTTATAGATTTTTCTAATGCCTACTTTAATATTTAGGTACCTGTTCTCGAAAAAGCTACTTTATTATTACAAGTCAGAATAAAAGTTATTTTCAAGTAAACTTACAATTAGCGGTTTTGTCAGTTGTCAATATTTCGTAACGTGCACAATAATTTTTGGCGCAAGAAATTTATCAACATAACCAGAAATGAGATATATAAAATATGTACAAGCATATTTAGAATTATTTTTTTGCACACTATTTTATTGATAACATCGTTCCCGTTCGTCAAAGTCAATGTAATAAATCCATTTATTTTCACGCATTTTGAAAGCGTTTACAGTGAAGTAACGTCTCTATGTATCACAGAACCTCATTGGTGACGGCCGACCAGCCCTGCCTCATACGCCAAAGGTTCCAGGTTCGAGTCCTGGCCGGGCCATTCATTTCCTTGTTCTCGGGTCATGATAGTTGATATTTACATAGGTATGTTTATTCGGGGTTCCCCCCCAGTATGCTGCATGGTTATCCATAACACAAGCTCTGCTTACTTCGGGTCAGAACAGTTGGTGTGATTGTCTGGAGATTATTAATATATTCATTATAATTGGCCGAAGTATAAAGATGCATTGATGATCATTAAGAGTTACTGCTGATATACCAGTAGTGAAATTGGAAATCGTGAAATATATTACGTTTTGGTTTTATAATATGAATAATTTCAAATAAAACATCAGGCGGGTAAAGCACTAGATCATTCCATTGTGAATCACACAATCCTTTACTTTAAGCCATACAAGAACTCTAAGGTGTAATTATTGCAATAATACTACAGGCAAGCGTCTGCACAGTTGCAATCTAATAGCAATTTGCTTCGGGAACTTAACCTATACAGGGTTTGATGTGATTTATGCTCATATGACGCACGCTGCAAGCTGTTATTACTTGCTTTTAATAGGTCTGTTAAGTGTTCGTGTTCTGTGCTTATGTTTTAGGAGTAAAATATAATAATAATAATGATAATAAATCCCCACACAAACACACCAACTGTATGGCCCCAAAGTAAGCAGAGCTTGTGTTATGGATGACCATACAGCGAACTGGGGGGGAACCCAAAATAAACAAACGTATATAAATATCAACAACCATGATCCGAGATCAAACATCTGTGTTCATCAAACAATTGAATGCCCCGGCCAGGACTCGAACCTGGGACCTCCGGCGTATGAGACAAGGCTACTGACCACTACTTTAGTCTATTTTTTGTAATGTTACAATACTTTAACAAAACACTGTGGGCCAAGTTAAGGCGTCGTGGGCATTCTACTGAGTTTCTTGCTGGTTGTTTGACAGTAGATGACCCTTCCGAACCAGTGGTAGTTTCAATACACGACGTCCTAAGCCGAGGTCTACCCCTCTCTGGTGCCCTTAGGCGTATCGTATGTAGGAGTAGTTTAAGTGCCAGCTTCAGTCTCGGTCTGCGTGGACATTCTCGCTCCGACCGCCGCCCAGTGCGGACGTGCAAGACCCCGTCCTCCGTTGTTTGGTCCCTTCCCGATATTCCGTGGCGCTCAGTCTACTGACGTCACAGTTTAGCGTGTTGGTTCCGTGCTACGGTTTTCAAGGTTTTTCTACTCCGTCTGAGTGCTTTCGAAGTGAGATTTTTCTTTGCGACTAAGCCCCTTAGTCTTCAAAGTGCTGTGCTAAGTAGTGTTGTGCTTGTGCTGAGTGCAATGTTGTGCCCAGCGTAAGTAGTCTGGTTTCAGTGCAAAGGATACTTAACGGTGACAACGAATTTGTACTGAACCAGTCCTTTTTATTTTTATTTTATTTCTCTTCTCTATTTTATTTATTTTTCTTCTATTTTTCATATTTATTTTTATCATATCTGTGTGTTTTCGTGTGTATTTGTCCTTTCTATCGGTAAAGGTTGACCCTAACGTGGTCAACTCTTTACCTGCGTACCCTTTTTTAGGTTTCTAGGTAGCGGCCTTCGGCGTACCACTGTTAATTTTAAGTTTTCCTCCCCAGCCCCCCTACCGCTGGTAGGGAGGTTAGCCGCTAGGATTTTGCTAGGTTTTTAGGAACTAGGCATCTTTAATTATACTTATATTTATTAATATTACTGTCCCAACTCTCCCTTATGGATCCGCTAAGCGTTATTAACGCGTTCACCCAGGCACTTGCTGCGGTAGGCGTCTACATCCCGAATGACATCATAACGCAGGCCTTGCAGGCATCAATCGCGTCCCCGGCCCCTCAGGCCTCAACCCGGCCCCTCAGGCCTCAAACCCGGCCCCTCAGGCCTCAACCCCGGCCCCTCAGGCCTCAAACCCGGCCCCTCAGGCCTCCAACGTCGAGACCCCTCAGGTCTACAGCTCTTCCTCGTCTCCCGCCTCGTCCGAGATGGACTGCGAATCGGTTGCATCCTCTCACGCGTCGCGTCGCAAGCGTACCGCTCCCGGGAGCGACTCCGAACCCGCGTCTGATACGTCATCAGATGCCGTCACCTTAACCGGCTCTCCTGAGCCCGCGTTTCAACTTGTCGCCAAGCGCTCCAAGAAGCGCTCGAAGAAAGCTTCGGTATCATCAATACCCGAGCCCTCCCCGGTGTCTTCAACACCAGCCCCCGCGCCGTTAAAATCACTCGAAGTTACCGCGCCTCCGTCGGTCCCATCGAAGCCAGCGACGCGCTGCGCTCCCGTCCCGCCGAAACCTCAGCTCTCTCCGCCCGTCTTCCTGCGTGAAAAAGCGCGCTGGACCGCGGTTTCTAACTTGTGCAAAGAGCACAAAATTAATTACTTAAAAGCCGCCAACGCTGGCGATACAATCAAAATTCAAGTAGCGACCGTCGACGACTTCCGCGCGTTTACCAGGTTACTCTCGTTAAATCAAATCGCGTATCACACCTACGCCCTCCCGGAGGAGCGTAAGATCCGCGCAGTACTACGGGGCGTCCCGTTCGAACTCAGTAACGAAGACATCCTCGAGGACCTTAAGTCTCAGGGTTTCCCGGTCACAGCAGTGCACAAGATGCACTCCAACCGCGGTAGGCGTTTTCCTTTAGCTTTAGTAATCCTGTCAAACACTCCAAACTCGAAGGAGATTTTCAAAGAGGCTCGCACAATCTGCGGACTCTCGAACATCTCCGTCGAGCGTCCCTACCCCCGCGGTCACCCTGGGCAGTGCCACCGCTGCCAGCTATATGGCCACGCAGCGGCTAACTGCTCAGCTCCCCCCAGGTGCGTTAAGTGCCTGGATCCACATTTCACAAAGGAGTGCACTCGCACTCCTGAATCCACTTCTCCCCCTGCCTGTGTGCTGTGCGGCCAGTCCGGCCACACAGCTAACTACAGGGGTTGCCCGCGCGCTCCGCGCTCCACCACCAAGAGGGTCGCGCCTAAAACGGCGCCGCCGCTCACTCCTGCTAACTTCCCGCTGCTGCGCAACCGGGGTCCCCCGGAAGCAAAGCCCGTTCAGCCGACGCCTACTCAGGCTCTGTCTTGGAGGCAGCGTGAGGCCGTCCCGCCTGCACCTTCACGACCCATCCCAGCTCCCGTAGCTTCCGCAGGGCCGCGTCCCGCTTTGTCATCTTCACCTCAGTCGTCGTTGGCTGAGGACATGAAGACCGTGTTCGACGTCATCCAAAACGTCGACATTAACGAAATTTCCGTACTCGCACGCAAATTGCGAGCCGCCCGCTCTCCTCAAAAGCGTTTATTCGCGTTAGCCGAGCATCACTCGCTCCTAAGTTCGTTGTTAATTCTTTTATTTTTGTATTAATTCGTAAATAAGTAAATTATAATGTCGCTTATCCCTTGTATCTTTTAACGCTCGCAGCCTTAGCACCAGCGTTCCCGAGATTAAACTGTTCCTTCAGAACAAAGAACCTGACTTATTCCTTCTCCAGGAGCCATGGCTTACTCTCAACCGCTCCAGGGGATACGCTATTCCTAAGTACGCGTTTACTCGCAACGATAGGCCCAACTCCGACGGTTACGGCGGCACCGCTATATATTATAAAAGAGGCTTCCATTGCTGTCCTCTCCCTACCCCTCCTCTCCTCAACATGGAGGCCACTGTGTGTAGATTGGCTATGACTGGTCATCCGACCATCATCATAGCTTCAATCTACATACCTAGTGGTACCAGACCAATCCGCAGCGACTTTGAGGCCATTCTCGCCCTCGGCCATTCAGTCATTATGTTCGGAGACTTTAACTCCAAACATACTGACTGGACGTGCCTATCGACCAACACCAGCGGTATCGCTCTCCTCGACATCACTTACTCCCTTGACTTAGACGTCATATCCCCCATCACTCCCACTCACTATCCCAACAACCCAACCTATTCTCCTGACATCCTCGACTTTGCAATTATCAAGCGAATCAATCTTGATCTCAGGTCCATCGAACCGCTCGATGACCTAGGCTCCGACCATCGCCCCGTCCCCCTCGTGCTAGGCGCGCCTAACGATAACGTCACATCTCCTAAGACCTTTACCAACTGGAAAGGCTTTAAAAATACGTTAGTTTCAGCCTTAGAGGCACCGAACTCTCCGCTCGTGATTTCGCCCGACCAATTAGACAGCCCGATTAAAATAGATTCAGTAGTCGATACTCTTACTGATGCTATCAACTCAGCCATCAGCGACAACGTAATCATTGCTAAGCAAGGCAAACCCGCGCTTCCCTTAGCCGTAAGCAATATCATTAAAGCTAAGAACGCGGCTCTCCGGAGAGCCAAGAAATATCCCACGCCCGCATATAGAACAGCTGCGAATCAGCTTCAACGTAAAGTTAGGTCTCGCCTCGTGGAACTTCGTGACACTCAGTTTAACGATCTCATGGAGAATATCTCCCCGTCCCACCAAGCGTATTATCGAATGGCCCGAGCTTTACGCGTAGACACCGCCTCTCACGTTCCTCCTCTCACGCGTCCCGACGGCACCATTGCCTTCGAAGTCGAAGAGAAAGCCGAATGCTTCGCCGACAGCATAGCGGCACAATGTTCGCCCAGCACGCAACCCGCGGATCCCTCCCACATCCAGGCGGTGGAGGACGAAGTTCTCCGCAGAGAATCTCTCCCTATCACCGACGACCCCGTCACAGTCTCTAATGATGAAATCTTGCTTCTCATTAGAAAGCAAAAGTCCAAAAAGGCTCCGGGTGCGGATGGAATTTCCAACCACGCACTTAAGCACCTGCCACAGCAGGTGCTTACCTTGTTAGCTATCATCTTCAATGCCTGCTTCGACCATAGCTACTTTCCAAAAGCCTGGAAAGAAGCGACAGTCATAGGCATTCCCAAGCCGGGCAAACTTCTGAACGTCCCGGCTAATCACAGACCCATCTGCCTCCTCAAGGCAATGTCTAAACTTCTCGAAAGAGTCATACTCTCTTGAATGCGGAACCATCTGTTTCCAACGGATGGCGACCCTCTCATTATTCCCCACCAGTTCGGCTTTCGCGCTAAGCACTCCTGCCCTCAGCAAGTCCATTGAATCGTCGAGTACATTCTCGAAGGATTCTATCCGCATCGTAAACAATCAATCGCGGTTCTCTTTGACGTAGCCAAGGCATTCGACAAAGTCTGGCACAGCGGTCTCGTTTTTAAACTCTATAAAATAGGCTTACCGATTCGCCTAGTCAGATTAATCGCGTCGTTTCTTAAAGACCGTACGTTTCGATTCAAACATGAAGGCACGCTCTCCGCGCCTCGTCCCATAAAGGCTGGAGTCCGGCAAGGCTCAGTCCTCGCCCCTCTGCTGTACACCGTGTACACTAATGACATGCCCATCCCGCCGAAAGGCGTCGAACTCGCCCTCTTTGCAGACGATACCGCCCTTTACACTAAAGGTAAAAGGATCCCGTATAACATCACCAGACTCCAAAAGGCCGTAAACGCCCTCGGTGTTTGGTTTCAAAAATGGCGTATCGATGTCAACCCAGAAAAGAGTTCTGCCATTCTATTCGACCACAAACGTCGTAATCGCCGCAACGATCCCCACATTCGAATGTTAGGTATTCCCATCCCCTGGAAGCGCAGTATCAAATACTTAGGCGTCACTTTAGATCAGACGCTTTCTTTTAAGCCACACGTCGATAGAGTAACGAAACTCGCGCGTTTCTACTTAAGCCGCTTAAATAGTATGATAGGTAGAAAAAGTAAAATGTCTTTTAGAAATAAACGTACGCTTTATAAGGTCTGCGTTAGACCCGTCATGTCATATGCTTCGCCAGTCTTTGCCCACGCCAATCCCTCCGTCCTGTATAAGCTACAGGTAGTTCAAAATCTCTTCTGCCGCAGGGCCACAGGCGCACCTTGGTATGTGCGCAACGCGGACCTGCACAGAGATCTTGAACTACCTACAGTGCAACAGCACCTCAAAAAACTCTCAGAATCATTCTTCAAACGCGCCGAATCCCATCCCAATCATCTTGTTCGAGATTCAGTCTCATATACTGCTCCTGTGTTAGATTCGAAATTCAAAGTCGCTAGGCCGAGAAACGCGCACACGGGCGAACCTACGCAGTTAACTTTAGCTCTCGAGGCCCTTCAGGCCGCAAATCCTAATTCTAACGTAAATTCTAATTCAAACGTAAATCCGAATTAATGCAATTTTTATTTTTCATTTTTAAAGTTTTTATTTTTACTTTTCATTTTTGAGCACCTTCAGTGCTATGTGAATCTCAGCGGGTGACCCCTTAAGGGCCCCGCTGGCGCGGCCTCTTTTTCCAATTGGCCGTCGCTCAGATGAAGGCTGAGTGGCAAAAATGCACGAGCCGACAGGGGTTTTTTAGTGGGTATGGTTCTGGTAGGCGTCGGGACGAGTCCCACATAACTCCGATCGCGCGCGCGGAGTATGCGTCAGAGCATTTTTTATGTCCTCCTGCCCTTCCCGTGGAGGGGAACCAAAAAAAAAAAAAATCGGTCTGCGTGCGTTCTCGAGCGCACGTCGATCGCAGACGCCTTTCCCGCTCTATTAGCCCCCGCGCTAATTGAGCACCCAAATTTCACTGGTTGTTGTCGTAATTTATAATTTCATAGTTGTATACCGTATTAAGTTTCTAACGCCGTTTTCACGGCGGACAGTGGCTCGTTAACCGTACTAATAAGTTTCTAACGCCGTTTTAACGGCGGAAAGTGGGTTTTAACCGTACATCGTGGAACGTGAGCTTCGTCGACGGGGTTTCGTCGTTCCAGGACTTCAAGTTCCGTATTCGAGTAAGTTATCCGCGTCGTCCTCAACCGCCCTACTGCGTGTAGGGTGGTTTTTAGGAAGTTAGTCATCGTTGATAGGTTCATAGTATATATATTTATATATTGTTGTCTCTCCCCAACCCCCTCCGCAATGGCTTCCCTAAGCCCTGAGGAGCTTCTGAATAAGCTGATCGCTGATTACGACGCCCAAGGCACTCACTGCCCCTCATATGATTCGCACACTGCAATCATTTCTCCCTCTAATCATGGCACTGGGAGTGCCGCGCGAGACGCCGAGACGAGCGCACGCATTATTACTGTGAACCTACAACTTTTTTGTGTTCAACTTTTACAACTACCCACGTTGGTTGGTGTAAATGTTAATTGACAATGGATGATTTGCGTGATAATATGAGTGACTCGAGTGGAAGTGATACAAAAGAAGATGAATTAGTTCAACGTGAGCAACAAGATTTGTGTACATTAGAGAATAGTATTCAAAAGCAGAGGATGCCAGAAAAAAGAGTTAGAGAAGATAGCGATGAAGTTATTGAAGATGATGAAGGATTTATAACCGTAAGGAAAAATAATAAGAAATTAGCAAGGAGGATTTCTAAGAATTCAGATGGCAGTATGTGTGGAGAAAAATTAACACATATTGTCAGCATGACGGGAAAAGAAACTACAATACCAAAACAGTTTGGATTAGCTAAGATATTAAAGGCTGAGAATATATGTAATGTAAATAGAATTCAATACAAAAGCGCATATAAAGCCATTTTAGAATTTCAAGACATAGATAATGCTGAAAAATTGATAAAGTGTGAAAAATTTACTAGTATGGGATATAGATGTCAGTTTGTGAATGAAGTAAATTTATCTTATGGAGTTGTCAAACAAATAGATTTAGACATTGCTTTAGAAGAAATACTAGAGAGCATTGAATGTGAATATGAAGTTGTCAGTATAAGGAGATTGAAACGAATGAATGCTTCAAAAGAATGGGTGGACAGTGAAACAGTTCGCCTCTGCTTTAAAGGATCTAATCTGCCACCCTTTGTTAAGATGTATGGATGTAGATTCAGAGTGGAGTCATATATATTTCCTGTCTCGCAATGTGCGGGTTGCTGGCGGTTTGGACACTTAGTCAAATCGTGTCCCACAAAAATAATACACTGTCCAAAATGTGGAGGAAACCATAGTAATTGTGAAACTCTAAATTTCAAGTGTATAAACTGTAAACTTTCACACATGGCTTTGGACAAGTCATGCCCCATGTTTATCAAAGAAAAGAAAATAAGAGTTATGATGAGTGAAAAAAACTGCACATATAGAAAAGCCCTCTTTCTATACTTGGAAGGTAACACTTCTAAAACTTCTGTACAACAACCATCCCAAAATAGGCTAATTGAAAATTGTAACAAAGTAGAGACCATGAAGACATCATATAGGGATGTGTTAGTTTCAAGAAATAGAACAGAGAGCAATGACTCGTATAAAAAACGGCAAGTAGATTACGAACGTGGCGAAGAGTCTGAAAGTTCTGTGATTCTGGGAAAAGGACTTCTAAGAATTCAGATGGCAGTATGTGTGGAGAAAAATTAACACATATTGTCAGCATGACGGGAAAAGAAACTACAATACCAAAACAGTTTGGATTAGCTAAGATATTAAAGGCTGAGAATATATGTAATGTAAATAGAATTCAATACAAAAGCGCATATAAAGCCATTTTAGAATTTCAAGACATAGATAATGCTGAAAAATTGATAAAGTGTGAAAAATTTACTAGTATGGGATATAGATGTCAGTTTGTGAATGAAGTAAATTTATCTTATGGAGTTGTCAAACAAATAGATTTAGACATTGCTTTAGAAGAAATACTAGAGAGCATTGAATGTGAATATGAAGTTGTCAGTATAAGGAGATTGAAACGAATGAATGCTTCAAAAGAATGGGTGGACAGTGAAACAGTTCGCCTCTGCTTTAAAGGATCTAATCTGCCACCCTTTGTTCAGATGTATGGATGTAGATTCAGAGTGGAGTCATATATATTTCCTGTCTCGCAATGTGCGGGTTGCTGGCGGTTTGGACACTTAGTCAAATCGTGTCCCACAAAAATAATACACTGTCCAAAATGTGGAGGAAACCATAGTAATTGTGAAACTCTAAATTTCAAGTGTATAAACTGTAAACTTTCACACATGGCTTTGGACAAGTCATGCCCCATGTTTATCAAAGAAAAGAAAATAAGAGTTATGATGAGTGAAAAAAACTGCACATATAGAAAAGCCCTCTTTCTATACTTGGAAGGTAACACTTCTAAAACTTCTGTACAACAACCATCCCAAAATAGGCTAATTGAAAATTGTAACAAAGTAGAGACCATGAAGACATCATATAGGGATGTGTTAGTTTCAAGAAATAGAACAGAGAGCAATGACTCGTATAAAAAACGGCAAGTAGATTACGAACGTGGCGAAGAGTCTGAAAGTTCTGTGATTCTGGGAAAAGCTTCTAAAAACAAAAAGAAAAATAAAGAAAAGTTAAGTCGTAGTCATCAATTTTCATGGGATGATGAAGTGGTGTCATCAGTGCCACAAGGCACAGAAGAAAACAAGAAGGAGAGCAAAAACCGTAAAGTGGATTTAAAAAAAATATTACATGAACTAAAAGAAGTATATCTATCGGACTGTGAACTTAGTGTTAAAGTTAAATTAGTTTGTAGTCTTATTTTTGAGGAATTTTTTTATTTGATTTGGAATTTAGTTAAAGAAGGAGATGTTTTTGGTAAGTTATTTTCCATTTTCAAAGATGGCTTATCTATTTAAAAATATAAATATAAACATACTGCAGTGGAATGCACAGAGTTTGGAACCTAAAATAGAGGAATTCAAATGCTTATTACTACAAGAACATATACATTTAGGATTGATTAGTGAAACTTGGCTAAATGAAAATAAAAATATTAGTTTAAACCAGTACAGTATTTATAGGCATGATAGGGCGGACTCATATGGGGGTGTAGCTATCGTAGCACATAATTCATTAAATATCCAGGAAGTTAATTTAACCAGTTATAACTCGAGTATAGAGATAATGTGTATAAAGCTTAACAATTGTAGTCTCATTAAACATATAATTTTAGTTTATTGCCCCAGCAATGTACACACAACACAATCAGACTGGGATAATATATTCTCTATGTTTTCAAAAAATTGTTTGATTGCTGGTGATTTTAACGCTCACCATATGAATTGGTCATATAAAAATGATGTAAGAGGCAAACAAATATATGATTCTGTGTTAGAATTTGGATATACTTCTCTTAACAACGGACAGCCCACTAGGATTAAGCTGGTCAATAATATTTTACAAAAGACTTCGCCTGACATTACCTTTGCATCTGTAGACATTGCTGTTGATTTTGATTGGTATGTGATGAATGAGAACTTAGGAAGTGACCACTTGTTTATTAAAATGAAAGTCAAATACAATGAGGAACTGCATATTAACAAAAAACGGAACTTGAAACTAGCGGACTGGAATTGTTATCAAACATACTTAAAAGAATGTTTTTGCTTTGATACCGAAGACAACAATGTACAGGCCCTATACAATAACTTAATAAATAAAATAAACCAAAGTGCTGATATTTATATACCAACAGTCAAATATTGTAATAATCCCTGTAATAATTTTAAAGCTAAGGGCTATTGGAATCCTGATTTATCTAAACTAGTAGCAGAACGTAGACTAGCTCTAACCAATTTTAGGAAAAACCCAACACCCGCAAATCTCTCATTACTTCAGGAGAAAACTTTAAAAACAAAACAAGCTATTCAAAAAGCTAAATCGAATGACTATAAAAAATTTTGTAACAGCATCGATCATCAGACCTCAGCTCCAGAGATGTGGCGCCACCTACGCTGGGTCAAGGGTTACCGAAGAGCCAGAACCCGGTGTTCTCCAGAAGCAATGAGAGGAATGTTGTACGATCTCGCTCCTGATTATGTTGTTCCAACTGCACCAGTTTTCAAATCTGAAAATACATTATTACAAACAAAATTCACACTACAAGAGTTAAATAACTGTTTAAAAAAAAAGAAGGATACCGCCCCAGGCGAGGACAATATTATTTACTCTATGATTGCATATCTACCAGCCATTGCTAAGTTATATTTACTTAATATTTTTAATATTATTTTATCCTCTGGTGCTGTCCCAATACAATGGCGTGACATAAAAGTAATTCCAATACCAAAATCTGGAGATAACTTAAATATAGATAATAAAATAAGACCTATATCCTTAATGTCTTGCCTATGTAAAATATTCCATCTTATGATAGCTAAACGTTTGGAGTGGTATGTGGAAAATAAACAAATTCTATCACCATATGCAACAGGTTTTCGAAGTGGACAATCCAGCCTTGACTGTTTAACACGTTTAGTTACTCAAATTCAGATTGGTTTTTCTAATAACTGCCAAACCCTGGGGTGCTTCTTAGACATAAAAAGTGCGTATAATAACATATTGATAGAACATCTTTTGCTGACTATGGATAATTTAGACATGGGCAGAAATATATGTTACTATTTCTGGAATTTTCTTAGTGAACGACGCCTTAAAATTTATGATGATTCTGGGGTTGGAATAAAAATGATTAGGTACGCTGGGAAAGGCTTAGCCCAAGGTGATCCTATCTCACCATTATTATTCAACATAGCTACATATAAGATTTGTCGAGAAATTACGGATGTTTATATTTGCCAGTACGCTGATGATTTCGTACTATACACAACTAATAACAATGCTTTTGAAAGCCAATCTAAGATACAAAACTCCCTGCGCGTTTTTGTAACATTATTAGAAGAATTGGGTTTAGAATTGTCTATTAATAAATCTAAGTTCTGTGTATTTAGTAGAGGTTGCAAACAACATAACATCCAACTTGTAGTAAACAATAACAACATAGAGCGGGTAATAGCATATAAGTATTTAGGGGTTTGGCTGGATAAAGCATTACGTTGGCACAAACATATTAGTGAAATTTTAGGGGCTGTCCAGAAGTTAATTAATATACTTAAAATTTTAACTAGTTTTTCATGGGGCGTTCATCAGATTCATCTGCGTAGGTTATATATTGCATTAATAAGGAGTCGGCTGGATTACGGTTGTTTTCTGTATGATAACAGTGCACAAACTAATCTCTATAAGCTAGAAAAAGTACAAAATGAAGCACTGAGAGTGATGGGAGGCTTTATACGAAGCACTCCGATCCACGTCATGGAAGCTGAGCTCTGTGTTCCTCCACTGCATTTAAGAAGAAAATATTTAGCTTATAAATTTTGTCTAAAGTCGTATTCGACATCTAATAATATCACCACGAATGTGCTCGCAAAACTTAGCGCTCTCAAACACAATCATTATTGGTCCAATAAGAAATTTCCCTTACTTTCCATAAGCTACAATGAAACGAAAGAAGAAAGTATTGCGTCATCACCTAATCCTGAAATGTATTTATTAGATTTATGGGTAACTCATATTGATGTTGAAAATACGATAAAAATAAATTTAAATTCAGTTAGAGTTCCTAAAAAAGATTACGAGAATAATTTGATAAAACTCGACACTTTACAAGATCTAAGAGAAAACTATAAAAATTATTACATAATCTACACTGATGGATCTAAGAGTGTTAGTGGCAATGGCGCAGCTTTTTATGATCCTAATAATCAAGCCAGTTGCTACAATAACTACTTCAAAGTAAATGATGTTATATCAATCATGTCTTTGGAACTCTTAGCAATTTCAGAAGCACTTACATATATCCAAACGATAGCAGTCAACAAAGTTGTGATCTGTACAGACAGTAAAAGCGCTTTACATCATATAGCTCGATGCGCCTCTGGCCGCAGAGGTACACCGATAGCATATGATGTATTACGTAAACTGCTATCTTATAAAAGTAGAGGAATGGAGCTGGTATTGCAATGGGTTCCATCACATGTTGGCTTAAAAGGTAATGAGGAGGCGGACCGCTTAGCAAAGATGGTCCAGGGACAAGAATTAAATTATAAAACATATTTTATGGAATTATTGCCAAAATATAAGAATATGTGTCACGATTTATGGAAACACCATTTTAAAGAAAAATGTATAAATAAAGGAATTTGGTATAGGTCCATAGTGTCGGAGCCTCCTCGTACACCGTGGTTTGGTGTAACTAAATTAAAAAGAAAATTTGTAATTTTAGCTCACAGACTGAGATCTGGACACGTGCCGCTTAACAGTTTCGGATATCTTATGAGAAAAAATAATTCACCCAATTGTGAGGTATGCGGAACACCAGAAGATGTCCTACACTTGTTGGCGGAGTGTGTCCGTTTTCAGACTGCTAGAGAATCTTTGTTTGTAGAATTGTCATTGAATAGATATAATATAGGCATGTTTCACCAGCTATTATCCTCTCCGAATTCGGATGAAGCCTTTAGTTTGTTTAAGTTTTCATTGTTACGTTTTACATAATCATGTACAGTAAATTAAATATAAATTTGTAATAAGGTACGATGGGACTGGCATGTACTATTGTATAAAAGTCCCTACAAAAAATAAAGAGAAAAAAAAAAAAAAAATCATGGCACTGTTCACACCGGCCCCTCAGGCCACCTCCGTCCCTCAGACCGCTCTGGTCTTAGGCCCTCACGCGTCCCCTTCCTCCAGTGACATGGAGTGCGAAGTAGACGCCCTTCCGCGCCGCAAGCGCGCACCCGCGACCGAGTCATCCTCGGACGCCACCCCAACTGGCCCTGAGTCTCCCTCTTTTACGCTTGTTAAGAAGCACTCTAAGAAGCGTTCGAAACAAGACCCGGCGCCCTCGACGCCCGTCCCTACACCCCCTGCGGCGTCTTCAACGCCAGCTGCCCCGGTGTCTTCAACACCCGCTCCGGCCCCAACTTCTGTCAAGGCCAAGGTCCCACCACCAGTTTTCCTTCGGGAAAAGGGTAAATGGACTGAGGTTTCGACATTGTGCAATGAGCACAAAATCCATTACATCCGAGCAGCCAACTCGGATGAATCTATTAAAATCTTAGTCTCGTCAATAGACGACTTTCGTGCTTTAACAAAGCTCCTCACCGATAAGCAATATGCTTATCATACTTATGCTCTGTCAGAAGAGCGTAAGATCAGAGCGGTACTCAGGGGAGTCCCGTTCGAATTATCGGACGAGGCTATCCTGGAGGATCTGCAATCCCAAGGCTTCCCGGCACTCGCGGTGCATAAAATGCACAGCAAGTACGGGAGGCAACACCCTCTCGCTTTGGTGGTTCTCGCCAACGTCCCCAAGTCCAGGGAGATCCTCAAAGGGGTTAGCACTATATGCGGCCTCTCTGGGATCTCGATCGAGGCGCCTCATCGCCGCGGTCATCCGGCCAGTGCCATCGGTGCCAGTTGTACGGGCACGCGGTGGCCAACTGCCGCGCACCGCCCAGGTGCGTCAAGTGCCTGGTCCCTCACTTCACTAAGGAGGGCAATCGCACTCCTGAAACTCCCTCTCCTCCCGATTGCGTGCTTTGTGGCCAGTCCGGCCACACCGCAAATTACAGGGGCTGCCCTCGTGCACCCCGTTGTATGCGCTCCAATTTCAAGAGGGCGGGGCCCAAACAGGCCCCGCGCCTTTCTCAAGAAAACTTTCCGCCGCTGCGTAGTCGGGTTCCTCCGGCTGCAAAGCCTACACAGTCTAGGCCTGCCCCAGAAAACTGGAGGCAGCGCCCCGCATCGAATCCCATCCCGGCTCCTCGCCCATACAAACCCACTCCTCAATCCTCCGTAGCAGACGATATGCGTATCGTCTGCGACGCTATAAAAAATGTCGATGTTAGTGAAATCGCAGTTTTAGCCCGTAAACTTAGGGCTTCACGTACTCCGACAGAGCGTTTGCTAGCTCTGGCGGAGCATAGTTCCCTTCTCAATTCATTATAGGTTCATTTAAATGAATTGATCCCTAAATCATGCTTCGGCCGACCTCTGCCCAGCCCCGGCTTCACCGGAGGCTGCCCAGAATGGCCACCAACTCATGTCCCTTTGAGCACCTTCAGTGCAACTTTCACTACAGGCGGAAGCCCCGCTAGCGGGTCTCCGCCAGCGCGCCCAACTTCCCGACGGGTGTCGCTTCCGATGAAGGCTAACGGTAATAACTACAGCCAACAGGTGGTTTTTAGTGGGTAGGTGCCATTCTGGTGAGTCCCACATAACCCCCCGCAGAGGAATTTACCTGTGGGCGGTATGCATGACGCATCTTCCACCTCCCTCCCGCGAGGGTGCCTCGGCAGCAAAAAAAAAAAAAAAGTGCCTGCTTAGCGCCATCAGCGCTAGGGCACAAAGTGTGGTGATATTTAAAGGACCATAAATAAAGAGTCTACTTCAAAAAAAACAAAAAACCAAACATGATTTGCGTGGTGTATTTGAAAGTTCTACACGCTTCAAGTGGCGCACACGTTATGTTCGATTTATATTTTAAGAAAGACTACAACGGTCGACAATGTAAAAGAGCACATTCATAAAATGGTTATGTGAGCGCGGAGTTAGTGAAATAGGTACAAGAAACGACGTTGGAACCTCCTGATACGGATATTACTTTACTCAAAGAAGCTGTACAAAGAACCTTAAGCGACTACGCAGAATGTGGTCAGCAATTATTAATGAATAGTTTCATAGAAAATAATATTATAGACAGTTATTGAAAGTAAAGTTTACCTTTATTTACGAAAATCGAAAAGAAAATCGAAAATGGTAAGAAATCACTCATAAAGATAGCTGTTACTAGTCTACCTTAACGTAGGTAAATTGACTGATTTAGGTCTGAATATTCTCTTAATATAAAAAAAAAAATCGATTCTACGTTATTTTCTAAGAGAGTCATTTCAAAGACTCGTTTAGTTAGTAATTAGTTATTCTCATTATTATGGATTTATGAATATAGCAAAATATTAAAGAAACATGAGGCCAACTCGGTGCACGGGCGTAGTTAGATGCTTTCTAAAACCACAAAGATCTTCTTGTTGTTGATATTGCATGTACCCTTGACTGACGAAAAAATCTACAACTAATTGCATTTTATTCCACGTAATCACAACTCAACTGAATGAGTCAATTAAAGAGATTTAGTATTTGAAGATTAATGATATAATAATGACGCAGCTGTAACTTTACATTAGTTATAATGTTCTTCTGCTCATTTTTCTATTTTCCTTTCTCATTCACCCACTGAATCAGAATAAGCCGTTCAATACTCGACAATACAAAAGCTACAAAAAGGTCTAATCGTTTCTTTTGTCGACGACTTGTTAGGGGATTCTATTTTACTGCCTTTTCCATCAGGGGGGTCCTGGTTGCTTGTTCAATTTTATTAGTTTTTTATCGGACAATTATTCAACTGGGATTACATTTCTTGGGGTTAGTTATTTTAAATTAGTACTAACTAGCTTTTGGTGCGAAGCGATTATTGAGTAAAACTCATGACCCTAAGGCTGGCACCTACTTTGCAGCACGAATTTCTATTGCAATCCAGCTTGGTAATTCGGCCTGCCTTTTGGCTTCGTTGCCTTCAATAGATTCTAGTTAAGTTTTAGTTTTTTTTATTTATCAGCAAATTTTTATATTATGATTATTAAGTTAATACACTTTTGACTGTAGCTATTAACAAAGTCGGAACTACATTTTGGCGATTTTCGTTTTATTACATCTAAGGTCTTAAAATATCCATATCAATACCTTGCAAAGCTTCAAATTTCAAAATAAGCGCTATCATAGTTTTTCTAGATTAACAAAGTCGGAGTTTTTAAATACGTCCAATTAATTATGTAGGTAGGTACGTTACTGCGTTGTTCGCGGGGTGAGGGAGGGGCACGCGCGCTCACGCATTGCACGCATCTGCCATTTCGTGCAATGTTACCGGTGCGATCGCAAGCGCGAGTATCATATTTTTATTTCAAGGTTTTACTTTTCAAGGTTAATATTGCAGTATTAAGTACAAATAACAATGTCTCGATCTAGGCGTATGTTAGAGTTACTACAACGTCATGTCCCAGCTCAAAATATTCTTGCTGAATCAGAAATTACTGGTAGCAATTTTTCGACTCGTTCCAAGCAAAATAAGATAAGCAAGTAAAAATTTACTTTTCAGCTTATTTTTGCTTATAAACTATGATAGAAAACCTAATTTATTGTAGTCTTATATAGAAATACATTAAAACAAGATTCAGGAATGGTAAATTCAGGATGAAACGGATAATATTGTACTCTTGTACTGTCGGAGGGCGATGTCTGGAGCCAGCGTACACTCGTGAAGGTGCCGTTTGAGGGTATTTGTTCTTTGGATAGTTCGCGGAAGGCCGACTTGTCAAGCTAACATAAGCGGAAAATAATAATTTCTATTGTAAATTTATTGAAAAAATGTATACCCGTGAAGTTTCTTGCCAGTCTCTTTAACGAAGGTTTTTCTGAATTGGTGGTAGAGTTATGCTTTATTAAACGTCTATAAGAACAATTAACTGTCAATGTTGAGAAATATATGTTTGAATTTGAATTTAGAGGGCACAATATGCAATGTTATGTGACGTCGCATGGCTGTAATCAGCGGACGATCAAGACGTTACGGACTGACACCTCATTTGTGAAATTATGATAAGTAATTTAGAAGTTATGAAAAAAAAAATTACATTCCTACATAAATGCATACATACTTAGAAGCCGAAATCATTACCCTGCTTTTGCCTTAGTCATATAAATACACCTTAGACCAAGAAGAAAAAAAGCCTTTTGCCAACATTGTAAGATATATGAAATCGTAGGTATACAATTTGACTTCGACATGAAAAAAAACGACCTAAATATTAATTTATTAGACGATATCACCTTCTTCTTATTGTTCGCAGGAAGTAGCAACCCCTGGTGACAGAGTAGACTAAGCCACCTCTGCAAATTCTTTTAACGTTCATCATTACATTAAAGAGAAAAACAACAACTTTTCATTTTAACTAGCTGTATACGCCAAATACTTCTTTTTGAGGTCGGTGCCTCTTTTGATCTTAACTTTATTTAAGTAGTTGACGAATTACTTTATGGTTCCTGACTTCGAGGGTGGTGAGTAACCTATAACAGTAAAATATGATATACACTTCAGACAGGCACCGCCATGTTTCATTTTAGTTATTGTTTGACTATTTCTCAGAGTCAAGAATCTTTTATGGTTGATTTCTCTCATTGTTTCAAACTGTGTACACGGTAAACACATTTTTTTAAAGTGCAAAATAAAATATTTAAAAAAATTTTAGTTTCGAATGCCACGGCACTTTTTTCACGCTAACAACACATATAACCCAAAGTATATCACATTTTTAAACACACTGTATAGGCCAATAAATATTATCGATGACGTTTGAATTCAAGATTGGTTACTGTAAATGCTTATTCAGAGTAAAGTATTTGTATTTGTAGGCAAGCCGATCATTGTATAAAATATTATGGCAGTGTAGCGAAGGAGTCATCTCAGTCTCGGTCTGCGTGCGTTCTCGAGCGCACGTCGATCGCAGACGCCTTCCCGCTCTTTTAGCCCCCGCGCTAATCGAGCACCCAAATTTCACTGGTTGTTGTCGTAATATATAATATCATAGTTGTATACCATATTAAGTTTCTAACGCCGTTGTCACGGCGGACAGTGGCTCGTTAACCGTACTTCTAATAAGTTTCTAACGCCGTTTTCACGGCGGACAGTGGCTTGTTAACCGTACTTCGTGGAACGTGAGCTTCGTCGACGGGGTTTCGTCGTTCCAGGACTTCAAGTTCCGTGTTCGAGTAAGTTATCCGCGTCGTCCTCAACCGCCCTACTGCGTGTAGGGTGGTTTTTTAGGAAGTTAGTCATCGTTGATAGGTTCATAGTATATATATTTATATATTGTCCTCCCTCCCCAACCCCTCCGCAATGGCTTCCCTAAGCCCTGAGGAGCTTCTGAATAAGCTGATCGCTGATTACGACGCCCAAGGCACTTACTGCCCCCCTCATATGATTCGCACACTGCAATCATTTCTCCCTCTAATCATGGCACTGTTCACACCGGCGTCTCAGGCCACCTCCGTCCCTCAGACCACTCTGGTCTTAGGCCCTCCCGCGTCCCCTTCCTCCAGTGACATGGAGTGCGAAGTAGACGCCCCTCCGAGCCGCAAGCGCGCACCCGCGACCGAGTCAGCCTCTAAGTGTGGCGTCTTCAACGCCAGCTGCCCCGGTGTCTTCAACACCCGCTCCGGCCCCAAGAAAACTTTCCGCCGCTGCGTAGCCGGGTTCCTCCGGCTGCAAAGCCTACCCAGCCCAAGCCTGCTCCAGAAAACTGGAGGCGGCATCCCGCATCGAATCCCATCCCGGCTCCTCGCCCATACAAACCCACTCCTCAATCCTCCGTAGCAGACGATATGCGTATCGTCTGCGACGCTATGAAAAATGTCGATGTTAGTGAAATCGCAGTCTTAGCCCGTAAACTTAGGGCTTCACGTACTCCGACAGAGCGTTTGCTAGCTCTGGCGGAGCATAGTTCCCTTCTCAATTCATTATAGGTTCATTTAAATGAATTGATCCCTAAAATCATGCTTCGGCCGACCTCTGCCCAGCCCCGGCTTCACCGGAGGCTGCCCAGAATGGCCACCAACTCATGTCCCTTTGAGCACTTTCAGTGCAACTTTCACTACAGGCGGAAGACCCGCTAGCAGACGGGTGTCGCTTCCGATGAGCCGGGATGGGATTCGATGCGGGCCGCTGCCTCCAGTTTTCTGGAGCAGGCCTGGACTGTGTAAGCTTTGCAGCCGGAGGAGCCCGACTACGCAGCGGCGGAAAGTTTTCCTGAGAAAGGGGCGGGGCCTGTTTGGGTGCCGCCCTCTTGGAATTGGAACGCATACAACGGGGTGCACGAGGGCAGCCCCTGTAATTTGCGGTGTGGCCAGACTGGCCACAAAGCACGCAATCGGGAGGAGAGGGAGTTTCAGGAGTGCGATTGCACTCCTTAGTGAAGTGAGGGACCAGGTACTTGACGCACCTGGGCGGTGCGCGGCAGTTGCCCGCCGCGTGCCCGTACAACTGGCACCGATGGCACTGGCCGGGATGACCGCGGCGATGAGGCGCCTCGATCGAGATCCCAGAGAGGCCGCATATAGTGCTAACCCCTTTCAGTATCTCCCTGGACTTCGGGACGTTGGCGAGAACCACCAAAGCGAGAGGGTGACGCCTCCCGTACTTGCTGTGCATTTTATGCACCGCGAGTGCCGGGAAGCCTTGGGACTGCAGATCCTCCAGGATAGCCTCGTTCGATAATTCGAACGGGACTCCCCTGAGTACCGCTCTGATCTTACGCTCTTCTGACAGAGCATAAGTGTGATAAGCATATTGCTTATCGGTGAGGAGCTTAGTCAAAGCTCGGAAATCGTCTATCGACGAGACAGTGATTTTAATAGATTCACCCGAGTTGGTCGCTCGGGTGTAAAGGATCTTGTGCTCTTTGCACAAAGTCGAGACCTCGGACCATTTACCCTTTTCCCGAAGGAACATGGGTGGTGGGACCTTGGCCTTGACAGAAGTTGGGGCCGGAGCGGGGTGCTGAAGGCACCGGGGCAGCTGGCGTTGAAGACGCCGCAGGGGGTGTAGGGACGGGCGTCGAGGGCGCCGGGGCTTGTTTCGAGCGCTTCTTAGAGCGTTTCTTAACAAGCGTAAAAGAGGGAGACTCAGGGCCAGTTGGGGTGGCGTCCGAGGATGTCTCGGTTGCGGGTGCGCGCTTGCGGCGCGGAGGGGCGCCTACTTCGCACTCCATGTCACTGGAGGAAGGGGACGTGGGAGGGCCTAAGACCAGAGGGGTCTGGGGGACTGGGGTGGCCTGAGGGGCCATTGAGGGAATTAACGCCATGATATGCGGGATGAGAGAGTCCAAGAAACGATACTTATCAGCTTTATAGACATGCCTTCAGCACCGGTACTATCAAGTAACTTCTTCCTTAACTCATCAGAGCTTAGGGAAGCCATTGCGGAGGGGTTGGGGAGGGACAACAATATATATATGCCTAGAGTTCCTAAATAAAACCTAGCGAACCCTAGCGGCTAACCTCCCTACCAGCGGTAGGGGGGCTGGGGAGAATAACTTAAAACTAACAGTAGTACGCCGAAGGCCGCTACCTAGAAACCTAAAAAAAAAGGGTACGCAGGTAAAGAGTTGACCGCATTAGGGTCAACCTTTACCGACAGAAAGGACAAATACACACGAAAACACACAGATATGATAAAAATAAATATGAAAATAGGAGAAAAATAAATAAAATAGAGAAGAGAATAAAATAAAAATAAAACGACTGGTTCAGTACAAATTCGTTGTCACCGTTAAGTATCCTTTGTACTGAAACCAGACTACTTACGCTGGGCACAACAGTGCACTCAGCACAAGTACAACACAACTTAGCACAGCACTTTGAAGACTAAGGGGCTTAGTCGCAAAGAAAAATCGCACTTCGATAGCACTCAGAGGGAGTAGAAAAACCTTGAAAGCCGTAGCACGGAACCAACACGCTAAACCGTGACGTCAGTAGACTGAGCGCCACGGAATATCGAGAAGGGACCGATCAACGGAGAACTGGGTCTTGCACGTCCGCACCGCGTGGCGATCGGAGCAAGAATGTGAAGTAAAAGAGCGGCATAGGTTGACTTATTAACACTTGGTGCAATCAGTCCCGAGCTGAGGAGACGGCCCAACACACGCTGGCGGCATGCCTGGCGTATGGGATGCAGAGTGCAGCACGCTCGGCTCTGTATTGGGTGCCGACATCTCGCTCTTGATCGTGGTTCGCGCTATGGTTGAGAGTTAGAGATCGTGGCAGGCGGAGTGCACTTCTGCGAGGCCGTAATGCTCGCGAAGGAGGCGGCCGAGAGGGCGAGGGAAGATGATGCATCCTCCCTTCCGCTTCATCGCCGTCGCACGGGACGCCGGCGGGCGGCTTTCATTGCCGAAAGCTTCCATCCCCCGCAGTGCCATGAGCCTTTGGTGGCGGGTTCGTGGGAACCCGCCTCCGGTCCAGGGCTCGAGATGGCGCGTGCGTTTTCTGCGCACAATCTCATGAGTCAAAAAACAAAATCAGTCCCGACCGATTGTTCAGTTTGACCTCTGTGACACGGCACATCGGTCAACGGTCGTTTTTCAGTGATTTCTTACACGAATAGCTCCAGCCTCTCCAAGGTAGTATATGAACATTATTCCATGCGCAGGCCAAAATATAGAAGCCATTACTTGCCAGTGTTTAGGCGGATTAGATAAGGGCGCTCTGGACTATTGAAACGTTGTTGCTTTTTATGTATTGTTAGGAAAGTATCCATTCGGGAAAAATACTTTTCATGGCTGCTAAATCTTTATGTACAATAGTGAAAACACTACCAGTTAAAATTTTCACTATTTTATATTATAGTATATCTTTCATAATAGGTCTTCTGTATATTTATTGTTATTATTTCCATTTGGTTAAACTAAATAATCTCACTGATCAAATGCGATTCGCTGTTGTAATGCTGTTGTAAAGTTATGGTTTTTTTACACTTTTTGAATAAAAATTATAAAGACGACATGTTTCAAAAATGAACAAACTTGATTGTGAGTATGCAGTAAAAATACGCTTTGGCATCTATGACAAGATACTGTTACAAATGCTAGTTCAGAAGTATTTGGAAGTAATAAACGGAATTAACCCGTATGTGCTCAGATTTTTTTTGGTATACATTTTTTTTTTGGTTTATTCTGAGTCTAATAGGCATTTAAACTAGGTTTTCTGATAATTATATGGTTAAAAAAATACCATTTTGGATATTTGCACCGCCCCAATTTTGGGGCCTTAAGCACCGCTTACCACATATATGTAATAACGTTTAGAGTTTATTGGATTCCTTTAGTTTAGTCGGCAATATAATTAAAAAATCATTTTAGAATTCAAAGGAAAATTTTATTACATTGAACATAGTATTTGAAATTTTCTATTAGTTATGTAAATTTACGAATGAAATATTTCAAAACAATTAGTATGGCTATGTTTTTATGGCTATGTTGGTTGTGTTTTTATGACATTTACCACAACGTATCAATCCCATCTAGCCGAACATCATCAGGCACCCTCTTTTTCTTTGACGTTGGCTTCAGTGGACGGCCTAAAGAGCGCGCAGATGCATACTTTCCCAAATACGTTGTGACCACACACCTTGTAAAGGATAGGAAATCCAGATGCCCCCTCCCCTGACCAGCTGGTGAAAGCCTGTACAGCTGGAAAGCATTATTTATTGATGCGTTCAAGGGCCACATCAGAAGTTGCCAGTACCATTTTTTTTTATTTATGCTAATACGGTATCAGCCTATATTTTGATCCAGGCGATCAACTCCACCCATATATCTATTATACGTTTGCACGCAAAAGGGATGCTGAATTGAGATTTTCTTTTTTTCACTGCTTGACCAACGTTGTGCGGATCCAACGGGTGTAACACCTTCGCAGGTTGATGCTACGGTTACGACGTTATTGTCGTTATACCGCATCAAAGACACACCTGATGTTTCGTAAATTTTTTGGTCATGGCTACCACGTAGTTTTTTCTTCATCGCGGCAATTGACAGTAAAGGGGCATTTTGACGCGATTTGCTCGAATGGTTCCTGATCAATGGTGTCCAGATGCCTTCAAAGCCGTTAGTAATCTAAACGATGTAAAAAAAATTGTCCATGTACACATGCACTGAGGCATTTGTAGGCAATTTGGCAACTAAGCTTGTAACCACAGATCCTCCAACACCTAGATCCGGATTAGTGTTGCCCGTACTAGCTCCTTGATAAGGTATCGCTTGAATCAGATACCCTAAGCGAGTCGCCATGCACCAACATTTATACCCGAAACGTATTGGCTTCCCATGAATATGCTGTTTCGTACTGTGATGTCCATAATAAGGAATCATCGATTCGTCAATGCTGACTGTCGTGTACTGAGGCCAAAACTGTATAAATTTTTCATTTAGTTTATCCCACAAGGGCCGCACTTTAGTAAATTTATGTAGAGGATCTAAAGCTGCGTTGTCAGAGACATGTAGAAAACTGAGTATTTGTTTAAAACGAGACCAGTATCCCAGTACATGCGATTTCTAGCTTGGACATTATATCCACTCAGTAAAAATATTGCTATTAGAGGACGAATTTCTTCTTTTGTCACATCAAATTGTTTTCCTTCAAAAACCGCATACCTCCTCGAATTTTCGTTATTATTAGAAGAGTATAATTTTAAAATTTTGTATGTAAAAGGTAAAGATAATAGTGTTGCTGATGCTTTATCGCGAGTGTGCATAACGTCAGCTATGCTTAAAGAAATGAATGAGGAAATTATGTTAGTACTGACTAGAGCGCAAAGAAAACAATTAGATAACTTTTAGTAAACCTAACTACGATTGGCCTGATAAGCCACAAGTTGTAGAGTTATTAAAAATGCCTAGCAATTCTGTTGAATCAGATATGACGAATTAACTCGATTTAGACAACAAAATAAGGTATACCTTGAATACGATTGTTTTATTTATGATGAAAATAAAGGTACAATTTACATAAATTTTAACTTTAAGGCATAATATACGCGAGCCGAATTTGTGATTGAGTTAAGAGAATTTTGTAAGAAAATAAATGTTAAAGAACTATGCATAGTTAAGCATGAGAAACATGATATTTTTATAAAAGATTTATTACTTGAAATACAAAGTATTAAGGAATGGACCGGTCCACGAATTTGTATAATTAGAGGTATTAAGAGAATTGAAAGTAAAGAAGACAAAGATTTTATTTTACATGACTTTCATTTATTGCCTACCAGTGGTCATGCTGGTGTGCGTAGGATGACTAATAATATAAAAAGAAATTTTTTCTGGCCAGGACTAGACAGAGACGTTAAAGAATTTGTAAGTAAGTGCACAAAATGTCAAAAAATGAAAGAAGTTAGACACGTTAAAGAGCCAATGCAAATAACTACGACTGCAGCTCACGCGTTTGATAAAGTGTTTCTTGATATTGTTGGTCCACTGGATAGAGAAATAGAAGATAATAGGTATATTTTGACTCTCCAGTGCGAGTTTACTAAGTTTGTAGAGGCTTATCCTCTAAAAAATAAAGAAACAATTAGTGTTGCTAAGGAATTAGTTAATAATTTTATTTTAAGGTTTGGGGTACCCAATAATATAGCAACGGATCGTGGGAGTGAATTTATGTCATCAGTAATGAAACAAGTTTGTGAATTGTTAGAAATCGAAAAAATTTATTCAACGGCTTATCATCATAAATCAATAGGAGCGTTAGAAAATTCTCATAAAAATTTAGGATCATTTCTCAGAATTCAATGTGATGGTCATAAGGAAAACTGGAGTCATTGGATTCCATTTTGGTGTTATAGTTTTAACAATACTGTCCATACTGAAACTAAATATACTCCATATGAACTGGTTTCTGGAAAACTAAGTAGAATACCTTCTAGAATAAGTAATTGTATTGAACCTTTATATAACCCAGATAGTTATCCATTAGACTTAAGATATAGATTACAAATAGCACAACAAGACGCTCGTAACAATTTAATTATAAGCAAAATAAAACGAAAATGTAACTATGATAAAAATCTTAACCATGTAGAATATTTTCCAGGCCAATCAATTCTTGTAAAAAAATGAAACTGGCACAAAATTAGATACCAAGTTTGTTGGTGCATATGTTGTAATTGAAGACATGGGTGTTAATGTAAAAATCGCTAACAATAATAAAATTGATATTGTTCATAAAAACAGAACCAAATTGTATAAGCAATAAATATAACAATTTTGTTGTGTTAGTATACTTTTTATTAAAAAAAAATAAATAAAAAGAAAGAAAAAAAATTTTTTTGCTATTATTAAAATTTTTTTTTTTCGATATTACCCCGGTGGTGTAATGTAGTATACAAACTACATGTCAATTAGGTGTATGTAATACTATTTGTAACTCATTTATAATAGATTAGTAATAAACCAACTTTACTCGATGACAGTTGTTTGTATTGGTTGCCACCTCCCTATAATGGCGCGCGTGGGGTATGCGGAAGAGCATTGGAGGGGAACAAAAAAAAGAAAAAAGATCATCGTATGCTTCATTCAGGTAAAAGAATAAAAAATATATTATGAGAAATAGTTAAACAGAAATTATATATTTCGCGACACATTAACTTTCTATTTTCCTTTTTAAATTTTCTTAAAAACCATGAAGCGCATCGAAACACCTTTGAATGTGTAGAAAACAAATTAAACTGTGAAAATCACTAATTTTGTGAGAAAATTGCTCGGAACCACTGCACAAATTGTTTAGTTTTAATGTCTAATCTCGTATCCGATATTATAGACAAACTTTGTATCAAGCTTTAGAAGATCGTATCTATATGGCAATATTGCAGGTGTATACAGGCAATGTTTTGAGTGACTGGTGGTGTTCTGTCCTCATTACTGCGATGGTGGCGCGCGGCGGTCGCAAGGCGGGAAGCAATTACTCGTAAAAGCAGGCTGTTTGTAGTCTGCCTTAATTTAGGTAATGTCATTGCGCCTCGTTAAAAGGCTAATTTGGATGGATGTTTCTATAGCTGGATTAAGAGTTAACATTGTTTACCTGGGATTTAAAACTTTATCACGGTTATAATCGTCGCAAGGATATTTAAATAATGTTTTACGTAGGTACGTAAGGTATTTTTATTTTTAAACCATTGTATATTGATGTTTAACCTCAAAAAAGACCACGTCCACTCATTTGATGTCCTCAAAATGGGAAGAACGAACAAATTATTTCAGAACTACTCATAAAGCTTGATAAAACAAAGGTTAAAACTGTAAAAATCATAAACTAAGGTAGAATGTGCAGGGTTACTTTTTTACCGTTTGGAAATGGGTGCATGGTTCAAAACACAATTCTGAGCAACTTTCCCAAAGTTTCTTGTGGCCTTTTTCCAAAAGGTAAAAATTACACGATATAATTGCTTACATTCAAACAATATATTCACGAAACCAGAGTTAATCTGCCCAACATCATACTAATTATGAATTGATCTGATGTAATTTCCTTTAACCCATACATCATACGCGTGTAAAATCAAACGCCGGCTATTTGCTACTAAGTTAATACGATTCCAGTATATCGCTATCAGATGTTTCGGAATACAAACATACAATGTTATTTGACTTGTCATTTGCATTGGGTACTACGCACCTCGCGTATGTAAGGGTACCGAGACCGGCTGTATTTATACGAACACAGAGTGAAGGAAAATAAATATAGCTTCCTAAAGAGGACACTTTTCCAATCCTCTCGAAAAAAGTTAAATAAATAAATTTTAATATGCTAGTTAGATTTTTTTATTTTAGTGTTATATAATTAAGCAATTTGGACAATTAAAATGACAATTAAACCACATTTGAAAAGGAGGCAGATACCATCCTAAACATTTCTGGGCTATGGTGATAACAACTTAGAAATAGTGTTTTCTATAAGAAACATACATTTGAAGTGTTCACCTAAAATTTGAAAACATTTGTACTTCTATTAGTTAAGATATAAAATATTTTAGTAGTGTCATATAAAGTTTCGTTAGGTTATGAGAATGTTATTTTTAATTATTTCGTTGGACTTTTCAATAAATTATTTAAATATACTTTACTTAATGATGGCCCAAAACGAATCGAGTATGTATTTCACCCCTTGTATGCTCCCCAAAATAGCATAAACATTTATCTAAACCACTATCTTGTTCACTTTGAAATTATTCGCAAGAATAGATTACGTACTGTTTTAGTGCCAACAGTAGCACAGCGACCAAACGCAATGCAAAATCGGGTATCCAAGGAAACAACACCAATATTCGTCATGCAAGGCGGGTTCTCGGGATCCGGTGGGCAAGCAGAAAGTATTCGAGTAAAGAAGAATCGTAGTTAGTCCGTATAATAAGCGTAAGTCGTAAGAAAACAGGAAAACAATAAAACAACTCAAGCGCATGGAACAAAGCCAAACAAACGAGTATCAGAATGGCAGCCATTTGACGGCATGATTGAGTGAGTGACTCGTCAATCACGTACGTGTCGTTCGTTCTTTTCACTCGTTGTTGGGGGAAAATTCAGTATTGCCGACGTTAAATCTAAATTCCACTCATAAAAATCACAGTGAAATTACATATTTTGAATTTATTTCATTTCTAGAAATTAAATCGTTCGCGGTTTATTATATTTATAATGAGGTTAATATAACTTATTTTTTGACATAAATTTCAGCCTATTAACTGTCTAGCCCATGATTACTCAGCGTCCTTTACGAAGAAGGTAAAATACTAAGTAAAGCACTACAAAAATACAAAGTACGCACCTTTATCACGATTTCATAGAAACACTTTTGCCAAAAGGTTGCATCGTAAAATGTAGCAGTTTAAAGTAGTCAGTATCCTTAAGTTAGCAGTCTTCATTCAGCTTATATGTGCGCTATGTAAGTATACGATTATGCATATACCTTTGTAACTCTTTCACACAAAAATGAATAAACGACTTGTTCAATTAAATTTGGTACGTGGATGTACAATTGTCTGGCATAACTCATTTTATTATGACAAATACTCACAGATCACGGGACACAACGTTGGAAAATAGCCAGTTTAAAGCTACAAAATTAGAGTCCTATATTTTGTAGCTTTATACCTTATACTTATAACCCGCCCTAAATGTCGTACCATATATACGGTTAAGAAACGAACACGTGGGAAAAGTTTCCCACAGGTTCGCAAGGAACGTGGAAAACCTGTAGCGGGAAATGGTTAAATAGAGTCATGATTCAGTTTCAGTAGCGACGCGACTGGCACAGGAAGCGCACGTTCCGTTGAAGGACGCCGCGCGCGTTCGTCTTTCGAAAGTTTTGTGATTTACTATGGATATTTAGTAACCAGTGATAAATTTAATGTCTTGAAGCTTTTTTTACAACTTTTGAAGGTCTTTATAATCTTTAACCGACTTTTTGAAAGTAAATTGTAGTTAAACATCTGTTTGGAAAACATTTTTCTTTGAAGGAAAATTATTTCGAATGTAAAAAATAGAAATAAAAAGATATGAATAAGTATAAAGTAAATAAATATGAAACACAAATTATGCAGTGAGAACTCTTTATTCCGCAAAGTTTGGTTAGTGATTTTCAAAATTATATAAGGCACTTAAATCCCATTTTCGTGTTGAAACCCATAAAAAATTTATTGAAAATTGTGCCGTATGGATGTTGTCTGATCACATCATGACTATTGAACTTAAGACCAAGTTATTTTGAGTAGAGAGAGCGTATAACTTGACTTAACAATACGACTACTTTCGGAGCAACAGGGATACATTATTTTGCTCCTTGTTTTATCTTTTTCATGTTTTACGGTAGTTCATTAAAAGTTGATTCGCTTTTGTGGCTCTTATAATGAATTATTTAATAACCAAGCTCTTACTATTTATATCTGATTTATTTATTTATTTAGATAAAGGATCAACAACATGACATATAACGTTAAAATTAAATCAAATGTAGTGTACAGTTTAGATCTAAGTGTTGTCACAATTATAAAAGATCACGGAACACAATAATTTTTTTTAATTAGTCAAGAAAAAAAAGTTACTTGTCACTACTGAATGAAGCATGTGTGCTCCATTTGATTACACACCTAATTAGGTTATCTGAACGAAACTTGCTTTATGCATTCAATGTTTACAGAAGTGGTACCATGTTTATAAAATATACAATAAGATTTAACTAACAGTCTGTGCAAAATTATACGGTAACCTGAAGTTCCTGTGCAAGTACAAAAAAAATTCAGTGTAAATGTCAAGAGAAAAAGTGTAACTTAGGTGTTTGGAATACTCGAAAGATAAAAAAGTGCAAAAAGAAAGGTATACGTATCACGATGTGTAGTACGGCCAGTGCGGAGTCGGAGCGCCCCAGCGGCTGGTGCTGTGCGCGCGGCGCGGCGGCGTGTGCGCGCGCGGCGCTCTCGCAAGCGGGGCTCGCGGTGCTCGTGCTGCTCTACGTGCTGCTGGGCGCGCTGCTGTTCCAGTACCTGGAGGCCGCACCGCAGCCCGCGTCCAGCACTGCCATCGAGCGCGAGAGAGAACTATGTCTGAAGGAACTCTGGGCTATAACAGGTAAATCACTGTTACAGTAGAGGCTTGGACCAATAACTCTCATATCTAATTATCCAAAATATACAGCTTTATGAAATAACAAAGTGTGTTTTGTCCATAATAATAAAAAACGTAATATATAATAATAATAAAAAATAAAAAACGGAAAACCTTGGCAAGATCCAGGAAATTTTCTAGATTTTTAAAATTATTATTAACAAGACAGCATTGCACATAACTTTGTCAGAACTTAAAAAACTGGTAGTCTAATAAAATGCCAAACCATTGAAGATATTTTGTTACTATTTTTTTATTATGAAACTTTAGATAAAGTGCGTGTACAGCTTATATAATACTGTGATTTCACAAGACAGCAAATAACGCAAACGAGATACCTACAGTAGGAAACGCATCATTAGTATGTACGTGGGACAACCAGACAGACAGGGACAAGGAGAAGTGACACGGTGCCAAATCAAAGCAGCCAGCCAGATGGCCTAAAATTTTTACCAGTATGGTGGTTAGGAAGTCCCTCGTTTTGATCGCGGAGTGCGCTGGCGCGTTGTCGTGGTGGAGCAAAAGGCCTCGGAGTCCCGTGTTCGGTCGCTTGTTGCACGCAGTAGCAACAACTTCTGGCAAGCATTTGGTAGCATTTGGTACTCTGCATTAATGCTACTTTGTTTTTTTAAGGGAATTAACCGTTAAGGAAAAAAAATTAGCGATTCAAATGTTTCCAGTTCTTCTCGTTCGTTTGACTTTCACAGGTGTTGGTTCATTTTGAAACAGCCGTACTGTCGACTGGCACTTTGTTTCTAGATCATTTTAATAAATCCAAAATACGTTACCATAAACCCAGTGGGAAGAACCTGTTTTAAATTTATTTAGGCAATCAAATCATGGCACCATTACACGCGCGCCTGATCTGAGCAACGGGGAGGTTGTGGGGTACCCAGCGCGAACCATCCTTCTTGCTCAAACGTGGATGTGCAGAATAATATCATGAACACTTACCAATTCAATCTGCAGATTGTGTTGAATCTCCTCGTGTGTGATTTGCCATTAAAAAAAATCAAATTTGCCACTTGTAGTACGTTTTCTTCCGTAACAGCAGTCAAAGGACGACCATTGCTTTCTTCAAATTTCAACTTTCAAATTGGACTTGAAGTCGTAAAAATTATTGCATGAAAATGTTCCCTTCGCAGATAAATTTTTCTATGACACACAATAGTTGTATTATGCCGGTAAAATATTTAGAGGGATATTGAAATTTGGAACAAATGTATTTTTACTTTTAAATAATCAAATTTTCAAAATAAATTATAGCTTTTCAGCGTTCCTATATGAAAACAGTTTTTCGCAAAACTTTCTAAAATTGAAAAATTTAAAAGTATTAAAATAAGATTTTGGTTTGATATTTGGTATTTTTGAGACTTATCTAAGGCGCCTTGCGCTCAGCGTGATATTTGTACTTACATCTGGAAACTCCATCACTACGGCACGAAGGGTGCTAACCTCATTTTTTCGATTTCATTTTGTTTTGGTTAGTCAAAAAAGGTTGTCTGTGTCGGTTTTAGGGATGAAAGGTGGGTACAATTCTGGGCACATTTCTTTTCCTAGTCTATATTAAGTAAACTTGTTACTTTATATAGTATTGTTCAATATTGATAAGTCATTAATTTTAACAATTAATGACATAAATATATCTTCTATTTAATACTAGAATACAAAATATATAATATTTTCTGCACCAAATTAAAAACATGGCGAATGTCAAACCTGCATATTAATTGAAATAGATGCTACAAACTCCATCCTTGGCTGTTTCTGTTTCTAAAAAAAAATAAGTGCTGTTTAAACAAACGGCGAAGAAAAACAATATGAGGAAACCCATACGTATTACATTTGAAATCAGATTGACTG
Source organism: Marasmarcha lunaedactyla (assembly GCA_923062675.1). Classification (NCBI taxonomy): domain Eukaryota; kingdom Metazoa; phylum Arthropoda; class Insecta; order Lepidoptera; family Pterophoridae; genus Marasmarcha; species Marasmarcha lunaedactyla. Next base: position 26,535,896 of record OV281350.1, read on the forward strand.
AAACTATGCGGTGAGACCGATGCCCCTGTGGGCTCATTAAGGCTCTCGTGACTGTGTAAACAGCTTGGCTGCGACTTCACGTTGGCACATACAATTAGCTGTCTTTTCTTGGTTTGTTTTTGTCAGGTCCTTGTCGAATTGTATACCTACTGTTTCAAGAATTAAGTGGGCACTAGTGATTTGACACTTGTTTCCAACTTAATTCACACTGATTTTTATATTTAGATAGGCTTCAAAAATCATTATACGTTCGACACAAACTGAACTATGAATTGTTTTAGAACCCAAAAAAATTAGGACATATTATCCCTAACTAAAAAAAAATTTAAACAAAATATTGTTCACACATATTAGACCAGATACAATATATTTTATATAATTAACAGATATAATTTGTAAACTAAGTAATCCATTATTTATCATTTAACTCTATCATTATTCTACTATAATTATATACAAAGATGTCATAATCTTCGTATAATCCCTTATACTCACTTGTAAATATCAGACTTAACACCTCATGACGCAACTGCACACACAGTCCGGCAATTACCACTGATCACTTCAATATTGTGTTTGTAATAAATTTATCCATGATATGATATCATAGTTATTTTAATAGTATTACTGTAAGATACCCAAATAAAGAAAATACAATAAATATATCGCAGGAATAATGTCTGAGTTCCATAATACAGATCTCGATCTAGCATGAAGTCCAGACGCTTCCTATTTGACAAAGTAATAGCCTCACACCTTGATGCTAATTACAATGTCAACTAGCATAGAAAATAAGTATTAAAATTTGTAATTTTATTTTTATACTTTTTAGCGGCTTTATAATAAAGAAATAAATAATAATAATTATTATTATTTAACAACGTGGAGAAAAGAGTGACGAAAAGTATTTTACATTTGCTGCTTTTCTTTCGATTTTTGTATCGACTTTCATTAAAAGTATTATGTTCAAATAAATAAATAAGTTATTTTGAATTTGAATTTAGTAATCTATAAAACACCGTCTGTTGTATTAACTATGTCCGTAGGTTCAAATGTCACTGATGTATGCATAGCATACATTCTCCGCATAAAGTCAAAACTTTAAATGCTAGTGAGCGGGGAAAGTTTATCTTTTGGCTTTTCTTAAATGTTTGCCGTTCTAGAGATCTCGCACTCAGAAATGTCAAATTGTTACTTAAGGCTCATTAGTAAGATTTTGTTCAATGAATCCAGACTTAGACGGACTAACTATATAAAGTATAAATTCGCAAAGCCCAATTTGTACTTAGGAGCATCTTAGGTAAATATTTCACGTCTCTGAAAGCGGCTGCAAGCTTCATTTTACCATATCTCATTAATAAATAAATAAAAAACCTACTGTTGTCATAACGGAATACACACCCACCAAAAAACTAAAAAATTACAATTTTGCTATAAGGTAATTCTGGCTCTAAACTTAGGAATATTTTGTAACGAGAGATTCTGACGACTAGAAGCAGTTTGTTCCGTTCTGACGTCCCTGTTGATTGCTTCGAAACCTCGGGGATTAATGACGCCAGTAAATAAATGAAGTTTTTGCTGCCCGCTGTAGATTTGGCTATTTTATAAAAATGTCGCTCGTTTATACACAACGGTGGTTAAAAAACTGGTCATCCTTTGTACAATTTGGTTTAAAGTGATCGTAGATCGTCAGGTTCAGTAAAAATCCTAGGCCATTCAGAATATTTTACATTTTTTAAATTTTGAATATGTTTTAAATAATATATTTATACTGGTTCTTAATATTATTTCGCACGCCTGATTTACGATGAAAAATCAGGCGTTCGAAAATCGTAATCGCATAAAAGCAATAAAAAGACCCAATAACCAGTTGCTTTTGTTAACGAACTTTTATTTTATATTAATTTATTATTATTATTATTTATTTATTAATATTTACTATTTTATTTTCTTGCCCTTTCTAATGTACGGACCTTTATTCAGGAAATATTGTATCTTTCCCGGTTGTTTAGTTTTACGAGCTTCTCTCTCGGACCAGGTGGCCTATACGACAATCATTCAATCCAGACCTTAACCTCTTAAGATTAGGCAAAAGACTTCCTCAAACAGAAAACCCGGATTTATTGCTGATTGGAATTCAAAATCTTTGTAAGTTTTTCGTTTTAGGATAAACATGAATATTTGTGTATGCTTCATAAAAAAAACTGTTAGAGTTTTTCTTTTTCCCCTATTGTATCTCAAGTTTTGTCTGGGTTTGTTTTTTAGTAATTTCAGTAGAAACGCCAAATTATTAGTCAAATAATAAATGTTAGTGCCCCACAAGTACTCTCAGCTTATATTTATTTTATATGCGTCATTTTTACTTTACCCTACTACATTTATACACTTCGTGTTTCGAACAATATGTGAAGCAATTTAATAAAAATATAACACCTATATATCTGTGAACGTATATCTCCTTCACATCATTTTCTTCCATCCTTCACCCGGCGGATAAATCCAGTCCATTTATCCTGTTTGATCACACGCTACGTCATTATAATCCCACTGATTTGACAGCGTTGTCTTAAAGAATCACGGTTCAATTTAAGGGTGGCTATTTTGATCGGCAAAGAGCACAGACTTCTATTTGAAATAAATTCTGAGAATAATGAGAAAAACACAGTTTGTAATTTTCATATTAAGAAGGCTTTGTTTGATGTTTTGTTATAAGTATGGTTTTACTCATTCACACGCAATTCTACTTTCTAGTATCCTACTAATATACATGTGAAAGTTTGTATTTTTTTAACGTTTTTTACTTGATCACGGAAAAAGCCTGAATGGGTTTCGAATGAAATTTGACATATGCTTGAAAACATATTTTGTCCCGTATTAACTTAACTTAAAAGCTCTGCATTATTTTTAACCAGCGGCTTCAGGCAATAGATCTAGCGTATGTTAGTGCTCAAAAGTTAAGATATAAGTTAAGAGCAACGACGACGAGCACGAGTCATGTGAAAGATCGGTATTTGCCATGGGCAACAAAATTCGAAACAGTGAAGTCTACTTAAGAATAATTAAAATTACTGGGATGGAATACTTTAAAGAAAATAATTAAAGCAAAATGTTGGTGCATCGAAATCAAGAAGGTTTTCGCTATCGTCAAGAATAATACATCGTTTTATGGAAGATGTCCTTAGGATGAAAACTTCCCGACAACTACTAAACTAAAAATTCCAAAATAAATCACTACAATGCTTAATTTAATATTCGAGGCGATAGATATATTTAAGGGGCCTGTCTTCTAATTAATGTGCTACACAAAGGATGTTTCTAAAAGTCATTTATGTTCGTGTGAATAGTACGGAGAACAAAGGGTTTATCAAATGTACATATGAGCAACTGAGGGCAATGGGTGTAATATACTAAATTATTCAGAATAAAATAATTCCATTTAAGTTACACTACTAATTTCATGGCTACCAGGTGCAAATTTTACCTGTATATTAGTTATATTTGATTTTCAGTTCAATTCTAACTAAAATAAAAATATGGTTTAAACGTATTGCAGCCATTTTAATCGTATTTCGTACGCAACATTCATGTATAATAGCAAAGTATATTTACTCATTTGAACTAATCGTTCATGTTTGCTCCATCGCTATGGTGGCTTAAATTTCTGTCAAGCATTTTGAATCTTTTCCCAAAGCTGATACGATTAATGTTTTGGGTATTCCATCGACATGTGAAATTGACCTTACCGTTTATTTAAACAAGCAAATTTAGGTATACTTACCATAAACATGGAAAATGATGCACTATTGTTTTAGCAGGAAGATCTAATTTCGTCTAATGATTTATTATTTGTCAGTGTTGGACGCTACTCAACAAATGTTATTGATACAAGTTTCTTATTAGACTTTTATAAAATATAAAACGTCTCTACATTTCTATACATTTATTAACATTACATATGTAAAGGTATCTATCATCTACAACTTTTCTATGCTTCTCAGCCAACGTTTCATGGTTTCAGTGGCACGCCGAAAAACAGTTTCAATAAACTTGAATAACTACATGCGCTGCTTACAATATGTTTAAGGACTTATTTTCAAACAGAAATATCCCACGTATATTTATGGTCCATATTGAATCTCTAGTGAAACAAATTTTCCTTCACTGAAAGATCAAAACATGCAAAATCCTTTGTACCCATAATTTACGAACCCAGACATCGCTTTGTATGTATATCGTCGCACGAAGTGGAAGTCTCCTGAGGTTCACTAACGAGGGTCTGTTTACTATGCTTCTTATTGGCATGGTCAATGATTCCGATTTGATAGGCACTTAAAATTCTAAATTATTTTTGTGCGTTGTATATATTTCTTTGTTGATCAAAACGAGTTAGTCAAAAGATCATACGAGATGTGACGTTTCAATACTGTGATATCTTTCTTATTTATTTATTTTACAATTTATGTACACACAAAATATAACTTTATCAGTTCCCAAAATATTCAAAGTTTATGTAAATGAATTTCCATACGATTGAACCAACTTTAAAAATATTTATGCACTATATACGAGAATAATACGAGAAAAAATATATACGAGACGGACTCCAGAATTAAATGATTGAGGTGGGTTTCGGAGCGTTTGAAGAACGCTTCCGAGAATGTTTTGAGATGTTGTTGTACTGTAGGTAGTTCAAGATTGCTGTGCACGTCCGCGTTACGCACGTACCGATGCGATGACTTCAACTTTAGTTAAACTTTCATAAATTTTTTAGTTTATAGCTATCAACTAAATAAATTATATAAATCATAAAATATTAACGATGCTTTTTATTCCTCCAACCATTTTCTCGGTATTGCTCTTGTTGTACGTATGAATGTAATTTTAACATATCAGTTTACACTGGCACCATGAGATTTAAACTAATCGGTACTTTGTGTAATTCAAGGCCACTGTGTATTATATAGTAACTAAACACTCGATTAATTGAGATCTTTTTACAGCCGACAAACGAGCCCGAAAATAAACAATTGTTATGTCCCCTTTTATTTCAGTAACAATAATATTAGTTTAATCTAGAAATTATTACCAACAGCATGACCTCAAAGTGAACAAAGCGTTGTGTGATGAATGCACCAACTCAGATTCGAAGCATAAATATTTTGATAACATATCAGTTGTATCTATTTGTATGTATTCATAGTTCATGATTTCATAATTACACTCAGTTGACCAGTATTCCACATTATGTCACTTTCTGAAAAATTCGCATCATGCCTAAAAGCATACATCGTTGGTGGGTTCCTTTTAGACAATGCTGATGAGCTGTCCATGAGTAAGTGGTGGCAACCTGTGAAACTGTGTGCATATATTTTATAGTCTCAACTACCCTTTTAGGCTCCTAGAAGTCAATCCTTTGAAATGTCGCGCGGAGTATAGCGGAGTATAGTTTGGCTTTGAATAGTACGGGTAAACAAAAATCTAAATGACAAATAATATATCTTAAATAGAAAGTTGTGGTTCCTCTGACACTGTTTTCAAGTTTAAACATTTTCTTTATTTTCAAAGCAGATAGATAAATTTCAACAGACTCTGCTTGAGTTAAAGATGCAAACAATGGGGTCCTTTTCTTTGTAGGCTAAACATTTTGATACAACCTCAACGCTTGTTTGTGAAGGCCGATGAATAAAACACCCGTTTTGGGCAACATTTTATTTAATACAGCGGCCTTAATATTAACATTTTCTTCGCGTGAAAAATGGTTCTGCCTTATTTGCCTGCCGTGTTTTTGATTACTAGTAATTTCGGCTAGCACCCGGTAGCGTTGTCGTTTGCCAGAGGAAGGCTAGACACCTTTCTGGAAAACTTTTTCTTAGTGGAAGAAAAAAACTATTTGATTTCGTGCAGCCCAGCTATTTCTCGCTATGGAAAGTAACATACCTACCCTTCACAAGGATCGGAATAGTTCGCTCCGCGCATTTTTTTTCCATATCTTTTAACAATACAATTTGTTTATAATATAAATGTTTCAAAATATTTACAAAAAATAATTTTGTTGAAATAAATTAATAATTGGATTGAATGTTAATAGATACATCTCGTGGTTAGTACATTTGATTGTATTTTATTTTGTTTCTGTGCACCTGCCAGTTTACTAATGCTTTCTGTTAATTATAAATAAATAAATCCCCAGACAAACACACCAACTGTATGGCCCCAAAGTAAGCAGAGCTTGTGTTATGGATGACCATACAGCGAATTGGGGGGGAACCCAGGATAAACATACATATAGCGTATATCAACAAGCACGACCCGAGAACAAACATTTGGGTTCATCACACAAATTAATGCGACCAGGACCTCCAGCGGATGAGGCTAGGCAACTAACGACTACACCACTGTCAGTAGGTAATCCGATTTGAATATTTGATTCATGGTTGGTTGAGGATAATTGATTGTAATGGGATATGAAATGTATTGTCGAGGATTTCAAAACTTTGGAGAAATACTTTATTATAAATATGTTAATCTTCCCTAACGAAATCCTTACTAAATTAAAAGCTAAATTTCACTGCACACTGTCTCTTAAAATTGATAAAAAAGAGATTTCTGCAGGATAAAATTATCAATTTCCTTGCCCCCGAGTGTTATAAACCCTTAATTAATTTAATGCCGACCTATTCACCCTCTTTAATTATAAAGTATTTGAGTGGAAATATAAATTTTGAGCATAATTTTGCTCTCTTTGTTACCTAACGTGTTTTAATAACTGACCGGTTAGAGCATTTAGAATACTTGTATTTCTTTTTTTTTTAAATATTAATAATAATAATAATTCCCCAGATAAACACACCAACTGTTTGACCCCAAAGTAAGCAGAGCTTGTGTTATGGATGACCATACAGCGAACTGGGGAGGAACCCAGAATAAACACACATTAGTATATAAATACATACAACCATGACCCGAGGTTTTAAACATGTGTGTTCATCACACAAATGTATGCCCCGGCCTGGACTCGAACCTGAGACCTTTGGCGTATGAGGCAAGGCTATTTACCACTACAACACTCGGTCGTCATATATTTCTTAATATATTTATATATATTACATGAATACAAACACATGGATGACGGGTCGCTCACTTCCCTTTAATATGGTTGAGGAGGGCGACGGCTGGATCCCGCGTTAACTCGTGGACGGGTGCCGTTTGAGGGTGTTCGTCGTTTGGATACTTGGGGGGAGGGAGACTTGCCGAGCTAACACATGCAGATAAGAATAATTTTGTACAGACATAAACATTCTCGCTCTGATCGCCACGCGGTGCGGACGTGCAAGACCCAGTCCTCCGTTGATCGGTCCCTTCCCGCCATTCCGTGGCGCTCAGTCTACTGACGTCACAGTCTAGCGTTTTGGTTCCGTGCTACGGTTTTCAAGGTTTTTCTACTCCGTCTGAGTGCTTTCGAAGTGCGATTTTTCCTTGCGACTAAGCCCCTTAGTCTTCAAAGTGCTGTGCTAAGTTGTGTTGTGCCTGTGCTGAGTGCAGTGTTGTGCCCAGCATAAGTAGTCTGGTTTCAGTGCAAAGGATACTTAACGGTGACAACGAATTTGTACTGAACCAGTCCTTTTTATTTTTATTTTATTTCTCTTCTCTATTTTATTTATTTTTCTTCTATTTTTCATATTTATTTTTAACATATCTGTGTGTTGTCGTGTGTATTTGTCCTTTCTGTCGGTAAAGGTTGACCCTAACGCGGTCAACTCTTTACCTGCGTACCCTTTTTTAGGTTTCTAGGTAGCGGCCTTCGGCGTACTACTGTTAGTTTTTAGTTTTCCTCCCCAGCCCCCCTACCGCTGGTAGGGAGGTTAGCCGCTAGGATTTTGCTAGGTTTTTAGGAACTAGGCATCTTTTATTATACTTATATTTATATTACTGTCCCAACCCTCCCTAATGGATCCGCTAAGCGCTATTAACGCGTTCACCCAGGCGCTTGCTGCGGTAGGCGTCTATATCCCGAAAGACATCATAACGCAGGCCTTGCAGGCATCAATGGCGTCCCGGCCCCTCAGCTCTCAACCCCGGCCCCTCAGGCCTCAAACCCGGCCCCTCAGGCCTCAACCCCGGCCCCTCAGGCCTCCAACGTCGAGACTCCTCAGGTCTACAGCTCTTCCTCGTCTCCCGCCTCGTCCGAGATGGACTGCGAATCGGTCGCATCCTCTCACGCGTCGCGTCGCAAGCGTACCGCTCCCGGGAGCGACTCCGAACCCGTGTCTGATAAGTCGTCACATGCCGTCACCTTAACCGGCTCTCCTGAGCCCGCGTTTCAACTTGTCGCCAAGCGCTCCAAGAAGCGCTCGAAGAAAGCTTCGATATCATCAATATCCGAGCCCTCCCCGGTGTCTTCAACACCAGCCCCCGCGCCGTTAAAATCGCACGAAGTAACCGCGCCTCCGTCGGTCCCATCGAAGCCAGCGACGCGCTGTGCTCCCGTCCCGCCGAAACCTCAGCTCCCTCCGCCCGTCTTCCTGCGTGAAAAAGCTCGCTGGACCGCGGTTTCTAACTTGTGCAAAGAGCACAAAATTAATAACTTAAAAGCAACCAATGCAGGCGACACAATTAAAATCCAGGTCGCGACCGTCGACGAATTCCGCGCGTTCACTCGGTTACTTTCTTTAAAACAAATAGCTTATCACACCTACGCCCTCCCGGAGGAGCGTAAGATCCGCGCAGTACTACGGGGCATCCCGTTCGAGCTCGAGAACGAAGAAATCCTCGAGGACCTTAAGTCTCAGGGTTTCCCAGTCACAGCAGTGCACAAGATGCACTTCAACCGCGGTAGGCGTTTTCCCTTAGCTCTGGTAATCCTTACCAACACTCCAAACTCGAAAGAGATTTTCAGAGAGGCTCGCACAATTTGCGGACTCTCGAACATCTCCGTCGAGCGTCCCAACCCCCGTGGTCACCCTGGGCAGTGCCACCGCTGCCAGCTATATGGCCACGCAGTGGCTAACTGTTCAGCTCCCCCCAGGTGCGTAAAGTGCCTACATCCCCACATCACTAAGGAGTGCACTCGCACTCCCGAATCTACTTCCCCCCCTGCCTGTGTGCTGTGCGGCCAGTTCAGCCACACAGCAAACTACAGGGGTTGCCCGCGCGCTCCGCGCTCCACCGTCAAGAGGGTCGCGCCTAAACCGGCGCCACCGCTCACCTCCGCTAACTTCCCGCCGCTGCGCAACCGGGGTCCCCCGGAAGCAAAGCCCCTTCAGCCGACGCCTACTCAGGTTCTGTCTTGGAGGCAGCGTCCGGCCGTTCCGCCTGCACCTTCCCGACCCAACCCAGCTCCCGTAGCTTCCGTAGGGCCGCGTCCCGCTCCGTTATCCGCACCTCAGTCGTCGTTGGCTGAGGATATGAAGACCGTGTTCGACGTTATTCAAAACGTCGATATTAACGAAATTTCCGTACTCGCACGCAAACTGCGAGCAGCCCGCTCTCCTCAAGAGCGTTTATTCGCGTTAGCCGAGCATCACTCGCTCCTAAGTTCGTTGTAAATTCTTTTATTTTTGTATAAATTCGTAAATAAGTAAATTATAATGTCTAGACCCGCGAATCCCGCGTCCAGTCGTATTAAACCCAAGGGCTTATCCCTAGTATCTTTTAACGCTCGTAGCCTTAACACCAACCTTCCCGAGATTAAACTGTTCCTTCAGAACAAAGAACCTGACTTATTCCTTCTCCAGGAGACATGGCTTACTCCAAACCGCTACAGGGGATACGCTATTCCTAAGTACGCGTTTACTCGCAACGATAGGCCCAACTCCGACGGTTACGGCGGCACCGCTATATATTACAAAAGAGGCTTCCACTGCTGTCCTCTCCCTACCCCTCCTCTCCTCAACATGGAGGCCACTGTGTGTAGATTGGCTATGACTGGTCATCCGACCATCATCATAGCTTCAATCTACATACCTAGTGGTACCAGACCAATCCGCAGCGACTTTGAGGCCATTCTCGCCCTCGGCCATTCAGTCATTATGTTCGGAGACTTTAACTCCAAACATACTGACTGGACGTGCCTAACGACCAACACCAGCGGTATCGCTCTCCTCGACATCACTAACTCCCTTGACTTAGACGTCATATCCCCCATCACTCCCACTAACTATCCCAACAACCCGACCTATTCTCCTGACATCCTCGACTTTGCAATTATCAAGCGAATCAATCTTGATCTCAGGTCCATCGAACCGCTCGATGACCTAGGCTCCGACCATTGCCCCGTCTCCCTCGTGCTAGGCGCGCCTAACGATAACGTCACATCTCCTAAGACCTTTACCAACTGGAAAGGCTTTAAAAATACGTTAGTTTCAGCTTTAGAGGCACCGAACTCTCCGCTCGCGATTTCGCCCGACCAATTAGACAGCCCGATTAAAATAGATTCAGTTAAAAGATGCCACCTGCCACAGCAGGTGCTTATCTTGTTAGCTATCATCTTCAATGCCTGCTTCGACCATAGCCACTTTCCAAAAGCCTGGAAAGAAGCGACAGTCATAGGCATTCCCAAGCCGGGTAAACCTCTGAACATCCCGGCTAATCACAGACCCATCAGCCTCCTCAAGGCAATGTCTAAACTTCTCGAAAGAGTCATACTCTCTCGAATGCGGAACCATCTGTTTCCAACGGATGGCGACCCTCTCATTATTCCCCACCAGTTCGGCTTTCGCGCTAAGCACTCCTGCCCTCAGCAAGTCCATCGAATCGTCAAGTACATTCTCGAAGGATTCTATCCGCATCGTAAAAAATCAATCGCGGTTCTCTTTGACGTAGCCAAGGCATTCGACAAAGTCTGGCACAGCGGTCTCGTTTTTAAACTCTATAAAATAGGCTTACCGGTTCGCCTAGTCAGATTAATCGCGTCGTTTCTTAAAGACCGTACGTTTCGATTCAAACATGAAGGCACGCTCTCCGCGCCTCGTCCCATAAAGGCTGGAGTCCCGCAAGGCTCAGTCCTCGCCCCTCTGCTGTACACCGTGTACACCAACGACATTCCCATCCCGCCGAAAGGCGTCGAACTCGCCCTCTTTGCAGACGATACCGCCCTTTACACTAAAGGTCAAAGGATCCCGTATTACATCACCAGACTCCAAAAGGCCGTAAACGCCCTCGGTGTTTGGTTTCAAAAATGGCGTATCGATGTCAACCCAGAAAAGAGTTCTGCCATTCTATTCGACCACAAACGTCGTAATCGCCGCAACGATCCCCACATTCGAATGTTAGGTATTCCCATCCCCTGGAAGCGCAGTATCAAATACTTAGGCGTCACCTTAGATCAGACGCTTTCTTTTAAGCCACACGTCGATAGAGTAACGAAACTCGCGCGTTTCTACTTAAGCCGCTTAAATAGTATGATAGGTAGAAAAAGTAAAATGTCTTTTAGAAATAAACGTACGCTCTATAAGGTCTGCGTTAGACCCGTCATGTCATATGCTTCGCCAGTCTTTGCCCACGCCAATCCCTCCGTCCTGTATAAGCTGCAGGTAGTTCAAAATTTCTTCTGCCGCAGGGCCACAGACGCACCTTGGTATGTGCGCAACGCGGACCTGCACAGAGATCTTGAACTACCTACAGTGCAACAGCACCTCAAAACACTCTCAGAATCGTTCTTCAAACGCGCCGAATCCCATCCCAATCATCTTGTTCGAGATTCAGTCTCATATACTGCTCCTGTGTTAGATTCGAAATTCAAAGTCGCTAGGCCGATAAACGCGCACACGGGCGAACCTACGCAGTTAACTTTAGCTCTCGAGGCCCTTCAGGCCGCAAATCCTAATTCTAACGTAAATTCTAATTCTAACGTAAATTCTCATTCTAACGTAAATCCGAATTAATGCAATTTTTATTTTTCATTTTTAATGTTTTTATTTTTACTTTTCATTTTTGAGCACCTTCAGTGCTATGTGAATCTCAGCGGGTGACCCCTTAAGGGCCCCGCTGGCGCGGCCTCTTTCTCCAATTGGCCGTCGCTCAGATGAAGGCTGAGTGGCAAAAATGCACGAGCCGACAGGGGGTTTTTTAGTGGGAATGGTTCTGGTAGGCGTCGGGACGAGTCCCACATAACTCCGATCGCGCGCGCGGAGTATGCGTCACAGCATTTTTTATGTCCTCCTGCCCTTCCCATGGAGGGGAACCAAAAAAAAAAAAAAAAACAGATATAAAGAGACTCTGTAAATTTATTTTGAAAAAGATATACCCGTAAACTTTCTTGCCAGTTCTTCTTCACGAAGGTTTTTTCGAACCGGTGGTAGTCATGTTTTATTTGACGTCAATAAGGAAAGTAATTGTCAATGTAGGGAAATAAATATTTCATTTCATTTTACATTGAAGTGTTTTCTTACGATTACTGGTTACTGGGTGCTTTAAATACGATTTTGGTTTTGAGATGGAAATGATTACATTATTCTATAAATTAATATGACTCTAAGGTACTTTCATAGAATTGATGGATACGAAATTCTTTTACAGAATATATAAATATAATATTTTATATATTATATTTATATATAAAATAAATATAATATTTTTATATTTATTACATACAATATTATTTACAACATTCATAATCAATGTAGGGACACCATGTATGCTGTATGAGTGCTTGGATACCTACGTAAAGTGAGCATGTGTGCGGCTGAGCCCGCCGCGCTCGCTTTTTTTTTTTTGGTTCCCCTCCACGGGAAGGGCAGGAGGACATAAAAAATGCTCTGACGCATACTCCGCGCGCGCGATCGAAGTTATGTGGGACTCATCCCGACGCCTATCAGAACCATACCCACTAAAAAACCCCCTGTCGGCTCGTGCATTTTTGCCACTCAGCCTTCATCTGAGCGACGGCCAATTGGAGAAAGAGGCCGCGCTAGCGGGGCCCTTAAGGGGTCACCCGCTGAGATTTACATAGCACTGAAGGTGCTAAAAAATGAAAAGTAAATAAAAAAACATTAAAAATGAAAAATAAAATTGCATTAATTCGGATTTACGTTAGAATTAGAATTTACGTTAGAATTAGGATTTGCGGCCTGAAGGGCCTCGAGATCTAAAGTTAACTGCGTGGGTTCACCAGTGTGCGCGTTTCTCGGCCTAGCGGCTTTGAATTTCAAATCTAACACAGGAGCAGTATATGAGACTGAATCTCGAACAAGATGATTGGGATGGGATTCGGCGCGTTTGAAGAACGATTCTGAGAGTGTTTTGAGGTGCTGTTGCACTGTAGGTAGTTCAAGATCTCTGTGCAGGTCCGCGTTGCGCACGTACCAAGGTGCGTTTGTAGCCCTGCGGCAGAAGAGATTTTGAACAACCTGCAGCTCATACAGGACGGAGGGATTGGCGTGGGCAAAGACTGGCGAAGCATATGACATGACGGGTCTAACGCAGACCTTATAGAGCGTACGTTTATTTCTAAAAGACATTTTACTTTTTCTACCTATCATACTATTTAAGCGGCTTAAGTAGAAACGCGCGAGTTTCGTTACTCTATCGACGTGTGGCTTGAAAGAAAGCGTCTGATCTAAGGTGACGCCTAAGTATTTAATACTGCGCTTCCAGGGGATGGGAATACCTAACATTCGAATGTGAGGATCGTTGTAGCGATTACGACGTTTGTGGTCAAATTGAATGGCAGAACTCTTTTCTGGGTTGACATCGATACGCCATTTTTGAAACCAAACACCGAGGGCGTTTACGGCCTTTTGGAGTCTGTTGATGTAATACGGGATCCTTTGACCTTTAGTGTAAAGGGCGGTATCGTCTGCAAAGAGGGCGAGTTCGACGCCTTTCGGCGGGATGGAGATGTCGTTAGTGTACACGGTGTACAGCAGAGGGGCGAGGACTGAGCCTTGCGGGACTCCAGCCTTTATGGGACGAGGCGCGGAGAGCGTGCCTTCATGTTTGAATCGAAACGTACGGTCTTTAAGAAACGACGCGATTAATCTGACTAGGCGAACCGGTAAGCCTATTTTATAGAGTTTAAAAACGAGATCGCTGTGCCAGACTTTGTCGAATGCCTTGGCTACGTCAAAGAGAACCGCTATTGTTTTTTTACGATGCGGATAGAATCCTTCGAGTATGTACTCAACGATTCGATGGACTTGCTGAGGGCAGGAGTGCTTAGCGCGAAAGCCGAACTGGTGGGGAATAATGAGAGGGTCGCCATCCGTTGGAAACAGATGGTTCCGCATTCGAGAGAGTATGACTCTTTCGAGAAGTTTAGACATTGCCTTGAGGAGGCTGATGGGTCTGTGATTAGCCGGGACATTCAGAGGTTTACCCGGCTTGGGAATGCCTATGACTGTCGCTTCTTTCCAGGCTTTTGGAAAGTAGCTATGGTCGAAGCAGGCATTGAAGATGATAACTAACAAGGTAAGCACCTGCTGTGGCAGGTGCTTAAGTGCGTGGTTGGAAATTCCATCCGCACCCGGAGCCTTTTTGGACTTTAGCTTTCTAATGAGAAGCAAGATTTCATCATTAGAGACTGTGACGGGGTCGTCGGTGATAGGGAGAGATTCTCTGCGGAGAACTTCTTCCTCCACCGCCTGGATGTGGGAGGGATCCGCGGGTTGCGTGCTGGGCGAACATTGTGCCGCTATGCTGTCGGCGAAGCATTCGGCTTTCTCTTCGACTTCGAAGGCAATAGTGCCGTCGGGACGAGTGAGAGGAGGAACGTGAGAGGCGATGTCTACGCGTAAGGCTCGGGCCATTCGATAATACGCTTTGTGGGACGGGGAGATATTCTCCATGAGATCGTTCATTTGAGCGTCTCGGAGTTCTGCGAGGCAAGACCTAACTTTACGTTGAACCTGATTCGCAGTTGTTGTATAGGCGGGCATGGGATATTTCTTGGCTCTCCGGAGAGCCGCGTTCTTAGCTTTAATGAGATTGCTAACGGCTAAAGGAAGCGCGGGTTTGCCTTGCTTTGCAATAATTACGTTGTCGCTGATGGCTGAGTTGATAGCATCAGTGAGAGTATTGACTACTGAATATATTTTAATCGGGCTATCTAATTGGTTGGGCGAAATCGCGAGCGGAGAGTTAGGGGCCTCTAAGGCTGAAACTAACGTATTTTTAAAGCCTTTCCAGTTGGTAAAGGTCTTAGGAGATGTGACGTTATCGTTAGGCGCACCTAGCACGAGGGAGACGGGGCGATGGTCGGAGCCTAGGACATCGAGCGGTTCGATGGACCTGAGATCAAGATTGATTCGCTTGATAATTGCAAAGTCGAGGATGTCAGGAGAAAAGGTCGGGTTGCTGGGATAGTGAGTGGGAGTGATGGGGGATATGACGTTTAAGTCAAGGGAGTTAGTGATGTCGAGGAGAGCGATACCGCTAGTGTTGGTCGATAGGCACGTCCAGTCAGTATGTTTGGAGTTAAAGTCACCGAACATAATGACTGAATGACCGAGGGCGAGAATGGCCTCAAAGTCGCTGAGGGTTGGTCTGGAGCCACACGGTATGAAAACTGAAGCTATGATGATGGTCGGATGATCAGTCATCCAATCTATACCAATAATCTATCTATCAATCTATAACCGATAGCCAATCTACACACAGTGGCCTCCATGTTGAGGAGAGGAGGGGTAGGGAGAGGACAGCAATGGGAGCCTCTTTTGTAATATATAGCGGTGCCGCCGAAACCGTCGGAGTTGGGCCTATCGTTGCGAGTAAACGTGTACTTAGGAATAGCGTATCCCCTGGAGCGGTTTAGAGTAAGCCATGGCTCCTGGAGAAGGAATAAGTCAGGTTCTTTGTTCTGAAGGAACAGTTTAATCTCGGGAAGGCTGGTGCTAAGGCTGCGAGCGTTAAAAGATACAAGGGATAAGCGACATTATAATTTACTTATTTACGAATTTATACAAAAATAAAAGAATTTACAACGAACTTAAGAGCGAGTGATACTCGGCTAACGCAAATAAACGCTTTTGAGGAGAGCGGGTGGCTCGCAGTTTGCGTGCGAGTACGGAAATTTCGTTAATGTCGACGTTTTGGATGACGTCGAACACGGTCTTCATGTCCTCAGCCAACGACGACTGAGGTGAAGATGAAAAAGCGGGACGCGGCCCTGCGGAAGCTACGGGAGCTGGGATGGGTCGGGAAGGTGCAGGCGGGACGGCCGGACGCTGCCTCCAAGACAGAGCCTGAGTAGGCGTCGGCTGAACGGGCTTTGCTTCCGGGGGACCCCGGTTGCGCAGCGGCGGGAAGTTAGCGGGAGTGAGCGGCGGCGCCGGTTTAGGCGCGACCCTCTTGACGGTGGAGCGTGGAGCGCGCGGACAACCCCTGTAGTTAGCTGTGTGGCCGGACTGGCCGCACAGCACACAGGCAGGGGGGAAGTGGATTCGGGAGTGCGAGTGCACTCCTTAGTGATGTGAGGATCCAGGCACTTTACGCACCTGGCGGGCGCTGAACAGTTAGCCGCTGCGTGGCCATATAGCTGGCAGTGGTGGCACTGCCCAGGGTGAGCGCGGGGGTTGGGACGCTCGACGGAGATGTTCGAGAGTCCGCAAATTGTGCGAGCCTCTCTGAAAATCTCCTTCGAGTTGGGAGTGTTGGTAAGGATTACAAGAGCTAAGGGAAAACGCCTACCGCGGTTGGAGTGCATCTTGTGCACTGCTTCGGCCGGGAAACCCTGGGACTTAAGGTCCTCGAGGATTTCTTCGTTCTCGAGCTCGAACGGGACGCCCCGTAGTACTGCGCAGATCTTACGCTCCTCCGGGAGGGCGTAGGTATGAAAAGCAATTTGTTTTAGAGAAAGTAACCTGGTGAACGCGCGGAAGTCGTCGACGGTCGCGACCTGGATTTTAATTGTGTCGCCTGCGTTGGTTGCTTTTAGGTAATTGATTTTTTGCTCTTTGCAAAGGTTTGAAACTACGGTCCATCGCGCATTTTCGCGGAGAAAGACGGGTGGAGGGAGCTGAGGCTTCGGCGGGACGGGAGCGCAGCGCGTCGCTGGCTTCAATGGGACCGACGGAGACGCGGTTGCTACGAGCATTTTTAACGGCGCGGGGGCTGGTGTTGAAGACACTGGGGAGGGCTCGGGTATTGAGGATACCGAGGATTTCTTAAAACGCTTCTTGGAGCGCTTGGCGACTAGCTGGAACGCGGGCTCAGGAGAGCCGGTTAAGGTGACGGCATCTGACGACGTATTAGACGCGGGTTCGGAGTCGCTCCCGGGAGCGGTACGCTTGCGACGCGACGCGTGAGAGGATGCGAACGATTCGCAGTCCATCTCGGACGAGGCGGGAGACGCGGGAGAGCTGTGGACCTGAGGGGTCTGGATGTTGGAGGCCTGAGGGGCCGGGGTTGAGGCCTGAGGGGCCGGGGCGCGATAGAAGCCTGTAAGGCCTGCGTTAGTACGTCAGCGGGTATGCTTACGCCGGACGCAGCGAGCACCTGGGCGAACGACCTAATTAGCCTTATTTGACCTCTTTGAGGAACGACGCGATTATTACTCGCGATGATACTCGACGATTCGATGGACTTGCTGAGGGCTGGAGTGCTTAGCGCGAAAGCCGAATTGATGGGGAATGATGAGAGGATCGCCATCCGTTGGAAACAGATGGTTCCGCATTCGAGAGAGTATGACTCTTTCGAGAAGTTTTGACATGGCCTTGAGGAGGCTGTTGGGTCTGTGATTAGCCAGGATATTCAGAGGTTTACCCGGCTTGGGAATGCCTATGACAATCGCTTCTTTCCAAGCTTTTGGAAAGTAGCTGTGATCAAAGCAGGCATAGAAGATGATAGCTAACAAGGTAAGCATCTGCTGAGGCAGGTGTTTAAGTGCGTGGTTGGAAACTCTATCCGCACCCGGAGCCTTTTTGGATTTTTGACTTCTAATTAGGAGCAAGATTTCATCATTAGAGACTGTGACGGGGTCAGCGGTGATGGGGAGAGAGTCTCTGCGGAGAACTTCGTCCTCCACCGCTTGGATATAGGAGGGATCCGCGGGTAGCGTGCTGGGCAAGCATTATGAAGCAACGCTGTCAGCGAAGCATTCGGCTTTCTCTTCGATTTCGAAGGCAGTAGTGCCATCGGGACGAGTAAGAGGAGGAACTTGAGAGGCGATGTCTGCGCGTAAGGCTCGGGCCATACTGTAGTACGCTTGGTGGGACGGGGAGATATTCTCCATGAGATCGTTCATTTGAGCGTCTCGGAGTTCCGCGAGGCAAGACCTAACTTTACGTTGAAGCTGATTCGCAGTTGTTCTATAGGCGGGCGTGGGATATTTCTTGGCTCTCCGGAGAGCCACGTTCTTAGCTTTAACAAGATTGCTTACGGCTAAGGGAAGCGTGGGTTTGCCTTGCTTAGCAACTTTTTCGTTTTCACTGATGGCTGAGTTGATAGCATCAGTGAGAGAATAAACTAATGAATCTATTTTATCCGGGCTATCTAATTGATCGGGCGAGATCGCGAGCGGAGAGTTCGGGGCCTCTAAGGCTGAAACTAACGTATTTTTAAAGCCTTTCCAGTTGGTAAAGTTCTTAGGAAATGTGATGTTATCGTTGGGCAGTCCTAGCACGAGGGAGACGGGGCGGTGGTCAGAGCCTAGGTCATCGAGCGGTTTGATAGACCTGAGATCGAGATTGATTCGCTTGACAATTGCAAAATCGAGGATATCAGGAGAGTAGTTCGGGTTGTTGGGGTAGTGAGTGGGATTGATGGGAGAGATGACGTCTAAGTCGAGTGAGTTAGTGATGTGAGGAGAGCGATCCCGCTGGTGTTAGTCGATAGGGACGTCCAGTCAGTATGTTTGGAGTTAAATTCTCCGAACATAATGACTGAATGAATATTATTATTATTACTTTATTTTAATTTTTATGGCGGTTAGTCCAAACTGAAGCCCCTTTCGCCCCAAGGTTAGAAAGAATCTCTGGATCCATGTCGGAAATAATTCTCCCGACTAGCCGGTTCATTCTTGGAGGTCGACGGTTCCAGATTAGGAAGCGTCTACATAGAGGACTCAGGTATTGCGGTAACCAAAATGGCTAGCTGGAGATTCGTCCACTGGGTTCATCGTTATACGTAAATAATTTTAATGACAACTTTCAATTTTGAAAAAAAGTAGAAATAATAGGATATTACGTAATACAGATATCGAGTTAAATACCTTTTAGACTACTTGCATTTTCGGTATTCGAATATAATGTTTAAACATTATTGAAATAAAGTCAAAAATGAGTACTATACAGCATTAATCGAAATAAGAAACATCAGGTAAAAGACTACCAGGAATTTATGCGGATAACGTGATATATCTATTAGAGATAACACATATTTTCTGCATCTTTTAGACAAAACCAAAACTATATTTGTAATAATAAACATCGGGTAGAAGACTACCAGGAATTTACGCGGATAACGTGATATATCTATTATAGATAACACGTGTTTCTGCATCTTTTCGATAAAGCGAAATTTTAGTTTACAATAAAAAACATCAGGTAGAAGACTACCAGGAATTTATGCGGATAACGTGATATATCTATTATAAATAACACGTGTTTTCTGCATCTTTCCGATAAAGCAAAATTATAGTTTCGAGATACCCGCGATCACTCATGAAAAAAACAAAAAACTGGCTGACCTCATCGGAAGAAATAACGAGTCGCTATCGTTTATTCTCTATTGTTAGTTCAAATTTTCAAACTTTTAGCACAACTTTAACACCACATTTAATATTAAACTGTTAAGTTACTTGTTGGTATATGACGTTTGCACGAAAAAAGAATGAAGACTTGTCGGGACCGGGTTTGATCAAGAAAAAAGACGGAAAGTTTTTTTGAATAAGTCATATGACATATTCTAAAACTGTGTGAAGTTACCTGGTACCTTAAAAGGACTACCTGTTTAATTATATACTATCCAAAGAAAGAAGCAACGAAATATAATAGGAAGTTCCACACCCGATCCTTTTATTAGATAAGTACCGACCTAATTCACCCTCTTTAATTAGAGAGTATTTTAGTTGGAATATTAATGTTGAGAATACCTTTGCACATATATTACGGAACGTATTTTAATAACTACACGGCGAAGTACGTCACTATGAATTAAACTATTTAGAATGTTTTGATTTTACACATGTGAACACGCACCCGCCATTTGTTACGTGTATTTGACTTATATCATTGCTGACCCCGGTCCGGATTGTTTTATCTTAGATTAATAAATAATATTCTATTAATAAACTTTTTGTTTTATTGTATTTATTTTTACATATTTTATTGAAAATATAATAAAGGTAGTTTTAAAATAACTTTCTGTTTAATAAATACTATACAAATACTTAAAAGCACTAAAATAAAACACAATTAGAACCCTTTTTTAATTCAGAATAATTGTAACAATATTGATATTTATGGTGTAAAATGACTAAGTCAGTATTATGAAACTATTATATTTAAATTATAAATGTAATTCTTGGACAAAAAAAATTAAAGAAAATATTATTTTAAATAAAACACTTTTTACCGGATATTATCGCGTATATTCTAGTTAATTTTAAAATTATTTCGACGTTTCGGCATCTTTGCAGTTGCCGTGGTCACGATAGACTAAGGTGTTGTTCATCTATTGCCAGTAATAAAAACTACATGATTGTCAATACATATTAACGCCATCTGTTTCTGTTTCATGTAGTTTTTATTACTGGCAATAGATGAACAACACCTTAGTCTATCGTGACCACGGCAACTGCAAAGATGCCGAAACGTCGAAATAATTTTAAAATTAACTAGAATATACGCGATAATATCCGGTAAAAAGTGTTTTATTTAAAGTATGCATCGCGAAAATTTAAGAATAGATTTAAGAAAATATTACTCAAAATCGGTGTTTGTGAACAGCCCACCAACTCATGTAGTTAGGTACTTCCTGCTCAAGACATACATATTTTTTACATTTATGACAATAGCGGTTATTGTTAATACACTGATCATTTGATGCGGCGCCGGCTGTCCTTGAGACATCACTATATTTTGGAAATTGTGAAACCAAAACCGTGTTTTCATTAAAATCAATGATTGGTACATTGAAGTCTAGAGGAGTTTCCCTATGTTTATTTTGACTATTCCAACTGTTGTTAGGCATTTCCATTCAGCCAATGGAAGACAAATAACAAGGAAAATAGTATAATAAATATTGCTCATACTGCACCGCTAATATTGCACATTTTCCGAACGTTTTCAAAAGTCACCAGCAGAGAGATCAAAGAACGATTTTAATTAAAAGATTAAATATATTTCATCTAATTCGCTTTCATTTATACACTGCACGCCTCTAAGATACAGTACATGTTCATTCTTAATCCAATTAATAAATAAAAATGATGAAAAATAAATATTTTTAAAATTTTACTTTTTTTAAATTGATTATTTAACTTTTTTTCACCTAAAATAAATATTTTCCACGTCCACATTAAAGGGTAGTTAGGCTTGTAATCACTGATTTTAATAAATACTGGCGATTAGTTGTTTAAGTTAAAACATCATTTTCGTATTTATTTGTTTAGTTTTGCGACCTTTAATATATATTCTCTTATCTTGGCTCTAGTTACACTTGTTTGAATAGGGACAATTATTTTTATTACGATTTTAAAATGAATTAAAATTACGCCGCCATGAGGAAGCATAAAGTGTTAAAAATATAAGTTACACTTTTCTTAATATTTTTAAAACATAGTGCGTTGTATATTGATTTATATATTCTTTATTGTCCCTGACAAATCTTAGTAAATATTGTTATAGTAAAATGACAAATTTGAAAGAAAAATATATGTATATGAAACAAGAGATATTAGCAACTGGTGTTTTTATCACCAAACATTGATTTCTTTCCGACAACTGTGGACAACATTGTTACTTACGGTTTGATTATATTTGGGTTGTGCTAAATTTAATTTCTCTACAGTTTCCGGAAAGCCTTAAAAAATAACAGGTGACAGCTATGCGGTAATAAAATGTACTAGTTTGTCGTTCACTATAAGACATTGCAGGGACTGTGTTGCTATTTACATTAAGATTGCCGTTTCTAATCCAACTCTGAAACAAAGTCGATCGGGGGAAACTTGTTCGAGTAAAATAAAGATGTACTTAAACAAAAAAAACTTGACTGTATTCACTTGAAGAAAGCAAAGGTACGTAAATGAAAAGGAATTGCGTGCGAAGTGCGTGGTAGCAGTACTCAGACTGTTAATTCAAAAAAAAATACTGTTATTTATAATCCCCGCGCGCCGCCACGCACCCCGCGCTCTGTCTTGACAGTTGACAGTTTAACATCAGTTCAACATTATATAGATACATGTAGGTAGTTACATTAAATGTTATATTTATCAAATAAAATTATAAAATTAAACAAAATAGGTTAGCGTTTTTCTTTTTAGCGTTAACGAAATTCTTATGCATCGTTAACAGTCACTAACGATCTAAACAACGGACATTATTACTGTAAAAGCAATCGCATAGAGTAATCGCTCAAGTTGTATTCAGAAGTTCCTTTCTTTTCATTTTTTTGTTTCTTTTAGAGTTAGAATATTAAGCATAAATGTCTTAACGAAAACTTTTTTAAAATTTATACTAAATCTTTATCTATCAATGCTAATTGTTAACGCATCTATAATTTATACATCTGTTTGTTCTCCAAAAAATAAAATATTATAAATTAAAATGAATATTAATTGGTAAAAAATTAGGAAGCCAATTCAATTAAAAAAATTTTTTATAAGCGGTGTAAAGATTAAACAATGTTAAATTTAAATATCTTAAGTCATCTTAAAAACATACAATCCACAATCTGAATACTCCTTATGACGCCTTCGCGCTAGAAGGGATTTGTTTTCAGGAGAGTTCCTCTTTGTGCAAGCATTTAAATTTGAAAAGAAAAACGTTGGTGAGCGCACGCAAACTGCGAGCCGCCCGCTCTCCTTAAGAGCGTTTATTCACGTTAGCCGAGCATCACTCGCTCCTAAGTTCGTTGTAAATTTATTTTCTTTTTATTTTTCTATTAAATCGTAAATAAGTAAATTATAATGTACTAGACCCGCGAATCCCGCGTCCAGTCGCATTAAACCCAAGGGCTTATCCCTAGTATCTTTTAACGCTCGTAGCCTTAACACCAACCTACCCGAGATTAAGCTGTTCCTTCAGAACAAAGAACCTGACTTATTCCTTCTCCAGGAGACATGGCTTACTCCAAACCGCTCCAGGGGATTCGCTATACCTAAGTACGCGTTTATTCGTAACGATAGGCCCAACTCCGAAGGTTTCGGCGGCACCGCTATATATTACAAAAGAGGTTTCCATTGCTGTCCTCTCCCTACCCCTCCTCTCCTCAACATGGAAGCCACTGTGTGTAGGTTGGCTATGACTGGTCATCCGACCATCATCATAGCTTCAATCTACATACCTAGTGGTACCAAACCAATCCGCAGCGACTTTGAGGCCATTCTCGCCCTCGGCCGTTCAGTCATTATGTTCGGAGACTTTAACTCCAAACATACTGACTGGACGTGCCTATCGACTAACACCAGCGGTATCGCTCTCCTCGACATCACTAACTCCCTTGACTTAGACGTCATATCCCCCATCACTCCCACTCACTATCCCAACAATCCGACCTACTCTCCTGACATCCTCGACTTTGCAATTATCAAGCGAATCAATCTTGATCTAAGGTCTATCGAACCGCTCGATGACCTAGGCTCCGACCATCGCCCCGTCTCCCTCGTGCTAGGTGCGCCTAACGATAACGTCACATCTCCTAAGACCTTTACCAACTGGAAAGGCTTTAAAAATACGTTAGTTTCAGCCTTAGAGGCCCCTAACTGTCCGCTCGCGATTTCGCCCGACCAATTAGATAGCCCGGTTAAAATAGATTCACTAGTAAATTCTCTAACTGATGCTATTAACTCAGCGATCAACGACAACGAAATTATTGCCAAGCAAGGCAAACCCGCGCTTCCCTTAGCCGTTAGCAATCTCATTAAAGCTAAAAACGCGGCTCTCCGGAGAGCCAAGAAATATCCCACGCCCGCCTATAGAACAACTGCGAATCAGCTTCAACGTAAAGTTAGGTCTTGCCTCGCAGAACTCCGAGACGCTCAAATGAACGATCTCATGGAGAATATCTCCCCGTCCCACAAAGCGTATTATCGAATGGCCCGAGCCTTACGCGTAGACATCGCCTCTCACGTTCCTCCTCTCACTCGTCCCGACGGCACTATTGCCTTCGAAGTCGAAGAGAAAGCCGAATGCTTCGCCGACAGCATAGCGGCACATCCAGGCGGTGGAGGACGAAGTTCTCCGCAGAGAATCTCTCCCTATCACCGACGACCCCGTCACAGTCTCTAATGATGAAATCTTGCTTCTCATTAGAAAGCAAAAGTCCAAAAAGGCTCCGGGTGCGGATGGAATTTCCAAAAGCCTGGAAAGAAGCGACAGTCATAGGCATTCCCAAGCCGGGTAAACCTCTGAACATCCCGGCTAATCACAGACCCATCAGCTTCCATAAGGCAATGTCTAAACTTTTCGAAAGAGTCATATTCTCTCGAATGCGGAACCATCTGTTTCCAACGGATGGCGACCCTCTCATTATTCCCCACCAGTTCGGCTTTCGCGCTAAGCACTCCTGCCCTCAGCAAGTCCATCGAATCGTCGAGTACATACTCGAAGGATTCTATCCGCATCGTAAAAAAACAATCGCGGTTCTCTTTGACGTAGCCAAGGCATTCGACAAAGTCTGGCACAGCGGTCTCGTTTTTAAACTCTACAAAATAGGCTTACCGGTTCGCCTAGTCAGATTAATCGCGTCGTTTCTTAAAGACCGTACGTTTAGATTCAAACATGAAGGCACGCTCTCCGCGCCTCATCCCATAAAGGCTGGAGTCCCGCAAGGCTCAGTCCTCGCCCCTCTGCTGTACACCGTGTACACTAAAGACATCCCCATCCCGCCGAAAGGCGTCGAACTCGCCCTCTTTTCAGACGATACCGCCCTTTACACTAAAGGTCAAAGGATCCCGTATAACATCACCAGACTCCAAAAGGCCGTAAACGCCCTCGGTGTTTAGTTTCAAAAATGGCGTATCGATGTCAACCCAGAAAAGAGTTCTGCCATTCAATTCGACTACAAACGTCGTAATCGCTACAACGATCCTCACATTCGAATGTTAGGTATTCCCATCCCCTGGAAGCGCAGTATCAAATACTTAGGCGTCACCTTAGATCAGACGCTTTCTTTCAAGCCACACGTCGATAGAGTAACGAAACTCGCGCGATTCTACTTAAGCCGCCTAAATAGTATGATAGGTAGAAAAATAATATGTCTTTTAGAAATAAACGTACGCTTTATAAGGTCTGCATTAGACCCGTCATGTCATATGCTTCGCCAGTCTTTGCCCACGCCAATCCCTCCGTCCTGTATGAGCTGCAGGTAGTTCAAAATCTCTTCTGCCGCAGGGCCACAGACGCACCTTGGTACGTGCGCAACGCGGACCTGAGATCTTGAACTACCTACAGTGCAACAGCACCTCAAAACACTCTCAGAATCGTTCTTCAAACGGGTCAGAGCTTTTTTTATGTCCTCCTGCCCTTCCCGTGGATGGGAACCAAAAAAAAAAAAAACGTTGGTGAGAATATATTAATTATATAAAAGATACAAAGAATAAAAATACATAAGATTTATTTCAAGAACATACAATTGTCCACCAACATATCCAGGAAAATTTAACGCCTTACGCCTGTGCATCGGCTTTTAGATTTACCACGCGGGCCATACTTATGCACAGTGTACTTGGGTAAAGAAATTTCTACGTTAGCCAAGGCGCGGGCAAAAAAAAGAACTTAATAAATCTTATTTGAAAGTATATTGCTTGAAACCAAAAAAATTAATCAAATTGCAATGATCAAGTTTGTCCCTGAATTCATTTTTTACGAAAGAAAGCGGTAGGTCGCAAAAAGTAGACAATTGATTTATGACATATTGATTTCGGCCTAAAAGTTTTTGGAACTACATAACGGTTTAGTTTTTGTGCGACGCCATCAATCAAATGTAGGTACACATTAAGACAATGAGATTTCGATTCATGAAGGTTACACGCGTGGGCGACGTTTTGAAAATAGAATCAAAATGGCGGATGGCATCTGGGACAAATGATTTTATACCTATTATATTGAACTTTGTTATTTTGAGTATTAAGATTTATGAACTAGAGCTGCAAAAATTTTGAAAATCTGTCTTAAACATGAAGAAACAATTATATTTTACAGTTTTACAATAACAATATCGTATATTTGCAAAAATTTTATGCCAGTTTGCTTAGTATACGCCATGATCTCCGTAGTTACGAGTGTACAGCAGAGCGCGGGTCGTCGTGTTGTATGCGAACTGCCACAATAATGTTGGCTTTGTCTTTAAAGTTCACGTTATATCCGTGCTGTAGGAACAGACTGTCAACTGTTCCGAATTTATTATATCTATTATTATTTTTTGTAGGAAAAATCCTACTTTTGCTCATTTTTTGGTTTACCGTTTTGCAAAACAAGCTGTCAAATTATGTGCACTCAAGACATACCATTAATAAATGGTTTGTCGAGGAGAGACTGGAGCTTTCTTGTTATTAATAATTGCCTAAATAATTAACGCCATGATTTAAAGCGTAGGTAATCTTGTTTACTGTCATCTCTTTACATTGTGTTCACATCTTACCGGTTAAAGTATATTTTTCAGGAACGAATATTAAAACACATTGACCGATCAGAAAATAATTTTTGTAGTAAGCGTAATAAATAAATAATGTAACAATTATTTTACCACTGACATAGCTACTAAACGATTTACTTTATCTTATTTTATACTTACTAAATCTTGTAATATACTGTGTTATAATCTATTTGATTAGTTAACACGAAAAGGCCATCAAATAAAACACTTTTTCTAAAACTAGTATTGCTGAGAATTCATGTACTCAGAAAGCTACGGAGAAAAATCTGTAGGTACATATAAAATTATATAATTCAAAGTTTAAAGAGAATGATGCGTACACTGAGCGTTTTTAAATTAAAAGCGATAAATGATATCTGTTAGTCCAATCTCATCCACTCGAAAATCAAAAAGCATTTATCAAGTGGTGCCCTTTGATAGATATAGAATTTTTTATATCAAGCTCACACAAATTTAGTAACCTTTTCCTCTACCCAGTAACAAATCACAAAGCGACGTGTCTGTCAGATATAATACGAGGATTATATATGAGTTCCGTCAAAACTATGTGTAAGAACTCCCATCCCGTTCTAAGAAGTCTTTTACTTAAGTTGCATACACTGGTTACATCAAAAATACAATTATTTAATGCACATAATGTTGACCCAAGGGATTTAATGCTTATAAAAAATAATAGGTCTTTACCTATGAAACTGCCGTTTTGCCGTACTGGCCATTTCAAATGAAAATATTTTTTTTTTGACTGATAATTCTAATTTCAAATTAATTTTATTTGACAAACATGGAATTCTTTTTCTAAAATCGTAATTTGTTTAATAGTTAGTGTTTTGTTTTCAACGCATTCGAATATTTTTCGTCATCATGGATAAGTTAAAAATTCCATTAATTATGGAGTATGAGTACCGTCGTGGCAGCAAAGCGGCACAAGCGGCACGCAATATCAACGACGTTTACGGAGCGAACACTACAAACGAACGCACCACCCGTTATTGGTTTACCCGCTTCCGTTCTGGAAATTTTGACCTGAAAAATGAACCCCGTGGTCGTCCGAAAACTTTGGTCGACAATGACGAATTAAAGTCAATTGTGGAAGCTGATGAAACTCAATCCACGGCTGAATTAGCAGCAGCTTTCGACGTTAGCATCAAAACAATATTGGTCCATTTGCGTCAAATTGGCAAGGTAAAAAAGCTTGACAAATGGGTACCCCACAAACTCAATGACCGCCAGCGCGAAGTACGCGTGGAGACGTGCCTTGCACTGCTCAGCAGGCATACAAATGAAGGAATTCTGAACCGCATTGTTACTTGTGACGAGAAATGGATCCTGTTTGACAATCGTAAGCGCTCAGCAAGTTGGTTGGACCCTGGTTCAGCACCCAAACAATGCCCTAAACGAAAACTTACCCCTAGAAAAGTGATGGTCACTGTTTGGTGGTCTAACGCGGGTGTAATTCATCACAGCTTCTTGCCAAACGGGACAAGCATTACTGCAGATGTGTACTGTGAAGAACTGAACACAATGATGGAGAAGCTCGCACGTCTCCAACCAGCTTTGGTCAATAGTTCGGCTCCACTGCTCCTGCACGACAACGCGCGACCTCATACTGCACAGCAGACGGTCTCCAAGCTACAAGAGTTGGGGTTGGAAGTTCTCCGTCATCCGCCGTACTCACCAGACCTTGCGCCTACAGACTTCTACTTTTTCCAGGATTTGGATAACTTCTTGGCGGGAAAAAAATTCAATACCCGAGAGGCAGTACAAAATGCCTTTGAAGAATTTGTTGCCTCCCGTCCAGCTGATTTCTTCAAGAAAGGCATCAATAAGCTACCAATGCGTTGGCAAAGATGCATTGATTGCATGGGTGATTATTTTGATTAATAGAAATAAAAAATATATAAAAAAATTACGTTTCATTTATTTCGTGAAAAACGGCAATTTCATAGGTAAAGACCTAATATTAAACTGTTAAGTTAATATTCCAGATCTTTAGGTTCAAATTTAAGGGAAACGCCACCAAAACCTAGCATATCGCTATAAATTAATAATAAAATGAATATATAATAGCGGCTTGTTGATATGAAAAAATGTACAAATCCCGGCCGTTACTAAATTTTAAATTTACTCTGAGTAATGCTGTATATTTGCCCTAAAACTAATAAACTTAAGTTATTTCATATTTATCATCTAAGAATAGAGTAGGTAAGATAAGAATTCGTATGGGACGAAGTCCTAAGATATAAGTTATTTCGCTTTAATTTCTAAAAAAAACATAATATGATTAAAAAATATTTCCTATAAATGTAATATATAAAACAAACCCAACTACGACAACGCTTGCTATGCTGTGAAGCTTCAGAAATCCTAAGCGTCTTTTACACTTGAGTCGTCGACGGGATCCAGTGACTGCAGCGATGTGTTTGTAATATTCTAAGAGCTAGCAACGTTTTCGAGAGAGAATTTCAGTTAGGCCAGTTTTTAGATATGCTATCTCTCTCACTCCCCCGGACGTCATACGGGCTATCTGGCTGGCGGTAGTGGTTGCGTTCATCAGTGCGCATCCTACCTGTACAGGTAAAATATCGATTTTTCAAATCATTTTAAGAAGTTTTTTTTTTATTTATTATTTTTATTGAATTTTTCGCAACATGAATCTATTATTGCCAGATATTTTTATCGTTGTTTAAATTGTGCCAGACGCTAATTTTGAATTAAAAAAAAAATTTTTTTCAAAATATTTCAGTATGGCTGAAATTTTTATATGATGTTATTTAAGTATCTAAAAACCTAAAATTAATTTGCCATACAATAATTCGATTGTTAAACCTTCAGCCAGACCGATCTAAAAGTGAAAAGTGATTGGGCATGTTGGAAGAGTACAGACAATCACGTGTTAGTTGCGCAAGCGAGATAGACGACAGCAGCTGTTTGTAATCAAGATGGCGTCAGTTTAGTCACATTGGTGTATTCGTTGCTGTTATTTTTAATGTTTTTAACAAAATTGTGTTACAATGGCTAGCGAAAAATTAAAATGTGTTTTTTGTAAAGACAGAAATGGAAAAATAATAACTTTTGTTGAAGATAAATTAAAAAAGTGTAAAGAAGTTCTACAAATACGTGTAAATTTTAAACTGAAATATAATAGTGTACAGATAATATTGACCATTGGGCTGGTGATGAAATGGCTCCTATCATTGGAGATAAAATAATTTATGTGAACTTCAACAAGTGCTATTCATACCGGGTTGAAAGTAATAAAGTTATTAAAACTGTTGAAGATTCACTGTCTTGCGAAGAACACGAAGAAGCCGATTCTCGAATAATATATCACATTTGCCAAATAAATGTCGATGGTGAAGTTGTGATACGCTGCTCAGACACAGATATTTTAATAATACTTCTTGGTAACATGGATCATTTGAATGCATCACTAAAAATATGGGTAAATCTGGGCGTGGGGAATCATGAGCGATTTATAAGCGTCAATCAAGCGCACGAAATTCTAGGGAATTCTTTATCGAAAGCTCTACCGTGCTTTCATGCACTCACAGGATGCGACTACACACCAGCTTTTTTCCGGAAAGGTAAACTTCGACCTTTTAAACTGTTAGAGCAATCAGAAGAGTATCAATTAGCCTGTCAAAATATTATATCAGATGATGAAGAATTGCTGGATGAGACATTTAAGATCTTAGAAAAGTTTATTTGTCACATTTACGGAGCTCGTGATTCTTGGAACGTCAATGAAGTTCGGCTTCATCTGTTTTCTAACACTTATCGGTATAAAAAATCAGATGATAATTTTGAAAAAAAATTTCGTAATTTTGATCCATCAAGCCTACCACCATGCAAAGCTGAATTGTATCAGCATTTACTACGAATTCGTTACGTAACAAAGTTTTGGAGAAATGCTCATTTACAACACCCAACATCTCTATCACCGCAAGCTTCTGGCTGGACCATAAATGACGATAAATATGATTTTATCTGGTTTGTTGGAGAGCAGTTACCATCATTAGTTGCCGACATTTTCATTAAAGGTAAAAATTGAAAATAAAATACTAATAAATTTCTTTGCCTAAAGATTATAAAATTTTTCATTCTTTTACAGATAATAGCTTATTACAAGACGATGATAATCCAAAAGACGACGATGACAATGAAAATGACAGCAGTGATGAAGATGATGATGATGATAATTATCAAGATGCCTCCGTTTTTTGTGACACAATTATGGATTAAAAAATATAATTTTTGTTTACTTTCATCATTGAGATTGATTATTACCTTAATTTTGCACAAAAATAAATAATTATTTTAATGATATGTTAATCCACAATTAATTCAATAGTTTTTAATTCTTTCTCTGTAATTTATTCGACAACTATTCCTAGACCAAGCAAAATGGTACCACATCACTTTTCACTTTTAGATCGGTCTGGCTGAAGGTTTAACAATCGAATTATTGTTTGGCAAATTAATTTTAGGTTTTTAGATACTTAAATAACATCATATAAAAATTTCAGCCATACTGAAATATATTGAAACAAAATTTTTTTTTAATTCAAAATTAGCGTCTGGCACAATTTAAACAACGATAAAAATATCTGGCAATAATAGATTCATGTTGCGAAAAATTCAATAAAAATAATAAATAAAATAAAAACTTCTTAAAATGATTTGAAAAATCGATATTTTACCTGTACAGGTAGGATGCGCACTGATGAACGCAACCACTACCGCCAGCCAGATAGCCCGTATGACGTCCGGGGGAGTGAGAGAGATAGCATATCTAAAAACTGGCCTACCTGAAATGCTTGTTTTCCCGACGTTGCTAGCTCTCGTACTATAAACGATGTTTGGTTAAGAATGCGGACGTAGAAGTTTAGGAGTTAAGGCTGATTTCAGGCTTCAGCTTTTTCAACGAAAAATGTCTTTAAAGCCAACCTTTAAATATATTATTTAGAGTTCTTCATAAATATAAGTAAGTTTAATGCTGAAATGGAACAAGCAGGAAATACCTTTTTTTGGACTGCGGTTCCATTTTTTTAGGACAGAAAAAGAAACTAATTGTGTCCATCTTTAATACAAAATTACTAACAATACAAGTAATCAAAAAGCGATAACATATTTTTTGACCAAGCCAAATAATTTTGAATTTCAAATGGTAAATCTTAATTCTTTTTTAATCGTCAATCAGTAACCCTGGCATTTCTCTTGACTTTCTTCCTCAAAGTTACATATCTGGTACAAAGGCTCCGATAACTTTTAGAAAGAAATATATCTTTCCAGCAAGTTTTAACAATAAACAAATATACATAAAAATAAATATCTAGTTCAGATAGATACAAATATGTACGCATGCATGTATGAGTTCATGTAGATATTTTTAGGTCACGAATATTGTTACAATGAATTAAATGTAGAATAGAACTAAAAAAAAATTATTTATCATATAACTGGTTTTATCTGCAAGTGTTTATAACAATTCTATATACCGATACGGCTTTAAACGAAAATGTATTGTCATTATATAACCATTCTTTGTAATTCCAAATACCAGGCCACTAAGAAAGTTTTGCTAAAACGAGTTTTTATATATGAAACGCTTGCAAGTTACAGTTTATTTTGAAAATTCGATTACTTAAAATTTAAAATATCTTTGTTCCAAATTTAAATTTCTCTTTTATTTTTTTTTTACCAGCATTATGAAATTATTGCATGTCATAGACAAAAGGATTTGCGTCGGGAGCATATTCGATTGGCTTTCATAAACAAGGCACTTTCTAAAGTAACTGTGTACCGCTGGGTTTAAGTGCGGTCACTTAAATTTAAAGAATGAAAAAAAACGTCCTTTGACTGCTGTTACGGAAGAAAACGTGCTACAAGTGAAAATTTTTATGCAACAAAACCGGCGAATTAGGTCAAAAAGTTTTCATGATATTTTACTCACCCACTTTTGCATGATTAGGATTGTTTCGTTACAGGTACCCCACAACCTCACCGTTGGTAAGAAGCAGGCGCGCGTGGCTTGGTGCCGTGATATGGTTGATATATTCAAAGCAGGTTCTTCCCGCCGCGTTTACGACATGATTCTAGGCCACAAAATTTTTTTTAAATCTATCAATATGATCCAGAATCAAAACGCCAGTTAAGTATGGATGTTTCAAAACGAACAAACGAAAGTGAAATGATCAAAATGCGCTTGAAAAACTGCTTGCTAGTTAGTTTTTTCTGCTGCGAGCAACACTCTGCACTCTGAGGCCATTTGCACCAACACGACAACGCGCCCGCGCACTCCGCGATCAAGCATGAGTGTCTTCCTAACCAGTAAACATTTTCGTTCATCCATCTTACAGCTCTGATTTGGCTCCGTGTGACTTCTTCTTTTCCTCAAAATTAAAAATCAGCTCAAGGGGATACAGTTTTCATCGCCAGACGATACGCTCGCTGCGTTCGAGACCGCCGCTGAGAAAGTACCTGTTGCAGACTGGAAAATGTGCTTCGAAAATTCGTTCAGACGCTAGGAACTTTCTGTAGATGCTGGTGGCGAGTTCTTTGAAAGTATGTAATAAAAAAAATATAACCTATAGAACATTTATATTTTTTTTTCTCAAAATTTTCTGACGGTCCTGCGTATGTACCGCAAATAAAATTCAATACAGTAAACCAGTATCCATTATAGTTTATTTCGTAAGAACGTAAGATCACTGGCCAATTATAATTTACTTTGAAAGTACGTTAATGATTCGATCTTAAGTAGGTTAATAAAAAAGCTCAGTGAGATAATTTAAAATATCAATTAACATTATTGTACTAGTAGCAAAAATATGTTAAAAATTTCACCAGAGTGATCTCTAACAAACCAAATGCCGTAAGAGGGTAGTAACTCACATAACATTTTGACTTCAGAATCTCAAATTCTAAAAAAAAATTTTCTCCTGTCCAGCGTTTTTAATCTGTAGTGCGTCTATTTATTTATTTATACTGCTTAAGCATATTAAAACATTTGGATACACTCTTGAAACAATTGTTTAATCTTTTACTTATCGAACAGCATATCGAAAGCAAAAAAATTTTACTTCGTATTTGTAGATAAGATTTTTGTGAAAATATTGAAGTAATAAACTAGTTTATGATTCTATACTTTGTAGTAATAAATAATTTTGTCTTTCTTCTTAAATAAACTAAGACCAGCTCTATTATTGTATCCAAGGAGTTGTCGCCATTATATATACAGCACAGGAAGTTCTCATGTAAGAAAGTACTGAACAATTACAACTCGTAACATCAACAACCCTTGCATCTGAAAAACTGAAAATATATAATAGTATAAAATTAAAAGACAACACAATAAATTTTTGTTGGACCATCAACAGCACTAAAGACTTATGAAGATTATTAGACTAAAGAAGTATGTTCAGTGGGATTATTATTATCTTTTATTTTCATTTTTTTTTGGCATTATTTTAGGGGCATTACCACTGTAGCTTTCCATCGTTCCTTATATATAGTAACTTAAACGAAACAAACATTTTGACCATTGGCAACCTCCATAAGGCAACTTTCGGCCTTTTTTAAATGACAGCTACTTTGCTATATGAATACAATAAATATATATATAGAGCATGGATTGAGGAAGTCTGAACGGGCATTTTTTCCCGGTTTTGCCGCAATTGGCCTAAAGCAGGATTTAAGATACTGTTTGCTGCGAACTGCGAGTTAAGCAATTGGGTCTGACCTTTTCTTATTTATTTTTTGTCAGCTTCTTATAAGTAAAATAATTTATTTTGAACAATTCGGCGAACTGAAGAACCTATTTTGAATTAAATCAAAGTCTTTACTGACTGTGCAATTATCAACACCACGGTCTAATAACTCATCGATATAGAAAGCTGATATTTTGTAAGAAATTTCTCCTAATGATGGACACAATCAATTAAGGATTTTTTTTCGGAAATGAGAAATTCCACAGAAAAAGTTTGTGTGCATCTATGTGGAATACATACTCTGCCAATTAAATATGACACGTGGAATATTTAGGGATATTCCTCAGCCGGCAATAAATAATCTATACTACTTGACTTGCTTTTTTGGTGCTCAAATGTCATTGCAATCCTCTGGTGCACTTTTGAAACCAATTTCGAAACTAATGCGATTCCATTACGAACCTATTCTAACCGCGGTCGACCACGGACAGAAATCAGTTTCATAGGTATCAGGTTATTCAAAAAACGGTCCGGTGATTAAAAAAAGTTTAGATATTATATTTTTACATATTTGACTTTCTTATATTGTGAAGAATTTAATAAACGACTAAAAAGTTTATTTCAAAGTTTCACAGCCAGACAAGCCAAGCGTAAAAAGAAACAAACAACAATTGATAAGCAAAATAAAAAAGGAAAACGAATTCAAAACATAATTTGTAAAATGATAAAAAATTCAAGTTTTCAATAAAGGAATATTTCTTCATAACAACAATGGAATAACTCTTATCTTTGCAACACATGAAATCAAAAGAATCAAAACTCTTGCTTGTGTGTTGTGTCACCAGAATAAAAAGTTAAAAAAAAGTAATAAAAAAAGACAAGATCATAATTTGTTCAAAAGTGCCTACCATAACGGTCAAAAGTCACTAATTAAATAATTATGAAATAAGTTTGTTTGTTAATTTTTTTGACAACGATATACTCCTACGTTGTAAGACACAGAAGAGGACAAAGAGTGTTTTTTCGACACAGAAAATTTCGAGTTATACGCAGCTAAACTATGAACAAAACAAAGTGTAGTTATAATTAATAAAAGCTTGTTCATATTGAAAGGAGGTAAAACAGTAAATTGGAGTATAAATTAGCAGTGACATTTGTAATAAGTTGTGAAGTTGAAGATAAGAGACTTGCTTAAAGCAAGGTTTAGGGGTTTCACGTCTCCTTTTCGCACACAACCAAGAACAAAACCTTCATTAACATCTGTAGTAAATGCATCAATATCAATAATGTACTTTATCAAAATAAAGAAAGAAAATATTTGCTTTTCACACAAACATTTGCGACGAGTGTCGGTTATGCAATGCGACCAACGCGGCCATTGTGGCCATTACTGTATCATTCTACCACAGTAAAAAATAATTGATCAAGTCTCTTTTTTATTAAATTCGAACGTAAAAAAAAATAAAACATACATTCATAAAAATATTTAAGGTGAAGTTTTTCAGAACTAATAAAAGGTATTAATTGCTTAAGTGTTAGGAAAATCTGTTTGTTTATCAACTTTTTTGTTGATTATCTTGGAAAGACTCCTGGACAAATTTAATGAAATTCGTGAAATTTTAAAATACTCATCACACTAAAAAGTATATTTGTAAATAATTTCGCTTTGTGTTTGGTTCAAGAACCCTTAAATATTTAAGGCCAATGGTATAATACTTATAATAATATAATAATAAAAATCATTTATTCTCTCCAAAAATGAACAAAACATGTGGCACGATGTTATTAATTATAGGAGACTGAAGCGGCGGCTCAGCTGGAGTGTCCGGGGGCGGACTTGTGGCCATGGAATCCTAGTCATGGACCACAAGCTCCGATTCCTCCAGGCGAATATCAAACACTCCACCAGAACTCCGGACCTCCTGCTCCAGAGCTTCGCGGAGTGGTCGATAGACGTGGCAGGTCCCCCCCCGGTGAGAACTGGGTGCGGGACAATGTCGGCTCCATTTCAATCGTCCGATGGGGCGCGGTAAACTCCCCACCCTTCGAAAAGGTAGCGAAGGGTCCGGGATACGTCGCTGTGTGGTTTGGAGATTTTGTAGTCGTCAGTGGCTACTTTTCCCCGAACCGCACACTCGCCGAGTTTGAGATTTATCTCGAACGGGTGGGCGCCTCAATCGGCCAATGCCACCCTCGCCAAATGCTCCTCGCTGGTGACTTCAATGCCTGCTTGGGGTTCCGTCAGGACGACAGTATTTGGCGAGGCACCGGAGGAGTTTGCCCTCGGACAAGGGTTGGCTTTTCTCAACTGGGGATCGATGAGCACGTGCGTGCGACCCCAGAGCGAGTCGATCGTGGACCTCACGTTTGCGAGCCCCGCCCTGGCGCGCCGTGTTTGGGACTGGGGAGTGGTGGATATGGCGGTGTTGTGTGATCACCGATACATTCGGTTCGATCTCGCAGCCGTATCCCCGTCAGATCCAGCTGGTCCCTTCCGGCCTCCGGTTGACGACGGCCCAAGGTGGCAGTTCAGGCACCTCTACAGGGACCTCGCGCAGCAAGCTGCAATCGTGCATTCCTGGGTGTCCGTGCTTGTGCGCCCCGTGGTGGTGGAGGTCGAGACGGAATGGTTACGGGATGCGTTATCCCAGGTTTGCAACGCGTCAATGCCCCGTGCCAGGCGTCTTCCCCCGAAGCCCCAAGTGTACTGGTGGTCCACCGAGCTAACGCAACTGCTTGCAGCTTGTGTGGTCGCACCACGCCAGTACACCAATTACAGGCAGCGGCGGATGCGGGAGGAGAGTGTGATTGCAATCCTGTATGCTTCCTTCAAGGAGTCCCGGCGGCTGCTGAAGGCAGCGATTGGCAGGGCTAAGACCCTAGCGAGAGAGGAACTGCTGGGGACGTTGAACCGCGACCCGTGGGGAAGGCCGTACAGGTTGGCGATGTGCAAACTTCGCCCCCCCATAAAACCCCCACTCACGCGAAGTCTCCAGCCGCTAATTCTGGACAGAGTCGTTGCGACCCTGTTTCCGCGGACGGGGGACCATCCCAGCCCCCCCATGATGCCTTCGGTTGCCGCGGAGCCCGGCCCGGATGTGGTGCCGTCAGTGACCCCGGGAGAGCTGGGAGCTGCGGCGTTGCGGCTGCGAGCCAAAATCACCGCCCCGGTCCTAACGGCATACCCAGCCGGTTATTGGTCTTGGCCATGGATGCCCTCGAGCCTCTCCTGAGGAGACTGTTCGACGCCTGTCTGGCCCTGGGCCAGTTTCCACAGCGGTGTAAGACAGGCCGTCTCGTTCTCGTCAGAAAGGTAGGGCGTCTGGCGGAATCCCCATCTGCGTACCGCCCGATAGTGATGCTCGACGAGGACGCCAAACTCTTTGAGGGAGTTGTTGCCGCCCGGATCGTCGAGCACCTAGAGAATGTCGGACCAAATCTGGCAGACTGCCAGTTTAGATTTCGCAGGAGTAGGTCTACCATTGACGCGATTCAGCTGGTTAAGTCATTGGCGCAGGACGCGATCGCCCGGGCTGAGGTCGTGTTGGCGGTGTCTCTCGACATCGCCGCATTTAACTCACCCCCCCTGGAGCTGCATCAGGGAGGGGTTCCGATACCACGGTTTTCCATAGCCCGTGGCACGTGCCGCCCCAGTATGGCCCGCCGACGATATGGACACATATCATCGTAACCGGAGTTCGCATCGACGTGAGGCCGTCGATGGTCTTTAGGTCACCACTGACACATTTTGGACAAACAAAGAATAAATTACAGTATAATAAATTAAATCATTGTTGTGACTGTAAGTAAGAGAGTGTGTGTGTGTGTTTGTGTGTAGGTGTTTGTGTTTGTATCGGTGGAGGGGTGCGATATGTAGAGTATATGGGTTGGTATTTGTATTACTAGTGAATTATAGTTAAGCGTGATTCCGTTGCTTCATAGTGCAGTGAAAGCAAAAAAAATCAGTAATATCTTCTAACAGTTTGCTCCAGCTAGGCCATAATATATTTGTCCTTTTTTATTTACTTTTTTGTACA
This sequence comes from Marasmarcha lunaedactyla, assembly GCA_923062675.1. NCBI lineage: Eukaryota > Metazoa > Arthropoda > Insecta > Lepidoptera > Pterophoridae > Marasmarcha > Marasmarcha lunaedactyla. The sequence goes on from OV281350.1 coordinate 26,574,393, forward strand.
AATAGGAACGGAACCACCCAGGAAGAGAAAGAACATATGGGCGAAGCTAGTCAATGCCGTTTCTACAGCACAGGGGTAATACGTCGGGAATTCGATAGGGTCGGGTCAAATAGAGTGAGAGAATGTTGCTTTATCAAAATATTATGAATAAAAAGTTGTCTCACTGTTAGGACCTTACACAGCTTCTACTGTACAGTACTGCTGAAGGTAATTTTTGCATTTTAATAATGCTTAATAATTGTTTTTTTATATCTTTGCGCAACGCGGTATAAAACAGTGGACTTTTCTTAAATCAGTGCCTACATTTCTAATTTATATAAAAAATAAATTGAAACTAATTCTACAAATAACACGAAATCCGTAAATGCCTAAATGCCAAAATCAAAATAGACCTCAATTACCTAGCAATTAGGAGTGATCGAGTACCCACGTGCCGCTGCCGTCGGGGATTCCCCGCGTTCCTTGCACGCTCGACGTTCCTGAGTAATGTTTATATTGCCAATTACGGAGTTGAGGTAAGTATACAACGTTGCCTATAAATTATGTTGAAATGATTAATATTTGAAGTGGAAAACATGAAGGATATTTACCAGCGTGAACGCTACTGCAACGCCCTTGTCTCCCACTGATCAAGTTGCCCTGCTGCATGTCGTAATTAACGCTGCTAAAGAGATATCTGAATAGAAGTTTATACGTTCAGAAATCTAGCATTACGATCAAACAGAGTTATTCTAATAGAGCTTTTCCGAACTGGTGGTAGAGTCATGCTTTATTTAACGTCAATAAGAACAACTAATTGTCAATGTTGGGGAATAAATATTTTATTTTGATTTGAAGCCAGTTTCGTTTGGTATCTGTGGTACTCATTTGAAAAAAAAATCATATTCAGGTGATTTCTGACTGAATTGGTACAAACATTTAAAAGGCTGATTGCACTTATCGAAATCCAGTAGAGGAATAACCATGTCAATGCATCATAAAGATCGAAGTAATTATATATCTTATTTAAGGAATTGGTAAATTTTTATTTTAAATTTGTCATTTTAAACAAAAAGCATTGCTAATTTATCTTACAAACATTAAATAAAATACAAACTGTTATTTCTCTAATTCACTTTCAAATTTAAAGTTCAACAAAATTATCTTGCATTCTAGAAAGAAGACGTTACATTAAGACCACATCACGACCCGATTGCGAGCATTTGAGAGTAATTGCTTCCCGCCGTACGACGCAGTAAAAGTACGACGAGTATAGCATTACATGATTATGTTTTCAAGAAAATAGATTATCCTTAAATCAACGGATAGTTCTCTCATATAATCCTTAAACTCGGACAGGATGAGGTTAACGCAATCCCGATTTTCAAAAGCAAAAGTAATTATTATTTCATTTTAGTAGGAGTCATGTTTTTATGGTTAACATCACAAAATTAGAACTGTTGTCTAAGAACATATTTATCCTGATTGAATTAAATACTTATCACATATTTAATGTGTAATCATGTTAGTAATGTCCATTAGGCATTCTGTTATTTTGAATCTGGCACTGAAGATCTTGGAACTTTTGGTAATAAGATTTAGGAGAGCCGCATGCTCTCGATTGTTTTCTGCATGCGAACGTACATAACCGTAAGAATTGCTATCATATGCCGCCAACCACTACATTTCTGAGGTTTGATAAATTGAGGGCACGAATCGCAAAAAAATATTCTTTATTTATTCACTTTTATATGTATTCAGTAACCTAGCAACTGCGTCCCAATCGCAAAACTCTCAGTTAAAGATCGCTTCACTTACTTCCAAATTCGTAAACTCATTATAGATAGATATATCTTGACTGATCTGGCAAGTTACATTTAAAAACTCAATTTTATTACTTCTATCTTTTCTGAAATTTTCACGATACATGCTTTAAATAAAACACTTTTTACCGGATATTATCGCGTATATTTTAGTTAATTTTAAAATTTTAAAATTATTTCGACGTTTCGGCATCTTTGCAGTCTATCGTGACCACGGCAACTGCAAAGATGCCGAAACGTCGAAATAATTTTAAAATTTTAAAATTAACTAAAATATACGCGATAATATCCGGTAAAAAGTGTTTTATTTATTACTTCTGCCAATAGTGTATGTAGGACATTCGATATCAAACCGTGCAATCTTGGTAGGCATTTGGCATTAAGCCAGCACTTGGTGCGGTGCCTTCGAATACTCCGAACTGGCGTATAGGTCATTTTCATAAACTGAGGGAAAAAATGTGGCTTTGAACAAGACGAAGTTTTGTGTCCCAAAAATGTTGAATTTGAAAATTGTTTTAAATATTTTACTGTCTACACTGTGTACTAAGATTAACATCGGACATCATATTATATTTTTACAACAACAGAATTGTGAGAAAGTACTTCTAAGTACAGAACGAGCTACCAAAATGGAGCTCCCAAGTTAACAAAATAATAACTATAATACTTTAATAATTATAATAATACACTTTATTGTCAGACCAGTTACAAAAATCAAAATACACTTAAAACTACAAAAAAAAAAGAGAACGACAATGTCATTATCACTAAAAGAGTGATCGATTCCAGGCAACCCTGAAATTTATAAATTAAAAATTTTCTAGAACTACTGTTGCAGGGCAGTGCATTTTAGCAATATATTGAAGTAGAATATATTGTATGAATATTATATTGTTTTTTTTTCAGGTACGAAAACGAATAACGTAACTACAGGTAATTTGTCCCGCAGCTAAATATTATAAGTGAATGGACCCAGCCCGCGGCCTCTGGTCATCGGCCACTGGCGCACGGGTCATCATCTTCGTTACCATCACGAATAACAACTTTAATTAAGGAAACAAGCTCATTGATATGAAGAAATGTAATCTCGGTCAGTTGAAATACAAAAAGTGAGAAATTGTTATAAATGTATAACTGACATATACTTAGTCCTTACACAATCATGAAGGCGAGTAGTTTAGGTATAAAAGTAGCTTCTACCGATAAATAACTTATGTAAAACACACCATTCAGTAGTTACAAATTTTCCAGAAGTACATTTATCAGTGCATATAATATTTCTTCTCTTCTAAAAGTTTTTTTAAAACTAAGCAAGACATAAACTTCTATAAAAATAGAGGTAACTTTTTAAAAAGGTTTCTGGAAGCTTTAGAGCTGTAAGCCTCGTTGAGGAACGAACCAGCTTTTGGCTAATTAATTTGAAAATGCCGTGGGATTGTAATAGGAGTTACCTGCGGCTATTGCTAACATGGTGCACGATATTGAAAAAAGTAATTTATTCCTTTAATATTGTGATCAAGAATTTAAAGATTGAAAAAATTTTTAAGTTTTGTCATAAAGATGAAGTAAGGACGCGTCAATAATAAATTACAATTTTAGTAGTAAATCTGCACTCAAGCTTTATTAAAAATATAACTGAACGACTTTCAGAATTTCTCATATGGTTTGTTCCAACTATGTTAACTACTATCCCTGGTTCGATTCCTGTGACTCCTGTCGCTGCAGCTGTCCTTAAAAATATAACCATGTACTCACAAATAAATATATAGTAATATAATATAATAATCCATGTAAAGCACTTTCCTTGAAATTTTTATAAATAAATGTATTCTTATAATATAATATATAGAAGGCTTTTTATATAACACATTTTGAAGAGCAAATTCCGTTTATCGTATCTAATTATACTTTGTAAAATAAAACATAATTAAACGTATAACATTTCCCAGACAACATTGGCATGGATTGAAAATTGATATTAATTAATTACATTTCATGATTTAACTACCGCTGCGAATATTCAGGGAAATCATAGTAAATGAACAAATGGAAATATCATTTGACGCGTTTTCAGTTATCTGTATTGTACTGCAATATACCGGTTCTTTTACTTAGAGTGCGTGATATCGCATGACCAACTGAACATGAAAATTGTTCTCGGCTTTGTTATGTTGGTCGGCAATGTTGCATTGCTTTGACACGTTATTGTGATTAATTTTTTTAGATTATCAATCCTATTTTTAAATGTGACAGTTAAATTGTTCAATTACTTCATGAATTTTACTTTTTATTTATATTTGTGCAACCTCCTAAAGGGGCCCTTATCCTCATAACGCCGTTGAATATAGAACGAAGTGCACTCCAAGCGCATTTTTGCGATGAAAAAGCTGCGCATCTACCAAGAAATGGACGTGGAAGCTGGTTATAAGTCTTTAAACATACATAAGGGAACAACAGGCTTACGAGTAATGAGAGCGAGCAAAGTATACGACGAACGAGCAAAGTAGCGAGTTAGGACTACTGGACAGCCATCCCCCCTTGTTCATTTACAATCAAAGAATCCCATGTGAGTCCTTGCACTGCTTAATGCACATCTCTGGTGGAAGAGCCACACCGTAAAGCGGCTTTGCACTACTTTACACACATTAGTGAATACGAAGATAAAAGTAGTAGATGTTCCGTTAAATATGACTGGCACTAAACTGACTGTTATTAATGATATCATGAAATATTTATGTAGTTTATTTCTTAAAGGCGGTTGTTTGACTGGTGTACCTCAGCTATGTGACAAACTTATCGTGTATTTTGACATTTCTTTTTTTTATGGCAGATATAAAATTGTGATTATTTTATGTTTAATCGTTTAAATTGTAAATAATTTGTTATTTCATTCAATAATCATAGATAGTTAATCTTATGATTCGCACTTATAATTTTATAAACGATCAAGTCTTTGAAAGTTTCATCTAAAATTCCCCAATTATTAGTACAAATGAAGCTAACTTTACAAACAAAACATCAGAATCACCAAACTCCAAAATGTTTAATAGTAAATAAAATATAACCTTTTATCTTTTGTTTCAAGAGTAAAATATCTTTAAGTTAAATGTTGGTGCAGGGCGAATTAGTCTTACCCTCAGTCGCCGAGCGAGACATATTTGTTTAAAATGCAGATGGCGGTTGTTTGCAGACTTCGCTTTTGTTATTTGGCGAGAATGTCAAAAACATTGAACGAAAACGTTTTGAATTGTTTTTAGAATCATTGCATGAACAAGTTGACAACAAACATCAGTATTTATACAGATACTGTTGGCAGTTTAGTTATTACGTTAGGTTTTTAGGGCGCTTTTCTTGTGATAAATTTATGGCTCAGTAATTTTACTATATAAATGTTATATGACTTAATTATCATTTTATGTTCGGAATCTAGCTCCAGAAACTATCGTTTGGTTTTCTTTTCAGATACCGCAGATTAATACTCTTAATTTAAGTCAAACATGATATCAGTATAATATTTTACAAAACATGCAATTCTGAAGTTGTGAGTAATTTTAAAATTTGTGTATTTCTAACATTCGTAACTTGTTTTTAGGTACTAACAAAACAGTATACTAAAATTTCATTGCCATCATCACTTAGTGCCAAAAAAATCCAAGGTACTGCAGAATCACACAACACATATGTTTTTATAAAGGCAGCAACGCATTTACATAGTATACTCATAACATAAGCATCCCACGTATGAATCAGCACTTAAACATCGTCTTGTCGATAAAAGCGTCGGAAATATATTCCATCCCCACTCTGCTTCTGGCGTTTGGGTTCCAAACTACATTCAACCATGTACTAAAATTTTATTCGGGCTCACGTTGCTACCGAACAACTTATTTCACTAGTTTTGTCTGCGATTTGATGATTTGTGGCTGATTTTCGTACACTACTTTTGCAGTCAAAAGCTTTTTTTGGCGCTTTTCGATCACTATGCGACCTCTGTATCAATTATGTAATTTTTTATAAGTAAAAAATTAAATTAAATGAATTAATAATGCTGAACCTTTTGCTTTGCCACGGGCATAAGTTATTTTATTATTTTTATTTAAATTTAATATTTTATCCAGAATAAACACATAATATATTATTATGATTGTAGCCCAATATAGACTTGAAGCAAAAAGACACAATGACACTCTAGATGTGTATAATTAATAAATTAATGTATTTATTTATTTATAATTTTTTAATAAATGTTATTAATTATTAAATTTTTATGATTTTACAAGTTTTTATTACAATTAATTAAATATTATGAAAACTTGTATGGCCGAATCGAATACTAATATCCCTCGCAGTAAGGCTTTGGTGAACAATTTTGGTATATAAAAAAACATCAGTTAGAAAACGGATGACAGATTTTCTGACAGCTCATATTTTTTATTTAGTTTTCTTATCCTAATAGATGGCGCTAAACCATGAATGCACACCGGCTACAAAAAGCCACTTGGAATGGAACGTTTAGTTATCTGTTCATGTAAACCATTACTTAGGTAGTTCTTTATTGCATAAATTTAATTATCTTGTTTTAAATAAAGTTAGTTATAAGTAATTATATAATTTCTTCATTTAGGTAGTAATCTAAGAAAATTATTATTTTATTTCAAACGGAACATAAATGTCAAACTGTCAGTACTATCCAGCGAGGTGATAAATACATGAAGTAGCCGTAATGTCCTATATAAATAAGTAGTTATGTATATCGAATCATAGAAGAGGAAGAACTTAGTTGTCTCCCTCTACTTATATAAAAATGCTAATAAAAGAAAGAGATAGTACTGTTTTTGAATGTTGTCACTAAAATATCAATCGTGTAGTGACGTCATAGCAGGTGGCTAGCGTGCCACAAATCACCATTTATTGTTACAAGTCTGTCAAAAAAAGCTGTCAAAAGTGATGTTCCGGAGCTTTGATTATTTAACCAGATATCGATAATCATTATTAATACGTTTTTATTTTTCATACTTTCGATGCAAATGATAACAGGCGCTTACGCAGTAAATCATATCGAAACGGTATTTGCTTTGCTTACCGTTGTGCGTGTATTTTTGAAACAAAAAAACGTGAAGAAAGAGGAAATTATGTTTGCTTAGAATTGTTAATTTCGTTATTGAATGGGCAGGCAGTTTTTTTGTTTATTTTTTAATCGTCATCATTGGAGACAAGCCAGACTTTAATTGATTGAACCTAAAACTTTGATGCTTGACCTTGAATAACTTTTTAAGCAAACATGGGATCTTTCGGTGTTTTATTTATAATAGTGTACCCCAGGTCTGTACCAAAATTCAGCATGTTGGGAATTATTGCAAACTGACCACTATTTTTCTGGATAATTTGACGGGACTATATCAGGAATAAGAAAATAAACTGTATAGTTCTTTATTTTTTATATTAAAAGAATTATAATGAAAGTAAATAAACCATAAACTATGATTATTTCATTTACGTCAATCTCTTACAAAAGTTCATTAAATTTCAATATTATATTTCAAGTTCAATATTTAGTTCTAAAATATCGATAATAGATTCGATACTCTCTGTGTAACACTAAAAATGGACGCCATTTTATGTTACATTTCAAGTTTAGGTATGCACGTTTTTTTGTTAGTTAGGGCTTGTCCATTGGTTGAGGTCAATGGTACTATCACACGTAAGTTCACCCACATTACGTCATTATTTGAGTCAAGGTCGAGATGGAGATCTCACATCAGATCAAAATCACGAACAAAACAAACAAAGGCTGTGTTTATCTCTGCGTCAAAACAATAACAACCAGGAACCATCATCCTTGCTCATTGTAAAAAGAATAACTACAAACAAACAAAAATGAAATATGTAAAAAGTGTTAGATACCGCACTCTGAAGTACCCAATATAAAATAAAATATTCAACGTAAGCCGACCGATGCTTTCTTCAACTTGGGAGTCCTGGCTTCGACGAAGACATGACGGCGTCGCAGCAAGCAAGGTGGTTGGTGGAAATTTGCACTTTTTCGTTGCCAATTCGAAAATTAAGATATTTTAATATATACTTGTTATTATTTGAAATTTTAATACTTGAAATAAATGGTTTTTTAAATTAAATTCCTTTTTTTGCATCCACCAGCTGTGGACTTCGTAATAGGAGAAATAACAGAAACTTCACAAAAACAATAACAGACCAAGATAACAACAAATCAAGATTTTAACAAAAGTGGGGATTTTAGGTTACAATTGAGGAATAGCAAGTAAACCTGCTGACTGACTGATTACATTTATGAAAGACAACCAACAACGCCTTAAAAATGAAAAAACTCAGCTCTGGTTCGAGGAGCTTTAGCCACCATTCGTGTACGTTCACATCGCCATGAGCAAGTTTACTGAGAGGAACATCAAAGTCCTATAAGATTACCTATCCAAAATGTTCCATTCGATGTATTTATTACAATCCAAAATTCGTGGGTATCTCTTTTCCACTGAATTACATTCAGTACAGATATGGGGGCATTTTTTTTATGAAATAGTAATGTTTTTAATGAATTATAATTTATGATAATAACTTGCCACGTGGACGAACTGTTACATGTTTTGTTTTACAAAGGGTGTCAATCCAGTATCCATGATGAGTATATTCAGTGTGTGGCTGTTCTTCAGGAATGGTTACAGGCTTGCCTATAGCGTTGTATTTAAGAAATATTAGAGCAGCCCATTATAAAACTTTACAGAAGCTATTACCGGGACCGCCGCCCGCAGCAGGACGCTCGGGAATGTGTCAATATTACGAATTATTACCTGATCGCAAAGTTAACTGTTATAATACGGGACGTTCTAATCTAAGCGTATGGTAGCGTCGGGTTACAGGTCGCTCACTTCCCTCTAATGTGGTTGAGGAGGGCGATGGCTGGATCCCGCGTTAACTCGTGAACGGGTGCCGTTCGAGGGTGTTCGTCGTTCGGATACTTTGGGGTAGGGAAATTTGCCGAGCTAACAGATGCAGATAAGAATAATTTTGTATAGCCATAAAGATACTCTGTAAATTTATTTTGAAAAAATATACTTATTAAATAGATTAAAAATATTTTTTTCGATCTGCTGGTATAGTCATGTTTTATTTGACGTCAATAAGAACAGAAATAAATATTTCATTTCATTCATTTCAAGGCAAATTAAATGAATAAAATGTATTACATGTGTATGTTCGATCAGAGATATAAGAAGGCGTTTAAAACTGGCTGGAGGCCAATTGTCAGCCAAGTCCATAAGGGCTGACTTGGCGTGATATAAAAATAAACGAATCAGTTGCCGATGATATCGACCAATATGCGATCTTGGCATGCCATTCTAAAGTTCTGGCACGAATAATATTACTAAATAACTTCAACTGAATAGTGCAGGTTGTTAACTATCGTATATTTTATATAACTGAGATCTTTTTACATAAATTTATTCTAAGATGAGCTGCCCAAGTATTTTTTTTTATTAACAAGGCATTAAAAACTGCCTTTTAAGTAAAAAATTATGTATTGAGAATCTGTTTTAAATTAAACGTATGTAAGTATTCGTCAAAGAAAGTTTTCTACAAGGAACATACTGTGATGACGTATCAATGACTCTCCATTAAATAAATAAAAACAGACAATCGAGTCACAGGTTGGAGGCCATGGTTGACTCCATTTTATTTGATTCGAGTCATTCAATGAGGCTAGTAAAACCTAGTAAAACTATCTTAATATTTATGTATAAAATGCCAAGTCATGTATCTTACAACTGTATCAAACAAATTCATTCCATTAATCCAACTTCATATTTACGGACCTATTCATTAAAGGAAACCAAATAAAAGAATTTGTTACTATTATTAGAACTTTTCTTTAGTTGAGATTCCTATGAAACTTTGTAAAGAAATAAACAAAGTTAAGGAATAGTATAAGTATAGAAATGACAATAGATAGAGCGGATTCACTTGAAAATATTGTGTTTATTGTGGTCCTGCAGGGCTGGCTATTATCTCGTCATGTCCGACTCTAACTAAATCATCCACCGGGTTTTCTTTTTTTATTTCCCTCCACGGCAAGGGCAGGAGGATAAAAAATGCTCTGACGCATACACAGGTTATGTGGGGCTCGTTCCGACGCCTAGCATTTTTTTTTTGTTCCCCTCCGCGGGAAGGGCAGGAGGATAAGAATGCCCTGACGCATACTCTGGCGCGATTCCAAAGTTATGTGGGACTCGTCCCGACGCCTACCAGGACCATACCCACTAAAAACCCCCTGTCGGCTCGTGCATTTTTGCCACTCAGCCTTCATCTGAGCGACGGCCAATTGGAGAAAGAGGCCGCGCTAGCGGGGCCCAGAAGGGGTCACCCGCTGGGATTACATAGCACTGAGGGTGCTCAAAGCACTGAAGGTGAATACGTAGCACTGAAGGTGCTCAAAATGAAATCAAAAATTAAAACAAAAATTAAAAATTGCAAAATAAAATTGAATTAACTCGCATTTACGTTAGAATTAGGATTTACGTTAGGATTAGAATTTACGTTAGAATTAGAATTTGCGGCCAGAAGGGCCTCGAGATCGCGTGACAGTCTGGTGGATGAGTACGTTTGCGCATTTCTAGGCCTAGCGACTTTGAACTTCGAGTCTAACACAGGAGTAGTATATGAGACAGAATCACGAACTAGAGGATTGGGATGGGTTTCGGAGCGTTTGAAGAACGCTTCAGAGAGTGTTTTGAGATATTGTTGTACTGTAGGCAGTTCAAGATCTCTATGCAAGTCCGCGTTACGCACGTACCACGGTGCGTTTGTGGCCCGGCGGCAAAAGAGGTTTTGAACTACCTGCAGTTTGTGCAGGAGGGAGGGTTTGGCGTGGGCAAAGATTGGCGAGGCATACGTCATGACGGGTCTAACGCAGACCTTGTAAAGTGTACGTTTGTTTCTGAAGGACATTTTACTTTTTCTACCTAACATGCTATTTAGGCGGACTAAATAGTGACGAGCGAGTTTCGAAACTCTTTCGACGTGTGGCTTGAAAGAAAGCGTCGGATCTAATGTGGCGCCTTTAGTACTGCGCTTCCAGGGGATGGGAATGCCTAACGTGGGGATCGCCATCGGGACGACGGCGTTTGTGGTCGAAGCGCATCGCAGAACTCTTTTCAGGGTTCACATCGATGCGCCATTCTTGAAACCATGCACCAAGGGCATTTACGGCCCTTTGGAGTCTGGTTACAAGGTGCCGGACACTGTGGCCCCTGGTATAGAGTGCGGTGTCGTCAGCAAAGAGGGCGAGTTCGACGCCTTTCGGCGGGATGGGAATGTCGTTGGTGTACACGGTGTACAGCAGAGGGGCGAGGACTGAGCCTTGAGGGACTCCAGCCTTTATGGGACGAGGTGCAGAAAGCGTGCCTTCGTGTTTAAATCGAAACGTACGGTCTTTGAGAAACGACGCTATTAACCTGACTAGGCGATCCGGTAAGCCTTTCTTGTAGAGTTTATAAACGAGACCGCTGTGCCAGACTTTATCGAAAGCCTTGGCTACGTCAAAGAAAACCGCGACTGTTTTATAACGACGCGGATAGAAACCGTCAAGTATATACTCGACAATTCGGTGGACTTGCTGAGGGCAGGAGTGTTTAGCGCGAAAGCCGAACTGATGGGGAATAATGAGAGGATCGCCATCCGTTGGAAACAGATGGTTCCGCATTCGAGAGAGTATGACTCTCTCGAGAAGTTTAGACATTGCCTTGAGGAGGCTGATGGGTCTGTGATTAGCCGGGACGTTCAGAGGTTTGCCCGGCTTGGGAATGCCTATGACTATCGCTTCTTTCCAAGCTTTTGGAAAGTAGCTATGGTCGAAGCAGGCATTGAAAATGATAGCTAACAAGGTAAGCATCTGTTGAGGCAGGTGCTTAAGTGCGTGGTTGGAAATTCCATCCGCACCCGGAGCCTTTTTGGACTTTTGATTTCTAATGAGAAGCAAGATTTCGTCATTAGAGACTGTGACAGGGTCGGCGGTGATGGGGAGAGAGTCTCTGCGAAGGACTTCGTCCTCCACCGCTTTGATGTGAGTGGGATTCGCGGGTTGCGTGCTGGGCGAGCATTGTGCGGCAATGCTGTCGGCGAAGCATTCGGCTTTCTCTTCGACTTCGAAGGCAGTAGTGCCATCGGGACGAGTGAGAAGAGGAATGTGAGAGACGGTGTCTACGCGTAAGGCTCGGGCCATGCTATAGTACGCTTGGTGGGACGGAGAGATATTCGCCATGAGATCGTTCATCTGAGCGTCTCGGAGTTCCGCGAGGCAAGACCTAACTTTACGTTGAAGCTGATTCGCAGCTGTTCTATAGGCGGGCATGGGATATTTCTTGGCTCTCCGGAGAGCCGCGTTTTTAGCTTTAATAAGATTGCTAACGGCTAAGGGAAGCGTGGGTTTGCCTTGCTTAGCAACCTTTTCGTTGTCACTGATGGCTGAGTTGATAGCATCAGTGAGAGAATTTACTAATGAATCGATTTTATCCGGGCTATCTAATTGTTCGGGAGAGATCGCGAGTGGAGAGTTCGGAGCCTCTAAGGCTGAAACTAACGTATTTTTAAAGCCTTTCCAGTTGGTAAAGGTCTTAGGAGATGAGGCGTTATCGTTCGGCGGTCCTAGCACGAGGGAAACGGGGCGATGGTCGGAGCCTAGGTCATCGAGCGGTTCGATAGACCTTAGATCAAGATTGATTCGCTTGATAATTGCAAAGTCGAGGATGTCAGGAGAGTAGGACGGGTTGTTGGGATAGTGAGTGGGAGTGATGGGGGATATGACATCCAGGTCGAGGGAGTTAGTGATGTCGAGGAGAGCGATACCGCTGGTGTTAGTCGATAGGCACGTCCAGTCAGTATGTTTGGAGTTAAAGTCTCCGAACATAATGACTGAATGGCCGAGGGCGAGAATGGCCTCAAAGTCGCTGCGGATTGGTCTGGTACCACTAGGTATGTAGATTGAAGCTATGATGATGGTCGGATGACCAGTCATAGCCAATCTACACACAGTGGCTTCCATGTTGAGGAGAGGAGGGGTAGGGAGAGGACAGCAGTGGAAGCCTCTTTTGTAATATATAGCGGTGCCGCCGAAACCGTCAGAGTTGGGCCTATCGTTACGAATAAACGCGTACTTAGGTATAGCGAATCCCCTGGAGCGGTTTGGAGTAAGCCATGTCTCCTGGAGAAGGAATAAATCAGGTTCTTTGTTCTGAAGGAACAGTTTAATCTCGGGAAGGTTGGTATTAAGGCTACGAGCGTTAAAAGATACTAGGGATAAGCCCTTGGGTTTTATACGACTGGACGCGGGATTCGCGGGTCTAGCCATTATAATTTATTATTTACGAATTTATACGAATATAAAAGAATTTACAACGAACTTAGGAGCGAGTGATGCTCGGCTAAAGCAAATAAACGCTCTTGAGGAGAGCGGGCGGCTCGCAGTTTGCGTGCGAGCACGGAAATTTCGTTAATATCGACGTTTTGAATAACGTCGAATACGGTCTTCATGTCCTCAGCCAACGACGACTGAGGGGAAGATGACAACGCGGGACGCGGCCCTACGGGAGCTACGGGAGCTGGGATGGGTCGGGAAGGTGCAGGCGGGACGGCCGGACGCTGCCTCCAAGACAGAGCCGGAGTAGGTGTCGGCTGAACGGGCTTTGCTTCCGGGGGACCCCGGTTGCGCAGCGGCGGGAAGTTGGCAGGAGTGAGCGGCGGCGCCGGTTTAGGCGCGACCCTCTTGGTGGTGGAGCGCGGAGCGCGCGGGCAACCCCTGTAGTTTGCTGTGTGGCCGGACTGGCCACACAGCACACAGGCAGGGGAGGAAGTGGATTCGGGAGTGCGAGTGCACTCCTTCGTAAAATGTGGATCCAGGCACTTAACGCACCTGGGGGGAGCTGAGCAGTTAGCCGCTGCGTGGCCGCAGAGTTGGCAGCGGTGGCACTGCCCAGGGTGACCACGGGGGTTGGGACGCTCGACGGAGATATTTGAGAGTCCGCAAATTGTGCGAGCCTCTCTAAAGATCTCCCTCGAGTTGGGAGTATTCGACAGGATTACTAAAGCTAAAGGAAAACGCCTACCGCGGTTGGAGTGCATCTTATGCACTGCTTCGGCCGGGAAACCCTGGGACTTAAGGTCATCGAGAATGTCTTCGTTACTGAGTTCGAACGGGACGCCCCGTAGTACAGCGCGGATCTTACGCTCCTCCGGGAGGGCGTAGGTGTGATACGCGATATGATTTAATGATAGTAGCCTGGTAAACGCGCGGAAGTCGTCGACGGTCGCTATTTGGATTTTGATTGTATCGCCAGCGTTGGCGGCTTTTAAGTAATTAATTTTGTGCTCTTTGCACAAGTTTGAGACCGCGGTCCAGCGCGCTTTTTCACGCAGGAATACGGGCGGAGGGAGCTGAGGCTTCGGCGGGACGGGAGCGCAGCGCGTCGCTGGCTTCGATGGGACCGACGGAGACGCGGTCACTTCGAGTGACATGAGCGGCGCGGGGGCGGGTGTAGAAGACACTGGGGTTGGCTCGGGTGTTGAAGACACCGCGGCCTTTTTCGAACGCTTCTTAGAGCGTTTGGCAACCAATTGGAACTCGGGCTCTGGAGAGCCGGTTAGGGTGGCGGCGACCGACGAAGCTACGGACGCGGCGGAACTGAATCGCTCCCGGGAGCGGTACGCTTCCTACGAGATGAGCGCGAGGATGAGACCGACGCGCAGTCCATATCGGATGGAACGGGAGACGCGGGAGAGCTATAGACCTGAGGGGTCTGGGTGTTGGAGGCCTGAGGGGCTGGGGTTGGGGCCTGAGGGGCCGGGGACGCGATTGATGCCTGCAAGGCCTGCGTTAGGATGTCTTTGGGGATGGAGACGCCTGCCGCAGCAAGCGCCTGGGTGAACGCGTTCGCGAAGTTAATAACGCTTAGCGAATCCATTAGGGAGTGTTGGGACAATAATATATATTAAATATAAGTATAATAAAGGATGCCTAGTTCCTAAAAACCTAGCGAAATCCTAGCGGCAAACCTCCCTACCAGCGGTAGGGGGGCTGGGGAGAATAACTTAAAACTAACCGTAGTACGCCGAAGGCCGCTACCTAGAAACCTAAAAAAGGGTACGCAGGTAAAGAGTTGACCGCGTTAGGGTCAACCTTTACCGACAGAAAGGACAAATACACACGAAAACACACAAATATGATAAAAATAAATATGAAAATAGGAGAAAAATAAATAAAATAGAGAAGAGAAATAAATAAAAATAAAAAGGACTGGTTCAGTACAAATTCGTTGTCACCGTTAAGTATCCTTTGCACTGAAACCAGACTACTTACGCTGGGCACAACACTGCACTCAGCACAAGCACAACACAACTTAGCACAGCACTTTGAAGACTAAAGGGCTTAGTCGCAAAGAAAAATACGCACTTCGATAGCACTCAGAGGGAGTAGAAAGAACCTTGAAATCCGTAGCACGGAACCAACACGCTAAACCGTGACGTCAGTAGACTGAGCGCCACGGAGTATCGGGAAGGGACCAAACGACGGAGAACGGGGTCTTGCACGTCCGCACTGGGCGGCGATCGGAGCGAGAATGACGCCTAGCAGAACCACTACCCACTAAAAAACCCCCTGTTGGCTCGTGCAATTTTTTGCCCCTCAGCCTTCATTTGAGCGACGGCCAATTGGAGAAAGAGACCGCGCTAGCGGGGCTCAGAAGGGGTCACCCGCTGGGATTTACATAGCACTGAAGATGCTCAAAATGAAAAGTAAAATTATAAAAATTGAAAAATAAAATTGGATTAATTCGGATTTACGTTAGAATTAGGATTAACGTTAGAATTTGAATTTACGTTAGGATTAGAATTTGCGGCCAGACGGGCTTCGAGATCGGCTGACAGTCTGGTGAAAGAGTACGCTTGTGCATTCCTAGGCCTAGCGACTTTGAACTTCAAATCTAAGACAGGAGTAGTATATGAGACTGAATCACGAACTAGAGGATTGGGATGGGTTTCGGAGCGTTTGAAGAACGTTTCAGAGAGTGTGTTGTACTGTAGGCAGTTCAAGATCTCTGTGCAAGTCCGCGTTACGCACGTACCACAGTGCGTTTGTGGCCCTGCGGCAAAAGAGGTTTTGAACTACCTGCAGTTTGTGCAGGAGGGAGGGTTTGGCATGGGCAAAGATTGGCGAGGCATATGTCATGACGGGTCTAACGCAGACCTTGTAAAGGGTACGTTTGTTTCTGAAAGACATTTTACTTTTTCTACCTAACATGCTATTTAGGCGGACTAAGTAGTGACGGGCGAGTTTTGAAACTCTTTCGACGTGAGGCTTGAAAGAAAGCGTCGGATCTAACGTGACGCCTAAGTATTTAGTACTGCGCTTCCAGGGGATGGGAATGCTTAACATTCGAACGTGGGGATCGCCAGCGGGATGACGGCGTTTGTGGTCGAAGCGCATCGCAGAACTCTTTTCAGGGTTCACATCGATGCGCCATTTTTGAAACCATACACTGGTTACAAGGTGCGGAACACTGTGGCCTTTGGTATAGAGTGCGGTGTCGTCGGCAAAGAGAGCGAGTTCGACGCCTTTCGACGGGATGGGAATGTCGTTGGTGTACACGGTGTACAACAGAGGGGCGAGGACTGAGCCTTGAGGGACTCCATTCTTTATGGGACGAGGCGCGACAAGCGTGCCTTCATGTTTAAATCGAAACGTACGGTCTTTCAGAAACGACGCGACCTGACTTGGCGATCCGGTAAGCCTATTTTGTAGAGTTTATAAAAGAGACCGCTGTGCCAGACTTTATCGAAAGCCTTGGCTACATCAAAGAAAACCGCGACTGTTTTATAACGACGCGGATAGAAACCGTCAAGTTTGTACTCGACGATTCGATGGACTTGCTGAGGGCAGGAGTGCTTAGCGCAAAAGCCGAACTGATGGGGTATAATGAGGGGATCGCCATCCGTCGGAAACAGATGGTTCCACATTCGAGCGAGTATGACTCTCTCGAGAAGTTTAGACATGGCCTTCAGGAGGCTGATGGGTCTGTGATTAGCTGGGATATTCAGAGGTTTACCCGGCTTGGGAATGCTTTTGGAAAGTAGCTATGGTCGAAGCAGGCATTGAATGAGCTAACAAGGTAAGCACCTGTTGAGGCAGGCTGTGTGGGGCTGACCAATTGGCCGCTGCGTGGCCATACAGCTGGCAGCGGTGGCATTGCCCGGGGTGCCCGCGAGGATTGGGACGCTCGACAGTGATATTCGAGAGTCCGCAGATTGTGCGAGCCTCTCTGAAGATCTCCCTCGAGTTGGGAGTATGAGATAAAATAACTAACGTTAATGGAAAACGCCTACCGCGGTTTGAGTGCATCTTGTGCACTGCTTCAGCCGGGAAACCCTGGGACTTAAGGTCTTCAAGGATTTCATCGTTTTCGAGCTCAAACGGGACGCCCCATAATACTGCGTGGATCTTACGCTCCTCCGGGCGGGCGTAAGTATGGTACGCGATTTGTTTAAGCTAGAGTAAACGTGTAAACGCGCGGAAGTCGTCGATAGACGCGACTTGGATTTTAATAGTATCGCCTGCGTTATTCGCTTTAAGATAATTGATTTTGTGCTCTTTGCACAAGTTAGAAACCGCGGTCCAGCGCGCTTTTTCGCGGAGGAAGACGGGCGGAGGAAGCTGAGGTTTATATGTGGGACGGGAGCGCAGGGCGTTGCTGGCTTGGACGGAGCCGACGTATTCGCGGTCACTTGTAGTGACATTAACGGCGCGGGGGCAGGTGTTGAAGACACCGGGGTGGGCTCGGGTGTTAAAGACACCGTCGCTTTCTTCGAACGCTTCTTAGAGCGTTTGGCGACTAACTGAAACGCGGGCTCAGGAGAGCCGGTTATGGCGGCGGCGACCGACGAAGCTTTGGACGCGGCGGAGTCTGAATCGCTCGCGGGAGCGGTACGCTTCCTACGAGATGCGCGCGAGGATGTGACCGATGCACAATCCATGTCAGAGGGCGCGGGATACGCGGGAGAGCTAAAGACCTGATGGGTCTGGACGTAAGTGGCCTGAAGGGCCGGGGTTTGGGCCTGAGGGGCCGGGGACGCGTTAAGCGCTAGTACGGCTTGCGTGAATATGTCGCCAGAAATTGAAACACCCGACGCGGCGAGTGCTTGGGCAAACGCCTTCGCAATGTTAATGACACTTTGCTTATCCCTTTGGAAAGGGGTTGGGACTATAATATGAATATATAATTATATAACAAATGCCTAGAGTTCCTAAATAAAAACCTAGCGAACCCTAGCAGCTAACCTCCCTACCAACTAGTAGAGGGGCTGGGGAGAATGACTTAAAACTAACCACAGCTCGCCGAAGGCCGCTACCTAGAAACCTAAAAAAAGGGTACGCAGGTAAAGAGTTGACCGCGTTAGGGTCAACCTTTACCGACAGAAAGGACAAATACAAACGAAAACACACAGATATGATAAAAATAAATATGAAAATAGGAGAAAAATAAATAAAATAGAGAAGAGAAAGCACAACACAACTCAGCACAGCACTTTGAAGACTTAGGGGCTTAGTCGCAAAAAAAATCACTACGATAGCGCTCGGAGGAAGTAAGAAAACCCAGAAAAACCGTATCACGGAACCAACACGCTATACTGTGACGTCAGTAGACTGAGCGCCACGGAATATCGGGAAGGGACCGATCAATCGGAGTGGTCTTGGAACGTCCGTACCGGGCGGCGATCGGAGCACTTGTCAGTAGCATTTATA
The DNA here is from genome assembly GCA_923062675.1 of Marasmarcha lunaedactyla. Taxonomy (NCBI): domain Eukaryota; kingdom Metazoa; phylum Arthropoda; class Insecta; order Lepidoptera; family Pterophoridae; genus Marasmarcha; species Marasmarcha lunaedactyla. Next base: position 26,593,011 of record OV281350.1, read on the forward strand.
CTCCCTCGTTACTTAATTCATCGTGTCATCACCGATTATCGCGAGCCGATGGCGGCCTTTTGCTAGTTCTTCAATATAGACATTTCTCCTATGAAAGTCCATTTTAACATCTTTAACATGTTTGCAAAGAAGTCTCCACCAGCGTCTGAACCAATTTTCGAAGCACATTTTCCAGTTTGCAACTGGTACTTCCTCAACGGCCTTCTCAAACGCAGTTAGTGCGTCTTCTGGCGATGAAAACTGTATTCCCATGAGCTGGTTTTTAGTTTTAGGGAATAAGTAGTCACACGGAGCCAAACCAGGGCTGTATGGTTGATAACCTAAAAGTTTTAACAGTGTAGTTAGTACGTCCCTCGTCTTGATCGCAAAGTGCGCGGGGGTGTTGTCGTGGTGGTGCAAACGGTGACGTCGGAGTCCCGTGTATGGTAGCTTATTGCTCGCAGCAGCAAAAACTTGTGGCAAGCATTTTGTAGTGTGCACTCTGCACTGATGCTACTTTGGTTTCTTACGGGAAATCTCCTAAACACTCCGTTAAGGAGAAGAAACTGGTGATCAAAAATGTTCCAGCTCTCCTCGATCGTTTCACTTTGGTAGGAGTAGGTTCATTTTAAAACAGCCATACTCTTGACTTTGTGTCTGGATCATGTTGATAAACCCAAGATTCTTCACTTGTTCTGATATCGTAAAGAACCTGGTTTGAATTTATCAATCATATCATGGCACCGTTACACGTGCACCTGCTTCTGAGCATCAGTGAGGTTGTGGGGTGCCCAATGCCAAACAATCTTCCGTACGAAAGGTAGTTGCGTAGATAATCATAAACGCTTTTCGATCTAAACTGCAGGTTTTGCTGAATCTCCTCGTACGTGATTCGCCGGTTTTGTTGAATGAATTTTTTTGTTGTCTTCTGTAAAAGTAGTGAAAGAACGACCTCTTTTTTCTCCATCTTTCAAATTTACGACCGCGCTTAAACTCGTTATACCATACTTATATACGCGTAACAACACAGTTGCTTTAGAAGGCGTCTTGTTCATAAAAGTTAATTGAAGTCGATTAAACGATTCATCAGGTTTCAAGTTGGACTTGAAGTCGTAAAAAATCATTGCGCTAAAATATTCCCGACGCAGATCCATTTTTTTATGGCGCACAATAGTTTCAAAATGCTGGCGAAAAGTTTGGAGCGAATTTTAAATGTGGAACAAAGTTACTACCAAGTAAAAAGATAATTTTACTTTTAAATAATCGAATTTTCAAAATAAGTTGAACTTAAACTCGCCCGCGTTCATTTTTTCGCAAAACTTTCTGAGTGACTTGGTATTTTGACTTGATACACATGTTAATTAGCAAACGGTTATAAACGTTCCTGCTGGTCAGCGAAAATAAAAATTGCAATCTATTATTTAAACCTGGACCAACCTGGTCCATCTCAATAATTAAATTCGTAGCAACCAATCCTAGCTGTGTCTACGGGTAAAATGGCGATGAATGGGTGAAATCAAATGAAATAAGTGAAAATATAAATAAGAACTGCCTTGTTCCGCAATAAAACATGATAAAATGTTAGTCCGATCAAGACACTCCAAGCTCAAAAAGCATTTATTAAGACCCTTCATAAATTATATACCTTTACTTTTTTCATAGCTTTTCCCAATAAAATAGGATTCACGAAAACCTTTATTTTTTCTTTATAATATTATATTACGACGTGTGTGTCAGAAACCATGTACTAAGCTGACTACGATAAATATTTAAAAAATAAAATCTTGGTGCAAGTTTGTGAGTCCCAGCAAGCGTAAGATATGCATAGAATCAAAAATTAAGACTTCACACACATTATGATGTTTATATACAAACATTTGTGTTTAAACTCTTTCAACTCCTCAACTCTCAGTGCTTGTTTAAAAAATACTAAAGAAAAAGACTTTCGAAAAAAGACTGTTTAAAAAAATGACTGATTAAGTTAATTACGCAGTTACTATGCCATTAACTTATTTACATTGTGTATATGCACATATTATACAAGAAAAGCTTTAGAAAACTTAGTGCTAAAAGGGATCATGTTATAATGATAAAAAAAGGTTATCAACACAACACCAACAGTTTTATTTACATTCAAGAAAGAGGCTGAAAAAGGGAAAGCAAATTGTATTTTATACTATGTCACCATTCGGTCCTAAATCCGTTGAGTTTTTCACAATAATGGAAAATCCGTCATTTCCACTCGAAAATTTAATTCGGAAACAGTTCCGTCAATAAAACAGTTGAAATGTGTTACATGTCTGTGCGTCTGAATTCTATTAATATTGAAAGCTATAAATTCGGTATTTTAATGTGAAATTTGAGAAGTGGGTCTACGACTTATCAAGTTATTTGTTATATATTAATGCATTTGACGCGTACAACTGAAAATCTAAGCATGAAAGTTTTTATTTTCCTTTTTTAAAGATATTACTTGTACAAAGGTAAATATAAAAATACACATATAATATTTCAGAATTATTTTACTAAGGCGTTGCGTCGCGGCTACTTAGCCTACCACTTGGCGCCTCGCTCACGATGCACCCGAGGAAGCACGCAATCATTGAGAGAAATTAATCAAAAACTCGAAATCATACTTTTTTTTTTTTTTTTGCTGCCGAGGCACCCTCGCGGGAGGCAGGTGGAAGATGCGTCATGCATACCCGCCCGCAGGTAAATTCCTCTGCGGGGGGTTATGTGGGACACACCAGAATGGCACCTACCCACTAAAAACCACCTGTTGGCTGTAGTTATTACCGTTAGCCTTCATCGGAAGCGACACCCGTCGGGAAGTTGGGCGCGCTGGCGGAGACCCGCTAGCGGGTCTTCCGCCTGTAGTGAAAGTTGCACTGAAGGTGCTCAAAGGGACATGAGTTAGTGGCCGTTCTGGGCAGCCTCCGGTGAAGCCGGGGCTGGGCAGAGGTCGGCCGAAGCATGATTTAGGGATCAATTCATTTAAATGAACCTATAATGAATTGAGAAGGGAAATACTGCCGTCCTAAGCAAAAAAGACACATCTGACAAATACGTAATAATGAGATAAATTGATTACAAAATTTTCAAACAAAATATGGAATTTCTAAAATGACAAAAATTGTACATTTATTATGTTTATAAAACAGCAATCCGAACAGCCACATCTACGACCTTGACCATAATAGTTTTATATATATTTATTTTTTCGCAAGTAATTCAAGAAAAAAACTTTATCCTTATGAAAAAAAATTGTTAATAATGGATAAGACTACGTTAAACTGGCACAACTGGTTAGTTGTGCCTTTTCTTTCAAGTATTTTTGTATCATTATTTATATTCCAATGAAAAGTTAACATCTGACTAAGAAAAATAGTCACAACTGCATATTTGTGCCTTTTCAATAAAGTAAAAGGCATGAACTATTTTGTACGAAGCTGAAGATAAATTCAGGCAGAGTTGAACAGGGGGCTCTACGCACCCTGTTCAGCCCCGTAGAATGTCATTTCTAATGAACTGCATGTGACCAGAGATAAACTAGGTTAGCCAAGAAGACCTTAACTGTTAGAAAGGAACATACAATAAAACATAAAGTTTAATCAACATATATATTGTAGAAAAAGTAATTAAATTCGTCATAATGATCGAAATCAGTTAAATGAACAATAACATTTAGGTAACAAATTGGCACCTTCTTGCCTTTAGAAAATTATACCTTATCATAATTAGTAGGCCAATAAGGGAACAGTAACAACCTTACTCCATTATAATTACAGTAATAAAGACCTTACTTTTGAATAACATCACAATAAAAGTACTTTTTTTCTAATGAAGTAAAATATAATTATGAACAAAACAAGTCTTTTTCTCTTGAAAAAACTAAGTTAACTAAAACAATTTATAAAAGTCTTCTGTGTTTATATTTGGGAACAAAATTAATTATTTTATCAACCATTATTTTTGGTGCAATCATAATAGTATCTAATAGGTACCTACGAGATCATCATTGACAAGATAGTACTACACGCAAAGTGTATGAATAACAAAAACCTACCAACAATCGTTAATTAATAAATTTGAATGCAACTAATAAAATTAAAACATATTAATCTTCATGGTGATGGATTAAATCGACAGTGTTGTTGTTAACTGCTAAGTTTTCCCAAAAAGGCAATCTATTAGCTGGCATGAGAGGGCCGAGTTTATTAATAATATTCATTTTCCTCTCGGAAGTTATACCTCTTGGAACAGATTTCTGCCGAGGCGGTGGGATACCCGTCTTGATAATTTTTTGCTTTAGGAAATCTACTTCATAACAACCACTTTCACTAGAGTGATTATTTTTGTATGACATAAATAATGAACCCCTTTTAAAAACAGTTTCAGTTATGTCACTCATGTATACTCGTGGACATGAATGTTGAAGTTTATGTACAGATAAACAGTCTTCAAAATCATGAAAATCTTGTACAGCCATTTTCTTAACAACTACATTTCTACTCACATCTGAAACGGCTTTACAGAAGTCTTCAAAATCGAAGATTCGCTTTTTACTTTTCATAGAGTTTTCTACTCTATGATGAAACTCATCAGCTGCCATAAACGTATGGCCACTTTCTAAATACCTCAAAGTGATTGAATCCAAGTTCACTTCGTTAGAATTTACCAGATATATCAAAAATGAGAACAAGGCCCAGTTTTTATTCTGGCCTGCGCAGTTGTCTAACCACAAAATAATATGTTTAAGATCTCGATACTCCATGAAGAAAGTTCTGAAACAACTTATGATATCCTCCTTTTTTCTTCCGGATATAGCTTCATGCCAGAGTACTGCGACTGTATGGCCAGTACAGCTTTCGTGAATCTTTTTATCGCCTAAGGGAACAAAACTTTCATTGAAAGCTATCAAACGTGGGCAAAACATGACCGTTTTGAATTCCTTCATTCGTGGTAACATTATAACTTTTTGGAGATCAACGGCGAAGTAAATAGTTTCTGGTTCATTTTGATTATTACTTTGTTTATCTGCATCTGCTTTATACTTTGCGCGTGCTGATATGTATCGTTCATGGTGAGCTTCATAATCTTTGCAATTCTTACAATTTCTGTGTCTTATCTCGGGATTTGGGTTATGTATGAGAAACTTTTCACACGATTCGCACTCTTCGTGTCCTAATTTCGCGAAAGAGACGTTTAACGTTTTTAGAACTTTTCTATAAAAATCGTATGACAACTCAATCTCGCAGTTATTTTCACAAAAATCGTCGTAAATTTTTTTAACGCTTAGGTCTGACGGTAAATACATTTTGTTCGGTGCGTGAACACGACGATAATGAGAAACTGTAGGATGGAAAGATATAATGTGTGTTGTGACTGCTTTAGTATCTATTTTTCGAGGGTTAGGGTTAGTGCCACGTTTGTCCACTAAACTGTCTATCGGATTCGAGTGATCATCATTATTGAAATAAGCATCCAAGGCATTGCGAACTGATTTAGAATTATTACCCTTAAATCCAAGAGTACTAAGGAAAAAAGTCCTGCATACTTGAACTTGTGTGCCATTCTCATCTTGTAAGTAATATGTGACAGTTTTTGATCTATTATAACGTCTTATATCGTCAGTATCATTTGTTCTATCTTTAGGTCTATTTGGAGTTGTTTGTGATGTAGAAGAAATGAAAAAAATTTTTTGCTCCCTCCAGGTCATACCTCTGAAATTATTATTAATTATCTTTCTTTGTTCTTCGGATATAAATGTTGTGCACTTTCGCTTACAAGTCTCAGGATTGCAACCCGTTTTCACTGAATATTTGTTACGCTTTTTAGTTTCCAGTTTTTTTAATTTGCGTTCTTTCTGTGTAGTAGTATACATTTTACGTTTTCGGATTGTACCCTTTTTTGTTAACATGACTTCGTTTTACGATTCTGATTTATTCTCGATGCTACTGGTGGGTGATTCTGGTACAATTATGTTAGAGTGATAACTTTGTGAGTCCGGTATGCTATCTAAATCTGAGCTATCTGGTGAAAAAATGTTAGCATTCCTTTCTTGTTCTTTACTTGCCTGACTAGTAAAAGAAAGTGAATTAGGAGTATAAATTTGCAGAGTGCAGTTATTCATAATTTCTGAACTGTTTTCAAAAATATTATCAATAGAATCAGTCGAATCATCTGAGCAGGAATTAATTCTGGGTCTTCTCTTCGGAAGTTCGTAGTCAGCATCATTATGAGAGTCATCAGAATCAAAATCAGAGAAACGAACTGTCGGCATATTTAAACGGAACCCGCTAGTCGATGGTAATTGAGGCTCAATACCTGAATTGATTATAGCGTTAACAATTCTTTTACTCCGAGATCGTTGTTGATGCGCCATTGTGACCTAAAAAAAGGGTAACGTATTGAATCATGAATCACTTTTTCTGTTTTATTGCCTACTAGACTTGCCGACTTAATCAGCAAGTATCGGTGATTAAACCATAACAATTAATATAATAACAATAAGTAACTATAATTTCCTAATGACTAACAAGTTTGTACGTTTGTGACGACCTCCGTGGCGCAGTGGTGTAAGACGCCACTACGTAATTCATGAGGTAGCGGTTTCGTCCCCGCACGGAGCAAGAAAAAAAATGGATCTGGGTGTAATTACCTATATACGTTTTTATACTTTAGGTTCCCCTTAGTTTGCTACATGGTATCCTATATAACAAGCTTTGCTTAGTTTGGGTCCATGTAGTTGGTGTGATTGTCCGGGGATTTTATTTATTATTTATTTATACATTTTTTAAATAGTATTTTTGAACCCTTTCATTTGATAACTCATACGATGGGATGCGAACATTTTTTAACTACTTTTTGATCTACTACAGCCGCCATCTTATTTTTGTTTTGATGTCACATAGCCTCTGTGTCCTGGGTCAACATGAGGATTGCAACGACACCTCATTCATCTAAATTGGTTAAGACGTTTAGGAGTTTTGGAGGAAAACTTACACATGAACCCTGAAAACAATACACACTTTTTTTGGGACGTTGTGTAAAACAATCTATGTATCTATCAAAATCATCTTATATCCTATATAATATCCTTCTATAAACCCAACATAAAATAAAATAAAAAAAATAAAAACATTAACCAAGACCTAGCCTCAAAATATGTACCTTCTCTATTATAATTACATTTTATTATTGTTATTTTAAAGATTTCATAGTAATCGTTTTATAATATACTTGTGTATTAAAAAATAGAAATAAGTACCTATGCGTTTGAAAAAACAATAGGTAAGTTTCAAATTTTATGGCCTCATAATAATGTATTGTCAAAATCAGGTACCTATGTAAGTGATTGTGTAAAAAGGAAAACATTACATACATAACAATTATAAAGTTTAATTACAATTAAATACTATGTCACTTTCCACATAAATCAATCAAATATAAACAATAATCACTTACCCTTACGTGCGCAAGACGCGCAGCGTCCTTTGACCTTTAATTCACCGGCACAAACTGTCAAACGTGACGCCCGCGCATTAACCCCCCTCGTCCCCGCAACGTATCGAATGCTAAATAGAAAAGGTGCAACTGGCAAATGTATCTTTTCTGCGTAGTGATATAAGATGATCTATCCACAATATGTGAAAATGAAAAGGTGTATTTGGAAGTTGTTCCCATTCTTTTTAGTACATTACCGATGTGACCTTTTAATGTCAAAAATGAGATCTTTTTTTCCTGACCAATGGTCAGATGTGAGCAAATGTGTCTATTCAATTTAGTAGAGGGTAAATGTGCCGTTTCTTTGATTCATTTTTTGTTTTCCTGTCAATTGTGCCTAATCTACTTATTGTATCTACGAAACGAATAAAGCAAAAAATATGAAAAAAATAGGGCAGATGTGCCTTTATTCGCTGATTCCAAATATGTATGCAACTAGATTTCGAACAAAATGTCAGATGTGTCTTTTTTCTTTAGGACGGCAGAATATGCTCCGCCAGAGCTAGCAAACGCTCTGTCGGAGTACGTGAAGCCCTAAGTTTACGGGCTAAGACTGCGATTTCACTAACATCGATATTTTTCATAGCGTCGCAGACGATACGCATATCGTCTGCTACGGAGGATTGAGGAGTGGGTTTGTATGGGCGAGGAGCCGGGATGGGATTCGATGCGGGGCGTTGCCTCCAGTTTTCTGGGGCAGGCCTAGACTGTGTAGGCTTTGCAGCCGGAGGAACCCGGCTACGCAGCGGCGGAAAGTTTTCTTGAGAAAGGCGTGGGGCCTGTTTGGGTGCCGCCCTTTTGAAATTGGAGCGCATACAACGGGGTGCACGAGGGCAGCCCTTGTAATTTGCGGTGTGGCCGGGCTGGCCACAAAGCACGCAACCGGGAGGAGAGGGAGTTTCAGGAGTGCGATTACACTCCTTAGTGAAGTGCGGGACCAGGCACTTGACGCACCTGGGCGGTGCGCGGCAGTTGGCCGCCGCGTGCCCGTACAACTGGCACCGATGGCACTGGCCGGGATGACCGCGGCGATGAGGCGCCTCGATCGAGATCCTAGAGAGGCCGCATATAGTGCTAACCCCTTTGAGGATCTCCCTGGACTTGGGGACGTTGGCGAGAACCACCAAAGCGAGAGGGTGTTGTCTCCCGTACTTGCTGTGCATTTTATGCACCGCGAGTGCCGGGAAGACTTGGGACTGCAGATCCTCCAGGATAGCCTCGTTCGATAATTCGAACGGGACTCCCCTGAGTACCGCTCTGATCTTACGCTCTTCTGACAGAGCATAAGTGTGATAAGCATATTGCTTATCGGTGAGGAGCTTTGTTAAAGCACGAAAGTCGTCTATTGACGAGACTAAGATTTTAATAGATTCACCCGAGTTGGCTGCTCGGGTGTAATGGATTTTGTGCTCATTGCACAATGTCGAGACCTCAGTCCATTTACCCTTTTCCCGAAGGAAAACGGGTGGTGGGACCTTGGCCTTGACAGAAGTTGGGGCCGGAGCGGGTGTTGAAGACACCGGGGCAGCTGGCGTTGAAGACGCCGCAGGGGGTGTAGGGACGGGCGCCGAGGGCGCCGGGTCTTGTTTTGAGCGCTTCTTAGAGCGCTTCTTAACAAGGGTGAAAGAGGGAGGCTCATCAGGGCCAGTTGGGGTGGCATCCGAGGATGACTCGGTCGCGGGTGCGCGCTTGCGGCGCGGAGGGGCGTCTACTTCGCACTCCATGTCACTGGAGGAAGGGGACGCGGGAGGGCCTAAGACCTGAGGGGTCTGGGGGACTGGGGTGGCCTGAGGGAACATTGAGGGAATTAACGCCATGATATGCGGGATGAGAGAGTCAAAGAAACGATACTTATCAGCATTTATAGACATGCCTTCAGCACCGGTACTATCAAGTAACTTCCTCAAAACTCATGAGAGCTTAGAGAAACCAATGCGGAGGGGTTGGGGAGGGACAACAATATATAAATATATATACTATGAACCTATCAACGATGACTAACTTCCTAAGACCACCCTACACGCAGTAGGGTGGTTGAGGACGACGCGGATAACTTACTCGAACACGAAGACTCGAGGCACCTGGAACGACGAAATTCCGTCGACGAAGCTCACGGTCCACGAAGTACGGTTAACAGCCCACTGTCCGCCGTGAAAACGGCGTTAGAAACTTATTAGATGTACGGTTAACGAGCCACTGTCCGCCGTGAAAACGGCGTTAGAAACTCAATACGGTATACAACTATGAAAGTATATATTACGACAACAACCAGTGAAATTTGGGTGCTCAATTAGCGCGGGGGCTAATAGAGCGGGAAGGCGTCTGCGATCGACGTGCGCTCGAGAACGCACGCAGACCGAGACTGCGAAATCTTTTTTTTTTTTTTTTTTTTTGTTCCCCTCCGCGGGAAGGGCAGGAGGATAAAAATGCTCTGACGCATACTCTGGCGCGATTCCAAAGTTATGTGGGACTCGTCCCGACGCCTACCAGAACCATACCCACTAAAAACCCCCTGTCGGCTCGTGCATTTTTGCCACTCAGCCTTCATCGGAGCGACGGCCAATTGGAGAAAGAGGCCGCGCTAGCGGGGCCCTTAAGGGGTCACCCGCTGGGATTTACATAGCACTGAAGGTGCTCAAAAATTAAAAGTAAAATAAAAATAAAAACATTAAAAATGAAAAGTAAATAATGAAAACATTAAAAATTTGAAAATTAAATTGCATTAATTCGGATTTACGTTAGAATTAGAATTTGCGGCCTGAAGGGCCTCGAGATCTACGGTTATCTTCGAACGTTCGCTTGTGTGCACGTTTCTCGGTCTAGCGATTTTGTATGCCGAATCTAGGACAGGAGCAGTATATGAGACTGATTTTCGAACAAGAGGATTGGGATGGGATTCGGCGCGTTTGAAGAACGATTCTGAGAGTGTTTTTAGATACTGTTGAACTGTAGGCAGTTCAAGATCTCTGTGCAGGTCCGCGTTGCGCACGTACCAAGGTGCGTTTGTGGCCCTGCGGCAGAAGAGGTTTTGAACTACCTGCAGTTTGTGCAGGACGGAGGGTTTGGCGTGAGCAAAGACTGGCGAAGCATACGACATGACTGGTCTAACGCAGACCTTATAAAGCGTACGTTTGTTTCTGAAGGACATTTTACTTTTTCTACCTAACATACTGTAAAGCCGGCCTAGGTAAAAACGTGCGAGTTTCGTTACTCTATCGACGTGAGGATTGAATGAAAGCGTCTGGTCTAATATGACGCCTAAATATTTGGTACTGCGCTTCCAGGGGATGGGAGTGCCTTGCATTCTCAATTGGAGATTGTCGGGGATACGACTGCGTCTGTAGTCGGAAGTAAACCGCAGAGCTCTTCTCTGGGTTCACATCGATACGCCATTTTTTAAACCAAGCGCCGAGGGTGTTAATAGCCTTTTGAAGTCTGGTGACGAGACCCGAGGCTCTGCGGCCTTTGGTGTAAAGGGCAGTGTCGTCGGCAAAGAGAGCGAGTTCGACGACTTTAGCTGGGATGGGAATGTCGTTAGTGTATACGGTATACAAAAGAGGGGCGAGGACTGAGCCTTGAGGGACTCCAGCCTTTATGGGACGAGGCGCGGAGAGCGTGCCTTCATGTTTGAAACGAAACGTGCGGTCTTTGAGAAACGACGCGATTATCCTAACTAGGCGAGCCGGTAAGCCTATTTTATAGAGTTTATAAACGAGACCGCTGTGCCAGACTTTGTCGAAAGCCTTGGCTACGTCAAAGAAAACTGCGATCGTTTTCTTTCGTTTCGGATAGAAGCCGTCGAGTATGTACTCGACGATTCGATGGACTTGCTGAGGGCAGGAGTGCTTAGCGCGAAAGCCGAACTGGTGGGGAATTATGAGAGGATCGCCGTCCGTTGGAAACAGATGGTTCCGCATTCGAGAGAGTATGACTCTCTCGAGAAGTTTAGACATTGCCTTGAGGAGGCTGATGGGTCTGTGATTAGCCGGGACATTAAGAGGTTTACCCGGCTTGGGTATGCCTATGACTGTCGCTTCTTTCCAAGTTTTTGGAAAGTAGCTAAGGTCGAAGCAGGCATTGAAAATGATAGCTAACAAGGTAAGCACCTGTTGAGGCAGGTGCTTAAGTGCGTGGTTGGAAATACCATCCGCACCCGGAGCCTTTCTGGACTTTTGACTTTTGATGTGAAGCGAGATTTCATCATTAGAGACTGTGACGGGGTCGTCGGTGATGGGGAGAGAGTTTCTACGGAGGACTTCGGCCTCCACCGCTTTGATGTGATTGGGATTCGCGGGTTGCGTGCTGGGCGAGCATTGAGACGCAACGCTGTCAGCGAAGCATTCGGCTTTCTCTTCGTCTTCGAAGGCGATAGAGCCATCGGGACGAGTGAGAGGAGGGACGTGAGAGGCGGCGTCTACGCGTAAGGCTCGGGCCATTCGATAATACGCTTAGTGGGACGGGGAGATATTCGCCATGAGATCGTTCATCTGGGCGTCTCGGAGTTCCGCGAGGCGAGATCTAACTTTGCGTTGTAGCTGGTTCGCAGCTGTTCTATAGGCGGGCGTGGGATATTTCTTGGCTCTCCGGAGAGCCACGTTCTTAGCTTTAATAAGATTGCTAATGGCTAAGGGAAGCGTGGGTTTGCCTTTCTTAGCAACCTTTTCGTTTACACTGATGGCTGAGTTGATAGCATCAGTGAGAGAATTTACTAACGAGTCTATTTTATCCGGGCTATCTAATTGATCGGGCGAGATCGCGAGCGGAGGGTTTGGGGCCTCTAAGGCAGAAACTATCGTATTTTTAAAACCTTTCCAGTCGGTAAAGGTCTTAGGAGAAGTGACGTTAACGTTAGGCGGTCCTAGCACGAGGGAAACGGGGCGGTGGTCAGAACCTAGGTCATCGAGCGGTTCGATAGACCTGAGGTCGAGGTTGATATGCTTGACGATTGCAAAGTCGAGGATGTCCGGAGAGTGGTTCGGGTTGTCGGGATAGTGAGTGGGAGTGATAGGGGAGACGACGTCTAAGTCGAGTAAGTTGGTGATGTCGAGGAGAGCTATACCGCTTTGGTTGGTTGATAGGCACGTCCAGTCAGTATGTTTGGAGTTAAAGTCTCCGAACATAATGACTGAACGGCCGAGGGCGAGAATGGTCTCAAAGTCGCTGCGGATAGGTTTGGTGCCACAAGGTATGTAGACTGAGGCTATGATGATGGTCGGATGACCAGTCATAGCCAATCTACACACGGTGGCTTCCATGTTAAGGAGAGGAGGGGTAGGGAGAGGACAGCAATGGAATCCTCTTTTGTAGTAGATAGCAGTGCCGCCGAAACCGTCGCAGTTAGGCCTATCGTTACGTGTAAACGCGTATTTAGGAATCGCGAATCCCCTGGAGCGATTAGGAGTGAGCCATGTCTCCTGGAGAAGAAAAAGATCTGGGTCGTTGTTCTGAAGGAACAGTTTAATCTCGGGAAGGTTAGAGCTAAGGCTACGAGCGTTAAAAGATACTAGGGATAAGCCCTTAGGTTTAATACGACTGGACGCGAGATTCGCGGGTCTAGACATAAAAATTTATTTATTTAAAATTTACAAAAATAAAAGAATTTACAACGAACTTAGGAGCGAGTGATGCTCGGCTAACGCGAATAAACGCTCTTGAGGAGAGCGGGCGGCTCGCAGTTTGCGTGCGAGTACGGAGATTTCGTTAATGTCGACGTTTTGGATGACGTCGAACACGGTCTTCATGTCCTCAGCCAACGACGACTGAGGGGAAGATGACAACGCGGGACGCGGCCCTACGGGAGCTACGGGAGCTGGGATGGGTCGGGAAGGTGCAGGCGGGACGGCCGGACGCTGCCTCCAAGACAGAGCCGGAGTAGGCGTCGGCTGAACGGGCTTTGCTTCCGGGGGACCCCGGTTGCGCAGCGGCGGGAAGTTGGCAGGAGTGAGTGGCGGCGCCGGTTTAGGCGCGACCCTCTTGGTGGTGGAGCGCGGAGCGCGCGGGCAACCCCTGTAGTTAGCTGTGTGGCCGGACTGGCCGCACAGCACACAGGCAGGGGGGGAAGTGGATTCGGGAGTGCGAGTGCACTCTTTGGTGAAGTGAGGATCCAGGCACTTTACGCACCTGGGGGGAGCTGAACAGTTAGCCGCTGCGTGGCCATATAGCTGGCAGCGGTGGCACTGCCCAGGGTGACCACGGGGGTTGGGACGCTCGACGGAGATGTTCGAGAGTCCGCAGATTGTGCGAGCCTCTTTGAAAATCTCCTTCGAGTCGGGAGTATTGGACAGGATTACTAGCGCTAACGGAAAACGCCTACCGCGGTTGGAGTGCATCTTGTGCACTGCTGTGACCGGGAAACCCTGAGACTTAAGGTCATCGAGAATGTCTTCGTTGCTGAGTTCGAACGGGACGCCCCGTAATACTGCGCGGATCTTACGCTCCTCCGGGAGGGCGTAGGTGTGATACGCGATTTGGTTTAATCCGAGTAACCTGGTAAACTCGCGGAAGTCGACGACGGTCGCTAATTGGATTTTGATTGTATCGCCAGCGTTGGCGGCTTTTAAGTAATTAATTTTGTGCACTTTGCACAAGTTGGAAACCGCGGTCCAGCGCGCTTTTTCACGCAGGAATACGGGCGGAGGGAGCTGAGGCTTCGGTGGGACGGGAGCGCAGCGCGTCGCTGGCTTCGATGTGACCGACGGAGACGCGGTTACTACGAGCGATTTTAACGGCGCGGGGGCTGGTGTTGAAGACACCGGGGAGGGCTCGGGTATTGAAGATACCGAAGCTTTCTTAGAGCGCTTCTTGGAGCGCTTGGCAACGAGTTGAAACGCGGGCTCAGGAGAGCCGGTTAAGGTGACGGCATCTGACGACGTATCAGACGCGGGTTCGGAGTCGCTCCCGGGAGCGGTACGCTTACGACGCGACGCGTGAGAGGATGCGACCGATTCGCAGTCCATCTCGGACGAGGCGGGAGACGCGGGAGAGCTTAAAACCTGAGGGGTCTCGACGTTGGAGGCCTGAGGGGCCGAGGTTGAGGCCTGAGGGGCCGGGGACGCCATAGATGCCTGTAAGGCCTGCGTTAGTATGTCATCGGGTATGCTGTAGCCAGACGCGGCGAGTACCTGGGCGAACGACTTAAGTACGTTGACAAGGTCCATTGGAGGGCTTGGTCCTACGATATGTAATATATAAATATATAAAAATGCCTAGGTTCCCTAGCAAACCTAGCACCTAAACCTCCCTACCCGCGGTAGGGGGGCTGGGGACGACGCGAGGTGGTGCCCCTAGCTCGGACAGCACTGTACCGTCACCCTGGGAAAGGCCCAAGTGCAATGGGATCGGGTCAGCCGGTTTCTCCTTGGCCTGAAGGGCCTTGGAAGCGCACCGGGGCAACGCTATCAGGCTTAGTTGTCACCGTTAAGTATCCACCTGATCAAACGCGAGTCTACTACGGAGTGTGTCGTCAATAAATTGACAACAAAAACCGGCCGTAGACCTGACGGAGTTGGGTTGCACTAAAAGTGCGGGATTGACTACGTTACGACCGGCCGGAGCCGGCCGCAGAGCGAGTCTCTGACTACGTACAGGCGCCAAGCGTCGAGTACGCAGCCAGAAAGACAGCCCGAGTCTTGCAAACCACTATCGAATTTAATCGACCGCGGTAAGCTCAACCCTGTTGTTGCTGCACTCACCGAGGTGAGGTTTTTGCTTCGAGGGGTGCACAGAGTGCGGGATTGACTACGTTACGACCGGCCAGGGGCCGGCCGCAGAGCGAGTCTCTGACTACGTAGCAAGCGCCAAGCGTCAGGTACGCAGCCAGAAAAACAGCCCGAGCTTCGCGAACCACTATCGAATTTAATCGACCGCGGTAAGCTCAGCTCTGTTGTTGCTGTGCAAGAGACCGACTTACTTGCAGCTGATCGAAACCGACCGCAGAGTAAGCCCTACAGAGGCTAACAGCGTATGAGTGTTGCTACGAGTTGACGTCGTGAGACGACAATCGTGACTCAACGGCTGGGCGACCGCGAACACGTCCGAGCGGGGCCGGACGCAGAACGGATCTGAGAGTGGCGTTTGAGTATTGCTACGAGAGAAGTCGTGAGACAACAATCGTGACTCGGCAGCCGGGAGCGACCGTCAAACACGTCCGAACGGGTCCGGACGCAGATGAGGTCTCACTGCGAAATCATACTGCCGGCCATCATATTTGACGGCCGAGTGGCGTAGTGGGGCTTTCATTTGTGTGATGAACACAGATATTTATATATGTATGTTTATTCTGGGTTCCTTCCAGCTCGCTGTATGGCCGTCCATAACACAAGTTGGTAACATACAGTTGGTGTGTTTGTCTGGGGATTTATACTTGAGATCAATTAATAAAACGGTACGTATGGTAAGAGTCTACCACGAAGTTGCGCCCCACCACTTTTTTGGTCTATACAAAATAGTTCGTTACTACGTTACGAGGTGATATCATTGGAATTCATAATCTCATAACACTGTCAAAAATAGGAATATTAAGATTTTACTTTATTCGAGCATTTCGAAACTAAAAAATTTCTTGCTTGAACTTTCATGGCTTAAATTTGTGATTCCCAAAGTGGTCCAGGTAATCACGGGAGACTCGATGGGGGTCTAAATTTGCTCTTATCTTCAAATTTTTTGTCGAATTTGGGAATATGGTAGAAATGTAGCTGCAGGGGGTCCACCGAAACCAGCTAAATTTTGAGACGGTCTATGAGAAAAAAGTTTGGGAACCTCTCGTTTGAATAAACAGCCGGAAATGGAAGAATATCTTGTTACAATGTAGGTCAGAGCTGTAATAACCACCTCTGAGACCGTAAAGCTCTGTAACAGCATGGACAATATTTGTTTCTAATCAGTGCAAATTCTTTAAATAAAATGATTATATTATTGCAGACTTAGTTGTGGAATCTTCAACTTTCACACTATATAAATATCGTTATTTAAAAAAAAATGATTTTTTTATTTATTTGTCTTAATTTTTAGATAAAAGTAAAACAAAGACTCTAAATGATGCGTTATAAGCGTATTCCAAAACGTTTCCACGACATATTAGAATAAAACCAATATCGGAAAGCCAAAATAAACTGTCTTCTCTAATAAATCTCTGTTCTGAAGAAAAACGTACTTAACATGTAGTTATCAGAAAATATTTCCGCAGTAGCGTGTATTATTTATTTGAGCCTTATTCTATAATCCTTCTTGTAGAGTAAAAAAAATAAACCATTTTTTTGTACTTATTGAGCATTTTTATGTTTATTGCTATTTATTTCTTAAGATTATTCCTATGGAATTTTTTAATCTCCAGTAGTAAAAAAGCATCAAGTTATAAGAACTTTATGTTGTAAATTAGAATGTAACATTAGCATATTAAAAGTAACAAATGATGGTTTAGTTACTCGTGTTGCAAACAGTAGAGTTTGTAGTTTTTCAGTGAATATATTTTTTACACTTAAACATTTAAGCATTCCTTGCGTAATGTTCTTACGTATTCAGAATCAAATTATTATTAAATTTCTTTCTTTGCAACTAAAATCCATCATACTTCTTACATTAAGTTATTTAGAAGAAGGAATCGAATAAATTGTTTTGCAATATTAATGCATGTTTATCAACTAGATTAGTTATTGGCAAAATAATTAAGGAATACTTTTCTTGTGTGTACTCGTAGTAGCGATTTATTCTAACGAGTATATTCATTGGAGCTTTATGGATCTGCGATGTTGTGCTAATAATAACTGGTTTATGTCGATCTATAAATCTTCAGATATCATAAGTCTTTCCGTATTTCTAAATTTTAGTGATTTTTAACAAAGAGCGTTTGTCTTAGATATAAAAGAATATTTAATAATCTTGAAACGTTAATGGCACGTATGAGAATCTCTTAACGTACAATGAGTAGTTCTCATAAAGTTACTTCAATTAAATAAAATGTTCTTCAATTCTGCAGGGTTTGCAATTTGCAATTTCTTAATTTTTAAACATTATTAATCATTTACAAAATATTAATCTAACGGTTTTCATCACTTGTAACAATAGTTTGCGAGCCGAATATTAAAATCGGTTCAAACAAGACCAACCCGGACCGAGCCGGTACAAAATGTCAGTGTACCGTCTAACTAGAGCACAATATGTACACGAAGGATACTATCACCGTGTCATTACACCTACCCTCATTAGGGTCAGCCTTAGTATTTAAGATACGTGATGTCAATCAATATGCCACGAGGTATAACAACAATTATATCGAACGGAAAATATTTAAATTATTATGATTTTGACTTGGGTATTCTGATATCTTTTATTAAAACATATTAAATCCAACCTTTATCAACGGAAATATAAGCATTTTACCGGAATCACCTGCACGAGAGTCTACTTAGACTTAATAGTAAACAATTAATAAATAATTAATTATTATATTTAGGATAATATAAATAAATAAATAAGTTTCGTTACTTAGATTTCGAAGTAGGCCATTGAATATGTAAAATTATAGAAATTGGATAGGTAATTCGTCGTTATCAGACTAGTTATTTACTAGTCGTAAATAAGTATAGACTGACCATCTCCATACAAAAAATCGTGACTCGGAAAAAGCTCAAAATCCAAGCTATTACTAAATAGCTTGGACCAACCTTGTCGTCTTTAATTTTGGTATGAATTATTGACAAGAAACTTAATGCAAAATATTTGTATTAATACGGACTAAAACTGCTAGATGGCGTTGTCAAGTAACCTGAAACTTAAGCAAGTAGGATTTATTCCTTTCCTGAAATTAGAAAATATCCTATTTTATATCATATTTTGATAATTTTACTCAAAATAAATAGGTAGGTAGTAATTTATTCTTACTTTATAGATGATAAAATAACAACTACAAAGGACCATAAACATATTGGTATAAGTTTATTTTGTTCAGAGACGCCTGGGCACTACCATCCTCCTTATTTTAATTGCCATAATAACCTATTTTTAAAAGCTTTTATTATCACAGTTGTGATAAACGCGCATGTTATACGACATATTGAGCAGCCCAAAAAATGTTCCAAAACAAGCACACACCCATAGCAACAACAACAAACGACAAAGAATTCAAAATGTCAAACAAACAAAATGTCGCCATAAAAAGAACAAAAAAAGTTGATGGATAAAGAACAGTTTTTTTTAATACGTGTCTAAAATAGTATATTATGCAACTAGTGAATAAAGGACGGATTTAAAGCGAGGGCCGTAGATGAGTTGATTCAACTGTTAGAATACTGAGCGACGTGAGTGATTCATGGCCCTCGATATAAATTCGTACTTTATTCAGGAGTTGCATACTATACTTTATACCATGACTACGAGAAAAAGACATAATTTAAGCGAAAAAAGAAATTTAATCAAGAAATAATAAATGTTACATGAATTGAAATGGACATTAAAATTAGAGCAATGACTGAAATTATGCGTAATTTTCTTATTATTATCATTAGGGTGGTCAACTTGTGAAACAATATTTATTTCTTGTCGATGGTCAGAACTTTCTGCTGGAGGAAACTCTGGGTCATCTTTGGACGTTGAAGGGCGTGGAGTCCATGGGTCTTCAGGTTTCTTTAGGTTTATGCTGCTTGCTATCTGAAGGCTGCATTTCGATTTATTTTCAATACAATCTTCGATATAACCCTCTGCCACGGTAGTGGACTTCCATCCACCATGTCGCTTTACTTCCGTCATATCTGCACCAGTGTTTGCTAATAATGTGGAACAAGTCCTTCGGAAAGAATGTCCTGTATACATCTCGGGATTTGGTAGCTTTAAAAATGTTGCAATGTCTTTTGGCATGGAACCAATTTTATTTATTCCAATCGGATTTTTTGTACATTTATTTTTAGAATAGAACAAAAAGAATCTATTATTGTTTGTATCCGGAGGACGAAAACTTTGATACTTTTCTACGATTTTCATGTAATCATCTCTGACTACGAAGGTTCGGTCGATTTTCGTTTTTGTATCCTCTAAAGTAATCAGTGTCAGAAATCGTTTGAACGTCATCCACTGTCAGTTTAACAAGCTCATTTGCACGACAGGCTCCACTAATGCCGAGAATTAACGCAACCTGCAAACAAAAATAGAAAAACTGTTACAAAATTGATGTTGATAGGTTTACAATTAAATAGTTCAAAATACCTACTTGTATTAAGCAAGATATGTTGAAGATTACTTACTTTTACTGCCAAAAAATGCGAGTCTGGCGCTTCATTCAAAAAGCGTTCAACATTTGGAGCGGTAAAAACCAGGGATTTTTTCCTTCTGATAGCCTTTTAAGGTAGGCTTGCAAGTTAGAATATGTTTTTATATCAATGTTATGCTTTGTTTTTACAGTACACTGCAACATAGAATATATATTCCATAATGTCGATGACTTCCTTTTCTTTGACAGTTCATTAAAATAAGTTAAGTAAACAGACTCAGAAAATGTACCCGAAGCTTGATTTTCATTTTTCCATTTACAAAACTCATCGTAGGTTTTGATGTAAACCAGCCGTGATTTGTTGGGTAGCAAATTTTCTACAACATCGGCCGCCTTCTCTTTCATAAATTCAGGCTACGCTCGTGATTCAATCGTTAGAATCCTTCACTTGCTCGTGACTAATCTACGGCCCTCGTTTTAAATCCGTCCTTTATTCACTAGTTGCATAATATACTATTATATATCCAGCAAGAAAATATTTTTTTAACTACTGCAAAATAGTTATGAGTTATATGCATTATAAATAAAAATTATGCACTTATTAAGACATAATTTTTATCGATATCAAGAAATAAAGTAAAATATAAAAGACCTATTAATTAAATGCACTGAAATTCATTTTATTATGTTAAGGCAGATAAGAACAAACTGTGTAGATGAATGCTATATGTTTAAGGGAAAAAATATATACTGGCAATACAGTAACCCCGTAACACTACAAATAATATCCGGGGTGGTGTAAAGTTTTTTGTTACTGAAATAATATAATGCACTAGCTGACAACGTCTGTTGTCGCCTGATACCTACTGATAGTCACTTGCAATGAAATATCTAATGATTTTGTAAATAGCGCCATCTTAAGTTTTTTTGCGTATTATTTTGACTAAATTTAAATAAATTGTAAATCTAATACAACTAACGCCATCTCTCTATCTTAAACACAACTATTTTTCAAATCAGAAAATTTTGATAGACATGGTTAGTCTATAGTTATTTACGAGTCTCTGGTCGTTATTGTTGTACCCTCTGTTTATCTAAAAGGTATTATTTTCAATATTGTTTTAAATTCCGTCTTGTTCTTGATTTGACGGATGAGAGGAGGGATTCCTGTTTTCCTTTTTATCATTAATACTTACTACTTAGTTAAATAATTTCTCGAGTAACTTACCATATAATATTGACCACGTTAGAAACACAAATCTAATTATCTCCAAAGTGACATTTTGTAGTTTGGTTCTTGTTTACAGAAATATGTTTGAATTGACAAATTAAAATACACCAAGGCGCTAACCAAGTATTCATACAATGTAGGATCAACAATATGTGATCACCAACACATTCGTGCAGCAAAATTGCCTAAATGTAATTTGTACAATAATATAATTACAATCCAAAAGAGTGAAAGAAGATATGTAACGCTGTCTTTTCATTTCTTAAACCAGCTTTTTTAGTAAGGAAAATTTGTGGACATATTGTCTGCCAGCTATGTAAATAAAAAAAAAGTTTGGTGATGGCATGCTTTGTTCTTTGTTAGCTATTTTTATTAATTTAATGTGGTGTCTAAGCGTTCTTATTGTATATGACTTTCTTTCATAGTTCATGACATTTAATTGAATGCGTTTCACAAACGGTATCGTTTTACGACGATTCTGATTCATAAGTGATAAGCATTAAAGATAGGCTAATACAATATAATTCGCACAAAGAGTGTCAGTTCTACCTTGGATTGGATTACTACGACCTTTTTCAGAAACTTGTTAATGTGAAGAAACTATGACAAACTAGTAGCAAGGGTTCTCTTGTGACTGTCCCTTCCGTGGACCTTAGATAATATAATTTCTATCATAGTTTAAACGCACAACCACTAAATGTATTTAAATAATTTCACACAGTATGGATTTAAATAATTTCAAGCTTATCGAACAAGAGGGCTAACTTGGCACTGTTTATCTACTTACGGGCCGTGGATTAAATGCTAAGTTCTAAGCTTAACCTTGTTGATTTTGTTACCCTTTATAAAATGTCTGTGAATTCAAAGCCTCGTGGAAATGATAAATAGGGTACGCCACTCCTTGAGGTTTGTCATTTGTGGCGTAATTGTTGCAAGGTATATTTGTGAGGGTTCAAGGTTAGATATTAAATTACTTTGGGAGCGAAAATTAACAGGGAGGTATAAAACAATTTAAAAACAGATGCATTTATAACGTTTCTATAAGAAATATTAGAGGGGTTAGTCCAGTCTCGTTAGGTTTGTTGGCACCATATTCTCCTGGATAGTTAGTCGTCCTTACAGTTCATCTCTTCAACACCGACACTAAGTACTAGGGCCAGTATTAGGTGGTTTCTTGAAGCTGCCTGATGTATGTTTTCAGATGACAACAACCAAAGGGCTTGCAGGTCAACTGGGAGAAATTTGTTGTCTGAAACAAAAAAAAGGTTTTCTTTTAAATCATATTCTAGTGCGACACAGTAATTTGATCTCACATAACTAGATTTCTGCAAATAGTTGCAGTGGACTACCATAGAATATATTAGGTTGCATATCTGTATTAGCCGTATCCTAGTAATTATACATTTATCTTTAAAAAAGCATTTACTTGTTACTTTTGATATTTCACTTCAATCAGTTAAAATTACGGGTTAAAAACAATTTATAGCGTGCAGTTGATAATGCATCAATTATAAATATTCCAAAGATTTCATCAAAAAGATATTAAATATGATTCACGATGTCTTTAGGCGCGGTTGCCGCTTACCAATAAAAATTTAAATGTTAAGTGAAGTGTTAAAAAATTCGATATTAATTCGAATTTCGATGACCTGTAAATGAATTTTGGAATCTCTTTTCGGAAGTCACCTGCATGGCCTCTCGAATTTCAATTTAGAAATGCCGCTGAGTTCTAAAGAGATTGTATTCCACATTGAAATTGAAAGATGAAGATATCCTCGTTTATATACAACGATGTGTTTTATTTTACGTAACTTACTTGCAGATTCAGCCGGTGGTTCTAGTTACTACAACTGAAAATCAGTAATCTGCCTAATCTGCAGACATCATACTGAGGTGTTGTCTTTTTGCATTGTGTATGTGTATGTCACTGGTGAGATCCTAGTAATTATATGTTCTTTCAATTTTTTAAATCTTTTTTTTTTGTTTATACGAACTAGTGGTAAAATTGTACAATTATTTTGAACGTGAATCAGTTAACGATGGGCCTCTTTTACCATTGACACAACCGAGAGAACGCGTTGCCGAAGCATTGAAAATAGGGAAGAAGACAGTAACTCCAATTCTGAAAGAGAAATACGGACCATCAGGCTCAGAAGATAAAAAATTACGTACACCGAAAAAAAGAACGAGGGATGAGAAAATTGTTGGCGTTCATAATTTTGATGCAGCTGCAATTCACAACCTCATTTATAGATATTACTCGAGAAAAGAATATCTTACACGGGAAAAGGTAATGAGTTTGTTAAAAGACGCAGGCTTATTTTTTGGCTGTAAATCGTCTCTATCAAAGGTTTTAAAATCAATTGGCTTTAGATTTTAAAAATCTGACAAGCGGAAAATCCTGCTAGAACGCTACAATATTATTTTGAAAAGAGTAACATTCTTACGTCAAGTAAAGGAAATTATAGATTGGGACAGTGTCGTGTTTATTGACGAAACATGGTTGAATGCGAACCATATGATTTCGCAGACATGGACCGATGATGCAGCGGCTTCCACCTCAAAAGTTCCATCGGCAAAAGGAGCCCGACTTATTATATGTCACGCGGGATCAGCTTCTCAAGGTTTTATTCCAGACTACCTCCTCGCATTCGCCTCTAAAACTACGAGTGATTATCATGAGGAAATGTACTTTGAGGTTATTAAAGAGTGGTTTGAGAAACTGCTAGTCAGCTTAGAAAACCCATCGAAAATTATAATGAACAATGCACCGTTTCCTTCTGTACAAGTTGATAAACCACCAACTCAACACAATAAAAAGCATGAAATTGTCGCATGGCTGGTAAGAAATGGTGTGGATGCAACTTTATTACAAGTTGAGTTGTTGAATCTGGTAAAAGCAACTAAGCCGTCCAAGCTCCGCTATCTCATCGATGAACTAGCCCTAGAGCATGGACACGAAGTTATTCGATTGCCTCCCTACCATTGCCAGTATAACGCCATCGAGCTTATTTGGGCACAAATAAAGGGTCATGCAGCGACTCCGAACCCGCGTGTGATGCGTCGTCAGATGCCGTCACCTTAACCGGCTCTCCTGAGCCCGCGTTCCAGTTAGTCGCCAAACGCTCCAAGAAGCGCTCGAAGAAAGCCTCGGTATCCTCAATATCAGGGCCCTCCCCGGTGTCTTCAACACCCGCCCAAGCGCCATTAACGTCGCTCGAAGTAACCGCGTCTCCGTCGGTCCCATCGAAGCCAGCGACGCGCTGCGCTCCCGTCCCACCTAAGCCTCAGCTGCCTCCGCCCGTCTTTCTCCGCGAAAAAGCGCGATGGACCGCGTCATCTAATCTTTGCAAAGAGCAAAAAATTAACTATGTCAAAGCAACCAACGCAGGCGATTCAATTAAAATCCAGGACGCGACTATCGACGACTTCCGCGCGTTCACTAGGTTACTTTCATTAAAACAAATCGCGTACCACACCTACGCTCTCCCGGAGGAGCGTAAGATCCGCGCAGTATTCGGGGCGTCCCGTTTGAGCTCGCGAACGATGAAATCCTCGAGGACCTAAAGTCTCAGGGCTTCCCAGCCGAAGCAGTGCACAAGATGCACTCAAACCGCGGTAGTCGTTTTCCACTAGCATTAGTTATTCTATCCAATACTCCCAACTCGAGGGAGATCTTCAGAGAAGCTCGCACAATCTGCGGACTTTCGAATATCTCCGTCAAGCGTCCCAACCCCCGCGGCCACCCTGGACAGTGCCACCGCTGCCAGCTCTATGGCCACGCAGCGGCTAACTGATCAGCTCCCCCCAGGTGCGTTAAGTGCCTGGACCCACATATTACTAAGTAGTGCACTCGCACTCCCGAATCCAATTCCCCCCCTGCCAGTGTGCTGTGCGGCCAGTCCAACCACACAGCAAACTACAGGAGCTGTCCGCGCGCTCCGCGCTCCACCGCTAAGCGGGCCGTGCCTTGACCGGCGCCACCGCTCACTCCTGCCAACTTCCCGCCACTGCGCAACCGTGGTCCCCCAGAAGCAAAGCCCGTTCAGCCGACGCTTACTCCGGCTCTGTCCTGGAGGCAGCGTCCGGCCGCTCCACCTGCACCTTCCCGTCCTATCCCAGCTCCCGTAGGCCCGCGTCCCGCTCCGTCATCTTCACCTCAGTCGTCGTTGGCTGAGGACATGAAGACCGTGTTCGACGTCATTCAAAACATCGACATTAAGTAAATTTCCGTACTCGCACGCAAACTGTGAGCCGCTCGCTTTCCTCAAGAGCGTTTTTTTGCGTTAGCTGAGCATCACTCGTTACTAAGCTCGTGATAAATTAGTATTTTTTTTTTAATATAAATTCGTTAATATAACAAATCCCGCGTCCGGTCGTATCAAACCCAAGGGCTTATCCCTAATTTCCTTTAACGTTCGTAGCCTTAGCACCAATCTTCCTAAACTCAAACTGTTCCTTCAGAACAACGAGCCAGACTTATTGCTTCTTCAAGAGACGTGGCTCACTCTTAACCGCTCCAAGGGATTCGCTATTCCCAAGTACGCGTTTACTCGTAATGATAGACCCAACTCCGACGGTTTCAGTGGCACTGCTATATACTACAAAAGAGGATTCCATTGCTGTCCTCTCCCTACCCCTCCTCTCCTCAACATGGAAGCCACTGTATGTAGATTGGCTATGACTGGTCATCCGACCATCATCATAGCTTCAGTCTACATACCCAGTGGCACCAGACCTATCCGCAGCGACTTTGAGACCATTCTTTACCTTGTTAGCTATCATTTTCAATTCCTGCTTCGACCTTAACTACTTTCCAAAAGCTTGGAAACAAGCGACAGTCACAGGCATTCCCAAGCCGGGTAAACCTCTGAATATTCCGGCTAACCACAGACCCATCAGCCTCCTCAAGGCAATACCTAAACTTCTCGAGAGAGTCATACTCTCTCGAATTCGGAACCATCTGTTTCCAACGAATGGCGATCTTCTCATAATTCCCCATCAGTTCGGCTTTCACGCTAAGCACTCCTGCCCTCAGCAAGTCCATCGAATCGTCGAGTACATACTGGAAGGCTTCTACCCATGGTATTTTAAAACGATCGCAGTTTTCTTTGACGTAGCCAAGGCTTTCGATAAAGTCTGGCACAGCGGCCTCGTCTATAAACTCTACAAAATAGGCTTACCGGATCGACTAGTTAGAATAATCGCGTCGTTTCTTAAAGACCGTACGTTTCGATTTAAACACGAAGGTACGCTTTCCGCGCCCCTTCTTATAAAGGCTGGAGTCCCTCAAGGCTCAGTCCTCGCCCTTCTATTGTACACCGTGTACACTAACGATATTCCCGTCCCGTCGAAAGGCATCGAACTCGCCCTCTTTGCCGACGACACTGCCCTTTACACCAAAGGCCGCAAAGTCCCGGGTCTCACCACCAGACTCCAAAAGGCTGTAAATGCCCTCGGTGCATGGTTTCAAAAATGGCGTATCGATGTGAACCCAGAGAAGAACTCTGCGGTTTACTTCGACTACAAACGCAGTCGTATCGCCGACAATCTCCACGTTAGAATGCAAGGCACTCCCATCCCCTGGAAGCGCACTACCAAATATTTAGGCGTGACCTTAGACCAGACGCTTTCTTTCAACCCTCACGTCGATAGAGTAACGAAACTCGCACGTTTTTACTTAGGCCGCCTTTACAGTATGTTAGGTAGAAAAAGTAAAATGTCCTTCAGAAACAAACGTACGCATTATAAGGTCTGCGTTAGGCCAGTCATGACATATGCCTCGACAGTCTTTGCCCACGCCAAACCCTCCGTCCTGCAAAAACTGCAGGTAGTTCAAAATTTCTTCTGCCGCAGGGTCACAGACGCACCTTGGTACGTGCGCAACGCGGACCTGCACAGAGATCTTGAACTACCTACAGTGCAACAGCACCTCAAAACACTTTCAGAATCGTTCTTCAAACGCGCCGAAACCCATCCCAATTCTCTAGTTCGAGATTCAGTCTCATATACTGCTCCTGTCTTAGATTCGAAACTCAAAGTCGCTAGACCGAGAAACGTGCACACTGGCGAACCCACGCAATTAACATTAGATCTCGAAGCCCTTCAGGCCGCAACTTATAATTCTAACGTAAATTCGAATTAATGCAATTTTTATTTTACATTTTGAGCACCTTCAGTGCTATATAAAACCCAGCGGACCCCTTCTGGGCCCCGCTAGCGCGGCCTCTTTCTCCAATTGGCCGTCGCTCAGATGAAGGCTGATTGGCAAAAATGCACGAGCCGACAGGGGGTTTTTTAGTGGGTAGTGGTTCTGGTAGGCGTCGGAACGAGTCCCACATACCTGGATCGCGCGCGCCAGAGTATGCGTCAGAGCATTTTTTATCCTCCTGCCCTTCCCGTGGAGGGGAACAAAAAAAAAAGGTCATGCAGCGCGAAACAATACTGAAGCACCCTTCAGTTTAGCTAAAATGATGACTCTGCTACAAACTGCGTGTGCAGAAGGCACTAAAGAAGACTGGAGAAAAGTCGTAAAGAAAACAAAGAAAATAATTTTACAAGATTTTAAACGAGATGTTAGAATAGACAATATTATTGAAAATGAATTAATGTTATCTCTGAGTGCTGACAGCAGTGATGAAGATAACAATACTTATAACAGTTCTGATACTTAACCTGAATAAATGCAATTTTTTTGTTACATTATGTACTTTTCTTATTTTGCTCCTTAAATTTACGAAAAAAAAAAAATAATGTGACAGGGATTCGCCTAATGATTTTTGAAATTCACATATGTTTCAAGTCCGTATCGATTAATTCACTTTAATCGATTTTTTTAAGCAGGTCACCTCACTATGAAGATAAAACTGACAGACGTCAAATGTTAGCTATTAAAATGGCCTGACTATAGCTTAGGTAACTAAACCACACTTTTCCTCAGCTCTAATTGTATGACCAGGCCGCGATCCACGGCCCGACAATCGTTGTCGGAAAGTCCTTTATATTCGAATAGCTTTAGTAAAGTTAATATTGCAATGTAGATCATGTGATTGTTCGGGTGAGTAGCTCGTCACCGCTACACTAGAATAAAAATAACTTTTACTTATCTGACCCAAATAGCGCTGAGCACAGTTAAAATTTGAAGTACTGTTGTTTAATTAAGGTTTAAATTTCATCGGCAGCTAAATATTGAACTATAATTTAAAACTTTACACTACCTATTATTTTGTCCGTGTAAATAGAATACTAATTTGACTCGTGGTTTACGACATTGTTTTATTTCAACAGTTTTTACTCATTTAGGAGCTGATTTGTCGAAATAAAATTCCAGCATTTTAAAGTAATTTCCACACTCACAATCTGTTGTTGATGCTCAAGAGAATACTAAATCTTTATTTCAACATTGTTTCAGGTACGGTTTTAGACAAGTACCGCGTCAACCACATGGCGCATTCCCGGGTAATATCCAGCTGGCGTTGAATAATCTATGACGCCAACGCTGCTGCACAATTGTACACTCTCACATTGTAAAATTTAAAGTTTAAGTATTTTTTGTTTATAAATTGCCTATATGTATGTCAGTACACTTCAATTAGACACTAACCATGTGTTTGCCTTCTAGGTTACTCACAAAACATGCTGATTATTCGCTACAAATGTTAAAGCTTGTAAAGAAATAAGCTTGGTTTTCTATATCCCACTGGTAACTTAAGCGTAGCAAAAACTAGTTGAAGTGATATTCACAAGAAACACGATAATTTTAACCAGCTCTGTCTCAAAGTTCTCTAAAATATCTTTGCCATTGCAATCCACTCTCGAACTGAGAGACTTTTCAATATTACAACACCGCACACAATTTGAACGCAGCAGCTTACCTACTCGTACATGCCGAGGTGAGCTACGGCTGCAGTTGCCTACGATACTTCTACCTATCCATATAATTTTGGGTATTGATAAGAACTACATTGAAGCATCGTTTATGTTCAAAATTAATTTTTTACCTCATGATATCTTATCTTTTCAATTTACTGATAATCTAATTTTTAAATCTCTAGACGCAGGGTTGTTATAGAAAGTTTGATTAAAATTGTACACGGTGTGGAATTGGTGAAAGATTTTAACGCTGTGGTGTTGGAATTGCAGAGAAAAAGTAAGGTTACGTTACGAGATTTAAATTTAATACGGTCTCATATTCAGAAATAAACATAAACAAATATTTTATCTCTATTTGTATGAAGTTTTAGCATTACACGATATTTTGGTTTACATGGGTTCAGTAGCCAAAAAACTGACCGCATTGCAACTTCACTTTAGTTAAGTTGGCAACTCTCGCTCAACAATGTGCTTTATGAAGCTACAACGTTATTTATTTGACGGGCGAGTGGCGTAGTGGTCAGTAGCCATGTTTCCTAGTCGCAGGTTTAAATGTTTCCTGGCCGGGGCATTTATGAATAGACATGCTTGTTCTCAGGTTTCTCTGTCTCGGTTTATTCTGGGTTACCCCCCAGTTACCCCTAACCTATTTTGGTACAGAACAGTTGGTGATTTTTTCCTGAGGATTAAAATATGAAATGAAATGAAATGAAATATTTATTTATTTCTCAACATTGACAATTACTTGTTCTTATTGACGTCAAATAAAACATGATTCTACCACCAGTTCGAAAAAACCTTCGTGAAGAAGAACTGGCAAGAAACTTCACGGGTATATTTTTTTTCAAAATAAATTTACAGAGTCTCTCTATGTCTATACAAAATTATTCTTTTCTGCATCTGATAGCTCGGCAAGTCTCCCTCCCCTCAAGTATCCAAACGACGAACACCCTCAAACGGCACCCGTTAAATAATAAAAGAATACAAATTTTTGTTATTAGGAAGACTTTTCTGTACAGCCATAATAAGATATTTATGTTTTTATCGGCAATTAAAAACGCAACCTCAAAAGTCATCGATGCAACTGCAATTGCCGGTTGCCAAAAACGAATCTGTGCTTTTCCATTCATACCTAGCGAGACTAAATAAAAAAGTAAACAATATCTGCTCCCCTTAAATAATTATTTAAGAAACATCAATTAAATTTAGCCGTTTACCTGGAATCGCAATTTTTTTTATTAAATTACGGCCGTCAAAGTCAAAAAAGTATTTTTTGGCTTTCGAGGCTTTGAATTAATTCACAATGTATTTTAGGACTAAAAGGAAATGAGAATACAAAAGCTGATTTGTGTATTGTGATTTGTGAAGTCATAAAACGAGAACTTTTAAATTTAACAATGCAAAATATTATTTAGGTCGAATGTATTTATTTTTGTACATTTTATTTATTCACTGGCTTTATAATGCCCGGGAAACATTTTTACATTCTAATAAAACAAAATGTTAAACATCCTTACTAGGGATAACTTTTGTTATGCTTCCACGCCTGACCTACGCAATGTTTGCAATCTGCACTCATTGTGATATCTGAAATCCAAAATACCCCTTTAAGATTTTTCGTTCTTTGTTCGGTTATTTGTTAAACCGCATCATTGAAACTCTGCGGAGTCGTATTGAGTTAGGTTCATATTTATTGGTAAATGTGGCATTCGCACGCAATAGCTTTCAACCCAAACAGCTTTGATTATGCAAAAAGGGTATGAAAATGAAATCAAGTAAGGTGATTTTTGGTCATTTCAAAGCTGCATGTGACGACTACTGGAAATGTGAATGTTTGATTTTTAAATTTTTTATCATTATCATTTGTAGATTACAGATTTTCGGTTCTTGAAGATTATAGAAAAATTAAAAATCGTTTTTTTTATGGAGCATAACGTATTAATATTTGAGAGTTTATCGGTAAAAGAAATAAAATAAGATGTTGCGGCCACGAGTGAATGACCTCGTGTGAATGGCGCGTGCAAGTACCGACCCAACAAGTTCGAGAACCTTGGCGAGCGTCTCAGCTCGCTACCGACTGCCGCGCAGCATAGACGCGTTCGCAATAAATTTTTTATGTACAAATCATAATATAGTTCGTTCAGCAAAAGCAAATCTTTTATTGATATCGATTCATCTTCTGAAAAGAAACCATGGTGACCCCGACGTGATAAAGATTCAGGACCAGTCTGACGCCCAGCCGACCATCCCACATCTCCACCTCTGAGAAAGGAGTCGCGGCTACAGCCAGCGTGTCCAGCCTGAACCTCAGCCAGCCGGCCACTCCACCTAGAACGGAGCTGCAGCCGTAGCCACCAGACACAGATAACATATTCAGGGAAGTGCCCAGTCCTATCTATTCACTTATCCACCTAGTCTAGTCTGTTCTGTCCAGCCTCTTTTGCCTGAATTGTGCCGCTGGGTGCTTATTTCATCATATTGAGTGTCACATTTTGCCTTT
Source organism: Marasmarcha lunaedactyla (assembly GCA_923062675.1). NCBI lineage: Eukaryota > Metazoa > Arthropoda > Insecta > Lepidoptera > Pterophoridae > Marasmarcha > Marasmarcha lunaedactyla. The sequence continues at coordinate 26,624,298 of OV281350.1, forward strand.
TCCTTTGTTTGCACGTAACGGTCTTTTAATTTTTTTTTTTTTTGCCAAGCGTGCCTATTGCTATACACAAATTGTCAATTTAAACTCGATTATTGTTTACTTATTGCTTCCTATATATTGGTCTTTATTATCTATGTGATAAAGCTATCCTATATTATTAAACTTGTTGCTGTTACGCATCCATTGATTCTAAGATTCATGAATCCTTTCTTTATACCTACTCTTTTATACAGCAGCACTTACCTACAGTGCAAGGCTTAATTTAAACCTCATCAATAATAACAAAAATAAAAAACAAATACAAATAAAAACTATCTTCGATCTAATTATACAATTATTTAATATTTTGCACAAACTCGCATTCCAGCTCCGCGCAAGCGGTCATTCACCGGTGATCGTTAATATTTATTACCGAGCTCCATAACCTGGCGTGCTCGTCGCCTTTGTCTCGGTTGCTAACTGCGCAAGAGAGCTAGCGGACTGCCTGTGAATCACTCTGCCATTGTTACGGTGCGCCGGGGCATTGGCCGGCCGCGCTTGCTTGTATAAGTTACGTATAACCGTTTTTAACTTTACTGTTTTTAAATTTTATGATATTTTTATTTGAAGAGATTTATTTTCGCATTGTTGTGTATTTTGATATTAATTTATTTAAAATGACTGAAGCTAGTGAATTTTCAAAGTCAAATGTGCCATCTAATGTGCAATCAACTAGTAATTTGAAAGATTTATTGATTAAAAGAAGTTCTGTCAAGGGTCGCATAACTAAATTTAAAACATTTATCAATAACTACACTAACTTGGTCAATATTACGCCAACAGATGTGTGTTTAATTAGTCAAAGATTCGAAAAGTTGCGAGAATTGAATCTTAGTTACGAAGATCTACAATCTCAAATTGAACTTTTGAATCCCTCTAGCTTGGAAACTGAACTTGATATTAGAGAACAGTTTGAGCAGGAGTTTGCATTAATCATTGCTCAAACTCAAATATTTTTAGAGAATCACCAGAAAAAGCAAAATGATTATAGATCAGCACACTCAAGCGGCTCCGGTTCAGGTATTAATAAAATTAGTTTTAAATTACCTGTGATTCAAATAGCAAAATTTGATGGAGCCTATTCTAAGTGGATTGAGTTCAGGGACACCTTCAGTTCACTTATACACAACAATGACGACTTAGAATCGATTCATAAATTTCACTATCTTAATTCCTACCTTGAGGGAGAGGCTTCGCGTGTCATCAGTAACATGGAGATAAGCTCTGCCAACTATCAAAAGGCCTGGGATCTTCTCTACGAGAGATATAATAATGAAAGGCAATTAATAAAAAACCACATGAATTCCTTGTGCAACATACAACCTCTTCCTCGCGACTCAGCTAAAAGTTTAAGATACCTAATCGACCATATAAGCACAAACTTGAGAGCGTTAAATTCACTTGGTGAATCTACTGACTGTTGGGACACAATTATTATTCATTTAGTGTCGGCTAAGCTCGACAACAGTACTAACTTCAAGTGGGAGGAGTACAGAAATGGACTTAGCTCTAAGCCTACATTAACAGATTTTTATAGCTTTCTAAAGGGCCGTGCAGACATTTTAGAGTCAATTCAATATAACAAGACTGATAAAAATAGTACTCCTCAAACTTCTTATCAAACAAATAACTACCAAAGTAAACAAAAATCTCACTCTAAATCATACATGATTTCAGCTCATGATGGAGAGCCCGTCTCATCGTTTGCTTGTGTCTTCTGTAACGGGAACCACCGTGCATATGACTGCGCGTCGTTCCTGTCCAAATCCGTAGAAAATCGAATCTCAGAAGCGTCGCAACTGAAGCTATGCATGAACTGTTTGCGGAAGGGGCATCCAAGTCGTGACTGCAGGTTAGGTCCGTGCTCTAAGTGCAAAGGACGACACAATACTTTGTTGCATAGAGATTCCGCCCAGGTACTAGTTAAATCCAATGTTCACACTACCTTATCCCTTAGCGACGCCGAAGTCGAGCAGGATTCAGATGATAATGTACAAAGTTTATCACTCTCTGCAAATAACGGCGTATTGCTCTCCACCGCTTTAGTTGAAGTTTATAATCCTAATTTAAAAAAGTATTTAACGATACGCGCCTTGCTAGATAGCGGGAGTCAGTCTTCTTTAATAACCATTGATTTATTACATAAATTACAGTTGACTTCTCAGCCAACCAAGGTCGATATCGTAGGAGTAGGCAACGTCTCTCTCACAAATTCTATACAACGTTGCATCGTTAAGATTAGATCGAAACAGAATAAATTCGAAACGGAATTATTATGTTTAGCACTACCACAAATATCGGGTAATTTACCTAATAAATCATTTGATATTTCTCAAATAAAATTGCCTGCAAATATAAAACTAGCTGACTCTAACTTCCACCAGAGTGCGCCTATTGATATGCTCATAGGTGCCGATCTGTTTTGGAATTTAGTTGAAGGTGAGCAGATTTATTTAGGTCCTACTCAACCTATCTTGCACAAATCTAAATTAGGTTGGTTATTGGCCGGCCCATTTTATAATAAAAACAATGCTCACAGTTCACGTACTATTCTATGTAATCATGCTGAAATTGTAAATAATAATGATATCGTTACTAACGAAATTTTAAATCAAAATTTAACAAAATTCTGGGAATTAGAACAAGTACCTCAGTCTTCTAAAAAATACACAGACGAGGAAATTGAGTGTGAGAATCATTTTTTAATAAATACACATAGAAACGAAAATGGTAGATTTTGTTTAAAATTACCTCTTAAAACGTCACCGGATTGCTTAGGTGATTCATTTAAAATTGCAAAGAGACAATTTCTATCGTTAGAGAAACGTTTGAATAAAGATCCAGAGTTAAGGCAATCATATTCAGAGTTTCTTAAAGAGTATTCTGACTTAGGTCATCTTTCAGAATCTCCAATTTTAATTCCAAGTCAATCCTACTTCATTCCTCATCATGCTGTTTTAAAGCCCGCAAGCGAGTCAACTAAATTGAGAGTTGTTTTTAACGGAAGTCAAAAAACTACCTCTGGCTACTCCGTAAATGATATTCAGATGGTAGGTCCCCATATACAAAATAATTTATTTGATATACTTTTGAGATTTCGTCAACATACATATGTTTTATCAGGGGACGTAGAGAAAATGTATAGGCAATGTGAAATACAAGATAGTGATCGTAATCTACAAATGATTTTGTGGCGCGATAAGGGTGGGGAACCCATTAAGTCTTTCAGGTTAAATACTGTAACCTATGGGTATGCTAGCTCTAGTTTTTTAAGTACACGTTGTCTTTGGCAATTAGGTGAAGAGTACCCTGATGAAAAAATAAAGCAAATTATTCAAAACGATTTTGTAGTTGATGATTTATTGACAGGTAGTGACGACAAAAATGAATTGTTATTTATAAAACAATCAATCGAAAAGGCGCTATTTGCCGGATGTTTCAGTTTGCGTAAATATCGATCTAACTTGCCATCTCTTCTTTTTAATCCACAGGATGTTCAACGAGACCTAGTCATAAGCTCTTCATCTCATACCTTGGGGGTGGGATGGAATCCTAACGAAGATATTATAAATTTTCCTACAAACTACACACCTAGAGTCGCTACAGTTACAAAGAGGAGTATATTGTCAGATTCTTGCAAAATTTTCGATCCTCTGGGTCTGCTTAGTGCAGTTACAATAAAACCGAAGATGTTAATTAAACAATTATGGTTAGAAAACCTGGGGTGGGATGAACCCGTTTCTAACGAAATTTATCAGTCATGGATAGGATTTGTAAACAATATAGAGCATTTAGGTAATTTGCGTATCCCAAGGCATGCATTATGTAAGCTCCCCTCTGATATAGAGTTGCATTGTTTTTGCGATGCCTCGAAAGATGCCTATGGAGCCTGTGTTTATCTAAAATCTAAAAATAATCGGGGTGAGGCCACAGTACGTCTTCTGTGTGCGAAAGCTAGAGTAGCTTCTGTAAAGCCTACGACTATTCCAAGGTTAGAGTTGTGTGCGTGCCTTCTAGGAGCGCAGCTCGCAGAGGCCGTATGTCGCGCTCTACGATGTATCGTTACACGCAAGGTATTTTGGACAGACTCAACTATAGCCTTATGCTGGTTAGGTATGAAGTGTGACAGATTAAAAACATTTGTTGCAAATAGAGTTGACGTTATCTTGGAATTAACAGCGGGCTCTACCTGGCGTCATGTACCCACACATCTGAACCCTGCTGACTTCGCGTCACGCGGTATTGATGCGAAAATAATTCATAATATTGATTTATGGTGGAATGGTCCTATTTTTCTTAGAGAACCTGAATCTGCTTGGCCTTCTCTTGATTCTAATAAAACTTTAAATATTGAAACTCTACCGGAAATAAAGGTCAACTTGGTTGGCATTAGTGCTGTCGGTGATAACCATTCTTTAGTTAAATTCGAAAATTATTCTAAATTGTCATTTTTAAAAAACACTTTTGCATATGTATTACGTTTTATACATAATTGTAAAGCTACCAAAAATAAGTTAAATGGGATTTTACGGCCCAAAGAACTAAAAAACGCGTTTGAAGCCCTAGCAAAAATTTCCCAGCGGGAATCATTTCAATCAGAATTTAATATTCTTCAGGCAAATAAACCATTAAGTTCAAAAAGTTACTTACTACCTTTGAACCCGTTTCTTGATGAAAATAACATTTTAAGAGTAGGAGGTCGGCTGGAATTTTCCTGCTACCCCTTTGAGAAACGTCATCCCATATTATTGCACGGCAAACATAAACTAACAAAATTATTGTTTCAACAAGAGCATTTACGTCTTATCCACGCTGGTCCGCAGCTTCTATTATCCTCAATTCGAGAATTTGTTTGGCCAATAGCTGGAAGGGACTTAGCCCGTACTATTGCGAGACAATGTGTCGTATGTCGAAAAGCTAGTGGAAAAACGCAGGCACCTATCATGGGTATGTTACCTAAACAACGTGTTGATCCGGGTTATCCATTCGCTAGCACTGGATGTGATATGGCTGGCCCTTTTTTAATCACCGATCGCAAAGGAAGAGGTTGTAAGATAACTAAGTGCTATCTTTGCATTTTTGTGTGCCTAAGATATAAATGTTTACATTTGGAAGCAGTTAGCGAATTATCTAAGGATGCATTCATTTTGTCTTTGCGTCGTTTTATTTCTCGTAGAGGCAGACCAGCTGAGATATTTTGCGACAATGGTCGTAATTTTGTAGCCGCTGCTAAAGAAATTGGAGAATTCTTGCTGTTATGTTCTGATGACATTCATAGGTTTTCGTCGGGGGAAGGCATTAAGTTTAACTTTCAACCAGCCTATGCTCCGCATTTCGGTGGCCTATGGGAAGCAAGCGTAAAATCAGCGAAATATCATTTGAAAAGGTCATTAGGGAACACTCATTTGACGTTCGAGGAACTTTCGACACTTTTCAGTCAAATAGAGGCCATCCTTAACAGTAGACCTATGTGTCCCTTGTCTTCCTCTCCAAATGACTTTCAACCCTTAACTCCAGGGCACTTTCTTATAGGACGACCACTAATGGCTCTACAATCCCCAAGCTACGAAAATTTCAAAATAAACAGGCTCGACCGTTTTCAGCGATTGGAGCAACTGCGCCAGCACTTTTGGCGTCGATGGCAATTGGAGTACATTACAGAACTCCAGCAGAGGCAGAAATGGCGCTTACCACAAAGACCACTTCAAGTTGGGGATCTTGTACTTCTAAAGGAAGAAAATTCACCACCCATGAGCTGGCGGCTAGGTCGAATAGCTTCTCTGTTCCCAGGTAGAGACGGTGTAGCGCGAGTGGCGGAAGTCAAGACCACTACAGGCGTGTTTCGAAGAGGGGTCAAGTATCTCTGTCCTCTACTTGACGCTAAAGAAGATGCTTTGGAACCTGGCAGTTCCAAGGCCCCCCAAGATGTTGCGGCCACGAGTGAATGACCTCGTGTGAATGGCGCGTGCAAGTACCGACCCAACAAGTTCGAGAACCTTGGCGAGCGTCTCAGCTCGCTACCGACTGCCGCGCAGCATAGACGCGTTCGCAATAAATTTTTTATGTACAAATCATAATATAGTTCGTTCAGCAAAAGCAAATCTTTTATTGATATCGATTCATCTTCTGAAAAGAAACATAAGATAAAGAGCCTCAAGATAAAAATAAATAAATTACGAGGCGAGGGAACATTGGTCAGCTCATCTTCAAACTTAGATGAAGATGAGCAGTTTTAGAAAAAAAAGTCAAGAGCTAGTCAATGTTGAAGTTCTCATTATACTTTCCCAGTGAAATACAATTATAAACTGCGGGCGGTAAAACTAGTTGTATAAAACTGAATAAAAAAGTTGATTAAAAGAGCACAGAATTTTTCTTGTCCTCAATTACAAAATTTTTATTTTCTTGGAATATAGTTGATTTAGTAGCTTATTAACAGAATGATCTTATATGAAGTAGGTGTAATAGAATAGAATAATAGAATAGAATAAAATTTATTTCCGGAAAACTTACATCTAGGAATACACAATAAGAACTTACAAATTTATTACTACGATAAACTACATAAATATCAATTATAATATGTGTCTAAAAATTTACAATAGATACTATAATTATGATAAGTCATCATATCGGTTTATCATGATCTAGGGTAACAATAACTAGGCAAATACCTAAACTAAGTAATTATGAATTACCTGTTTTTTAGGTACAAATTATTAAATTAAGTACAGTATGCTGTATAAACATTAATTCTAAATCTAGTAAGTACATTAACAATTAAATGCGCAAAGTGAATATTACATAAAATGTGTTTCATAATTCTCGTCCCACTATAAACATTAGAAAATAATAATAATACTAATACTACACGAAAAAATAAATAAAAATACAACAAAAAATTAATTAACATTTTGGAGACATTAATTATCTTATTTTAATACTATTAATAACTTCTCTGTATCTTCGTAGGACATACTCAAAAGTGATGCTCGGATTATTCGTTTAGTGTTGTTGTAGGTCAGAGGATATATGCCAAGATTGGTGTTTAATCTTTTATATAGAAGTGGTCCTAGGAAAATGTAAAATCTGGAAGAAAATGCCGTTTTTGTGCTTTGTGGACAAACAATGTCAAGCCGTCTTTTGTTAGCTGTTTGTGTGCTATAGTTAAGGGTGCTATGAAGTTTTAAAGTTGTGCTCATTATAAATAACTGCCTGACTGTCAGTACTTTACACTCTTTATAGAGAAGTTCAGTGGAGTAAAGGAAAGGTCGGAAATGGGAAACTTTCAAAATTGCTCTTTGGGCTCTTTCAACGTTAAGGAGAAGAGTTTTAGCTGCTCCGCCCCATGACGTAATACAGTAATTTAGTATCGACTGACACAATGCAAAGTATACCTGCCTCATAAGTTTAGAGTGTCCTATGCTGCGCAATTTTTTAAAAACAAATATTAACTTGCGTATTCTGTTGCTAACCGCATCTATGTGTAGTCTAAAAGACAGAGTTTCGTCTATAATGACACCTAGGTATTTTATTGTTTTAGAAGCAGTAATGTGAGGACATGAACACGAATGATTGATTTGATCAATACAATAGTGCGCGTATAGGTTAGGGTTTTCTGAAATTGATTTTCGCATAGAAAACTGGATGAAATAAGTTTTGTCTGAATTTAGAGTTAGTAAGTGTTGCTGTAGCCACTTGTTTACTACATTGAAGCCTCGTTGTGCAAGCTCATATAATTCTGTATCTGAGTTTGCAGAGAACAATAGAGCTGTGTCATCAGCAAAAGATATGATTTTACCACCGTTTATTTTCAGGTTACAAAGTTCGTTAATGTATATTAAGAATAGTGTGGGACCCAAAACACTTCCTTGAGGAATTCCATATTCCGTGTTTACTAGGTCAGAACTTAGGATATTTCCTATTTTTACACATTGCGAACGATCGTGTAGGTAATCTGCAAAAAGTTTGTGTTGGGTTCCCCTTATACCTAAATTTTCAAGCTTATTTAATAGGATAGGAATAGAAACTGTATCAAAAGCTTTGGAGAGGTCTAAGAAAATTCCCATAGTCCGATTACCTTTGTCAAGTTCCTGGACTATGTGGTTAGTAAGATCAAGCACCGCGTCGGCAGTTGACAGCTTGTGCCTAAAACCGAATTGTGTATTTGACAGGATGGACTGTTTCTCCAAGTATTGAACAAGTCTGTTATTTATAATTTTTTCTAAAACCTTTGAAATGCCTGTTAATAGTGAAATTGGCCTGTAATTAGTAGTTTGATCTTTCTTGCCATTTTTGTGAATTGGAATAATGACAGCTTTCTTTAGACATTTTGGAAAAATGCCGTCTTTTAGGCACTTTTGAAAGATATAGGTTAGTGGGGTGCAAAGGATGTGATGAAAGAGTTTTAATATTTTGTTAGAAATATTGTCCCATCCTATTGCTGAATCGTCCTTCAGGCCTTTGATAATTCTAGATACCTCAGTTTCGTCAATATCTAATAAAACAAATGAATTTAAAAAGGAGCATTTAGATAATTGATTGTGGGACGTGAAGAACGGCGAATGCGATTTATGAAGCATTTTTTCAGCCAATGATTTCCCAAAGTTAGTAAAAAAATTATTTACTAGGTTAGCAGATTCAAAATGCGATTCAGATGATCCACCGCGCAATAGCTCTGTAGCGGATTTATGCTGCTTCGACAAAAACGTAACATTTTTAATAAACTTCCAGACCCTTTTAATGTTTGTTCCCGCCTTTTCTAATTCATTTTTATCGTAAGTATTTTTTACTTTCTTAAGAAGAGCGTTACAAAAATTTCGGTATCTTTTGTACGATATTTGTAATATTAAGTTATCAGGCTGAGCTTTGGCCTTCATATGTAACTTATCCCTATGTCTCATGCAGCGAATAAGCCCCGGGGTGATCCAAGGCTTAATGTTGGTAAATTTTTTACTTAGACGAGAGTACGTAGTATTTTGCAATATGGCTTTTTGTACCTGTGATATAAAGTATGTCATACAATAATTCGCGTCATCAGAATTGTAAACAGTAGTAAAGTCGATTTTGCTTAAATCCGCTTCAAGGTTATGTAAATTAATTTTCGAACTATTTAGTGAGCAATTTGTTAGTTTAGGCATTTTACGAATTAAGGTTAGTAAGGCGGCCTTGTGATCAGTAATTGTCGAGTTAGTTACAAAGGTTAGTGACGGAAAAGTAGTTTTAAGCATAATATGATCTAAACAAGAGCCACTTTGATGTGTAGGTAAAGAATGGGCGGGAAGTAGTCCATGAAATGAGCATAGGTTAAGATATTCCTGTCCACAGGAATCCAAATTCTCTGGTATGATATTGATGTTTATGTCGCCTATTAAAATTATATTTTTAAATGATTTTAAACTTTGTAGTACGTTTTGCAAAGAATGAATAAAATTACTTATATTTTTAAATGAAGGAGATCTGTATATGGCTAGAATTGCGGTGTCTGAACCTACTTTGATAAGTAAGCGATTGCATTCTAACATGTTTGGTTCCTCGACTGATATGTTTAGATCATTTCTGGCGTAAACTACTATCCCGTCGTTTTGGTTGTAATTTTCCTTGCTGCTGTACAAAACGTACCCTGGCATGGATGGTAAATGACAATTTTTAGCTAACCAGCACTCGGTCAGGATAATTATATCGTTGCTAACATTAAGTCTATGTTGGAAAGTACTGAAATTATCAAAATTCTTAACAATACTGCGTATATTTTGTGTAATTATTGTAAATCGGTTATTGTAACGGGAAATGTACTGACCACAACTTTCAACCTCACACAGTTTTGACTCAGATACAGAGAAATTATCTAAGTCATTATTTAAGTTTTCAGCCATTATTTCTATTAACTAATAAAAGATCTAGATAAATATTTACAGATGGCGCTCTTAGGCGCCCTCATAGTCAATTAAATTTATGTACCTTTTTTCTGCAATATTTTTCGCAGGACAGTCTCCATCGCCCGTTTTGTGGTTGGACGGCTTTTTAAAATGCAGACATGTGGCGCATTTTGGTGGATCTCCTCGTTTTTTACACTCCTTCATTGTGTGACCTTTTTCTCCGCAATGACCGCAAGTGTCTTTTTCTTCACGACAAAACTTAGCTGCATGTCCATACTGCTGACATTTAAAACAACGTGTTACTAGGGTATAGTCTCGGACTGGGCACGATGACCAATTTACAAACAATCGGTCTTTACATATCAGGGCTTTACGAATATTGGCTGAAACTTCTATAACGTAATTACAGGTCTCGGTGTTCTTTTTCCCTGACTTATGACTTAACTTGATTGATTTTAAAAAAGTTTCAATGGTCATGCTCTCAGATTTTTCAGCCAAGTTTTGGTGGTAAATGCAGCTAAAAACTTCAGATTCTTTCAAGGCCGACGGTACTCCGATGACTACAATTCTAGGCCTGCGCTTGTTGGGTTCATCAACGGTAAAACCAGAAGATGTCAGTAGTGCCGATTGCTTAAGCTTTTCTATATCCTCTTTACTCTCTGTGCTTATTATAACTCCACCGTTTCTGGTCTTGCGTAATCCCCTCACTTGTAGTTTCATGTCTTCAGGGCAGATGATTTTTTGGACAAGCGATTTTGTTTCATCGCTCGATTTCTTTCCGTCACTTGGATAGATAGCTACCGAGCTAACATTCCTGGGCAGGATGAGGTCCTTAGAGCTTTTCTTTAACATGTCTGCGAACGATATTGTTCCCGTCACTGGTTTTGGACACTGTTCGAGCGACTGCTTGAGGGCACAAATTTGTTTTGAGAGGTCTCTTTCTTCATGAAGGGCTTGCAGGTTGTTATGGGCTAAAATTGTTTTTTGTTTTAATGACTGGTATCTCACAGCCATCTGAGATGTTCCATGCCCAACTTTTCGGCAAAGATTACTGACTCTCATTTTTTGCTCGGAATTCAATTTACCGCCTTCAGCGATGACGCACACTTCGTTCAGGCATTGCTCGATAGTTGTCATCCAGTTTTGGATCTCAGGCGTGGACAACAACTCGTGGACTTGTTCCTCTTCCGGGGCGCCCCGCGGGACAGGCTGCGGCGGGGCGACGGGCGCTGCGGCGACGCAGGGAGGCACGGGCGCCGGGGAGCGCGTCGGGCTGCGGCGCGTCAGCAGGCTTCTATTGAAGGGACTACCTTCCATTATTCCTTTTTATTTTTTAACGTTATAAATACATTATAAATTATAACACAAAAACTTATATCATTCAATCAGACACAAAAGGCTTGCTTCCGCCTAATACTAGGTCAAGAAATTTTTCAGTTAATTGTTTATTGTACTCATTAATCAGCACGTCCGATCACTTCAGATCACAATATTAATATGATAAGTATATAATAGTATATAGTATAAAGTATAATAAATAGTTTAAGTCAGTTCTTCTGAAATGAAGGGAATCGGAAACCCGATGCACGCATCACTTATTTTGAGAACAAGCTATAAGTGCCAAAATGGCAAGCCGTAAGGTTACATTTTCACCTGTTCGCTTCAAGCTCATCACAACGTTAGATTGCCACAAAAGCTTATGTATAAGCATACTTAAAAAAGTTTCATGGAACTGAATTTAGGACTAGGACCTGGAACCTCCAGCGTATGAAACAGGGCTACTACCCACATCGCCACTTTTATTAATTAATGTTTGATGACATACTTTTTAGAATGAATTACTTTTACATATTTAATAAAAGGAAATTCAAATGCAAAACCGAATCTAAACCTACACTAACATTTTTATTTAGCTATAAGCCAAATACCTTCAAATACATTCTATCCTTCATTTTGTCAAGCATTTTAACTAATTTTTATTTAGTTCTGTTATTATTAAAAAATTTAGCAGCTATAATTTTATTTGGGATTTGTTTCTTCATTCCCTCAAGCAAAGTATTTTCCAAAAACTTAAGATGAGTTAAATTAGTCCTTTTCTAGCAAAATTATTACAGTAAATGCAATAAATTTTAGTATTAATCTTCAGGAATCAATCCAAGTAATTTGTTTTCTATTGTTCGGTGTCTTTATTTACAAACAGGAATATTTAGCAATTAACGATAGAAAAAAGAAAAACCAGGGAAGAAAAAAAATCAAAGATAGAATACAATGACTAAACTACTTTGTACGTAAGACAAAGTGGCCAAAAGCCTGGCAGAATTAAAAGAAAGATCAGTCTGGATGTTATTAACAACTTGCTTATAAAAATTATTTTTACTGTAAGTACGCGTTCAATTACGTAAGTACTAGTGTGTAGGGATAATGTTGAGGCGAGTGAACATGAGCGAGATATTTTCATTTAGGCTGAGAGAAAAACGCTTAGCTAGCAAGAATAAAAAAATCTGATATTACATTCATTTTGTAATGTGGGCTTTTAGTTTCTGTTTTTAAAAGATATTTCATTCGAAACTAGATGGCGTTGAACAAAACTCAAGAGTCAATGTCAATCTCTTTGTTTGTTGATTGATCGTATGTTTATATGGTTTATATGATATATACCAGATACAAATTTATCATATATATATTTTCAGTCACACACACACACATCGTATAAAAGATTAATAATATAGTGTTCCTTGGGGTAAATTAGGTTATTTTATTTTATTCGTTGTTTTTCTTTGCGTAAGGTTTACTGAAATTGATATCTATGGCTCCTTCACCTTGCATTGTGCACCTGTGTAAAAATATCGGTACTTATCGTTTGTCCATATTCATATTCAAAAGAAGCACTTTCGGGCGCATATTTTTTTTTGTCTATCACTCACTCAGTCATTGCTGTAATGTCATACTTTTTTCGACTCTTGAGTTTTGATCAGCGCCATCTAATATTGAAAAGAGAACTATTTTTTTAATTTTTAATCGTAGAATGAAAACCCCTCTGTACTTTCCTTTGTTGAGTTTCTCGGCTGGGTCCGTAATACATTTCATTCTTTCCTATTTTAGGCGCTATAACAACCACGTTTAGGTCATGTTTCGGATAATGGGAAAGAACAGTCTTTGAAATTACTGGAACAAAGAATTGCCTTTATTCTTTTTTAACTCAAACCTACGGTCGGCAGCGCATCAATAATCGATGTACAATAAATCAATAACATACACAAATAATGATGTCTATGGGCCCAGAAGGAACTTACTACCACGTGAATCGAGTTGCTTGTTTGCTGTTTATAATAACAGTAAAAAGAACATATAATCGAAAAGCGTCATACTATAAATTATTTGTACATTAATACTGTATACATTACTGAATGTTTCGACTCAATATTGAGAAGTTAAACCCTTTGCAATACAATACATGAGACTTCGGCTGTTACAATTTCTTACGGCCACACGGCACGTAACGTTTATAATTCTTACCACGATAAGGGACTCGGCGTATTCACATGGAACGCGGCCAAGCGGACCAGAGATAACAAAGTTGGTTACGCATCATTGGATTGGGAAAATCTGAATAATCCTATCAGTGATGATATATTTTTGAATGGATTTCCAGAAGGAAATGTTTGAATTTTGTTAAAAAATCCTGTTTTTGTTTTAACTTCTTTAAAACTGAAACAAGACCTTTTTTCGGCCCTTTTTGTTTCAAACTTTTACAGGAAAGAAAAACAACTAAACAAGGCTTCTAACTTCCACTCAATAAATGACACCAAGTATTGGTTTGCAGCTCAGTTTCCTACTCTTTATCAACAAGAAATTGTTCTTTTTGGTAAATTTTCATTTAACCGTCATTGTTGCGGAACTGTCTCAAGTATTTCGTAAAACTTGAAAGCCGCGCAATTTATAGAGATTTGAAATCTGAATTCTGAATTCGATAGAGTTCTGAAATCAACAAGCAGGCATTTTATATTATAATGCTACAATTTAGTTAAACTAATTGAGATTTGATTGAGATTAACAATAATAATATTTCTCAACACTGACACTGCATTGCATTGCACACTGCATTGCAAGATCAGCATCCGCCCAAGCCCGACACATTTAGACTACTGCTGAACCTGCTAAAGTTCGACGGGATTCCAAAAGATTACATTAAATTACGTTTAATAACTTGTTGATGTTTATTTTAACAGCGTTGTTTTCCAAAAAATATAGTAATATGGTGTTTCTACCTCTTCCTTGTATGTTTATGCAAGTTACAATTTCAGCAAATCATACAAGTTGCAATTGAAGCTTATGACTTTGAAAACTTTCTGGCATAAGCGAAGCATAAGCCTCTTCTTATTGAAATTCGTGTGACTTATACTCGTAGTAACGTTAAAGCGAGCCCGTCAAACTTAGACACTTTTGTAATTCGAAATATTGACGACTCACTTTCGAATTTTTGCTCCAGTTATCAATTTGTGTCGATGAAGAAATTTTTGAATTAAGTTCAAGTTTGCTTAGGCTTTGCCAATACAGAAATTCCAATATCTGAATAAGAAATTGGAACTATCCTCAATAATTTTTTATACCGTTCATATTATAATGTAGCATTATTTAAATCTTTCTTCAAAAACAAAACAAAGCACAACGGGAAAATATACGTCGATATTAGTGTAAACTTAATTAGTTTTTGAGTAGACCATCATTCCTTTTCAAGCAGAGCATTTTCAATCATTTTCCAAAGGTCATAATATTCATTCTTGTGTTATTTATTGTTTATTCAGCTTACTCAACCGGAGACGCAGGCGAATTTCCATGCTGACCGTAAGCAGGCCAAAACTCGTTAAACTGAGGTTGTTAAGAACAACACCACCCTAATTTTTTTGAGAAAAAGTATTATTTTTTTGTTATACGCTATTGTAAATAATTAAGTTAACCATTTGTTATTTACGTAATCAGATAATTAGATAATTGTCGATAACATGGAGACTGCTATAATCCGGCATCTGCCATAATCAGGTTTCCCGGTGCTCAAAAAAGCAAATAAAATTTTACCTGAATTCCTTTTAAGAAATTTATTTTACTTAAAAACAGTTTTGAAAGTGCCCAAAGGAGTGTTTTAGGAACTTAGAAGTGATCAATCAATAACGTGACCAGTGTATTTATTTCTAGCATGTTATACTTAGCATATCGTACACTATTGCACTCAATTACAGTACTATTCTTTTGTTATATATTAATAACTTATTAATATAATATATTATACAGAAATAACAGTGGACGAGGATACATTTCCTTTATTTAAAATAAATTGAATATTACTCATGTATGCGAACGTATTAGGGGAGCATTGCACTATCATATTAAATCTATGATCATGTCTAGGATCCTATCTCTGGTCCAATATATAACAACACTACAGTCATTTCTGTGTATTACATTATCATGGTTCTGTGATCCTATTGTTGCCATATTAGTAGCAATGGAGAACGAGTTGTAAAGTATACTGCTTTTGCTTCAGCAGTATGTTTTGTGTTGTTATTAAGAAAGAAGATAAATATTATTTAAATAATAAAAGGAAAATAACAAAAAGTCAAAAATGGCTATGATTAGTATCTGACAGGTAGGCGGCAGCAGATTGCTTTTTTTAATATAGCAGTGTTGCTAACAATAATTTTAGAATACCACTATGCTTACTGTGGACTTGCGCCAAAAAATTTGTTTTAATTACTTTTATTTATGAATAAAACCGTTAAAATAATTAACTGTCTTACAATGTAGGATATGACGGATTTTGTATCAGGTAATAATGAAAATGGCTCAATATGGCGAGGGCTGTTTCTATGATCCTATCTAACAGGAAATGTCAAAAATCTTTGATCATACACGATATGACTTAATGTGTATATTACACTATTATGTAAATATGACTCATAGATCTATGATCCTAAATGTATGACAGTGTAATACCCTCCATGGACACGTAGCAGGTACTCACAAGTTGCTTCGGTAAAGCTGTGTGTATGATGTCGATGTAATCCACCATCGCGTTGTGGTCGACTGTAATAATTGTTCGATAATGGTGGCAGATAAGGAGGCAAGAAATATGTAGGAAAAATGTCTACATAAAAATAACATTTTTAACATTAATAATTTAAAATATGTTTGGTTGTTTTAAATAAGTTGTTTAAATTGGAACCCACCCCAATCCTTTAGTTCGAGTCTGTCTCGTATACTACCCCTGTCAAAGATTCGTAGTTCAAAGACCGAGAAACGCGCATACAAACGTAGCCACGCAATTGTCACTAGTTCTCGAATATTTAAATTCTCGAATATTAAAATTTAAATTCGAATTAATTAAGTTATTTTTCATTTTGAGCACCTTCAGTGCTATGTAATTCCCAGCGGGTGACCCCTTAAGGGCCCCGCTAGCGCGGCCTCTTTCTCCAATTGGTCGTCGCTCAGATGAAGGCTATAAGGCAAACAATTGCACGAGTCATTATGGGGGTTTTTTTGGTGGGTAGTGGCTCTGGTTGGCTCGGAGTGAGTTCCAAATAACCTTGATCGAAACAAAAAAAAAGCGTTAGGGTAAAATGAGTTTGCTATTAAGGATTTTGCAAAGATGATATAACTGCTTTGCACGTTTAGAAATCCCGATCATCTTTGCCGCTCGAAGCAAACTGAACACGCCATCCATATTTCTCAACAAACATTTCGTTGTTCTTCTCCATTTAGTACAGACTATTTGAGATCAAAGATTTCAAGCCTGCTGGTTTATTCCTTCGTTTTATTGCTAATCGTTATGTTTCAAAATCACCCGTTGTTTATCAGTTAGTTATATCGGGTTTGTGAATTGTATTAAGGGCGTCCACTCAATTAGAACAATATAAACTGCACGTCGTAGATATTTTCACAGTAATGTTTGAGTGATGTTTTTAATATCATTCTGATTGTTTTATTAAAATTTGATATATTTTAAGTAAAATAATACCCAGTACATTATTTTAAAATGCATAAAACAAATATACAACCAATAAGTAGCATAACTTATGAAGAATATTCAGTTGATTCCAAGACATATGTGCAACAAAATAATATTAATATAAATCATAACAATTAGCACACACTAAATAGAGAAATATTATAAAAGTATTTGTTTACCTAGTAATGCATACGAAATACAATTATTATTTTGATAAAATTAAAATAGCGGGAGATCTCACTCAAACTCATTTATTTCACAAATTACTACAGCAACAAAATATAACAATAAAAGCATTTAGACACACACAGTAAAGTACAGATTTTTAACATAAAACAATGACCAAGACCAGAAATACAGAAATACAAAAAGAAAAAAATAATGCAATCTAAAATATAAACACACAGAAAAGAGATAGAAAATAATAATAATAATACACCAGAATTAAAAAGCAATTATGACAACTGATCGGAAATAAAACAATAATTGTTAAAAAAACATAGAACAATATGTTGCGCTGTAGTATATTTTTCAAACAGGACACATCTCAGCATGTGCTGCGGGCATGCCACAGCGCTGATTTTCAGATGTGCCCTTGTGGACCGGTACGTATGCGCACTTGCGTAGCTGTAGCAGACTATAATATATTCTCACTATAAACAAATTGAAATTATCATAAATTACAAATATAAACGCTTAATACAAATATTAAATAAAATAGTGTAAATTTATTTTAACTAATATATATTCTCTGCACTATAATACATTTCACTATAAATTATATAAAAAATGCAGTTTTGAGTTTATCCTCTTTTTTTAAGGGAATATTCCAAAACGCTTTAGCAATGTCAATAGATGATATAAATTTAGCATCTTTAAGGTTATCTAATATATCAGAAATGAAAGGAAGTTTGTAAGCATCTTTTTTTGTGATATCGTTTAATTTACGACTATCAATACAAAATCGCCAAGTACCATCTTTTTTAGGTGTAATAATAACTGGGTTCAGCCATGGGCTGTCACTGGGTTCAATGACATCTAATTGTAACATATCATCAACTTCTTTACAAAGAGCTTTTTGTTTCTCAGGAGAAAGTCTGTAACAGCGTTGACGAATAGGTGGATGGTCTCCAGTGTCGATGAAATGTTCGACTAAATGAGTACGACCTAAAGGTTTACATTCAGTTGAAATCAACCTAAACTTTTCCATAATTGCATCTGCAATAATTTTTTGTGTATCTGTTAAAGAATGGTATTCATGTAAATGAAAGTTAGGATCTGTATTAATGAGAAAAGATGAGTTTAAATTTGAAGGTTGTAATGTGATATTACTAAGAATATCCGGAGCAAGATTAAAAGTTTTCCAAAAATCAATACCCAAAATAAGTGATTCAGTGATTTCTGGGATCACATGAGCTGTAATTAACGCAAATTTATTGTTATAAAAAGTAGGAAGAGTAATAATGCCGATAGAAGAAATAGTTTGTCCGTTTGCAACATTACCTTTTATTAAACAGCTTTTTTGCATAAAAAGACCATGTTGTGATAAAATTTTATGAGAATTATTACCCAATATAGTGATAGCACTACCACTATCTAAAAGACCATTTAAAGTTAAATCGTTTACTTTTATATGTAAATAAGGACGTTCAAAATCTGATGTTTTATTAAAGAGGAGAGCACAAGTGTTATAAGATTTAAAAAAAATTGTTAAAGTTTTTAACCATGTATCCCAATCTTTTTTGTCAAAATTTGATGATTTAACACTATTATTTTTATTTATACACTCCTCGTAATTTAGTTTTTTTGGAATCGACTTATTACAATTAGGACATTTACTAGTAATAAAGTCTTTTTTTCCACAACGAAAACACACTATATTAGTGTTAGTACAGTCTTTTAATAGATGTGTATTAGATCTACAACGTGGGCAAGTGAATTTATAAAAATTCTGATTTTTATTAATTGCAGCTACAGTATTAGGCAATGGATTAGCTACAGCTGCTATGGAATTATATGTACAAGCTTTAAAAGGAAATTCAGGAATATATGGTTGATTATGTGAAAATAGAGTATTATTATACGATTTGTTATTAGAATTCGATGTAGAAGGAATAGGAAAAGAATGATAATGATCTGGTGGTGATGATGAAGAGTAGTAAGATGTATTATTAGAAACTTGGAGAATGCTTTCTGTAAATTTGCATGATTCCAAGAGGGAATTTACAGTATGTAAATCAGTAGGTGAAAGACGTAATGTGAATTCAGGTTTAAGATTTCTAACAAGAGTATTAATTTTTTCTTTTTCGGACATTGGTTCCAAGAGTTTTGAAAAAAGAGATTCCATTGTAGCAAAGTAAATGATAATTCTCTCATTATGTTTTTGTTTACAAGCATCGATTACTTTTTTTAGTTTATAATCGTAATCGGTAATTGCAAAATCATTCAACAATGCCGATCGGAAAGATGACCAGTCATTAATAGTCGACTTTCTAGCTCTAAACCAATCAAGAGCAGATCCAGATAAAATATCATAAATATGTGAGAATAAAGATTTTTCAGAAATATTTTTTATTTGTGAAAATTCTTCAAGTTTTTGAATAAAATCCTTTGGACAACCTTCACCTTTATAAATAAATCTTTTTAAATCATTGTTAGTTCGATTTTCTGTAATTTTACTGACCTTATCAGTTAATGCTTCGAAAAAAGAAAGAGGTTGTAAATTAATATTTTGTGTGGATTCTGCGGAATGATATGTGGAATGTGTTGGTGATTTTTCCAAATTTTTAAAACGTGAGTCTAATTGAGTTAAATCATTCCAACATGAATTTATTAAATCTAACTGTTCTGAAGATAAATCTGATGTAATGTCAATGAGGCCTAATCTTGTTCTTATATGAGTTAAATAAGGTGAAATTTTTTGTTTCCTAATAGGATAAGAGTTTATACAAGCTTCAACAAGTTTTAAATTTTTTTTAATGGTATTAATATCCTCAGAAAATTCTTCAGGGCTATTTTGTAAAATTTCTGTTTCAGAATCTACATTAATATTTAATAATAATGATCGTAGTTCGTCTACAGATTGCGTCGAAGAAAAATTTATATTTCTGATTTTTAATTCATAAATTATTTCAGGTTTATTTAGTTGTGAAAAATTCATTGTAAAATCCAAAAAAAAAATGTTAAAGTGAAATAAATTTGTTAATAGTCGTTATGCAGAAAAGAGCCTTAAAAATATACGTATTTTCAAGTGATGAAAATGAATAGAAAATGTTATTTAAATAGTGAAATTACTGGGTTAAAGAATAAATGTTGTGCCTTCAGAAAATTTCTTCAAAGATATTATAACGAAAGAAACTAAAGAAACTTAAATGTCTGAATAATTTAGCAGTAATTTGATATATTATAGTAGATATATAACCTAACTAGTGAATGTTAATGGTTGAAAATGGTAACAAATAAAGTTTTATGCCTGACCTCAATAATAATTATAAAAAATTATTTTTAATGTTGCTATTCCTCTGTTGATATTGTTCCTCCTCTCTTCTCCATAAACTGCGTTTGAATGGTCGGCGCCAGTGTGTAACGCGTTGTTTGCGGAGTGGTAATTGAGGGTCCAGAAAGGAAATACCAACGCTCTCTTCTATGTTTATTTTGCAGTAAAATTAAAAAATATACAAAAATGCCTGTAAATACAAACAAAAAATATAAACAAAATTGAAATAAAAAATAGTCACACAAAATAAAACAGAAACATTAATACAATTAAATTTGATCTGAAAAGAAAAAGTAACAACAAAATAAAATTTTAATGAATGAGAATCCTTACCAAAAATTTTGGCTACGCACACTCGTGTACGTAAAAATAAATTATTGATTTCATGAAAACTTTGATTGTAGATAATAAAAAATTGATAAACATGTAATTTTGAATAATAAACTCGGAAACAATAATAAATAAATAGATTCTAGTTGTTATGATGGATAATTTTTCGTGACTGGCTTGTCAAATCAAAACATTGCCGTTCTCCGACACTACGTAATTCGTAGTTTAAAATTACGTCGGAAACGACAAAAAAATAAAATTTACTGACAAAAAGAGGTCGAAATAGACAACCGTCACAAGAGTTTACCAGCGTCCTTATCCCGTGGGCATTTTGGGATAGAATATATACCTAGAATGCTACTTCGTAAAACTAGTTCATTGGTTTCAGAATATTAAGATTCTATATAAACTAACAATTAAATATTTCCTTTAATGAGGTCATGATTAATTTCGTAAGCGGCATATCCATTGAAAAAGATCTCAGACCTGAAAAAAGCGATGTAACTTTTGTATGATTATTACGTTAGGTATTAATGGAGTTGCAAAAAGAAAAAAAAATTCGTAGCCCGTCCCATTACAACCCCGCATTAACATAATTCCGTAAAAAAAGGAAATTCATACAATAAAGACATCTTGCCATTAAACTATGAAACTGTTTCAAAAAAGAAATTATGTTATACAGAAGCAGAGTTTCTGTTTGAAAATCTCTGATGACTACTTCGCAACTTCGGGAATAATTGATGCCCGTAAACTAATGAACTTATCGCTGCCCGAGCTGGCAGCAGAGCTGGTTTATGTACAGAACTGTCGTCCGTTTACTTCAGTGGTCACATAAATTGATGGTCATTTATGAAATTAGATTTTAGGGTGCCATCAACCCCTTCAAAATGGATAGTTTTCTAGGTTCTTCTGTTCAAATTGTATGCAAGTTTTTGATGAAATAAAAATATGAGATAAGTTAATTTAAATTTTATGTAATATGTAAACTAAGAAGTAGACATTTAAAATATAAACAAGTTGAGAAATTTCATTTTAGGAGTCACAAAGTTATTAGTATTATGAAGTAAATGAAACATTTATTACAATAAAATGTTAAAAAATACTGTGTGTGTGTGTCAAGCTATCTAAACGCCTAACAATGAAATGGCTATACGAATTCGCAAAAGGGCAACAAAAAGACCTAATCGTTTCTTTTGTCGGTGGACTGTTCGGGCTTTTATTTTCTTGCCTTTTCTAATAAACGGACCTTTTCTTCACGAAAGATTGTATCTTGCCGGGTTGCTTACTTTTACGAGCGTCATTTTCGGACCAGGTGGCTTATACGACAATCATCCAATGGCAACTAATTTCTCAGGATTTGGCTAATGACTGCCTTAGTCATAAAACTCAGATTTGATTCTAGATTGGAATGTACAAAGATTCATATATTTTATTGGTTTTAGAAAAAAAGCTGTCTTAAGTGACTGCTTCATAAATTACAAGGGTTAAGAGCGTTTCTGTACGCTCTAACGTTTAAAAAGTTTTGGATGTCTTTCTGAATTTTGCTGCAACAACATTTTAGTTTTAAAATAAATTTTTACACTTTATCACAATAGTTTTAGTATTACTAGATCCTATGACTATACTTTATACGGCAATAAAGAGTTTGCGTTTTGAAAAACAAGTAATTTTACTAATAAACACCTACGTAACTGTGGATGTACCTATGTCTCCTTCACATAATTTTCTTTCATCCCTCACCCGGCGGATAAATACCGTCCATTTATCCTGTGTGATCACACGCTACGTCATTATAATCCCACGGATTTGACGGCGTTGTCTTAAAGAATCACGGTTCAATTTAAGGGTCGCAATTTCGCTTGGCAAAGAGCCAATACTTTCTATTTTAAGAGGTGTTCTTAAACACATTCTGAAAATAATGAGAAAAACAGTTTGTCCTTTTCGCATGGATGGAGAGGGTTTAGTTTGAATGTTTAATGCTTTTATAAGTATGGATTTACTCATACACGATGCTACTTCTTACTTAAGTACTACCTACGATATTATACATTGTATGTAAAAGTTTGTATGTTTGGATGTTTGTTACTTAACCACGATAACGTTTTTGCATACTCATACATACAAACTAACTTTTAAATCCGAATAATTCTTTAAGAAAGCACACTTCTGCGGGGAACGCAATTGAAGCCCGGGAAAAACAAAGTATAATGTATATCTGCAATCTTACAATACATATTGATTGCACAGAAAAAGTCCAACGTAAATCTACAAAGTTCTCAAACTATCGCTATAATTGTGTAAGCATTCGTCATATAAGGAATCTTTGTCTCACTAAAAACTTTTGACTCTAGAAAATCGTCGTAAGCAATTTGATACTGTTACGTTGTTTTAATTTGTTAATAATAAATTGAATTCACCCACATTACTCTCTAAAATAAACTTCATTTGTGAAGGACGACTTCCTGTACGCCTGACTACCAATATTTTCATGAAATTTATTTATTTGATAACACTTTAAATTCATTAAAATTGGAACTGTTTAGAGCCATGAATTAATAAGTTTTCATGAAAAATTTATTTTTTATTTTTGTTATGATACATATTATGAACTTGTACTCAGAACGTTACTTAGTTTAAAAAATATAATATTTACTTTTTACTTAAACTTAATAAATAAAAATATATAATATATTGTTTTGGTCGCAGAATATTTATACACATTTATACAAAATATTTAGATTATGTATTTTATATAAATATTGTTACATGGCGGTCTGTTATTTATAAAAGAAGGATCATTAATAAATTAGTGCTTCTTTATCTTCCTATAGTTTTTTAATCAAGTAATAAATAAATACTTTAGCTACCCTGCTTGAAATGTTCCCGCCTTAACGTCGTTACTATGACATGACAATTTTCTTTTGCGACTTTATAACAAAGAAAACATTAAAACAGGTTTTTGACAAAGCACTTAATTAATTTAAGTTAATAGCACTAGAATGCTTTTTCCGATGGGCTCATGAATAAAATGGATCCCGTTTCTTCGGAATTTCCGAAATTGTATTAATCATCACTTGCTAGCAATGAAATACGAATATCTTCGTTTAACTTGATTTCCGTTGCAAAAGTACATATTCTCGCATGACAATTTGGAAAATGAAAGCACCTTTAAATATCTGCAATGTGTCATGTAGCAATAAATTAATATTTATTTAGAGCTATCGCACAAAAAATAAGGTTAAGGCGACGATTCAAAATACCTTTACTTATGTTCAGAATTTGATTGGCATCAAGTTAAAACTTTGTTTTTTTTGGCGAGGCATGATTTAACATTAATTTTAAACGGTCGTTAGAACGCACGCCATTAATTTTTCAAATTACTTATGAGTCATTTGAACGTTCACATTTTCCATTAACTTTCAAGTTTTCCATCATCATATGAGCTTTTGAATTTCTATACAATACATTTTGAATCTTTTGCCAAAAATGATACGCGTCATTTTAGGTTAACAATTATGCTAACTATGTCAACCGGACATTTGGCCGGAAACAACCATCTCCATGTTTACATTGAACAAACCAAATCCGTATAATTGGCTATGTCATAGAAAATGTTACTCTATTTCCTAAGCAGTAAGAGTTGTATTTTTTCTTGTCATAACAAATTATTTATTATTTTTCACCGGACGTTGGACGCTGAATAAAGGTAATTAGTAAGCAATATGTTTCTTTACATTGACTTAAGCATGTTTATAAACCCCCTAATAGTTTTTGCCAAACAATGGTTAGATATAACGTCATGACTCTGCGAAGTTTCTTGCCAGTTCTTCTTCACGAAGGTTTTTCCGAACTGGTGGTAGTCATATTTTATTTGACGCCAATAAGAGCAAGTAATTGTCAATGTTGAGAATCAAATATTTCGTTTCATTTCATTTCAACTACGGGCTTGTTAAAAAGTTCTATAAATATTCATGAACAACAGGATCGTAGTGAATAGGTTTATTGCTCATTTTGTTCAGAGCCTGTCAATTGCAGGTTCAGGAAAGACCATTAGAGATTCTGATTGCTCGACGTATTGGGGCTATGGAAAAACAGGTTTTCAATTATGTTCCGGTATTACTATTATAACTAGTTTTTGCTCGCAAATGTCCATGTCAAATTCTGTGCCCCCCCCCGTAACATATGCAAGGAATATATTTATTTAGAAATGTATCTGTTTTTTTTTGTTTTGCAAATACACTTCTAAATTGAAATTACTGATTGTTTAAATATGCAAATCTTTTGTAATAATAATAATGAAGGTTTTATTAAAAAAAAGGGAAATTATAAGTCAAGCCACAGATTTCTTTATCAGCCACGTGATCAAATTTTTCATTTTATAACTAAGCCACGGGAAAATGAGATAGCCTCTTATAAACAAATTCGTCTTTCCTGCAACGCCTACTAAATATTCTATAGAAAGCGTGGTATTTAAATTTGGGTTAGGTTAATGTTAGGCTGTATTTATTGCATGCGCGAGCCGAGCGAGCGAAGCGAGCGTGGTGCGGGAGCACCCGGCGAGGTTGGATGTTAATTAAAAATTTTATAGCAAAAACATCATGCAACAACATATTTTAGTGGCTAAGATAGTATCCGTCAGCCGCTCGTAAATTGTGGTTGACTAAGCAATTTAGAAGGCAATGTAGATTTTTAGAGGCGTATAATGATATTAAAAAGAAATCTGTTTCACTAGCACCCTTTAAAAATGACTTTATCTTAAAATGTTTTTTCTTAAATAACTCTGTGTTAGCTTAGTTAGCACTTTATCAACCGTCGCGAGTAGTGCACGTCTCCTGAGGCTCACTAATGAGGATTAGGTTACTTTGTTCCTCATGGCACTGCTGGTTGATTGGCACGGCTGGTTGATTGGCACTGCTGGTTGATTGGCACTGCTGGTTGATTGGCACCGCTGGTTGATTGGCACGGCTGGTTGATTGGCACCGCTGGTTGATTGGCACTGCTGGTTGATTGGCACTGCTGGTTGATTGGCACCGCTGGTTGATTGGCACGGCTGGTTGATTGGCACCGCTGGTTGATTGGCACCGCTGGTTGATTGGCACGGCTGGTTGATTGGCACGGTTGGTTGATTGGCACCGCTGGTTGATTGGCACCGCTGGTTGATTGGCACCGCTGGTTGATTGGCACCGCTGGTTGATTGGCACGGCTGGTTGATTGGCACCGCTGGTTGATTGGCACCGCTGGTTGATTGGCACTGCTGGTTGATTGGCACTGCTGGTTGATTGGCACCGCTGGTTGATTGGCACGGCTGGTTGATTGGCACCGCTGGTTGATTGGCACTGCTGGTTGATTGGCACTGCTGGTTGATTGGCACCGCTGGTTGATTGGCACGGCTGGTTGATTGGCACGGTTGGTTGTTTGGCATGGCTGGTTGATTGGCACGGCTGATTTTGATCAACAAGTTATTATTGTGTAATAAATTTGCTTCCTTGTCCCCGACTGTATAAACTGACCCCGTAACGAACTTCATTTATTTTGATTAGTACATGGCGGGGTTACGATTCTTGTTCTAATATGAACACCATAGTGCTTTTTTGTAATTTGGAATAAATTATAACCCTTCAATTTCTAAAAGAATTAAAGCTTTAAAATTTTAGTAGTCAAATCGGTTTTATGCGAAAAACATCCACGACTATGGATTAAAATCACAATAATTGTTTTTGACGAAATCCCACATATTGTGTGCAATGATGACACACAACCAGAGCCCCAGAAAATTAATTCTTTGTGCTCAGTTTTATTTCAAAATTTAGTTGCCTCGTTTATTTTGTATTCAATACAGACTGGTTGTAAATAAAATAGATAAATAGTACGAGTAAAACTGTTTGATATGTAAATCACACAAGAAATGGGTTAAAATCACAAAATACTTTTGAAAACCTAAAAATATTGTAAAATTGTTATTTCATTACTCATAAGGCAGGCAACGCACTAAATTTAATTACTTTTTGTTGATTATCGATTAACGATGTCTTGCCGAGCGAAGGATTTAGATAGCCTTTGTTTCCAGTAACCTCACAGGCTGCTCCTTTCCTTTACCAAATTACAACCGCGTAAGCGTGAGTATATAGCAGTGAAATTAGAAAGCGCTGTTCTCGTAGTACCGCCCCAGACACGCACTTAGCACAAGAAACTCTTATCGCGAATGCATGCATCCGATGTAATGACAGTGAAACACGAATAGTAATTGTTTCTTAAAACAATTGTTAATTCAAATGTTATCTATTGTTTTGTTTCGTAAAATGCCCTACGCAGACAGATAAATTCAAAAAGACTCTGCCAGAGTTAAAGGTAAAATAAGAAGGGCCCTTTCCTGTGTAGACATTTTTTTGATATAACCTAAAAGCTTGTTTATGAAGGCCGGTGATAAAAACACCCGTACCGTGCACCATTATCTTTAAGACAGCGGCTGCAATACAAATGTTTTCTATGAGTGAAAGATGACCCTGTGTTTTAAGTTTGCCTGTCGAGCTTATAATTACTAATACTCTGACAGATCAGCACACATTTCTAGAAGACTATATTTTAGTGGATGACATAAGATTTTTGAAATTACTTTATTTCCATACTACTATTAGCCAGGTTATAATTTTAAACATCACATTTCTACAGAACTACCTGTAATAGTAGACAGCAAAAGTAGGCTGAAGAGTAAGGAAATAAAAGAAGAGAGAAGTAAAAGTGAAGTTCTAACGGAGAGAAGATAGTGTCAGCGTACGAACTACGCGAAGTCAAGGTCTGTGTGGAAGAGGACCACGTACAATGCCATCTATGTCACATCATGTGAAGATCAATGTTGTTACAAGATTGGTTGAAAATAAAGCTTTATCTTCCACTTCATTCAGTAGTGACAGCCCTGTTTCATACGTCGGAGGTCCCAGGTCTGAATCCTGGCTGGGGCATTTGTTTGTGTAATTAACACAGGTGTTTGTTCTCGAATCATGGCTGTATATACCTTAAATGTACTTAAGTTTATTTGCCCAGCGTTCGCCGAATTATCATCCATTACACAAGCTCTGGTTACTTTGGGCCCTTATAGTTGGTGTGTTTGTCCGGGGATTTATTTATTTATTTATATACATTAGCCCTTTAGTGTTTCCTTTCAATCTTGAAACGCCCTTCCGTAACAATATCTAACCGTCAATGTGTCTTTGAATTACAATTTAATTAATTTAGTCCGTAATAATTCAATAATAACAAAGAAAAAGTAAAAGCTATGAAATGAAACGTTTGTGCCTGTAAACAAGTAATGCTGATACTGAGAAGATTTCATTTCATATTCCTTCATATTTATTGTATTTATTTATTTATCTTTCGAAGACCAACGGTTACATTATAACATCATAAATTAATATAAAAAAATGAACAGTAATCCAATTACAAGTCTTCACTTATAACAACTGAATGTTTAAATTTAATCGTCACAAAATTAAAACTAAGAAATAACCACATAAATTATTGTATCAATACATAATTTCTTTCCATCTCATCCCGAAGTAGCAACATCCAAAACTAGTTTACAAATTATATTTGTTATTTATCAAGAACCATTTAGTACTCACAACGAGGTACAGAGCTAATACATAGAACGCAATAATATGAACACAAAACAACCTTCCCGTCTTTTGACGGCCGAGTAGCGTAGTGGTCAGTAGCCCTGAGTCCTGGCCGGGGCATTCATTTGTGTGATGAACATTGATGTTTATTCTCCGGTCATGGTTGTTTATATTTATATATGTATGTTTATTCTGGGTTTCCCCCCAGTTCGCTGTATGGTCGTCCATGCCACAAGCTCTGCTAACTTTGGGGCCATACAGTTGGTGTGTTTGTCTGGGGATTATTATTATTATTATTATTATTATCTACTTGTCAAAGAATGAATAGCTTAGTAAGCGCCTTGTGGTTTGAACAGTTGTAACAATTTGTACTGAGCAGTTCAAGGTCAATCTCCCTGATTACTTTATTAAAGTTACTGGCGCTACGCAACAAAAATGAATTCCGCCTATAATTTTATAGAGCTGATAGTAGTATACAGTTAAGCTACTCACAGTATATTAAAATTCGATGATAGTAATTGCTAGTCGCAGTGTATGAAATAATAAATGACAATATATATCCTGATCCCACTCGCAAATCAAATAGCATTTATTAAGCGGCGTCCTTGAATAAACATACCCATGTTTAATTAAATGCAGGTCACACAAATTCAAAAATCCTTTTCCCCGGTAATAAATCATGGTTACGACAGGTAATTATTAGACAATCCTGTGGATTTTCAATTTTTTATTGAAGCGTGACAATTGAAATGTTAATAGAAGGCCAAACAAATACTTTATAAGTAAACTTTGTTTTTGGAAGTGTATCTCGTTGCAAAACTCGCGACCTACCACAGAAGCTTCCCAGCCACTTTTTGTGCAAACAGTACTTTTTGTGATTAAAAAGCAGCGCATCCTTCAAAAATTTATGAAAAAGCTTGGCATGTAATAAGAAACATATGGCAAAAAAACAAATAATAATGGCGAGAGGTTATCGCTAAATCAGATCCTGCAATGGGTTCATGGTCTTGTACCAAGTTAGAGAAAATCTCTGAAATATCAAATATGTACTTAAGGAGGCTTCAACTCATTTACATAACCATCTCTCTCAACCATCAACTCTCATGTATAAATCAGGACTCATACATCGTATTGTAGATAAAAGCATTGTAAAAATATTTCAACTTCGCTGTATTGCACTACCAGTACCCACAACCTAAATTCCGGGCATGTATTCAATATCACGCTGTTGCCGAAGATCTTATTCCACTGAGGTAACGGGCAATTCGATTTCATTGGTTTCGGCTAGTTCTCGTTCACACAAATTACTTTATGGAATCAATTTTTAAAGTCACGCGGGAGTTCGTCTCTTATTAAATCGCATTGACATTCGCATTAAATCTTCGGTTAATTCAACAAACCACTAAACTAAAATAGATAAAATCCGTTCAAATCTACAGCTGATAGCTATCCACAATTATAATCGTCATAAACCAAGTCACATAAAATCTATGAGGTTTAACCGCAGCCGTGCTACTCGAATTTTATAATATAATCATCTCATGCTGGTTTGATCAGAAACATTTGAAGGCACTAAAGGTTAACTGTACGCTTGAGACCAATATAGTCTGCCAAGTTTGAAAACAAAGTTTGATTTTGTTATTTCAAAGTTTGTGAGGGTTACCTATTACGTACTTGAAGATTCCGATTTTAATTGTCACATATATAGATAATAGCTTGATCTTACTTAATTCTTATATCACTAACTCACTGGTTCTTTATTGAAATAGGTAAAAAATATGATCAACTGTGCACAAGCAAGTTACTTCCTCCGTTAAGACGCATCACCACTTAAAGACTTATTCTGACAGATGGATGTAAAAATAAAAAGTAAAGTGTATTACTGTCTTAAATGTAAATATTTAATCGCGTCCACCGCTGTTATAGGCAAAATGCCTATTAGTTGGGGCAAGCAGACGTTTCTACTACATGATATTGATATATTTCATACTACGGCTAGCTGGCTGAAATCAATGCTGGGCAGACATTTTTTTATGGTAGAGTAAACATTGCAATGCTCTTAACAATATCTTATATATTATATTACCTATGATGATTTTTATATTTATGATATGATATTATTTTGTTTTTGTTTTTTTGTTATCATCTTGCGTTGTGTGAGTGTATTTGGCATTTTGACTCTATTAATTATATTGTACTAGCTCTTTGTTTTCAGAAAATAAATGCATACTTTTGTTAGTTTCCGCGCTGAATATTATAGTATCGTTAAATAAAAATTAAAGGAAAATCCTGAAAAATGCTTTTCGTGCCTTTTCTCTTCAATCCGCGAACTTAACAATTTCTGCATTACAGTTAGCTTTTAGTGTACAAAAAAAACGTGATCTATTTAAATGACAATTTATATCAAAGCCCGTTGAGCCGTTTCTGCTAAGTGTGTATCAAACATCCTCTTTATCTTTATCTAGTAGGTACTGCTTTAAGAGATAATGGTAGCGGACGTTGCTCAGGACAGTGCACTCCTCGCATGTTTCAGAAGGGCACTTTAAGGCAAAAAGAGGCATCCACGGCAGGCACTTAATTTTCGTTTTGGAACTCTTTATTTTCACTTCAAGGAGAGTGAACATTGGAGAGGAATAGAAGTTGAGTGATGTATGGAACCAAGCAACTAGCGCCGGCGTCTGTCTGGAACGCTATTCCTGTCAGCAAAGCACCTTTTTTGTGTGTACCAAGCGAGTTCAGACGGTTCTCTTACGTTGCGATTTATTCCTGACCAATGGCTACTCTAGACGTCATGCCGGAACGTGACTAGGTTACTTGGTGACGTGGCTTTGCCTACAGGGTGGTTACAAGCCGCAGCCAAACGGTATTTGGGGAGTCTAGGCGGCTACCCTCTCACCCTGAAAGATGCTTGTACGTAGATATAAAATCAATTTTTTCTTTATCATTCATTGAAATACAAACGAATTGAACTTTGTATAGTAATAAATATTCATTTGTGTAATGAACACAGATGTGTGTTTTCGGTTCATGGTTGTTTGTATTTATATATGTGTGTTTATTCTGGGTTTCCCCCTCAATTCGCTACATGGTCATCTATGCCACAAGCTCTGCGTACTTTGGGGCCTAACAGTTGGTGTGTTTGTCTGGGGATTATTATTATATAAAATAAAGCAAAAGTTCAGTATTGTGTTCTTGCAAGTTTTTTAGATTACCTCCTCATGTTGGTATCATCCACCGGGCCCTGGTCACCTGCAATACTCCCTCTGTATATTCAAGCTTTGTTCACATTTTGTAGACACTTTGAGGTTATGTAACCAATAGTAGACCTAATCCTGTCTAACAACTTAATTTCTGTTTCATCTGGTGTAGACTCTTTGGTTCCTGAGGATGGCTATCACTCCAACCACTCAGCATCTCTCCCAGAGTTATTATACCGATACACCAAAGGTGATAACGAGCTTATCTTATACAAATAAAAGGATGTTAACTAGAGTAAAATAATAGGTCTTTACCTATGAAACTGCCGTTTTGCCGTACTGGCCATTTCAAATGAAAATATTTTTTTTTGACTGATAATTCTAATTTCAAATTAATTTTATTTGACAAACATGGAATTCTTTTTCTAAAATCGTCATTTGTTTAATAGTTAGTGTTTTGTTTTCAACGCATTCGAACATTTTTCGTCATCATGGATAAGTTAAAAATTCGAGTAATTATGGAGTATGAGTACCGTCGTGGCAGCAAAGCGGCACAAGCGGCACGCAACATCAACGACGTTTACGGAGCGAACACTACAAACGAACGCACTACCCGTTATTGGTTTACCCGCTTCCGTTCTGGAAATTTTGACCTGAAAAATGAACCCCGTGGTCGTCCGAAAACTTTGGTCGACAATGACGAATTAAAGGCAATTATGGAAGCTGATGAAACTCAATCCACGGCTGAATTAGCAGCAGCCCTCGACGTTAGCATCAAAACAATATTGGTCCATTTGCGTCAAATTGGCAAGGTAAAAAAGCTTGACAAATGGGTACCCCACGAACTCAATGACCGCCAGCGCGAAGTACGCGTGGAGACGTGCCTTGCACTGCTCAGCAGGCATACAAATGAAGGAATTCTGAACCGCATTGCTACTTGTGACGAGAAATGGATCCTGTTTGACAATCGTAAGGGCTCAGCAAGTTGGTTGGACCTTGGTTCAGCACCCAAACAATGCCCTAAACGAAAACTTACAACTAGAAAAGTGATGGTCACTGTTTGGTGGTCTAACGCGGGTGTAATTCATCACAGCTTCTTGCCAAACGGGACAAGCATTACTGCAGATGTGTACTGTGAAGAACTGAACACAATGATGGAGAAGCTCGCACGTCTCCAACCAGCTTTGGTCAATCGTTCGGCTCCACTGCTCCTGCACGACAACGCGCGACCTCATACTGCACAGCAGACGGTCTCCAAGCTACAAGAGTTGGGGTTGGAAGTTCTCCGTCATCCGCCGTACTCACCAGACCTTGCGCCTACAGACTTCTACTTTTTCCAGAATTTGGATAACTTCTTGGCGGGAAAAAAATTCAATACCCGAGAGGCAGTACAAAATGCCTTTGAAGAATTTGTTGCCTCCCGTCCAGCTGATTTCTTCAAGAAAGTCATCAATAAGCTACCAATGCGTTGGCAAAGATGCATTGATTGCATGGGTGATTATTTTGATTAATAGAAATAAAAAATATATAAAAAAATTACGCTTCATTTATTTTGTGAAAAACGGCAATTTCATAGGTAAAGACCTTATATTAACAGAAGGTAGTTTAGGCGAATCATTTGATACATTTTATAAGATTCTATACAAAGTATCCATATAAAGTATCCATGCCGGTACAGAGCATACTTTTTAAAATACTTAAAGAAAAATGTAAAAACCTATCTAAAAATAAACATTACGGCAACATTTCTGCTTTCACGTCATTTCATTTAGTTCGCGAATGGGCCATTGAAATTGAGCAAGCCTGTTATTAAGATTTTTTTAAATTTCTGGATTGAAACGTTCCTGCTATTTGGAGAAATAAAGAATTAAATCAATTATTGAAACATAGAGCGACCGTCCATCACATTAATTAAATCAACAATTAATAGCAACCGATACTAGCTGCTCATGAAAAATTCAACTCAACGTTTGTGAGAAGTTCCTGAGGGAACATAATTCAGTTCTACTGCGTTACAAACTAAACATAGATTTATTTACGGATAAGATTGTGAATAAGTTGAAAACTCGTAGGTTTAAATAATTTTCATCTTAAAATGTATTCTTAAAAATATATATTAGAATATTCACTTTCCTGTATAAAACGTAATAAATAACGACTATTATTCCGATTTGGACACTTCCAGATCAACAAGCATTTATCAAGTCCCTTCATAAATCACAATAAATATACCCTTTTCGAATAAAACGGGGCTCACAAAATTCAACAACCTTCCTATTTTCTTTAGTAAAATTACGATATAAAGTATCTGAAAAAATCACACCATGTTGTGGTTTTAGACATGTACCGATTTTTTAAATAATTTATCAATGGCCCTTTATCAATGTATATTATAAAAAATAAAAATCCTTTCCACTTGAATTTTAAACCTTACACCATATCAACTTTAAATATTTATATGGAAAGTACTTAAACTGATAAAAATAATGTTATACCACGCCATTAACAGATATTCGTCTTGTATATTATGCACATCTGAAATAAGAATTTTAAAGTTATATTTTTTTTATGAAATCAACATAAAAATTTTTTTAATAATAAATAAATCCCCAGACAAACAAACCAACTGTATGGCCCCAAAGTAAGCAGAGCTTGTGTTATGGACGACCATACTGGGGGAACCCACAATAAACATACATAAATAAATACAAACAACCATGACACGATAACAAACATCTGTGTTCATCACGCAAATGAATGCCCCGACTAGGAATTGAAACTAAGACCTTCGGCGTATGAGGCAAGACTACTTAACACTACACCACTTATTCGTCAAATTTTTGTACAAAAAGCTTCGTCAAATTATGAAAAAAATGAAAGCAAAAAGAAAAGCAAATAGTATATCACACTCTAACACAGATCAATCCCTCTGTTTTGACCTGGTCACACAGTCACATTTGATCCGTCGTTTCTTCCATCTGATCTGCTTGGATTAGTTCCCTCAGTGACGATTACATGGCTACTTTTTGTTAGTACCTTCTTTCAATTGTTTGATTTTGGTAATACATTTTGTCAATGTAGTGTGAGTAACAATAATATACATGTGTGTGAATTGCTTACGTGTTCCTTTGAGTATGTTTTCCCCATTTTCAAAGTTTTCTAACTATTTCTCTATTTTCTATTCTTTATGTTGCGATCTTGAAATGAAATGAAATATTTATTTCTCAACATTGACAATTACTTGTTCTTATTGACGTCCAATAAAAACATGACTCTACCACCAGTTCGGAAAAACCTTCGTGAAGAAGAACTGGCAAGAAACTTCACGGGTATATTTTTTCAAAATAAATTTACAGAGTCTCTTTATGTCTACACAAAATTATTCTTATCTGCATCTGTTAGCTCGGCAAGTCTCCTTTATTCAATCCCATTCAAATCCAGTATTCAAACGACGAACACCCTCAAACGGCACCCTGTTCACGAGTTAACGCGGGACCCAGCCATCGCCCTCGTCAATCATATTAGAGGAAAGTGAGCGACCCGTCACCCGACCATATCATACCATAAGAAGACGTACTTTAGTTACAATAATGCTATATATATTCATTGGGACGATGAACTCAACGAGCAAACAGACACATTACACACGTTTTGTAACAAATACTAGTACAATCCTGTTAATGAGGGGATTATACCCAAGGGCTTTTATCATCCAAATAATCGGATGGTTTATAATATGCTCTAGCACACAACTTCTGCTTTATAGTTTATTTGAATTTGTCAATAGGAAGACCTTGGATATCCTCAGGAACCTTATTATATAAACGTATGATTGACCCATGAATGAGTTAGTGACTTTGTGAAGCCTACTATTATGAGCTGCCAGCATATTTCTTCCTCTTGTGTTAACATTGTGCAGATCTTTTTTTCTTTTGAACAAGGTTATGTTCTTTTTTACATACATTAAAGTTTCTAAAATATATTGTGAATGGAAAGTAAGAATATTTATTTCCTTAAATTTACGTCTAAGTCCCCTTGGACCGAGCTGATAGATTGCGTGAACTGCCCTTTTCTGCAGAATAAATATAGTATCGATGTCGGCAGCACTCCCTCACAACAGAATACCATATGTCATGAGGAATTAACCAAAATAGACTAATTGAGCAGTTGTTTCATTTGAAATTTGTCTAATTTTTTTAACAGCATATGCGGCAGAGCCAAGCCTTTTCGCTAAACCATCAACATGCGGTCCCCACTGGAGTTTGGCGTCTAAGGTTATGCCCAGAAATACAGTTGAGTTTACCGATCTTGATGATTTTTCTCCATTTATTGCAACTTTCTGTTTTCTATTAGAAATATATGATTTAATCAAGGCAAGCGCTTGGTTTTTTATGGCGTAATGGTGCAGTTTCATGAGTAGAGTAGTATGATCCACACAGTCGAATGCCTTGAACAAGTCACAAAAGACACCAATAGCATCACACGAATCCTCCCAGGCGCTGAATACGTGTTTTATGAGCTCAACACCGGCATCGGTTTTTGAGCGACCCCGCGTTAAACCAAATTCATTAAACTATTACCATGAAAATGAGAACGTAATTGATTTAAAATTAATCTTTCAAAAATCTTACTGAGCGTTGGTAGTAAAGATATAGTTCTAAAATTATTAGGGTCAGACATACTACCTGCTTCGAATATTGGAATGACCTTACTCAATTTCATTTAATCAGGAAAAACACCATTATCAACACAGTCATCAAATATACTGGCTAAGTGCGGGGCTATACCATCAATGACAGATTGAATCATTTTAACAGAAATTCTATCAAAATCGGCAGTATTTTTTTACTTTAATGCTTTTAAATGCATTTAAAACTTGTGGAACAGTAACATGTTTAAAAATAAAATCAATATCGCATGAATTTACATTTTCCGTTAGCAGTGACTGTGCAAGAGTGGAACATGAATTAATACTCAAAGTTGTTGACACAGGGGTGGCAGTAAAAAAAATTCAAATGCTTCAGCAACTTCTCTGTCAGTTGACAACACTTTATCATTAATTTTTAAATTATATTTGGTGTGGGGGTCTTTTGCTTTCCCAGTTTCCAGATTAATTATATTCCATGCAGTTTTTGAAATGTTAGTACTATGTTTATTTTTATTATTAATGTAATTAGATTTAGCTACACTGCATACTGGTTTAAATAATTTTGAATACTTTTTAACATATTTATAAATGTCTTAATATGATTATAAGTTCTTTCACTGTACAATTCACATAATATATTTCTA
The DNA here is from genome assembly GCA_923062675.1 of Marasmarcha lunaedactyla. Lineage (NCBI taxonomy): Eukaryota > Metazoa > Arthropoda > Insecta > Lepidoptera > Pterophoridae > Marasmarcha > Marasmarcha lunaedactyla. The sequence goes on from OV281350.1 coordinate 26,661,143, forward strand.
CTTCCGCATATTCACACTGTTGCCCAGTCACTAAACCAAAATAAATTACTATTTACACAAATTTTCTTTTTTTTTTTAAACAGAGTCATATTCATTTTTATTATATTATGAATAGAGTTATATTGAGTAATAGGATCTCCACAGTAATCTTATTTAAATGTTTTTTCAAATACATTTTTCCTAAATGTTTTAAGTCGTCTCTCATTCATGGGTATAAAGGTAATTTAACTTTTTAGAGTCATTTTTAGCCCAATATTAAAAGTGGCCAACTGCCTTTGTACATGGCATTCAATTTGTAAAAATGTTATCAAGACATGTGGCTGAGGTCGTTGTGATTCGTGTAGGCTCTAAGAAGAAATTTTTTAGGTTGTAACAATTAAAAAGATTCAATAATAGCGGCGTTTTACCTGAAATAAAACGCATATTAAAATACTTACCTCTTACGTTATATATTGAGAACTGTTTGTTATCGCCTGGTGGCGCCACTGCAATCTGTAATGTTTATTGTAATAAACTAAATGCAAAAACGCCAATGTGATGGCATTGTTAAATAAATACAATCATGTGGTAAATTATACAGCAGTTATTTATTATAAATTATTTTAACAAAAAATAATTTATATGTGTTACATATGATTTATACAAAAATTAACACGTTTACGTTCATATTAATCAAGCAGTGTTAGGTCATGTATTCGACGACCTGAACAAAGTAGTAAAAGTAAAGCAGTGTGTCGGGACACTTGAAATAAATTATGGTCATCTATTGTATAATTAGTTAGAAATGTAATTAATTTACTGACGTCCCAAACAGGGGCTTTAGAAGGTATTGTGTTCTTGAAAGAAATCGATTTTAAAGTATGTTTAACTAGAACATATGAACTGAGATTACTTGACTATTCAGCTTTTCATAATGTAGCAACGACAGATTTATGTAGCAATATTGTATTATAAGACAAATTACAAGATAAAAATTGTGCTAGCTGTGCCCTAGAAGGATTATTTTAACAACATTATTAATATTAGACCAGGTCACCCATCGTTTCCAAGCTACCTCATGTGTCTTAATTGTAGATTTTCGCCAAGAATTTTTTAATAAAGACATTTGTTGAGTGTTCCTTGTTTTTACTGCCTCGGACCACCCCTACACTTCCACACTTCTAGAATTATTTTCTCTACCTTGGGGGAAGGGTGCCCTGTCGATGTGTCGATTAGATGTTTGTGTAAATTTTTCAGAGTGAGAGGGGGAGCTAACGCGCGTCCCTTGAGGTCCGCTCGCCAAAAGACTTTCTCCCAACGAGGCACTACTAATAGGTAAATGCCCGTGGATTGATTTAGGTGGGCGAGGACTTTTGGAATGATGAATGGCGGTGGGAAAATCCACGATAGAGGGTAATTCCATGGAACACTGAACGCGTCGTAAAATAGAGCTTGGGGATCTTTCAGGTCTCGAGTTACATAATTGTAAACTACATGGGCTGACGCAGAAGCATTCAGATCGACGACCGGAGTGCCCCAATTTGCAAACACTATTCTCACACCGTTTGGTAATAAGTGCCACTCCGGGGGAGAGCGGTGGCGTGACAAATGATCGGCGTGATTGTTGAACTTTCCTGGAATATAATGTATGCTCAAGTGGATCTGATTTTGATCTATAAAGTCTAATACCTAGTAAGTTATGTTCATCAGCGCTGGTGACCTCGTGCCTCCTTCTTTTCGAAGATCGGCGACTGCTGTTTTGTTCTCGGACTGCACTAGAACAGAACTGAGACGCATATTCTGAATTTGGCTTTGCAAAGAGTATAGAATAGAAAGGAGTTCTTTCTGGTTGCAGTGCAGTGACTGTTCGTGTCTTGACCATGCTCCGGAGGGCTGTGTTGTTTAATATGGCTCCCCACACCTGATCGGAAGCGTCTGTTACAAGGAAATTTATCGGTGGAGGGTAATGTAATGGTGTTGATAGGTGACAATTTTGTTTCCACCACCCTAGTTCGGTGAGTACACTTTGTGGTAATGGATGGTCTTCCGTTGAGAGAACTGGAAGAGAATTGAGAAACATCATTGTACTTCGATGATTGAGACGGCCTCGAAGTACAACAAAGCTCGCAAAATTGAGTAAGCCTACTATTCTTTGAAGTTCTTTCACACTTGCCCGTTTGGTGTTCAGGACGTGGCTCAATTTTTCGAGTATGTTCAAAATTTTTCCTTCTGGTAAACATTTTTGATTGTTCCAGGTTTTCCACATTATTCCTAGATATGTTTAACTAATAAATTTTTCTAAATTGATTTGCCAACCTAGTTTCTGTAAAATTTCGACTGTTACTGTCACATGTGAGCGAAGTATTTGTGCATTCTGGTTTACCAAAATATAATCGTCCAAGTAGACTATTATTCGTATATTCCACCTTTCTCTTAGTAAACGAGCTACCCAATTCGTTAGCATAGAGAAGATTTTTGGAGCCGTACTCAATTCGAACGTGAGGCACGTTATTTCTAACAATTTTTGATTGTAAATTAGGCGTAGGAAGCGCCTGTGAGATTTTGCTACGCTCAAATGAAAATAGGCTTGAGAAAGGTCTATTTTGCACATCCAATCTTTTTTGTTGCAGAAAGTCTATTATGCGGTACATATTTATTAGGTTTTCATATTGTAATCACAAATGAGTTTTGTGATTACAATATGAAACAAGACAAATGAGGTTTTCAGGCTGAATATGGGCCGAGCAGTTCCGTCGGATTTTGGTACCAGAAACATTGGGGACAAGAAACTGGGAGAGGTCTGAGGGACCTTTTTCAGAACGCCGTGTTTTTTATTTTGGATATAATTTCCGTCATTTCTTTTGACAAAGGAGTGACAACAGGTTTTTGATTTAAATTTATTTGCATGAGAGGAGGTTTTCGAAAAAAAGGTATCCGGTAACCCTGAATCAATTTCAGAAGTATCTCTTGTGGTCCCATTGCTTTCCATTGTGATTGGTAATGTAAAAGGCAACCGGCTCGGAACTGATTTTGGTTCAAGTCATTGTCTATATTTTTTGTGAGTTTTCGAGCCTCTGGGAGCATTTGAGCATTCCCGGCTATTGGAGTGGTCGGGCCACGAACCCTGAAATTTACTTTTGGTACGTTGTTCGTACGGTAATGTGGAGGACTGATCTCGTCGTGACGTAAAACTGTGTTGATAACCACCCTGCGAGAGTGGATTTGTGCCATGGGCCTGTGGGTGCATAGGAGAAACAATTTCTCGGAAAAATTGATGAGTTCCACGCGATGGAACTTCAGTTTTTCTTATGTTATGCCCACGCGAGAGGCGATTTTGAGGTAAATTGGGTTTTCTTTGCTGTTCATTTCTGTGCAGCCAAAATGCCTTGCGTACGCCACCGGATTTTCCTAAAGCTTTTGTAAAAGCCTCAGCTTCAAATATATTAGTGTTAGAAGGCGGTATCTTGTTTAACATTGCTTCCAATAAAGGGTCTTTTACTTTACTGGTAATATTTTCACGCCTCATTTCGATAGATTCGGCGCGGTGTCCGCAAGCTAATTGTAACAAGTCAGAAGAAGTCTTTTCCAGCTCACCCTTAAGAAACAATTCTTCAACCTTTGTAATTGAGTTACAATAATTTACTTCTGTATTTTGGGCCCACGAAAGTAAATTTCTAATGCTATCTTGCAACAAATATTTTTGCTTTAGTATACAGTACGTTAAGGCTGCATAAGTTTTCTCAGAATTAGCTAGATGTCATAATAAGTCATATGCTTTTATCTAGTCATTTGCCTCTAAGTCTACAAAGCCCGGAGTGTGAGTGTATAATTTTTGCGTATCTGCATATCTAACTTCTGACTAAGATGAATCACCTAATCGCTGGACATCGGATAACATTTTGATAAAATTTTCCGGAGTTTTCGGAACAGAAGGTTCCTTAATTTATGTTTAAATATTAAACGAAAAATGTTTGGTAAGGGATCCAACAATCGTGGTTAACATTCACCTCATTAGAAAAATCAGGATGTTCATATAAGTTACCGCTGACTTGTGAACACAAAGAGACAATATCATCATTACGATTTTCAAAATTATTAATAATAGGCCTTTACCTATGAAACTGCCGTTTTGCCGTACTGGCCATTTCAAATGAAAATATTTTTTTTTGATTGATAATTCTAATTTCAAATTAGTTTTATTTGACAAACATGGAATTCTTTTTTTTAAACCGTCATTTGTTTAATAGTTAGTGTTTTGTTTTCAACGCATTCGAACATTTTTCGTCATCATGGATAAGTTAAAAATTCGAGTAATTATGGAGTATGAGTACCGTCGTGGCAGCAAAGCGGCACAAGCGGCACGCCACATCAACGACGTCTACGGAGCAAACACTACAAACGAACGCACCACCCGTTATTGGTTTAACCGCTTCCGTTCTGGAAATTTTGACCTGAAAAATGAACCCCGTGCTCGTCCGGAAACTTTGGTCGACAATGACGAATTAAAGGCAATTGTGGAAGCTGATGAAACTCAATCCACGGCTGAATTAGCAGCAGCTTTCGACGTTAGCATCAAAACAATATTGGTCCATTTGCGTCAAATTGGCAAGGTATAAAAGCTTGACAAATGGGCACCCCACGAACTCAATGACCGCCAGCGCGAAGTACGCGTGGAGACGTGCCTTGCACTGCTCAGCAGGCATACAAATGAAGGAATTCTGAACCGCATTGTTACTTGTGACGAGAAATGGATCCTGTTTGACAATCGTAAGCGCTCAGCAAGTTGGTTGGACCCTGGTTTAGCACCCAAACAATGCCCTAAACGAAAACTTACCCCTAGAAAAGTGATGGTCACTGTTTGGTGGTCTAACGCGGGTGTAATTCAACACAGCTTCTTGCCAAACGGGACAAGCATTACTGCAGATGTGTACTGTAAAGATCTGAACACAATGATGGAGAAGCTCGCACGTCTCCAACCAGCTTTGGTCTCCAAGCTACAAGAGTAAGGGTTGGAAGTTCTCCGTCATCCACCATATTCACCAGACCTTGCGCCTACAGACTTCTACTTTTTCCAGAATTTGGATAACTTCTTGGCGGGAAAAAATTCAATACCCGAGAGGCCGTACAAAATGCCTTTGAAGAATTTGTAGCCTCCCGTCCAGCTGATTTCTTCAAGAAAGGCATCAATAAGCTACCAATGCGTTGCCAAAGATGCATTGATTGCATGGGTGATTATTTTGATTAATAGAAATAAAAAATATATAAAAAATTACGCTTCACTTATTTCGTGAAAAACGGCAATTTCATAGGTAAAGACCATATTAACAATATTCCTAAGCTCACTCATTTCTTTGAATAATTTATCTATCATCTCATTTGAATAACGAGCACGCTTACTTCCCTTATGGCGGTGCCGGCGTCGTGACCGTTTGCCACCTCTTTGTTCTTTCTCAGGGACCGCGTCGGACGAGCTGCTGCTGGTGCTGCTGCTGCTATAGTGCTTCGTTCGCGTCGGCGCCAAGCACCACTTGGCCCAGCCACAACCATTGGATTCGGCGAAATATCATGACTATCCATGCCTAAAACAGTGCATACGATATTAATATTGTTTTAATAATATTTTACGTACCTATTTTCGTACAATAAAATAATTAAATAAACGTGTACACGATCCGAACGGGAACCCGTTAAAAATGAAAATGATCATGTGAAATAAGAATAACTGGCAGGATTTGTAAATAAAAATGTACTTATCGGAGGTTTATGGAGTTTATCACTGCTAGAATTGAAAAAGTTTTTGCACGTTTTTAATCACACGCTCAAACAATTTTATAGTAATTAATATAACTAATACCAATAAGACTTATTAAATCTTGACTCAAACAAGATCTTAATTAATGAGTAACATGTATTTGAAGAGAATATGTTTATTCGGCGGGAAACGATGATGAAATATGGCGAGTCACGTTTTAAGAAAATTTAAAACACCTACATTTCCATTATGTGGCGCCACTGCAACGGAAATTCATGCTAAAAAGTGCGTAAAATAGGCGGAAACGGACATGCTATCATTCTCGCTCCGATCGCCACACGGTGCGGACGTGCAAGACCCCGTTCTCCGTTGATCGGTCCCTTCCCGATATTCCGTGGCGCTCAGTCTACTGACGTCACAGTTTAGCGTGTTGGTTCCGTGCTATGGTTTTCAAGGTTTTTCTACTCCCTCTGAGTGCTATCGAAGTGCGATTTTTCTTTGCGACTAAGCCCCTTAGTCTTCAAAGTGCTGTGCTAAGTTGTGTTGTGCTTGTGCTGAGTGCAGTGTTGTGCCCAGCGTAAGTAGTCTGGTTTCAGTACAAAGAATACTTAACGGTGACAACGAATTTGTACTGAACCAGTCCTTTTATTTTTATTTTATTTCTCTTCTCTATTTTATTTATTTTTCTCCTATTTTCATATTTATTTTTATCACCTGTGTGTTCTTCGTGTGTATTTGTCCTTTCTGTCGGTAAAGGTTGACCCTAACGCAGTCAAATCTTTACCTGCGACCCTTTTTTAGGTTTCTAGGTAGCGGCCTTCGGCGTACTACGGTTAGTTTTAAGTTATTCTCCCCAGCCCCCCTACCGCTGGTAGGGAGGTTTGCCGCTAGGGTTTGCTAGGTTTTTTATTTAGGAATCCTAGGCATTTGTTATATAAATAGGTGCTAGGTTTGCTAGGGAACCTAGGCATACATTATATATTTATATATTACATATTATAATTCCAAGCCCTCCAATGGACCTTGTTAATATTCTTAGGTCATTCGCCCAGGCGCTCGCTGTGTCCGGCGTAAGCATACCCGCTGACGTACTAACGCAGACCTTACAGGCATCTATTGCGTCCCCGGCCCCTCAGGCCTCAACCCCGGCCCCTCAGGCCTCTAATGTCCAGACCCCTCAGGTGTATAGCTCTCCCGCGTCTCCCGTTCCATCCGATATGGATTGCGCGTCAGTCTCATCCTCGCGCTCATCTCGCAGGAAGCGTACCGCTCCCGGGAGCGATTCAGACTCCGCCGCGTCCGAAGCTTCGTCAGTCGCCGCCACCCTAACCGGTTCTCCTGAGCCCGCGTTCCAATTAGTAGCCAAACGCTCGAAGAAGCGTTCGAAAAAAGCCGCGGTGTCGTCAACACGCGAGCCAACCCCGGTGTCTTCTACACCCGCCCCCGCGCCGCTCATGTCACTCGAAGTGACCGCGTCTCCGTCGGTCCCTTCGAAGCCAGCGTCGCGCTGCGCTCCCGTCCCACCGAAGCCTCAGCTCCCTCCGCCTGTCTTCCTCCGTGAAAAAGCGCGCTGGACAGCGGTTTCTAACTTGTGCAAAGAGCACAAAATTAATTACTTAAATGCCGCCAAAATTCAGGTCGCGACCGTCGACGACTTCCGCGCGTTCACCAGGTTACTTCCTTAAAAACAAATCGCGTATCACACCTACGCCCTCCCGGAGGTGCGTAAGATCCGCGCAGTACTACGGGACGTCCCGTTCGAACTCGCGAATGAAGAAATCCTCGAGGACCTTAAGTCCCAGGGTTTCCCGGCCGAAGCAGTGCACAAGATGCACTCTAACCGCGGTAGGCGCTTTCCGTTAGCTTTAGTTATCTTGTCGAATACTCCCAACTCGAGGGAGATCTTTAGAGAGGCTCGCACAATTTGCGGACTGTCAAATATCTCCGTCGAGCGTCCCAACCCCCGCGGTCACCCTGGGCAGTGCCACCGCTGCCAGCTCTATGGCCACGCAGCGGCTAACTGCTCAGCTCCCCCCAGGTGCGTTAAGTGCCTGGATCCGCACATAACGAAGGAGTGCACTCGCACTCCCGAATCCACTTCCCCCCCTGCCTGTGTGCTGTGCGGTCAGTCCGGCCACACAGCTAACTACAGCGGTTGTCTGCGCGCTCCGCGCTCCACCGCTAAGAGGGCCGCGCCTAAACCGGCGCCGCCGCTCAATCCCGCTCACTTCCCTTCGCTGCGCAACCGGGGTCCCCCGGAAGCAAAGACCGTTCAGCCGACGCCTACTCAGGCTCTGTCTTGGAGGCAGCGTCCGGCCGTTCCGCCTGCACCTTCCCGACCCATCCCAGCTCCCGTAGCTTCCGTAGGGCCGCGTCCTGCTCCGTCATCCGCACCTCAGTCGTCGTTGGCTGAGGACGTGAAGACCGTGTTCGACGTTATTCAAAACGTCGATATTAACGAAATTTCCGTGCTCGCACGCAAACTGCGAGCCGCCCGCTCTCCTAAAGAGCGATTATTTGCGTTAGCCGAGCATCACTCGCTTCTTAGTTCGTAATAATTTGTTTTTTTTTTATATTTGTATAAAATCGTAAATAAGTAAATTATAATGTCTACACCCGCGAATCCAGCGTCCAGTCGTATTAAACCCAAGGGCTTATCCCTAATATCTTTTAACGCTCGTAGCCTTAACACCAACCTTCCCGAGATTAAACTGTTCCTTCAGAACAAAGAACCTGACTTATTTTTTCTCCAGGAGACATGGCTTACTCCAAACCGCTCCAGGGGATTCGCTATACCTAAGTACGCGTTTATTCGTAACGATAGGCCCAATTCCGACGGTTTCGGCGGCACCGCTATATATTACAAAAGAGGCTTCCATTGCTGTCCTCTCCCTACCCCTCCTCTCCTCAACATGGAAGCCACTGTGTGTAGATTGGCTATGACTGGTCATCCGACCATCATCATAGCTTCAATCTACATACCTAGTGGTACCAAACCAATCCGCAGCGACTTTGAGGCCATTCTCGCCCTCGGCCATTCAGTCATTATGTTCGGAGACTTTAACTCCAAACATACTGACTGGACGTGCCTATCGACTAACACCAGCGGTATCGCTCTCCTCGACATCACAAATTCACTTGACTTAGATGTCATCTCCCCCATCACTCCCAATCACTATCCTGATATCCTCGATTGTGCAATAGTCAAGCGAATCAACCTCGACCTCAGGTCTATCGAACCTCTCGATGACCTAGGTTCTGACCACCGCCCCATCTCCCTCGTGCTAGGACCGTCTAACGATAACGCTACCTCTCCTAAGACCTTTACCAACTGGAAAGGCTTTAAAAATACGTTAGTTTCAGCCTTAGAGGCCCCGAACTCTCCACTCGCGATCTCTCCCGAACAATTAGATAGCTTGGATAAAATTGATTCACTAGTAAATTCTCTCACTGATGCTATCAACTCAGCCATCAGTGACAACGAAAAGGTTGCTAAGCACGGCAAACCCACGCTTCCCTCAGCCGTTAGCAATCTTATTAAAGCTAAAAACGCGGCTCTCCGGAGAGCCAAGAAATATCCCACGCCCGCCTATAGAACAGCTGCGAATCAGCTTCAACGTGAAGTTAGGTCTTGCCTCGCGGAACTCCGAGACGCTCAGATGAACGATCTCATGGCGAATATCTCTCCGTCCCACCAAGCGTACTATAGCATGGCCCGAGCCTTACGCGTAGACACCGCCTCTCACGTTCCTCCTCTCACTCGTCCCGATGGCACTACTGCCTTTGAAATCGAAGAGAAAGCCGAATGCTTCGCTGACAGCATTGCCGCACAATGCTCGCCCAGCACGCAACCTGCTGATCCCTCTCACATCCAGGCGGTGGAGGACGAAGTCCTTCGCAGAGACTCTCTCCCCATCACCGCCGACCCTGTCACAGTCTCTAATGACGAAATCTTGCTTCTCATTAGAAATCAAAAGTCCAAAAAAGCTCCGGGTGCGGATGGAATTTCCAACCACGCACTTAAGCATCTACCTCAACAGATGCTTACCTTGTTAGCTATCATTTTCAATGCCTGCTTCGACCATAGCTACTTTCCAAAAGCTTGGAAAGAAACGACAGTCATAGGCATTCCCAAGCCGGGCAAACCTCTGAACGTCCCGGCTAATCACAGACCCATCAGCCTCCTCAAGGCAATGTCTAAACTTCTCGAGAGAGTCATACTCTCTCGAATGCGGAACCATCTGTTTCCAACGGATGGCGATCCTCTCATTATTCCCCATCAGTTCGGCTTTCGCGCTAAACACTCCTGCCCTCAGCAAGTCCATCGAATCGTCGAGTATATACTTGACGGTTTCTATCCGCGTCGTTATAAAACAGTCGCGGTTTTCTTTGACGTAGCCAAGGCTTTCGATAAAGTCTGGCACAGCGGTCTCGTTTTTAAACTCTACAAGATAGGCTTACCGGATCGCCTAGTCAGGTTAATATCGTCGTTTCTCAAAGACCGTACGTTTCGATTTAAACACGAAGGCACGCTTTCTGCGCCTCGTCCTATAAAGGCTGGAGTCCCTCAAGGCTCAGTCCTCGCCCCTCTGCTGTACACCGTGTACACCAACGACATTCCCATCCCGCCGAAAGGCGTCGAACTCGCCCTCTTTGCCGACGACACCGCACTCTATACCAAAGGCCACAGTGTTTGGCACCTTGTAACCAGACTCCAAAAGGCCGTAAACGCCCTTGGTGTATGGTTTCAAAAATGGCGCATCGATGTGAACCCTGAAAAGAGTTCTGCGATGCGCTTCGACCACAAACGCCGTCGTCCCGCTGGCGATCCCCACGTTCGAATGTTAGGCATTCCCATCCACTGGAAGCGCAGTACTAAATACTTAGGCGTCACATTAGATTCGACGCTTTCTTTCAAGCCACACGTCGAAAGAGTTTCGAAACTCGCTCGTCACTACTTAGGCCGCCTAAATAGCATGTTAGGTAGAAAAAGTAAAATGTCTTTCAGAAACAAACGTACACTTTACAAGGTCTGCGTTAGACCCGTCATGACGTATGCCTCGCCAATCTTTGCCCACGCCAAACCCTCCCTTCTGCACAAACTGCAGGTCGTTCAAAACCTCTTTTGCCGCAGGGCCACAAACGCACCGTGGTACGTGCGCAACGCGGACTTGCATAGAGATCTTGAACTGCCTACAGTACAACAACACCTCAAAACACTCTCTGAAGCGTTCTTCAAACGCTCCGAAACCCATCCCAATCCTCTAGTTCGTGATTCAGTCTCATATACTACTCCTGTTTTAGATTCGAAGTTCAAAGTCGCTAGGCCTAGGAATGCGCAAGCGTACTCATCCACCAGACTGTCAGCCGATCTCGAAGCCCTTCTGGCCGCAAATTCTAATTCTAACGTAAATTCTAATTCTAACGTAAATCCTAATTCTAACGTAAATGCGAATTAATTCAATTTTATTTTGCAACTTTTTAATTTTTGTTTTAATTATTGATTTTCATTTTGAGCACCTTCAGTGCTATGTATTCACCTTCAGTGCTATGTAATCCCAGCGGGTGACCCCTTCTGGGCCCCGCTAGCGCGGCCTCTTTCTCCAATTGGCCGTCGCTCAGATGAAGGCTGAGTGGCAAAAATGCACGAGCCGACAGGGGGTTTTTAGTGGGTATGGTCCTGGTAGGCGTCGGGACGAGTCCCACATAACTCTGGAATCGCGCCAGAGTATGCGTCAGGGCATTTTTATCCTCCTGCCCTTCCCGCGGAGGGGAACAAAAAAAAAACATGCTTTCTCAATATAAAGCTTCCAGTGATGGTCGAGTAGTTTAATCGTTTACTTTGTGACGTCTCTACGAATAAATCAATATTAAAATCGCCACAAATAATTATTTCTTTGTTTTTGTTATTTACTCTATGTACCTCATCCATAGTGCTCTCAAATACTTCAAACGGTGAGGATGGACTTTCTCTAGACTTCAGCAGGACAAATAAATTGCACACCCTTGCATTTTCATCTTGATAATGAATAATTTTCATAATGTAATAATTTCAAAATGTATAATCTCGTAAGAGTAGTTTTCTCATAAAATACAAATTTCCGTTGTTTAATATATAGTGATATATATTATTGCAGGTCTCAGTTATTGAAATTCAAATTTCAGACAACACAAATATTTGTGACTTAATATTAAATTATTTTCATAAAAATATCGTCTTTTTATTAATTTTTATATGAAAATAAATTAAACGCTCTGAATAAAAAGTATCAACTGGATTCTCCGTTTTATTTCTTTTTAAACTTGGTGGACAAGAATCAAACCAAGTTTATGGCGAAGACACCTAAAAGCCAACATAGACTGTCTTCTCTGATGAGGCCCTGAGCTGATATAAAAAACTTACTCTACTCATAGTTTCCGTAGGCGTAATGGCAGCTCTTGAATAGGAACATTGCTATAAAAGGTTTCCGTTGCAATCTTTATTATTTATGGGCGTACTTATTTTACAACCCTCTTTGTTGAGAAATAACTGAGAGCAATTTTTTATGTACAGAGTAAAAATAAAATTACCCTAAGTGGAGAGGGTGGTCAAAATAAACCAATTTTTTGTTTATTTCTACGATCTTTTATTAATTTACATTGTTTTCCTTTTCTTACAGTATTTTCTGTAGTAGTAAATCAGCATCACAAAAACATGATCTTGCAATTTATAATGTAACATAACCATATTGAATATTACAAATTATAGTCTAGAAGCTTGTAGCTTTTTATTGAATGTTTTTTTACACAGTAAAACCATTTGAGTGTAATCATTAGAATAACAATTTTTAATATTAAATTTTTCCGTTTTAAGATTTCATAGGGACTTTTGTTCCTTAGAATAAAATTCAATTTTGATTCCGTTCATTACAATTAAAATCTTTCTTATTTATTATATTTAGTTACTCAGAGGGTGGAATTAAATTTATAAATTTCTATGAAACTTTTTCCTATTCGTTAAAAAGATATAAAATTTGCAAATATTACAAACATGTCATGGGTATGAAAGTTGGTTCTAACCTCTAAAGGATTTTAAGAATCATTTCAGACTAGTTCATTAAATTAGAAAATGAACCAGTGCCTGTTATTGAAATGCGCAAAACGTTAGGGCTTAGGACAGGATCAACAGATGGTGATTTTCTATCGTTTTGTCAGAGATTTACAATATTGGTGCCTTTGTCTGGGGATTTATTATAATAAAACAAAGTAATATTTTGGCGAAGTGAATACTTCAATTTCCAATAGGCTGCGTTAAAAAGGAGAAATCATCAGCGACAAAGATACGGAAACTTTTAGAAACTTATAACGCCATTTCAAGTCAGAAGGGAATAAAGAACAGAATGAAGTTTTGTAGATTGTAAACTAAACTTAAAAGTTCGTAGACACAGTAGTATTGAAACGGTCTCAGTGGAGGTGTACGGATGCTGTTAAAAAGCCAATGACCTGTAATATTTTTTGTTGATTGTTTATATTTTGCAACATTTATGCACTCCATCAGAGAGCAATAAATCTATTCACTAACTTGCATTATTAAGAGAAAATTAATTTTGATGCATAAAATAAAATAAAAAATTCTTGAATGTAAAAAGTGATTTCTTCTTATATTCATTCGGGCTTCATGGACCTGCGATGTAATGTAAATAATAACTGGGTATGTCCATTTGCAAACGTCCAGACATTTAAAGCCCATCTAGCTTTTCAGTTATTTCAACAAAGAGCGTCTATCTAAGTCGCACAAATATATTTAATAATCCAGAAAATTGAATGGCGCCTTTATATCTCTTAACCCTCAAATATTTGCTGCATAGTTTTATATTTTATAATTTATCACGAACGCAAAAAGTAATATTTATACAAAAGGTTGCTGTTTCAAGTAAAATAAAACATTCATCTTTATTGATATTTTCCGAGTCGGGTAATAAAATTGTAATACAAAACGTCATGAACCGTGTAACTAGATTACATTCTATATATCCTTGCCATAGCTCAGAATTACCCACATCATGAAATGTTCGATTATTGCGTGAGATGTTTGAATTTCACGAAATGATCGACTGTTGTTTGGCCTTATCGTGATGTGGTTTCGACGGACCAATGACAAGAAATCGTTTGTCGATATGGTCAAGTAAACACGCGGCTACTTCATGAACCGGACATGTTTATTTGATCACATCGTAAAATGGGTCCTTTAGCTTCCTATAGAACCGCTGGCATCTTGTTTATTGTTTAATGACGCATGTGTATTATAATATTATTAGTTGATTTGTCAAACTCAATATGGGATTTTGACCTGCTAATGGTCAGTAATATGCATGAAAGATTAACTCATGAGTAACCTTTTCCCCCTTAAGCTTCCGTAATTTTAAATCTTAAAATCTTGTAAAAAGATAATAAATAATTTGCGAAAAATCAATCATAAGTTACCATGTTATTTTCTTTTGTATCAATGTCAATGTCAAAAAAAGTAACAAAACGATGTCGAATGAACCCACAAGTAATGGACCTTATTGGCGGATTAGTTTTGACAATCAATCAACAATCTGTCAGTTCTTTTTTCACATGAATTACCTAGAATGAATCCTAAAAAAATTGGGGCAAAGATATATTAAAAAAATTATCTTACAATGGTAGGAAGGGCTATATATTTAAACTAATGATTATATGATAATCTATATTTATTGGCCTTTAATTTGACTATTAACTGACTTTTAGTAGGTCATCTTTTGTATTATCTGCTTTTGTAAAAAATACGTCAATTCAAAAACACTGTGAATTCTTTTTCTTAGAATCCAATAGGTACCTTCTATTTGCGCCTTTTTCGTGTGTCAGCAAGTATTGTTTGACCGACGACCGGCTAGCGTTGTCGTTAGTAGCCCTGCCTCATACGCCGAAGGTCCCAGGTACGAGTCCTGGCCGGGGCATTCAATTGTGTGATGAACGTAGGTGTTTGTTCTCGGGTCATGTTGTTGATATTTATGTATGTATATTTATTCTGGGTTCCCCCCCAGTTCGCTGTATGGCCGTCCATAACACAAGCTCTGCTTACTTTGGGGCCCTACAGTTGGTGCGTTTGTCTGGGGATTTATTTATTATTGTCTGTAATAAACGGTTTAGTCAGTGATTTTAATATGATTTTAATACTGCTCTGTGCTCATGCAACAATAACATTGCTTCCGTATTATTATTCTATTTTCGATTTCAAAGTGGCCTAAACAGTTTAATTATTGCAATAGTATTAGCTGCGGATAATATTATAATACTGCGTGTGTTGAACATACAATCAAATCACTATACAATAAACTTTTAATTAGAAAAACAGTATTGGTACGCTGGGTGGTGTTGTCATTGGATTGAAGCGGAAATCTACTGTTTGCCCGAAATAGGCAGTGAAAAGAGTGTTGTGTGCGAGTTTAAGTGATCATATATACTTATAAAGGTGTATTGTCGTAATTAATTGGTTTAGTAAATCAACAAAATAACCGCTAATTGTGCTCGTTCGTCATACGTAGCACAGAGTATCATATCGAACGATTACAGTGACTCAACTCACTAACACAAGTAGGCCTTTTTTAGTACTTTGGCATAAAATATAGGTGGCGCTGTAACCAAAAAACCGAAGAAACTAATTTGCCGTAGAAGGGAAAAACAATTTTCGTTGCGAAGACTTGTCACAGTGGGTAACGTTTACTAAAGTTATCTTCACATTGTTTGTAAATTTAACTATCCGCCGCACTGCCAAAATGGCTTCAAAACAAATAATATGTGTTGGATGTAACTAAGCGACAAAAGGTACTCAATTCTTGAAATGCTCTAACTGCAATAAGAACTATGATCTATTATGCGCTGGAGAAAGTGAAAAACGTTTCATCAGTTTCTACGGTGCTGGTAGCGAACGCAAAACAACTTGGAGTTGCCCAGCGTGTCACGCTAAGAAACCTAAAGGTGACAACTCTGATACTCCAGTAAAGGGTGACGCCTTCCATGATGACTCCTCTGGTGATAATAATGTAACACTTAGGGCAAAAACTCAAAATGTATGTGTTGACAATGACTTAGTCACCCTCATAAAAAAAGAGATTAGGCTGGCAATTAGAACTGAAATGGCTCCGGTCAATGTAAAACTTCTTGAGTTACAGGATTCCATACAGTACAGAAGGTGACTTCAATTTACCTGATATTGACTGGAATGCTACTACCACTGCCACAAACGCCAAGGACCGCGCTATGCATGAATTTTTGTGTAGGGTTGACTTTATCCAATCAAACTTTAATGTTAATGTTCAGGGCAAGATATTAGACTTAGTCCTTCACAATTCTGAAATCGTCTGTACGGTTGAGGAAGCTGAGGAACTGAGTCGCCGCGATAATTATCATCCCCCACTTGAAATTACATTGAAATATACTAAGCAATTAAACTTAAAAGAAAACAATGGATTCAGGTATAGGTTCTATAAAACGGATTTTATTGCCTGTAACGATGAATTGGCTCAAATACCTTGGGAAAATTATATTCATCTGAGTTGTGACGACTTTCTTTTGAAATTTTATAATCATCTTTGGGAGGTAATCGAAAAGCATACCCCACTATCTAGATCAAACAATTCATGGCCCTCGTGGTTTTCACGGTCTTTAGTAAATATTTTGCGTGAAAAAAATAAATTCCATTACAAATATAAAAAGTATCGTAACCCACGTGATTATGATACATTTTCGCTGTTAAGATCAAGAGCTAAAATTGAATTTAATAATTGTTTTAAAATTTATTTGGATAGAACAGAGAAAAATATTAATGCAGACATTAAAGTGTTTTGGCGATATACTAAGTCAATGGAAAATACAAAGGATTTGCCAAATCAAATGAGGTACGACTCTGAGGTAGCGACCAATGGAACCGATATTGCTAACTTATTCGCCAAACATTTTGAATCTGTTTACAATTTACCATCCTCTAACGTGTACAAACCTAATTTTCCCCAACATCATACCAGTATTTCCTCTATTATTATAACAGAACATGATGTTATAACCGCTATCGAATCCCTGGACGTAAAAAAGGGTGCGGGACCAGACGGAATACCTCCAATATTTGTAAAAAATTGTGCAAAATCATTGGCAAAACCCCTATGTCTAATTTATAACGAAAGTATAAGCTCAGGTACCTTACCTACGTTATGGAAAATTGCAAAAATTGTACCCATTTTTAAGTCTGGTAGTAAAACTGATATAAAAAACTATAGACCAATTAGTATACTCAGTTGCTTTGCAAAATTGTTTGAAAGTCTAACATATAAACACATATACTATCATCTCAAACCAATAATCAGTAGTCAACAGCATGGTTTTGTCAAAGGCCGATCAACGACTACTAATCTTCTGACTTATGTTCATGATTTGAATGTGGCATTAAATAAACACGTTCAGATAGATTGTCTTTATACAGATTTCTCTAAGGCCTTTGACAAAGTGGACCACAATATTCTCTGTCGTAAGGCACACCACCTAGGCATTCATGGCACCCTATTACGTTGGCTTTCCTTCTACATAACAAATCGATCACAGTTAGTTACAGTCCAGGGATTCGACTCTATACCCTTTGTATCTACATCAGGCATTCTACAAGGATCCAATTTAGCCCCGCTATTGTTTATATTTTTTATTAATGACCTTATTGAATCTCTTACTTGTAATTGTATTGCCTATGCCGATGACCTCAAAATTTATCGCGAAGTAGTTTCTAATGACGACGCATTAAAATTACAGAGTGATATTGACAAATTGCAAACATGGTGAATAAAAAATAATATGACACTTAATATTAAAAAATGCCATATAATCACATTCACTAAGAACAAAGATCCTGTACAATTTTCATATAATATTAACAAAATAATAGTAAGTCGTCAAAATGTAGTAAAAGATCTAGGGGTATTTTTAGACTCAAAATTAACTTATACCTCTCATTATAATTACTTGGTTGCAAAGGTTAATAGAATTTTGGGTTTTATTAGTAGAATTGTTAAACCCTTCAGGCATCCTGATTGTATCATCGTATTATACTATACTCTTGCCAGAAGTATCTTAGAGTACAATATGATCATTTGGTCACCTTATTATAACAATCACATTGATAGATGGGATGCATTACAAAGGCGTTTTTTACGTAACTTAAGCACTAAGTTTGGTATGAGGCGCAAATTACCAACCTATCAAGACCGACTTACCTCCTTAAGAGTAAATACGTTACAATCTAGACGTTCTATCCAAGAACTAACTGTGCTGTATAAAATCTTCAACAAATGGGATGTTATGGATTTACTGAGCCATGTTTCGCTGAGAGTTGGGGGTAGTAAAAGGTTGCCAAAATTGTTTGATGTATGTACCAGTTTGTAGTAACAATGTCACTTATAATGATCCGTTGTTTCGTATGTGTAGAGCTTACAATGAAACATGCAATGATTTAGATATATTTTATCAACATTTACATGCTTACCTGAAAGTTGTATTAAAAAATAATCTATTGTTGTGATTTATATGTAATTGTAATTATAAGTTTGTGTTAACCTACATAAAAGATACAAATTTAAAGATAAAAGATTTATATATTATTGTTATAATAATACGAGTAACTGAGAATGCTGTGCGTAGCAATTATCTGTGTGCAGTTTTAATTATGCTTTATTTAGTTTATAAGTTGAAAATGTTATGTATTAAATTGTATGCTGTAGCTGTGCCAAGTAATAAATAAATAAATAAATAAAATAAATATATTATGTGTGAATTTTGATGATTTTTACATACTCTTTTAAACAAAATTTGATGGTTTTTGATAATTCAACTAAGTTTATAAAACACGTATCGGTAGTCAAAGAAACCATTTTACGATGTTTTTGAAAAAAAATGTAAATAGACAAAAATATATGATGAAAGTACCCCTATACCATTCATTTAAAACATATTATCCCGCAATGTTCTAATCTCTCCTGGCCGCATTGTGCCACAACAATAGCGACACAAAGCCGGCAAACAAAGCTAAGGGCAATGTGTCAGCATCACCTGTGCGATGAAAAGTAGGACAAATTATAAATTAAAACAAATCGTTTTGTTTTTTTTTTTAGCAAGCATTTAATATCTTTTTTCTTATTATTGTTAAAATAGTTAGTAGTTGGTTCAGTTAATACAATAGTTTCGAATGCATGTTTTTGATATACACTAAAATAAAAAGTTACATTCAGCAAGGTTTTTCCGATTAAATAACGTTTATTTTTGCTGATGGCGTTCTTAAATTTCAATAGCAAATTACGACTGCGTTTATTAATCGCACTGCATAACTTTCATAGTGCAAAAGTTATGCAGTGCATGAATAAATATTGGATTTTGATTTTTCAGACTTTCAAATTAAAATCACCTGGTTTTTGTAAACTTGCTAGGATGCATTATAAAAAATGCTTATTAAAAAGTATGGTTGTTATGTTATGTTATGTACAAAAGTACAACAGAGCTGTATTTGAAATACCCGATAAAGATATTAGGAATATTTTGCACCCTTCTCCAATTTTGTTTCTTTGCATGCTTAGCGGAGCAAAAACTCTTTGTGTAAACGTATCGCAGTGAGTGCGGTCCATTTGTTTACGAACCAATGAAGCAAACATAACGAAAACTGAAAAAATATCTGTTAAAGGTTTGATGGAGATTGATTTATAGAGACAATATAATAACTTCGCATACATCTAAAGAGGAATAGATTCATTTTATTCAGACAATTCAAATCCAATAACGAAATAAACAATTTTAAAGTAGCAAATTGCTTTTGAATGTAATAGCAATTAACTTTTCTACAGAGAATTTACAACAGTCTTATGACTTTTCTCATGAAAAGAACACTGATTATTCAGCTGTACATAAGCAACGGAATGAATTGTCAAAAAAGTAGAACGATTAAGACACAATATTTAACTTGTCAGCGAAAACTGAGAGTAAAAAAACAATGATACTGGCCTTCTCTACTTTTCGCTGCGGAAGCTCAAGATAAGCTGGTCTTTTATTGTGCGTTCCATTAATAGAAAAATGTTTTAAAGTAATTCTGCTAGGAATCTTAGAAATCTTAAAAAAACCCATGAAGATATTTTGTTTTTTTTTTTTTAATTTGGACATTAAATAAATACTTATACCTCTTTAACATAACTTTTATTTATCATGCAATGAGAAAAACTATTCAAAACAGCTTTTGAACGAGCTTATAAAAATACTGGATAAATTGACTCAAATTTCAAATTAAAATAAAACTAATTGGGTCTTAATTTTCTGGCCCAAACAAAGCCCGGTACAGTTGAAATTTGAAACTTATGGTTGGTCAACGAAGGTATGAATTTAATGAGCAGTTAATTGTTTGGCGATCTTTTGTAAGGTTTGAAATAACTATTATTTTAAACGTATAAACTAAATACTAATTTGACTCGTGGTTTGGTGACATCGTTTTACTACAATCCGTTTGAATCAGGAGCGGCTTTATTGAAATATAATTCCGACCTTTGAAAGTGTTTTTCACACTCACAAACTGCTTTTGATGCTTCACGAGAATGTTACTAAAGCTCTAACAAACTAATACCGGGAGCATCTCACGGTACCTGCCTGGGTAAATACCCACAGGTACAGACAGGCGCTGTATTAATTTTCTGAAGCTTGAGATATCGATATCCGATCTAGAAAAGCAGTTTATTTCTTAAAATCGTTGAATGACATCCGGAAATTGAATATATTTATTTGAAAATAGGAGTTTACTCTGATTTTATAAAAAATTAACTTATTTGTTCTTTGGAATGAAATGCTTAATTTATTTATAAATTGTTTATGAAGTCAAAGTAAGGGCGTCCCCGCCAAAAGTCAAAGCTGAAAATGGTTATCTTTTATGCTAAAGTAAGAGCTTGTTAACCACACCGTTGCATTATTCTACAGAGCACATTCTAATGTCATGAAATATTTACCCGGCAGCTAAATTGTTACTTGATAACACTTAACAAACCAGAACTGAGTTCCTTAGAAGCTCAATATATCAGAAGTAGCCAATTAGTCGAGGCCTTCATTTTGATGTGATCGCCATACTGACAAATATAACTGACGGATTGTTAAATGTGTGGTTCACCCCTAAACTAAATGTTTACCTTTTCAAAGATTTATGACATTTGTTGTTAGATAGGATCAAAGAAAAAGGGTTTACCATGATGAATATTATGTATTAAATTTTTACATTTATTTTCACTTTATCCTGATACAAAATTCCTAATTTTCTAAATTGAAAGGCAATTCATTATTATAGAGGTTTTATTGACGGATAAAAAAAAGTATAACAATTTTTTGCGTAAGTTCACAATCTACTCAGTGTTATTTTAAAGTTATATAGCCCATAGGCATGTAGGCCGTAGGCAATCCTGCTGTTTAAAATAAAAGCAGTGATCTACGCCTGTCGGGCAGATGCATGATCTTAGCCTTTGTCCGATCTCTTCTTGATTTGTTTCTAATAATTCTTCTTTATTAATAATAACACAGTACACACTAGTCTAAAGTATATAAAACCAATTTGTGCTCCATTGCAACCACATATTATGACCAAAGTAGGATCAGAGAACTATGATAATTTATTTTATTTAATTAAGAAACAAACGGTCGCTTACAGTCTAGGTAAAAAATAATTGAGTTCAGATTTAACCTATAGTTCTCTTAATTTAAAACAGACAACAAACAACAAACTTAACTCTAATAACACAAATACAAAAAACAATATGTAAATATTTTTTTAAACTTATCAAAATTAGAAAGCATGAATCCCAGAAAATACACGGAAGTGATTCTAAACGTAGGATATAATAATATGATCGTAGATATATGATAGTGTAATACCATTATATATGATTTGTATTAAGCGTATTTTACAAAACAAAACAGCTTACTACATAGATCCAGGTGGCTTTCGGCAACAGCGCCACGAGCTTTGCCGCGTGATTATTGATTACTTGCAATTTCTGTACTTTACGCGCGTAGTGTAAACTTAATCGTAGTCATCATTAAAACATAAAAATACTACCTACATTAAACTTCCTACAGAAGATTATTTTATGAAGAACATAAAGTGTATAAAGTAATTAATGGGAATCCAGAGTACAATTGAATAAATCAAATTTTTCCGCATTCTTATTAAGCGTAGTGATGCACGCAAAGACACGAATGACTCAGTATCTTGGGGTGCTCTAGTTTTCAATCAGCACTTCGATCACGTTAACTGCTAGACAGAGTTTTCTTCTAATCCTCAACTCGTTATAGCGGACCTTGTCTAGGATGAGTAGGGTCGGGTACATTAATGGGTAAAATGGATACACTCTGTGTAAGCGATGATATACCTAATACCTAATAAATTTATTTTGGACCTTTTTTAGCATTTGTTTGTATTTCGCTTCATGAAAGCATTGAATTCGAGGAACAATAGCACAAATTTTTAGAAACAACTAACCCCCGCAAGACAAACCCTAAGCTTCTGTACGCTTTCTTACAGCACTCTGTAATGTGTTCTATAAAAGAAGAATAATAATAAAAACCTCTTTATCGGCACTAACAAAACAAAAACAAAATACAATAATAAACTTTTAAATTAACAAAAACAAAGAAATTGACAATGTAGACAGCCTTATCGCTTAAAGCGATTTCTACCAGGCAACCCTCTATACACAATGAGAATTTGTTTTTTAATTTATTTATTTATTACAAATGAGACATAATTGGACAAACCTTTTAAAGAGTTAAGAATGTATATATAAATTAGTATACTATAATGAATAAAAACTATAATATTATACATACATAATGAGTAAGCATAGATAAATATTATGTATAAAAATAAGTAAAGTTAATATATAAATGTATAAAAAGTAATGTTGGATAAACTTGCAGCTAATCGTTAGGAGGGCGTGTGTTAGAGCTTAGATCTGCGGAGAGCCGTGTTCTTTGCTTTGATAATGTCCCAACTAGCACATTAGTAATAATTGCAGCTAAGTTTATGACTCAAAGTTCTATATCGGTGCTATTTGGGTAAAAATTACAACTTCTTACTGCATAGGAGTGATAAATATAAATAAAGTCTATAAAATGGACTATGGGTTCCAAATTTCCAATTAATACCACCTACAGGCTAAAGTTGAGCACCTTACCACTGTTGTACCACTCTAAGCTACAGTGTGAGTGTGAATTGCTACTTTAAGTGGTAATTTATACCTGTAGTGCATCTTATAGCTACAAACGAGAAGCAATAACCACCATTACGCCCAACATTTCTAAAAGGAAGCAAAATCAACTCTTAAACCACTGGGATATCTAGAAGGATGATAAAATGAGCCTTGATGGCATCATTGGTTCTTATAATTTTTTTCTGAAGTTTTAGAGGAGGGTTCCGTAGAAAGTTAAATATTTTTTATTGTGAAATTTACCCAAGGTTTAACTTGTGAAGGTTTACGATGTCTTAATTATCTCCCTTCGTTATAAAAACAAAAGATATAACTACGGGATACATTAATAATTCTATTAATATTATTATATTACTTTAATTATTATAAATTCATTTTCATCTGATAATCAATATTTAGAACACAATTTGCTTTTTTTTTAAATTTATTTTGCTTATACCCTAATGACACGTTAGCCATAATCAATATTTTACAATGCACATTCAACTTTTGGAATCAATATGAAAATAAAAGTAATTAGAACTCAGAATAATTAGATTCATATATTATAAATTGTGTTCTGATGTTGGACCGACAAAGGGAAATAAAATAAATTTTTAACAGCTATCTGACTTTTATTTAGAACTAAATAATTAGGTTATTACTTTTACAAGAAAACAACCATATTTGTATTATGTTGATCTAAAATAATATTTCACTTATAAAATTCTTAAAAGACAAGTGCTTCTGTAGTTTTTGTGCCTGTTGGATTTTAACGAATTATTGTATAATATATGATCAAACGAACTTACAAAAGTGAAGTTCGATCGATATTATATGAATTGCTTCATTCGAATATATAGTTAACAACGTAGTACTCCTACCCTACAAGGCAACTTCGCACGTTTAAAAAAATATAATTTAATTGACTTTTACAACTACCCACCCTGCCATCCTCTACCTGGCCTCTGTTACTTAGCGTCATTCTTTTAGAGTTGATCCAAAAAAAAAACTGAAACTCTTGGGCGTTGGGAGGGGGGTGTTTATATATTCGAATGAAGCAATTCATATAATATCGATCGAACTTCACTTTAGTAAGTTCGTTTGATCATATATTACATTTCATTGCTTCATTCTTCATATATAGTTGACAACGTAGATGTTTAAAGACTTAAATGTTTCAGGTTTTTGGCAAACAGGTAATTAAAAATAAAGTCATAAAATAAAGTACAACATACTTATTTATTGCATGATTTCTGTTTAACAGTCTTGATTTTAATCAACTAAAAGTAAAAGTAAAAAATAAACTAATTAGGTCATATTAGAGTTACAAACAGAGCTTGCGAATGTATTTATTTCTAGAAGTGGTCGACAATAATATTTTGCATAAGTTTGAGATGTTGCTGTCCAGCCAGCAGCTTTCCTGATAGCCTCTACGGAGAGGCCTGCGCGACCAGCGCTGGACGTGGCGGCGTGCCGGGTGCTATGCGCGCTGAACGTCGCCACGTCCACGCCGCTCGCTTGAATCATTTGCTTAATCCATCTGCTGATAGATTGCGCAGAAGGACACTTATAGGGCTTTTTAAAAGTCAAGAATAAGTAAGCTGCTGTCTGGGGTCTTATATTTTCAGTAACGGAAAGATAATCTTTAACTATAGTAGCTGGACAAATGCTGGGTTTATCAATAAAATAGGGAAGATTTAATGTTGGCGGTTCTCGACCTGGAGCAGATGTTTTTACAATATCTGTGATGACAATTTCTACACCATTAACTGTAAACTTAATATTACGAGTTTTTATTAAAGACAGGGTTTGCACCCTATGACCGGTGCAAAGAGCTAAAAGGATCGCTAGTTTCTTTGTAAGTTTCTCTATTGGAAGTGTTTGATTAGGGTACCAGTTAGATATTAAATCAAGCACTACTTGAGGGTCCCACGTGCTAGTGTACTTTGGTATGTTAGGTCTTATTTTAAATGCGCCTTTTAACAACCTTTTAATGTTATCGTCTGTTCCAACATTACTTCCTAAGAGTAGCGATAGGGCAGATCGATGGGAATTTAAAGATCCATAGGCAACTCCCTTATCAAACTGTTCCGATAAAAAACTTAAAATGAGGGAAATACATACTTGAAATGGATTTTCATTATGATTTAAGCAAAACTGCCACCATAGCTTATATGTAACATTGTACTGAGCCACAGTATTATTAGACAGAGAAGCTATCATGAGATCGAGGGCGGAGGACGGTGTCCCTCGCTGGATAAATGCGAGCCGCAGAGTACTGCGGCACCCAGGGTAAGCGTCTTGTGGAGTGGATGTTTGTCTCTGGAACGGGAATGCAACAGATTTTTATTGGGGTTTAAAACTATTAAATCACTTGACAGCATATTAATTAACTTAGGATACCAGGCTTGAGAAGGCCAGAGTGGGAAAATTAAGATACCCCTAGCTTTATCGGATATTATTTTATTAAGACACTTTAAAATCAACGCAAATGGCGGGAACGCATAAAAGAAAAGGTCAGCCCAACTAAAGGTAAAGGCATCAATCCGCACGGCGTCTGGATCAGGACGCCAAGATACATATTTTAAACATTTGGCATTAGTACGAGAAGCGAACAAATCAATTTCTGGGGTACCGAATTTTTCAATAATTGAATTAAACGCTGTACTTGATAATTGCCATTCTATATCTGTGTTTAATTTTCGAGATTCCTCGTCTGCTATTGTATTTTCTTTAGTATTTATATATGATGCAAAAATCCAGATGTTTCTCTTCTCGCACCATTGCCAAATTGATCGTGATAAATTATTCAAATGAGGAAATTGAATACCACCCATACGATTTATGTAACTTATCGCTGTTGTGTTATCAACCCTTAATAATATGGAACAATTTGACTGATTGGAAGCGAAACTTTTTAATCCGAGAAAAACCGCAAGCAGCTCTAAGTAATTAATATGAAATGTAAGTTCAGAATTTTTCCAGCCACCATTTCTTCTTTCACCGTTACAAAAGGCACCCCAACCAGTTCTAGAAGCATCCGTGAATATTTCTAATATATAGTCCTCTGTTTTAATCGAATTATATGCAATGGGAATATTTGTAATCCACCAATTTAAATCTTCTAATATATTATTAGGTAATATAATTTTTCTATCAAAATCATAATATTTCTGTATAGCAAGAAATTTTTCTCGTTCTAAAATCTTAATATACATCCAACTATACTTTACTGCGGGGCAAGCCGATGTAAGTGTCCCTATAAGTTGTGCAAACTCTCTGATTGTACAAGGTGGTAACTTTACAAATTTTGTAAGTAAATGTTTTATGCCAATTCGCTTTTCAATAGGTTCAATAGGCACTATTGTTAGATTCGAAGAATTATACACAAAACCTAAGAACTTGCAAGTTTTTTGAGGTTCTATAGAACTTTTTGAGAAATTAATAACAAAACCTAACTATTGCAATAATTTAATTGTTGTTGTTAAATTATCAAGACATTGCTGGTAAGTATTCCCAATGCATAAAAAATCGTCAAGATATTGAACTGAGCTGTAACCCTTTTGTCTTAAATAGGTCGTTACCTCTTTTATTATCTTTGTAAACGTTCTAGGTGCTACCGATAAGCCATAAGGCATAGCCTTAAACTCGAAAGTTGTTGTGTTACCGTTATCGTCCTCGAATTGAAAACGTAAGTATTTACGATGATGTTTAGCAATAGGTATTAATAAATATGATTCTTTTAAATCTATGGTGGTCATATAGCCATTATACGGAATTAAGCTGGAAGCCGTTCTGTAATCTTCCATCTTAAAATGTTTATGTTCAATAAATCTATTTAATGATTTTAAATTTAATATAAATCTTTTCTCGCCATTAGATTTCGGGGCAAGAAATATTCTTGACAAAAATTGATCATTACGTGATGAACACGGATAAATAGCTCCTAATTTTATTAACTTTTTAATGGCTATTGACATATCTAATTTTTCTTTTAAAGATAAATTATTTTTAGGAACTACGAATTGTTTTGGTAATTGAGAAAAAGGTATAGAAAACCCGTTTCCAATCCAACCGAGGACGACACTATTAGATGTAACCTTTAGCCATTCTTTATAAAAATATTGTATACGGCCAGCATGTACCTGATCTATTGATGGGGCGGCGGACGTGTTTTGTTCAGGTTCGAGGGCTTCCCTTGAAAGCTGGACACATTCTTGCGCACTGCAGGGGGCTGTCTTCTCAGGCCTCCGCGCCCCCCCCTGTTCGACTGGTAACGCGAAGGACCTGCCCAGTTTTCCTGGAAGCGGGGTCTCGGTGCTGATGTTGGAAAAGATACCTTTGGTATGGCACTAGCCTTTTTAATTAGTATACCTTGTTTTTGAATGGCCCTAGTGGCTTTTATCTTTTCAGATAATGTCGAACCGAATAACCAACTGTCTCTCTCTGTATCTTTAATCATATTGAAAAAGGTTTTGTCAAGTCCAGGAGTAAGCATTTTTATCCGGGCTTGAGTTTCAACATAGTGTAAGTCCGTTAGAATACGGCATCCATCGCTAAGCAGCTTTATGGCCCGTAGCTTATCGTCACCAGGAGGGACATTGCTCTATTTACCGCTGTTATGCCATAACCTAGTTGTTGTTGAGCTGCTTCTATTTTTCTGTCGCAGTTTCGCGTCATATCGGTGACAGCTGCCGACAACTCTGGATTAAGTTTTGGCGCTTGTAAAAGGGTGCAATTAGCAGGGATTCGGTACTCTTTTATTAAACTGTCTTTGCATTCTTTTGACATACCTTTCTTAAGAATAGGTTGCCATCTTTGTGCCAAATTTTCATGGATATTTTCACCCAACTCTGGCGTATCATCGCCACCGTCTCCCAACGCCAATAAAATATCCGGATGCAATGGCACCTCCGGGTTCTCAGACGTGGTGGCGACATTCGTTTCCAAGCCCTCATTTAATATATCTGTGGGTAACGGTTCATCCGGTTCCACTACTGCATTCGGTTGGGTTGCAATAATATCGGCCTCTGAAATCATATAATATTATATGATTAACGTTGGCATAACAACCAAAATTACCATCGTGCTATCTCACGGATAGGCCCCCGGCATAAATGAATAGTAAATTAGTTAACGACCTCATGTAAGGTGCGTCATGTACCTTCGTGTTGACTCTCGGCCAACCCCCAGGTAAGTAATGTTCAATTTCTAAAATTTTAACTTTAAAGGTGCCGTACAACAGTTTAGAATCAATATAATATGTATATCTATGCAATAAGACTATAAATTTTTAACTCTAAAAACAACTAAATAAAAATTACGAAGATGAATATGTCGGCACTGATAAAATATTTAATTACTTACCATTGTTATCGGTTTCCGATTCGGAAGATGAACATAAACGTTCTCGATTTCTTTTACGAACTTTTTGTTCTAATCTACGAATTTTATTTTGATAGTGTTGTAATTTATCTTCAATTTTGCGTTTAGGCATATTTCAGATGCACATCAAGTAAAATAATTATAAAAAGTTAAATACTAAAGTGATTTGAAAGTATTCGTGCAAACGTTACCACGCACGGAAAAAGAATGACGCTAAGTAACAGAGGCCAGGTAGAGGATGGCAGGGTGGGTAGTTGTAAAAGTCAATTAAATTATATTTTTTAAAACGTGCGAAGTTGCCTTGTAGGGTAGGAGTACTACGTTGTTAACTATATATGAAGAATGAAGCAATGAAATGTAATTTTCGGTGCTTGGCTCTGTGACAGTGTTTGGTTTTCATGGCAAAGTATTGTATGCTGCATCTGTAGTTCTGTTCAATAGCTGAAATGAAAATATAATTGTATTAAAATATATAATACTTAACCAATATTGAGTGTATTACATTATGTTCATCCAAAAAAAGGTTTTTGTATTGTCAATTGAGCCCTAATATAAAGTAAATAAAATTCACTCCTATGGCCCTTCTCTGGACCACTTAGTTATAAGAAAGGTGATTTTTAGCACTTTGAACAGCAAAAATTGAAGTAAGTGGGTGAAAATTATTACCTATAGTAACAAAACGATTCGCCATCTTTAATGGAATGTTTTTATGAAAATCTAACCTCTAATTTACATTATTTTTACTAAACATGTTTTTGTTATAACAAAAGAAGTAATTTTACAACTATACTACGTAAATTCACTATAAATACTTGTTATACCAATTATATTCTCGGTCATTTTTATTAAAACTACTATAACCTATTTTATTTACACTGTTTTTTGTAGAAATTCTCATGAAATCAATATGGCGTGTAAATTAACTTAATAAACATATACGCATTTTGCAGTAAAGTTAAGATCCCACTTAATTTTTCAGTACAGATATAGCAAATAGTTCAATAAAAGTATTTGATACTTAAAATTATGTTTTGTTATTTTTACTTAAAAACTGTCACACTCCATTAATATTCTCAACATTGCAACTACAGAAATGAAACGTACGTATGAATGAACAAAATCTTATTTGCACCTTTAGTCACAATATGATAAGCTCTAGACCTGCTATGCGATGTACCACTTAGGGCCATATCTGTTGCATAAGGGGTCTAGAGCAGGATAAAGACCTTATCCTTAGCACCTTAAGTTGCAATATGATACGCTCTAAAGCTTATTCGCAACCATTTGTGCTACTAGGGGTTATTAACGGCTAAGAGAAGTGCGGGTTTGTCTTGTCAGGTTCCACAATGTAGTGCACTTTTGTGCGCAAAGAAAAAGACCTGATATGTGATGGTCATTGAAATCTCACACTGAAAAATACTATTTGCTCATTTTCACATATACGTAAGTAGCTCTGAGAGTAAAAACCCTTAAAAAATACAAAATGGCGTATTATGAAATTGTACATTTTGTACAATTTCATAATACGCCATTTTGTGTTCAGTGAAATAAATTAACGAAATTAAGTCATTTTGGGCAACACGCACTCATTATACTAACAGCTTCTAAACAAAACAAGTGGCTAGTAATCACGATTTAGTCATGAAGTTATTACTTAAGTTTGTATTTTTGTAGTGCCAGCAACAAGAAGTGATATGATAATACATTAAAAAAGGGTCATAAATATCTATACAGGGACCATAAAATTATACCAATGACACTTTTGCTTTCTCATACTTATGAACAATTTTATGAATGTCTGCTTGTATGTTTCTTCAGTGTCAAAGAGTCAGTAGTATTTCACCTGCAATCAAACAAAAATACCGCCATTTACTAACCAAAACACGAAACAAATAGAAAACCAAATGAGAAAAATTGAACAAAATAAGATAAAACCTATTTTAATAACTCTTTCTAACAATAATACTTTTTTCGTTATGTTGGTAAGTGATCGCTTTCTTTTGCCCGACAAAATAATTACTTCCAAGCCGAATGTGCCGAGCTTATATAGCTATACGGCCTGTGGCGTCCCCAGACGTGACCTACAAAGAATGAGTTTATCTATTCAGTAAACATGCTTGATAAAAGTAAGATCACGATATGATTAAATATCACTGTAGGTTATACGATTATTATAGTATATAAGCTCCTTCTTTTAAAAAATAAATAGTCACTCAACATGTAATCGTGTTTTGATTTATAACCCTTTTCCTGGTCGTAATAACTGGTGACCCCGACGCTAGTCACGCATCCGACGCAAGAAGTTTGAGGACCCGCCCGAAATACAAAGGAAAATGGTTTACGTTCTCCAGTCACTTATATGTGATAGCATGTAAATGGTGTTAAGTTAACTATGTCTTCTGTAGTAAAACTGTATAATTATGTACATTGTTTGTTATCCAAAGAAAATAAAATAAAATAAAATAAAATAAAAAACAAAGCTGTTACATCGGAACCTGATGTTGCCGCCATAAGCATATCGGAACGTATACCACGCTTCTGGCAAGACCAACCAAAATTATGGTTTACCTCATTTGAAGCTATAGTCGCCACCCAGAAACAAGGAGATGACTACAAATATAATCTGGTAATCGCAAACTTATCGAAAGAAGAAATACGTAAGGTCAGTGTCGTCATCGTTAACCCTCCGGGACAATATAAAACAATTTTAAGACAAGTTATTGTATTCAATATACCCAAAGCTTTAAGTCCACACTCGGTTACCTGAAATGGTAACTTAAGGCGTTCTTGTTGCTTTGCGTACTTATACCTTATATGTACGACGTTTTGCAGAACAATCCAAAAAAAGATCGACCATCAATTGATCGCAAATATTAAAAGAAAATATCAAATAATTTGGTACCTACGTATATAGATAATGTAGTTTGAATATTAATGAATTTAAGCAAAGTGAAGAAACCCAACGTATCATTTGAGTTTGTTATGATCAATTACTAACGACTTACTTAAGAGACTTAGATGAAAAATTCGCTCAGCAACTTCTATACTGAAGAGCGCGTACTTTTGACGTCATGGTCGTCGCTACAAACATCACGCGTAGCCAATGACGCCGTGCGGTAAGAGTCACTAAAGTATATCGAAAAAATGCTGAATTTGATAAGATTAATTAATTGTCGTGCATACCCTGTGTGAAACTTCTGCGCACGCCACGGGATCTAAACAACCGTTGACTCTTTGATGGCTGATGTACGGCCGTAGACAATATTAAAGTAATCCCCAGACAAACACACCAGCTGTATGGCTCCAAAGTAAGCAGAGCTATGTTATGGATGACCATACATTGTTCTGGATTTTTGTTCAGAATAAACATACATAAATTTTAACCGTGAAAAAACATCTGTGTTCATTTTACACATGAATGTCCGGTCACGGACTCGAATCTATGATCTCCGGCGTAAAAGGCACTACAAACGGCAAAAACCCACTCCATCAACGAAAGTAAGTTAAGCTCTCGTTTCACAATCGAAACCATTCAGCATCCACTTAATGTGATTAATGGCAGGCGCGGCGCAACCTGCCTTTACTCGTGAATAATATAATATAAAACAGAGAGCCAGTTATTATGTAAATCTTGATAACATTAGATTAAGTTATTACCAAGTGGCCCTATGTATTCCATGATGAAGTGGCTGATATTATAATAATAAATAATAAATCTTTATTGCAACAAACACTTTGGTACATAAGTCAAGGTATCACTAGCTTCTGAAATAGGAAGACCTGTGGTACAGAAGCTAGTTTCTAAATTTACATGACACGACTAGGGATTTGGTGAATGTTACAAAATGGACTACACACTAATACAGCTCAGTAACACAGATATGAAAGATTAAAAGAAATTTACATGGAAATATATAGATTTGATAATTTTAGGTTAATATAATTATTATATTTTGGTCTGCGAATACACAGAAGGAAAATATGTCTCACTGCGTGTGTATGTATGTGTGCGTGTGTGTGTTTGTATGTGTGTGTGTGTGTGTGTGTATGTACGTGAAGAAACAGGTTATTAAAGAAAAGAAAAAAATATATATATATAATACACATAACTCTGGTACTATTTATTTTGCTAACAAAGCTTCAGTGTCGTTGCAGTCAAGGGGTTTCAGCAAGTGAATTATTTTGGATTTAATTTGTTGATCGGTATATATTTTACTTTTGAAGATTCTATTGAACTGTTTATATAATACGGGTGCTATGAGGTAATAGTGTCTTTTCGCGTATTATTATCGCACCAGAGTTGAATTGCGATACGTTTAGTTATTGGAACACAGTACATATTTAAATATAAACTAATGCTCATTATTCCTGTCATCATGTGTGTGATGTGTCATGAAAACATCATGGATAGTAAATTATGTTAATTTCACGTCATTAATATTACGTAAGATGAACTGATCAGCGAGCACCGTGCAGTATCACGCGATCGTGTACTCACAATTTGTTAGCTTTAACGCTGCATCGCATTGTTATCGTCATAAGGCTTTTTTGGCAATGAGCGATTGCGCGAGTCTTGTTACGTTTTGTCTTTGAAATCATAAGTTCCATACGAATAGACAGATTTTTAAAGTGTTTTTTTTTTGTTTAATTGCTAAATGAATCTAGAGAGTGTTAAACATGTTTGATGTAAAGCTATTTAAAATGGTTAAAGTTGAGCAATGATCTGCCATCGGTCGTTAAGAATCAATGCGAGGTCATATTGTTTTCTGACGATACTTGCTTCTTATTTAAAATCAAAAGACAAGAAGCTGACTGTCGAGGAGTAAACAAATGCATCTCCAACACAGAGCAGTGGTTCTCAGCTAATAATTTGCTCCTCAATGAAAAAAAAACGAAATGTGTTAAGTTTACATTGCCAAATATCAAACAGCTAAACACAAACATTGTAGTTAAGAGCCAGGAACTGACTCCTGTAAACTCAACTGTATTTCTGGGCATAACCTTAGACGCCAAACTCCAGTGGGACCGCATGTTGATGGTTTAGCGAAAAGGCTTGGCTCTGCCGCATATGCTGTTAAAAAAATTAGACAAATTTCAAATGAAACAACTGCTCGATTAGTGTATTTTGGTTACTTCCACAGCCTCATGACATATGGTATTCTGTTGTGGGGAAGTGCTGCCGACATCGATACTATATTTATTCTGCAGAAAAGGGCTGTTCGCGCAATCTATCAGCTCGGTCCAAGGGTGTCACTTAGAAGTAAATTTAAGGAAACAAATATTCTTACCTTCCATTCACAATATATTTTAGAAAATTTAATGTATGTAAAAACGAACATAACCTTGTTCCAAAGAAAAAAAGATCTGCACAATGTTAACACAAGAGGAAGAAATATGCTGGCAGCTCATAATAGTAGGCTTCATAAAGTCACTAACTCATTCATGGGTCAATGTATACGCTTTTATAATAAGGTTCCTGAGGATATCCAAGGTCTTCCTATTGATAAATTCAAAGAAACTATAAAGCAGAAGTTATGTGCTAAAGCATATTATAAACCATTTGATTATTTGGCTGATATAAGCCCTTGGGTATAATCCCCTCATTAACAGGATTGTACTAGTATTTGTAACAAAGCATGTGTAATGTGTCCGTATGTTCGATGAGTTCTTCGTCCCGATGAATATCTAAAGCGTCATTGTCACTAAAGTACGTCTTCTTATGGTGGCGTCGGGTGACGGGTCGCTCACTTCCCTCTAATATGGTTGAGGAGGGCGATGGCTGGATCCCGCGTTAACCCGTGAACGGGTGCCGTTTGAGGGTGTTCGTCGTTTGGATACTTGGGGGGAGGGAGACTTGCCGAGCTGACAGATGCAGAAAAGGATAATTTTGTGTAGACATAAACAGACTCTGTAAATTTATTTTGAAAAAATATACCCGTGAAGTTTCTTGCCAGTTCTTCTTCAGGAGGGTTTTTTCGAACTGGTGGTAGAATCATGTTTTATTTGACGTCAATAAGAACAAGTGATTGTCAATGTTGAGAAATAAATATTTCATTTCATTTCATTAATAGATTTTTCATTTTTACTTATTTATGAAGTTTGAACTAATGTACCATAGCTCCAACGACTTTAGTGACACGCTATTTTCGACACACCTGCAGCTGTATTGTGAGACCACTGAAATAACAAAATTCCAAAATCGAATTCCCCAGATTTCAGTTTAGCTTTAATATAAGTATGTATAGTTATCTAGCTTTTTTAATGTACTGCTTTAACACACTGTTCTTACACAAATTCTTACAAAAACACAAATATTTTGCACACACATCTCACACATACTGTCACACTCACTCTTCACTCTACACACAGAGAGGACACAGTACTCACAAACAGTAGTATTCTTATTTTTTCCTTTTAATTCCTTTTAATATACATTTATTAACTTTAAAATAATTTTGCGCTTAACAATTGAAAACAGTAAACGCCGGTGGTTTGAGGCGCTGCCGGCTTCAATACAGGCTTGTAGCTTAGTTCTGCAGCAGATGCTAATGAACGAACGCTTTGCAATTCTTTACATTTAACTTATATAACGTAGTGCTAAACATTGTGAAATCATATTTGTGGTTGAAATAAATTATTATTAATATTATTAATTAAAGGGAAGTTTAAAAGATGAAGCGGTGAAAAGGAAAGGGTGAATAACATCTGTTGAATTTTTAAAGTTACAACCATTTTTTTATCCTGTAACGTTGTGTGACGAAAGACCGAACGATATTTCCTTTTTGGCTTTTATTTTACTGGTCTCGCTAGTTGACTAGTAGTTACAGGCACTAATGACTTCGCTTGGAGACAGTGATATCGGGATCGCGTGCAGTGCCGCCTGACCTGAATCTATCAAATGAGCGAACAAAGACATATCATCAGGCCATGAAACTACTTTCATGTAAATTATTTTATTTAAATACATGCTTTAGTCAAAACCGCAGAAATCATTTTAAAACATTTACTGTTTAAAGGATACTTTTGGAAAATGCGAAACAATCGTTATTTGAATAAAATCCGGAGATATTTTCTTATTTTTCTTTGTGCTGTACCTTCATTTGTGAACAAATCCTAGCCAGTGCCACTAAATTTAATTTAAAAACACACATACTTAAACTCATTTATATATAACGTCAGTATATGAAATGAAAAACATACGAAATAGATTTATATATAATAAAACCTGTCGTTTCCATATGGTGCCATTCATCATTGAAATCTTCTCGCACTAATAAATTACCAATAGGTAATTGAAATAATTATTGTTTACCTTATTGTTTACTGTCCGGTGTTTTAAAAGAAGAATCGCTGTCGGGATTAAGTAAATTCAAATATTTCTGTATGAGTATGCATTTATGATCAATAATTTTAAAGATAAATCCTATTTTAATACACTAAGATATTATTCCTTCATTTGCTCGAAATTAAGCAATAAAATGGCAATCCCTCAACTTACTCTACATGAATATGCTACATTTTACATAATGTCAGCTATGTTCACGTATCTGTTCTCCCGTTATTTACAGTGCCTTGAAAAAAATACTCATAAAGTAATAAGCCTTAAACTTTTGCCATTAATGTGACATTTGAACAATTATTCTAACAAAAAAAATTACAGTCTGCACAAAACTCCTCTTGGTAATAAAACAATACTTATATGAACTATGTTATGACAATAAAGTAACAATTCATAAGAATAAACCAAATGGTCATTATGTTTCGAGTTTTTGAAATCAATGTTGTTGTGCACTTGTTTTTTTAGGGCAGGGACTACCAACTAGTTCTCGAGCTAAAGGACTTAGTCCCCTCTTCTTACCTTCGCCGCTCGGCATAGACCATATACTACGATGAAAAGTTCGTTATTTATTGGTAATTTTTTATAGCGTAGTGAAAATTGATTCTTTACATACATTTTGTGGAAGTCACAGCAGACGCGTGGGTAACCCGCACCGTGAGCTTTGCGCTGATAGCCACATAAACTCGTTTGTACTGCCTTTAAACCAAACAAGTGGCACCTGATCCCGAACGCTATAAATAAATTGTGAATTACAATGTAGTGTCGAAAGTACAAATTTTATAAAGTAACTCGATATCACATTACCTGTGTATCCCGCAACACAGCTGAGCCTCGTAACATTGTGGCGGTACAGGAAATATCTTGTGGCGTGTCTGGGATCATTCGGTTTGAGTATAATAAATAAATTCGTGTAGGTCTTTCGACGTTCTCATGAAAAACTAAACTTCTCGTTAAAAAACACCTATATTATTAGAAAAATTACCTATACCTACAAAAGGAGGATCGCCGACGCGCTGTCTACCAAGCGACCTAGTTCGGAAATGCAGATGCAGCATGGCCGTCAATCCCAAATTGTAATTAATATAGACTAATTATATTTGTGCGCTCCATATTCATTTTTCAAACAGGGCAATCTATTAATTTAAACGTGGGGGATTTCTTAAACAGCCTGGCTCCATCTTTATTTATTGCGTAGTTTAAAGCGTAACACTTACGGTTACGAATATAGCAGCAATATGACACTATGTAGTGAAAAAAGAGTAGCTAACTAGTTGAAACCCTGCTCTGGCCACGATACTCATTGTAAAAATTAAAAAGTACAAAATAAACTAGGTACAACTTTAAGAATACATAACATTAACAACAAAATGCCATGTTATTTACTAACATACCTATAGAAGCATCTCTGTCGGCAGTTGCGGTAACTATGTTACGGTAAGATCAAATTTTAATAAACTTTGTCATATCATAATGAAGTCGCGCGTTTACATGTAAACTTTTTTTTTGCTTCTTACTCAGAAATATCCGCCCATGCGAAGACGAGTTTAAAAGCAATTTCCTGTGAGATAAGCCTCTATTAATGTTCACATCTCTGGGCGAGGAGATATTGTAATATTTTTCAAGCAAATGACGTTTTTAACCGCATTTTACAGAATACGAATTGCGTTATTTTTTTATATTTTTTTTCCTGACTTCCGTGCATTTGTATATGAGCTGTATACGTAGTTGTGTATTAGCTAGTAAAGAAGAAGGAGTAAAAAGATGTAACAACGCTACTGGAAGTCGGCTCGGATGTCTTGTTATCGTTTTATTTAGCTTTATACAAATTTACTATGAAAAAAAATTCACTGAGGCTCGTTTAATTTCTATTAAAGTTTCCAGCGCGTTATAACGTCCTACTTTTGAATACGTTGTAAAAATGATATAGCCCCATTAATTAAATACTCCTTTAAAATACTAGATTCACCCAAAGATATACTTTGATTTAATTTATTATATTTCACAATTCACCAGCGACAAACAATCGGATGAATAAATAAACAAACGGGACTAGTACCGTTTGACATGACGTTATTAAAACAATCGTTTTACAAGTAAGTTAAAATACAAGTTTTATAAATGAAAATTCATTAGAACAAAAAGTCTTATAAATGCATTTTTTCATTTCAAATCTTTACATTTACTTTACACAGATAATAGAAAATTTAGTTAAACAAAAGATATATTTTCAGTTTTATTTTATGCAAAACAAAGTTACGAGTACTAAGCTTTCTCCGGCTAACTGATATTTTACCGTTATAGCGTTTGCATTCCTTCGTTTGCATTTGCGGCATTGTGGACTGTGCGATACTACTCTGGATTTTTCTAACTTTTGATCACCTTGGCATTCCTCCCGGTTAACGTTTCTGGCTTCTGCTTCAACGATTACTTGCGCTAGTTTTACACGGATCTCGGATTTTGCTGAACTATTGGATTTGCGTAGTGTGTTCCTGTTCGTTAAATTGTCGGCTACATCTGCGAGACTAGGGATGGCGCAACGTATGCTGTGTATTAACTGTAACATATGTGTTAGTACTTATAACACAGTTCGTCATCACCTTGTTATCGGTTTTGTATGTGTATTCTGGGATTCTCGTAGCTCGCTACATGGTAACCCATAACACAGGCCTTTGCTTACTTTGGGGCCATGTTGTCTGAGGATTTTATTTTAAAATACACACATACCTACATATCTGTGAAAAATCTATGATCTAACTGGATAAAATGAACAGGGGTTTCACTATCTACATTACAATGCCGAGGCTTACTCAACATCAATGAACTCATTTGAAATCGACGTTTTTCATGTCATTTCATTACTGCGATAGAAGGTATGTCTACATTTTAACCAAATGTGAGTTTCCATACATGAATTTCAACATATTTATTGAGAATACTTAGTAATTTGAGGTTTTGAGAGGCTTTTATTTCTTTTGCTTGAAAAAAATAACACATCCGTGATAATCTGAAACTAAAATCCTGAAATGAGCTTCACTTTCGTTTTTCCAAGTTAAAAATTGCCAAGATGTGCTATGAAAATTGATTGAATTTCGAAGTATATTTTTCAAAGTAACTTTTTTTCTGAGTTGCTAAATTGCACTAAGTTGTTACCTTAAGTTTAGGGAATGTAACACTAATTTTTCCGCATCGTTTTAATATTTATACATTAGATCAATAAAAAACAGGCTGACAGGTCATTGCATATATGAAACATGGGCACTGTTCTTTGTGTTTGTCAATTCTCGTATTCCGCGATTCAGCTAAAATAATCAAATTAACTATTCAAGACCTCATATTTTTGAACCATCTACATTTCTGAAATGGCCTTAGCCTTTGCACAACCTGTACAGTATAAAAAAAACAATGAGACGAACGTTTTTAACATAACAAGAAATATTTTGTACAAATTAAATCTACCTTAACACTTGTTTTAAATAACATTCATAAACAATACTCGTATGAATATATTTATTTATAAATCGCCAGCAAGTATAAGACGAAATAATATTTTTTTAAGAAAGATTAATTCAGGACAAAATGTAATAGCAAACTTAAATACTTTTCTAAAAAAGTATTTTGGGGTTCTCCCTCCCTTTATTTTTCTACTCAGAACAAGAACTTTTTTTTGTTCCCCTACCCGTAGAAGACAGGAGGATAAAACATGCTCTGACGTATACTCTGGGACTCGCTCCGAGCCTACCAGAACCACTACCCACTAAAAAAACCCCTGAATGACTTGTGCAATTTTTTGCCACACAGCCTTCATCTGAGCCACGACCAATTGTAGAAAGAGGCCGCGCTAGCGGGGCCCAGAAGAGGTCACCCGCTGGGATTTACATAGTACTGAAGGTGCTCAAAGCACTGAAGGTGAATACATAGCACTGAAGGTGCTCAAAATGAAAAATAAAAATTGAATTAATTCGAAGTTACGTTAGAATTAGAAGTTGCGGCCTCAAGGGCTTCGAGATCTAATGTTAATTGCGTGGTTTCGCCAGTGTGCGCGTTTCTTGGTCTAGCGACTTTTAATTTAGAATCTAAGATAGGAGCAGTATATGAGACTGAATCTCGAACTAGAGGAGTGGGATGAGTTTGGGCGCGTTTAAAGAACGATTCTGAGAGTGTTTTGAGGTGCTACTGCACTGTAGGTAGTTCAAGATCTCTGTGTAGGTCCGCGTTACGCACGTACCACGGTGCGTTTGTGGCCCTGCGGCAAAAGAGATTTTCAACTACCTGCAGTTTGTGCAGGACGGAGGGTTGGGCGTGGGCAAAGATTGGCAAGGCATATGTCATGACAGGTCTAACGCAGACATTGTAAAATGTATGTTTGTTTCTGAAAGACATTTTACTTTTTCTACCTAACATACTATAAGGGGGCCTAAGTAAAAACGTGCGAGTTTCGTTACTCTATCGACGTGAGGTTTGAAAGAAAGCGTCGGTGACGCCTAAATATTTGGCAGTGCGCGTCCAGGGGATGGGAATGCCTTGCATTCTAACGTGGAGATTGTCGGCGATACGACGACGTTTGCAGTCGAAATAAACCGCAGAGCTCTTCTCTGGGTTCACATCGATGCGCCAGTTTTGAAACCATGCACCGAGGGCATTTACAGCCTTTTGGAGACTGGTGGTGAGCCCGGGACTCTGAGGCCTTTGGTGCAAAGGGCAGTGTCGTCGGCAAAGAGGGCGAGTTCGACACCTTTCGGCGGGATGGGAATGTCGTTAGTGTACACTGTGTACAGCCGAGGGGCGAGGACTGAGCCTTGAGGGACTCCAGCCTTTATGAGACGAGGCGCGGAAAGCGTGCCTTCATGTCTTAAACAAAACGTACGATCTTTGAGAAAGGACGTTACTATTCTAACTAAGCGATCCGGTAAGCCTATTTTATAAAGTTTATAAACGAGACCGCTGTGCCAGACTTTATAGAAAGCCTTGGCTACGTCAAAGAAAACTGCGACCGTTTTTTTACGCCACGGATAGAAGCCGTCGAGTATGTACTCGACCATTCTGTCAATGACTTTGCGACTTTTTATAATTAAATCTAAGTAACCAACTCGAAGCGCAGCGCTCTGCATCGCCTCCTTAGTGACATTGAGCCTTTCCACAAATGCCACGCCCAGCAACCTCACTATTCACGGCAACCTACAAATTGTATGTCACAAAGACGCCGAACAACAGAGTTTAAATTGAACGGGATTACTTTTTTGCGAGTAAGGAACTATTCACTAAAGTTTTTATATGAATTTCTCCATCGGATTCAGATTCAAAGTAATTTGATAGCTGACATGTTCAGTTCACAACTAAAAGTGCCTAAAATACAACGGATTTAATTGTTAACTAAAACTCATTGCAGCTATATTTTTGACTTAAGTATAAAGCGAGGTCAACACGTGTTCAGTTAAGTCGTGTCAGTTTAGGAACATAACGATATTTGCTTTACCTCGTTTGTGGAGTATAAAACCCACCTTACACTCTCACACGACCGCTGGAAAATTACATGTTATAAGCGTCAGAGATAATATCCAAATATTAATGTACGAGGAATTATCAAATACCACCTTTTCACCTTTCAGCATCAAGTAGTCAAACCATGCGTGGTATGCTTTTGCTTTAAATAAATGTGAATAAAAACTATAATTTCCTTATTTGTAACCGCTAAAAGAAATCTTAAATTCTGAAACGAAAACTAATTATTATTTCCAATTACATGGCAAGTGCAGATATAACTAAAAAGTTTTGCTTGTTGCTTGCGTGGTCGGCGAGATAACCAGACCATTAATATTCTAATGATCCTTAACTGCAGTCAAATACGCATACGAGGTAATGATAAAATTGCTAACATTTAAAAAATCATTTATTTGTATTATTACATAGGCAGCTTAAAATTTATATATATTTTTTAAATTTGCATTTTTATTTTAATTTAAAATATGATCAATTTGGAGATTAAAGTAGGTCGTGAAAACTCCACATGGGTATAGAAATTTGGAAGTAGACACGCAAGCGTTTATGCTAAGCAGCTTTTAATCAAAATAAGTAGCGAACGATCACGAATGCTATTATTAAAGTCTGAATTAATATGTAGTGCAAAATAAACTGTAATGTCTATAAGCATATTGGATTTTTATCTTTTCCGCTATAATTTTATCAGTTAATTAAAAATCCAACATTATATAAAGCTGTACATAAAATACAGCTTGGCAGATCGAATGTCGTACTCTCTCTTCATTGCAACACAGCTTCTCTATGCATTCAAGTGAAAGTATATCAACTGACGAATCACAAAATCCAGTTCTATATTGTTTATCAGTACATTTATTTCAAGCAGAAGTGGTGAAACCTGCCAGCAGTCGTAAATAATATGTAGTTTAATAAGAGCTGGCACCCGTTATTATGTAAATCTGGATAACGTCTGATTTAGTTATTTACCAAGGATATTAAGTAATTCGATAGACCTGTTATTTCTTATAAGAGAAATACAATATCATACTTAAGATTTATATCTTAATTTTTATGGTATTCCTAATAGTAAATTATAGAATCTAAATGTGGATTAATTACTGAATTTATATTTATAAAATTAAGCCAAATATCTAGAGCAAATAAAGGGTGAGTGGTTGAGGAAGAGATTTCATGATCCTTCATATCTTCATAAACTATACAGAGTAGAGGTTTCTTCTTTCTATTCCAGTAATTATTTTGGCAAAGTGAGCTAAGTGCTGAAACTAATTTTACAGTGATGTTATCAGACCAAGAGAATGCTTTAAGACAGCTTTTGTAGGCAAGATAGAGTCTTCTATTGTTGAAGGGTGGTACACTTAACTCACTTTCCATCACATGAATGGGTGTGCTTTTTATGAAACCTCCTATAGTTCTCATGGCTTGGTTTTGAATTTTATCAAGTCTTGACAGATGAGAATTAGCACAACTACCGTACAAATAACTACCAAAGTCAACTCTACTTCTTATCAAGGATATGTATAACAGTCGAATGTGTGTAGCATGTACACCCTAAGTTGGGCCACTCAGAACTTTAAGTAAGCATAAGTATTTAGAACATTTTTCTGAAATTTCGTCATTGTGTTTTCCCCATAATAAGCTTCTATCTAACCACATACCTAAATATTTAACGCAATCTGTAGACTGCAGAGGCTGATCTTGTACATGTAACATGGGTAACACTTTCCTGCGGCCTCTACTGAAGGTGCAACATTGTGACTTAGTAGCTGATAGAGTGAGGCCTAAGTCTTCTAAAATATAAATTAACGAGTCTAAAGCTTGTTGTAAATTATTTTCACAAAATTTTAAATTTTGATTACTAATATATAAAACAAAGTCATCTGCATATTGGCTGACATAAACATTTTTAATCAAATGACAAATGTTATTTGTTGTGCTAATCCTTGAGTTGTCCACCTACATAAAGAATTATTAGATACCACCTGTCGAATCGAAAGATGCCTTTCACTTAAAAAAGCCCAAAAGTATTTACATATTTTAGTACCTACTTTGAGATCATCTAGTATTTCTACAGTTTTTTTAACAGATATATTATTATAAGCATTTTTAATATCTAGGAAACAGGCAACTGTAGGTATATTTTTGGAATAACCAACTTGGACATAAGTTACTAGTGGAACTAGACAGTCTAAACAGGACTGGCCTTTTCTAAATCCAACTGCATTTGGTGACAATATGCCTTTTTTCTATGTACCATTCTAACCTTTTTGACAACATTAGATGAAATAATTTACATATACATGATATTAATGAAATTGGCCTAATTTTTATCTCATTGTTTTGATTATTATATTTTGAGATAGCTACAATTTTGATCTCTCTCCCTTCAGCAGGTACAGTACCGCTAATAAAGATTATATTAAATATTTTCAGAAGATATTTTTTCACATTGACTGGAAGATTGTATATCATTGAATATGTAATACCATCTCGACCTGGAGAAGTATCTTTTTTTTTTAAACAATTACATAGTTCGTATAGTGTAAAATCAGATTCAAGAAGTGTATTTTATGAAGTGAAATTTGGTGTACAGTTTAGTGCTGTGTCGGCAGCTAAGGACTTAAGTAAATCATTTAATTTATCTGTATATAGAGCTATGTTTAAAAC
Organism: Marasmarcha lunaedactyla; assembly: GCA_923062675.1. Lineage (NCBI taxonomy): Eukaryota > Metazoa > Arthropoda > Insecta > Lepidoptera > Pterophoridae > Marasmarcha > Marasmarcha lunaedactyla. The sequence continues at coordinate 26,705,007 of OV281350.1, forward strand.
CTTTAATCTATCTCATTTTGTTCCACATTTGGGCAGGAGATATTTCATTATCAATAGAACTGCAAAACTTTTGAAAGTTCTTTGATTTTTCTTGGCGTATTTTATTAGAGGTTTCTTTTACCTTTTGTGTTAATATATTCAAATTTTGAGGCGTGGGATTTTTTCAAAAGTTACGTAAAGCTAGTCTCCGTTCTGCTACTAATTTTGAAAAGGAATCGTTCCAATACTCTTTAGGGATAAATTTGTTACAAGGATCAGAACAAATTTTTACTTTAAAGATGTTTTTTTCTGCCGCCAGCTTAACCTTTTTTATAAAGAAATTATACATGTTTTATACGTCATCGCTATATTGACACTCGTTATTTGATAATGAATCAGCTAGAAATTGTCTATACCCATACCAATCAGCTTTTTTAAAGTTAAATTTTTCAGAAAAATTCGTATTATTTTGATATTTTATTGATAATTTTAAAATCAAGTGATCGCTACCAAGGTTTTCATTGAGTACTTTCCAGTCAAACTTTACTGCTACATCATTGGAGACAAATGATATAACTGGTGACGATTTTTGCAATACACCATTAACAAGTTTTACGCGTGTGTGGGATCCATTTTAGAGTACAAAAGCCTGCTTCTATTGACGCATCAAGCAAATGTTTTCCACGTATATTTGTCCTTGTGGACCAATTACAATGATGAGCGTTAAAATCCCCAACAATTAACGTCTTCCTAGAAAATGTCGAGAAAATATCTTCCCAATCGGAAAGTTGCGTGCGAACAGATGATGGGCAATAAATAAGAACTAAATTTTCTAAATCTTTACAATTGAATAATTTTACATGAAGTAACTGAATACCCACGTTGTTAATTTTTAAAGGATTTATACTATCTTTAATGGATTTGTGTTAAATAATAGCTTTACCGCCATATGAATCAATTCTATCATTTCTGAACATGTTGTAGTCCTTAATATTTACACAGTCTTCGTTACTAAGCCAAGTTTCGCTTATGGTAGCTAAATGTACTTTTTCTTGATGAAGAAGCTTACTAAAGGTAGCTAACTTTGGTTTCAGACTCTGTGAATTCCATTGAAGGATATTATTAACAATATTTTTAGAGGACCTATCCATTATGAAAAAGTTTACTTACAAAATCGCTTTCAGCTAAAAACCTAACCACAAATACTTTAAATTCTTCAAAAATCACTTTGTACACTGTCACTATCTTTTCTTCCATCTTTTTATCTGAACAAATGATATTCTTAACTTTTATCAAAAATCGTACAAGCTGAAATTCATTTCTTTGTTGACTGTGTTCATTATTTATTTCTTCGTTTTCGATTGCCCGACTGGTATTTTCTTGATAAACAAACGCATCAAAATTCGTCATATTTTCTTTTTCTTTTATACTTAGTAAGTTTTTCATTTTTCTTATGGGGCAATGAAGAGTTACTTTTAGGATGTTTTTTTGAGGGTTCTTGGTGGATAGTGGTTCTGGTAAGTACATCTCTATATGATTCCCCGGTTAGGTTAATTGTCTTCAAGTTATCACTTGTTTTTGAAGGTCTTGTCTGAAGTTTCAATAATCGATGTTTGACTGTTTTTATTTCTCACTAAATTCATTTCTAAGGCCTTACGGTATGTTACATTTTCTATGCTCATTAATGATCGTATTTCCTTTTCTTTGGTGAACACAGGACAAGACTTATCTAGGGTGATATGAGGGCCCTTACAATTCAAGCATTTAAATTGTGTAGTTTCACAGTTTGTATGTTCTCCTCCACATTTAGGGCAAAGTATTTTCCTAGAGGGGCAAATCTTGACTGTATGGCCGAATTTCCAGCATCTAGAGCATTGGTTAACTGGAAACACGTACGGGTTATCAATAAAACGACAACCGTAGGCACAAACATAAGGTGGTAAAGAGTTATGCTCAAAGCAAATTCTAATGGTTTCGCAATCAATACATTTTCCATCAGAACTAAGACGTTTCAAACGTTTTACAGTAGCAATTTTAACATCACACTCCAAAACCTCCATAATCTCATTTTCAGTCATTTCTAAATCTACACCTTTAATAATGCCATAAGAAAGAGTGGTTTCATAGGTCAACTGAATTTTAAAACCCAAATCAATGAATTTTTGACATTTTATTAGTTGCAATGCATTTTCTTTCTTTTCAAATAGTATCAGAACCTTATAAGGACTTTTGTAACGAACCCTTATAATATTTGATATATTTTCAGATTTAAGCATCTTTGCTAGTGCCATTTGTTTTGGTAAAACATCCACCGACTTAACTCGTACTTCCGTTGAACTATAAGATGACACATCTTGTACACTATTTTCACTCAAACTTCCAGTACAACTCATAACAATACGCTTTGGGTGTGGTTTCCCACTCTTAATTTTTCTCTTAATAACTGTAATGAATCCGTCACCTTCCTCCCCACTCCTGTCTTCTCGCTCTTTTCTTTTCTTAGCTAACTTATAAGACTCCTCTGTCTCCATAAAGCTGTTATCTAATTTACGTAGTTCTCTTTCGCATTCTTCTACCACATCTGAATCGTCCTCACTTGAAACATTATCGTCCATTTTAATTTTGAGGGTAGTCAAAAAAGACAATAATAGTAATACACAGATTACTAAAGTGCCGAACGAAAATTTAGGAAAACAAGAATATGAAGGTAAAAACCATATGTATCATAAAAATACAAAATCGTTATTACATATCTTAAAAAAATTAACGTAGGTAGGCTGCGTCCTCGTCCTCGTATTCCCTGCGTCCCTCGGGAATAAGGATTTTCTTTTGGAACTATAAAAATTGTATAATAAGAGTACGCCTATGTTATATGTTAATCAAAGTTATATTTTATCTGTTTAGCCGTTTTTACGTGATTGAGTAACAAACATCCAAATTTACAATGTTAGTAGTACATAAGCCCTTAACATAACAGTTTAAACACTTAATTCCAAAATTAATTACATTCCAAAGCTGTCAAACATTAATAAAGCGTCTTCTGTAAATAATAACACTATTTTCCGAAGTCAGATAATACTTGAGGTATCTCGACTTCCAGTTTGAAATGCAGTGCATTTATTTCTCAAGAGGTTGTATTACAAACGAGGACTGAAATACGAAGAGGCTTGTCCAACGTACAAATGTTGTCTAGTTTTGTCAATTATTAGGGGTTATGTCTTGTGGTCAAATTCACAAGTATTTACATTTCTATAGTCAAACTAAATAAAATATGTTGTTGTTAATTTATACTTTATAATAGATCTTGTAAATTATGTAACTTAAAGTAATATTATGTGGTTATTTACCATGCTAAATAAAGCTTTTCCACAGTAATAATCATTGTATTCTCTTATAGGACTTTCACGTGTAACTTTTCCCTAAGTACAATACCGAGCTCGCCATCAGAACGGCGCGTCATTTAGGTTTACGTTTACAAACAAAAGGTTTCTAATATCGTAAAAGCTTTTAACCCGCAGCATTTTGGTTTTCATCTGTTAATTCTGGCCCTTGAAGAGCAATATTTAGCTTGCCTGCAATGGAAATGAAAAGCTGAGAAATGCGGAGATAATTGAAGTACGATATCACAATGTTACAGGCGTTTAGAAAGGTTCAACATTGTTATAAATGTAGTACCCAATATTATATTTGAAATCGCTTGGAAATGCGACCATGAAACCATTACCACTACATTTAAGGTGTTATTTCAAATGAAACAACTGCTCGATTAGTGTAATTTGGCTACTTTCATAGCCTCATGACATATTTTCGGGCCGAAACGTCGAAATAATTTTAAAATTAACTAAAATATACGCGATAATATCCGGTAAAAAGTGTTTTATATAAAGAGACTTTATAAATTTATTTTGAAAAAAATATACCCGTGAAGTTTCTTGCCAGTTCTTCTTCATGAAGGTTTGAAGGTTTGAAAGGTTTTGCCGAACTGGTGGTAGAGTCATATTTTATTTGACGTCAATAAGAACAAGTAATTGTCAATGTTGAGAAATAAATATTTGAATTTGGATTTGATACCTGGCTACAACTTGCAATGTTTCTCTTTATGGATACCTAACTTTCATCAGCAGTGTTTCTCATTATAGATACCAAACTTTAACCAGCAATGTTTTTCTTTACGGATACCTAACTATAATCAGCAATGTTTTTCTTTGTAGAAATTTATGCTTTTGCATGATCTTGTATGTCTAGTGTTAATTCGTTTTAGTTGATATTTTATTAAAATATAATGTATGCCAATAATGTACTTCATGTATTTAATACAGTTCACTAATCTTTTCCGCTTCGTAATACAAATCTAACATGTCACAATTACTTGTTTTTTAATTTGTGCTTACAAATAACTCATGGCCGTAGAAAAAGAAATACTTTAATAATGAATGTCTTTTTTCATGTTGCTATAAACATGAATTTGATTACGACATTTGATTTTCTTTTGTTTCAGGTATTTATCATTGGTTATTAGAAACCTGTAATGCAAGAGGGCTCACGCAATTGATACTTTGGAATACTTGAAAAATTTAACCTAATCCATTCAGGTGAAGGCTTGTGAAAAGAGCAGAAAAATCCAAATAGCAGAAGGCTAATGTCTGTCAAAGCTTTCGGGCCTCCTCTCGGGTTAGTGTTCGTTATTTATAATATTTCTTCTGTTGTCCGGACCAATAACTGTCTCACATGTCTCAAGTAAAGACAAAAAGTTGCTTAATTGGCAAATAGTTATATTAATCAAAAATATATTATTTTTATACATGTTCAAAAATCGATATGTCACGAAAGAAAATATTCTGCGATTAAATGCGTTATTTCCATTACCAAAACAAAAAAAAACGTCTGAATTACAAATAAGATATAATATATATACTAATACGAAGTAAAGGTATTAACTTATTTTATATAATCGTGAAATATCTAGTATGTGACCGTTTATTAAATTTCAAGGTTTAGTACTTGAGCATATCGTAATTTAATACAGTGATTTAGTAAGTAGTCAAGTAAGTAGGTGCAATACTCGTACAACGGTCGAGGTGGAACATAAATCAAAGGAGCTGAAAGGTTTACATTACCTTTACACGCTATGATTAAGTTGTATTGATAAGCTTAAAACAGGCCTAAAACTCCAATGTTGTAAAGAATTTTGTACGTTACTTTCCATTTCTTTCTTTTATAAATCCCCTGACAAACACACCAACTGAATGGCCCCAAAGTAAGCAGAGCTTGTGGATGACCATACAGCGAACTGGGGGGAACCCAGAATAAACATACATGTATAAATACAAACAACCATGACCCGAGAACAAACATCTGTGTTCATCACGCAAATGAATGCCCCGGCCAGGACTCGAACCTGCGGCGTATGAGGCAAGGCTATTTACCACTACACCACTCGGTCGTTTTTTATGCTTCTACTCAGTAGTAAGAAACAAAATAGCGATAAGGATCAAGGCCAAGGCTTTGATTCGGGAACAGTACTATTTTCTGGGTGAAAAGTATTTGTATGTGTGTATTTTTTAAATTTTTTGTTGTTAGGTACCAAATCAACAGCTCTCAACAAAACAGTTTATATAGTTTTAAACAAGATAAGATACATATAGCCATTTATAGATTTACATTATTTTTCATTGTACATGAAAGACAGTGTAACAAACAAACAGAAGCAAAACAAATAAAATGTGAAATCTAATCTTATCCTACGTGTATGCTTGAGTATGTCGTGTCGTCCTTCTTTTGTTAAATGTTGCGAATAAATATGTGGAAATTAAGTAAATATTTATGTTAATAATATTGTTACGGAAGTGGATTTTGTGGGACTGGAAGGAATTTTGACGGGATCTGATAGACGAAGCTTTATCTCTCGTGGATCTTTTGGTAAATTTATTTTGGTAAGATAATTAAAAAGGGACAAAACGCATATTTTCACATTCCACTGGTTTTATGAAAAGCTTTAAGAAACTTAAAAAATATGTTGACCGTGTTTCTGTAATGATTATGGCACAAGCTTAAGTCGCTGGATCAAATTGTCTGAATGCTGAATGCCATGATTGATAACGCGGTACACATCCGTCATGTTGGTGTCATCCCGTGTCATAGCAGGAACGCCTTACCTGTTTAAATATTACGTGGAGCGTAAATAAATAACAACATAGTACACCACAGTAAAAATATTTTATACAAAATTTTATATTTGCTTTAACAGTTTTTAATGTGCACATGTCTGCTGCAACGTGGACAAGTAGTTGTGCACTGCATGACGTGTGTTCAAGAACATTTGTAGCGTTTTCGTAAAAATGGAGATTCTTAGTAAAAAACATCACTTTTCTTCTGAACAATGTGTTACAAAGTCAAGTTTATGTTAATGTTTACAAGGTCATCGCGTCACATAGACAATAAATGAATTTGTGTATTAATAAAATGTATTAATTTAAGAAAAATTTAATGGGGTTGACATATCCGGATGGATAAAAATCCCTTAATAAATAAAGATTAAAAAAAAAAAAGTCAAGTTTTGGAAAAAAAATAATACTTTTATAATAGAGAATATATCAAAGAATCAGATTAGTTCTCTGAAATGTCAAAAAGCATTTATCAAGTTGCACCCCTCATAAATGATTATAAATATACCCCTGTTCAATAAATGGGAGCATTTCAAATCCAATAACCTTCCGCCTTTGCTCTGTAACAAATTACGTGGTGACGTGGTGTCTGGCAGGTTCAGCAAAGTGGTGTCGCTGGATGTCGAGTCAATAGGGCTGAAATCTCCGCAGACGTAACTCTACTAAACGTCAAACAAAAAGTACTTTAATTTGCACCACAGATTTAGAAAATGCAGTCAAAAATAATGGCTTTTGACAAGTTTGGTTACAATAAAAATCTCTTGTTATAAGACCATTGAGCTTAGATATGTCTGAGATAAGTCTAAGTTCGCTTAATTGACGTTGGCTGTAGAGGCCTCTTTACATTTATATTACTCACGTTTTTGATACGTAACTTTTGAGTAGCTTTCTAATGAAAACGAATAAGCCTGGTTAAGGTTTGAGAGCGTTGGTAACGCAGTGATTGAACCGCCGGCTCTTTGGTCTGGTCCTTCCACGTTACATCTGTTCCCGTACCTTTGTTCGCGATTATAAAAGGAGAGTTGAATTTATTTTTTTTGTATATAAACGATTATCATGTAAAGTAAAATACAATGAATATGAAAAGAAACGACGTTTAAAAAAGTAGGATAAAATAATAAAAAAAAAAAACTAAATTGATAACTAAATAAGTATTGAATTTCTCGCTTAGCCATTTTAGCTTATGAATTTAAACTTATCTTAATTAACGCAAGGAAAATTAATTAAGATAAAAACTTGTACCACATTGAAATTAAAAACTAAATCTCAATATTTATTTTGACAATTCGTTTAGATGATAACCAAAAGTTTGGCTCAATTGTTTGCAAACATTGAGTTTTCAGTTAATCTGAACAAATTTACTACTAATCAAATAATTTAATGATTTACAATGCTTGTCCTAACAACATTAAAATGTACAAAATAAAAACGAAGTAACTTGTTAGAAGTAACTACTAACCACAAAACAATCCTGCAGTGCCTACCTAATACATTACTTTTAACTTCTCTAACCAATTGCTAGTGTCTTGAAATTTCGTATAACGGACAAAACCGTCAAATACTTTTTCCCCAAAACCAGCAGTTTTATTAGCGCGCTTTCACGTCACGTCGTCGTAATTGTTAAAATATTTATCTAAATAACAAAGTGTAAAAGACAACGTTTACCTACATAAAATATCAGCAGCAAAAAGTATTTATTCTGAAAATAACTAATTTGTTATTACAAAATGTGCATTGGAAATAAAGTATCTAATTTATACTGTATATGCTGTAGCGGATTTTTTTGTAGAAATATTTAAGAAAAACACTTCCACTACACATTATATGCGTGTAACATTTTTCAGTTTTTGCAGCGCACGCCAAAATAGCTCGAAGACGGCAGAATTTTTTAATATATGGGTTTAAATTATTGTAATTTCTGTAGGGGTTTTTATTTTATTTAAAAAAAATGGAAACCTAGCTGTTAATGTTGTTTTCTACAACTATATGAAATAATTTTTTTAAATCAGTTAAGTAGTTTTTGTTTTTATCCATTACAAACAAAATACAACTAAAGAAAAAAAATTTATTATCTTTACGATATTAGAATCCCGCACGCCGGAGGGGACCATGTTGGTCGTTGCTGAAATCAATGAGCTATCGAGTGTAGGGTTTCCGAAAATGTTTTATTTCAATGTGATTGTGCTACCTTTACTAAATGTTTTATACATACGGTATAAAACAATTATTAATTAACGTACATTAGTGACTCAACCCTCACGTCACCCCGACAGTAAATAATTACATAATTAACTACATGGACTGCTTTGAGTAACATACTTATATTAATGAAGGTACAACTTAAAGTCAAGTTTAATGAAGTCGGAATGCATGGGCCATTTGTTTGATAAACGAACTTTTGAATGAACTTCTACATCAATAATAAAACAAATATATAGCGGGGTCGGTATTTACACTCTTGACAATTCACCGCGGTAAAGAGCACGCATTATTTATGATTTATGTAGGTTCTGATTTGGATAATATATTTAAATTTTATTCGGTATATATGTCTGAAAAAAGATTTTGTTAGAGAAACACAATTAAACTAATATGGAGTAAATTGAAATGCAAATCGATAAAATAGTTGAATGATTATTTTTTAAAACAAAATAGAAAAAAAAATTGTTTATATGTTCTGTTAAATTTCGAATCATTACTGGAAAAATATGTCAATTTGATTACTGGAACAAAGTCTCCGTTAATAATTACTCCCCACACGAGCACACCGACTGGCCCAAGTAGAGAGAGCTCGTGTTAGGGTGGAGCGGAATATACCTACTTACCATAAACTGACATGTACAATTCAGTTAGGTTAAACATTCTGTAGATCTTATTCTGCGATGCTTTGTATCAACAGTCCATACGGTGACTTTAAAACCTTCCGCCACTATTCATACAACACATTTAAAATTTACTAACATGTCAACAGATCCGACCGGAGATAGATAATAATAATAATAAATAAATCTCCAGACTATTATGGATCAAACAGTGAACTGTTAGGGAATCCAGAATAAACATACATATATAAATACAAACAACCATGACCCGAGATCAAACATCTGTGTTCATCAAACAAATGAATGCCCCGGCCAGGACTCGAACCTGGTACCTCCGGCGTATTAAACAGTGCTACTAACCTATTTGTCATTTAACTATTATGTGTTTATAATCTGGGCGCTGTAACTGTTTAAAAAAATGCGACATTTTTCAAATAAAACAACTGCTCGATTAGTGTATTCTCGATTCATACTCTGCTGCAAACATCGATACTATATTTATTCAGCTGAAAAAGGCCGTTCGCGCGTTCCTCCAAAGGTCACTTAGAAATAAATGTAAAGAATTAAATATTTTTCCTTTTCATTCCAATATATTTTACAAACATTAATGTTATTTAAAAAAAAACATACCCATGTTCAAAAAGAAAAAGCTGCTGACTGCTCACAATGCTGACACAAGAGGAAGAAATAAGCTCATTATAAAGGCTTCATAAAGTCACTAACTCATGGGTCAATGTATACGCTACATACGCTTTATAATAAAGTAGGTAAATAGGTCCCTATGGGTACTGGAACTGCAACAAAGGCAATTCCAACTGGAGCATTCATTTGGCAACGCATCATTAGTTGATATCATAATCACATTCAATATTGATAAATAAATCAAATGTGTGTAGATTTCACTTATCATTAGGTAGGTAGCACTATGAAAATAGGAAAAATGGAAACCAAGTCCGGTTCGCAATGTACCAGGTTTCTTAAAATTGGTGACAACTTATCTGCAAACTAGATTTTATTGTGTAAGACTTCATGTATAAAGTCATTTTTGAGTTGTTACATTACATTTTGATAGTCTTGTAAAAATTTTAATTTGCATCCTCTGTTGTCAATATAATAATACAAATATAACGTGCCATCCTAAGCTGTATAGAAATGAAGTATACGACTTATAATGGCACGCTATAAAGTGTGTAAAAACTTTCAAAGACTAGTCTAATCAACAAGCTGCAACTATAAAGTTGTAAATTGGGAACGTTGCTAGCTGTACTCAGATTCACCGGACAGCTGCACCTCGCAGAAATGTTTTCTACAGTACATCACGACATCAAATATTACTATCCAAGCATACTTTGGAAGCTTTTTGTACGAGCTCACAATTTTTTTCCGCAAAGGCTACAGTTCCTACAGAACAAACGGAGTGTAAGAAAATGTATTCCAGATCTTTTAATAGTAGTTAGTAGTGATGTTATTGCATCTTAAACATTGCAAGCTATTATAAATAACTAAATTGCGTTTCTTATCGTGTATCGTTAGTCGTTTCCGCTAATAAATAATGCATTGTATTTACAATAAATTACCTAACGGTAAAACTTTTAATATTTTTACATTTTGAATACCGAGTTGCATATCAACTAAAATCTGTAGATAATTATTCCTTGGTTAATAAGTTGGATATTTAGACCAGGGTGGATAATTTTTGAAACCAAAAAAAATAAAAGTAGGATGAAACCATTTTCTGAGAACTAATGTAATGAACTGAGAGTGATGTATATTTTTTACACCGTCAGAAATTAGAGATTTCAACGAACAAAAGGCACACCGATTTTTTGAAAAAAGCTGATGTTTTGACGCGAGAGTTTTCGATTGAAAATTAGGGTGCTTTTTTAATATTAAGTCAAAATAAGGTGAAAAAATAAACATTTCAAATCAAATAAATTACACTATATTTGGAACATAAAACGGTAAGTTTTCAGCAAATTTCGTGAAAAAAATCTTTTTTTGAAATGATAATAAAAAACCAAAAACTCGGTTACCTATATGAATTTTTCACATACATTTTGAGGTTATGTAAAAAAATTGTAAATACAAAAGTTGTAGATCTTTTTATTACCTACAACTTTGCTATTGAACTTTTTTCATAGGACTTCTAGTTTAGTCGGAAATTGAGATAGACCATTTTTTTACCCTTAAATCCTCACCCAGATCGCCCGAAATTTATTTTTCCTTTCATTTTTATTATATTCCCCTCCTTCTCTAATGGTTTTCATCCTACTATTATTTTGTTTCACGTTTTACCATGTTTAAAGGGCTGAAGAGCCCTGGTCTATTGAGATATTTAGCTAAAAAAACAAACAGAGTAACCTAACAACGAATGAGGTGAAATATATACAACAAGGAATAATTATTAAAATGATAAATGATACACATAATATAATATTTCGAAGTAATCAATTTGAATAAAGCAAATCTGACATATTTTCAACAAATTTCAATTATCTTGGTTTCTGTGATGAAACACACACAGATCTCATCTGTACGTGGCGTTTAATTTCTCTCCTGAGGTCACACGGGGTATCTGATCCGAGATTTAATTTCATCTTATTGCGCAGTGAGCTCAAGATACACTCCGTGAAAGTGTTCTATTTGGCGTTTACCTTTGAAAATTTGACAACATTACGGAATTTAATCAGAATTCAGTTCCGGGGCCATAGTTGTAGCCTAGCTGTTGTTTTACGTTAAGTTTAAATTTATGATCTGAATTTATTTTCGGGTTTCACATTTATAAACCGAACTATACTCGTAAAATATCAAAGAAATAGTTTTGCATAGCTTTGCGTAGGTAGGTATAATTAAAATTACATAAATTAAATTAATTAATTATAGGTATAATTGGTCAGGTAGATTTTATTTCATCAAACTGATTTTCCAAAGTTATCCGGATTTCTAACATTATAATTTTCATAAAAGCGCATTTAAACCCATTTGTTAGCTCGAGTATGCATAAAGCACCTGATTGTAAATCTCTCAATATTACTGTTCAAATAGACCGCCGCGCCATGAACATTCCGTATTTGCACAACGCTCGATCTGCGTGTGCTTTTGTGAAATAAAATTTTCAAAAAATATTTATAACCACATTTCATCTAGTGAGTTTGCAATATGATCATTGTGTACATTGTAGTAGAGCACATAAATTAATTCACTATTTGTAAAATTAAAATTTTTCTTTGTTTTGAAATTTGAATATCGATAATACTAGCCAGACGTCTCCGCACCGCCTTACTGTAGGCTGTAAGTGTAATTATGATTATCAAGCCATAACCTCATCAAATCTAATTGCTATGTTTGAAGACCCTACAACAAGAATAACTACTGGCATATATACATTGGTTTGGACTGGTAAGAATTATTTCGCTGTTTCAATGGAACCTTAAGTTTTTGAAAAGTAGAAAAGTAACGTATCAATTAAGGATTCAAAGTCTTGATTTAAATGAGGAGAATCACGGACCCCTGCCTCAAATAAGGAAGAAAGACTGCACAAACCTCGAGCTTCCACCGCCAGTCTCTGTCAGTAGTCTCAACGTTCATGCACGTAGGTTAAGGGCGTCTTCCAGGCAGCCAGCTCAGCTCTCAGAAACGTTCTGATAGTCCAGCACTTTTCAAACAGCACAGTGTAGACAACACCAAGCTCACAACACAGGAAGAACACAGTTCAAAGTATTTTTCAAGGTATTTAACGATGCAGAGCAACGGCCATGCAGGTTCGACACACGTCAAGCGACAGAACGTCGGTCATCCGCCATTTGTACAGTTTTAATTCTACCTACATTTGAGGCAAGAACCGAACATACCCCCCACCGAAATCATTGTGTAGGCATCTACACACCATTTTATAATATCCAATACAATATAACATAACGTATCTCATAACTTACACACATAAATATTTATTTACTATTTTTATTTACATTTATTTAACATTGAATATATTTGTTTAATATGATAATATATTATTTATTTTTATACACAGTTACACAATACAGTTATCTAATTAAGTTTATTCATATTTAATCACCTATATTAAATGCTACTGGTTTGTCGATGTTCCCTATCGATAAGATATCATCGATACCCAACTTATCGACTGCGCCTCAACTCTAATGCGCAATTTGTACATAACGTTATATACCGAGGCGCGACCGGCCGCGCACGCGCAGGTATCGTGCGTGCCGCCACCCAGTCTTTGCATTGCTCTGACGCGGAGCGTACGCTTCTCGCTTGCCCGTTTTTACTGTCGCGATCTATTTGCCTTATGTATATTGACTTTTCTGCTAATTATTCTTATATATAATCTGTGCCTTTGTTAACTGTTGTGCCTTGTGCTTGTGCTTACTTCCTACTGCGCCTTCTGACTCTTTCTGTGTGTGTAAGGTTATATTATATACTTGTCGGATAATATACGTTGTGAACTTCTAAGTGAACTTTTACCTTATTTACTTCGCCTTACCGAAAGTAACTACAATACCCAACACCCCATTACCACAATTGTAATGATTTCCAGTAACAAAAATTAGAAAATATATGTGTACACAAAGTTTAACATGAACCTTTGCTACGAGTAAGATTCCTAAGTGTTTTACTATAAACAAGCACTATATTTGTGTGCTTTAAAATAAAATAAAAGAGAATTTATGATGCAACAATTTTATAAGACCACCCGAAAACGGTTGAACTTAACCTTAAAGTACCTACTAATTAAAATAAGTGTTAGTACTGTTTCATTGGAAAATGGCAGAGGGCATAGTTTATTAACTGGCCTCTTTAAGAGACCTTTAGAAGTTTTAACTCTAACGACCCGAATGTGGCCGTCAGGACCAGGAAACGTTTTTACAATTCTGCCTAACGGCCATTGCAATGCGAGTTAGGTCAGATTTTATTAAAACAGGGTCACCGACCTGAACACCAGGTGGCGACGAATGCCATTCGCTCTTTGCTGTAATGTATGAAGGTAGTCATGAGACCACCGTCTCCAAAATGATTGAGAAATTTTTTGTATGTGCTGCCACCGTGACAGCCTGTTGTGAGAAACGTCCTCAAAATTAAAATCTGGCACGGCCAGAAGACTCTGACCTATAAGAAAATGTCCAGCAGTTAACACCTCAAACTCGTTAGGGTTATCTGACAGAGAACACAGTGGGCGTGAGTTTAACACAGCCTCCACTTTACAGAATAAAGTCGTAAGTTCCTCGAATGTTAGACATCTATCGCCAACTGCGCGCACTAAATGATACTTGGCAGATTTAATGCCTGCCTCCCAAAGTCCTCCCATGTTGGGAGCACTCGGAGGATTAAACTTCCACTCTATAGTACGAACTGAGCAACCATCTGCAATTGTATTTTTTATGTTATTGTTTTGCCAAAATTTTCCAACCTCTTGCAGATGCTTGCTTGCAGCCGTAAAGTTTGTTCCACAGTCTGAATACAGACACGCACACAAACCACGACGAGCAACAAACCTATCCAAACAATCTAGGAAACAATCTGCAGATAAATCACTTAGAACTTCTAAATGAGCTGCTTTAGTTGAAAAACAGACAAAGTAACAAAGATATGATTTATTCAACCTAGCATTGCGCCGACAACTTTCTTTTACATAGAAGGGTCCGCCAATATCTACGCCGACGTGGCTGAAGACCTTGTACGGCTCTAAGCGCGCCTTAGGTAACGTACCCATGCTAGGCTGGATTCCGCGTGGACTACACTTGAAACACGTGACACACCGAGACAAAACCGACCGGATCACGCTACGAGCGGAAACGATCCAATAATTTTGTGAAAGAATTCCTTGTAACGTACGAGGTCCCACATGTAATTAGTTTTTATGATAATATTCGATCAGTAAGGTTGTCACGTGACTTCGCTTTGGTAACAAAACGGGATGCTTTTGATTGAACGGTAGGCTCGCTTGGGAGATTCTACCCCCCACCCTGAGGAGCTCCGATTCATCCAAAAAAGGACTTAATTTCCGTAACGTCGGAATAAAAGAAATTTTACTTAATTTTAATTGCAATATTTCTTTAAAATAATATTGATTTTGCGTTATTTTGATAATTAGCTCATGTGCACTATTTAACTCGAGAGTTGACAAGGTTTTATATAAGATTTTATTATTCTTTTGTTTACGTAAGTTTTTAATTAATCGCAGACACCAAGCTGTGACGCGCTGTAATCTATTAAAGGATGAAAATCTTAAAAACAGCTCGTTATCAAAAAGTTCATTATTAGCTACTAAGTTAAAACTGTCCGTATTTGATTTTAATTCTAAAATATTATTTTTATTCCGAACGTAAAATGTACTGATAGGCCAGTGAGGAACGTCTTCACTGAGCCAGTGCGGGCCGTGAAGCCAGCGCTGCCGCAGGTCGAGCAGCGCGCGCGGCGCCACACCGCGGGAACACACGTCAGCTATGTTATTCTCGCTGTTAGCATGGTACCAGTTGCTAGGCGGTACCACTTCAACAACTTGTGCTACGCGATTCGAAATAAACACTTTTAATTTATAAGGTTCTGTTTGTAGCCATGCTAGGGCCACGCTAGAATCTGTCAAGGCTATAATTTTATAATTGAAGTCTGTTATATTATTTTTAACAAAAGAAAATAATTTAGACAGAAGTACACATGCCATCAATTCTAATCTTGGAATAGAAAGAGGTTTTATAGGAGCTACTTTTGTTTTACTGCACAGTAGCCTAGTTTTAACTTTGCCGTTTTCATCCGCACTGCGCAAACCATACGTATTCGTTTTTAGTTCATACACCTTAATAGGATCGTCCGATGCTTCTCTCCATAGTATGTGTTGATATTTCCGCTCTTCCGGTTTGATAAGTATACATCTATACATTTTAGTTATATCGGCGGTAAAACAGATGTCATACAATCTAAAATTAATTAATATTTTTAAGATATCTGGTTGTAACTTTTGACCACACAAAAGCGAATCATTCAACGACATTCCGTTTGATGTTTTCGCCGAGCCGTCAAACACAACCCGAACCGGCGTGGTCACGCTACCCGGGCGAACCACGGCATGATGAGGTATAAGATACTGACTAGGCTCGCTGCCGGTGTATGGCTCCATATGACCAAGGCTTTCGTATTCGCGCATGAACGCCACATACGCCTCACGGAGGCCATGGTCGCGCGCGAGGCGCCGCTCCAGCTGCAGCAGGCAGCGCTCGGCGGCGGCGCGAGAGTTTCCGAGCAGCTCGCGCGTCGCCCGCAGCAGCAGAGGACACACGTACCGACCGCTTGCGTCGCGGTATGTACTCGATGTACACTTAAAACGTTTAAGCCCTAAACGTTCTAGACATTTCGTCGTTATAAAGTTTGATTGTGCGCCCGAGTCGATTAAAACTCGACATGGTTGCTCATTACCAAAGATATCTACAACATTAACTACGGCTGTACCTAAAATTACTGAATATTTTTTGTTAATTACCGCGGACGCATGACAATTCGAATTAGTAATATTAGGTAAACGCGCGGCGGCAGCCATACTGGCGCCTACGGCGGCGGCCGGCTGGGACTCCGCTGGCACGGCCGAGCGAGCCCCGCCGCAGTCGTCGTGCAGCAGCGCATGATGCGCCCGCCCACAAGTAAAACATTTGAATTGACTGCGACAATCAGCTGATGAATGATTGACCTTCAAACAGTTGTGACATATATTAAGGGTGTTAGCACGGCTAATACGCTGTTTAGGTGTGAGTTTACGAAATTCACAACAACGAAAAATCATATGATTCACACCACAATGTACACAAGTTATTCGAAGGATTTTTATTTGATATTGTTTGTGAATAGTTTTTACGTGTAGTTAAAGTTTTGTTTATATTATTATAATTGTTTTGTTTATTTCATTGTGTGCTATTGCTCGGTGAGATTAAGTTATTGTTATAGGATTCCGAATGCTCTAAAACTTTAATATGGTTTTGAACAAAGGTTATTAAGTTTTCATACGAAGGAATAGTTTTTTGATCGATACTTTGTTCGAATAATTTACGTGTTTTTTGATCTAGTGATCTTAACGCAATATGACATACAACAAAACTATGCAAATTAGGTATTTGTAAAGAACAAATAGCCTTATATGAATTTTCAAAGATTGCAATGAACTGATTTAAGCCAACAGGTGACTCCTTTAGAAGAGGAGCAAAGTTTAACATTTTGTCAAGGTATTTACCAGCTAATATGCGTTGATCCTGGTACTTATCAAGTAAAGCTTGCCAACAACATCATAGTTAGTAGCGATTATAGGTACACTTTTAACAATATTTAAGGCAGAACCCTTCGTACACGATAATAAATAATGAAATTTATCTATCTTTGAAATGTTAGGTTGATTATGCACTAAAAAGCAGAATGTTTCATAGAATGTTGTGAAATTCTCAATGTCTCCCTCGAAAGAGACTAACTCGAGTTTAGGTAACCTAGGTCGACAGTCCAACTAACTTCCGCGGGAAGTGAGGGATGAGTTTTCTTCACTTTTGATATCACATCTTTTGACGTAGCTTTTAACTGTATAAAATAAATCATCGAAGCTATCTAAGTCTTTTTCAGAAAACTGTAATTTGGGATTTAACTGTATTTCTGATTCAAAAATATTCATTGTAAACTTTTCATATTTCTCTCTAATTGATGTGATTTCAGAAGCACGAAGTAAAAACATGTCTATGTCTACAGACTCAGGATGAGTTCTTATTTTCAAAGTGGTATCATATAACTGTTGCATCTGAGAAAATAATCGTTGTCTAATGGCATTAAGAGAAGTTAATTTTGACAACAATTCTGAATCAGACTTATTTTCTTGCTGGCTACGTGTCGCCATTTTGAATACCTAATATACTGAACAAAGAAACTACGTGTTTTCAAATTAAGTATTGAAACTAGGATTTTTGCTATATAACGTTCTACTATAATCTAAACTAAGTTATATTAACAAGTTTTAAAAGTATTTATTAGACTCTAATGATTTTGTAACAAAGAATTTAG
This sequence comes from Marasmarcha lunaedactyla, assembly GCA_923062675.1. NCBI lineage: Eukaryota > Metazoa > Arthropoda > Insecta > Lepidoptera > Pterophoridae > Marasmarcha > Marasmarcha lunaedactyla. The sequence goes on from OV281350.1 coordinate 26,723,020, forward strand.
GTTATGTTCAAGATTAACTTCAAAGTATGCGTTAAAGTATTTAATTAAGAATATCTAGAATAAAGATATCCGGCTCGAAGGACCAATGGTTGGGACTGGTAAGAATTATTTCGCTGGTTCAATGGAACCTTAAGTTTTTGAAAAGTAGAAAAGTAACGTATCAATTAAGGATCCAAAGTCTTGATTTAAATGAGGAGAATCACGAACCCCTGCCTCAAATAAGGAAGAAAGACTGCACAAACCTCGAGCTTCCACCGCCAGTCTCCGTCAGTAGTCTCAACGTTCATGCACGTAGGTTAAGGGCGTCTTCCAGGCAGCCAGCTCAGCTCTCAGAAACGTTCTGATAGTCCAGCACTTTTCAAACAGCACAGTGTAGACAACAACAAGCTCACAACACAGGAAGAACACAGTTCAAAGTATTTTTCAAGGTATTTAAAGATGCAGAACAACGCCCATGCAGGTTCGACACACGTCAAGCGACCGAACGTCGGTCACCCGCAATTTGTACAGTTTTAATTCTACCTACATTTGAGGCAAGAACCGAACATACATAATATAATATAAGTTGTATTAAGTTCTTTAAAATAGAATATTCAGAATACCAGGGAATGTTTTATTGAAATGAAAACCACCACCTGCACAAAAATAAATATACAAATTCAAATGTTCATAAGCAGTAAAAAGATTGTGGTTTCAAATTGTTTTTACACAGGCGATTGAAACTTTATACTCAAGTGCCGTTCACCATTGTGCTTTTTTTCCAAAATGGCGACAATCCATAGTTCGTCACATAGAGTCCTTGTCATGAAAGAAGTCCCGCGGTGATTTTTGGAACTAAATTTGACAGTTCGGCCATGTTGTCGTTCGTCGATGTTATCAAGTTCGTTTGTTGTGGTAGATTTTTGTGAGCTTTTAACTAGCTTAGTGCATTTTAAAGATTGTTTACAATGCCAAAAGTTGTAAAAAGTTCGGCTCGAGAAATGATATTGAAGGTGAAAGAGTTCTGAGAAGCGGAACAAAAGAATCAAGGTGTTTTAATACCACTAAACAATGTTCGGATGAGAGTCGCCGCCATAACAGGTACTTTTCAGAGTTGCCATATAATAATTTTTTGCTGTATTTATGGTATTTTCCGTAACGGTCATGACCAAAAATCGTCGGCTTTTATTACTTTGTTTTAAGTTTCTCACCTAACAACATTGTAAATAGAAAGCTTTAGTCATTTGAAACTATTTAACAATAACAGGACACTTACAGAGTCATAATAACGTTAGTTATTTGGATTTATTGCATGGGTCATCCCATGAGTGGGTTGGTAGACATTTTGATAACAATTCCCAAATATACTGTAGCGGCTATACAATGTTAGCAAAGTCAGCAAAACCCCAGACTGGACTGCCGCGTGTTCTAGGCAGTCAGTCGTCTGCGCAACACCGCCTCGCTAGGTCAACTTGTATTACATAAGATAAGGACTTATTATACTGACTTATGTAACTACGTTTAAGTGTTTGAAAATAATAGACTGAGTGAATTTAAAAGGTTTTTGGTTTTATTGCGTCACCACCTCCAAATTGGTGACCCCGACGTGATCAAGAAGACGACTCACGGTGACGCGCGAACCTAGCGAGGGTGCATATTGTTTAGTAATAAATAAAAAGTGAATATTAAAGCGTCGCGCCTGCAGCTACCGACATGGAGTCGGAAATGATCAAATTCCTGCGCAACATGTCCCTGGAGCTAAAGGAACTCCGCGGGGAGATCGAAGAGATCCGGTCGCGAGGCAGGAGCTACGGACGACCGCAGGACAGAAGCTATGACGGAGGTCGGTGGAGATCGCGACCCAGGAGCAGGACAGCGTCACGACATCGGGAAGAACTAGTTGCAGTACAGTCAGCGACGGTGAGCGACTGTGCTGCGGGCAATCACCGCTTATGCGTCCGAGAACAGAAAACCGGCTTAGTGTACCTGGTCGATACCGGGGCTAACGTGTCAGTGATTCCAGTGAATAAAGTGCCGGACAAAAGAAAGGCAAGCGAATGCCCGTATAAACTGTATGCTGCGAACAATACGGAAATAAAAACTTATGGTGTAATATCGTTAGAAATTAATCTTGGTTTACGCCGTAGTTTTAGATGGAATTTTATTATAGCTGACGTAAAACAACCCATAATTGGGGCAGACTTTTTAAAGGCACACGAATTAGTAGTTGATTTATACAATAGACGGTTGTTGGACGGCCGCACTAAATTAGATACGCAAGGTATATTAGTTTTGTATAACGAGCCCGCGATAACGAGTATTCAAAATGACAACCCATATCGCGAGCTTCTAGAACAATACTCAGAAATAACGAAACCAATTTCTTTTAAGGAGCCCAGTAAACACGGTATCGTACATTATATAGAGACTACTGGCCCCCCGGTTTTTGCTAAAGTAAGACCATTACCGCCGCAAAGATATAAAATCGCTAGGGACGAGTTTAGGTTAATGCAAGAATTAGGTATTTGCAGGCCATCAAAGAGTCCATGGGCAAGCCCGTTGCATGTAGTACCAAAGAAGGACGGCCAGATCAGGCCTTGCGGAGACTATCGTGCACTCAACGCGATCACGAAGCCAGACCGCTACCCGATTCCGAGAATTCAGGACTTCACATATGGATTGGCAGGTAAGTGTGTTTTTTCCCGGTTAGATATTAACAGAGCGTTCCATAATATTAGCATTGCACCGGAAGACGTAGAGAAAACCGCCATTATAACGCCGTTTGGTCTTTTCGAATTTCCAAGAATGACATTCGGCTTGCGGAATGCGGCCCAAACGTTCCAGAGATTCATGAATAATAGCGTGCTGCAGGGAATCGAAACCTGCACCCTTAGGGATGAGGGTAAGAGTACAAATAACAAAGTGCGTGAGAGCTCTAATTTATTTTCCTACATTGATGACGTCATCGTAGCTAGTACGAATCATGACGTACATAGAGAGCACCTTAAACAGGTCTTTGCCAGGTTTCAAGAGTTCGGCATAACCATTAATCTGGCGAAGTGTAGTCTCGGTAAGTATAATATAGAGTTTTTAGGTTACGAAGTGAGCGCGGAAGGTGTCAAACCCATGAAGAGCAAGGTGGAAGCTATCAAAGAATTCCCCAGACCTGAAACAATCGAGCAGCTCCGCCGTTTTTTAGGTATGGTTAACTTTTACAGGAATCACTTAGAGCGTGCGGCAGATCATCAGGCCGACTTGAACAAGGATAAATCAAAGATTAAATGGACGGATAAGTCGATAGCCGCCTTCGAGCAATGTAAGTTAGCTTTAGAAAACGCGGTGACCTTGTCACATCCGGGAGACGAAGGTGCGCTGTATTTAATGTGTGACGCGTCAAACTCGTGCGTCGGCGCAGTCCTCCAACATAAGGTTAAAGGAGTCTGGAAGCCGCTGGGGTATTTTTCCAAAAGATTGTCGGAGGCTCAAAAGAAATATAGCACGTACGACAGAGAGCTATTGGCAGTATACTTGGCCATAGTACATTTTCGCAGCATGGTAGAAGGCCGGCAGCTCACCATAATGACGGATCATAAGCCATTAACACACGTTTTTTCTAAAATAGGTTCAGATAATAAAGAGACGCCCAGGCGAGCACGACAACTATTGTATATAAGCGAATTTACGAGCGATATACAATACGTCAAAGGTAACGAAAATGCAGTTGCTGACGCATTGTCCCGAGTTATAGAGACCATTGTTTGTCCGACCGTTTTAGATTTCGACGAAGTCGCCCGGGCACAGGAAACAGACGATAAGCTTGCAGAAATGCTGACGGAATTAGAACAACGCGTAAAATGATTACGAATAAATATTACTGGCCGGGTATGAATAAAGATATCAGTGTATGGGCCCGAGCGTGCATACAATGTCAAAAGGTAAAAACGCATAGGCACACACATTCTAAATTAGGTACTTTTACACTAGCAGAACGGTTCGAGCACTTACACGTAGACATCGTGGGCCCCCTGCCGACCACGCAGGAAGGGCATAGGTACTTAGTTACGATGATAGATAGATTTACAAACTGGCCGGAAGCCGTTCCGGTCAGCGATATAACAGCCGAGACCGTCGCTAAAATAATATATGAAAACTGGATTTGCCGTTTTGGATGCCCAAGTAGGTTAACTAGCGATCAGGGGAGGCAATTTGAAAGTGAATTATTTAATAAACTTATGAAAGTATTAGGCATTAATAAATTCCGAACCACAGCGTACCATCCCCAAAGTAACGGCAAGGTAGAAAGATTACATCGTTCTCTGAAGGTCGCTTTGAAAGCACGTTTATTACAGAATAAAAATGGGTCATGGGTTGATGAACTGCCAACGGTCATGCTGGGGCTACGTGCAGCATGTCGTAGCGACAGCGGCGTCAGCGCAGCTGAAATGGTATTAGGGCACACGTTACGCTTGCCTGGCGATTTTTATGTCGATTGCGCGAACGCAGAAACGTCGCAAGAAAAATACGTAGGTAAATTACGCAATATTATACAAAGTCTCCGGCCCCAGACACGAGAAAATAGCGATTCTGGTACAATTTTCGTTCATAAAGATTTAAAATCATGTAGTCATGTTTTCGTACGAAATGATTTAGTGCAAAGGCCATTGATGCCTAGTTATAGTGGACCGTATCCTGTGATAAATAGATCACCAAAGAGTATGACCATTGAAATAGGGGGCCGTCGAACAACCGTTTCCATAGATAGAGTGAAACCCGCTTACTGCTTATATGAAGCAGATCCCAATGATGGAAATAGAAATTCTATGTTCTCAAATAGTAAAAATTTTTTTAATGATGTTCCACAGGTGCAAAAATCGCTACCGCCTAAACCTTTAACCACGCGCAGTGGCCGCGCAGTTAAGCAGCCGGTGCGATTTGCTGATGTTGGATGAACTAAAATAGATGAGTTCACATAGTTATTAATCATACATTATTCTAATTGCAAAAGAATTTAACGTAATAACTCGTATATAACATTTTGTTCAATCCAAAAATGGGTAAATCGTATAGTAAAGAACAAGAAATAATCATAGCACAAAATGGTGCAAATAACGCCAGTACTAATGAAATAATAACGCACGTTAAGCTTTTCGGAGCAATTGCATTTGCAGTGTTCATAATGATGGTATTAATTTTCGTGTACTATTGCATTCAAAAATGTCGTAAAAACACTCGAAGCTGGATGGATAACAGAGTAAGAGCCATGTGGAAAGCAGCTAGTGACGCAAGCGGCACGGTATAAGCCGATACAGGTCGGCCGATGAGGGAGTTTTTTTTTTTTGGTTATTGTCGCGAGAGGAGGCAAGGTGAGTCCTAAGGGACGTTTTTTTATATTGCAGACCGGCCTCTCGGGCAATATACCCTTAATATTTTAATGATTATTATTAGGTCAAGTACCTACATCAAGTCGGCCCTTGAAAAATAGGTATCCGCAAAATGTTATTTTTTGTTGTATAAGTGATCTTTTTAAATTACGTGTAATTAATTTTGTACCCATTTCAAACAACTTATAAATAATTATTGTTGCTAATTTCTTATTTCAAATTTTTGTAAAATAATTCAATTACAGGTACATTGTGTATGAAACATTGCCTTAACATATTTTGTTACGAAGCATCGCCTTAACATATTTTGTTCTATAAATAGATTGTAAGAAACAAAGAGCATTGAGCTTTGGAATGCGATATCAGACCTAGTAACCCGTAATGTAAACACAGATTCAGCAATCATGTCGAATCAACGTCATCTGGTACACTTCTGTAATAAGTTTAGTGTAAGGTAATATTATGGAGTCATATTTTTTTAAAACTGGTTAAAATTTTTTGTTTTGTTTTTGTTCTCTCCAAGGTATAATTAAAATGCAATAGCACTTACGAGATACAGGATGTTTGTTTGTTGAATTGTATAATTTTTTTTTTGGTAAAGATAGTTTATAAATTTTTTTTTTAAAAAAGAAGGGGTGTGATGTAGCGGCTATACAATGTTAGCAAAGTCAGCAAAACCCCAGACTGGACTGCCGCGTGTTCTAGGCAGTCAGTCGTCTGCGCAACACCGCCTCGCTAGGTCAACTTGTATTACATAAGATAAGGACTTATTATACTGACTTATGTAACTACGTTTAAGTGTTTGAAAATAATAGACTGAGTGAATTTAAAAGGTTTTTGGTTTTATTGCGTCACCACCTCCAAAATACTTTTGGCTCATCAGAAATATACATGTTTCACTAATCTGAACAATTGTTATAGTATGGGCTTGAGTAATGAAATTACAGCCTATCTAAAATGTAGGTAAATTTTTTACTCATAAATGGCAACATTATGTCGCGCGAGTACAGCGCTTCTTTCATGAAAAGGACTTTACATAAAATATCGATTTACTAAACCTCGTGAACCAACGCTATTCAAAATGATGAACAGTTCAGGATGTACTAGTCACGTTTACAGATTATTTTGTGTTTTTTTTATTTTTATGTAAGTTTATACATGATACTTCTTTAATAAAATTAATGGAGTCGTTAGTTTGCGTGTTTCACTTGGTGATGCTTCAACCATCTTCAACGCCTAACAAGTTACTGTTGACTTTGTTGACACAAAATCACACCAAAATATAAATTCACTCTTGAAACCTCTTCCGCTCGACTATGAATATCTTATAAAATGCTAAAAGCAGCACTTTCTGCAGTTTTCACATTGAGGCGTCGTCGTCAGTTAACGAGTATAGTTGTGGTGTAACAATATATTATGTTAGTTGAATAAGTATAATAATAATAAATCCCCAGTCCAACACACCAACTGTAGGGCCCCAAAGTAAGAGCTGGTATTGTGGATAACCCTGCAGTGAACTGGGGGAGGGGAGCTCATAACAAACATACAAATTCAATAAATATTAACAACCATGGTCCGAAAACAAACATCTGTGTTCATCATATTAATGAATGCCCCGACCAGGACTGGAACCTGGGACATCCGGCGTATGAGGCAGGATTACTAACCACTACGAACTCGGACGTCACAATGTACTTGATCAGTTAATTACCCGGCTGTGCGAAGCAAACAGGTTATAACGAGTTTATCAGACTAAGTATACTGTAACTATATGTTTGATTTTTTTTTGCCAACCAGGACTTGACGACCTTTATCCAATTCATCCCAACCTTTAAGTGTGACTAAAGACATGACATTAATCAAAATTCTATATTGCAACTATCACGCGGTATAATGTGTGAGGTAAATAAATTGTTTTTGATATTTATTTGATAGACCGTGCTAAAAGGGGCATCATTAAATAGGTACTTAAAATGATAACGAAATAACGATTTGAAATTTGACAAAAAAAATTTAAAACTTTTAAAACTAAAGCTGTGATGAAGTCAAATCAGCTGGAACTATTTCTTGTAGAAGCTCAAACCAACCAGCATGTTGATGACAGCAAATAGCTGATTGACGTCGCTTTCTTCTTGAAATCGGAGGCTTAAAATTCCTGTTTTATTCCAGAATGTTTACCAAATGTGAAAACTTAATATCCATGACCTGGTGTTTTCCGGGCCTTATTTTATATATTTTGATAGGAATGAACTTTTACTCCTGTGGTTAGTTTTCAACTTTACTTAATAAGACAAATTGGCTAACGCGCCACGATTGTAGTTACAAAAGCTTTAGTGTTATATACTTATAATCAGTTTATTAAGATTTTAATTTTAATGTAAAAACATGTGCCTGTTACTGGCATATATTTGCTAACTTAAATACTTCCTTTATTATATTAGTTTGATATATTTATCCAAACCACAACGAGGAAAATGTTCCGTGAATGTTTTTAATTTGAAATGATAACTTTGTCTCACAAATTATTTCAATGAAAACAACAGTTCACCCTTCGGTCACTTATACCTTGGAAACAGTATTTTTTGTGAAAAGAACTCGTTGTCCTCCTGGAATCAACTCCGTAAATTACATGGTGATCGGCTGCATAGTAAAAGCGTGACAGCGCCACAAACATACAATCCCACTTGCAATATTTATGTAGTTGGGATTACATACACAAGTTTCACATTAAAACATTGAACACACAAACTTATAATTTAATTTATCTAACCCGATTACAAAAGTAATTTGTTCTAAGATATCATAAATCCTACTGCGTAGGAAATCGCAGATGAAACATACTTCTTGGATTAATGCTCTATCTTGTGTTTAACCTGCTTGACTCGGTTTGCATAGGATTAAATTATTATTTATAGAATTGTCTTAAGGAGTCCATATCACTAGCTTACTAACAAAATAACTGGTCATTAGTTTCCGCTATTACTTTTTTTCTATACTAATTCTAAAAACAAGCAAAATATTAAAATTCTAATTTAGATAAGATTTTTCAAAGGAGATTTACAATAAAGTGGAAGAGTATTTCAGCAAATTGGATTCTTAGCTCTCCAAAAGTCTGTGTTAAATGAGGAGAAATTAATCGGGAACGATGAAATGCAAGTACATTTAAAACTGGTGAAGCCACTTCAAGATGATCCGAAGGTTATCTGAATTTACTTTATGTGTAAATCAAAAACAAGTCATTTGTTGAGTTGAAGAAATAAATAAAAATTTTAACATATTTTGTAAAGATTCCCTCAAGGTATTTTTTGTGACCAGAAGTTTTTGTCTTTCATGTGTTACACATGAAATAAACAATTAAAAACTTATTATATATGCAACGAGACATTAATAATATTAAAATATTATTCTATTAATAAAGTAGTTTTGTAGTAAATTCATCATTAGATAAAATAACTATGTAAAGTTTCAAAATGTTAAGATTAAGTTTTAATCTTCTCTTATTGTTTTGAATAATTTCACGGCAATATACACAGACAATAAATTGAGGTAGGCAATATTATTTCGCTTAGCAAACTACAACAGCTTTAAAATTTTGCTCTTCGATTTATAGTGAAAGTCCTTCCAGTAGGGTGTAATAATAAGTCACGATAAATAAAAATTTCGATAGGAAACCCACACACCCGTGCTGAGAAAAAACAGTAAGTTGGAGTATTATCTTTAAGTTTAAGACAAAGGGTTCCATAGTAACGTTTGCTTTTTAATATACGTTTATTTTCGTAATTATTTTCTAATTTTCTTAGCGTTGATTCGACGGTATGATTCCTTAGAACATAATATCTTCATTTCTTTTAGTTTCAGACTTTCCTAAACTGACTCTGGCTAAATCACCTTGTATATAGTAAAAATTTATACTTTATTATGAAAATGATAATATTACTTTGATTGACTAAATATTTAGGTACCATTTATTGGGTCTTTACCTATGAAATTGCCGTTTTTCACGAAATACATGAAGCGTAATTTTTTTATATATTTTTTATTTCTATTAATCAAAATAATCACCCATGCAATCAATGCATCTATGCCAACGCATTGGTAGCTTATTGATGCCTTTCTTGAAGAAATCAGCTGGACGGGAGGCAACAAATTCTTCAAAGGCATTTTGTACTGCCTCTCGGGTATTGAATTTTTTTCCCGCCAAGAAGTTATCCAAATTCTGGAAAAAGTAGAAGTCTGTAGGCGCAAGGTCTGGTGAGTACGGCGGATGACGGAGAACTTCCAACCCCAACTCTTGTAGCTTGGAGACCGTCTGCTGTGAAGTATGAGGTCGCGCGTTGTCGTGCAGGAGCAGTGGAGCCGAACGATTGACCAAAGCTGGTTGGAGACGTGCGAGCTTCTCCATCATTGTGTTCAGTTCTTCACAGTACACATTTGCAGTAATGCTTGTCCCGTTTTGCAAGAAGCTGTGATGAATTACACCCGCGTTAGACCACCAAACAGTGACCATCACTTTTCTAGGGGTAAGTTTTCGTTTACGGCATTGTTTGGGTGCTGAACCAGGGTCCAACCAACTTCCTGAGTGCTTACGATTGTCAAACAGGATCCATTTCTCGTCACAAGTAACAATGCGGTTCAGAATTCCTTCATTTGTATGCCTGCTGAGCAGTGCAAGGCACGTCTCCACGCGTACTTCGCGCTGGCGGTCATTGAGTTCGTGGGGTACCCATTTGTCAAGCTTTTTTACCTTGCGAATTTGACGCAAATGGATTGTTTTGATGCTAACGTCGAAAGCTGCTGCTAATTCAACCGTGGATTGAGTTTCAATAGCTTCCACAATTGCCTTTAATTCGTCATTGTCGACCAAAGTTTTCGGACGACCACGGGGTTCATTTTTCAGGTCAAAATTTGCAGAACGGAAGCGGGTAAACCAATAACGGGTGGTGCGTTCGTTTGTAGTGTTCGCTCCGTCAACGTCGTTGATGTTGCGTGCCGCTTGTGCCGCTTTGCTGCCCCGACGGTACTCATACTCCATAATTACTCGAATTTTTAACTTATCCATGATGACGAAAAATGTTCGAATGCGTTGAAAACAAAACACTAACTATTAAACAAATGACGATTTTAGAAAAAGAATTCCATGTTTGTCAAATAAAATTAATTTGAAATTAGAATTATCAGTCCAAAAAAAAATATTTTCACTTGAAATGGCCAGTACGGCAAAACGGCAGTTTCATAGGTAAAGATTTTTTTTATTGATTGAGGTAAATATTATTTATTTGCAGTAGGTAGTGTATGGCATCGCCTCACGCCCAAACTTGGATGTCGTGCCGTAAAAGAAGATATCACTCACTATCTAAAGCCCCATCAATTAGGATTTGGTACGCTTTTGGACTGCGATCCATGCTAAACGCGCCTTTGTAATAAATGCGGTAAGACCGATCGAGCGTTGTCGTAAAAATCGATATTAAAATGCCTTTAGTACGTTAGAGAGAGATGTGTTGCTGAGTGATACTCGTGAGAATTTGCCCTGTCCTTTTCTGCATCAAGTTTAGCTATTTTTCAAATATTTACTTTGAAAACAATCTCATTTTGTCCCGATCCACTAGAAAGGCCGGTCCCTTTCTTTTACACAAGGCAATTTCACATTTAAAATCCCAATTGGAGATATTGTATTTAGATGATGGTACCATTGGAAGAGAACCTGATAAGGTAGAGCAGGATCTAAGAACATTAATCCCTCTATTGAAATAGTTAGATCACACAGGAGGTTAATATTGCTAAATGTGAGCTTTTCCCCTGGGGTCCTGAGTCTTATACACATTTTCCTCTCTTAGAGTCCTTGCTTCCTGGCCTTAAGCGCTTGACTGCTTCAACGTTTACACTTCTTGGTGCTCCACTATATCTTGCCACCATTGTTGTAGCAATTAACATCCTAAAACAACTTCTTCTTATTGCACATGAATGACTTGGAGATTTGTCAGCTCACGTAGCCCTAGTTCTTTTTCGCATGTGCTTTGCTGTTCCATGAACTAGTTTCTCAGAACGGCACCTACCTCAATATTGCCTAAGGAAATTGAAAACTTCAACAATACCCTCAAGAACATATTCGCGTGTTCTGATCCTGGGTGGTCCTGAATGTTTCACTTAACGAAAACAAGCATCTTTGTCTATACGACATGGAAGATTAGGTGCAAGACATGCTCAGGATGTTGCCTTATCGGCTTTTTTGCCGACCATTGTTGCTAGATTCGTACCTTTTCATAGCGACATGACACCAATTCCGTGCGGGTGGCTATGGAAGCATGGTCTGCATTGCATCTGGGTAAGCCAGTACCCAAGATTTCAGAAACCCAGCATTCTTGGGGTGAAGTCGGAGCAAAGACAATTTACGAACAACTAGTCGGTGTTGCTACTAGGACGGTTTTTTCAGGCTTAGGGCAGTTTCCCGTCCAGAATCAGGAGGATGGCAACACGTGTTACCTTCCCCATACCTTGGCAAACTTTTTGATGGCAACACTCTGCGCGTAGCAGTGGCTCTCCGCCTGGTCTGCAACGTGTGCAAACCTCACATATGCATGTGTGGCGCCATGGTGGAAGCATTTCATCATGCACTGAGCTGCAGCCGCTGTTCAGGATGTTTTACAAGACACCATGCTCTCAATGACATAATCCGTAGAGTTCTAACATCTGCCAACATCCCTTGCTCGTTGGAACCGCCTGGCATAACTAGGTCTGATGGCAAAAGCCTGATGGCTTGACTCTCATTCCGTGGGAAAGGGGCAGGTGCCTTCTGTGGGATGCCACATGTGTTTAGTACCTTTGCCCCTTCCCACCTAGCCCATACGACACAGTGAGCGGGTGGGGCTGCAGAACTGGCAGCTAGTAAAAAACGATCTAAGTACGCTGCCCTCCTGCAGACCTATCAATTCGTTCCATTCGCAGTAGAGACCTCGGGCAGTTGGGGAATGATGCCCAAACTTTCATCAGGGAGATTGGCCGACGGCTTGGGCAACTAGGACAAGACTCCCGCTCCGGTATATAACTGGTACAAGCGTAATGGGTAGTTTTAAGTCGGGTTGGGTTAAAGGTGGAGATTATGACGAGCCTTAATCTTAGACCTAGATATTAGTTTCTAGTTGTAACACTTAAGTTTTACGTATGATCCTTCCTTTTTAGTTGTATTTATCTTGCCGTTATTTTTCTTCTTCATTTTGCTAAATATTTATATTGTTTACTTTAATTGATGTCAACGGATTTTTTTTGTGACAGCCATGGAAGCTGCCTAGCCGACTATGCCTGCTACACCCAATTCTCTCAACTATTTTTTATGAAAATATAATTCCTGGCTGGCAAGTTCATGGGGGCTGGCCTCAGAATGGCAGTCTACTGAAAACATCTAATCAATAAATAAAGCTTACTACAAGAGTCACATAACAACGCCAGTCACTACAAGCCAGTCTACTGCAAGAAGTCCTCATGATGATGCCTGCGACTGATGCTGCCTGACACTGATGCTGCCTGATACTGAAGCTGCTTGATACTTAAGCTGCCTGATACTGATGCTGCCTGCAACAGATGCTGCCTACTCCCGATGCTGCCTGCTACCGGTGCTGATTGCTACGGATGCTGTCAGCTGCTGAAGATGCCTGCGCCAGAGCGCTAGCCAGCGCCTGAGCGTTGTCGCCGTCGAAGCCTTCTTGGGGACCTGTTCAAGTTCCTCAATAAAAACTATTACGTGACAATATTTATAATTTTACAAAACGAAAACGCTACGTTTATAAAGACATATGTTTATTTATATTAATTTATTAATTAGTAATATTATCATTTACATGATATATACTATTACTTTGAACAGAAACCCCACAAACTTTTACTAGTTTATTAGTATAGTATTTGAAAACATTTCTAAAGTTGAATGTCTTCTTTAATTCGTTTCGTAAAATGTTCAATAAACACACCACGACTACACTGCGCCTGTTAAAGGTAAAATTACAAAAGCGTCGTTTCCGTTGCGGATAGGAACTTTTTGTTACCACCTCAAAGCGTCTGTTTGTGCAGTAAAACATCCGCATTTAATTTTTTTTTATTGAGAGTATCCACACACACACACACACTTTGAAATGTTATAATAATGCTTTACTTCTTTGTGAAATCCCTCATTATTTATGATCATATTCTTTTAATACTGTTGTTTTGTGGAGACGCTCATTTTTATAACTATACATTTTATGATGATTTACCATTGAACTGAAAGGAGATTTAAATACAATGAAATGAAATTCGACTCTGTAAGATACAGATTTATTTTTAATAGACAATATTACTGTATTATTATCAAGTAATACAGCTCTGTTTTTCTCTATCGCTTATCTCCCTTCATTTTTAATTTGTAGCTCAAGCTAGTGCAAAAATACTAAAAGATATAGAAATGGTTGAAACGTCATTAAAACACACACACTTATAATAGATTACGTTACTTTTATACTGAAATAACACCTTCAATCATCTCAACGATAAATTCGTATTTCTTGCTCTCTGTTCCCTTCGTTGTAACACCGGTTTCATTTGTGATTCAAGTGGCACTCTTGAATAACAGATTTTGTTTGGCAGTTCGACTTCCAGTTAGTGCGCTGTATAGAGGCGTGTTGTTGTCGTACAGGAGCAAATTGTACAAGAAAATAAGCCAGAGAAGTAGTCTGGGGTGGTTCAACTGTTTTTTTGTTCGTAACTTGTTTGGGTCGTGGTCTATTAATGTGGGATATTTCAATTGAATATATTGTAGTACCAAAGTAAGAATAAGTAGGTACAATTTTATTCATAAGTATAACGTTTTGGCAGTTATGTTCGAAAACAGATTTAATATTATTTGAATATAAATTTTAAAAAAACATAATAATTTATCTTCGAGGGTATATCCTTAATCCAGCATGTTTATTTTCAATAAATAATTTTATTAAGTTACCATAATACATTTTTCTAGGACATCGTTAACGTTTTTAGTTGCCAGCTTCCACGACACCCGAAAGCCCTTTTTACACTTACATTATTATTTAGGAATAATAGGCGAGCAGATTTGTGTTTGTAAAAAATGACATCAGAATCCGGATTAGATTAGGCAATTTTGCAGGAGCTAAAACATAAGCTGGAAAAATATTGTATATGTAATGTTTTAGTAACATATATATAAAAATATGAAAAAGCCTTGGGATACCAGAAAGCACACCACAGCGTAAATCATTGTGACTTTTATCCAAAAAAATCGCACGGGTGTGTATACTACTGTAGCACGTACAAAACATAACATGTCCTTTGCTCTTGGACGATCGACAAATTTAATGATATCGCCTAAGGGACGTTTCTGCCTGCGTTACCACAAAAATATATAATTAAATTTAATATAATTTACTTCCCTGGAAATAATGTTTATACAAAGTAACATTGACATTTCGGTTCACCTTCATCATTTTCGGTAGTTCGCTGTTTCGATACACGCCACTTTCAGGGCGATTTTGGGTAAATACTACCTACATTTTCGTTTTAATAGTTTTGTATTTAAACTTCAAATTAATAAAAACTATAGAGCACCGCAGTGCTTAGGATTTAATTAATCCAACATTTAATTAGATACGGCCAACTCAAATTATTTAGGTTGGCAGGCTATCTAATTATCTCATTAGCGTGTATCAAAATAGCCATATAAAATACATGAATCGGTTCAAACCGAACATTTACTAATTATTTTCTACCGGTCATTTAAGACAATGAAATGTGTTACAACTCACAAAAATAGCAGTAACTATACTTTGTCCACCTACATTTTGGTAAATCACTTTTTGACAGCAGACACCTGACAACGTGACGGTTCCCGACTACGTAATTGTTAAATTAAGAATCTGCAGTATAAGAAATATGTAAACGTTCTTATCCGTTTTACATTTTGTATGACTTCCCACAGACATTATAATACTGTAAGTGTTTCAGTTTTTAGAAAAAGTATGTAATATTTGTTGCATATAAAATTGAATTGCTCACCAAAAAAGCTTGGTGTTAAAAATTGTACGTGTCTGTTGGTGCCGTCGTATTCGCATCCCCCATTAGAATGGACGATTTAGATGTGTTATTTTTTCTGTTTTAACTATGTTTAATATAAGTTACAAAAAACAGATTCACGTAAGTATGATATTGTTTGTGTAAATCAAATAATAATATTCGGGATAAAACGTTATTTAATTTGGAACCCTAAAACACAAAAATAAAGAATAAACGGCGCCTAAGGTCAGCTGAAATAAAGGCAATGCTTGTCCCTGGAGTGCCGTACTCTTGTAACTTTATGCAAATGGGACGAGAATATCTTACGTAGACTAAGATTGTAATAAAAAATTACCTAGTTATTAAATAAATTTTGTACTTTATTAAAATTTTAAATCATCCAGTCTTTCTTGGAAATAAATTTCATTTAGCAAATGAAATAAATTGCAACTTTCTTGATAATAACATTTTGGAACTTATAAATTAAGAAATATTATAAAATAATTGTCTAATTTTAAACCGATTTCATACATTTTAGAAAAAAGGCTTACTTTTTTGTTTTTTGACTGATTTTAATGACTTCTTTTACGTTGAGTTTACTTGCAAGTTAGTCCCATAATAATTTCATGGATACAAGATCCAGAAATTCTATCCAGCTTTGTTAATGAAGTCAACCATTGTTTGAATGATTAGAAGCAGGTACTGTAACGTACCGGGATGGGGGGGATAATACTACTCAATTCACATTCGAACGTGGGGATCGTTGTGGCGATTACGACGTTTGTGGTCGAATTGAATAGCAGAACTCTTTTCTGGGTTGACGTCGATATGCCATTTTTGAAACCAAACACCGAGGGCGTTTACGGCCTTTTGGAGTCTGGTGATGTTATACGGGATCGCGCAACCTTTAGTGTAAAGGGCGGTATTGTCTGCAAAGAGGGCGAGTTCGACGCCTTTCGGCGGGATGGGAATGTCGTTAGTGTACACGGTGTACAGCAGAAGGGCGAGGACTGAGCCTTGCGGGACTCCAGCCTTTACGGAACGAGGCGCGGAGAGCGTGCCTTCATGAGAAAGCCTTTAAGAAACGACGCGATTAATCTGATTTGGCGAACCGGTAAGCCTATTTTATAGAGTTTAAAAACGAGACCGCTGTGCCAGACTTTGTCGAAAGCCTTCGCTACGTCAAAGAGAACAGCGATTGTTTTTTTACGACGCGAATAGAATCCTTCGAGTATGTACTCGACTATTCGATGGACTTGCTGAGGGCAGGAGTGCTTAGCGCGAAAGCCGTACTGGTGGGGAATGATGAGACGGTCGCCATCCGTTGGAAACAGATGGTTCCGCATTCGAGAGAGTATGACTCTTTCGAGAAGTTTAGACATTGCCTTGAGGAGGCTGATGGGTCTGTGATTAGCCGGGACATACAGAGGTTTACCCAGCTTCGGAATGCCATGACTGTCGCTTCTTTCCAGGCTTGGAAAGTAGCTATGGTCGAAGCAGGCATTGAAGATAATAGCTAACAGGTGGCAGGTGCTTAAGTGCGTGGTTGGAAATTCCATCCGCACCCGGAGCATTTTTTGACTTTTGATTTCTAATGAGAAGCAAGATTTCATCATTAGAGACTGTGACGGGGTCGTCGGTGATGGGGAGAGATTCTCTGCGGAGAACTTCGTCCTCCACCGCCTGGATGTGGGAGGGATCCGCGGGTTGCGTGCTGGGCGAACATTGTGCCGCTATGCTGTCGGCGAAGCATTCGGCTTTCTCTTCGACTTCAAAGGCAATAGTGCCGTCGGGACGAGTGAGAGGAGGAAAGTGAGAGGTGGTGTCTACGCGTAAGGCTTGGGCCATTCGATAATACGCTTGGTGGGTCGGGGAGATATTCTCCATGAGATCGTTAAAATGAGAGTCTCGGAGTACCGAGGCAAGTACCGAGTAGAGGCAAGACCAAATTTTACGTTGAAGCTGATTCGCAGCTGTTCTGTATGCGGGCGTGGGATATTTCTTGGCTCTCCGGAGAGCCGCGTCCTTGGCTTTAATGAGATTGCTAACGGCTAGGGGAAGCGCGGGTTTGCCTTGCTTAGCAATAATTACGTTGTCGCTGATGGCTGAGTTGATAGCATCAGTGAGAGTGTTGACTAATGAATCTATTTCAACCGGGCTATCTAATTGGTCGGGCGAAATCACGAGCGGAGGGTTCGGGGCCTCTAAGGCAGAAACTAACGTATTTTTTAAGCCTTTCCAGTTGGTAAAGGTCTTAGGAGATGTGACGTTATCGTTAGGCGTACCTAGTACGAGGGAGATGGGGCGATGGTCGGAGCCTAGGTCATCGAGCGGTTCGATGGACCTGAGATCAAGTTTGATTCGCTTGATAATTGCAAAGTCGAGGATGTCAGGAGAGTAGGTCGGGTTGTTGGGATAGTGAGTGGGAGTGATGGGGGATATGACGTCTAAGTCAAGTGCGTTAGTGATGTCGAGGAGAGCGATACCGCTGGTGTTGGTCGATAGGCACGTCCAGTCAGTATGTGTGGAGTTAAAGTCTCCGAACATAATGACTGAATGGCCGAGGGCGAGAATGGCCTCAAAGTCGCTGCGGGTTGGTCTGGAGCCACATGGTATGAAGACTGAAGCTATGATGATGGTCGGATGACCAGTCATAGCCAGTCTACACACAGTGAATTCCATGTTGAGGAGAGGAGGGGTAGGGAGAGGACAGCAATGGAAGCCTCTTTTGTAATATATAGCGGTGCCGCCGAGACCGTCGGAGTTGGGCCTATCGTTGCGAGTAAATGCGTACTTAGGAATAGCGTATTTTTATATTCTCCGCAGCCATGTCTCCTGCAGAAGCAATAAGTCAGGTTCTTTGTCCTGAAGGAACAGTTTGATCTCGGGAAGGTTGGTGCTAAGGCTACGAGCGTTAAAAGATACTAGGGATAAGCCCTTGCGTTTAATACGACCGGACGCGGGATTTGCGGGTCTAGACATTATAATTTACTTATTTACGAATTTATACAAAATAAAAGAATTTATAACGAACTTAGAAGCTAGTGATGCTCGGCTAACGCAAATAAACGCTCTTGAGGAGAGCGGGCGGCTTGCAGTTTGCGTGCGAGTACGGAAATTTCGTTATTATCGACGTTTTGAATAACGTCGAACACGGTCTTCATGTCCTCAGCCAACGACGACTGAGGTGCGGATGACGGAGCAGGACGCGGCCCTACGGAAGTTACGGGAGCTGGAATGGGTCGGGAAGGTGCAGGCGGAACGGCCGGACGCTGCCTCCAAGACAGAGCCTGAGTAGGCGTCGGCTGAACGGGCTTTGCTTCTGGGGGACCCCGGTTGCGCAGCGGCGGGAAGTTAGCGCGAGTGAGCGGCGGCGCCGGTTTAGGCGCGGCCCTCTTGGCGGTGGAGCGCGGAGCGCGCGGGCAACCCCTGTAGTTAGCTGTGTGGCTGGACTGGCCGCAAAGCACACAGGCAGGGGGGGAAGTGGATTCGGGAGTGCGAGTGCACTCCTTCGTTATATGAGGATCCAGGCACTAAACGCACCTGGGGGGAGCTGAGCAGTTAGCCTCTGCGTGGCCATAGAGCTGGCAGCGTTGGCACTGCCCAGGGTGACCGCGGGGGTTGGGACGCTCGACGGCGATATTCGAGAGTCCGCAAATTGTGCGGGCCTCTCTAAAGATCTCCTTCGAGTTGGGAGTGTTAGACAGGATTACTAGAGCTAAAGGAAAACGCCTACCGCGGTTGGAGTGCATCTTGTGCACTGCTTCGGCCGGGACTTAAGGTCCTCGAGGATTTCTTCGCTCGCGAGCTCGAGCGGGACGCCCCGTAGTACTGCGCGGATCTTACGCTCCTCCGGCAGGGCGTAGGTGTGATAAGCGATTTGTTTTAAAGAAAGTAACCTGGTGAATGCACGAAAGTCTTCGATGGTCGTGACCTGGATCTTAATTGAATCGCCTACGTTGGTTGCTTTTAGATAATTGATTTTTTGCTCTATGCAAATATTTGATACTACGGTCCATCGCGCTTTTTCGCGGAGAAAGACGGGCGGAGGGAGCTGAGGCTTCAGCGGGACGGGAGCGCAGGGGGGCTTCGATGGGACCGACGGAGACGCGGTTGCTTCGAGCGATTTTAATGGCGCGGGGGCTGGTGTTGAGGACACCGGGGAGGGCTCGGGTATTGAGGATACCGAGGCTTTCTTAGAGCGCTTCTTGGAGCGCTTAGCGACTAGCTGGAACGTGGGCTCAGGAGGTTAAGGTTACGGTATCTGACGACGTATCAGACGCGGGTTTGGAGTCGCTCCCGGGAGCAGTACGCTTACGACGTGACGCGTGAGAAGATGCGACCGATTCGCAGTCCATCTCGGACGAGGCGGGAGATGCGGGAGATCTGTAGACCTGAGGGGTCTGGACGTTGGAGGCCTGAGGGGCCGGGGTTGAGGCCTGAGGGGCCGGGGACGCGATAGATGCCTGTAAGGCCTGCGTTATTACGTCATCTTATAAGTTGGCGCCGGACGCAACGAGCGCCTGGGCAAACGACCTAAGAATGTTTACAAGGTCCATTGGAGGGCTTGGAACTACAATAGGTAATATATAAATATATAAAAATGCCTAGGTTCCCTAGCAAACCTAGCACCTTAACCTCCCTACCAGCGGTAGGGGGGCTGGGGACGACGCGAAGTAGTGCCCCTAATTCGGACAGCACTGTACCGTCACCCTGGGAAAGGCCCAAGTGCAATGGGATCGGGTCAGCCGGTTTCTCCTTGGCGTGAAGGGCCTTGGAAGCGCACCCGGGCAACGCTATCAGGCTTAGTTGTCACTGTTAAGTATCCACTTGATCAAACGCGAGTCTAATACGGAGTGTGTTGCCAATAAATTGACAGCAAAAACCGGCCGTAGACCTGACGAAGTTGGGTTGCACTAAAAGTGCGAGATTGACTACGTTACGACCGGCCGGAGCCGGCCGCAGAGCGAGTCTCTGACTGCGTAACAGGCGCCAAGCGTCAAGTACGCAGCCAGAAAGTCAGCCCGAGTCTTGCGAACCACTATCGAATTTAATCGACCGTGGTAAGCTCAACCCTGTTGTTGCTGCACTCACCGAGGTGAGATTTTTAATTCGAGGGGTGCACAGAGTGCGGGATTGACTACGTTATGACCGGCCGGGGCCGACCGCAGAGCGAGTCTCTGACTGAAGTACGCAGCCAGAAAAACAGCCCGAGCCTCGTGAACCACTATCGAATTTAATCGACCGCGGTAAGCTTAGCTCTGTTGTTGCTGTGCGAGACCGACTTAGTTGCAGCCGATTGAAACCGGCCGCAGCGTAAGCCCTGCAGAGGCTATCTCAATCCGTCGAGGACGAGCCGAGATTTGTACGAATCACAGCGTATGAGTATTGCTAACGAGTTGTCGTCGTGAGATGACAATCGTGACTATACAGCTGGAGCGACCGCGAACGCGTCCGAGCGGGGCCGGACGCAGAACGGATCTGAGAGTGGCGTTTGAGTATTGCTTTGAGAGAAGTCGTGAGACAACAATCGTGACTCGGCAGCCGGGAGCGACCTTCAACACGTCCGAACGGGTCAGGACGCAGATCGGGTCTGGGGAATGTGTATATATATATATATCTACTAAACAAATTATATATATATCAATTCTCGCTCCGATCGCCACGCAGTGCGGACGTGCAAGACCCCGTTCTCCGTTGATCGGTCCCTGCCCGATATTCCGTGGCGCTCAGTCTACTGACGTCACAGTTTAGCGTGTTGGTTCCGTGCTACGGTTTTCAAGGTTTTTCTACTCCCTCTGAGTGCTATCGAAGTGCGATTTTTTCTTTGCGATCAAGCCCCTTAGTCTTCAAAGTGCTGTGCTAAGTTGTGTTGTGCTTGTGCTGAGTGCAGTGTTGTGCCCAGCGTAAGTAGTCTGGTTTCAGTACAAAGGATACTTATCGGTGACAACGAATTTGTACTGAACCAGTCCTTTTATTTTTATTTTATTTCTCTTCTCTATTTTATTTATTTTTCTCCTATTTTCATATTTATTTTTATCATATCTGTGTGTTTTCGTGTGTATTTGTCCTTTCTGTCGGTAAAGGTTGACCCTAACGCGGTCAACTCTTTACCTGCGTACCCTTTTTAGGTTTCCAGGTAGCGGTGACAACGAATTTGTACTGAACCAGTCCTTTTATTTTTATTTTATTTCTCTTCTCTATTTTATTTATTTTTCTCCTATTTTCATATTTATTTTTATCATATCTGTGTGTTTTCGTGTGTATTTGTCCTTTTTGTCGGTAAAGGTTGACCCTAACGCGGTCAACTCTTTATCTGCGTACCCTTTTTAGGTTTCCAGGTAGCGGTGACAACGAATTTGTATTGAACCAGTCCTTTTTTTATTTTTATTTTATTTCTCTTCTCTATTTCACTTATTTTCTCCTATTTTCATATTTATTTTTATCATATCTGTGTGTTTTCGTGTGTATTTGTCCTTTCTGTCGGTAAAGGTTGACCCTATCGCGGTCAACTCTTTACCTGCGTACCCTTTTTTTAGGTTTCTAGGTAGCCGCCTTCGGCGTACTACGGTTAGTTTTAAGTTATTCTCCCCAACCTCCCTACCGCTGGTAAGGAGGTTAGCTGCTAGGGTTCACTAGGTTTTTATTTAGGAACTCTAGGCATTTATTATATAAATAGGTGCTAGGTTCGCTAGGGAACCTAGGCATATATTATATATTTATACATTACATATCCAAGCCCTCCAATGGACCAAAGCGTCGTAAACATCCTTAGGTCATTCGCGCAGGCGCTCGCTGCGTCCGGCATCCCCATCCCAGATGACGTACTAACGCATGCCTTACAGGCAACTATCGCGTCCCCGGCCCCTCAGGCCTCTAACGTCCAGACCCCTCAGGTGTATAGCTCTCCCGCGTCTCCCGTTCCATCCGATATGGACTGCGCGTCGGTCTCATCCTCGCGCTCATCTCGTAGGAAGCGTACCGCTCCCGGGAGCGATTCAGACTCCGCCGCGTCCGAAGCTTCGTCGGTCGCCGCCACCCTAACCGGTTCTCCTGAGCCCGCGTTCCAGTTAGTTGCCAAACGCTCTAAGAAGCGTTCGAAAAAAGCCGCGGTGTTTTCAACACCCGAGCCAACCCCGGTGTCTTCTACACCCGCCCCCGCGCCGCTCATGTCACTCGAAGTGACCGTCGGTCCCTTCGAAGCCAGCGAGACATTCTCGAGGATCTTAAGTCTCAGGGCTTCCTGGCTGAAGCAGTGCACAAGATGCACTCTAACCGCGGTAGGCGCTTTCCGATAGCTTTAGTTATCTTGTCTAATACTCCCAACTCGAGGGAGATCTTCAGAGAGGCTCGCACAATTTGCGGACTCTCGAACATCTCCGTCGAGCGTCCCAACCCCCGCGGTCACCCTGGGCAGTGCCACCGCTGCCAACTCTATGGCCACGCAGCGGCTAACTGCTCAGCTCCCCCCAGGTGCGTAAAAAGCCTGGATCCTCACATCACTAAGGAGTGCACTCGCATTCCCGAAACCACTTCCTCCCCTGCCTGTGTGCTGTGCGGCCAGTCCGGCCACACAGCTAACTACAGGGGTTGCTCGCGCACTCCGCGCTCCACCGCTAAAAGGGCTGCGCCTAAACCGGCGCCGCCGCTCACTCCCACTCACTTCCCGCCGCTGCGCAACCGGGGTCCCCCAGAAGCAAAGCCCGTTCAGCCGACGCCTACTCAGGCTCTGTCTTGGAGGCAGCGTCCGGCCGTTCCGCCTGCATCTTCCGGACCCATCCCAGCTCCCGTAGCTTCTGTAGGGCCGCGTCCTGCTCCATCATCTTCACCTCAGTCGTCGTTGGCTGAGGACATGAAGACCGTGTTCGACGTCATTCAAAACGTCGACATTACGGAAATTTCTGTTCTCGCACGCAAACTGCGAGCCGCCCGATCTCCTCAAGAGCGTTTATTTGCGTTAGCCGAGCATCACTTGCTTCTAAGTTCATTGTAAATTTTTTTATTTTTGTATAAAATCGTAAATAAGTAAATTATAATGTCTAGACCCGCGAATCCCGCGTCCAGTCGTATTAAACCCAAGGGCTTATCCCTAGTATCAATTAATGCTCGTAGCCTTAACACCAACCTTCCCGAGATTAAACTGTTCCTTCAGAACAAGGAACCTGACTTATTCCTTCTCCAGGAGACATGGCTTACTCCAAACCGCTCCAGGGGATTTACTATACCTAAGTACGCGTTTATTCGTAACGACAGGCCCAACTCCGACGGTTTCGGCGGCACTGCTATTTATTACACAAGAGGATTCCATTGCTGCCCTCTCCCTATCCCTCCTCTCCTCAACATGGAAGCCACTGTGTGTAGATTGGCTATGACTGGTCATCCGACCATCATCATAGCTTCAGTCTACATACCTAGTGGTACCAATCCGCAGCGACTTTGAGGCCATTCTCGCCGTCGGCCATTCAGTCATTATGTTCGGAGACTTTAACTCCAAACATACTGACTGGACGTGCCTATCAACCAACACCAGCGGTATCGCTCTCCTCGACATCACAAATTCACTTGACTTAGATGTCATCTCCCCCATCACTCCCACCCACTATCCCGACAACCCGAACCACTCTCCTGATATCCTCGATTTTGCAATAGTCAAGCGAATCAACCTCGACCTCAGGTCTATCGAACCTCTCGATGACCTAGGTTCTGACCACCGCCCCGTCTCCCTCGTGCTAGGACCGCCTACCGATAACGCTACCTCACCTAAGACCTTTACCAACTGGAAAGGCTTTAAAAATACGTTAGTTTCAGCCTTAGAGGCCCCGAACTCTCCACTCGCGATCTCTCCCGAACAATTAGATAGCCCGGATAAAATTGATTCACTAGTAAATTCTCTCACTGATGCTATCAACTCAGCCATCAGTGACAACGAAAAGGTTGCTAAGCAAGGCAAACCCACGCTTCCCTTAGCCGTTAGCAATCTTATTAAAGATAAAAACGCGGCTCTCCGGAGAGCCAAGAAATATCCCACGCCCGCCTATAGAACAGCTGCGAATCAGCTTCAACGTAAAGTTAGGTCTTGCCTCGCGGAATTCCGAGACGCTCAGATGAACGATCTCATGGCGAATATCTATCCGTCCCACGAAGCGTACTATAGCATGGCCCGAGCCTTACGCGTAGACACCGCCTCTCACGTTCCTCCTCTCACTCGTCCCGATGGCACTACTGCCTTTGAAGTCGAAGAGAAAGCCGAATGCTTCGCTGACAGCATTGCCGCACAATGCTCGCCCAGCACGCAACCTGCTGATCCCTCAAACATCCAGGCGGTGGAGGACGAAGTCCTTCGCAGAGACTCTTTTCCCATCACCGCCGACCCTGTCACAGTCTCTAATGACGAAATCTTGCTTCTCATTAGAAATCAAAAGTCCAAAAAGGCTCCGGGTGCGGATGGAATTTCCAACCACGCACTTAAGCACCTACCTCACCAGATGCTTACCTTGTTAGCTATCATTTTCAATGCCTGCTTCGACCATAGCTACTTTCCAAAAGCTTGGAAAGAAGCGACAGTCATAGGCATTCCCAAGCCGGGCAAACCTCTGAAAGTCTCGGCTAATCACAGACCCATCAGCCTCCTCAAGGCAATGTCTAAACTTCTCGAGAGAGTCATACTCCCTCGAATGCGGAACCATCTGTTTCCAACGGATGGCGATCCTCTCATTATTCCCCATCAGTTCGGCTTTCGCGCTAAACACTCCTGCCCTCAGCAAGTCCATCGAATCGTTGAGTATATACTTGACGGTTTCTATCCGCGTCGTTATAAACCAGTCGCGGTTTTCTTTGACGTAGCCAAGGCTCTCGATAAAGTCTGGCACAGCGGTTTCGTTTATAAACTCTACAAAATAGGCTTACCGGATCGCCTAGTCAGGTTAATAGCGTCGTATTTCAAAGATCGTACGTTTCGATTTAAACACGAAGGCACGCTTTCTGCGCCTCGTCCCATAAAGGCTGGAGTCCCTCAAGGCTCAATCCTCGCTCCTCTGCTGTACACCGTGTACACCAAAGACATTCCCATCCCGCCGAAAGGCGTCGAACTCGCCCTCTTTGCCGACGACACCGCACTCTATACCAAAGGCCACAGTGTTCCGCACCTTGTAACCAGACTCGAAAAGGCCGTAGGCGCCCTTGGTGTATGGTTTCAAAAATGGCGCATCGATGTGAACCCTGAAAAGAGTTCTGCGATGCGCTTCGACCACAAACGCCGTCGTCCCGCTGGCGATCTTCACATTCGAATGTTAGGTATTCCCATCCCCTGGAAGTGCAGTACTAAATACTTAGGCGTCACATTAGATCCGACGCTTTCTTTCAAGCCACACGTCGAAAGAGTTTCGAAACTCGCTCGTCACTACTTAGGCCGCCTAAATAGCATGTTAGGTAGAAAAAGTAAAATGTCCTTCAGAAACAAATGTACACTTTACAAGGTCTGTACCTACAGTACAACAACATCTCAAAACACTCTCTGAAGCGTTCTTCAAACGCTCCGAAACCCATCCCAATCCTCTAGTTCGTGATTCAGTCTCATATACTACTCCTGTGTTAGATTCGAAGTTCAAAGTCGCTAGGCCTAGGAATGCGCAAGCGTACTCATCCACCAGACTGTCAGCCGATCTCGAAGCCCTTCTGGCCGCAAATTCTAATTCTAACGTAAATTCTAATTCTAACGTAAATCCTAATTCTAACGTAAATGCGAATTAATTCAATTTTATTTTGCAATTTTTAATTTTTTTTTTATTTTCATTTTGCGCACCTTCAGTGCTATGTAATCCCAGCGGGTGACCCCTTCTGGGCCCCGCTAGCGAGGCCTCTTTCTCCAATTGGCCGTCGCTCAGATGAAGGCTGAGTGGCAAAAATGCACGTTTTTTTTTTTTTTTTTTTTTGCTGCCGAGGCACCCTCGCGGGAGTGAGGTGGAAGATGCGTCATGCATACCCGCCCGCAGGTAAATTCCTCTGCGGGGGGGTTATGTGGGACTCACCAGAATGGCACCTACCCACTAAAAACCACCTGTTGGCTGTGGTAAGCGTATACCTTTAGCCTTCATCGGAAGCGACACCCGTCGGGAAGTTGGGCGCGCTGGCAGAGACCCGCTAGCGGTTTTCCGCCTGTAGTGAAAGTTGCACTGAAGGTGCTCAAAGGGACATGAGTTGGTGGCCGTTCTGGGCAGCCTCCGGTGAAGCCGGGGCTGGGCAGAGGTCGGCCGAAGCATGATTTTGGGATCAATTCATTTAAATGAACCTACAATGAATTGAGAAGGGAACTATGCTCCGCCAGAGCTAGCAAACGCTCTGTCGGAGTACGTGAAGCCCTAAGTTTACGGGCTAAGACTGCGATTTCACTAACATCGACATTTTTAATAGCGTCGCAGACGATACGCATATCGTCTGCTACGGAGGATTGAGGAGTGGGTTTGTATGGGCGAGGAGCCGGGATGGGATCGATGCGGGACGCTGCCTCCAGTTTTCTGGAGCAGGCTTGGGCTGAGTAGGCTTTGCAGCCGGAGGAACCCGGCTACGCAGCGGCGGAAAGTTTTCTTGAGAAAGGCGCGGGGCCTGTTTGGGAGCCGCCCTTTTGAAATTGGAGCGCATACAACGCGGTGCACGAGGGCAGCCCCTGTAGTTTGCGGTGTGGCCGGACTGGCCACAAAGCACGCAATCGGGAGGAGAGGGAGTTTCAGGAGTGCGATTGCACTCCTTAGTGAAGTGCGGGACCAGGCACTTGACGCACCTGGGCGGTGCGCGGCAGTTGGCTGCCGCGTGCCCGTACAACTGGCACCGATGGCACTGGCCGGGATGACCGCGGCGATGAGGCGCCTCGATTGAGATCCCAGAGAGGCCGCAAATAGAGCTAACCCCTTTCAGGATCTCTCTGGACTTGGGGACGTTGGCGAGAATCACCAAAGCGAGAGGGTGTTGCCTCCCGTACTTGCTGTGCATTTTATGCACCGCGAGTGCCGGGAAGCCTTGGGACTGCAGATCCTCCAGGATGGCCTCGTTCGATAATTCGAACGGGATTTCCCTGAGTACCGCTCTGATCTTACGCTCTTCTGACAGAGCATAAGTGTGATAAGCATATTGCTTATCGGTGAGGAGCTTAGTCAAAGCTCGGAAATCGTCTATCGACGAGACAGTGATTTTAATAGATTCACCCGAGTTTACCGCTCGGGTGTAATGGATTTTGTGCTCATTGCACAGTGTCGAGACCTCAGTCCATTTACCCTTTTCCCGAAGGAAAACGGGTGGTGGGACCTTGGCCTTGACAGAAGTTGGGGCCGGAGCGGGTGTTGAAGACACCGGGGCAGCTGGCGTTGAAGACGCCGCAGGGGGTGTAGGGACGGGCGTGGAGGGCGCTGGGTCTTGTTTCGAGCGCTTCTTAGAGCGCTTCTTAACAAGGGTGAAAGAGGGAGACTCAGGGCCAGTTGGGGTGGCGACCGAGGAAGACTCAGTCGCGGGTGCGCGCTTGCGGCGCAGAGGGACGTCTACTTCGCACTCCATGTCACTGGAGGAAGGGGACGCGGGAGGGCCTAAGACCTGAGGGGTCTGGGGAACTGGGGTGGCCTGAGGGGCCATTGTGGACATTATCGTCATGAAATGAGGGATGAGAGAATCTAAGAAACGGAACTTGTCAGCATTTATATGTATGCCTTCAGCACCGGTACTATCAACTAACTTCTTCCTAATCTCATCAGAGCTTAGGGAAGCCATTGCGGAGGGGTTGGGGAGGGACAGTATATGAACCTAACAACGATGACTAACTTCCTAAAACCACCCTACACGCAGTAGGGCGGTTGAGAACGACGCGGATAACTTACTCGAACACGGCACTTGGAGTCCTGGAACAACGAATTCCCGTCGACGAAGCTCACTTTCCACGAAGTACGGTTAACAAGCCACTATTCGCCGTGAAAACGGCGTTAGAAACTTATTAGAAGTACGGTTAACGAGCCACTGACCGCCGTGAAAACGGCGTTAGAAACTTAATACGGTAAACTATGAAATTTGGGTGCTCAATTAGCGCGGGGGCTAAAAGAGCGGGAAGGCGTCTGCGATCGACGTGCGCTCGAGAACGCACGCAGACCGAGACTGGGGTATGAAAAATGCACGAGCCGACAGGGGGTTTTTATAGGGTATGGTTCTGGTAGGCGTCGGGACGAGTCCCACATAACTCTGGAATCGCGCCAGAGTATGCGTCAGGGCATTTTTATCCTCCTGCCCTTCCCGCGGAGGGGAACAAAAAAAAATGATATATATACTTGTACACCTAAATGTGTTTTTTTACCCTATAAACTTTAAGTATAAAGAAATTACAATAATATTACAATATTTCAACAAAAAAATTTATATACAAAACCTTTTTTATATATGTATAGACATGATTTTATCATTTGATTTGTTTTATCTTATATTATGTGGCTTTAATTTATTCACATGTACAATTAATTCTTGATTATTTTGTATTCTTTTTACAAGATAATTGTCAAATCTTATGTATCACATACTCGAAACAGACCTTTATAGTGTCGACTAAATTTTCTACTTTTACCTGATATTCTATTTGGACAATGTAAAAAAACTAATTGTCCTACACGAAGCTTTATATTGGGAGCTTTTTTATCATATGTTCTTTTTTGTACTTAACGAGCTTTCCTCAAATTATCTCTCGCTTGATTTACTGCACTTATGGCGACTTTTTTTTTGTTGAACAGTCATATTACAATTTGGATTTAACCTTTCATCGAATGGGTTTTCAGGTTCTCTTCCAAAATTAAATAATAAGGAGAAAATTTAGTCGAGGTTGGTTTTGAAGCATATATTAATAGCATATATTAAAAGCATGTATTAATATAAAATAATAATAACAAAAGGTAAAATTCGACACCAATCCCTTTGGCTTGGGTTTACATATTTAGCTAATGTATATGCAATGGTTTGATTTAATTTTTCTACTAAACCTAATGTCTAATGGTGCATAGTTCAACTGCATGAATCCCAACGTTCTGTTTCTCAGAACAAAGCACAACTTTGGAGTTTTGGGGACTCGGGGATAAGATAAATTCATTTTCACTTGGTTTAGCTACCACTAGTTCCCGTAACATGTCACTATTACTATCTACTAAATTAGAAAAATAAACATATCCATCTCTATTCAATCTCGTTAAATTGAACATGACCTCTCTTAAAGTTTAATATCGCGCGAGACTTCTGAAGAAAGTCTTGCCCAAGAATTAAATTCCTTTCAATATTATTAATTACATAACAGTTTTGTACGCAAGCCACATGTTCAATTTCCAAGCATAATTATTTATATTTTGCCTATTATATCCATCCGGTTACCATTAACGGCTCGGATTTTTATATCCTCCACATTATGTATTATGATATTAAATTGTTTACATAATCGTTGGGAGATCACAGAGACTGATGTGCCTGTATCAAGTAAAGCAGAAACGTTATTCTTTCTAATTTTTATATTAATATAGGGACTAAACTCACTTGAAGAAATTTTTTCTTGACTAGTTGACGTCAATTGTGTCTCCAGCTGTGTGATTGACGCCGATTGTACTCCAGACGAGACGGCCCAGCACACGCTGGAGGTATGCCCGGCGTGGTATGCGGAGCGCAGCTCTGTATTGGATGCCAATATCTCGATCCAGACCGTGGTTCGCGCTATGTTTGAGAGTGAGAGGTCGTGGCGAATCTTCTGGGAGACTATTATGCTCACGAAGGAGGCGGCGGAGAGAGCGAGGGAAGATGCTGCATCTTCCGCTTCTGCTTCTTCGCCGTCGCACGGGACACCGGAGGACGGATTTCATTGCCAAGAGCTTCCATCCCCTGAAGTCCCATGAGCCTTCGGTAGCGGTTTTGGGGGATTCCGCCTCCAGTCCAGGGCTCGAGGTGACATGTACACTTCCTGCGCACCATTTCACGAGGGATGACTAGAGAGGGACCCGTCCCTCTCAGGACGTCCCCGGCGCTGCACAGAGCGGGCTAACGCTGTCGGGCCGCGAACGGAATGCGCAAGCTCCTCGTGAACCGTGAAACCACAGGTTTTTAGCCGGTAGGAGTCCGGCATTACCGACTACTTCCCCCACTGGGTCAAGTATCCATGAGGATTTTTTTGCGCCAAAAAAAGGGGAGGCTTGTCTTACACTAAATTTCTTTGTGGTTTTTTTCTGATATATATTTACCAAGTACTTGTTAGACATCTGTCTGATGCTGTTAACGATGGTTGCAAGTTTTTGTTGATATTGACAACCAGTTATTGATAGGCGTATTTGAAGGGCAGTTCCGTGTATCAATTAATAACTTTGAAATGTAGCTCTTTTTAAAGAGGCTTTTTTATTTTAAATTAATATTTTAAATTTCCTAGTATTTCCTTAAGATTGCTTTAAAATTTTCTATGTAGTGTACACATGTGTTCCTTCAGTTGTTGAATTTTTGAAATCAGCTTCCAAACTTCAAGGTTTCTTTCTCTTCCTTCTATTTCAGGTTTCCTTGTCGTGGTAGTTAAATAGCCATTGATTAAAATAGTGCCATCCCACTTCGACATCAGAATACCACACATTACTAACACTCATATGACAGCAATGCAATCGGAAATAAACTCTGAATTAACCAATCATTAAATTACGCAAGTGAACCGCGTTATATTAACAATTAATAAGACCGCATTTTGCGATTAAACTCATGAAACGTTGCAGTTATTTTGTGCCGTGGTTTGAAATTGAGTTTGGTGATGCTTTAAATAAGTGAATAATTTTCATTTATATTATTAAAGGTAGAAATGTAGTACATTTTCGGAGCAAATGCACTTTTGTTATTTAAATTAGAACTACTTTTTCATCCAAAGTCTATAGCAGACTCGGACTACAAACCAATTCAAGCTGCGGTCTCATATGCGGGGTTGGACTTAAATAGGAATATACTGAGCACTAAGCCGCCACTAGAATTATTGCGAAACTTCATGCGCTACTGCGATAAAATGTTGATTCAGCTTAATGGCACCACGGTCGGAAACGTCATTACGCTGAACACTTGAAGTTTGGAATGTTACTATTTACTTTTGAAACTCAGTTATTAACGCACCTAATCAATGTAATAAATGCAGCATCTGGCTACTACGTAAAGATCGTTCAAGTACAATTTCAAGACGAGAAAATTACAAAAAGTTACTTTCTTATCAAGTTTAAAACATAGAAAGCACATAATCGTAAACAGCTGCATTAGCTACGATTGTATCGCAGCTGTAAACGGGACCTCCGGTACGTAGGTACCTGCATAATACGTTACTTTTGTTGTAAGAAGATATTTTTACATAAACGTGAGCTTCGTCGACGGGAATTCATTGTTCCAGGACTTCAAGTGCCGTGTTCGAGTAAGTTATCCGCGTCGTTCTCAACCGCCCTACTGCGTGTAGGGTGGTTTTAGGAAGTTAGTCATCGTTGTTAGGTTCATATATTGTCCCTCCCCAACCCCTCCGCAATGGCTTCCCTAAGCATTAGGGAAATTCAAGATCAGCTGATCGCTGCTCACGACGCTAAAAGCTCTTACTGCACCCCTAATATGATTCATACACTTCAATCCTTTCTCCCTCACATCGAGGAATTGATTTCCAAACTGGTCCTTCAGGCCACCCCCGTCCCTCAGACCTCCCAGACCCCTCAGGTCTTAGGCCCTCCCGCGTCCCCTTCCTCCAGTGACATGGAGTGCGAAGTAGACGCCCCTCCGCGCCGCAAGCGCGCACCCGCGACCGATTCATCCTCGGATGCCACCCCAACTGGCCCTGATGAGCCTCCCTCTTTCACCCTTGTTAAGAAGCGCTCGAAACAAGACCCGGCGCCCTCGGCCCCCGTCCCTACACCCCCTGCGGCGTCTTCAACGCCAGCTGCCCCGGTGTCTTCAACACCCGCTCCGGCCCCAACTTCTGTCAAGGCCAAGGTCCCACCACCCGTTTTCCTTCGGGAAAAGGGTAAATGGACTGAGGTCTCCACATTGTGCAATGAGCACAAGATCCATTACACCCGAGCGGTAAACTCGGGTGAATCTATTAAAATCACTGTCTCGTCGATAGACGATTTCCGAGCTTTGACTAAGCTCCTCACCGATAAGCAATATGCTTATCACACTTATGCTCTGTCAGAAGAGCGTAAGATCAGAGCGGTACTCAGGGGAGTCCCGTTCGAATTATCGAACGAGGCTATCCTGGAGGATCTGCAGTCCCAAGGCTTCCCGGCACTCGCGGTGCATAAAATACACAGCAAGTACGGGAGGCAACACCCTCTCGCTTTGGTGATTCTCGCCAACGTCCCCAAGTCCAGAGAGATCCTGAAAGGGGTTAGCTCTATTTGCGGCCTCTCTGGGATCTCAATCGAGGCGCCTCATCGCCGCGGTCATCCTGGCCAGTGCCATCGGTGCCAGTTGTACGGGCACGCGGCGGCCAACTGCCGCGCACCGCCCAGGTGCGTCAAGTGCCTGGTCCCTCATCTTACTAAGGAGTGCAATCGCACTCCTGAAACCCCCTCTCCTCCCGATTGCGTGCTTTGTGGCCAGTCCGGCCACACCGCAAATTACAGGGGCTGCCCTCGTGCACCCCGTTGTATGCGCTCCAATTTCAAGAGGGCGGCACCCAAACAGGCGCCGCGCGTTTCTCAAGAAAACTTTCCGCCGCTGCGTAGCCGGGTTCCTCCGGCTGCAAAGCCTACACAATCTAGGCCTGCCCCAGAAAACTGGAGACAGCGCCCCACATCGAATCCCATCCCGGCTCCTCGCCCATACAAACCCACTCCTCAATCTTCCGTAGCAGACGATATGCGTATCGTCTGCGACACTATAAAAAATGTCGATGTTAGTGAAATCGCAGTCTTAGCCCGTAAACTTAGGGCTTCACGTACTCCGACAGAGCGTTTGCTAGCTCTGGCGGAGCATAGTTCCCTTCTCAATTCATTGTAGGTTCATTTAAATGAATTGATCCCAAAATCATGCTTCGGCCGACCTCTGCCCAGCCCCGGCTTCACCGGAGGCTGCCCAGAACGGCCACCAACTCATGTCCCTTTGAGCACCTTCAGTGCAACTTTCACTACAGGCGGAAAACCGCTAGCGGGTCTCTGCCAGCGCGCCCAACTTCCCGACGGGTGTCGCTTCCGATGAAGGCTAACGGTAATAACTACAGCCAACAGGTGGTAAAAAAAAAAAAAAAAAATTCTTAGATTCAAAAATAATTGAATTAAAATACTAAGTTTATTATCCATACGTATAAAAATTATTCAGTAATCTGACCTATATTGTACCTTTAGGAGCAAAATCTATTAAGTTTTTAGATTAACATATTTCTAGGTAGGTAATTTTTAAAACGTACGTAACGTTACAAAAATTTCTACTACTACTTTAATACTAGAAACAAAGCATCCGCTAAAAAATTCTCACAGCTTAAAACTACCTTCTAAAATACATACAAAATAAGAATTGTTCTGTGGTCCAAGTTACAGATTGGATTTCAATGTATGTGCGAATATTTTTATTTTTGCAGGAAACATTAGTTACTAAAGTAATTAGTTGTTGAAAGAAGTAATATTTAATTTAATTATTTTCTAAGAAGCGTACCCTGCCATATAACGTATTGGAGTCCTGAATATAATGTCCGCAGAGAAACATCAAAACAGATCAAATCGATTCTTTTGTCAGCAGGTTTCCTGTAGGAGATTTCATTGACTTTCTTACCAAATAGCAGCGCCTTTTCCAAACAAAAGGTCGTCGTTGCCTGGCTGTTTGCATTTATTTAAAGATTGTAAAGAACGAGTATTTATAGAATGCTCGCAAAGAAAAACTCCTGATTATATTGCTGATTAGATTACTCAATCAATATACATTTATTATTTAATTTTCATTTCGTTCATTCTAAGTAACTGTTCTTGATCAGTAACGACACGACGTATCCAAGCGTGTACAATATGGCAATTCTTATTTTCGAGATAGTGTCGACTTTACACAATAATCTGAAATTTTTTTTTTTGCTTCCGAGGCACCCTCGCGGGAGGGAGGTGGAAGATGCGTCATGCATACCGCCCGCAGGAAAATATAGTCCTCTGCGGGGGGTTATGTGGGACTCACCAGAATGGCACCTACCCACAAAAACCACCTGTTGGCTGTGGTAAAATTTTACCGTTAGCCTTCATCGGAAGCGACACCCGTCGGGAAGTTGGGCGCGCTGGTGGAGACCCGCTAGCGGGTCTTCCGCCTGTAGTGAAAGTTGCACTAAAGGTGCTCAAAGGGACATGAGTTGGTGGCCGTTCTGGGCAGCGTTCTTGACTTAGGGATCAATTCATTTAAATGAAACTATAATGAATTGAGAAGGGAACTATGATCCGCCAGAGCGAGCAGTCGCTCTGTCGGAGAACGTGAAGCCCTAAGTTTACGGGCTAAGACTGCGATTTCACTAACATCGATATTTTTCATAGCGTCGCAGACGATACGCATATCGTCCGCTACGGAGGGTTGAGGAGTGAATTTGTACGGGCGAGGAGCCGGGATGGGATTTGCTAGTGCAGCGGGGCGCTGCCTCCAGTTCTCTGGAGCAGGCTTGGGCTGAGTAGGCTTTGCAGCCGGAGGAACCCGGCTACGCAGCAGCGGAAAGTTTTCCTGAGAAAGGGGCGGGGCCTGTTTGGGTGCCGCCCTCTTAGCATTAGAGCGCATACAGCGGGGTGCACGAGGGCAGCCTCTGTAGTTTGCGGTGTGGCCAGACTGGCCACAAGCGCGCAATCGGGAGGAGAGGGAGTTTCAGGAGTGCGATTGCACTCCTTAGTGAAGTGAGGGACCAGGCACTTTACGCACCTGGGCGGAGCGGCGCAGTTGGCCGCCGCATGCCCGTACAACTGGCACTGGTGGCACTGGCCGGGATGACCGCGGCGATGAGGCATCTCGATTGAGATGCCAGATATGATGCTGACCTCTTTGAAGATCGTCCTGGACTTGGGGACGTTGGCGAGAACCACCAAAGCGAGAGGGTGACGCCTTCCGTACTTGCTATGCATTTTATGCACCGCGAGTGCCGGGAAGCCTTGGGACTGCAGATCCTCTAGGATAGCCTCGTTCGATAATTCGAACGGGACTCCCCTGAGTACCGCTCTGATCTTACGCTCTTCTGACAGAGCATTAGTGTGATAAGCATATTGCTTATCGGTGAGGAGCTTTGTTAAAGCACGAAAGTCGTCTATCGACGAGACTATGATTTTAATAGATTCACCCGAGTTGGCCGCTCGGGTGTAATGGATCTTGTGCTCATTGCACAATGTCGAAACCTCAGTCCATTTACCCTTTTCCCGAAGGAAAATGGGTGGTGGGACCTTGGCCTTGACAGAAGTTGGGGCCGGAGCGGGTGTTGAAGGCACCGGGGCAGCTGGCGTTGAAGACGCCGCAGGGGGTGTTGGACAAACCGGGACGGACGTTGAGGGCGCCGGGGCTTGTTTCGAGCGCTTCTTTGAGCGCTTCTTAACGAGGGTGAAAGAGGGAGGCTCTGGGCCAGTTGGGGTGGCGTCCGAGGATAATTCGGTCGCGGGTGCGCGCTGGCGGCGCGGAGGGGCGTCTGCTTCGCACTCCATGTCACTGGAGGAAGGGGACGCGGGAGGGCCTAAGACCAGAGGGGTCTGGGGAACTGGGGTGGCCTGAGGGGCCATTGTGGGAATTATCGCCATGAAATAAGGGATAAGAGATTCTAAGAAATGATACTTATCGGCGTTTATTGTCATGCCTTCTGCACGGGTACTATCAAATTACTTGTTTCTAATCTCGTCATAGCTTAGGGAAGCCATTGCGGAGGGGTTGGGGAGGGACAACAATATATAAATATATATTCTATGAACCTACCAACGAAGACTAACTTCCTAAAACCATCCTACACGCGGTAGGGCGGTTGGGGACAACGCGGATAACTTACTCAAACACGAAGACTCGAAGTCCTGGAACACAGAGCTTGCCGGAGCGGCAAAGGCGACGCAGGTCGGCGACGTCGGGCTGCAGGCGACGAACGAAGATTCGTCGTGAAAACGACGGTTCTATGAAATTTAGGAAGACTGTGAAATTCAGGAGATACGGTACAAAAACATGAGTCGTGAAAACGACCCGTGAAATTTGGGGTGCTCAACTAGTGCGGGGACTAGAGAGCGGAAAATGCGTCTGCGATCGACGTGCGAAAACCGAGACTGTGCTTTGGTATCTTATTAATGTTTTTAGATATCCAATATGTGGGATGAACTAGTACTAGTACGCACAGGGAGGGATGGCACAATGCTAGCTTGGGCGTTCGGCCAATTTTCGGGCACAGAGTCAGAGTTGAATTCCAAAACAATTGTCGAGTCACTCAACACCCATTTTTATTTTAAACAACATTAAATCGATAACGATCCAAACGAAAATTCAACCATTTTTTGGCCACTTTGCCTATGTTCACAGTAGTTTGGGCGTTGCATTCTATCTACTTTAGGTCCTCTTTTTCCTTCTTTAAATTTTGCTATTGTTCATTTGTAAATTATATAGTTTTTAAATAAATGTTATATAATGTCAATTTAATTTTTTTTTCTTCGACGATATGTTTGTAACGTCAGGGCTTAGCCTTAGGAAGCACGTCAGAATGCCGCGACATTTCAATAAAGAGGTTAATATGACTTATTATGAATTAAGAAGAAAAGATATTTTAATATACGTTTGACATAAAAGAAATAAAAGTCATCGGGGTAAGATGTATTAGATTAAAGTGATTTAAAATAAAAGCATATAAAATTTATTACATTCTTTTCAATTACCACGAGTTGGTGATAATCCTATCGAAGTCCCTTGCATCGCAGCCTCCAGAAAATTGACTGTGTGTGTAAGTTCCAGTTTACATGAATTTACATATACTGTATTATCTCAACAAACGCGACAGCCTATCCTATCCCACTGCAGGGACATCCACTTCGCTCAATTTAGGGATTCCAAGCAATGCGCGCGCCTTACGCACATAAACACGTAGCTCCATATATTTTGTGATTTAAAAATACTTAAAGTGCTAAGTTCATAATAAAACTGGCATCAAAATAACCATAATAACATTATCTACACAGTGATATGATTGATTTAACAAAGTGAACTTGTTGATTGTGTATAGCATTACAAACAAAACCTAAAAAAAAAGTGCAATATTTGTTTCTAAAATTTTGCGTTGAGCTCACTCGACGGCGGTCATTCACCCCTCGCTATAGTATCCTGGCTTTTGGAATATCAACTTTACGACTACAGCGCTTAGAAACGATATCACAATGAGCCGTATGCAACGTACGCCGACCAAGCAGCCGACCGACGGCTTCTCAGACTCGGAAGACATCGGCAATCATAGCGCGGGATCTTCGAACACTGGGAGACTGAAACGTCGGCGATCCTCGAATGACGACTTAAAAGAGGAAATGCGGTCATTTAAAAATGACATTAAAAATATGTTAGACAGGTGGAAGATGAATCTGGACTCTTCATTTAATAGCCTTACCATGGAAATTAAGGGTTTTAAGAGTGAAATAACAAAAATTCAAACCCATTGTTCTGAAATTGAGAAGTCAATAAGTTTTCTGTCTCTAGAGTACGATAGTCTGAAAAATAAGGTTGATTCTTTGGAAAAATCTAGTCGAGAACAAAAAGAATATATAAAAAAATTAGAAGAAAACTTGGAGGATAGTCAACGTATCACGCGAATTAATAAGCTGGAATTTAGAAACGTTCCCCGAGATAATAATTTCCCTGAAAATTTAGAAACGTTAGTTTTAAAAACCACTTCTGCTATTAACGCGGGCATCACACTCTCTGAAATCAGGAACACCTACCGTCTGGCAGATAGAAAAGGCTTACCTGGAGCGGTTGTGGTTGAGTTCTCAAATACGTCAACGAAACAAAAAGTCCTGAAGGCGTTCAGACAACACAAGAACTCGAACCCTAAACTGTCGTGTTCTATCTACGGGACAACAAAAAATAACCTCCCGATTTATGTGGATGAATACCTAACACCCACAGCAAAGCGGCTTTATTTCCTGGCGCGAGAATTTAAAAAAGCTCAACAATATAAATTTTGCTGGTCTACGAACGGAAAGATTTACATTCGCAAAGTGGAAGGTACCCCAGCTATACTAATAAAAAGTGAAATGGACTTGGCTGCCCTTAAAAATCAAGTATGACTAGTTTTAATTATTATATTAATACTTTCTAAGTCTATCTTTCTAAAATCAATCAATACTATCAATTTTTCTCTTGTGAGCCATTATTTGACTTTGAACTTGATAACTGTTTATCTTGTTTGTACTTTTTTTTTAACACGGAATGTAGGTTTTTATGTAAATCAATTATTTTACTACTTTGCAACTCATATAACGCCTACTCTTATAGAACAACCATTATTTTTATATGAATACTTACACAATAAACTCTATGGGCGCTACCACACAACAACAGAAATATACTTTAATATATACATTGAAACAATCAGCAAACAAGTAATAGGGTATATCGTTATGATTACTGAACTAATAAATTTATTTATACATGTACAGTTTCGCATGATTTTAATACTTAAATTATTCTGTATACTAAATGTTACTTACTATCTTCGTTGCCGTGCCTTCTTTTTGGGGTGTTTATCATGTTTAATTTATTTATATGTCTGTATTATATCTGAAATTTATCATGGTTTTTGTTATGAATTAACGATAGGTTCAGAAGAATACTGTCGTTTTTTTAGAATACGTTTATGCTATGATCAACAATGCATCGCAGGACATACTTCTACCTATACACTAGTACATAATACACACCTACAGCGAAACACACATTACTCACTTACTCGGATAAACTATAAAGAACCTATTTATATATTTTCTTAAATTTTCACGATTCATACTTTAAATAAAACACTTTTTACCGGATATTATCGCGTATATTTTAGTTAATTTTAAAATTATTTCGACGTTTCGGCATCTTTGCAGTTGCCGTGGTCACGATAGACTAAGGTGTTGTTCATCTATTGCCAGTAATAAAAACTACATGATTGTCAATACATATTAACGCCATCTGTTTCTCAGTCTTCTCGCATAACGTCCCGGATTGACACAAAAGGCACTGACTGTGTCCTGAGTTTGCAGTCTAACAGTTTGCTGGTTTTTCATTTTGATGTTTTTAAGTATTGGATCCACGGCAACTGCAAAGATGCCGAAACGTCGAAATAATTTTAAAATTAACTAAAATATACGCGATAATATCCGGTAAAAAGTGTTTTATTTAAAGAACCTATTTACACAAACAAAACACTGAAAATAACCTACAATGCATGCTGCAACTATGTCTGGTTAAATATAATTTTAACTATGCTTCAATTGCTCCACACATACTATAGCCATAATACACACCTACAGCGAAAAACACATTACTCACTTACTCGGATAAACTATAAAGAACCTATTTACACAAACAAAACACTGAAAATAACCTACAATGCGTGCTGCAACTATGTCTGGTTAAATATAATTTTAACTATGCTTCAATTGCTCCACACATACTATAGCCATAATACACACCTACAGCGAAAAACACATTACTCACTTACTCGGATAAACTATAAAGAACCTATTTACACAAACAAAACACTGAAAATAACCTACACCGTAAGCTGCAACTATGTCTGGTTGAATATAATCGTACCTATGCTTCAATTGCTCCACACATACTATAGCATACAAACAAGTTTAACAAGAATTCATTATGAACTGGCTCCATTTACTTGTCTTTATAACGTCTCCAGTTTGTCCTACATACACATAATTATAAATATCTATCCTTTAATAACACAACTATGTGATTTAGACTTACTTTTTAAACATAAAATTCAATCCAATTAATATTACAGTTATGAATGATGTTGACAGGGAAAGCATAGTATGCAGTATAATAAGCGAGCCCACAAAGTGTTTACAACACGTATCGTTTAATAATAATTCTTTGTCGATATTGACTGTAAACATTAGAAGCATAAATTCTAACTTTGACTACTTTCTAGCATTTCTAGCAAAATTCTGTAAACTTGTGGATGTTTTAGTACTTACCGAGTGTTGGACCAACGAGCACTTCTCGCCACCAAGAATTAACAACCATAATTTGTTCAGATCGAATATTTCCTTAAACCAAAATGATGGAGTAGTGGTGTACGTTCGTGAGGTGATTAAGGCGACGTCTTATGAACCGGAATGTGAGGATGGAAATTGTATCGTAGTTAATCTAAAGGATGACGTGAGTATTATATGCACGTACCGTCCACCTTGCTTCAAAAATCCGTTGAGGTACATTAATTCTCTAGGCAAAATATTAGATTCCTGTAATAATAAGAAGACTTTAATTTTGACAGGTGATATTAATTTGGATATTATGCCTGATGTTCTAAGTCCTAACTCTTCGACATACTTAAATTTAATGGCAAGTTATGGTTTAAGGCAAGGTGTTAGCCGTCCAACCAGACAAAAAACCTGTCTGGACCATTTCATGGTTAAAACCATTTTCAAAGTTCAAACTTTTGTGTTTGATGAATTGACAGATCACTCACCTATTTTACTTTACATAGATCGTGCCTGTGTTTCCAAACCTACAGCTTATATTAATAAAGTTACCGTGGACATTGATGGTATAAATAAATGTCTTAAAAGCGAGTCCTGGAATGATTTATACTCAACAACAAATGTGGACCAGGCTGCATCAATATTAACCTCAAAACTTGGTAGGATCATTAATGCACATTCCACTATTAAAAAAATTGCCAAACGAAACCAACCTTTAAAGCCCTGGATAACTATTGGAGTAATAAAAAATATTCGAAAACGTGACCTTTTACATAAAAAATCTAACAACTATCCTCTTAATATAGAATTTAGAAATAATTATTTTATATATAGAAACAAATTGAACAAGATTATCAAATCATTAAAAAAGAATTACTATGCTGACAAACTAAATAAAAACAAAGGGAAAATTAAAGAAACTTGGAACACAATTAGGGAAGTATGCGATTTGAACAAATGTAAAGTATCGTCTTCGGAATTGATAAATCATCCCACAAGGACTGTATCAGAATCCCTTGACAAAGTGAATGAGTTTTTTACTTCGATCGGGTCAAATCTTGCAAAAGAAACTCTCAAATCTTGCAAAAGAAAAGCTCAATATCGATGAAGCTACCCTAGCTAAAAAAGCTAGAACAACGAACCTGCCAGTGAATTCCATGGCTCTGTATCTGACCGACCCTTTGGAGGTCCTTAGTACCATTAGTAGCCTAAAGACCCATAGCGCTTCTGGTATAGACAAAATAACATCGTCTTTTCTAAAAACATGTCGTTATTACCTTGCAGAACCAATATGCTACTTAGCTAACCTAAGCTTTGAACAGGGAATATTTCCTAACATATTCAAAAGCGCAATTGTTTGTCCCATTTACAAATCCGGCGATAAGACTCTTCCAACAAATTATAGACCAATATCTCTCCTAAGCATTATATCTAAAGTAGTCGAAAAGCTTATGAATAAAAGGTTAGTCAAATATTTGGAAAAGAATAAAATTCTAGGTGAGAACCAATATGGCTTTCGGGTTGACTGCTCCACCGAAGATGCAGTGTTGCAACTGACTTCTAAGATAACCGCACACCTGGACGGAAACCACAAATGTGTCGGAGTGTTCCTGGATCTGCAAAAGGCTTTCGATACAGTTTCTATCCCAATCTTACTAACTCGTTTAGAGAACATCGGAATAAGGGGAAACGCACTTTTGTGGTTCCAGGATTACCTGACTGATAGAAAACAATGTGTCAAGGTTGATGATCAGGTTAGTAGCTTCAGTTTGGGGAGGTATGGGGTGCCCCAGGGCAGCACACTCGGCCCCACATTGTTTTTAATATATATAAACGAATTATGCAAATACCAAATTGAAGGTGCTGAGATACAAATGTTTGCTGATGACACAGTTATACTTTTCCACAGTAACACCTGGGAAAGTTTACAAAAATTAACTGAAAAAGGCATGTCCTCTGTGACTGCATGGCTTGAAGACAGCTTATTATCACTTAACACCAACAAAACAACATTTCTCTGCTTTAGCAAAACAAAGGCATCATCGCCAAATGACTTTTGTCTACGTATGCATTCCTATCCCTGTAACCGATCCTATAATGCTCTCACAACAAACTGCAGGTGTCCTATTTTGTCACAATCATCAGATGTCAAATTTCTAGGTATCGTCATAGATGACAAACTAAAATGGAAAAAGCACCTATCAACAGTTAGCAATAGATTGAGAAAATATATTTAAAAACCTACGAATTATATCAGACTTTGCACTTTTGGTACAAACATACAAAGCATTGGTAGAATGTATTATCACCAACTGCATTTGTTCATGGGGATCAGCAGCTAAAACATACATGCTTGAACTAGAGAAAGCGCAACGCTGTGTGCTAAAGGTTCTCCTTTACTTACCATTTAGACATCCCACACATCTGGTTTATGACAAAGCTAATGTTCTCTCGGTGAGAAAGTTATTTATTTACCAATGCATCCGTAAATACCACAAAAATGCAATACCCTTTGCACAAAACTCAGGTAAAAGAATAAATAAATGTCCAGTTCCCAGAGTTCATAGTAAAATTGCCCAACAACACTATAGTAATGTAGCATCTGGATTATACAACAAACTTAACACTACATATAAAACAAGAAATTTAACAAATTTTGAAATCAAGCATACAATAAAACTTTGGCTAAAGGACCTAAAATATGAAGAAACAGAAAACCTGTTGCTAATTCTAAATTGAAAACCTCCAACATTCAATGTTTTTAAAATACAAACATTAGAAACACACACGCACACACACACACACACACACACACACACATACACACCATACATACGTTACACATACCCTTTTATATTCTTTTTACAAATACACATGCATTCGTACACACAAATGAGCATATTGTTAAATCATATTTATTTGTAAAATAATGTATTGATGTTCTATATATGTTTAAACTTAGTATAAGTGATAAGTTTCTCTTGCTTTGTGAATTAACTGACTGCCGACAAACAGCTTACGCTAGTTCAGCAGTCAGAGTTTGTACCCTCACTGTATTATTTTTTTGTTACAATAAATAAATAAATAAATTCGAAGTCCTCTACGCTGGCTCGCTGCGGGTTAGAACAATATTTTGTTTAATTCCGTCACAGCCAGCAGACAGCTCGCCATGCACCTGGTGGTCAGTGGCCTCCACACCCACAGGCGTTTTGTTGGTTCTCTTGTTTTTCATTGATTAATGATGCGTTTCCGAACGAAGGCATTAGTCTTTGTTTCAGTAATTGCCGTGGCTGTTCATCCCCTTTAGCTGGAACACAACCATGCTAGCATAGTAATTGTGGCGGTCCAAACAGGAGGGCTGTATAACCGCCCCAGGCGAGACTTTAACACAAGCAACTCTACTACTTCTTAACATAACTTAAAAATAATTTAACG
Organism: Marasmarcha lunaedactyla; assembly: GCA_923062675.1. Taxonomy (NCBI): domain Eukaryota; kingdom Metazoa; phylum Arthropoda; class Insecta; order Lepidoptera; family Pterophoridae; genus Marasmarcha; species Marasmarcha lunaedactyla. The sequence continues at coordinate 26,767,010 of OV281350.1, forward strand.
TAAGTTGTTAAAACTCAGTACATTTGGCAGTATCCAGGATCGAACCCGGCACCTTTGGATCGTGAAGCAAGTGCCTTAACCATTTCGCTATAATGCTCTCCCTTTTCCCAACTATACAAAATAGAAATAGAAAACAGAACATGAGCAAAGCCACTGGAGAAATAAAGTACTGAATCAATGTTTTAGAAATATTTGCTTGAACAAAAAGTCGAATGGCATTGATAAACTTTACTCTCGAATTTTTTTCAAAAGGAAGCGGTATACGAAGTAGTAGATTGATTTTGTCCCAAAAGTTGTGGGAGATACAAAACCGTTCTGATTTTGTGTGATCAGTCAAATGTAGGTAGGCACATTAAAACAAAAAGATCCTACTGCCTGATCTAAAACTTTGGCGTCTTGATTGATAATACAAAATAGTTCTATTATACAGCGTATAGTAAAAAAATCAACAATAAATAGTTAGAATATTTTATATTAGGAAAGAAAAATCTTCGCAAAAGTTTAGTTTAAGTTTGAATATAAATAATTGTAATTAAGTAACCCACACTCAGTTATAACATATACTGACGGATATTTCTTACGTCTCATTGTCGAAACGGTTCGACTAGTTTCGAGCCCACTTTTCGTCAGGAGGTGAGTGCAGTCTTGGGCACGTTTCGCAATACACTGTCCGCCACCGCCCTGCGCACGCGTGCGATTGAGGATTGACACGGTGGAGCGTTGCGGGTGCGAGGATGGACTAGGCGCAGGCAGCGGGAAATTTAAGAAGCAAGCGGAGCTGTGTCTTTCGGGAGAGGGTTTTCTATCTTAGCGTTTCCGTGAATATGAAGGATTGTCTTCAGGTCCCGGATAGCACCCAACCTTGGTTGCGATTGAAACTGCTGCCTCCTGCTCATTTCAATTGCTTCTTATATCTTCCGTGACACGAAATGTTTCTCCTGAACGAACAATAGTGGTTTGTGGAAGCGGATATAGTGCGCCGGACCCGTGTCGATCACATGGCCGACCACGGCAGATGACTTTGTGCCTAGCTTCTTAACACTCCGTATGTGTTCAGAAAGCCGCGTGTTGGTGTTCCTTCCAGTCTCTTCGATGTAGCTCATTCCACATTCACAAGAGATCTCGTCGTCACCTGGTTTTCTTCTTTTTCCTGTGGGGATATTAAGAGCAAGAGCGAGTCGGTATTGGAATGTCGCGTCGAACTCGTGTCTGCTATTCTCACTACTGTTTACAGCTATTGTTTCTGTAATATGGTAAAAAAACAAAATGTGTACCGATGTGCGAGTGAGACAAAATAATGGGTGGTTTTCTCACATATTGTGGTGCATTTTCTACTCCGAATATTTTTCACTATGACTAAAGGAAAAAACGTTCCGCTCAAGATTTTGTAATGTCTAACGAAATTGGTTTTTTACTTCTCATTTTGTTTTTATCATTTGAATCAAATGATCAGAGATGGTAAATGTGGTATTAAACACTGATAGAAAAAGATTTTAATGAGCCAAGTCTTTATTAATATATTTTCCCTTGCGGATGAAGCACTTCCAATATTTTTTGTACAAACCTGTATTATATTGTTGATGCACAATTTAAAAACTCGTTTATATACATAGGTTCTCATGTAATTATAAACTAGATTTAAGGAGCTTTGTCAAGTTGGAATTTATAATTCATACACCTATGCGGCAGTTGACATCGCAGGTGGGCTCAATGTGTAAAAAAGCCTCTTTTATGTAATATCTGCTACAGGTTTCCATCAAAAACAAAATATTTTACCGATATAAAGTTTTTATTTAATATGGGTTAAAAATGTATTTCTATGAATATGTTTTTATGACTATGAAGATTGGTTCCTCCGTGAACTCGGTTTTACACTTCTGTGGAGCTGATTTGATCTAGTTTCTCAGCAACCTGTGTGCCATACAACTTTCATTTAACTCGGTTTTACACTTCTGTGGAGCTGATTTGATCTAGCTTCTCAGTAACCTGTGTGCCATACAACTTTCATTTTACTCGGTTTTACACTTCTGTGGAGCTGATTTGATCTAGCTTCTCAGCAACCTGTGTGCCATACAACTTTCATTTAACTTGGTTTTACACTTCTGTGGAGCTGATTTGATCTAGCTTCTCAGCAACCTGTGTGCCATACAACTTTCATTTAACTCGGTTTTACACTTCTGTGGAGCTGATTTGATCTAGCTTCTCAGCAACCTGTGCGCCATACAACTTTCATTTAACTCGGTTTTACACTTCTGTGGAGCTGATTTGATCTAGCTTCTCAGTAACCTGTGTGCCATACAACTTTCATTTAACTCGGTTTTACACTTCTGTGGAGCTGATTTGATCTAGCTTCTCAGCAACCTGTGTGCCATACAACTTTCATTTAACTCGGTTTTACACTTCTGTGGAGCTGATTTGAACTAGCTTCTCAGCAACCTGTGTGCCATACAACTTTCATTTAACTCGGTTTTACACTTCTGTGGAGCTGATTTGATCTAGCTTCTCAGTAACCTGTGTGCCATACAACTTTCATTTAACTCGGTTTTACACTTCTGTGGAGCTGATTTGATCTAGCTTCTCAGCAACCTGTGTGCCATACAACTTTCATTTAACTCGGTTTTACACTTCTGTGGAGCTGATTTGATCTAGCTTCTCAGCAACCTGTGTGCCATACAACTTTCATTTAACTCGGTTTTACACTTCTGTGGAGCTGATTTGATCTAGCTTCTCAGCAACCTGTGTGCCATACAACTTTCATTTAACTCGGTTTTACACTTCTGTGGAGCTGATTTGATCTAGCTTCTCAGTAACCTGTGTGCCATACAACTTTCATTTAACTTGGTTTTACAACCGTTAACTACTTGCTAACCCAGTCGCAGTACTGTAAAATGGTTGATTAGATCTTGTGCTTTGTTACAAAATATTTTAACTACCAAATTTAGATAAAAATGTGATTACTCTTATTTATCTCATGCTTTATAATTTGATTTATATTATTGTATGATTATGATAGATTTTTAACGAATTCATATTTAATATATAATGTTGACATAATACAACATACGTATTTTATGTTTTATCATATAATTAATTTTGCCAATTGTATGATTATGATTAATTATTAATTAATGTCTGTTTAATATATAATGTGGATTATTATTACTATTAATATGAAATTAATTAATTTATCGATTTGATTTTTTACAACTTTTAATAATTGTTGTTAATTTAAACGTCTAAGTAACATAATTAAATCTCTCATTTGCTCACCCTTCAGGGTGCAGCTGAAAATCAGCGTTTTGCTCCTCCGAGCAAATGTGAACGCCGAGCTGCCTCCTTGTGCGCTGCTACAGCGCACGTACTTGACACATATCGTGCAATATGCCATTGTTGTTTTTTTATAATAATAAGTTGTTTAAATAATAATGTTTAGTAATACGTATGTAAGTTTGTATTACAAATAAAGAATTTATCTATCTATAAACCGTGATAAGGAAGCACTTCTATAGTAATTTGTTTCGACAGCATTCAATGTTCATACAAGTGAATGATAAATGTATGTGACATAAATTCAAAAGTTTAAAAAAAAAAGGCTCACTGATCATGTTATTGTTAAGTTAATAAACTGTATTGAACCTTTGTTTTTTTTATTTTTTTTTATTTTATTTATTTAGGAAAACATACAGCATTATATAAATACACAGGAAAATATTACAAGCAGGTGGTTCACAAGCCAATTAAGTTTTCACTGTTAATTGTAATAAATATTGGGTAGATTAAACAGAAGTTAAGTAACAATTTAAAGTTATAATACGTTATGGAAAAGTCAATAGAAAGTTTTAGTTTGAAAGCCATTTTTATTTAAGCTGCTTGATGGTAGATATGAATTTGTGGGGTTTCAGATTAAATATAATAGGTCTTTACCTATGAAACTGCCGTTTTGCCGTACTGGCCATTTCAAATGAAAATATTTTTTTTTTGACTGATAATTCTAATTTCAAATTAATTTTATTTGACAAACATGGAATTCTTTTTCTAAAATCGTTATTTGTTTCATAGTTAGTGTTTTGTTTTCAACGCATTCGAACATTTTTCGTCATCATGGATAAGTTAAAAATTCGAGTAATTATGGAGTATGAGTACCGTCGTGGCAGCAAAGTGGCACAAGCGGCACGCAACATCAACGACGTTTACGGAGCGAACACTACAAACGAACGTACCACCCATTATTGGTTTACCCGCTTCCGTTCTGGAAATTTTGACCTGAAAAATGAACCCCGTGGTCGTCCGAAAACTTTGGTCGACAATGACGAATTAAAGGCAATTGCGGAAGCTGATGAAACTCAATCCACGGCTGAATTAGCAGCAGCTTTCGACGTTAGCATCAAAACAATATTGGTCCATTTGCGTCAAATTGGCAAGGTAAAAAAGCTTGACAAATGGGTACCCCACGAACTCAATGACCGCCAGCGCGAAGTACGCGTGGAGACGTGCCTTGCACTGCTCAGCAGGCATACAAATGAAGGAATTCTGAACTGCATTGTTACTTGTGACGAGAAATGGATCCTGTTTGACAATCTTAAGCGATCAGCAAGTTTGTTGGACCCTGGTTCAGCACCCAAACAATGCCCTAAACGAAAACTTACCCCTAGAAAAGTGATGGTCACTGTTTGGTGGTCTAACGCGGGTGTAATTCATCACAGCTTCTTGCCAAACGGGACAAGCATTACTGCAGATGTGTTCTGTGAAGAACTGAACATAATGATGGAGAAGCTCGCATGTCTCCAACCAGCTTTGGTCAATCGTTCGGCTCCACTGCTCCTGCACGACAACGCGCGACCTCATACTGCACAGCAGACGGTCTCCAAGCTACAAGAGTTGGGGTTGGAAGTTCTCCGTCATCCGCCGTACTCACCAGACCTTGCGCCTACAGACTTCTACTTTTTCCAGAATTTGGATAACTTCTTGGCGGGAAAAAAATTCAATACCCGAGAGGCAGTACAAAATGCCTTTGAAGAATTTGTTGCCTCCCGTCCAGCTGATTTCTTCAAGAAAGGCATCAATAAGCTACCAATGCGTTGGCAAAGATGCATTGATTGCATGGGTGATTATTTGGATTAATAGAAATAAAAAATATATAAAAAAATTACGATTCATTTATTTCGAGAAAAACGGCAATTTCATAGGTAAAGACCTAATATCTAAGGTTTGATAATTCTGGTTATAAAAATTACAGGCTCTAACAATAAAGCGATTTTTACTGTAATTAGTCTTACAGGCTGGAAAAGCAAAAGTAGATCTTAATTTTAACCTAAGATTGCATCTCTGACATTTAAAGTCAATGTTATTTAGTAAGTATGAGGAATCAGCCAAGTTATTAAGTATTTTGTAAAGAAAAATTACATCACGGTGTTCACGTCGCGTTTCAAAGTCTGTCAATACATCGGATGGGATTGTCTTAAATCTATACACTAAACGCTTATAGGATTTGTCCTGAATACGTTGAATTGCATCCCTATATACCGAATACTGCGGGTTCCACACAGTAGAGGCGTATTCAAGATGCGACCTTACAAGGGAATTATATAAAATTATTAATGTATTTACATTTCTAAAGTCTAATGTTTGTCGAAATAAAAATCCCAACATTTTATAGGCTTTTGCAGTTATTTTAGGAATATGCGACCGGAATAATAAATGATCATCCAAAAACACTTTTATTTGTTATTCTTGTTATTTGAAAATGCCAAAAGCGTGTTGTGTATTAGAATGTCTATAGAAAGCCTTTATCAAATAGAAAGGTGGCTGCAACATTCCATGTATAAAAGAAGTAAATTGTAACAGTGCCACTCTCCTTCTTTAAAATTCAATTAATTCTTTTCAAAGTCTGCTCCACGTGTGAGACGTAAGACGCACATGCGACCATTCAGGTGTAAAATAGTAATTTACTATAATTGTATTTAGATATATATATATATATATATATATATATATGTATATATATACATGTATATACAATGTATATATATATATATATACATTGTATTTTGTGTGAGTAGATAACTTTACTATCTTTTTTGTTTTCTGTAGCAATCGATGGAAAAAATATTATAATATAAAAGCGGCTTTCCGAGTTAATATGTTATGTGGATGATGGCTGGATCCCGCGTTCATTCGTGAACGGGTGCCGTTTGAGGGGTTTCGTCGTTGGGATACTTGATGAGGGAGGAGGGAAAATTGCCGAGCTAACAGAGTAGATAAGAATAATTTAGTAGAGCCATATAGAGACATTGTAAATTTATTTTAAAAAAACAATACCAGTTTCTTGCCAGTTCTTCTTAACGAAGGTTTTTCCGAACTGGTGGTAGAGTCATGTTTTATTTGACGTCAATAAGAACAAGTAATTGTCAATGTTGAGAAATAAATGTTTTGAAATTTTGATTTTAGATGTGATTCTTTATTTTTAGTTTAATTTAAAAAAAACTTACTTTTAATGGTTTAAATTTAAAAAAACAAGTCACAGAATAACATTATCACGAAGATTAACGGGGCCGATGACATGTAAGAGACAGATATTTTGCCTCTTGCAGAAAGACTTAAGATAGCAGATGTTTGTCTCTTAGTTAAAATAGCACAGTCAAAAGTAGATTCGCCATATCTTCTATCTCACATCAATCTTCATGCACCCACAAAATCCGTTAGACTTCCAGTATTTTTGCACGTACAGTACAGTAATACTAATTATAGGAAATTTTCTTTTTTTGTCAGAGCGTGTAATAACCTAAATGCACTCGCGGAGTCTGTGGATTTAGATTTATTCAATTCCAGTCCATTAACATTTAAACGGGTACTATCCTCCAAATGGTTTGAGTTCAAATAATATAAATTGTTTTCTGTTTTCTCGAAGCATTTTTGGGCGATTCCTGAAAAACATTTACTGTTTTTGTACTCTACAGGCTTAATTAATATTGTGTGCTTCTGTATGGTTCTGCTTGTGATGCTTGAGCTCTCGTATGAAGAACTGACCACGAAAGTGATGCATACACCCGGCTTGTTATAATTTAGATTTGTGCTTTGTCATATTCTATGTTCTTGCTTTTTTCTTTTTATATTTATAAATGTGTGTTTTTTTCTTTGCGATTTGGGATTCGCCTCTATTGTTTGTGACTTATATGTGATAGCATGTAAATGGTGTTAAGTTAACTATGTCTTCTGTGTAAAACTGTATATACTAGTACACTGTTGGTTATCAAACGAAAATAAAATAAAATAATATATATAACATAGGCAAACATACGTCTTGTTACCGTAATGTCTTGCGTGGATGTAGCGTTTAGGAACTTTATTTCCACTAATTCCATCATAACTTACACGGTCATTGTGATCTCAACGTGTGATTCATTATCACGAATAATAAAACGACATCAAATTAAACACTACTATACTAGTACTGTTGAGAATAAAAAGAATTCATTTACTCAGAAAACTAGAGAGAAAAATATACTTAATATCGTTTTTTTTTATATTAGGTCTTTACCTATGAAATTGCCGTTTTTCACGAAATAAATGAAGCGTAATTTTTTTGTATAATTTTTATTTCTATTAATCAAAATAATCACCTATGCAATCAATGCATCTTTGCCAACGCATTGGTAGCTTATTGATGCCTTTCTTGAAGGAATCAGTTGGACGGGAGGCAACAAATTCTTCAAAGGCATTTTGTACTGCCTCTCGGGTATTGAATTTTTTTCCCGCCAAGAAGTTATCCAAATTCTGAAAAAAGTAGAAGTCTGTAGGCGCAAGGTCTGGTGAGTACGGCGGATGACGGAGAACTTCCAACCCCAACTCTTGTAGCTTGGAGACCGTCTGCTGTGCAGTATGAGGTCGCGCGTTGTCGTGCAGGAGCAGTGGAGCCGAACGATTGACCAAAGCTGGTTGGAGACGTGCGAGCTTCTTCATAATTGTGTTCAGTTCTTCACAGTACACATCTGCAGTAATGCTTGTCCCGTTTGGCAAGAAGCTGTGATAATTAACACCCACCAAACAGTGACCATCACTTTTCTAGGGGTAAGTTTTCGTTTAGGGCATTGTTTGGGTGCTGAACCAGGGTCCAACCAACTTGCTGAGCGCTTACGATTGTCAAACAGGATCCATTTCTCGTCACAAGTAACAATGCAGTTCAGAATTCCTTCATTTGTATGCCTGCTGAGCAGTGCAAGGCACGTCTCCACACGTACTTCGCGCTGGCGGTCATTGAGTTCGTGGGGTACCCATTTGTCAAGCTTTTTTTCCCTGGCCAATTTGACGCAAATGGACCAATATTGTTTTGATGCTAACGTCGAAAGCTGCTGCTAATTCAGCCGTGGATTGAGTTTCATCAGCTTCTGCAATTGCCTTTAATTCGTCATTGTCGACCAAAGTTTTCGGACGACCACGGGGTTCATTTTTCAGGTCAAAATTTCCAGAACGGAAGCGGGTAAACCAATAACGGGTGGTGCGTTCGTTTGTAGTGTTCGCTCCGTAAACGTCGTTGATGTTGCGTGCCGCTTGTGCCGCTTTGCTGCCACGACGGTACTCATACTCCATAATTACTCGAATTTTTAACTTATCCTTGATGACGAAAAATGTTTGAATGCGTTGAAAACAAAACACTTACTATTAAACAAATGACGATTTTAGAAAAAGAATTCCATGTTTGTCAAATAAAATTAATTTGAAATTAGAATTATCAGTCAAAAAAAAATATTTTCATTTGAAATGGCCAGTACGGCAAAATGGCAGTTTCATAGGTAAGGACCTATTAAATTACCAGAGAAACACACCAAGTATACGGCCCGAAGGGAACTGGTCCTCGTGCTGTGGATGACCATAACTGGGTGGGAACCTAGAATAGCTAATTTATAAATTAATAAAATAAAATATATTAATATAAATAAATTAATACATATATAAAACAAAAACCATGACCCGCGCACAAACATCTGTGTTCAACACACAAATGAATGCCCCGACAAGGACTCGAATCTGGGACCTCTGGCGTATAAAGCACGGCTACTACCTTAGACGAAACTTGGCCGAGCCATCTAACATTGTTAATTATAAATTCGACTATAACTTGCGCACACTGACCGTTTCTAAATTGAGAAATAATAAATGACATTCGGTTATCCGATGTCATCTACTCGAAAATGAAATATCGTAGCATTTACCAAGTGGCACCCTTTAAGGCGCATAGCCTTTTGTTTCATTATTGGAGGTCACACAAATTCAATAACATTCAGCAAACCCTTTCCCCTGTAATAAATCTCCTGTTCAGTTATAAATATTATGTCATGATTCATCGGTGTGATTTATCTCGTGATTTATCTCGCATTGGTGAGCCGCGATCTTCTCGACAAAAGTGAATGTACCTTATGAACTACTAAATCTCTTTCAATTAAAATGCCTTCATAAAGATTGAGTATTCAATATATATAACTCAATCAAATATAAGTAAATTGATTGAAATAAGGCATAATAATATCGGCATGATATTGGCAAACCTCAAGAAAATCATTTATATTTTTTTGATTGAGTTTTCTCAAGGATGAAACGATATTTTGATCAGGAACAATATTTAAACAATAGAATATATTTTCTTACTTCAAGTAATAACAGTTTTTTAATTATCTTCTATGTTATGTATTGAAAATACGTAAAGGCGTCGACAAAGCTCGCCGGGTTTCGGTTAAGCAAAACGGATAAAGCGTAAGCTAGATAAATTTCGACATATTTGCACTGTTAATGTCTATGAATATGAAAGAAGTCAAAGATTATTTGAACACAGTATTTATTTTACAAAAATATTCTACGATTTACGATAAAATGTATTTTATGGAACATTGTATTGAATAACGAGCGCGCAACTATAACTTATTTTTTCGTAGAGCCACCTTTCAATAGAACTCAGCCCCGAGATCCTAGTACACACAAAATGTCGGACCATACATAAGAACTGCGCCACTAAACAAGTGACTACAGGTTAGCTTAAGTCCTCACAATAAGTCTGGTAGGCCGTATTGTATAAGACAATCTCTAATCTTCGACTTTGTTAACTACCTTGGTATGTAATGTGTCGTTTATATTTATTATGGCCGGCTGGGTTACTCGAATATTACTGTTACTTTATATAGTTTTTCATTATTTGATAAGGTTTTTATGATAATATTAGTAGTTAGACATTATAATGCGCTATTTTAGAGTACAAAAAGGTATTAATCAACAACTTTGAAAATAATAAATATTGAATAACATATACCTAGCCTTTCATTTTTTGTATTGTTTTAAATTAAAATTGTAACTTCCCGGTTATTATTCATTTAAACAATTCGAAGTATGAAGTATTTTTGATTCTTCTGTTGCCGATATTGTTACTTGATTTTATTTCAAGGGCCTATAAAATATGACTTGGGCAGGTAAAACAACATATTATTGTCACCGCCATCTATCGACCACTGTTGTACACTACATCCTTACTGAAGAGAACTAGTAAGGATGCAGCGTTCATATCTTACTTCATGCATGGAGCTAATAAAACCATTTACTGGTATTGCCAGGATAAGTAACAATAAATTATTGATACGACTTTCAAAATTGATAAAAAACTTATACACACTTCATTCTATGAGCACAAGAAGAAAGTTTGGTGAGTGCCGTCTTCGCAAAGTCTGATAATTACAGTCAACAGATTCGCGCCAAAACCAAGTTATGAACATTTTCATGAGAAGAAGCGCAATAAAGAGTTTTTCAAGACGTGCTATTTGAATCGAACATACATTTACCCTGTGAAAAGCTTTATTACTAAAACAGTAAGCACTTGATAGACGTGTAACACCTTCGTCTTCGTCGTCACTTTCCATCAGGTGAGATAGAAGACAAACATCTAATCCTTTTTGAATAAAAAAAACTTTTGAATTGAAGACGTGAGTTTATGAGCATATATTTTTGCGGAAATGAAGTTGTTATGTCCTAAACTTCATACTGCCCTTCTCAAAACATTGCAAAAATCAATAAATGTACAAAAAATCAGGCCATGATATGTAACAAAAGAAATTTTTTTGCAAATCAATGATAGTGTTATGTGTACTTGACACCCCATAAAAATCAAATTAATTCCATTAAATTACTCTTTTAGATTGCAAGAATGGGTTATGGTAACATACTCCATTAATATATGACAAAACAAAAATATTCAAAAATCATGTTTGTGCATGAAAGAGATAAGTACGTACTTAACACCTTCATTTTAGAAAACCCCGCCTTCTACGAGTTCGTTGAAAGATTGAAGGCGTTATGTTGATGCACATAACACTTTCATTACCGACCGTCACTGTTTTGTTTCGGTTATCGGTGCAAAGTTACTTTGCGTATTTCTCTTGTTTTATAATAAAAATATGTTACAAGGCAATCATTTTAAAATTTTTATTCTAACGTTCTTAAACGTTCTTTATTACGACAAGCACTGTCAACTTCGACGAGTCTTAGCAATGCACTCGCATGGGCAGCGGCATCGTTTGCTGCAAGTCTACAGTTGTAGTAGTAAACGATACAGTTGAAACAGTTGGCTCTACGGACAGTTTCGAAGGGAACGGGAGGATAAAACTTTAGCACGATAAGGGAAGAAAAACGGGACAAAATAAGGGAACAGCTAAAGTTTGTCAAACCTGAACATCGCTACTTCTACAATTCAATTTTAAATTCTTAGGTTTATGGGTAAAAGGTTTTTAATGTTTCTGGCAAACATAAGTTCTCTGATTTATACATAAAAACACATTCTTTCACAGAAAAGAGAATAATTTTCAGGGTTTTCGTAAATTATGAAGGTGTTATGGTCCTTTTTTTCTCAACAAAGAAGTGAAATTTCAATATTTTAATTTTTTTCTTTTCATTTTCTATTAGAAAATCTCACCACCGTTCTAATGGATACAATTTTAATTAGGTACGCCTTGTAATAATCAAAATATTCCAAAGAGAGAGTTAAGATCTTTGCGCCTTCATAGATTTTAATTGGAATTTAAAAATTAACAATAAAAAAATTACCATCAGATATATACAAATTTAGATGTGTATGACTCAATGCAGATAATTGAAGGTGTATTTTAATAATAAAGGGAAACCATGCATTATCTGATCTGATTTATTATTATTATTGAAACAAATTTTTTTCCGTCTGACATTTTGTACTATGAAACATAACGTTTTAGGAATAAATAAAAAAGGTTGTAACATGTTCAAGACTTGCGATACGACGATGATAAACATTCGAAGGTTACATAGGCCTATTGCCGAAAAATAACTATTGTTTCTTTCGTGAGTAAAATTGAATCAAAAAGCTCAAATATAATAAAATATAAGTGCGAATTATAATTTATGGTCGACTGAACTAAAACAAGCCCATTTCTAGTAACACAAAATATAAATATAAAAATAATTCATCACACGGTACAATCATTACTTAGAATTGTTTTATGAACAAGATTAAGTAGGAGAAGAAGTCGAAATCAAGCTGAACAATATTTTTATGAATAGTTACCGAAACGAGTTGAGAGACGAAGGTCACCAAAATGACACTTTGTAGGTTAGCTTACATATTTGTATTCAACAATTAAAACTTGGATGCATATTTAAGGCTGAAGATGTACAATATTCTTTACCCATATAAAAAGTTTTTATTGAAATGCCTAAACCAAAGATACAAAGCTCCTAAATAAAAATATATCCCCATCAACAGCGCTAGATTAGATAGATTCACGTCACGTCATTTACTGTTCATCCCTCACAGCGCGGATAAATCCAGCCCATTTACCCGTGTGAACGCACACTACATCATTACTATCCCACTTACTTGACAGCGTTGGTCTTATGAAATCACAATTCATGGGTTTATTCATCATTGTTGAAAGAACTTTTTTGTTTTGACCCTTGGACTGAAAATCTGTCAAGTCAACAATTTGTGCATTTTGTTAGTTTTGAGTAAATGGTGCTCAAAGTTTCAAAGTGTTTTTACTAGGTCATGAATTGTATGAGTGTTTTTTTAAGTAAATGAATTTATTTGACATAAAATGAAGACTTAGGAAGTTGTATTTAATGAAAAAATCTACTAAATAGCTTTAGTGTATTAAAAATAATTAAATATGTGTTTATACAAGGGAAAGCGGGACTTTTCTATTGGGCAAAACAACCCATAAATACAATGAGAGTGTTTCTTACTGTGTTTATACTAAGTGAAATCTGTTTTTAGTAATAAAAGTTTGCAGTATGATATCTCACTGCATTAACGCAGAAAAAAAACGTAAATTTAAGTAATTAAAGAAATTTATTTTTTATAATTGTGACATGAAACCAACTACTAGCCAACAGTTGGCCTTTGTTGAAATGAAATTTCCTATCTTGTTTATTTTATGCAATTGCTTTTAAATCACGGATTGAGGACGTCTGATTTTGTTCACGATCGCTCCTCACAAAGTCAATATAGTGCTCTGCTTTAGCGGAGTTGGACTGAGGCAGGAATCAAGTTACTGATTGTTGCGAATGATATTTTATAGTGACTGTGTTTTGATCTGTTCTTATATACACCTACATCTATATAAATAAAATTCTTTACTAACAAAGTAGTCATTAATGCTGAAAAAGAAAGGTTAAAAGTTTTAAGTAGTCACTATTTATACAAAAATGGAGGAATTATATTCCAAAATTCAATTTGAATAAATTTTAAAATTCTGAGGATGTGCCACGGGCTATTTCGACAGGAAATGGAAATACCGCGGAAAGTTTTTAAATCACATTTATCAAATTTAGTTTGTAGGCACCCCTAGAATTTTAATTTAATTAATTATACATATAATAATGTGAGCTACCACTGAAATCGAAATTAGTTCATTAAGAGATTAGCTATCACAAATAGACAGATTGTTTCACTTATTATGTATATATATATATTCCTGAAATGATTTTGGGTTACACAAGCAGTGTTTAGCTGCAAAGTGCAAAGGGTCATTAGTTGGCAGATAAAGGTGACATCGGTTTGGCTTAGTGTTAATTTTCATAAGGTATGTACATGTGTTTTTTTTCTCAATATCCTTATGATTTACGCAAATAGACGCTACTGGTGAAATAAGTAGGATGCACCACGTGATGGTTACAGTTTCTCAATTTTATGATTGTACCAAATAATATATTGACATAATACAGCTCATGATATGGATCTCATTCAATTCGGTACTAATAGGTTGGAATGCTAAGTTGAAATCCTCCTACATTATTACTTCACTTGTTTATTCAATGGTGGAAGGAGAACGTAAATATAAAATATATGTAATTTAATATTAAGTATATCATATCCCCACTATTATAAAACAAGTCGTATTTGCAACGTATTCTTCCTGTATTTTTAGTTACCTACTGTTAGTAAGTACATAAGTTTTATTCGTCTAATATGAACATTACTAAAAGCTAGTAAGCGAGCAGGTGACCCATTTTACATCAGGAAGCTTACACTTCTACTATGTGGACATTGTTTCCACGTTTGATATAAAGACAACCCTACATCCATGCTAGCGAGTGCTATGTTGGCGCCGGATATAGCAGCAGCAGCAGCCCTAGCAGTTCCTTGTAGGAACTTACACATAGTCACGAGTCGATGCTTAGTGCCAAGGATGCTCGTTAACTGGATACTGGTCTAGTGACACTTTATTGATCTTCCATTGCCCACATTATAGACTTATTTAATACCTAGTGGGACGCCATGCCAGTGAGGCGTGGTTGCTGGATACTAGGTAGGATACAATTTTAAAATTTATAGTACAGTATTAATATGTAATACCTAAAATTTATTTTTATAACTACGGGCAGTAGTTTATTAAGAAAATTCGATTCCAATAAAAACCTGGAATCTTATATATTTTCTTATATATTTTCTTAAATTTTCACGATTCATACTTTAAATAAAACACTTTTTACCGGATATTATCGCGTATATTTTAGTTAATTTTAAAATTATTTCGACGTTTCGGCATCTTTGCAGTTGCCGTGGTCACGATAGACTAAGGTGTTGTTCATCTATTGCCAGTAATAAAAACTACATGATTGTCAATACATATTAACGCCATCTGTTTCTCAGTCTTCTCGCATAACGTCCCGGATTGACACAAAAGGCACTGACTGTGTCCTGAGTTTGTAGTCTAACAGTTTGCTGGTTTTTCATTTTGATGTTTTTAAGTATTGGATCCCATGTTGATGAAAGTTTCCAACCATCTTCTCTATTGAAATTTGGATGTTTTTTAATTTCAATAGTTTCTCTGACCATCCTAGGTATAAAATGTTTCTCTTTTGCTAGGATCTTCACGGTATCAAATCTTAAATAATGGTTGGGCTTGTCTATGGAATGTTCACAAACTGCAGATTTTGAGGTTCGTTTATTTTTAACATCAGAGATGTGTTCTTTAATGCGAGTTGACACATTTCGTTTGGTTTGACCGATATAAGAGAGCCCGCAGTCACAGTCGATTTTATAAACGCCTGGATCTTGTAAAGGGATGCTTGATTTTATTGGACGAAGATGCTGGCTTATCTTTGAGTGCGGCTTGTAGATAGTTTTGATTGAAGCTCGCCGAAGAATGCCTCCTATCTTGTCAGTAACACCCTTTATATAAGGCAGGAATGCTGGTCTTCGTTCAACTGTGAGTGGCTTTACGCGGTTTCTGCGACGGCGACGCGGTGTTTTTAAATCGTTATCCCGCAGCACTTTAACCAGGTGGTTGAGTTCCTCATTAATGTGTTGGGGATCGCAGATTCCATGTGCTCTCTGAAACAAAGAGTTGCCTACGGCAGATAATTGGCTCGGGTGGTGATGGGATTTCCCATTTAGATATCGGTCAGTGTGGGTGGGTTTCCTATAAACAGTATGGCTAAGTGTACCATCAGGATTTCTTTGTATTAAGACATCTAAGAAAGCTAATTTGTTCTCCTGCTCCAATTCCATAGTGAATTTAATTTTAGAATTAAGGGAATTGAGGTGGTTTAGGAATGCAGTCACTTCATGCTTAGGTAATATAGTGTAGGTGTCGTCAACGTACCTCTTGTATATCTTCGGCACAACAGGTGCCATTCGGAGCGCTTGCTCCTGGAATCTTGTAAGACATTTGGCATCAAGCCAGCACTTGGTGCGGTGCTTTCGAATATCTGCGGTCTCACATTTAGGTCATATTCATAAATTGAGGACACAATGCCGTTGAAAAAGATAAGTTTTGTGTTCCAATGGTTTTTAAAATGATGAATCGATATAAATATGTTTTGTCTCCACTACGTAGTAAGATAAACATCGGACATCATATAAAACTCTCACTCAAGCATCTACGTTCATACCTTTCTTATTTTATTCGACCAGGATTCTAATAAAGCATCAAAATAACAATTATAATTAAATTCACATCTTATTTGTTTTGGTTTCAGGTACGAAACAGATAACCTAACAACCTGTATCCTGCAGTTAAATGTAAGTGAATCAAACCAACCCGTGTCCTCTGGTGCAAGAGGCAGACTACTTGCGTCATTACAATGATAGGAAGCCATCACATGCTCATTGCTATGATATACTAACATATAAAAATTAAGATGAAATCAAAAAAAAATTGTAAAGAAAAATTTTAGACTTATGAAGTTCTTCTAATTCAAAAACTCGTGGTGATTCCCTTTCTATTTGTCTGGGTAAACTAGAATGACGTGGATGTCATAAAATATTTTCTCATTTACAGAAAGTCATTTTAAGTTTTTCAATTTCTTTGCGGTCAATTTCTTTCAAAATGAATTCGTGCAACCGCAATATTTTGTATTTTGTATTAAGTAAGTATAAAATTTTGTAATTTTGGTTATGACGTAAACATATTGACGTTTTTTCATAAATAACTTTATAAGAGTCCAAAAATACACAATAAAAGTCTGCGGAAATAAGACAAAATAATGCCATTGGATAAGTTTAATATTCAGATTTCTTAACAATAATATAATAAAAATAAAATAAAACAATATTATATATTAACTATCAAGAAAGAATTTGAGTTAATATAAAATGATATAAATTTACTTTATTTTGGGTTGTACAGCTGTGGCATTACGCGAATTACGAAGGCCTCAGCCGGAGGATGCAATAAAACCGAATTTACTTTAAACTTAATTTAATTAAAGTTTTACAATAAAATTGATACAATAACTTAATTCTATATGACGACTAATTGTTCGAAGTGGGAATCAAAAAGTGTCTTCTTAAATCCGGTCTGCCGAGTGGTTCCCACCACCTGTTGGCCACCCAAGTCGTTACATCACTGTTTCCACCGAATTCACAGACTTGCAGTTTCCAATTTGTATAGTAGGCTCGACAATTAATAAATTAATATATTTTATATGGGATGTACTACGGGTCGGTACATAACACCCCCCGCCTCAAATCAGCAACTATTTCAAAACTTTCAAGTGAAATGTTGCTGGCGACTTATCTGTCTCTTCGTTTTCAATTTCTGGGTTTCTAACTATCTTGAGCCGACGAAGTCTGAGGATCTTCAAGATAGCAAATATTAAACCTGATATGATGGTGACGAACAGTATCCCGTAGATAGGTATGGTAGTATGATAGATGACATCTGTACTTGGATCTTCGATATTCATATGTGATTGTAGAGATATTTTATTTTGGATTTCATGTAGTTTCTTTAAATTCATCGAGTTAAACTTGATTACTGACTGAAGAGTAAGTGTGCTTATATCTTCATAACTGGAAATTTTGGTGATCTTTACAGGTTGTCCTTCTATGTGGTCGTATGCATTTTTGATTGTGAGTTCTTTGGTGCGTAAATAACAGTCACGAGGGATGGTTGCGAGATAGCTTCCATTCAGTATGCAGTGTTCTTGTCGTTCGCAGGATAGCTGAACTTGCGTTGCGTTAGGAAGTACAAGTGCATAGTGCCGATCGTCCAATTTCTCAATGGCTTCCCTGGTCACGTCCACAGTCTTCAAGTGGCAGATTCGATCTAACACCTGGCTTATAATTAGCTTGTGGATGCAGTCCGGTTGTCTGGTTATTTGATGATTCAACTTTTCTTCGCATAAAAACCGTGATTTTACCTTCGAACATTCTGTCTCTATGTACACATATTCGTCCTCGTTAATTGCAAGGAAAGGATATGATGGAATAAGGATGTTACGATGTTTGTTAGGGAGTATGGCTAATTTGTACATGTCAAAGATTTTAGTAGATATAATTGGGAACATGAAGATTAAAACTATCTGTTTTTCACTATAATAAGACCCAGGCTTTATAATATCATAGTAATCTCTAATATCTAATTCTAGCAAATTCACTTTTGGATATAATTTTGTTAAAGTATCAATCATAGATTTAATAATATTTATACCTAACATAGAATGGTGTACAGTAAAGGTACGAGTAAAAGCTGAAATATCTTCTATTCTACGTAACTCATATGATAACTTATCTATATTTTCACTTATAATTACTAATAATTGGGCAAACTTTGCGTATTTCAACAGGCTATTTTCTCTGTACGCGTTGCTGTTTATGATTATCTGTAAGGTTTCATTAAACTTTACTTGATTTTGTACTAATTCTGTAATTAAATTGGTATGCTGATCCATCCATTCTTTACTAAGAGTAATATGATTATTGAATTCCGTGGCGAACCTTTTTTGGTTATTTGTTAGAACCTTTATGGCATTATTATATCTGATTGCATCAGTATAATCGAGGTTTCCGGAAATGTTTTTAATGATTGAACCTAGACCATCCACAAGACCTCTTTTAAAGCAACTAGGCTCGAGACTTTTCAACTGATACTGCGTTGTGTTAACTTTCTCAAATAGGTATCTTATCTGAATCTCGTATAAAGAGTAAGTATCGTTGTCCAATAAGTTTTTAGTATTCTGAAGTTGAGTCAAAATTAGTATTATTTTTTCGTCAATGTCATTTAAGTCAATATATTGTACAAAGGAGTGGTAATGAGTCACAAAGTTTGCAGGTCCTAGTTTGAATGGGAGTAATCCAGGTCCTTCGTCCAATCTTTCAAGTTTTATCTCCTGAGGTTGGGCCAGATGGAGAAGAATCATTGTCAAGGGGATCCTGTAACAAGCGTGCTGATTTAGGGACACGTTTTAATCTAGATTTTGCAATGGGACCGCGTTTTTTTGAGGTATAAATATGAATTGGCAAATCGGCTATAACAGTATCGTGAGTGTATCTGGAGGCTAATTTTTGGCGGCTGGCTACCGGGTTTCGAATAAAGATTTGTTGCTGAGGTTGGTATTCTGCTTCCGGTTCTCGATTACGATTACGATTCTCCATTATTGCGGTACGGTCTTGTAGCGACGACTCATTAATGATTTCGTAAACTTTTTGCATTTGGTCGCGATGAGTAATAATGTACTGTTGTAACAGATGTTGCGAAATATCAATATTCAGCGGATCTCTGGGATCCAGGTGGCCGCGGACTAAATCGTATGGTCTGCATTTTGTAAAACTGTGAATTGAACTGTTGTATCCCAATATTGCATAAGGCATTAAGTTTATTACTTGTTCATCTTTTTGATGTAATCTTAAAATACGTAAATGTTCTAGGATAGTAGAATGGAACCTTTCAATATTTCCATTATCATTAGGAGAATGTGCGAGCGTTTTATGGTGAGTAATTTTATGAACTTTAACAAATTCGGAAAATATTTGATTAGTAAACTCTGTTCCCTGATCGGTAACTATCGTTAATGGTAAACCGTGGTGAGTAGAAAAGGTAAGTAATGCTTGAATAATACTTAATGCTGTACAATCCCGTAAAAGGTATGCTTGACCATATTTAGAGAACACGTCTACAAATGTAATGTACTTTTCATTTTGCGCAGTGAACAAATCCATATGAACAATTTCGAACGGTTTAGTGGCAGGTGGAACAATATGAAACTCTTGCCTAATGGGATTTCGGTCGTATTTAGCTTGTCCGCATATTGTACAGTTATTAATAAATTTAGTTATATGTTCGCGCATTTTAGGCCAATAATATCTCTTCGATAATGATAAGTAACACTCATTTATCCCACGATGATTAGTCTTTCCGTCATGATAATGCCTA
The DNA here is from genome assembly GCA_923062675.1 of Marasmarcha lunaedactyla. NCBI lineage: Eukaryota > Metazoa > Arthropoda > Insecta > Lepidoptera > Pterophoridae > Marasmarcha > Marasmarcha lunaedactyla. The sequence goes on from OV281350.1 coordinate 26,787,175, forward strand.
ATTAGGTCTTGTTGTCGCATATAATCTCTTATGATCTCTATTTCAGATTTTACAAGAATGAGATCCATTGCGGAACTATGGAATGTGTTTTGAAGGATTGGAACAATTTTATACATATCTGTAGGCGGAGTTATGAAAATTGCCGTTTTTACTTTGGGGTTAACAAATTCCTTAATTGCATTAATTAAATCTTCTTCTAAATTTGATTCGGATAATTGAATTGAAATACGGGTATGAGTTTCGAATGGTTTGGTTATGACTGGTTTTCTTTTCAGATCTCCTACAATGGTAAAACATAGTTGCTTACTAAATTTATTTAAAGGATAATCACTTATTGGTATTTCTAATAACGGATTCTCATTACTGGTGTGAACTGTAACAGTGGAGCTTGAATGTGCTGATTCAGTTGAAGACGAAATACTCATGGGTGGTCTTACACTTACATTTACATCTAAAGATTCGGTATCTCCAATATTAATTTCTACTCTGGATAATGCATCAGCATTAGTGTTAAATGTTCCTTTCTTATAAATAACTGTAAAATTATACTCGCTTAGCTTTAATCGCCACCGTGTTAAACGAGAATTGGGTTCTTTAAGGTTCATTATCCATTGAAGCGGTTTATGATCGGTGAGTATTTTAAAATGTCGGCCAAAAAGATACGGTCTAAAATACTTCGTAGCCCAGACTATGGCTAACAGCTCTTTTTCAATGGTACTGTAATTTTGTTCGGAAGAATTTAGAGTACGTGAAGCGTAAGAAATTGGCTTGTCTGAACCTACAGGTCCTTGGGAAAGAACAACGCCTATTGCGAAATTAGATGCATCTGTGGTAAGTAGAAATTCTTTATTAAAATCTGGGTATTGAAGTATCGGATCATTGGTTAATAACGTTTTACATCTTTCGAAGCAATTTATGTAATTGGAATCCAAAGTTATCTTGTTGCCCTTTTTTAGGCAATTAGTCATGGGTTTAGTGATACGGGCAAAGTCCGGTATAAATTTCCTATAATATCCTAATAATCCTAAAAATTGTTTGATTTCTTTTGTGGTTTTGGGTATGGGATATTTCTGAACAGCTTTTATTTTATCAGGGTTAGGTTTTATGCCTTCACCACTGATTATATGTCCTAGATACGCGGTCTCTAATTTAAAAAATTCGGATTTATCCATTTGTATCTTAAAATTGGAGTCTCGAAGTCTAACAAATACTTTTTCTAAATTTTCCATATGTTCTTGCAAAGAAGTACTTAAAACTATAATATCATCTAAATAGACTAGACAAATTCTATTCTGTAAGCCTTGTAACACGTTATCCATGACCCTTTGGAATGTCGAAGGGGAATTTTTTAATCCCATGGGCATTCTGAGAAATTCAAAATGTCCATGTTCGACATTAAATGCAGTTTTGGAAATGTCATCTGGATTCATTTCGACTTGGTAGAAGCCACTAGCCAAATCTAGCGTAGTATAATAGTTGCACTTGCCTAATTTATCTAAAACATCTGTTATATTTGGGATCGGATATTTATCATCGATAGTTTTCTCGTTTAGTTTACGGAAATCTACAACTAAACGCCACTTTTGTTTTCCAGAAGCATCAGCCTTTTTTGGCACTACCCAAATAGGCGAGCTCCATGCGGAATCTGATGGTCTAATTATCCCCTGCTGTAACATTTTTGAGATTTGGTCTTTTACTTCCTAACGGTGAATGAACGGGTATCGGTAACTTTTGGTGTATACGGGACTATCGTCTGTAGTTTTAATATTGTGTTTAATTTTATTAGTAAAGGTAAGAGGTTCTCCTTCTATATAAAATACATCAGAATAGCGAGAGCAAAGTGAAGTTAAGTTGGCCTTTTCTTCCGGATTAAGGTGATCGGTGCGTAATTTGGACAAAACATTTTTAATACGACTAGTAAAATTATTTTTATTTGAACTTTCAAAATTTAAAATTTCAGCTTCAATTGGTCTGTCTAAAGAAAAAATTATATCATTATCTGTGGGATTTTCAATTTCAATAATAGCTCGAATATTTTCAACATGTGTAAGACATTCATGTATAGTACAGTTACAACAAATTTGTTCATTAATAAAAACTTCCCCATCCTGCAAATGAATCGGTAACCTAATTAATTTAGAAGAGTGGGCTGGTATTATTTCCTCATAAAGATTCACATTAGCGGAGTTATATAAATGAATTGGATTAGTCGCAAAACGTGTCTCCAAAACGAAATCTTTAAGGTTTATTTTAGCTTGCCACTTACTTAACAAATCAAGTCCTAACAGACCATCGAAGTAGTTGTGAAATTCATAAACGAAAAACTTCATTTCGTCACATTAAATTCTGAGAAACATGGTAAGTTAATTGAATGATCATTGCGGGTGGTCGCATGAACGTTAGTTACTTCAAACGGATCGTACTTTAACGGAATATGGGAAAAATATTTCTCTACTATTTGGGGACTTACAAACGATTGGTTGGCTCCGGTGTCTATCAAAAGTTTTATTGGTGGATTGAGAATTTTGACATAAGGAAGTTGACGTTGCGTTTGTAAATTAAGCTCTATCCTGACTTCTTTGATTTGGGATTTTTCAAAAAATTTTCATTTTCAGATGGGCCAGAATGGCCCTGTTGTGAGTCATTATTATCTGTGTCATGATTTTGATCAGTATAGTCATTAATACAATATTCATTATGGGTCTGAAATTCATAGTTGTAAGAGTCATCAAAGTCACCATAATTGTAGATATAGTAATAGTCATTATAATCATAGTCAGTAAGTTCATTAAAATTTGTCTCTCGTGTCTTAAAGTAATTCGACGGAGATGGGTTGCCAAACTTACGCCAATCATGACCTGATGGCGGTAAAACTCTAGTATGATACGGAACAACTCCGCTCATAGGCTTAGGGCCTTGATTATGAGAAATTTTAAAAACATTGCTATTTGGGTTATAATTAGGCGGCGGTGCCCTGAACATCATCTGCGTGCGGGTAGGCATACAATATGGACCTGGAGGCCTGAAAGGCATCGGAGGTCTAAAAGGCACTGGCTGAGAATTAGGTTTAAAATGAGGTACAAAATTATTAAAACTAAATGGTTTAGATACATGCATTGCTGGGGCTGCATCTGCACCTAAAGACTGCACTCTTGTGTCCGAAATAGGTTTCTTATTACTAGTATGTAAGGAATCGTTGCGCTGCTGTAAGTAAATAATATTCAGCTCCTCCTGTACAAATTCAAGTGCTTTTTCTATTGAATCAGGTCTCATGCACCTTATTCTAGAACCTAGGGGTTCCTTTAGGCCTCTAATAAAAGATTGTAAAGTTAATTTTTTATAAAGAGTTCTTTTGGCCTCTATTGTAGTCACTAGGTTTTCGTGTAAGGTGACATAAGTCATGATCGTACTGAATAAAGTTTGACATTGGTCATAAAATTCTTGTGGTGTGTTGCTCCCTTGGCTTAAAAGAGAGAGGTCATTGTAGAGAGCCGTTTCGTCCCTTTGATCGGAAAAGTTATTTATTAAAGCTGTACGAATGCCATTCCAGTTCTCTGGTATACCGTTAGAGTTAATTGTTCTAGCCGCGGGGCCAGTTATTTTATTAAGAATTCCATTTAATAATGTTAAATTACTTAATTCATATTCCGGGTCATCTTTAATAAAAGTTAACACTAGCTTATCGCACAATCTTATAAATCTAGTCAATACATGCGGGTTCCCGTCAAATTCGGGTAACACGCGCATTGCTTTGAAAATTATATCTGGATCACACATTTTATCTAATTCTAAGTTTCTACTATAATCAAAATTACTGTGGCGACACTTTTTATGTTCGTGTGTCCCACTTCGTCCCAATTGACGTGGGTGAAAAATTTTGGATAAGGATAACAAACAATAATAGGAAAAGGGAGGCAACACGAGAACGATTCTTAGTGTACCTACTTACATTAACATTTTTCGGTTTTATGCTTTACCGGAACGAGGTCTTCTTCTTTGTTCGGATATTCGCAAGGTGCTTAAAGAAGCACAGGCCAGCACGACGAAACTGTCTTCGATTTTTAGAAGATCGCACACGCACTGACTCGAATATCCTACCGACTGCGCCAATTACGAAGGCCTCAGCCGGAGGATGCAAAAAAACCGAATTTACTTTAAACTTAATTTAATTAAAGTTTTACAATAAAATTGATACAATAACTTAATTCTATATGACGACTAATTGTTCGAAGTGGGAATCAAAAAGTGTCTTCTTAAATCCGGTCTGCCGAGTGGTTCCCACCACCTGTTGGCCACCCAAGTCGTTACATCACTGTTTCCACCGAATTCACAGACTTGCAGTTTCCAATTTGTATAGTAGGCTCGACAATTAATAAATTAATATATTTTATATGGGATGTACTACGGGTCGGTACATAACACGCGCGCTTATTTTAAAAATACGCGATCATTGTTCTACTTCTAACTAAACTTGATGTAATAAAATGCAGCAGGTAGGGTCAGCAGGGTCTGCGGCAGGCAGGGTCAGGAAAAGGCCACATCAGTTTGAAAACTTTACTAAAGTTGCTTGCAATAGACAGGCTTGTTAAAGAGTGCCTTTCTAAGGCCAGCAATCGGCTTATATAGCGGGGCTCGCATTGTATTGGAACCGCAATTTGAAGTTTTTAAAATTAGTCTTGCTAGCCAGGATTCATATATATTTTCATACAAAATATTTGTGAGAATTGTGTGTAACAGGTTTAATTTGATTGGCAGTCTCCATTGCTGTCATTAAAAAAATGAGTTGACATGATTGTCAATAAAAGTAAACACAATATATATTTAGCAAAATGAAGAAAATATATAGTTCAGAAGGAACAAAATGAACAAAATTAAACAATATAAATAAAGATTAGAAATAATGATATTACGTAAAAACATAAGTATAACAACAAATATTATATAAAAGCTTTTGGTAAATAAACATTATTTAAAAAATATATATCAAAATAACAACAAAAAATTAAACTTAGCAACCTTGCAACGTTACAGACTCTTTAAGTTGAAAACTTTTTTGAAAAGTGATTAAAGTAAGGAGAGTTGTAGCAGAGTCTGTAAGTTGCCGATACTTGTAGTTTAGCTGCAAAGGAATCTTCGCCCGATCAGTTACTTAAACAAAGTAGTTATTTTTTGTTCATTTTGGAAAGTAAATTAATAAGCTACTGTTTATTCGACATCTAAAACTACGCCGTCTAAATTAAATTAAATAGACATCATCCTTAAGAATAAAGTGTTTGCTGTGTAGGATTATGTCTGCAACTTGAAAACTATACTAGCGAAATAAGCGCAAAGATTCTTGTTAGAAATACACAATCCCAGAAAACATTTATGTTGTGAATATATTTGTAGATATATACATACGAATGTTTGTATATATACATATATATATATATTTTATATATATATATATATATAGATGTGTAAAAACATTCTTCAATTTACTGAAATTTAAAAACAACTCTACGTTCTAAATATAATAAGGCAAGGCTTAGCACTATTAGATACGACGTCAAAATTAACAATATCCGTGGGAACACCCAAAATTTCCGAATTAAGTAAGTCCGAATTTGTGTTCCGATTTTTAAAATTCCGGATTTCACAATCCCGAAGACTCTTAATTCCGACTATTCAAAAACACGATTCTTATTTTACCGAAATTCATAAATACGAAATTTGAATTTTCCGACTTTCATTAGTACGAAGAATTAAAAACCCGGTGTGTTACTAGTTCGAAATATGGTATACCGAATTTCAATTTTCCGAAAATTCAATACTAACATTCAGATTTTGTATCTTAAACGGGTATATATTAAAAATTATAATCTTAATCTCCTGTGACACAATTTAAAATAAATAAGGCACATTTTGAAATTATACAAATTAGACGCGCGAAGCGAGGAGGAGCAGTTAGTCTTTATGTAGACAATGCAGGGATTTACGTTTCAGTACATAAACTACATACTCAAGAAATAACTCGGTACAAAAAACTAACAAACTTTCCCATTTCCAGCTGACTACTTGAATGCTCGAACGTATAAATTGATGTTCTCATGCAGTTTTACAAGGAGATTTTTATTGCAACTAATATTATTCGGAATTTTGATATTCGGGTTTCGTATTTATGATATTGTGGACTATTAATAATTCAAATTTTAATGGTTCGGTATTTTCAAATTCGGCATATTGATTTTCGTAACTATACACGTTCGCAATTTTGAAGTTTTGAAGAAGAAAAATTCGGAATTATGAAACACGGAATTTTCATTTTTGGGATTGTGAATCATTCGATGTTATAAAATTCGGAATTTATAACATCGTAACATCGGAATTTATACACACAAATACAGCCATAAAAAATCTCCCATGAGGTATGTAGGTATGGAGTACCAAAAGCTTTTGTCGCAGGGTTCTTACCGAATTAAACTTTTTTTTAAACGTACATTATTTAAGTAATATAAAAATACCATTAAGTTTTGATGATTTTACTGAAAAGGCTCAGCAAGAAGCAGTGCATTTTTATTCGAGATTTGTACTCTCTCTCTCTTGAGAGAATCAGAGCTAGCCCTAAGAGAAACTACAGAGTCATACCTTTCGTTCACATCAAAAACGAAACATGGAATTTGGTTTGTATCAATAAAATCACATAAAATATGTAATAAAACTAAGAAAACTGCAATGCTAAGAACCTAAATTTGTTTTTATTTTAACATTCAAAGCTTGAGTTTTCGCGTAATTAATGCAGAATCACACATCACTTACTTAAGACGGTCTGAACTCATTCACATACTGACATAAGCATCTCATGTATAAATCAGCACTTAACATCGTCTTTTAGATAAATCATCGTAAAAATATTCCAAACCCCCTCTGCTTCTAGATTTTAGGTTCCAAAATAAATTCGACCAGTACTATAATTTTATTCGGCCTCACGTTTCTGTCGAAGGTCTTTTTTCACCGAGATAACGGGCGTTTCGTCTTCGATTTAATAATTTTGGCTGGTTTTCATACAAAGAAATCATTTGAAGCTGTTAAAAACTTTTTCTGGGCATTTTTTTATCCTTATTAGAACTCTTTATGTCAATTATGTCACTTTAAATGAAGTATAATTTAATTAATTTACGGGATTTTTACCACAATTTTCGATTTTTCGATTTCGATGCTGTTGCAAGCATCGCGATCATAGTGCTCGGACTATATATAAACACACATTACAGTACATTTGAATGATTAATTTTACACTCTCATCTTATCCAGAACATACCTATTTATATTCACAATGCCATGTCTCTGAACAAGTGTATTTTTTATTTATTTTACTTTAATTCCATCAAACATACATAATATTTTCGTAGTTTCACGATTCATTATATTTATTTAATCATTTTTGTACAAATAAAATAGTTTTTTATCCGGACGTTATAGCGATTATAGTCTTACTACTTATACTCGATATTATTAAACACAATAAATTTCCGTAAAAATAATATTTTATTTGTACAGCGCAATCAAATTTTGATATCCGTATTTGGGGCTTATTAAATTAATGCAGTTAATTAAGAAATCACATGTAACGTCGCCAATTACTGTAGAGTAATTGGCGACGTTACATGTGTAAGCAAAGCTACGTAGGTAGCTTATATTTTTTAAGAATTTTTATTATTTTGTAAGCTTATATTTTACTGTTCCATTGCTAGAAATAAAAAAAACCGTCACAATCACATACACGTATATAACCAAAGTACGGTAAATATTGAATATTTTTGTATGTAGATTGTCAGTTTTCATATATTAAATTTTATAAAGTTTTGTAACAATTTAATAATAATTTTTTTAGCGTTTCTTAAAAAGGGTGAATATTATTATAATACCGTTTATATTCTTGCTCTTGTACATAAATTATGACTCTCGACAAAGTCTTGTAATATAAAATAATGTATGATACAAAAAACTATTTTTGAATTTGGAATTCGAATCCTTAAAAACCAAGACACATAAAATCTACAAGGTGTCACCACTTCCGTGGTACTCATAGTGCATGATTATGATCTACTCGTGAAGGTTCGATCAGAGATATTCGAAGGCGCTTAGGCGATATTCGAACTGTTGGCTCGAAGCATAGCGGCAGCCAAGTTTATATGAGATTTAAAACAAAGTTTGATGTGGGTAATTGTAAATTCTGCGAATGATACCTGGAAGATAAGAATCTGATTATATTTTTAAAATTTATCGACAAGACCTTAAATAAATAAACTCTAACAACACTTACTAACTGACCCTTATTGAAAGATTAAAGAATTATAAATTAATTTATATGTAATTTTAGCTTAAATAAATAAATATGTAATTTTGTTACTTATTTGACAGATGGATATAAAAATTTCAAAGAAAAGTACAAATACTGTACGAGCCAATGTGTCATTGCACCCGTGCACCGCGTTTACCTGAGTAAGCAATATTAGATCTATATAAATTCGACATTTTTACATTAAAAACAGTGATCATTACGCACTAAACGGGTTTCATTTGACATCCCTATTATCATCGCCTATAAGTATCAGCATCATAGGAATCTATCACCATATATCAACATCAGTAGCAGCAGCAGCAACTATATCTTAAAGTGTAGCTTGCTACATTTTTTTGGTCCTTCGAGCATTTTATTGTTTGGACCTTCGTCGAAGGAAAACAGCGAACATAAGGATCCTACGCCATTGCTATCCTTTGATCCTAGTGGATTTGGTATAACTGCGAATCGGTTTGGCTGGCTTCCCACAAGCGGGATCCCCCAGCTCAGATTGAGAAGGCGCATAAGGTTGTACTTGGTCTGCAAAGACATTGGGTAGTCAGGATCCAATCAATTAATACCTCAACATCACCTATCAATATGCAAGACCTACTGGAACGTCAGAGCACTATCATGCGAGAGATTGAAAGGATCTACATCAATTATAAGAAGGATTCTGTGGATCGAAAAACGCCGGAATACTTTGTAAAACGTCTAGAAGCAATCGACAGCCTGTGGGGTGAATTTGACCTCAATAATGAGAAATTGGAATTAGCAGAAGACAAAACATTCGATTATTTTACAAAAAACATTTATCATGAAGTTATGAGCTTCTATACAACAGCCAGAGCAACCATGACATCGGACTCCGAACGGCCTTCAACTCCCAAACTCTCCCAACCAACAAAATCGAAAACAATCTTTCACATCCCAAGCATTCATTTAGAAAAATCCGACACGCGCCAAAGGCTGCACGAGCTTTTGGCGCAGCAATACGCTAATTTCCGGGCATTGGAACGACAGATAAATCACATCAATTAGAAGACTTATGGGCCCCCCACGAGCCTCTATCACTCAACACACGAAACTGGGATGGATCCTATCAGGGAATGTGAAGACATTCCAATGCAATGTTATCAGACAAATACTGTTTTGTTGTTTCATTTTTAATACGCTCGTCACCATTGGCTCTGTCAGTTTCCGCGCTGTTGTCATATTATTTTAAGACAAAATTTATACTAAAGGCAAATCTACGCTTTCAATGCATTTTTTTGTTCAAGATATTAAAACCCCACGACTGATACAATTTCGGGATTACGGTTAGCTTTTGTGCTTTTCCGAACACCAAGAACAAAGATGCCCGCTGAGCGGTTTGTGCTGAATGACTAACAAACGTCTAAACTTAATTGGTACTCTTTAACATTTAGTATATAAATTATATAAAACAATATTTTAAACGCATTTAACTGAAGTTTTTACTGAACTTTGATGAATGTTCTTTATTTAGTGAGGCAGAAATAAAACCAATCAGACGTTTCTGTTACAGAATTTTAATCACAATGCGATGGTTATTATCATAAATAAATAAAAAATTGTTTGACAATCAATTAAAAACAAAATTGTTATGTTTTAGTCAAATATATATGTCCACAAGGAAAACTCCTTATTATGATAACGAAGTTGTTTTATATAGATAATATGATTGCACCTAGTGTAGTAGAATATCAAAATATCTCACCTAAAATGTAATGTTTGAATCAACTTATTTCTTACTAATACTACATTAATATATGCGTTAATTTATTGCCATAAAATGTACATATGCAGAACGATTATTACCAAAATAAAAGTACTTAACTTATTTACAAAAATTTAAAATGTTTTAATAAAAGATTATAAGAAAATAAAATAACATTACAAGTACCTAGCGCAGATTTTGGTCCTCGGTATTGAACCAATAAGGCTGGCAAAGTTAACTCGCTGTAAAGCTTAGTTATTGCTTCGCGCGAGGTAACTGCCAGCCCTAAAGGTTACCAGAGATCTGGACAAATCCGGAAGAAAGTTATCGGATTACTTTTTTTTTTGTTTGATGACCAATATATCTACCGCTAGTGTCACGAACTCTTAATTACCTATTAGGTTCGCGTATTATTGAGGTTTCATTAGGTCATTACTTATGAAATTGGCGTTTTGCCGTACTGGCCACTGTATTATCTCCTCTTTGGATAAGAATTCCAATTTTAAATTTATACAGCTATTTACTCACGAATTTTTTTCAAAAACCGCAATTCATTTGTTTTTTCCTCTTTTGAATTTTTTTTATTGCGTCATGTATTTTACAAAATGGAAAACTAGAAATATCGCGTTATTTACGAGGAGGAGATCCACCGTGGCACCAGTGCTACAGAAACGGCTCGAAGTATTAATGCTGTGTATGGCAGTGATGTTGCAAAAGAAAACACAGTGCGTTTTTTGTTCCAACGTTTTCGTTCTAGAAATTTCGACCTGCAGAACAAGCCCAGTGGCCGGAGACCAAAGTTGATAATGAAGAAATGAAGGCTATTGTGGAAGCGGATCCATCGCAAACCACGTCCGAGTTAGCTGTAGGCTGCGGTGTTAGTGACAAAACTGTTTTAATCCACTTGAAGCAAACCAGGAAGGTGAAAAAGCTTGAGAGGTACCTCATGAATTGAGTGCAGCAAACCGACAAACGCGCATCGACTGCTGCGCTACATTACTTAACCGGCACAATAATGAAATGATTTTAAATCGAATCATCACCTGTGATTAAAAATGGATCCTGTACGACAATCGGAATAACTCATCGCAATGGTTGAATGCTGGCAAACCAGTCAAATCCGGCCCCAAGCGAAAATTGACTCAAAAAAGTTATTTGTGAGCGTTTGGTGGACTAGTGCCGGTGTCGCTCACTACAGCTTTTTAAAATCTGTCCAGATGATTACAGCAGATGTCTTTTGTCAGCAAATGCATACCATTATGGAAAAGCTAGCTGCTAAACAACCGAGGCTGGTCAATCGCTTTAGGCCACTGTTGCTTCAGGACAACGCTAGACCACACACTGCACAACAGACGGCTACCAAATTAGAGGAGCTTCAATTGGAATGTCTAAGACATCCACCGTACTCCCTGGATCTTGCTCCAGCAGATTACCATTTTTTTCGAAATTTGGATAACTTCTTGCAAGGGAAAAAATTCAACTCCGATGGGGCAGTCAAAAGCGCCTTTAAAGATTTTATTGATTCCCGTCCGAATGGTTTTTCTAGTAAAGAGATCAATGAACTACCTATGAGATGGCAAAAGTGCATAGATAGCAATGGTACATACTTTGATTAAATAAATATACCATATTAAAAAATAATTGACATTATGTTCCTCCTTTACGAAATATCAATTTCATATGTATTGACCTTATATTTGGATAATAAAGTATGTTTTAAGCGAAAAAGTATGAGGTTTATCAAATAAATATATTTTGCTACCAAAAGTATTATAAGTGCAAATACATTTTATTAGTTCTAAGTTTATCAAAAAACATTACCAAAACTATCACTTTCGATATAATGTAAAAAAATGAAATTAACCATTATACATAGATACATCTCTTTATTTTTACAAACAAGGAAAACCATTAAATGTGGTATTTATAATAAATAAGTGAAATACATAAGTATAGGAAACATAAGTAAACGAAAAATACGTAAAATAAAAAATTATTACTCGGTTTTACATTGACATCATTTCTAATGCTGAGAAAAGAAGTCAAAATTAATCTTTGAACTGTTCTCCTGTAAAGTAAGCCATATTTACACTCATTTAGGGCTCTTTATTGCTTACTGCTTCCCCTGGCAACTCTGCATAGATATCATTTTAAGACAACAGTGAGCCTTTAAGACAATACTATTTTTATTAATGGTTAATAAACTATTTAAGCTAGAACACAATATGTCTTATTTAATTGGCAAATGACTTAATAGAATATGATCCATAATTCAAAGACACGTAAACAAACATTTTCAATTAATCAACATTGAAACATTTCTGCTGGTCGGAGAAGTGAAGATATAAATCGATTATTCAAACATGGAGCGACCGTCCATCTCTATAATTAAATCAATAATTCATAGCAACCGATACTCGCTGCTCATGAAAAATTCAACTTGGCAATTTGTGAGACGTTCCTGAGGGAACCTGATTCAGTCCTGCAGCGTCACGCACTAAACGCTGTCATGGTAATTTATTTGAATATTGTGCTTAAATATATGCATTAGTACTTCTCTTTTCCTTTATAAATCATGATAAATAACGACTTTTAGTCCGAAGTGTACACTTCAAGATTAAAGATGATTGATCAAGTCCCATAATAAAATACAATAATATACCCTTTTACAATATAGCGGGGCTCACAAAAGTCTTAATAACGTTCCTCTTTTCTTTAGTTATGTGTTACGATATACAGTGATGCCAGATGCTATGTAACTAAACTGACCACGACAATAATTCGACTTTAAGTATTTTACTACTTCTGCAACTAGTAAGTTCTATTCGGCCAGCCTTTTGGCCGCGTTGCCTTCAATAGATTCAAGACTAGATTTAGCTTTTTTATTTGTTAATTATTTTTTCTTATTATTATTACACTTACATTCTATAATTTTATTGTAAAATTTTTTATAGTTAGTACTAACTATAAAAATATACTTGGACTGATTAAAATACAGTTTTAAAATGTTTTTTTGGTTGTGTATTGACAAATTTAAAAATTAAATTAAATAAATAATTATACGTTAAAATTATAACAAATAAAACACTAAATCTAAACTTGAATGCATTGAGGGCAACGTAGCCAAAAGGCTGGCTGAATTACCACGCTGGATCGCAATAGAAATTCGTTGTGCGAATAAGGTGCCTTCGGGTCACGAGTTTCACTCACCAATCGCCTCGCTAGGTCCGAAAAAAGACGATGAACCCCTTGTCCCCAGGACCCCATGGTTTCAACGCCAAAAGCCTCAAAAATATACCCGCTACCCAAATTCTGATATTTTCTACGTTTAAGGCTTTCAGCGTTATTAGCTGCAGAACTAGTTGTATACTAGTTGTGGAAAGATGGGAAGCCGCAGCCTACCCATCCTCCACGGGACCAGAGTCATACCATCAGGTCGCTTGCCATCATCACGCAACAACCCTGACGGTTCAAGAACCGAGGGAGTGTTGGAGGTAACAAGAGCCCGATGGATGATGTCATTTAAACTGGCATGGCGAGATATTCTGCCACCGCTGCGAGAACATGAAAGGCCATGGCGACCGAGCTCATCGACCAATTTTAAAATGCTAATAAATTATTTTCATTACGTATATGCACATATAAAATATTTCGTTAAAATTTCTAATAAATCACATTCAACTTACACAAAAAATGGAAAATCTGACATTTAGTTCAGAAACGGATCCGTCAGTTACGATCTCACGGCGATCGAACGGTTTCTAGTTACGTAGTTACTAGTTGCATAGACATACTCGTTGTATGTCTATGCAACTTGTGTTGTGGACGACCATTCAGCGAACGGGGGGGAGATATATAAATAGATATATATACGGAGCCCTATTTAGATAGATATAGATATATATAAACAACCAAGACCCGAAAACAAACATTTCTGTTCATCACAAAAATCAATGCCTCGACCAGGACTCAAACCTGGGAACTCCGGCGTATGAGGCAAAGCTACCCAATGTGATGCTAAAAAGAGTGATCACAAATGCTTTGCAGATGCTGTAAATTATATTCATAATTTTATTTTATTTATTTATAATGAAAGTAAAATAAACACCCGTAATAAAATGTTTATGTTATGCCATACTGTTCTCATTTAAAGATGGTGAACAATATTTTTTTTCATTCGTTATATATTTCAAAAAGACAAAAGACTGTCCTCTCTGATAAGGAGAGGCCGTGCTGATACAAAACTTACTTAACTCGTAGTTTCCCTGGCCGACGTGCCCACGGTTGGGAAGTTTTCCACATAAGGTTTCCGCAGTATGCCGTATTATTTATGTGCACACTTATTTCACAACCCTTCTTGTTGAAAAATAACTAAAAGTAATCTATTAGGTATTTACAGAGAAAGAAAAATAACCTTAAGTGGAGGGGTAGTCAAAATAAATCTTTTTTTTTTGTACTCCGAAGGTGTAAGAACCTTTTTATGGTTATTTGAAAAAGTCTTTTATTTTTTTTACCTTTTTCCTTTGGTGCTAGTCTAGTTTAACAAATGATAGTCCAGATAAGTCGTATTGTAAACACTAAAGCTTGTAGCTTTTCATTGAATATTTTCTTTACACAATAAGAACCATATGTGTGGGAAATAATTTTAATTGCAATTTGTGATATTGAATACTTCCAGCCAAGCATTCCTTTCGTACTTTTTTACGTACTCTGAATCAAACTAAAATTTATGTTTATTAATTTTAATTAAAATCTATACTTCTTATATTTATTTTATTGTAAAGTGGAAACGAATTAATTATTTGTTATGAATTTTTTTCTTATTGGAACAAAAGATATTAATTAAAAGCTTTATTGTGCTGACCTGAATGAATTTATTGATACAAAATATACAAAAAACTTAAAAGGTTATTTACAAAAACATTAGAAACATATCATAAGTACGAAAGTGAGCTCCGATCTCTAAAAATTTTCACAATCACTCTTAATACCAAAACAAAACTAATTTAAAACCTGATCATCATTTGAAATGTACAAGCGCCTTTTAATTAAATGCTTTTCACATTTGGGCTTAGGAAGATATATAAAAGGTTATTTTCGAGCGCTTTATTAGAGATTTACAGCAATTTTTTTTTTTGAGATTATTTCGGCGAAGTGAATATTTCGATTTGCAGTAGCCTACGCTAACAGAGCAGGAATGATCAGCGAAGAAGACACGAAACTTATTTTGAAACCTCACAACATGCCTTTTCAATTCGGAATGAAATAATGAAGGGGAACTGAATTTAAGTTTTGTACATCGTAAAGTAAACTCAAGAAATTGTAGACTGTAACATTTTTCTTCGTGTTTTATTAAATAAGAAAATGCGTGTTCAAAATAATAATTATTGGTTCTGGCCGATGACACAATAGAGGATCCAGCTGAGGTGATTCTCCACTGACGCGAATGTGAATGGATTGATGTGAAAGAAACAGTGCAGTCGTATGACGCTTGAGTCCTCTTCTTTGCTAACCCGGCAGCCACCGTGATGGATATTTATAAACACTTTCTACTTTGTTGAATTAGTGTATTGTTTTAAAACCCATTTTATTTTTTGAAGGGGTTGGATACTTACGTTTTTTGCGGTCTCAATTTCAGCACCTGAAATTCTGCCACGTTTGGCATGTTGTTTAATCTGCTACAGGTGCATTAGTTTTTATAAATTCAGTTAACTCGCATAGTTGGTGAGTTCTATTTCGTCTTGCATTCTGGTCAATCAAAGTAATTTTGTGTGTTTTTTTACATGGTTTCTTCTTTTGTCATCTGATCTTTTTATTTATTTCGTAACCTTAGAATGAGATTTAAACGTCAAGGATACCCAGTGCCGGAGAAATAAATCTCCTAGCCTAATTGTGAACTGGGCTTAAGCGTAGGTTCATGACCATTTATATTTGGATATTCTGCAACTACAGCACTAAAACAACCTTAATTTACACTTCCTATATAATTGATCCGTTATCACATCAATAAACTATGGTTCAAGCAGTGTAATTATTTCTAATTTCAATATTTAAGTCTATGTACCGTATATGAAATCTACATCGTCACTGTCACCAAACCCATCACCAATAATGTTGTTTGTTGTTTGGATACTTGGGGGGGGGGGATTAATGCATAATATCAGAGAGCAACTACTCTTTATTAACTAGAGCAGAATACTTATATTGGCTACAGATATGAGACATTCTTCTTGTGTGTAGTAGTGATTTATTCTTTTGAGCGTTATGGAACTGCGACTGAATGTAAATAATAATATATATAATCTAAAATTTTCAGTGAGATCATCAACGAGTGTTCGTAGTTCGTGTGTTAATAAATATTTAAAATGCTGTTTAAAACTTACAACTATTGGTTTTCTTAATATAAATTGCTTAAATTAAATTGGATGCTAATTAAACACACTTCTTTTTGATAGCATTATTCACCTCTAAAAATCTACATTGCCTTCTAAATTATTAAAATTATTAATTTACGAGCATCTGAACGATACTATTTTCGCCACAAAAAATATGTTGTTTTTGCTATGAATTCTCATCCGATTTCGATTATGGCGCTTCGCCGGGTGCTGCCGTACCACGCTTGCTTCGCTCGATCGGCTCGCGCATGCGACAAATACAGACTAACATTAACATAACCTAAATTTAACTACTACGCTTTCTATAGAATATTTAGTAGGCTTTGCAAAAAAGAAGAATTAGTGTATTAGAGGCCCTTAGTTATGAAATTAGAAGTTTTATCACGTGGCCAATAAAGAAATTTGTGGCTGGACTTATAATTTCCCAATTAAATTTCCGTAAACTTTACGGATATTTGCAGTATAATTTTTTAAAGCATGAACGTTTTTTGCACCTTGTTTGCACGCTGATATATCAGTTGTATATGAACAGACGGATATTATACTTTAAGATCACCATTGTATCGCATATACTGGCCAATAAAGAATTTTATTATTATTATTATTATTATTTTCTGTAATTTATTTAGGCCTTTGGCCAACGAAGCTGATACCAAGACCAGTCTTAATATCGTAAGAAGTGTGACTTGAGTTCTCCGACCCACTCCACATCTCTGACCCACAAGAATTATAAATGGTCCATAAAATAAATGAAGATGATATGAATACTATTCCTATTATCCTAAAGATTTGGGATAGAAGTTATTGTTACTCCAGGATAAAATCTAGCGTTTAAATAGAAATGCTAGATTTTATTCCAACCTGTTGAACCGTTTTAATGTGATTAAGATTAGAATTCAGTATTTTTTTACAGAATAGTTAAGTAAGGCAGCCATTGTAGATGATCCAGTTTTCCGTTTTCAGGCACTAAATGTTGACGTAGTTCGAACAATGCTATCAACAGTTCTAGAAGCATAAAACGAGGTTGTTTGCTTTCTGCACCATGGGTGTTGTTATAGAAAAAGGAATTGTGCGCTAAGTTAGTTAGAAAACTCAATAGCATGATTCATGCATGACAAGAAGAAAAGTTTATAATGCGTTAGTTTGCTTGTGAATGTTGGAACTGTATTGCTGCGGCACCAATGAAGCTGCTTTTTTGATAAAAGACGTGATACTTTACTAGATTCTTAGTCGCATAAAAACAGAGATGGCTGTCCAATACTTTCTTATTTAATTTAGATATGTTATTCAAGTAAAACAGCATACGGCTGCAACAATACAAACTCACTCGCAAAAAAGTTATGTTACCCTTTCCTAATCCTAATTATGATGATGAATATTTTTTTTGAGTAACGATGGGACCTCCGAGATACAAAAATCAAAGTCTCTAATGAATTATAAAGGACGTAACTCACATCTGGGCCGTATCTAAATGTGAGCATCAGATTGTACTGGCTGTTCGAGTTATACTAGGCCTTAACAACACATTTTTTATAAAACAAAGGCTGATTCATGTTGTTTCCTTTAAGTACTATTAGTGTTTGGTGATGTTTCCTATAGTAGATAAATATATACGAGGGTGGATTGAAAAGTTCGCGGCCTAACATAGATAGCGTTGTCATATTATTTTTGTCAGTCTCTGTGCAATTTTTTTCTGAGATGCATGCGTAATTATTTAATTTATTGAACATTAAGTGAGAGTAAGTTTCATAAATTTTGAAAATGGATAGTTTAGAGCACCGTGCCGTAATCAAATACCTCTACAAGAAACATTTAACTCCAAAGCAGATTCATAAAGATAAAGTGGCTACTTTAGGAACATCTGTTCCGTAATATACAATGATAAAAAAGTGGACAGCTGAATTAAAACGTGGACGAGAGAGCATCAAAGATGACCCTTCCGCTCTGGACGGCCTTCTACAGCTACGACTTCGGAAAAAATCGAAAAAATATGTGATCTCATCATGGGAGACAGAAGATTGAAGATATTTGAGATAGGTGAAGCTATAGGAATTTCATATGAACGTAAACAAAACATGATCGTTAACGAATTAGGGTTCCACAAGGTGTCTGCAAGATGGGTTTCGCGGCTCCTTTCAGTTGAACAGAAACAAACTCGGCTCGAGATTTCTTTTTAAAGCTGATTCAAACAAATTTTTGGCAAGATTTGTTGCTATGGACAAAATATGGGTTCATCACTATACTCATGAATCCAAACAACAATCCAAACAATGGAAGAGACCCGGATCTCCGACCCCCAAGAAAGCCAAGGTGTGTTTTTAGTAAACAAGGCAATGGCATCGGTTTTCTGGGATTCTAAGGGTGTCATCTTGGTTGATTACTTAGAAAGCGGTCAAACTATAAATTCTCCACACTACTGCACACTATTCCGTCATTCACGCGAAGAAATAAAGTCTAAAAGATCAGGATTGTTAACCAAGAAAGTTTTGTATCAATAGGACAATGCTCTTTTTTACACATCAGCAGAATCGATGACTCAAATAGTGAATTGTGGTTTGGACTTGCTTCCTCATCCCCCTTATTCACCTGACTTGGCACCTTCTGACTTCCACCTATTTCTAAAACTAAAAACCCACTTAGGAGGAATAAGATTTTCTACCAATGAGGAGGTCATAGTGGCCTAATATGAAAAATTGCATTATTCCTCTGCTTTCTTATTTAGGACGCGAACTTTTCAATCCATCCACGTAGGATTTGCTTCAAACTGTAGCAAAGTATATTTTTGGAGTTATAAATTAAGAATCAAATATTGTTTTTTTATGTGCTATTTTATTTACTAACACAATATATACAAACAACTTAAAAGACTAAAATTAATAAAAATATGAACAATTCCAGAGTATATTTAAAAAAATTCTTATCAAGATTAAAATACACTATAGATAAAAAACTACATTTAAAATACCTATTTAAATTTTCACTTAAAAAAAATGTTATCGATCCTATTCCGCTGATTTATACTAACCTAGGAGAAAAAAGTAAACTTTTTTTTTGCATAGCTCTACTAATATGCCTTTTCACATGTAAAAAGTCGCTAACTTAGAAGTAATATTCCTTTCGCTCTGTTGTTTTGTTAAGCAAATGCAAAACTTTACCTTACCGATAAATGTATATGAATATTTTGCTATAAGGGAAAATACCTAATAAACATGAATAAGGAAGAAAATTTACTTAAGTAAATGTTACAGACAATTTCAAAGATATCGCTTTGAATAATTTGGTGTTTATAGCTTTTTTTATATTTAATTTAATTAATTAGCTTTTGTATGCACTTCTAAGATACACTATATATACTTATTCAAAAAATTCATTGTAAATATGTTCACGTTAACCTTATATAATATTTTTGATTCACCTACTCGCTGAGCAAGTGTTCACTGCTCTGTCACGCTATTACAATGTCATGATACAGACTACGGGGTAACAACTTCGGTGGTCAACTTTATGATTTAGTTTTCAAGTTTTACAATGAAAATTTTATAGAATACACTTAGATGACACGTTATTGAATGATGGTAATACTTTTTAGCAAACATAGTTAAATATTTTAGTTTTATGTAGAAATTGGTGTCAAGAAAATAATTTCAAAGGTCTTAGTAAAACTCATGTAATGGCGCTGTAGCACGTATATTATTACGAAGTATTTGATAAAAATTAATTAAAAACTAAGAAGAACAAAAAACAACCGACTTTTGAACAAACTTAAATCCTTATCTGGATGAAAATGCCACACTAAGGGTGGGTGGAAGGCTTGAGAACTCCATTTTACGCTACTCTGCGAAGCATCCTATCATCCTACCTACTTTAAGCAGACTCACCGAACTTATCGTAGAACAAGCACACTTAACGACTACACGGTGGACCCAAATTTACCTTATCATATATCAGAGATACCTACTGGATCATTAGTGGTGGGCGTACCGTGAAAAAACAATAACGCAACTGTATCCGGTGTCGATGCTTTAGCCAGACGAACAAACATCAGATCATGGCGGACCTACCCCACTCCCGAGTAACACCTGCACGACCCTTCATCAACGTGGGGGTGGATTTCACTGGACATGTAGACGTGTGACTAAACAAGGGAAAAGGGGTCCGTACGACCGAGGGATACATCGCTGTCTTCGTGTGCATGGCTACTTGGAACTGGTCTCCGACTTGAGCGCCGACGCTTTCCTAGCAGCATTCCGGCGTCTGTGCTCCCGCTGCGGTACCCTTAAACATACATAAACACTTTGTGGGTGCGTCGAAGTTCCTGAAAGAGGAGTATAAAGAAATCATCAACGCCATCAATTATGACGTCATCGACCATGTTTGTGAGATGGGCGTAACGTGGCATTTTAACGCCCCGTCCTGGCCCTCTCCCTGGGGTCCTGTGGGAAGCAGCCGTCAAGAGCCTCAAACAGCACCTGAAACGAGTGATGGGAGAACAGAAACTCACATACGAAGAGCCTTTACTTACTATACCAAATAGAAGCATGTATAAACTCCCGTCCACTCTGCGTTATTATAGAAAATCCTGACGATAACTGTGTCACTCCAAGACACTTCCTCGTTGGCGGTCCCATCTTAGCAAGACCCCAGGCATACCCAGATATCACTCACTTATCATCAAGATGGCAATTAATACAAGCTATGAACAAGCAAATATGGCAGTCCTGGTCTCGGGAATATTTACAAAACATCCGATTATTTTACAAAAAACATTTATCATGAAGTTATGAGCTTCTATCATGGACGTAATATACTAAACAGGACCGAGTATTCGCAGCTAAAAAGCGAGCCGACCGAGATAGGTAGTATAGAGGCCGCGTGTCCCTTTCTAGCAGGGTGACAATAAGATTGGCTATTTGATGAAAATTCGAACTGGCAATCTACCTACTACTATAAACACACAGGTATTGAAGTTATTAGTAATGAGAAGCTCAATGGCACAGTGAACGTACGTATTTTTAAGCGCTTATGCATGTTACACAGCCCCAGGCGGTGAAGTGGACTTGGATGCGTGACCCAATAGGCAAAAAAAATATCTCAAGTTTCTCCGTATTCCAGAAGGCACGTTAATCCCTGGCTATCACTGTAATAAGAATATTATATGATGATGATAATAATGAGATGCCTTTTAGGCAACTAGAAAAATCGGACACTAGTGTTGACCAATCACACACAAGAAAAACAAACAATAGGAATGGTACAATTCTGGGGGATAAGGGATGGAATATAAAATAAGTAGTACAAATAGTATAATGTATTTATTTAGTAATTGACTTTAGTGCTACACTGTTAGATTTGTTAAGTAAATACAGTTAAAATGATCACAGTAATGATTTTAAGTTTAAAATTAAAGTAATACTTTAACATACTCACTTTAAACAGGACTAAATAAAATGGTTTTAGTAACAAAACTAAGTATAATTTATAATTATAATAAATAGTATAATAGTAATATTCTTACCACGAGAGGAATCGTTGGTTTAGCTTCGACTTTTAATAATCGATGGGAATTAAAAATATAAAAGCAGGAAGGTTCGAATTGACGACTGCATACGTCAGAGGTTTTTGTAAATTTTGCTTCACGTGTATACTGCTGAGCCAATCTTTTTCGCATTTCTTTATTTTTTGGCAAACTGTAATCATAGTACACCAGTCAGGACCTCACTCAACCACACAATTGACACATTACAAGAATTCATGGCCACCGTTATTGTTAGATTTACAATAATGTTATTTTTAGCTTACCTGTGAAACGATATATTGCAACTACGATATGATTCACTTGGACAAGTATAAACGCAACATTTTTCACCATTTTAACTGATGGTACGCCTTAGAATTGTTTTAATAACGAACGATTGTGATGATAAACAACAAATACAAGGTTACCAAAAGAAGCAAAAAAATTATAATGTATGTTTTTTAAATTTAGGAATATATTTAAAGAAATAGATGCTAATATAATTTTTCGATTATCAATTATTTATATAACATTTAAATAAAAGTGCTTCAGTTGAGATTGTGATTAGGAAAACATTTTTGATCAAACATTTTTGATGCTGGCAAGATGTAAGAACGAGACACATGGCCTCTGTCATTGCTATCTCTGTCGGCTCGGATTAGCTTCTGTGGAAGCCGCAAAAAAATGTAAACTTTATCACGTTGAAATAGTGTTTATTTTCGAAAATGCAAATTTACACAGTTATCGGTCATGTTTAGTTATAACGTCCACTGCTTCTATACAACAGCCAGAGCAGTCATGACATCGGACTCCGAGCGGCCTTCAACTCCCAAACTCTCCCAACCAACAAATTCGAAAACAAACTTTCACATCCAAAGCATTCATTTGGAAAAAGCCGACACACGCCAAGGGCTGCAAGAGCTTTTGGTGCAGCAATACGCTAATTTCCGGGCATTGGAACGACAGATAAATCGCATCAATATCGAAAAACTCGAAGAAAAATGGGAGATTGAAGACGAGCTGTGCAACCTACAGCAGCGCTGGCGAAACATCGATGATTTACATCTGCGCATCGATATTTTATCAACAGTATCGGACAATAAATATGAAAGAAAATTCACCGACATCGAGGCCAGTACCTTACCACAAAGCGGACCCTGAATCAAAAACTAGGCTCAAGCGCACACCTACAACATTCTCTACCTCAGATTGATATTCCAATATTTACGGGAAAGTACACACAGTGGCCTACATTTTGCGATTTATACACGAAACATACCAATAAGTATCTAACGAACGCGCAGAAAATGCAATATTTAAAATGTAAGGTCAAGGGAGAAGCAGAGCGCATCATTCAACACCTTCATATATCAGCAGAGAACTACAGCACCGCCTGGGAAATATTAGATCATCGATACAATAATCCGCAACTCCCATTCACCAAGCAAGTCGAAGTCAGCCCAATGTTCACACACAAAAATCATATGAATTGAAAAAGTCCTATGACACTACAACTGAATGCATCCACGCCGTACATAACCTGGGAGTGGACACCAACAGCTGGGATCCTTTAATACTACTCATTTTATCAAAAAAGCTGGACATTGATACCTACAGTGACTACAAGGAGTCCCGCAAGGAGCCGCGCTCACTACCTACACTTGAAGAATTCATGTCGTTTATTGAAAGTAAATTTACGGCGCTGGAACCTGTACAAAGTCGAGAAAAGGATAATCATAATATCAAAAAATCTGCCTATCAAGCACCGAAAGTTGTATTGTAACAAGACCGCCCCGCCGCCACTGCCACCGCAATATCAGAACAAGCGCAAAGGATTTTATCAAGACGCACCAACATACATACGCAAGCCTATTTATGTGTCAAACTTTCTTTAATTTACCTGCCAAGGAGCAAATAGAGGCTATATCAAAACATTACATCTGTCTTAATTGTCTCTACCCGCATTATGATAAACCATGCAGTCCAATTCAACGTTGTATCTACCCTAAGCCGTTAGCAATCTTATTAAAGCCAAGAACGCGGCTCTCCGGAGAGCCAAAAAATATCCCACGCATGCCTATAGATCAGCTGCGAATCAGCTATAACGTAAAGTTAGGTCTTGCCTCGCGGAACTCCGAGACGCTCAGTTTAACGATCTCATGGAGAATATCTCCCCGTCCCACCAAGCGTATTATCGAATGGCCCGAGCCTTACGCGTAGACACCGCATCTCACGTTCCTCCTCTCACTCGTCCCGACGGCACTATTGCCTTTGAAGCCGAAGAGAAAGCCGAATGCTATGCCGACAGCATAGCGGCACAATGCTCGCCTAGCACGCAACCTGCGGATTCCTCCCATATCCAGGCGGTGGAGGACGAACTACTCCATAGAGAATCTCTCCCCATCACCGACGACCCTGTCACAGTCTCTTATGATGAAATCTTGCGTCTCATTAGAAGTCAAAAGTCCAAAAAAGCTCCTGGTGCGGATGGTATTTCTAACCACGCACTTAAGCACCTGCCGCAACAGATGCTTACCTTGTTAGCCATCATCTTCAATGCCTGCTTCGACCATAGCTACTTTCCAAAAGCTTGGAAAGAAGCGACAGTCATAGGCATTCCCAAGCCGGGTAAAGCTCTGAATATCCCGGCTAATCACAGACCCATCAGCCTCCTCAAGGCCATGTCTAAACTTCTCGAGAGAGTCATACTCTCTCGAATACGGAACCATCTGTTTCCAACGGATGGCGATCCCCTCATTATTCCCCACCAGTTCGGCTTTCGCGCTAAGCGCTCTTGCCCTCAACAAGTCCACCGAATCGTCGAATACATACTCGACGGCTTCTATCAGAAACGAAAAAAAAACGGTCGCAGTTTTTTTTGACGTAGCCAAGGCTTTCGACAAAGTCTGGCACAGCGGTCTCGTTTATAAACTCTACAAAATAGGCTTACCGGCTCGCCTAGTTAGAATAATCGCGTCGTTTCTCAAAGACCGCACGTTTCGTTTTAAACATGATGGCACGCTTTCCGCGGCTTGTCCCATAAAGGCTGGAGTCCATCAAGGCTCAGTCCTCGCGCCTCTATTGTACACCGTGTACACTAACGACATTCCCATTCCGCCGAAAGACGTCGAACTCGCCCTCTTTGCCGATGACACCACCCTTTACACCAAAGGCGTCGGTGTCCCGGGCCTCATCACCAGACTCCAAAAGGCCATAGACGCCCTCGGTACATGGTTTCAAAAATGGCGTATCGATGTGAACCCAAACAAGAGTTCTGCGTTTTATTTCGACTGTAAACAACGTCGTGTTGCAGACAATCTCGACGGTCGAGTGTTAGGTACTCCCATTCCCTGGAAGCGCACTACCAAATACTTAGGCGTCACCATAGACCAGAAGCTTTCTTTCAAGCCACACGTCGATAGAGTAACGAAACTCGCCCTTTTTTTACTTAGGCCGCCTACATAGTATTTATTTTATTTTATTTTCTAATTCTTGGAAAACTTACAGCTAAGTACAATTGATAAGTTAAAAATTATAATTATAAAGAAGGCCATTTACAAAGTTCTCACATGTAGTGTAAATCACGTTATAATATAAATAAGTCGCTAGTACAAGTAGATACATGCATAAATACAAACATAATATTTTATTTGATACAGACACAAGAAGAAGATTTAAATTGAATATAAATTCTAACAATAAATGATTTTAAGAAAAGAATGCTTTGGCCATGGCTGACTTGACACTTGAGATGCTGGTACAAAATAGGTCAAAGTTCTCGAGCTCGTTGTTTAACTCATTTATTAAAGTTGGTGTTCTGCACATAAATGAGTTCTGTCTGTAATCGGTCATTGCGGTAGGTGCATGCAGTAAACTAGGGTTGCGATATAACTTTGTGTGCGCGCAAATATTAATTCCAAACAGAAGCTCCGGCACATCTAATCTATTATTCACAATTTTTATTAAATTAACGACGTCGGATATTTGCCTTCGCTTACTCAGAGGTAATATATGGTGTCGTTTACACCTTGAAATGTAGTTGTTGTCGTAGGTTCTACACCTGTACTGAATTATTTTTAAAAAGCGTCTTTGTATGCTCTCAATTCGTTGAACGTAAACATCATATTTAGGGTTCCATACAGACGAAGCGTACTCGAGGTGACTTCGGACGTAAGTACAATACAAAATTTTAAGAGTTTTTACATTGGTGAAGTCTGAGGATATGCGTATTATGAATCCTAGAGCTTTTGAAGCTTTGCTAACTATCTTATTGACATGGGTGTCAAATAGAAGCTTGGAATCGAAAGAAACCCCCAAATCCACCACAGTAGTTACTCGCTGCAAATTTATATTATTTATAGCATAATCAAATGTCATTGGGGAGGCTTTCCGGGTAAACGAGCATACGCAACATTTAGCAATATTTAGTTCAAGTTTGTTTGAGATACAATAGTTGTAGAGGTTATTTAAGTCAGATTGAAGTTTGATGCAGTCATTCACATTATTAATTGGATATAAGATCTTCATATCGTCCGCATACAATAAAATTTTTGATGTCTTAATATAGGAAACAATGTCATTAATAAAAATTATAAATAATAAAGGTCCGAGCAAAGATCCTTGAGGGATTCCCGAAGGAACTAGTTTCACTTGAGAATTGAAACCATTAAGTACAACTATTTGGCTCCTGTTGTTGATGTATGAGGCGTACCAACGAAATAGGTTTCCCTTTATACCTATAGTCTGAATCTTACGCAGTAGAATAGCATGATCAATCCGGTCAAAACATTTGGTGAAGTCTGTGTATATAACGTCTACCTGGGATCGGTTCGACATATGTTTAGTGAGGTATTCACTACATATCAAAAGATTAGACTCGGTAGACCTACCCTTGAGAAAGCCATGTTGCTGCTCAACAAAACTCAACCTGAGAGCATTGTATGTCTGATTATATGCAATTTTTTCTAAAAGTTTGGATAAAATACATAATTTAGAGATAGGACGATAGTTAGTAACCTCATTCTTGGCGCCTTTTTTATGTATAGGCGTTATGTATGCAGTTTTCCACAAAGAGGGAAATTGTCCAAGTTGAAGTGAAAGCCTGAATAACAAAGTCACAGGCAAAGTGAGGCTTTTAGCACAGTTTGAGATAAACAAGGGTGGAATGCGATCCGGGCCAGCCGATTTTGTCATATCTACAGATTTTAATAAATTATAAACTTCAGATTCATTAATTTCGATGCTATATATGTCGGATACAGTGTTAGTGGTGGACTGATGGTTAGTACGGTTGTCTGGTAAGGAGGGATTCTGGAAGGTGGAAAAGAAATAGTCACTAAACATATTAGCGATGACACTACCAGAGTCTGAACTTATATTATTGTATGTCATAACAGCTGGGAACGAATTACACGATTTTCTACTCTTAACGTACGCCCAAAACGCTCTTGGATTGCTATTAATATTATTTTCAATATTCATTATATATGTTTTAAACATTTGTTCCTCAAGGTACTTTGCACGGCTACGTAATATTGTGAAACTGTGGTAGTCTGAGATGTTTTTGTATTTAATGTACCTTTTATGAAATTTACGTTTTTCTTTAAGAAGTTTAATCAGCGGTGTTTTATACCACTCTGGGTATTTACTATTTGAGGACACAATTTTGGTAGGAATGTAGGTGTTAATTAAACTATACAAAATGTCATAAAAAAGTTTTGTAGATTGCTCTAATGAATTATCAAGATTAATAATATCGGTCCATGCAACTTCGTCTAATTTAGCTGATATAAGATTGTAGTCGGCATGATTGAATAAAAAAATGGTCCGCGGTTGGGCTGGAAGTCCTGGATACTCTAAAAAGTCTAATTCAAAGCTCAAAGCCTTATGGTGAGGATCAATAGGTACCAAAGGGTCTAAACATTCCGCTACAGTTACGTCATCATTACATAATACTAAATCCAATACGCGGTTATTCAAGTTTCTAATATTATTATATTGGTATAAATTACACATGTTTAAGTAGTCATAAAACATAAGTTGAATATTCCCTGATATATTGACTGGTGTGTAGTATAATGAGTCAGATGCTACCCAGTCAAGACTAGGCATATTAAAATCACCTATGACAATATACTTATCACTAGGTGAGCCCGCTATAATATCAGAAATTGAGTTCAAGAAGTGTACGGTTTGCTCATTCTGCGTATATCCGCGCTGTTCGTTGCATAAGTAAACTACGCATATATGCATGTTGTAGGATATACGTTTTGTTTTTAGTTTAAGTGTTACCCACAGGTCCTCGGCCGATGAGCACCACTCTAAACGGACATCTGTCGCAAAATCACGGCGAACCGCGATAAGAACCCCCCCACCAAGCGATTGACCTGTTTTATTGTAATCTCTGTCACGTCTAAACACAGTGTAACGATCGTCAAAAAGTTCGCAATTACCTATACTATCTACTAACCATGTTTCGGTTAGGCATATAACGTTATAAGTATTTAGTAACACACTCCTCAGAAGATAATTGACCTTAGTCCGAAGCCCTCTGACGTTCTGGTAATAAAAACGAATCATTTTAATAAATCAAATAGACATAATATAGATATTAATATTAAGTTAATAATTATAGTTATTAAACTAAAATAACCCTTAATACTAAAAATACAGTCTAATAACTGTATTCTATACAAAAACATTTCTAAATGTATGTAGTTATAGTAAACAAAATAAATTATTGAAATAGGTACGCAAAAGCAATTTATAAAGCGTTGCAGAGTAAAACCTAAAAACAGTACAAGCATTATATTAGTAGCATTCAAGTATAGCACTCGTAATGAAGCAAGGTCAGGCGCACAGGTGCGCTCCGTTATGGGGCAATGAACCACGAACAAAAGACGTAACGGTCCCAGCGAGTAAGCGAGAAGCATCGAGGCGGATGGAACGTATAAGCGCGAAAGAGATAGATGTGACGAGTTATGCGTGAACAAAGCAATGTTATACTTACCAGAGATTCTCAAAGTGTCGAGGCAGTCAGGCGCGTATTGTAAAAATAATAAAGAGGTTGGTGTTAAGCGTTGAAGATTTTCCGAAGATCGTGTTCCGATTTTATAATTTGAATTGGTGAAGTGGAATTCTTGCGTAAGAGGATCTTGCACTGTTTCACCCATACATACAAAAAACCTTTTTCAGCAGCCAGCTTCTTTGTTTTGTTTAGTAACAATTTATTTTGCAAAGTTAGATGATCGTTGATGTAAATCTTTGAATCTCCCTTTAGATCGATATCCGTCGATCGCAAATTCTTCCGTATTCGGGCGGCAGCAACAAAGTTTTCTTTTGTGTATCTGTTATTAAATGCCACTATGATTGATTTAGTATCATTGTTACTCCGCATAGGAATTCTTGCAATATAATTTATTTGCTCCTTCGGGATCTCGTGGTTTATTTTCGATCCAATCTTGCTGAAAATTTGAAATAAATTTTCATTATTTGTACTCGGTACACCTTTTATTTCAATATTATTGAGACGAGCTCTTTGTTCTCCCTCACTCAGCGCAGATTCTAACTTCTCGATTCTCTGTTGCAGTATCGAGGTATTATTCTTCACTTGCTCAAGTTCTTGCATCTGTTTTTCCACTCCTGACAGTCTGTCGTTGATAGCCTGAATAGACGCGTGTGAAAATTCGATTGACTTTTTTACCTCTTCTAAGTCCTGCTTCATGTTCATGATATCGTCGCGAAGAGTCGGCAGAATAGACATCTGCAGAGAGATTTTTCGTATCTCTGCCATTATTTTTTCTAGGTCAACGGGCTTTGGGCTGCCTAATGGACTTGCAGATCTAATGCCTTTGCAGACGGCACATCTCCAGGTTGATCTTCTGTCACCAAGTTTTCGGTACCCCACCTCAGTGATTCCTCCACATGCAAAGTCATAAAAATGATTGCACAAGCTACATTGCACTCCATCGGTAGCGTCTTCATTGCAACGTGAGCACTTTTGCATGATGGCGAAATAAATACGTGTAGTAAAAATAAAATAGCGTGAAAGTTTGAGAACAACAGGCACAAAGCGCAAGGCGTTGTGAACGTGCGAGCTCTACAAAGTCGAGCGACTGACTGAACATACGAAACTGGGATGGATCCTATCAGGGAATGCGAAGACATTCCGATGCAATTTTATCATACATCAATTAGAAGACTTATCAAAATACTGGGAGACCGAAGACATCAACGATTCCCATGTAAACTCACCTTTAACTGAGAAAAAACAGTACTGTGAAGACCTATATCAATCTACTACAAGACGCTTACAGGATAGTAGATACGAGGTGGCCATCCCCATGAAATACAATTTTTTGGCCTTGGCCAGATTTGCACAAACACAGAAAAAATGGCAAACAGTCAAATATTATCATACAGCTATAAACAGTTTATCCAGGTATATGAGTCACTGGGGCATATGATCGAAGTAAATTACACCATTGGCGCGAGGGAGACAGCATGCTATCTACCTCACCATGGCGTTGTAAAATCAGACTCTACGACGACCAATTTACGTGTTGTTTTTAACGCTTCCGCCAAATCGTCATCGGGCCACAGCCTTAATATTCTCATGGAGAGTGGACCCAACCTACAGCAGGACCTTCAGGGTCTGATATAGAAATGGCGGGAGCCAAGACATGTGATGACAGCTGACATTGAAAAAATTTTCAGACAAATCCGGCTCGAAGGACCAAAAAAATGTAGCGAGCTACACTTTAAGATGATAGATGATATAGATGATAGTTGCTACTGCTGCTACTGATGCTGATATATCGTGATAGATTCCTATGATGCTGATACTGATAGGCGATGATAATAGGGATGTCAAATGAAACCCGTTGAGTGCGTAATGACCACTGTTTTTATTGTAAAAATGTCGAATTTATATAGATCTAATATTGCTTACTTAGTTAAACGCGGTGAACGAGTGCAATGACACGTTGGCTCGTACAGAGGATATCCATATCTTTTTATTTCAATTATTCAGTGCAATTTATAGTTTTTTTTTAATATTAACATAAATGTTTACCAAATGGCTAACCAACAGAGAGTGTGTCATGCCTTTTTAAAAGTATTAACAGCAAGTCATTGAAATTGACAATTACGTTTCAATACAAAAACCCAATCTTTCTTGCGTTCAAGTCAAGTCAAATCAATTTGCGCAAATATAGATTTTTTAAGCTACAATTAGTAATCTACAAGTACAACAGTGAGTGGGAATTTCAAATATAAACTGGAAATATTCCTCTTAGTATCATGCACTTAATAGCTAAATAATATATGACTACATTCTTCGTGACTCACGATTGTGTCACGAAGTATTTATGGCTCGTCAATTTTGTTATAGACACTATTCAAATCGCGAGCTCAGCATCTGTTATGTGGTAAGTTACTGAAACATGGCTGATTCTGAATAAACTATGACGGGAGCATTGCAAAACACAGAGTCCTCATTATACCATGTGACGTCCAATTATAAAATAAAGTCTTTAAGAACTTATCAGGATATCGCATTGCTTTTGTCTATTCGGCGCTCCGCAGCTAACCTGTCCACACCCAACTTCTAGAAAAACAATATTGTCCCCATTCTGCTACTATAAATAACATATTACCTGCAACCGTATCGGGTATGATGCTAAGAGTAGTTTGTCACTTAAAATAAATTGCGTCCTTTGAATTTGTAATTAAAAAAAATCTTTGTTATTATCATTCAACTAACTGATGCCTATAACAGAAGAATAATTCAAAGAACTTTATTTATTTAACAGTTAAATAAGTGCAACGAAATATTAACAAGAACTAAATAATTAAAAAAACAAGAGTTTCCTCTTCTTTTTAAATAACATTCTTAGTTATATTTAGTTAATAAGTAGCACTTTAGAGTAAAATAAAAAATTTTTTGCCTTGTCCGTATCCTAATCTAGTATCCACAGAGTTACAGGTATTAAATATACCGTAAGAACACAGATATATAGAATAGATACTTAGAATTTTGTCATATTTTATAACAACTAACAGTTTTTATTTAATTTCAATAACTTACTATCAGTGATAATTATCATAACTTATCAGTGCATAGAAAATTTTAAAAAAACAAACATGTCATCACAAAATATCTCTGGTCTGAGCTCTTCTGTATTCACCTTCATGTTTAACTTCTTATAGCAAATAAAATCATAAAACAATCTATAATTCAGCTATCATTCTGAGTTAATCTCGATTTATAACTGTTAGAATACTTTACAAATTGTTCGTGCATCAATACTTAAATTGATGTAGGTTGTTATAAAATAGTTTAAGCAAACATTCCCCATGTTTGGAAATTTGGACAATAGCGCCTCAGACTCAAATTCAAATGTCAAAACCTTCGCGAAAAAGAACTGGCAAGACATTTCACTTGTTTAATTTGTGCTTTTGGATAATATATTATTAAAAACAAAGTAAAATAGGTTTCGTAGTTTCAGAAATTACTACGATTATATATAAATAAACAAATAAAGATGGTTTGAACAATAGTATAGATGATATAAGTATCATCTTTACCTAGTACCTTAGCCTTATGGGTCATTTAACATTAACAAATCATTAAGTTTTGTAGGAAATTCACTCGACCTTAAGTTTCTCGGGTGGGCGCAGCGGGCGGTAGCAAAGGTAATGAGTTAGATTTCATATAGTTTAAGTTAGATACTCATACGCACAAGGTCCCATCCAATGATATACGAACGAAGTTCCAGCCAAATGTTACAGTACAAATCTTAACAGCAGCACTTTGACAGTTGATTTATGTAAATATGATATTGTGTTATTGACTTATGAATTTTCATATAAACGGCGTAATGATTGTATTGTTCAATCGCAGGTTGTAACAGCAATAATTCCGTTTGGTTAAATGACAAGTTCCGCCGGTTCCAAAGATGCAAATCTAAATGTATAGGTCATTACGCTTTCATTAAAGGCTCCGAAAGGGTACACAGGCGTTTCGCCTGTATTTAGATATATAGGATTTTTCAACTAGCTTTTTAAAATTTTGAGATTTCCAGCTACTTGTTTTATCAAAATTCAAAGATTTAACTTGTACCATTCACAAATCAGTTTAAGAATGTAGTTAATGGAAAGCAATTTACACTTCGTAAGCGCTGAGGTGGCCAGTAGTTAATTCCAGTTTACCCAGTAAAACACGGTGTGAAAATAATATAAAACAATATAAATTCATAAAATAATAATATTATTAGAATATGAAAAAAACCTAACTTACTTAAAACTGTAACTTAAATAATTGGTTCAAATCTCAAAGGAAGCCAAAATTCTTATAAACTCAGCAAAAAACTGTCAGGAAAATAAAGCAAATACCAAAAAACAAAATAAACAAATGCAAATCCGTATTTAAACCATTTACTACTCAGATATTAAATTGAAAAAAACAAAAGAATAGTAAATCTGAATTTTGTGTTAGGGAATTAAGATTTACTTTTTATTGATTTATTTAGGTTTACCAAATACAATCAGCGCGGCTAATGTATTATAAATAATAACAACGAACCATAAAAATTAATCGATATTTAATTAAAACTAGCGTATTGGTCAGTAGGCCTATCTCATACGGCGGAGGTCCCAGGTTCGAGTCCTGGCCGGGGCATTCATCTGTGTGATGAACACAGATGTTTGTTCTCGGGTCATGGTTGTTGACATTTATATACGTATGTTTATTCTGGGATCCCCCCCAGTTCGCTGTATGGTCATTCATAACACAAGCTCTGCTTACTTTCGGGCCATACAGTTGAAGTGTTTGTCTGGGGATTAATTTAATATAATTTAATGTTATTCAGGTCTATGAGGTTTTATTGAAATGCCAAAAATAATTTAAATATGTTAAGCCGTTTTTGCAAGATTGAGATTGAGATCTAAACAATGTCATAAAGAATGTCAAATACACAACTTTTCAATTTGTTATATTAGTAGAATTAGCAGGAAGTAGGATTCAAACTTTTGTGACCAGCAGCAATGTAAACGAGCTCAGCCATCTCATAATAGCCATCAGCTCTGCTGCGGGTAGCCTCACCATCACGATAATTTCACTATTGAAGAAATTATTAGTTGTTTCCTACTAAAATACCTTTATTACATTACAGGTACTTTTAATTGAACCGTGTAAGTGTGAGGCGATGCAATGCAGACTAATCTGGCCTGACCCAAACTACAGTTTCCTAAAAACAGGATTTTCCAGAACTTTTGAACTTACAAGAGTTTTTTGTAAAAAAGCATCCTTTACTAAAGAACCTCAAATTAAAATTACACTAACCTACCAACTTTACTAAAAATAAACTGAGATCACTAATTTTCAAAAAAAGACTTCGTATTTTAAAACTATATTTTTTTAAATATTAAATTTCAATATTTTATTTGTGAGGCAAAAGCCTTATTGAAAAGACATCTTTCCCGAAGTTTGTTTATAAAATCCTGACCCACATTTAAACTGAAAATAGTTTACTGAACAACGAAAATTTATTTTAATGAAATCAATCTGAACACAAACGTGTCAAATAAACAAAGGGATTCAGGAGGTAGCATCAGAACTTCATCTGATGAAGAACCTGAGTGTACTATTTCAGCGACTGTCGTATTGTTTCCCGCCTTTTTATTAATTAAAATATTTTTATCAAAATATAAGTACAACCAATTTTTATTTTCTAAGAAAATTGTGAACACAGTTTTATTTATCGATCGAATTCATCTTTTTATGTTAAAAGTTGCACAGGACCTGCAATTTCTACATTAGCTCCTTATAAAACTTTTTACATTTAGCTTTTTATATCGTGATTATTACATAAAGCAATCAAGCTTCACCTATAAGAATAATGTTAATATGTCAGATTCGTAATTAGGTACGTTAAATTGTACGTAAATGAAGATGACCATATCTATCTGCACTCATTACTCATTTAGTGCATATAGAAATCTAAAGAACAAAAATAAAAATATATTTTTCAACGCAAATAAAAAAAGTTCGACTAATCCAAAACTTGGATGAAATGTCCCTTCAGTTCAGAGCTTATTCTGCTGGAAATTTCATTTGGACACAGTGAGATTTTCATACAGCAACAATATAAACAGGGTAACTTTTTAGACAGTTGCCAAATTTGGTGTAGACGGTTCGTAAAACTGAACAACAAAATATAAAAACAAGAAACGAGTCGAAATACGAAAATTTGTTTTAGTCTTCCCATAAAAACTGTATGAACGGTTGCATCAATTGCAGAAGTCAAGTAAGCAGAATTAAAAAATATTGATTTACTCCATTTTGCAAAAAGATTATAGCAAAAAGAACGAATTATAAACTCTTCCCAATAAGGGCGGGTCTTCTAAATCACTCGGAATGGAGTTGTTTGCATAGTACATATACTTATTAATTTATTTACTATACATGTTCCAATATTACAGGAGTCAGTTTTATTTTTGCATCATAACAAATTAACCCTTCATAATGAGATATTATGAAGATACACGAGGAAATAAATAAATACTACAGACATATCATGTTTATTAAAATCTAATTTGTAAAGTTTATTATAACTGGTACGATCAAAGTCCTATTAATTTATGAAATTTCTAATTACCTTCTACAGATAAACAGCGTCGTAATAGTTAGACTGATTTATCTAGAAACTTTCAGGGAGTTCTCGTTACGTACAATAATTAGATTCCACCACGTGTTCCACCATCTAAGATAAAGTTGCATCAGCTGGGAATATATTTGCACTGGAGTATTGGACTATAATAGAATATATTAAGTTGTGCGTCTCCATTTACTGCATTCTAAGAACTACATACTTCTCTTTGAAAAATTGTGAAACTTTGATCTTTGCTTCAACCGATTACAACAATTGCGGGATTAAAGAAGATACGAACGGAATCTGAAGTCAGTGACGCATTATTGTAATTATTCCAATAAATTTATCAAAATCCAAAATCAGCACCTAGGCTTCATGATGTTTATGCTTACGATGCCATTTATTTTCAAGTAGATTGCAAGCAAGCTTACCGGATGTAAAGTAGTATTAAAAAAGTAAAAGAGGTGCTTCACTGATATACGAATTACAAAATCGATTTCGTTCACATGACCTGGAATCTCGATAGTAAATTCGATGACCGAAATTTAGGCAATCTCTTTTCCGAAGTCACTTACTTGCATCAGATTGGTGGTCACTCGAATCTCAATTTAGAAATGCGGTTCATTTCTAGAGGGTGCACTCTACACTTAAATTGAAATACGATCAGGTTTAACGCGCAAATATAACTGATGTTTTGGAAAGAATTTGGATATTTACGAATTACAAAACACACTCGTCATTTCAATACGTGCTGATTTTAGTATAGTAAAATAATGACATCACTTTTAATAAGCAACCTGCAGTTTAAAAATTTGTCGAATTATGAACACAGTAAATATTACGTTACGTTATCTTTCGAAAACACAGTCAAAACTTTTAAATAGTTTGAACAAATACTTTTTATTAGTTAACCTACCAAAATTATCAAGCGCATTATAAAGACATTGCTAGTTGAAGAATTTTAAAAATCCTAGAGCTGTTCTAATAATATGACATTTTACAAACTAGTTATTTTGTTGTTAACTACGTGTTAATAACAAAAAGTAATATTAATAGATTTTATATTGTACACTCATTTTATATAATATAAAAATAAACTTTCTGCTTCTCAGTTGGAACCTTTTCGAGTACATTCTCAAGTAGTAAAAGCTGCCTTTGAAATACTTGTGATACGATTATTGTGATTACGAAAAGTCTATAATATTTTGCTACCACAAAGAACCCTTGCATATTTAACGAAGCAAAACATTCTAAATCTAAAAACGACAGTAAGCGTGTCTGTGTGAACGTTCTGGTTATTCATAAATAAAATTTTTGGAAATGCTATGACTTTTGCGTTTTTAAAGAACTTCGCAAGCGTCTAATGGAAAATGGAAGTATTTTTATGTAGACAAACGGAATCACTCCGACATAAACTTTTAAACACTGAACTTGTACTTTTAACTTTTATTTCAAATTTAAATAATTTACGAATCCCATAAAGATACGTCAATTATTGAACTCTACAAAAGCAACGCCAACGCCAGTCTAATAGTAATATTTTCTTTTCATCGAAAACCGAGGTTAATCAAACCTCCTTTACTCACCAACCTCCTTTACTTTCTGTTAACCCAGCTAGACATTATACAATTTTCACTAAAGCTTCCTTACAAATTTAAGGCTTTTGAATTGTTTATTTAGTCAACATGTATACTACACTACTGTTTCTCTTTCACTAATTATTTTTAAATCAAATAAAATGGTTTTCAGCAAAGTCACTCAAATATGTTGGCTTGTCATATCTTACAAATATTTATGACGTGCTTCAATTCTAGCACAACTCTCGGCACACAATTGAAATTTAGTAAGTTAGTTAGCGAGGATTCGGTTTCATTGGCGGCTAAATAATGATTCAATTATAAACTTTGATGATGAAAATACTAACTAGTCTGGTGTGTTGTTGGTTGGCATTGTTTAATTTAAATTCGTTTTAATCTTTGCCACCAATTGTGCCAATCATTTTTTTTTTTTTTTTTTTTTTTGGTTCCCCTCCACGGGAAGGGCAGGAGGACATAAAAAATGCTCTGACGCATACTCCGCGCGCGCGATCGGAGTTATGTGGGACTCGTCCCGACGCCTACCAGAACCATACCCACTAAAAAACCCCCTGTCGGCTCGTGCATTTTTGCCACTCAGCCTTCATCTGAGCGACGGCCAATCGGAGAAAGAGGCCGCGCTAGCGGGGCCCTTAAGGGGTCACCCGCTGGGATTTACATAGCACTGAAGGTGCTCAAAAAAGAAAAGTAAATAAATAAAAACATTAAAAATTGACAAAAAAAATTGCATTAATTCGGATTTACGTTAGAATTAGAATTTACGTTAGAATTAGAATTTGCGGCCTGAAGGGCCTCTAGATCTAAAGTTAACTGCGTGCGTTCGCTCGTGTGCGCGTTTCTCGGTCTAGCGATTTTGTAAATCGAATCTAACACAGGAACAGTATATGAGACTGAATCTCGAACAAGATGATTGGGATGGGATTCGGCACGTTTGAAGAACGATTCTGAGAGTGTTTTGAGGTGCTGTTGCACTGTAGGCAGTTCAAGATCTCTGTGCAGGTCCGCGTTACGCACGTACCAAGGTGCGTTTGTGGCCCTGCGGCAGAAGAGATTTTGAACTACCTGCAGCTTATACAGGACGGAGGGTTTGGCGTGGGCAAAGACTGGCGAAGCATATGACATGACGGGTCTAACGCAGACCTTATAAAGCGTACGTTTATTTCTAAAAGACATTTTACTTTTTCTTCCTATCATACTATATAGACGGCTTAAGTAAAAACGCGCGAGTTTCGTTACTCTATCGACGTGTGGCTTGAAAGAAAGCGTCTGATCTAAGGTGACGCCTAAGTATTTGACAGTGCGCTTCCAGGGGATGGGAATACCTAACATACGAATGTGCGGATCGTTGTGGCGATTACGACGTTTGTGGTCGAATTGAATAGCAGAACTCTTTTCTGGGTTGACATCGATACGCCATTTTTGAAACCAAACACCGAGGGCGTTAACGGCCTTTTGGAGTCTGGTGATGTTATACGGGATCGCTTGACTTTTAGTGTAAAGGGCGGTATCGTCTGCGAAGAGGGCGAGTTCGACGCCTTTCGGCGGGATGGGGATGTCGTTAGTGTACACGGTGTACAGCAGAGGGGCGAGGACTGAGCCTTGCGGGACTCCAGCCTTTATGGGACGAGGCGCGGAGAGCGTGCCTTCATGTTTGAATCGAAAAGTACGGTCTTTAAGAAACGACGCTATTAATCTGACTAGGCGAGCCGGTAAGCCTATTTTATAGAGTTTAAAAACAAGACCGCTGTGCCAGACTTTGTCGAAAGCCTTGGCTACGTCAAAGAGAACCGCGATTGTTTTTTTACGACGCTGAGAGAATCCTTCGAGTATGTACTCGACGATTCGATGGACTTGCTGAGGGCAGGAGTGCTTAGCGCGAAAGCCGAACTGGTGGGGAATGATGAGAGGGTCGCCATCCGTTGGAAACAGATGGTTCCGCATTCGAGAGAGTATGACTCTTTCGAGAAGTTTAGACATTGCCTTGAGGAGGCTGATGGGTCTGTGATTAGCCGGGACATTCAGAGGTTTACCCGGCTTGGGAATGCCTATGACTGTCGCTTCTTTCCAGGCTTTTGGAAAGTAGCTATGGTCGAAGCAGGCATTGAAGATGATAGCTAACAAGGTAAGCACCTGCTCAGGCAGGTGCTTAAGTGCGTGGTTGGAAATTCCATCCGCACCCGGAGCCTTTTTGGACTTTTGCTTTCTAATGAGAAGCAAGATTTCATCATTAGAGACTGTGACGGGGTCGTCGGTGATAGGGAGAGATTCTCTGCGGAGAACTTCGTCCTCCACCGCCTGGATGTGGGAGGGATCCGCGGGTTGCGTGCTGGGCGAGCATTGTGCCGCTATGCTGTCGGCGAAGCATTCGGCTTTCTCTTCGACTTCGAAAGCAATGGTGCCGTCGGGACGAGTGAGAGGAGGAACGTGAGAAACGGTGTCTACGCGTAAGGCTCGGGCCATTCGATAATATGCTTGGTGGGACGGGGAGATATTCTCCATGAGATCGTTAAACTGAGTGTCACGGAGTTCCGCGAGGCGAGACCTAACTTTACGTTGAAGCTGATTCGCAGCTGTTCTATATGCTGGCGTGGGATATTTCTTTGCTCTCCGGAGAGCCGCGTTCTTGGCTTTAATGAGATTGCTAACGGCTAGTGGAAGCGCGGGTTTGCTTTGCTTAACAACCTTTTCGTTGTCGTTGATGGCTGTGTTAATAGCATCAGTTAGAGTATTGACTAATGAATCTATTTTATCCGGACTATCTAATTGGTCGGGCGAAATCGCGAGCGGAGAGTTAGGGGCCTCTAAGGCTGAAACTAACGTATTTTTAAAGCCTTTCCAATTGGTAAAGGTCTTAGGAGGTGTGACGTTAACGTTAGGCGTACCTAGCACGAGGGAGACGGGGCGATGGTCGGAGCCTAGGTCATCGAGCGGTTCGATAGACCTTAGGTCAAGATTGATTCGCTTGATAATTGCAAAGTCGAGGATGTCAGGAGAGTAGGTCGGATTGTTGGGATAGTGAGTGGGAGTGATGGGGGATATGACGTCTAAGTCAAGGGAGTTGGTGATGTCGAGGAGAGCGATACCGCTGGTGTTGGTTGATAGGCAAGTCCAGTCAGTATGTTTGGAGTTAAAGTCTCCGAACATAATGACTGAATGGCCGAGGGCGAGAA
Source organism: Marasmarcha lunaedactyla (assembly GCA_923062675.1). Lineage (NCBI taxonomy): Eukaryota > Metazoa > Arthropoda > Insecta > Lepidoptera > Pterophoridae > Marasmarcha > Marasmarcha lunaedactyla. The sequence goes on from OV281350.1 coordinate 26,827,563, forward strand.
TGGCCTCAAAGTCGCTGCGGATTGGATTGGAGCCACACGGTATGTAGACTGAAGCTATGATGATGGTCGGATGACCAGTCATAGCCAATCTACACACCGTGGCCTCCATGTTGAGGAGAGGAGGGGTAGGGAGAGGACAGCAATGGAAGCCTCTTTTGTAATATATGGCGGTGCCGCCGTAACCGTCGGAGTTGGGCCTATCGTTGCAAGTAAACGCGTACTTAGGAATAGCATATCCCCTGGAGCGTTTTGGAGTAAGCCATGTCTCCTGGAGAAGGAATAGGTCAGGTTCTTTGTTCTGAAGGAACAGTTTAATCTCGGGAAGGTTAGTGCTAAGACTACGAGCGTTAAAAGATACTAGGGATAAGCCCTTGGGTTTAATACGACTGGACGCGGGATTCGCGGGTCTAGACATTATAATTTACTTATTTACGATTTTATACAAAAATAAAAAGAATAAAAATAAATTTACAATGAACTTAGGAGCGAGTGATGCTCCGCTAACGCGAATAAACGCTCTTGAGGAGAGCGGGCGGCTCGCAGTTTGCGTGCGAGTACGGAAATTTCGTTAATATCGACGTTTTGAATGACGTCGAATACGGTCTTCATATCCTCAGCCAACGACGACTGAGGTACGGATAACGGAGCGGGACGCGGTCCTACGGGAGCTACGGGAGCTGGGATGGGTCGGGAAGGTGCAGGCGGGACGGCCGGACGCTGCCTCCAAGACAGAGCCGGAGTAGGCGTCGGCTGAACGGGCTTTGCTTCCGGGGGACCCCGGTTGCGCAGCGGCGGGAAGTTAGCGGAGGTGAGCGGCGGCGCCGGTTTAGGCGCGACCCTCTTGACGGTGGAGCGCGGAGCGCGCGGGCAACCCCTGTAGTTTGCTGTGTGGCCGGACTGGCCGCACAGCACACAGGCAGGGGGGGAAGTGGATTCGGGAGTGCGAGTGCACTCCTTAGTGAAGTGGGGATTCAGGCACTTAACGCACCTGGGGGGAGCTGAACAGTTAGCCGCTGCGTGGCCATATAGCTGGCAGCGGTGGCACTGCCCAGGGTGACCGCGGGGGTTGGGACGCTCGACGGAGATGTTCGAGAGTCCGCAGATTGTGCGAGCCTCTTTGAAAATCTCCTTCGAGTCGGGAGTATTGGACAGGATTACTAGCGCTAACGGAAAACGCCTACCGCGGTTGGAGTGCATCTTGTGCACTGCTGTGACCGGGAAACCCTGAGGCTTAAGGTCATCGAGGATGTCTTCGTTGCTGAGTTCGAACGGGACGCCCCGTAATACTGCGCGGATCTTACGCTCCTCCGGGAGGGCGTAGGTGTGATACGCGATTTGGTTTAATCCGAGTAACCTGGTAAACTCGCGGAAGTCGACGACGGTCGCTAATTGGATTTTGATTGTATCGCCAGCGTTGGCGGCTTTCAAGTAATTAATTTTGTGCACTTTGCACAAGTTGGAAACCGCGGTCCAGCGCGCTTTTTCACGCAGGAATACGGGCGGAGGGAGCTGAGGCTTCGGCGGGACGGGAGCGCAGCGCGTCGCTGGCTTCGATGTTACCGACGGAGACGCGGTTACTACGAGCGATTTTAACGGCGCGGGGGCTGGTGTTGAAGACACCGGGGAGGGCTCGGGTATTGAAGATACCGAAGCTTTCTTAGAGCGCTTCTTGGAGCGCTTGGCGACGAGTTGAAACGCGGGCTCAGGAGAGCCGGTTAAGGTGACGGCATCTGACGACGTGTCAGACGCGGGTTCGGAGTCGCTCCCGGGAGCGGTACGCTTACGACGCGACGCGTGAGAGGATGCGACCGATTCGCAGTCCATCTCGGACGAGGCGGGAGACGCGGGAGAGCTTAAGACCTGAGGGGTCTCGACGTTGGAGGCCTGAGGGGCCGGGGTTGAGGCCTGAGGGGCCGGGGACGCGATAGATGCCTGTAAGGCCTGCGTTAGTATGTCATCGGGTATGCTGTAGCCAGACGCGGCGAGTACCTGGGCGAACGACCTAAGTACGTTGAAAAGGTCCATGGGAGGGCTTGGTCCTATGATATGTAATATATAAATATATAAAAATGCCTAGGTTCCCTAGCAAACCTAGCACCTATTTAAATAACAAATGCCTAGAGTTCCTAAATAAAAACCTAGCAACCCTAGCGGCAAACCTCCCTACCAGCGGTAGGGGGGCTGGGGAGAATAACTTAAAACTAACCGTAGTATGCGGAAGGCCACTACCTAGAAACCTAAAAAGGGTGCGCAGGTAAAGAGTTGACCGCGTTAGGGTCAACCTTTACCGACAGAAAGGACAAATACACACGAAAACACACAAATATGATAAAAATAAATATGAAAATAGGAGAAAAATAAATAAAATAGAGAAGAGAAATAAATAAAAATAAAAAGGACTGGTTCAGTACAAATTCGTTGTCACCGTTAAGTATCCTTTGCACTGAAACCAGACTACTTACGCTGGGCACAACACTGCACTCAGCACAAGCACAACACTACTTAGCACAGCACTTTGAAGACTAAGGGGCTTAGTCGCAAAGAAAAATCGCACTTCGATAGCACTCAGAGGGAGTAGAAAGAACCTTGAAACCGTAGCACGGAACCAACACGCTAAACCGTGACGTCAGTAGACTGAGCGCCACGGAGTATCGGGAAGGGACCAAACGACGGAGAGCGGGGTCTTGCACGTCCGCACTGGGCGGCGATTGGAGCGAGAATGATGCGCCAATCATATTTCATCTTTTAATAAATATACATCTTTACACAAATGCTTTGAAAATTGCAGAAGAATGTCAGCAAATCTTGGTTTTAAACATTGTTACGAGTAAGGTCCAACAAAGAAGCACCGCGTCTACCGCAAGGTGTGCTCCAGGAGGACAATATCCAGATATTGTTCGTCTGGCGCTGAATCAATACGACGCCTGCATTAGTACTAATCCTACTGTAGTAAAATACTGTCGTAAAGTTTTTTCATTAAATTTGCGTTTTGATACATTCACCGTACTGGTGAATATATTCTAGGATTCTTCAAAATGCAATGTGTGGTCCATCTATCCTTAGTAAGACCATGCTTTAGTTTATTGGTCTAAAAATGTCCATTACTAAAGAAATTGCCTTACAGAACAAATGAGTAAGCAACAACAGTGTACCACATAGAACAAAAACCGATGACAAGTCAACAGTAATAAAATATCCAGCTTTGTGTTCACAAGTCGGCGGCGTCGGCGTAGCTCGAACGTTGTAAGCAGTGCATTGCTGTGTACACAATACGTCGTCGCTCTCCGCAGCAGTCAGAAACGAGGTTAGCAATGTTGTGCACAATGGATAGTTATCGTGAAGTCGTGTACAATGGCCGATCGAGTTGTAGTTGTGGGTAACACAATATTATGATAACATTCTGAAAAGTTTGTGTAGCATTTGATTACTTATAAATACAGAATAAATATTGTATATTATTGGAAATAACGGTGTTTCATTTTTCTATTCCATTTTAATTTGAGTTTGGCTTTCTGCCAAAAATGAAATTTTTTGGGATTCCTTGCAATGTCGGATTTGGTTTGACGATATATGTATGGGAGAAAAATTTGCCTACTTCAAGGGCCCGCTAAATGGTTTACCATATGTATCTCTATTTAGGGCAAGTAGGGTAGTAAGAATAAGAAAAGATATAAAATTTATACTAATGTATAATTAAAAAAAATCTCTGTGTCTTTATCTTTGTCAAAAAGATAACGTTCTAACCAAACCTGTAAAAACGAGTATAAAACCCTGCAACGTCTTGTCAACTTTAGCATCAATGCAGAAAAGAAGGCTTACCACAATAAGTACATTAACAAAAACTTAAATAAATATGTTCTCACTAATTCCACTACCAGTAAAGAAGTACCTGCTTCTTAAATATTCCAGCTGAACGATAGGTAAATATTTCTGACCTAATTTTCTATGAATTTCATAGAAACCGTAGTTTCCACCATGGGTTTTCTCTTCAGCCTGTTTCTAGCTCTGTGGTGGCCAAAGTAATCCTTGACATTAAATCGAATGCAGTTGGCATAGACAACACCACCATGACATGATACTTCAGACACTACCTTACACCCATGACGTTATTACTTTGATTATAAATAAATCAATTACCTCGTCTACGTTCCCCGATTTATGGGAGGTATCTTTATTTCGCCCTCTACCGAAAATAAGCATCCCAAACACTTTTAACGCTCTACGGCCCATCAACATTTTATGTTATCTGGCTAAGCTCTTGGAACGTGTAGTTTACGTACAAGTGAGTCAATACTGTGAGAGCAGAGATATTCTTCCCTCACTTCAATCCGGCTTCAGACGTAGTTTACTTGACGTAGTACTCGTAGATAAGGTTTTGACTGCCCAGGATCATGGAGACGCTACTATATTGACACTTCTTGACTATTTACGCGCTTTTGACTGTATCAATATTGACATTTTCTTCAACTACAGTGACGTTATGGTTCAACAGCTATCTTAGAGGACGCTTTCAAAAGGTTGTTGTTGAAGGGCCTGATGGAACAAAAAAATAATCTTCTTTTAAACCAATTTTAAGGGGTGTCCCGCAGCGATCCATTCTAGGGCATCTTTTGTTTATTTTATACACTGCTGACTTGCCAAGCTGCATAAAATCCTGTAGTTACCACTTGTATGCTGATGACCTCCAAATTTTGACTCATGTAAATAATGACACCATCAGCCACAAAATATTACTTTTAAATAATGACCTTGGTAATATCTTAAAATGGTCTGAGTGAAACTCGCTTGCCCTTTACCCTGAGCAAAACTAAATATTTGCTACTAGGTTTTAAACAGTGCGTGGAGCACAACTTATATTCAAATACAGATAAGAGGAGAGGACATCAAACGTATGACTGTTAATGGATGAGAACCTTAAGTTCGAGCAGCACATTGAGGATTGCGTTCGTATTAGTTTTTTTCGTCTCAGCGTTCTCTAGAAAAGGTGTCCTTGTATCCGTGGAGCTAAGAGTTCAGCTTTGTGATAGCCTTGTATTATCCAAGCTAAATTATTGTATCGCGGTGAATGGTCCCTGTGTTCTGGGGAGATCCCAACGGCTTATCCAACGGGTACAAAATGCTTGCGCGCGCTTTTGTTTTAAAATCCCCCCTCGGTCGCATGTCACTCCCTATTTCATGACAACAATATCCTGAATATGAGAGGGCGCCAAATACTTTACTTTGCATGTCTGTTATTTGATTTTATTTCCACAAAAAATCCGCCTTTTTCAAAATTGGCCTAGACACCGTTGCGAAATAGAAATATGGTACGATCATGCACTGTGGCGGCCACTTCTTTTATAGAGAAGGCCACCCTAGGATCGCATGGGATACACACCTGTGTGGTTTGCGGGTTAGGTTATAGGCAGGTTGTAGAATCAAATACCAATTATATATGGGACTACACTAAACTAACCTGGAAGGAGGCACCTAGCTCTCACCCAAACACACGACCTGGAGCGGCGGTACTTAGACTTTTTCTTCTTCTGGGCCCGGGTTATTCCAAAGTGTTTTCTTCCAGTAGGTATGTCACTGCAGTCCTGTAAGTGGGAATGGCTAGCAAGCGAGCAAACACGAGCGGTGCGGTCAGGGAGCTCAGCAGGAACTTCCCTTCTACATAGTAGGTGGTACACAGCGTACGACGCGCGTAAGGGTTCGGAGCGTGCGGTGCGTATCGAGAGTGGCTATGTACTATATGTTGTGAATGATGCGGCGAGTTTCACAGCTAGTGTCAAAGAAATAATAAAAATATGCGGGTAGCGTAAACTACATACTGAGCGCCATATTGGCGCGAACAAGCACTAACCCCCTCGCCATTCCTGAACACCGTACATCATCATTTCGGGGCAGTTTCAAATATTGTGCTACAAAATGTTGGAAAAATATACCTCCGCCTTTTCGAGAGTGCAGCTCAAAGCCTAAATTCAAAAGTATGTATAAAACTTTTTTATTACGTTCAAAATTTAGTAACTTTGTGTAGCGTTATATAATTACTAGTCCGTGTCCTCTTTTTTAATACTAACACTTGAGCTTTTGTCATAAATGTTACTAATAAATACAGTTATTAGGAATTTTTAGTTAATATACATCTATCAAATTTATATATCAAATATATATATATATATATATCATTGATAATAACTATATAAATTTGATGATCAGTTCAGTTGCATCATTTTAAATTAGCTCCGTAAATTAAAATAAATTCAAGTGGTTTAAAGTGCATTATTATACAAGAAATTTATACCTACAGTTTTCTTATCAAACAGTGAACCTAAAATAGTGTAAATTAATTCGAAACAATAGTGTTAAAAAAGTAATTTCAAGTAAAACCCAAATCGACTGTCGACTACTGTTTGTCGACTACTGTTTGATAAAAACGCGTAAGCGCCACGATAAATATACACGGCGCTTAAGACCTTTTGGTCGCGAACTTTCATCGAGTGACCGAAACGAAGGCAGAGATCATTGACGGCTGATTGTTCGACGAAACATCGCGGGATTTTAACTACCTACGCAAGTCAAAGTTTTTTATTATCATAAACAATTATTTGATACATAAAATATGGCACCTACAACTATGTGTTCGACTTGCAAAAACCCATTACCTAGGCGTGAATTTCTTCAGTGTAGTTTTTGTAAATTAAACTATGATATCGATTGTGCCAATGTCTCTTCCAAGCGGTTTGCGTTAATGGAACCTCGACAGAAAAGTTCCTGGAAATGTAACATTTGCCACGCAAATAAATCCAAGGATGGATCTGCGAAGTCAGCTCCAACCCCGAATAAGTCAAACATAATACAAGATGAGGACGCTGTGAATGTTACAGTGCGTAGTAAGCCCGTAGACTCGCCGCCAGCGCTACTGTACAACTCAGCCAGTTTTGTAACTGAAGACACTTTGCGTGACATTCTTAGACAGGAAATTTCTACAACTATAACTTCAACGATTAAACAATTAGTGACTTTTGAATTGAAGAACATTAATGAAAATATCAACGGGTATCAAGAGTCTGTGAAGTTCCTAAGCCAACAATATGAGGATATGCGAACGCATCTTGAAGAGACTACTGCTTCTTTGGCTGAACTGAAAAAAGAGAATGAAAAGCTGAAAACCAACGTTACCGACTTGACGGGCCGCCTTAACACGCTGGAAATGCATATGAGAGAATGTTACTTGGAAATAAATGGTGTACCGAAAAACAGGTCGGAAAACCTAATTGACCTTATCATTCAACTTACAAAAACAGTAGAAAACCCGTTAGTTTCAGATGACATTCACCACGTAACTAGAATTGCCAAACTGTCCAGAGATAACGACAGGCCTCGCGCAATTGTTGCCAAACTTCGAAATCCTCGCTCTCGTGACCAGGTTTTGGCGGCAGTAACAAAATTTAATAAGAAAAACTCACAGAATAAACTTTGTGCAAGCCACCTGGGCATAGGTGCATCCAAAACGATGCCTGTCTTCGTCACTGAACACCTGACCCCAAGCAACAAACACTTGCATGCAGGAGCGCGAAAAAGAGCGAAAGAAATGAACTATAAGTTCGTTTAGGTTCGCAATGGACGGGTCTATGTGCAAAAGGACGAGACCCATCAAGCAATAGCTATTAGAGGTTTGGACAGTTTAAATCTTATGCGTTAAAATCTCTTTTATTTTTGTTTATTTTTATAGTTTTTATTGTAAGTACTGGTGTTTTGTTATAAAAATGCTTGATATATATTATCAAAATATCCAAGGTTTGAGGACCAAAACTAACGACCTATATAAAAATGTGCTTAATTCAAATTATAAGATAATAGTGTTTACAGAAACGTGGTTAAATGTCAATATATCCAGTAAAGAGTTATTTGATAGTAGATATGCTGTTTACCGCAAAGATCGTATGTGTTCTCAAACTACTAAAAAAGACGGTGGAGGTGTATTAATTGCAGTGTCTCGAGATTTTACCTCGACTAGAGTGGAAAGTGGGGAAACAGAGGATATGGAGGATTTGTGGGTAACAATTGATATTAGTAATAATAATACTAAAAGAAAATTATCAATCTGTGCTGTAAATCTACCACCACCAATTAAATCGAACCAATTTACAAAATTATTGGAAAATATTGACAATGTTATTGGTAATACTACTGATTCTATCATACTTGGTGACTTTAATCTTGGCTTTATAAACTGGAGTAGCATAGATAACTGCACATATATGTCTCCGTCCAATTATAACGTTAATTTAGGATACTCTTTCATAGATTTTATGTCGTCAAACAATCTTTTTCAACTCAATTGTATATGCAACAACGATGATAGATATTTAGATCTTATTCTAAGTAATAACACCAAAGCATTCGTAACTAAACCACTGAATAATTTAAGTAAGAGTTATAGCTTACATTCTTGTTTATTAGTTAATATTTTATATGATAATATTAAGTACCTAGTTCCTAAAAACAATGTCAAATATAACTTTTTCAAGACTGATTTCGATACTATTGGATTAATTTATTATATAGCTGTGAAGATGTCAATATCATGGTAGCAAAATTTTATGCTGAATTAAGACAAATTTTAAAAAAACATGTGCCAATTAAAAAAGCTACTAAGTCATTACATCCTCCATGGTTTACCAATGCCCTTATCAAACTACTGGGTGAAAAAGAAAAAGTTAGAAAACGGTACAAAAAGTATAAAAATCCTCGTGATGAAAACGAATATCACTTGCTCCGAAATCGATGCCATAAACTGTATGATATTTGTTATAGAAATTATAAAAATACAATTGAAAGTAATATTTCTAAGAATCCAAAAGCGTTTTGGAACTTTATCAAAGATAAACGCGGAGGACATTCTACAATACCAGCTAAAATCTACATTGATAATACTAATTCTGAAACTGGAGGTGATATCGTTAATTTGTTTGCTGATTAGTTTTATTCAACATTCAATAGTAATACCAATATTGTTAACAATAAACTTCAAAAGTCTTATTTTCTTTCTTCGAATAATAAATACATCCCTATAGTACAATTTGAAATAAAACTTCTATAGTTAATAAAATAAAAAGGCTTGATCCAACAAAAGGTGCAGGCCCAGATTCCATACCTTCTTTGTTTGTGAAGCGCTGTGGTTCGGCTCTAGCATTACCGTTAGCATTAATTTTCAACAGATCAATGGTTGAAGGTATCTTTCCTGATGAATGGAAGAAGGCTCGCATTATGCCAGTATTTAAAAAAGGAGATCATGCTAAAGCAAAAAATTTTCATCCAATATCCATACTTTCATGCTTTTCCAAATTATTTGAATCCGTATTATATCCCACAATTTATAAATTAATAGACAATAGTATAACCGGTTATCAACAGATGCGGCCGCTCAGTTCTTACGAACTTAGTTTCTTTTATCTGCGATATATCTCAAGACGTAGATGCCGGATTACAAGTTGACGCAGTCTACACCGACTTTAGTAGCGCCTTCGATAATGTTAACCACTCCATATTAATAAAATACCTAAAAGCTTATGGTATAGGAGGGTCTTTGCTTAGGTGGTTTGAGTCATAATTACACCAAAGACCCCAAAACGTCGTTATTTATGGATTCGAATCTCAAACATATTATGCCTTATCTGGAGTACCTCAAGGTTCGCATTTGGGGCCTATACTATTTTTAATTTTTATCATTGATATAGTTTATTCCATTAAACCCTGCAAAATATCCCTGTTTGCCGATGATTTGAAAATTTATAGACCTGTAAAAACCAATAGTGATTCCAAAAAAATTCAGGATGATTTAAACGAAATAGTAAATTAGTGCGAAGTAAACAACATGAGTCTTAATGTAGGTAAATGATTCCATATCAAATTTACCAAGAAAAAGAAACCGCTTATAACGGAATACAAGATTAACTGCGTCTCATTGTCAGAAGTCAAGGAAATCCGCGATTTGGGAGTTATCATCGATAGCAACTTAAATTTCATTACTCATATTGATAAAACTGTTACAAAAGCTGCCAAAATGCTTGGTTTCCTAAAACGAAACACCACTGGGTTTAAATATCCTCAAACAAAGATACTCCTATATAATACTCTTGTACGCAGCAATCTTGAATACGCGAGTGTTGCATGGAGTCCTTTCTATGCTGTCAATTCACAACGGATTGAGAGCATACAACGAGCCTTCACTAGACACTTAGCTTTCTCCAGCAGAGGCTTTTCCCACAGAAACACCTATGACCAACGGTTAGCAAAGTTCAAAATGAATAGTTTTCGTGATCGAAGAATGAATTTAGACCTATGTTTCCTATTTAAATTAGTCAATAGTAATGTTACATGTAGCTCACTTCTAGACAAAATAGCTATTGCAGTCCCTTACTCCTATCCCAGGCATAAAATAAATAAAATATTCCAAACTCCATTCTTCCGGACTAATTTAGGTTTCCAATCCCCCCTGTGTAGAATTCTTATTGCATATAATAAAATACAAACACGTGATCCGGATATTGACATCTTCCATGACTCGTTCAGCTGCTTCAAACGTAGATTACAGGATTTGAATAAAAATTCAAGATAACTCACTCTAAACTTAGAAATTTTTACTTAGAATTATTAATTACTTTCTTTTTTTAAACAAAACTTTGTCTTTGAAAATTTTTGAAATTTGCAAAGTCTGTTATTGAATTTTTTTTTCTATTGTTTAAATACAACCTTGTTAAAAAACTATTGTTAGTACACTTAGAGCCACTTTTTAGTAATTGTTATGTACGCCGTAATTGTCATGTATAATAGAACATTACGTTAGTATAAGAAGTTTTATCGTGAATGTATGTGATATAAGTGATGTGGTTGTACTTTTTATAATAAATAAATAAATAACTAATTTATAAACAATTCGTAAAAGGCTTTTGTACCTGATATAGTACGCATTTTATTTTATTTTTATTTAGCCCCTTAATATTAATAGTTTTTACTTTTTGTCTCAATATACTGAGCGAAATGAGATTGCGCGGCTGGGCGTGCGCGTTACTCCATCTTCGGTGTCAATGGAAGAACAGCGTTGCATCTGTCCTTAGGATGGACCATAAGCTGAGTTGGCTCCCTTTGGCACACACAATACAAACAAATCAACCTTGTGTTTTGCGCAATTTGTTTATATGTTTTTGATTGAAGTTATTCTGTGTGTTCCTATTATTTATTTTCTTCTTTTTGGCCGTTTTTGTAATATTTTTGTTCGTTTTGTTATTGTGTATTCTAATAAATGCTTTCTTTCTTTCTTTCTTTCTTTAATACCTCACTTCAGGACAGCCTGCATGAAATTAACTTCAATAGCATTTACTGGTTACTATAACAAGATTGTATTTTATACATACAGACCCGCTAGCGGGTCTTCCGCCTGTAGTGAAAGTTGCACTGAAGGTGCTCAAAGGGACATGAGTTGGTGGCCGTTCTGGGCAGCCTCCGGTGAAGCCGGGGCTGGGCAGAGGTCGGCCGAAGCATAATTTATGGATCAATTCATTTAAATGAACCTACAATGAATTGAGAAGGGAACTATGCTCCGCCAGAGCTAGCAAACGCTCTGTCGGAGTACGTGAAGCCCTAAGTTTACGGGCTAAGACTGCGATTTCACTAACATCGACATTTTTTATAGCGTCGCAGACGATACACATATCGTCTGGTACGGAGGATTGAGGAGTGGGTTTGTATGGGCGAGGAGCCGGGATGGGATTCGATGCGGGGCGCTGCCTCCAGTTTTCTGGGGCAGGCCTAGACTGTGTAGGCTTTGCAGCCGGAGGAACCCCGCTACGCAGCGGCGGAAAGTTTTCTTGAGAAAGGCGCGGGGCCTGTTTGGGTGCCGCCCTTTTGAAATTGGAGCGCATACAACGGGGTGCACGAGGGCAGCCCTTGTAATTTGCGGTGTGGCCGGACTGGCCACAAAGCACGCAATCGGGAGGAGAGGGAGTTTCAGGAGTGCGATTGCACTCCTTAGTGAAGTGAGGGACCAGGCACTTGACGCACCTGGGCGGTGCGCGGCAATTGGCCGCCGCGTGCCCGTACAACTGGCACCGATGGCACTGGCCGGGATGACCGCGGCGATGAGGCGCCTCGATCGAGATCCCAGAGAGGCCGCAAATAGAGCTAACCCCTTTCAGGATCTCTCTGGACTTGGGGACGTTGGCGAAAATCACCAAAGCGAGTGGGTGTTGCCTCCCGTACTTGCTGTGCATTTTATGCACCGTGAGTGCCGGGAAGCCTTGGGACTGCAGATCCTCCAGGATAGCCTCGTTCGATAATTCGAACGGGACTCCCCTGAGTACCGCTCTGATCTTACGCTCTTCTGACAGAGCATAAGTGTGATAAGCATATTGCTTATCGGTGAGGAGCTTTGTTAAAGCTCGAAAGTCGTCTATCGACGAGACTAAGATTTTAATAGATTCACCCGAGTTGGCTGCTCGAATGTAATGGATTTTGTGCTCATTGCACAACGTCGAGACCTCAGTCCATTTACTCTTTTCCCGAAGGAAAACGGGTGGTGGGACCTTGGCCTTGACAGAAGTTGGGGCCGGAGCGGGTGTTGAAGACACCGGGGCAGCTGGCGTTGAAGGCGCCGCAGGAAGTGTAGGGACGGGCGTCGAGGGCGCCGGGTCTTGTTTTGAACGCTTCTTAGAGCGCTTCTTAACAAGCGTAAAGGAGGGAGACTCAGGGCCAGTTGGGGTGGCGTCCGAGGATGACTCGGTCGCGGGTGCGCGCTTGCGTCGCGGAGGGGCGTCTACTTCGCACTCCATGTCACTGGAGGAAGGGGACGCTGGAGAGCCTAAGACCAGAGGGGTCTGGGGGACTAGGGTGGCCTGAGGGGCCATTGGTGGAATTAACGCCATGATATGCGGGATAAGAGAATCAAGGAAACCAAATTTATCAGCATTTATAAACATGCCTTCAGCATCGGTACTTTCAAGTAGCTTCTTCCTAATCTCTTCAGAGCTTAGGGAAGCCATTGCGGAGGGGTTGGGGAGGGACAATATATGAACCTAACAACGATGACTAACTTCCTAAAAACCACCCTACACGCAGTAGGGCGGTTGAGGACGACGCGGATAACTTACTCGAACACGGAACTTGAAGTCCTGAAACGACGAGACCCCGTCGACGAAGCTCACGTTCCACGAAGTACGGTTAACAAGCCACTGTCCGCCGTGAAAACGGCGTTAGAAACTTATTAGAAGTACGGTTAACGAGTTAGAAACTTAATACGGTATACAACTATGAAATTATATATTACGACAACAACCAGTGAAATTTGGGTGCTCAATTAGCGCGGGGGCTAAAAGAGCGGGAAGGCGTCTGCGATCGACGTGCGCTCGAGAACGCACGCAGACCGAGGACAAAGGTTTGTTACATTAGGACATTTAGTACCCAATTAATAACAGAAAAAATAATTAAAATCGGTCTACATTTCCAGATTCAGCATACGAATCACTGCTATAAGGAGTGATTTTTCACTTATTTTAGAAATCGTCGTATATCTACTAAACTGATCCAGATAGATTTTTTAAAATATTTTTTTTACTTTTTGAACCATGGCGGGCGTACTCCTTCTATTTGGACGTTGACCTTCTGGAAACCCTGTATACATTATAAGTTACGAATATATAATATTGGTTAGAGATTTGGTTTGTAACATATCAATATCATAGAGAAAGTTACATGATGCGTAGAGATTTTGATAAATACACACTCACACATTAGTTCTTCTAAGGATTACGCTATACTTTTTTTTAATTTTCTTATAAGAAAAGTGGTGTTATTAAAAACTTAACTTATTTTTTTACCGCTGTATAACTCAAACACGGTACTTTAATCTTCATACCAAGAAACACCGCAGCCGCTACGCATCACTTAGCTGTTAGTAACCAACCACAACCCATTTAAATCGTATGCTTTCATACGTAGAAAAGACTTTTAATCCACAAGTAAAACTTTTGTTGAGTATCCTTTGGCTCAGTTTTAAACATAATAAGAGCTTTAGTAGTATGAACATTGAGAGGAAATTTGGGCAATCGAAGAATTAACATGTTATATAATTTCTCATCGTTGCGTACAAGAATATAAATATCCTCTCATGGAGACACGATTACATATAAGAAAATGCTTTTTGGTTAGAAATTTTTATATAAAAAAATCTGTAATATTTTGTACCGTTTTCCAACTATGCTTGCTTACATGTTTAACGAAGCAAAAACTTGCAGAGTGCCTGTAACGGTGTCTCTGTGAACGAGGTCTAATTATATACAAACAAAAGAACTAGAAGCTGTTCTTGAATATATAATCATTGGCATTGTTAAATATGTTGTACTTCGCGTACACCTCATGGATCATCGCTTAGTTAGTTATCATTTGACAAGCAATTTTATTAATTCTAAAAGTTTCAATAATTATTAGTATAATTCACCAGCACAAAAGCAACAGAATAAATTCTTAAAATAAAACGGGGAGCGATTAAGTCAGCTATTTAACTTTCTAGCAAAAACCGAGATCAGTTCAACAATGATACCGACCGACTCTACCTTCCGCTGCGGGAGCTCGAGTTAAGCCGGTCATGTATAACTTATGCATTTCACACAACCTCACCGATGCTTCAAGGCAGGCGCGCGTCGGTTGGTGCCATGATATGATTGCTAAATTCATAGAAGGTTTTTTCCGCCGCGTTTACGATATCATAAGAAAAATGTAAATATATAACCTTTATTATATATTTTTATTATTTTTCTTAAAAATTCTGAGTGTCCCACGAATTTTAGCCATTTAAATAGTAAAATGTTAAAGTTGGATTTTTGTAGTCTGTTTTTGTAATAATTTGTGTTGATAAATTTTTGTATGGACATGACCTTCTTTTAGTTAGATACGAGGGTGGATTGAAAAGTTCGCGGCCCAACATAGATAGCGTTGTCATATTATTATAAAACTACCCTCATATGAACCCTAGACTCTTTGTCAGTCTTGGTGCACTTTTTCTCTGAGATACATGCGTAATTATTTATTTTATGGAACATTGAGTGAGAGTAAGTTTCATTAATTTTGAAAATGGATACCTCTACAAGAAACACTTAACTCCAAAGCAGATTCATGAAGATATGGTGGCTAGTTTAGGAACATCTGTTCTGTCGTATACAATGATAAAAAAGATGACAGCTGAATTGAAACGTGGACTAGAGAGCATCAAAGATGACCCCCTCTCTGGACGGCCTTCTACAGCTACAACTTTAGAAAACATCGAAAAAATAATCAATCAAAATCAAAAATCATCAAGGGAGACAGAAGATTGAAGGTATCTGAGATAGCTGAAGCTTTAGGGATTTCATATAAACGTACACAAAACATGATCGTTAACGAATTAGGGTTCCACAAGGTGTCTGCAAGATGGGTTTCGCGGCTCCTTTCAGTTGAACAGAAACAAACTCGGCTCGAGATTTCTAGAGACTGTTTAGAGCCTTTTCAAGCTGATTCAAACGAATTTTTGGCAAGATTTGTTACTTTGGACAAAACATGGGTTCATCACTATACTCATGAATCCAAAAAACAATCCAAACAATGGAAGAGACCCGGATCTCCAACCCCCAAGAAAGCCAAGGTATGTTTTTAGTAAACAAGGCAATGGCATCGGTTTTCTGGGATTCTAAGGGTGTCATCTTGGTTGATTACTTAGAAAGCGGTCAAACTATAAATTCTCCACACTACTGCACACTATTCCGTCATTTACGCGAAGAAATAAAGTCTAAAAGATCAGGATTGTTAACCAAGAAAGTTTTGTTTCAATAGGACAATGCTCGTGTTCACACATCTGCAGAATCGATGGCTCAAATAGTGAATTGCGGTTTCGAATTGCTTCTTCATCCCCCTTATTCACCTGACCTGGCACCTTCTAATTTTCACCTATTTCCAAAACTAAAAAAACACTTAGGTTGGATGAAATTTTCTACCCATGAGGAGGTCAAAGTGGCCGTAGATGCCTTTTTTGAAAACCTTGACAAGACCTTCTATTTAAATGGGACCAAGGCTTTAGAGGACCACTGGACTAAGTACTGTTACCCTGGAGGAGAGTATGGAGAAAAATGAAGATAAAAGATTGCATTATTCTTGTGTTTTCTTATTTAGGCTGCGAACTTTTCAATCCACCCTCGTACTATGTTTCATTTTACTTACATAACACGCATATCCAAAGCATAGTTATTCACTAAAACCTTGATTTTCTGTGCATGGGAAAAAACGAATTGAATTTTTACTTTCATTTGTCTATTGCTATAAACAAGACAGTTTTAACCAAATTTATCAAAGTGGTCTAAAGTCTGATATCGATATCCTATCTAGATCTGCAGTTAATTTCTAAAGAGACAGTTCGATCCAGGAATGTAAATTTAATTAGGTCATTAGAATGTTCGAATTTATTGCGGAATTAAAAAAGTTTATTCGATATTTTGAGCTAATTAAACTTTTCAGTAGGTTTTTGAATGTGAAATGTAATAATTTGGGCAGTTTTATAATATGTAATTGGTTGTTTTTATTTCTCTGTTGTTGATTTGTAAATTGTTTTATTTAGAAAGAACAATAATTTTAAATTGTAACATTGAATTCCACAAAATTGTAAATATATCAAATGTTTTCAAATTAAGGTGCTGCAAATAAAATTTATGAATATCCACCCAATGGCATACCCGAGTGTAGTGGATGCATCAATGAAGACATTGCAATGGATTCCCGCAAGGAGACGCCAAATTCTATCAATTAAACATTCCATATGAAAACCACATGGACCAGTATTTTAGGAGTTTGCCTATTGCACCTCTACAATTTTGAAAGTACCTTGAATTAATATTCTTTTCAGGTCTCTGCAGACATTTTGATAGAAAATTCCATTACAATTTGAATATTACATAAGTGCTTTATTGATTATTACTTTTTATTCATTATTACTTTTAAATGCTCTGATTTGCGATTTTAGTGCGAGATTTTCTTTACGAGATCATGTTACAAAAAAGCCACTGGGACATCAACGCGTGTTCCAATATCATAAAATCTATTGACCAGCAGCTGAGTCAGCTTTTTTACTATTTAAAATATAATTAAGTATAATTATAAGGAGTCGACATTTGTTTGTTTGCATGTATTGGATTAGTTGTTGCAAATATTTAAACGAATTCAAAATTCTTATCTTCCTTCTTTGATAGTTTATCCAAAGCAAAGTATTGCCATCCTATAGACACAGACCATGCTATTGTTTGGTTGGTGTAGAGCTGTTGCTTCCTTCCTTGATAGTTTATCCAAAGCAAAGTATTGCCATCCTATAGACACAGACCATGCTATTGTTTGGTTGGTGTAGAGCTGTTGCTTCCTTCCTTGATAGTTTATCCAAAGCAAAGTATTGCCATCCTATAGACACAGACCATGCTATTGTTTGGTTGGTGTAGAGCTGTTGCTTCCTTCCTTGATAGTTTATCCAAAGCAAAGTATTGCCATCCTATAGACACAGACCATGCTATTGTTTGGTTGGTGTAGAGCTGTTTTTTTTTGATAATGGAGGATTTAGCTTTTTCGTATTTAACTAACATCTAATTAAACAACAAATTAACTTACACATAAAATACTTGACGTAGCTCTACCAATGTAAGGACTGAAGTGCTACTCACACAATACATCGAAGTTTTGCACAGGACTATGAACCGAGGTTTTCAACATTCTCCACAATGGATAGTTATCGTTAACGCAATCATATAAAGTAATTGTTCAAGAAGAAGTTGAATATCTTGATTACGATAAGAAAAGTATTTTTAGGGTTTCCTTGGTTATTTATGCTTATTCCGTTATGGCATTTAAGGTTTATAGGCATGAAAAATTAACTTGACAAAAATCATAAAACGTGGATAAAGTTCATAAAGAAAAAAACGGAGAGTACTCTATTCACTGGGTATAGCAAGTTTTACTTCGATGCGACATTCATTTGTTTTGAAAAGAAGAAAAACTCCAATAATGGATCTTTGTAAATAAGCTTGCCGCGCCTCAGATTCGAACCGGCTTAGATCCGAAAAATTATTACCCTGTATTTTTATGGCATCAATCAATAAATTCAATCATAGGCACCAAATCGTTTTATTACCAATAATACAATGCAGTAGAAGAAAACAGTGCATGTTTGTTTTTGGAATTTTTACCACATCAAGTGGTTAAATATGTGATTAAAATATTATTATCGATACAAAAATATAATTCAAGATAGAATAACTTAATATAAATCCTCAATAAGCCTGCCCATTACAGAGTGTAACGAGAAAAATCTGAAGTAATTTGAGTCGTCTCTCGCTGTAGACGCTTTAAATTTATCTGTGGAGATGGCCAAAAATATTTTTATCTTTTTTTGTTTATTTTTCATTAAAAAAATTTGAGGAGCAATTCTCAGCACCGTCGTCAGTACTTAAACAAATATTAAAAACAAACGTAGACTTTTAAGTAATTTACGGTTACTTTAGTAACTGTATTTGTGACAACGCCAATCTGTTATTTAATTTATTTCTAAAACTTTTTACTTTCCATAACAGTGTGATGTACACAATATGATATAGGTTTAATTCAATGTAATGGCATCTTTTCTGAGGTTTGACAGAGAGCTGTCCATTTCATTGGAAAGGTTGCCACTTCAAATATATCAATAAGCTGAGACATCACTGGCATTATTTTTTTTAAATAGAAACAAGAACTATTTAACCTTTAAAGGTAAGGTCTACTAAAACGAGCGTTAGTTCATCGTATTTTTGCTAAGAGAACTTGTGAAGATTTATTTATATTTTATTTAGTCATCAAAAACGCAACCATACGTCATATGCAAGTAAGCTTGTCTATGATCCAGTTTTACATATTCGATTTTTCGTAACCAAATTTTATCCAGACATAACATAATAAATCATTATTAAAGGGAAAAAAAACGAACAATATTTTGTACGATTAAATTCTTTTTTTTTTTTTTTTTTTTTTTATTAATAATTAGCAGGCGTTTGTCTTCCATCTCACCTGATGGAAAGTGACGATGAAGACGAGGATCGTACACGCCTGTCTAAGAGGTACCTATTCACTCTACACTTGAAAGCTCCAGGGTTATATTTGTCTGGAAAAACAGACGCAGGCAAATCGTTCCACTCTTTGGCAACACGAACCAAAAATGAGCTATCGAACCGTTTAGTTCGGCTCATCGGCACGCTAACCACAAACGGGTGAAACTTCTGTCTGCGCCTGGTTGACCGGTGGAGAAAGGGGGAAGGTTCGATCAACTGAAAAAGAGCATTCGCACACTCTCCAAAGTGCAATCTGTAAAAAACCGATAGACTAGCAACTTTTCGACGATGCTCGAGACTTTGCAGTCTCGAAGAAGTAAGTTTGTCGTCACTTATGAGTCTACGGGCCCTTCGGTCGACAGAATCCAACGCTTCAAGATGGTATTTTGCGGAATCATGCCAAAGATGGCTGCAGTACTCCATACAAGATCGAACCTGGGCTGTGTACAGGTTGAGCAGCTGTTCGGAGTTGAAGTACCGCCGGACCTTTGCGATGACTCCCAATTTTTTGGAAGCTGACTGTGCCATGGTTTCAATCTGTTGACCGAAATTAAGTTTCGACGTGATGGTCATGCCTAGAAGCCCTAGTTGGTTTGTGATCGGTACAGATACACTTTGGAAAGTGGGCGTCAAGTTGAATGTGCTCTTTTTAGCGAAGAGACACGCCTGGGTTTTGGAAGGGTTGAATTTGACAAGATTGGCTTCACCCCAATCGGAAACCCTACAAAGTGTCAAATCAACCCGTTCGATCATCGACTCTCTCTGAAATTGGATCTGGTTTGGACTCGCTCGCGCATTGGAGACATATCTCTCTACAACAGTGCTGTCATCGGCGTAACCAATAATGCCATCCGATAAAAGAAGGTCATTAATGTGCAGCAGGAATAATGTTGCAGAGAGAACAGATCCCTGAGGTACGCCGGCGTTGATCTGTTTCCTTAAATTATTATCGAAGCAAATTTAATTGAATATATCATTCATTTGTTGGCGTAATTTTGAATTTTATTGAAACATAATAATTTTCTCTTAACTTTTTAAGCCTTGAAAATATAAATTCAAAAAGACTTTGATAAAAGAATTTGAAATTATAAAAAGAACTTCATTATAGTTATTATAGCAATCAAGGGCCACAAAGAAGTCAAATGAAACCTTTTAAATGTAACTATGCAAAATCATTATTTTGTTTATTTTGGTCGACAAGAAATCAACGTTACATTATTTCTGTTATGTTTGTCCGATTAAGGCAATAACAATAATCATTTATTTGCAAGAATGTGCGTGCAATAAGATGTTGTTGATAATGGAATTCCCAATTCACAAACTGGCAGATATAGGCGTGCAAATATTAATTGTTTAAAGATGCCTACTCCCACAACAGTTTAATTTAAAGGACATTGGCTTATATATGGTTAGTATAGATACATAGTATAGATACATAGACATATAGTATAGATACATGGTTTTAGTTGGAGTTAAAGTGGAGCGGTTAGAAATCAAAAATATCTAAAACATTAGGATATAAAATCCGGATTCATTTAAAAAAATATAACAATGGAGTATATCTAGGAACAATAATAATTGCATTTTCATTAAGTACTAATTTTGAGATTATGATTTCAAATTACCTTCATTTACATCGATAATTACTACTATCACCAACCGACTATGATAATAATGACACGTAAATGTTCATCAATATCTTTAACTTAATCAACTAGTCCAAAAATCACAGCAATAAGTCGTCGTAAGCGCAGTCTATCGGAATCCTTAGGAACAAAGGCTTATAAAGTCACTTTATATAAAATACTTACACACACACAAGTGACAAGTCCAAAAGTAACAAAACGGTTTCGTTTTCAAGTTATGTTTTTTTTATCTCAAACTCGTCGGCTAAGGCAAAAGCTTATACAGCCAAGGATAAGGACTCCAGTGAGTAATAAACCATTTTCACTATAAGGAATATAAAAAATAAATATTCTTTCATAAAAATGAGTCCTTTTTTTCTGAAGTGACTATAATTTCCTATATTTAAAATCTATATAACAAAATCAAATACTTGTGCTTGGTCACAATCAATCCTATGTATCGTAATAAAAAATGATAGGAGCTTAAATAAACTGATTAAGTCAAAACAAGCTTTATACATCAAAAAAATTTTTGGAGACATCTACACATGAAGGTAATGTTATGGAAATTTACATTAAAAATGAATAAATAGAAGTACTAGTTACTTTTCTAAACGCTCACTGTTTACTTTAATAAGGATTCGCCAATATTCTTTACATGTCAATCTAAAAATAAAATAAACAAATAAAAATTACAGTCATGGTTCTCAAGTCAACATTACTAATGTCAATCTACAACAAACAATTAAAGGTTACATTCATGATTCTAGTCATTTCTATTAATTATAAAATAAGATAAATGTCATTCAAATATTCATCCAGTCTATAATAACACTTCTCTATCAATAACCTGAATACCTTATGTTTAAATTCCAAAACGATCAGATTTTTATGAGTATCTGGGAGGTGATTAAAGATGGTGATTGCCATACAATACACATTCCTACTGAAACACGACGTTGTGGCATATACATACATATAATTTGTTGTCTAATTTTACCTTATTTCTGGTTCTATAATTATAAAATTGTTTCTGTAGTTGAAATAGTTTTAAAAAGTAAGATTTCAAAAATGTAAAGGCTAGGTAGTGGGAGCGTTTTATTATCTTTAAATAAGGTTTTACAACTGTCTATGTAATCAGCTTTACAAATTGCCTGCACACTTTTTTTCTGAGCTATGAATGTCCTGTGGAAGTCCACTGAGTTGCCCCACAGAATAAGGCCATATCGCAGGAGAGATGAAACGTATCCGTGACATGCTAACTTAGCCGTTTGTTTATTTGTGGCAATATCATTTAATAAAACAAAATCCAACAAACAGAAACGTTCATATCATTTTTTTTTTTTTTTGCTGCCGAGGCACCCTCGCGGGAGGGAGGTGGAAGATGCGTCATGCATACCGCCCGCAGGTAAATTCTTCTGCGGGGGGTTATGTGGGACTCACCAGAGTGGCACCTACCCACTAAAAACCACCTGTTGGCTGTAGTTATTACCGTTAGCCTTCATCGGAAGCGACACCCGTCGGGAAGTTGGGCGCGCTGGCGGAGACCCGCTAGCGGGTCTTCCGCCTGTAGTGAAAGTTGCACTGAAGGTGCTCAAAGGGACATGAGTTGGTGGCCGTTCTGGGCAGCCTCCGGTGAAGCCGGGGCAGGGCAGAGGTCGGCCGAAGCATGATTTAGGGATCAATTCATTTAAATGAACCTATAATGAATTGAGAAGGGAACTATGCGCCGCCAGAGCTAGCAAACGCTCTGTCCGAGTACGTGAAGCCCTAAGTTTACGGGCTAAGACTGCGATTTCACTAACATCGACATTTTTATAGCGTCGCAGACGATACGCATATCGTCTGCTACGGAGGATTAAGGAGTGGGTTTGTATGGGCGAGGAGCCGGGATGGGATTCGATGCGGGACGCTGCCTCCAGTTTTCTGGGGCAGGCCTAGACTGTGTAGGCTTTGCAGCCGGAGGAACCCGGCTAGGCAGCGGCGGAAAGTTTTCTTGAGAAAGGCGCGGGGCCTGTTCTAAGATAATATCCGGTAAAAAGTGTTTTATTTAAAGTATGTATCGTGAAAACTTAAGACAATATTTATATATACTATCAACCTATCAACGATGACTAACTTCCTAAAAACCACCCTACACGCAGTAGGGCGGTTGAGAACGACGCGGATAACTTACTCGAACACGGCACTTGAAGTCCTGGAACAACGAATTCCCGTCAACGAAGCTCACGTTCCACGAAGTACGGTTAACAAGCCACTGTCCGCCGTGAAAACGGCGTTAGAAACTTATTAGAAGTACGGTTAACGAGCCACTGTCCGCCGTGAAAACGGCGTTAGAAACTTATTACGGTATACAACTATGAAATTATATATTACGACAACAACCAGTGAGATTTGGGTGCTCAATTAGCGCGGGGGCTAAAAGAGCGGGAAGGCGTCTGCGATCGACGTGCGCTCGAGAACGCACGCAGACTGAGACTGTTCGTTCATATCATATAAAATGATTACTTATTATCATCAAACAAAAATTATAGCATTTCAAAGTTTAATTTAAATCTTCGATCATCTATTTAAGTATTTGTGTTTTCTTCTATTCGGCGTATTCTTTCGATAAAACAATATAAATTAAAAGTGTTCTCGTATTACGATATTTTAATGAAATGTTGAAAAATATCGATAAAAGGACTGTCTATATCGACAACGCTGCCACGTTATCACGACAAATATGATTTAAAAAATTTTAAAATTTTGCTCAAGTTCGTCCAAATACCTTCGGGAGTGGTAAATTGAATGAATTGGTCTGCATCAACAAAACTTTTCAGCAACAAGCAGTTCAGGGGCCAAGGCAGTGTTCAGGGTTGACTCATTACAGCCGAGAAACGTATTAGAAAATAATATAAATGTTGTTTTACGAACTGATGGGTTCTGTTGAACGCATTTATACATTTTGGTTCTTTTGAATTACAATCTTTTCAATACAAATTCTACAAGCATTTGTCTAATTAGACCTCAGTTAACATTGACAGATTTTATCTTGCTATAACTGACACTTCGCAATGCGTAAAAGTTCACTTTTAAATTGAAGGAAAAACAACATTGTATAAAAATAGGAATCAACCAACATGAAGGCTGCATTATAATACTGTGTTCACAAGACGCTGGTTTCATTTGCAGTCACGGCCTCAGAATGTTTTGCTCAAGATTTAGATAACAACAAAAACGTGGGGTTGAACTCATTTGTGTCTGAAGTTCATTACCACAAATAGTTTAATACGTTTATTTGTGAGACCTTATGTTGTGATGTGCATGTTAAAATTGTATAGGACCTTTGGTGGGATTATTATCTTATCTAATAGCTTGGCTTATTTTCATTACATGATAGGCAACAGTTTAACGATTTATTATGGTTGAAATAATAAACAGTACTGCTAGTATAATACCTAAAATTTTACGAACAGGAAAACTCATTTTGACGCGGTATAGTTGTTTTTTGATGGTTAACTATGAAAGATGATTAATTTCTTAAGCGACATTTTCAGCGTTTAGTGCCAGTAAACATGAATAATTTTTGTCAGAATGAAACCTGCCTTCAGCCATAAAATAAGGAAAAACAATATATTATTAGCAAAAAACCTTATATAAATGTAATATGTGCAGTCATTGTATCGATTTTATAACTGTTTTTAACGACAAAAAAAAAGATATATACCCAAACTTTAAACTTTACTTAATATCACATTTATTGATCGTGATTGAAAAAAAAATTAATTATTGATTGCACGACCAGGCAAATTTATCTGTAAAGGCCCAATGTATCGGAAAATACAAAAAGATTTCAAGATCCCAAATAAAAGATTTTGAAATAAATTAAAAAATTCATTTCATGACGCCTTTCAGTGTTTTGAATGGGACTCAAATGTCCGCTTATACAGTGATCGGTATTACAATCGATCAGTAAATTTAAAACTTAGCTTTAATCGGAGAAGGTTAGGAATTCATCTGCAGCAAAATTGTTTGCGACAGCGTTCCGTGAAAAAATATTTGAAATATCCCAACTATCTTTTATTTAACTTTAGCACAGTACTAGGAACCTTGATTTAAATTAAATCAAGCAATACATTGGATTAAAAAGTAGTCATCAAACTGCAAATCGATTTGCTACACCTTACGAACATGTCACTAATCTTTTTCTCCTTTTCTGTTACACTTACGATTTGAGAAACGAGTAGCGCGGCTGCCGAATGCTTTTTCCCAAAAAAGAACATGTAAAAAAGAAAATGTAATGTAATAATGTAATCTCTATAATAATAGTATAGATTAGTACTTGTCTGGTCTACAATCCACTGGTTCATTCTACTCTGTTCTATTTAATGTGCACTAAGAAAGACCGCGACCATCATCGTTCAGGTTGGACCCTGAAGAAGAATTTATTACGTATTTTCTACTTTATTTTTACATTTATATGCAAGATCTCCGGTGAAAACCCTCATAAAACAAAATGAGGTATTATTAAATTGAGTAGGAAGTGAAATGAATTCAAATTATTCAAGTAAATTATTCAAGTTATTTAGGGAACTCATACTAATTTTGAACTAACAGCTTCTAAACAAAACAAGTGGCTTCTGATCACAAATCAGTCGTGAAATTAGTAATGTTTGAATTTTTGTAGCGCGGGCAACATCGTGCATCAAGTAATCATGCAATATTACATTTCAAACTGCGCAACAAGATCAAGAAACTGGCCGTAAAATGATACTACCGACACTTTTGTTTCCTCACACTTATGAATAATATTAAGAATGTCCACTTGTATGCTTGGGTTTTTTACCAAAACTCAATATTATTTCACCAGTTATTAAACATAAATTGACTTAGCCATATCAGGTTGTTCCTTTTTTCCATTGAAACAGTGATAAATTGTTTAATTCAATTAATTTAATGTAAGAGTTTTATTACTTAGTAATTAAAAAAATATATTCTTATATAAAAAACCAGTAAATTACAACTGAGTTCATAAATAAAACTATGTAAGAAGACAAATGAAATCTAAACTCAATATAAATAATCAGTTTATGTTATCGAATTAACTAGTTATTACAGTAACTACTCACTAACAAACTGTTAGTTAACGTAACTAAATTCGCTTAAAATAATAACACTCATTAAAATAATAATCCACTGCATTTACAAAAATAAGAACACTCTCGTTTCAGGTCGAAACCGTTTAGCATCTACTAAATGTGAATAATGGCGGGCGCGAAGCTTCCTTCACTCATTAATCATAGTTTACAAAGACCTTAAGACCAGTAATTATGAAAATCTTGATGACATTTGAATTAGTTATAAGTGAGCTTGGCGGTACGTTTTACCCTTAGGATAATCACAGTTATTACAATTCAATACAATTCGATTGTTTTCCTTCTAAAGTTAATAAATTTTTATCAGATTTTGTTTTTTTTTAAGATTTGTCCATTTTAACAGGCAAGGCTTGATATAAAAAAAAATATTATTAAATATCCAGTAACAAACTGGTAATTAATATTATTCAACAACATGAAAAGACATGCCTTAAGTTCCATTAATATCATATAAAAAATAACAAAAGAAGCTTAGCTGTAAATGTTTGGGGGGGACCAAACGACTTTTAGTAAATATGTTGAATCTATCTCAAAGAGCTACAAAAAGCACAATTGGTCTCAGAGCGGGCAAATGCATTTTTTTTTATTGAAAAAGGATTATCTATCTCACCCGATATATACTATCTGAAAAATGAAGCGACGAAATATAATAGATGATTAAACGAACTTCCAAGTGAAGTTCTAACGCTACTATATGAGTCGCTTAATTTGAAAATATATAAAGGACCCTTCCCTCCCGGAACCCATACAAAAGTTTTGTTTTGATCTCTAAAAAATGAAGACTTGCCGGGACCGGGGTTAATCAAGTAGAAAGACGGAAAGTTTTTTAAATAAGTCAAATGACATACTCTAATACTGTGCGAAGTTACCTAGTACCTTAAATGGACTACCTGTTTAATTATATACTATCATCGAATGAAGCGACTCATATAATAGCGATATAACTTCACTTGGAAGTTCGTTTAATCATCTTTTATGTAAAATTAAGTATTATGATATCAATATATAATAAATAAATAAGTAAAGATATAAACATTCGTACACATATAAGAGTCTGTTCTTTTTATAGAAATCAGCAAAAAAAACATGTATTAGCACCTGGTTAATAACACGAATTAAATTATACATTTATATCGGCCGAGTAAGCCCTGTCTCATACTCCGGAGATCCCAGTTCGAGTCCTGGCCCGGGCATTTATTTGTATGATGAATCCAAATGTTTGTTCTCGGGTCATGGTCGTTGAAATTTATATATATGTTTATTCTGGGCTCCCCTCCCATTTCGCTGTATGGTCATCCATAAAACAAGCCTGCTTACTTTTGGACCATACAGTTGGTGTGTTTGTCTGAGGGTTTCATAAAAGTGGAAATCTACTTTGTTATTTTAGTAAATCTACTTTATAAGTGACGAGAAAAGTGGCACCTTATAATGAGTGAATCACTATTTAGAGTTAATGTAACACTGTAATTTCAACGCAACATAAGAATTCACACATTATTTACTGCAAGTTTTCACTCTTTCTCACATACAACGTCTTAGGTGGCGTAACTATTCACAATCTATTTGAATTGTTCCATTACAAAATTGTCTTTGAACCGTTACCTATTCCACGTAAATAAACATTAGTTAATAGGTAAACGCCAATTAAATGACAGCTTTGTAATTAGCGTTGTGTAGTTTCTGTAGCTGAGAAATTGAATGTCAAGCTATTAATGTCTTTCTGAGTATTGAGACCTGTCAGTTTAAACTGAATCATTTTCGGCGACTTAACTAGATTTTAGGTAAACATTTCACGTCCTATTTAATACATATGATTGTTGGACATGAAATACAAATGGCATTATGTTTTGGGCTAACAGCTGGTTTTAATTCGTACTTGTACAAAATAGCTATGGAAGATGTGTTTTCTTTAAAAAAATATTGCCAAAGACCTAAAAACACCTCAATTGGGTGATAGATTTAGATAGGCGTGTAATTTCTTCATCTTAATCATCGAATGGGTAGGTAGGGTTCAAGAAAACAAGTATTAAATAAGTTTTAAGTTCAAATAATATGTTTCAAATATACAATTATACTAAAATGAAATAAAATATTTTTAAACAAAATGAAATGAAATCAAACATCGTTTATTGCAAAAAATAATTTAATATTTACATAATTTGTGTTGCGAATTGTGATATACTTGAGCTCATATTTTACCGTAAAGACAGCATGCAATATGTTCAGTGCACATAGGTACAAATGATGTTTTGAAATGTTTCATAAAATATAGTTTAAATGAAGTAAAAGAAAAATTACACATATCAACCTAATAAATTTCATTTTTTCAATTATTAATATTTTTGTAGCTAAAATATTAATTAACAATATAAAAACAATTTTTGATTAGCTATGTCTTAAGTCCATACTTAAATTCAGTCATCACGAGACTGCAGTTTAGAAAATAGTGTTTAAGTCGAGGGTGGAGGGTTTCTTATAGCAGTTTTCAAAATGCCTCATGTGCCTTTTTCTTCATTTGAATATGATAATGAAGTCTTGTTGGTAACATTAACACCTTAACTAAACTTCAAAGTTCTGGCAGACGGCTTAATATTTGCGCTGTTTAGCTTCCACCGCTGGTAGCTACCAATAAGTTGGACAGTCTTCTTTGTAACATTAGCCACAGATCCAGATATTTGGAGATAATGATGATACCGTTCTGCTTAGAGACCTTAACCTTAGTCACATAACTTGGTTTCATGATCCTGATCGCGACCCAGATTCCACTAGAGCGCTACCAATGCACTGCACTCGGACAGCCAGTCATCTATTATTTTACTTTCAAGCCTTGAATAACCTCCACCAATTACTAAACAGAACTGTAAAATCCTGGATCTAGTTTCAGTACCAGACAGAGTGTCTTAGTTGAAAATTTAAACAATCTTTTCATCAAAACTGATCCTTCTCACCCTCCTTTGCTAATTGCCGTAAATCTTCCTTCCATTAGGTTTATCGAAAAAATACAACAAGTAAACCAAACTTTTTTGGTACTGATTATTATAAAATTAACGAAAAACTTTGAAATACCGACTAGGACACTATCTTAACTAAAATGTCAGACGTTAATGCAAGGGTGGATCAATTTTGTCATTATTCGCGATTGAATCACTAAGTAAGTACCAAAACGTTGGTTCACTAAAGACTTAATTTAAGTGCCCAAAGAAAAATAACGTTTTCGCATTAGGTTCAAAAAGTACAAAAACCCTATTGACAAATTTGAATTTGATGAAGCTCGTAAAAGGTGCCATTCTCAGATCACAATGTGATCAAAAGTTAAATTGTGATCTGACGCCAAGGAGTTTTAATTTGTTTCCAAAATTGCCAGTACGATAAAACATTCATGGTTTTTAAAACGATTATAATAATCAACTACTTTACTAATTGAAATGCCTGATGTTGAATTTTCAAGCGGATTAGTTTACATCTAGTTAAATGAGCTTTATCGGAAAAAATTAAAAATCGAAATATAAAAAGCTGTTTAAACTAGGTAATTAAATTTACTACAGCAACCATATCCACGATAAGCGACTATGATGTTAGATCGTTAATCGTGTTTTGTAAACCTAACTCATGCCATTCTGTATTGTCTCAAACGCAAAGTCACAAATATTATCACGTCAAAGCAAATCATGTGCTGCGTTCCGTTTGCCAATTACAGCGCTCACAGCGCTAAAAGTGCTCAAAACCGTTCCGATTCGTTTGAGTGCGCTAAAAGTGTTATTAGTGATATTGCAATCGGAACGGTAAAAAGCGCGCTAACATTCTGATTGTTCGTCGATTAAGTCTAAAGTAATAATTTCATTAAGATCTTTGACCCTGAATTAAGCAGGAGCCATTTTTTTTACATTATTACGAAAGAAAATTAATAAGCAAGCTTTTAAAATCTTTAATCGACTAATAAAAACATCAACAAATTAACGTCATGTGTCAGTTTTGACAGGCCGTTCACAGGGACCATGCTCCGTAGCGTTAGCACTGTGAGCGGTAAGATGGCGGCGTTTATGACGTCATTGATGACGTATCGATATCGCTGTGGGCGCGCTGACGGGCAAACGGAACGGGTATATGAGCGCTGTGAGCGCTGTAATCGGCAACATCATTCTCGCTCAGATCGCCGCCCAGTGCGGACGTGCAAGACCCCGTTCTCCGTTGTTTGGTCCCTTCCCGATATTCCGTGGCGCTCAGTCTACTGACGTCACAGTTTAGCGTGTTGGTTCCGTGCTACGGTTTCCAAGGTTTTTCTACTCCGTCTGAGTGCTATCGAAGTGCGATTTTTCTTTGCGACTAAGCCCCTTAGTCTTCAAAGTGCTGTGCTAAGTTGAGTTGTGCTTGTGCTGAGTGCAGTGTTGTGCCCAGCGTAAGTAGTCTGGTTTCAGTACAAAGGATACTTAACGGTGACAACGAATTTGTACTGAACCAGTCCTTTTATTTTTATCTTATTTCTCTTCTCTATTTTATTTATTTTTCTCCTATTTTCATATTTATTTTTATCATATCTGTGTGTTCTTTGTGTGTATTTGTCCTTCCTGTCGGTAAAGGTTGACCCTAAGGCGGTCAACTCTTTACCTGCGTACCCTTTTTTTTAGGTTTCTAGGTAGCGGCCTTCGGCGTACTACGGTTAGTTTTAAGTTATTCTCCCCAGCCCCCCTACCGCTGGTAGGGAGGTTTGCCGCTAGGGTTCGCTAGGTTTTTATTTAGGAATCCTAGGCATTTGTTATATATTATAGGCATACATTATATATTTATATATTACATATTGTAATTCCAAGCCCTCCAATGGACCTTGTTAATATTTTTAAGTCGTTCGCCCAGGCGCTCGCTGCGTCCGGCGTAAGCATACCCGCTGACGTACTAACGCAGGCCTTACAGGCATCTATTGCGTCCCCGGCCCCTCAGGCCTCAACCCCGGCCCCTCAGGCCTCTAATGTCCAGACCCCTCAGGTGTATAGCTCTCCCGCGTCTCCCGTTCCATCCGATATGGACTGCGCGTCGGTCTCATCCTTGCGCTCATCTCGCAGGAAGCGTACCGCTCCCGGGAGCGATTCAGACTCCGCCGCGTCCGAAGCTTCGTCGGTCGCCGCCACCCTAACCGGTTCTCCTGAGCCCGCGTTCCAGTTAGTTGCCAAACGCTCTAAGAAGCGTTCGAAAAAAGCCGCGGTGTCTTCAACACCCGAGCCAACCCCGGTGTCTTCTACACCCGCCCCCGCGCCGCTCATGTCACTCGAAGTGACCGCGTCTCCGTCGGTCCCATCGAAGCCAGCGACGCGCTGCGCTCCCGTCCCGCCGAAACCTCAGCTCCCTCCGCCCGTCTTCCTGCGTGAAAAAGCGCGCTGGACCGCGGTTTCTAACTTGTGCAAAGAGCACAAAATTAATTACTTAAAAGCCGCCAACGCTGGCGATACAATCAAAATTCAAGTAGCGACCGTCAACGACTTCCGCGCGTTTACCAGGTTACTCTCGTTAAATCAAATCGCGTATCACACCTACGCCCTCCCGGAGGAGCGTAAGATCCGCGCAGTACTACGGGGCGTCCCGTTCGAGCTCGCGAATGAAGAAATCCTCGAGGACCTTAAGTCCCAGGGTTTCCCGGCCGAAGCAGTGCACAAGATGCACTCTAACCGTGGTAGGCGCTTTCCGTTAGCTTTAGTTATCTTGTCGAATACTCCCAACTCGAGGGAGATCTTTAGAGAGGCTCGCACAATTTGCGGACTCTCAAATATCTCTGTTGAGCGTCCCAACCCCCGCGGTCACCCTGGGCAGTGCCACCGCTGCCAGCTCTGCGGCCACGCAGCGGCTAACTGCTCAGCTCCCCCCAGGTGCGTTAAGTGCCTGGATCCACATTTTACGAAGGAGTGCACTCGCACTCCCGAATCCACTTCCCCCCCTGCCTGTGTGCTGTAAGGCCAGTCTGGTCACACAGCTAACTACAGGGGTTGCCCGCGCGCTCCGCGCTCCACCGCCAAGAGGGTCGTGCCTAAACCGGCGCCTCCGCTCACTCCCGCTAACTTCCCGTTCAGCCGACGCCTACTCCGGCTCTGTCCTGTAGGCAGCGTCCGACTGTCCCGCCTGCACCTTCCCGACCCATCCCAGCTCCCGTAGCTTCCGTAGGGCCGCGTCCTGCTTTGTCATCTTCACCTCAGTCGTCACTGGCTGAGGACATGAAGACCGTGTTCGACGTCATTCAAAACGTCGACATTACGGAAATTTCTGTTCTCGCACGCAAACTGCGAGCCGCCCGCTCTCCTCAAGAGCGTTTATTCGCGTTAGCCGAGCATCACTCGCTCCTAAGTTCGTTGTAAAAATTTTTTTTTTATTATTTTTTTTTTTGTATAAAATCGTAAATAAGTAAATTATATTGTCTAGACCCGCGAATCCCGCGTCCATTCGTATTAAACCCAAGGGCTTATCCCTAATATCTTTTACCGCTCGTAGCCTTAACACCAACCTTCCCGAGATTAAACTGTTCCTTCAGAACAAAGAACCTGACTTATTCCTTCTCCAGGAGACATGGCTTACTCCAAACCGCTCAAAGGGGTTTTGCTATACCAAAGTACGCGTTTATTCGTAACGATAGGCCCAACTCCGACGGTTTCGGCGGCACCGCTATATATTACAAAAGAGGCTTCCATTGCTGTCATCTCCCTACCCCTCCTCTCATCAACATGGAAGCCACTGTGTGCAGATTGGCTATGACTGGTCATCCGACCATCATCATAGCTTCAATCTACATACCTAGTGGTACCAGACCAATCCGCAGCGACTTTGAGGCCATTCTCGCCCTCGGCCATTTAGTCATTATGTTCGGAGACTTTAACTCCAAACATACTGACTGGACGTGCCTATCGACAAACACCAGCGGTATCGCTCTCCTCGACATCACTAACTCCCTTGACCTAGACGTCATATCCCTCATCACTCCCACTCACTATCCCAACAACCCGTCCTACTCTCCTGACATCCTCGACTTTGCAATTATCAAGCGTATCAATCTTGATCTAAGGTCTATCGAACCGCTCGATGACCTAGGCTCCGACCATCGCCCCGTTTCCCTCGTGCTAGGACCGCCGAACGATAACGTCTCATCTCCTAAGACCTTTACCAACTGGAAAGGTTTTAAAAATACGTTAGTTTCAGCCTTAGAGGCTCCGAACTCTCCACTCGCGATCTCTCCCGAACAATTAGATAGCCCGGATAAAATCGATACATTAGTAAATTTTCTCACTGATGCTATCAACTCAGCCATCAGTGACAACGAAAAGGTTGCTAAGCAAGGCAAACCCACGCTTCCCTTAGCCGTTAGCAATCTTATTAAAGCTAAGAACGCGGCTCTCCGGAGAGCCAAGAAATTTCCCACGTCCGCATATAGAACAGCTGCGAATCAGCTTCAACGTAAAGTTAGGTCTTGCCTCGTGGAACTCCGAGACGCTCAGATGAACGATCTCATGGCGAATATCTCTCCGTCCCACCAAGCGTACTATAGCATGGCCCGAGCCTTACGCGTAGACACCGCCTCTCACGTTCCTCCTCTCACTCGTCCCGATGGCACTACTGCCTTTGAAGTCGAAGAGAAAGCCGAATGCTTCGCTGACAGCATTGCCGCACAATGCTCGCCCAGCACGCAACCTGCTGATACCTCACACATCCAGGCGGTGGAGGACGAAGTCCTTCGCAGAGACTCTCTCCCCATCACCGCCGACCCTGTCACAGTCTCTAATGATGAAATCTTGCTTCTCATTAGAAATCAAAAGTCCAAAAAGGCTCCGGGTGCGGATGGAATTTCCAACCACGCACTTAAGCACCTACCTCAACAGATACTTACCTTGTTAGCTATCATTTTCAATGCCTGCTTCGACCATAGCTACTTTCCAAAAGCTTGGAAAGAAGCGACAGTCATAGGCATTCCCAAGCCGGGCAAACCTCTGAACGTCCCGGCTAATCACAGACCCATCAGCCTCCTCAAGGCAATGTCTAAACTTCTCGAGAGAGTCATACTCTCTCGAATGCGGAACCATCTGTTTCCAACGGATGGCGATCCTCTCATTATTCCCATCAGTTCGGCTTTCGCGCTAAACACTCCTGCCCTCAGCAAGTCCACCGAATCGTCGAGTATATACTTGACGGTTTCTATCCGCGTCGTTATAAAACAGTCGCGGTTTTCTTTGACGTAGCCAAGGCTTTCGATAAAGTCTGGCACAGCGGTCTCGTTTATAAACTCTACAAGATAGGCTTACCGGATCGCCTAGTCAGGTTAATAGCGTCGTTTCTCAAAGACCGTACATTTCGATTTAAACACGAAGGCACGCTTTCTGCGCCTCGTCCCATAAAGGCTGGAGTCCCTCAAGGCTCAGTCCTCACCCCTCTGCTGTACACCGTGTACACCAACGACATTCCCATCCCGCCGAAAGGCGTCGAACTCGCCCTCTTTGCTGACGACTCCGCACTCTATACCAAAGGTCACAGTGTTCGGCACCTTGTAACCAGACTCCAAAAGGCCGTAAACGCCCTTGGTGTATGGTTTCAAGAATGGCGCATCGATGTGAACCCTGAAAAGAGTTCTGCGATGCGCTTCGACCACAAACGCCGTCGTCCCGATGGCGATCCCACGTCCGAATGTTAGGCATTCCCATCCCCTGGAAGCGCAATACTAAATACTTAGGCGTCACATTAGATCCGACGCTTTCTTTCAAGCCACACGTCGAAAGAGTTTCGAAACTCGCTCGTCACTATTTAGGCCGCCTAAATAGCATGTTAGGTAGAAAAAGTAAAATGTCCTTCAGAAACAAACGTACACTTTACAAGGTCTGCGTTAGACCCGTTATGACGTATGCCTCGCCAATCTTTGCCCACGCCAAACCCTCCCTCCTGCACAAACTGCAGGTAGGTCAAAACCTCTTTTGCCGCCGGGCCACAAACGCACCGTGGTACGTGCGTAACGCGGACTTGCATAGAGATCTTGAACTGCCTACAGTACAACAACATCTCAAAACACTCTATGAAGCGTTTTTCAAACGCTCCGAAACCCATCCCAATCCTCTAGTTCGTGATTTGGTCTCATATGCTGCTCCTGTGTTAGACGCGAAGTTCAAAGTCGCTAGGCCTAGAAATGCGCAAGCGTACTCATCCACCAGACTGTCCGCCGATCTCGAGGCCCTTCTGGCCGCAAATTCTAATTCTAACGTAAATTCTAATTCTAACGTAAATCCTAATTCTAACGTAAATGCGAATTAATTCAATTTTATTTTGCAATTTTTTTTAATTTTTGATTTTCATTTTGAGCACCTTCAGTGCTATGTATTCACCTTCAGTGCTTTGAGCACCTTCAGTGCTATGTAATCCCAGCGGGTGACCCCTTCTGGGCCCCGCTAGCGCTTCCTCTTTCTCCAATTGGCCGTCGCTCAGATGAAGGCTGAGTGGCAAAAATGCACGAGCCGACAGGGGGTTTTTAGTGGGTATGGTCCTGGTAGGCGTCGGGACGAGTCCCACATAACTTTGGAATCGCGCCAGAGTATGCGTCAGGGCATTTTTATCCTCCTGCCCTTCCCGCGGAGGGGAACAAAAAAAAAAAAAGTAATCGGCAAACGGAACGCAGCAATGGAGTTTCCTATTAAACATTTTAAGGCCATGAGGCCTTTCACCGTAGAAAAGTATGACTTTTCTACGGTGCACATCTGTCCCTAAGGTCTTTGATTCAAAAGGGTGTTGCCCTTGAAACCTGATTCAAATTCAAATTCAAATATTTATTTCTCAACATTGCTAATTAATTGTTCTTATTGACGTCAAACAAAACATGACTCTACTGCCAGTTCGAAAAAACCTTCGTGAAGAAGACCCTTCGTATATTTTTTTCAAAACAAATTTACAACGTCGTGTTCATGTCTATACAAATTTATGTGTATGTGTTAGCTCGGGAACTATCTAAACGACAGACTCCCTCAAACTGGTGGTTATATTAAAGTTAAGTGTAATAGTAATTTTTTTATCCACAAAATTTAATGTTTGATCATCAAAAGCAGAGTTAAAACAAATTTAAGATTTTTAGTTTACTTTTACTATTTTTATAGTAACCAGAATAAGAAGTACCGTATCTATGATCTCAGTCACGGGTGACATGAAATTTAAAAATTGAAACGCGATGGATTCCCCCGGTCGTGAATAAGACGCCATTGTTTATGCAGGCTGCATTTGATTACAGGCTGCTTTTATTATTTTGCGGAAACATCAAAGGCGTTCATGGAAAAAGCACTTTTATTTGTATAAGCGTGAATGAAAACAAAAAAAAATATTATTTGGTTTGTTTAATTCAAACGTGATTAAGTTGGTACTTGGTACACAGTAAAAGTTCTGCCAAAGTTATAGTTAAATGCAAATCTTAATCAAAATACAATCAGTTATGATACGATAATAATGTATCTTACGCATAGTAGCAAAAGTCAATAGAACGTTCTCAATCTATAGGCACCATCTAGGTGCGCTAATTCACAGGCAGGCTGTGTTGCATCAAGTCGCGTTCACATTGGCTTTATATTATTTCCTGAATAATTAAAAATGTTTGGTTTTGTAATGCATTCACTTGTTTATATCTTCGCTTTAACTTTATTCAGTTAATAAAAATTGTAAAGCTTTTGGAGAACTTTTTAAAGAGATATTGAATAAAGATTATGTCGTTTAAATCAATATTCCTTTACGAAGGTATAGTTGTGGCTTCTATTCTAAAATTATGTTAAAGTGAATAGTGTGAATTGACATAAAATAAAAGTATAGCTCATGGAAAAGAATATCAAAAAGCATCAAAGTCAAAAAGCTCATAACAAATGTTCTTAGAAAAGTTCAACACCTCGCCTTCGTGTGTGGACTCTTTGCGCATTGTACGTCATTAGCTCGAGAGGTTTGCCCTTCTTGCGCGAGTCTAGATGACCTGCAGGGGGCACTTTGACAACTGCTATGCAGTTGTGCAGTTATGTATGGCTTTTTGGCAGATGTGGTTTGCTTTTGGCATTGATATGTACGTCTTAGTATCCATGGTTTTTAAATATGTGCAACATCTTACAAATATATTTTAGAACTGGTTTTGTACTACACAATAACGCCCACAATTAGAACAACGGACAGAATAAAAGGTACACAGTTATTACTTATTTACGAGATTTTTCTTTCAGCAGATCAACGACTGATTTTTTTCACTTTGGTTGGTTAGATTCACAAAGAATACTAAACTTATAAATAAATAAATATTTCTAACAATCACACCAATTATCTAGCCCAAATGAAGTATCATTTAGAACTTGTGTTATGGATACTAGATAACGGATAAATAAATTTAAGAAATATATAAATACACATAGATTTTTTTTAAATATATAAATATTAGAAATAAACTTAAATAAACATACATACACATCCGTGACTAGAGAGCAAATATAATATAATATCTGCTCCTACCAGGATTCGAACCCGGGACCTCTGGCATGGAAGGCAAGGCTACAAGGCCGTTTGAGGGTGTTCGTCGTTTGGATACTTGGGGGGAGGGAGACATGCCGAGCTAACAGATGCAGAAAAGAATAATTTTGTATAGACATAAAGAGACTCTGTAAATTTATTTTGAAAAAAAAAAATATACCCGTGAAGTTTCTTGCCAGTTCTTCTTCACGAAGGTTTTTTTTCGAACTGGTGGTAGAATCATGTTTTATTTGACGTCAATAAGAACAAGTAATTGTCAATGTTGAGAAATAAATATTTGAATTTGAATTTTGAATTTGAATTTGAATTTGACTTACCTCCATACCAAACAGGTCGTATCCTTACAATCTTTACTCCCCAACGAAAAAGAATAGAACAACTGAATAAATTCAGCAATTGTGGTTATATTTATTCGGCAGTTTTTTAACATTAACATTTAATAATTAATAAATAAAAGCGTTTTTTTTTTTCGAGGACTTGATTTTGAAGCTTTTTTTGTTAAATATATAATACTTATATTTGGAATATAATGGATTATTTTTCAGTGCTGAAAAATCTTAAAAAATAAAATAAAATAAAGATAGACTCTGTCAGCAGAATTTATTTCTTTTTATCGCAAAATTATTGAAATATTATATATGGAGTAGTCTGAAGTAGGTTTTCCTGGACTCAAGAATTTTGGTTTAAAGCTTTGTCACTTTTAAATCTGTATTTATCTACTGATTGCATTTCTTGATTTTAATGTTTAAAGTTTGTTTGCTGCTATTCCGGGCGGATAAAGTTACTGCGGTTATGTCTTTGTTGATTATTATAATAGACTTCCGTACTCCGTCTGTACGCGATCCGATATTTACCACAAAGGAATGCAAATTACGTATTGACCGCAATAAACCTAGATGTACCTATCAATACCCTGCGTGCCGTAAAATTAAAATATAATATGAATTTACAAATTCACTATTTTTATGATTAAGGATGTTTTTGCTAAGCTGAAATCTTTTACAATAATTGTTTATCTGAGTTGCAACGATGCACAGTTCGCGCACTAGCTCAAAGTAATGGCAAAGAAAAAGAAGTTTTTAAGGACAATTCAGTTCAGTCATTAAACTATTTGTCACTTGTGTTTTCTATGATTTTTACTAACACCCAATAAGGAGCGTTTCAATTCGAATGTATATTAGTAATTTTTGTTATTCTATAAAGATTTGTTTAATTTATCATCAAAAGTCTGCTAATTTCCTTACGCTATGAATTGATTAAATGTTACGTACGTAATGTGTAAGCCAAATACTAAACAAAATGTGTCTTAAATACGAGTGAGAGAAATTGAAGTATTAAAAAACTTAATT
This sequence comes from Marasmarcha lunaedactyla, assembly GCA_923062675.1. Taxonomy (NCBI): domain Eukaryota; kingdom Metazoa; phylum Arthropoda; class Insecta; order Lepidoptera; family Pterophoridae; genus Marasmarcha; species Marasmarcha lunaedactyla. The sequence continues at coordinate 26,866,298 of OV281350.1, forward strand.
CATATCTTTTAAGTATTTTAAACTACAAAAAGGGTTGAGTTCAAAATGTTCGTGCCGTCGGCCACTTATGTTTCAGTAAAATATACAGTTATAATTATTTTTATTATAATAATCAATAAGGTTAATACTATATTTTATAATCACTTGAGCTAAATACTAATTAGTTTTTTTAATTTTTAGTGTTAAAATAGCCATCATTAGAGTAAACTTATAATAACTATACTGTATTGCACCACAAATTCTTTAATCAAAAAATATTTGTTCCTTCATTTAATAGGGAAAAATAGGAAAAATAAACAATTAACTACTAATTAATCATTTATTGTGTTAGTTTGCTATCTCATTAGTAAGCAGGCTGCATTCCCTTGTTGCACAAAAACAGAGCTAATGTGTTTTTTATTGAGGGTTGCCGATCAAAGAAAATAATTTCGCACATAAACCCAAGCAAATAAAAAGCACAAAAATAATATATTTGACTATAAAGCTGACATAAATATATTTTAGTGATATTATTTAATATGTTATGATTTCGACATTTTTTAAAGTAATTTATTCAACCGAATATCTTCGTCATCTATTTTAAATCATAAAGATTACCTCAAGTATTTCTTTTTGCATAATGATTAAACTATAGTTCGAGAACCTTGTCTGTATCGGTAAAGATGCACGCAGTTACATATTGTTCGATTTACTTTTATGTCTTTTATATATTTATTTACATAATTTGGTTCTGACTTTCTTTTTAGTAATTATTATAAAATGTTATAAAAATTAAGGTATAGTCATTTTTTGCGTAAAGTACTGAAATCAAGAGCTTATTGAGGGCCTGGAATGAACTCAACTATTTGAATGATTTTATTAAGTACTTAAACCTATATTATATAAACCATACAAAAATAGTAAACTCATGAACACGAACAAACCGTATTTCTCGAAGTATTAACTCAACAAACGGACATATACGAATACGTTCAAAATGCAAAGAAATCATTCATTAAAATACCGTGAAAAATATAAGAAAACAAAACAAAAATCAGTACAAAAAAAAAGTAAACATTGTAAAAAATTCAGGGAACTTTTTAACATATTTAAGAGGTAGTTTTTTTATACAAAGTTTTTAACAATTGTCGAATCTTGGTGCTGATTGCTCTCGTCAGCTTGGCGGTAGCTTAATCGATTGTAAAATGGCTAGCTTTCGGTTAACGCTAAGTTATAGTATGATTGTATATTTTAACTCGAATCAGAAAAATGTATGAACTAACAAGTATTTTGATTAGGAGTTAGAAATTTAACTAAATCGCATCATGAGGTTATATAATATTTCTATATATTGGTTTAAATTATAACTTTAACTATCTTTTAAATGCAAAATCTTGTACTTCCTAAACAGCATAACACGCCATCAATATTGTTTAATCAAGGCTGCTATGAAAACGAGCAGGCGTGAATATGATCCATTTATCAAACACCCTGTAGATGAAACTTGTAGCTTGAGAATTTGGGTTAAGTTGAGTAGGACAGCGTCGGGTATTAAATTAACTTAATACACATTTGTCAGTCACTTGTTAGTACATTGCTTGTCTTGCATGTCACGCGGTTTAATGGGTGCACGGTAAGTTAGTAACAAACTTGCCGGTCGAGGCTTTTTGTTGCAAATGTATGTGTTACTCTTAAATATGTTTCAACAGCAAGAATAAACGGCATGCAAAAGGAAAAAGTTACAGAGTTTTTCAAAACTTGAGAATATGTAATATGTAGATGACAATGATTTGAGAGGAAAACCTGAATGTGTTTATAACGTAAATGAAACTGGTGTTTCACTAAACAACCGTCCGCCTAATATCGTTGCAAAGAAAGGTTCAAAAGACGTTGTCAATATGACTAGTGTAGAACGAGGTGAAAATGTTTCAGTTTTAGCCTGTATGAATGCTGCTGGACAATACACACCGCCATTTGTTCTTTTTAAAGGCGAGCATAAACAAGATGACTTTAATATTCGTATGCCGAGTGGGAATGAAGTTGCCATGACAGAAAAAGGTTGGGTCACTGAATAAGCATAAATTTGCAATATTTTAATCGATATCATGCGTTGCTTACTGCTTAAAGATAAAAATGAAAATAACATTGATCTTATACAAGTTTTATTGATATTTGCCAAACTATTTTATTTTGGTAAACAAATCCTCAGTTTGTACATAAGGTTTTTATTGGTATTTGAGCAGTACAAATTCAATATCTTATATACTTTATAATAGAAGATTGGGGCGAGAAACATTTGAAATTTATTAATAAAAGTGGTTTTAAAGTGGTCGGGCAAACTTTGTTCATTCTTCGAAGTTCTAAAAGTTTGGGATCAAAAATAAGCTTTTTGTACTGCAGCATGACAGTATGCTGGACGAATACTTGTCTCACAGTCATAATGACGCAATCAGAGTATAGTTGTTTCGTTGGATACCTGAGGGGTTTTGAGCATCAGTGAATCGATATCATGTAAAATGGTGGTATTGAGTTGAAAACAATCACGTTAATTTAGTCATTATGCTGGTTAGACTAGAAAAGTCTGTAATACCGCATTATACGAGTTCTTAACTAAAGGAATTTGACAAATTTGAGTTCTGATCATTTCAAATATAGTACATAGCTATTCATGATTTCACATTCTTATTCCTATACTAAAAACAAATATCAATTTTACATTATATTTAACTTGAAATTTCATAAAAAATGATTGAAAGATACAGTAAAGGGAAACCGACCTACTAATTACCCGTCAAACTACAAATGTACGAAGTCGTGTGTACTGGCGCGGATGGTTTAATATCCGTTCTCAGAGTCAAGTTGTGGTGCAAGCAAACAGAGGTTTGAGTATTGGTAGTAATTAATAAAATTAATAAAACACGCATAAGGAAACTGTATTATTGTTTGTGCACCAGAGATCCCAGTTTCCAATACTGGTAGAGGCAAACTGTGGTGCTTATAACAGAATCTATTCCTCCCATTCCCAGTCTAGGCTTAGCTCAGTAAGGCTTTATATTATGTTGTTTCTCATTATGCTTTATTGGATGCTATATTGGAAAATATTAATTTTAACTAAGAAAACTGAGAAACTAAAGATATTTCTTAGATACATAATGTATACTGTTAAATTATTAGAGGAGACGTTACTAGATTGTGAATTATTTAGTGAATATTTTAGTACTTAAAGTGTATTGTTCTGTGTGTTTCTCATATAATAAATGAAATAGCATACAAATAAAAATAATATGATTCTATAATAAATTTTTGTAACCAAATAGTATAAACATCATATTATTTGTCTTTGAATGATCAACGAAGTGTCCTTTCTCTCAAATTGATTAAATACTTAACAACACAACACAATACAACAACTTAGGGTCTCAAACCCAAGCTAATTTTGATTTGCCACAACACATCATATTTTGTCATAAAACGCCTCCAATATTTAAAAAAACTTTGAGTGTAACCAAGTATAACATTTAATTATAATATGAAGACAATAATATTTAAAAATCAAATGTCAATACTTGTACTGATTTAAATCAAAATACATTCAGTTTATCACATGATGTTTTCGAATGACAAAATGGGTTTTAAACGAACTAAATAATGTGTTATGTTAGTTCAAACATTTGATTGTATTGGAACTTAAGTAAACTTTGAATAAATTTTAATTTTTTTTCTATCATCTAACTTTACATGAATTTTGCTTTGGCTCGTTGAGTCTAATATATACATTTAAATAGTTTGTTACTAGTAAGTCTCATCCTTATCATTAATTGAGATATCTAGTTGCAACCTTCGCTGCAAACATATATAAAATATAAAAAAAAATTAAGAAAACGTTTTGTTCAGTAAAAACTGTGTCTTCATTCCATATATTCATACATTCTCTTGCTAGGTAGAAAGAGATATTTCTTATTGACCTTGTTTCAGATTTCTACATAAATTTCAAGCTGAGCTACATACAAACAATCTCAGAGCTGATGGGACATTTATACCTTTGAAACTATAAGTATGTTTGTAATACTTCAAAATTAAGAAGCATCCACCGAGTCAACAATCAATTCGTTGAATTGAGAGCAACTCGAGAAGAAAAAAGAGTCTTTATTCATTATTACCTCCTTATAAGAACACTGCTTCAAACCGTTTTCTTTCAGGGGTTTTAGGTAGTCGCAACTTAATACTGAAACTCACAGTTTATTTAACAAGAGTTACGAAAATCGCTATGTGTCGTTCATACATTGAATGCGCCTTTAAAATCGCTAAGTGTTTAAAATCAAATAGCTATATCAGTTTGCTGTGCGACGTAGTCTCAAATTGCGCCCGATATGTATTTATCTACACATAGCGATATTTGTGAACGAGTTTAAACCTCTTTGCGCGTGGCTAGTGCTCATTCTCGCTCCGATCGCCACGCGGTGCGGACGTGCAAGCCCAGTTCTCCGTTGATCGGTCCTTTCCCGCTATTCCGCGGCGCTCAGTCTACTGACGTCACAGTCTAGCGTGTTGGTTCCGTGCTACGGTTTTCAAGGTTTTCTACTCCCTCTGAGTGCTATCGAAGTGCGTATTTTTCTTTGCGACTAAGCCCCTTAGTCTTCAAAGTGCTGTGCTAAGTTGTGTTGTGCTTGTGCTGAGTGCAGTGTTGTGCCCAGCGTAAGTAGTCTGGTTTCAGTGCAAAGGATACTTAACGGTGACAACGAATTTGTACTGAACCAGTCCTTTTTATTTTTATTTTTATTTCTCTTCTCTATTTTATTTATTTTTCTCCTATTTTCATATTTATTTTTATCATATCTGTGTGTTTTTTGTGTGTGTATTTGTCCTTTCTGTCGGTAAAGGTTGACCCTAACGCGGTCAACTCTTTACCTGCGCACCCTTTTTAGGTTTCTAGGTAGTGGCCTTCCGCATACTACGGTTAGTTTTAAGTTATTCTCCCCAGCCCCCCTACCGCTGGTAGGGAGGTTTGCCGCTAGGGTTGCTAGGGATCCTAGGCATTTTTATATATTTATATATTATATATCGTAGGACCAAGCCCTCCAATGGACCTTGTCAACGTACTTAGGTCGTTCGCCCAGGTACTCGCCGCGTCTGGCTACAGCATACCCGCTGACGCACTAACGCAGGCCTTACAGGCATCTATTGCGTCCCCGGCCCCTCAGGCCTCAACCCAGGCCCCTCAGGCCTCAACCCCGGCCCCTCAGGCCTCAAACCCGGCCCCTCAGGCCTCCAACGTCGAGACCCCTCAGGTCTTAAGCTCTCCCGCGTCTCCCGCCTCGTCCGAGATGGACTGCGAATCGGTTGCATCCTCTCACGCGTCGCGTCGTAAGCGTACCGCTCCCGGGAGCGACTCCGAACCCGCGTCTGATACGTCGTCAGATGCCGTCACCTTAACCGGCTCTCCTGAGCCCGCGTTTCAACTCGTCGCCAAGCGCTCCAAGAAGCGCTCTAAGAAAGCTTCGGTATCTTCAATACCCGAGCCCTCCCCGGTGTCTTCAACACCAGCCCCCGCGCCGTTAAAATCGCTCGTAGTAACCGCGTCTTCGTCGGTCACATCGCAGCCAGCGACGCGCTGCGCTCCCGTCCCGCCGAAGCCTCAGCTCCCTCCGCCCGTCTTCCTGCGTGAAAAAGCGCGCTGGACCGCGGTTTCAAACTTGTGCAAAGTGCACAAAATTAATTACTTAAAAGCCGCCAACGCTGGTGATACAATCAAGATTCAAGTAGCGACCGTCGACGACTTCCGCGCGTTTACCAGGTTACTCGGATTAAACCAAATCGCGTATCACACCTACGCCCTCCCGGAGGAGCGTAAGATCCGCGCAGTACTACGGGGCATCCCGTTCAAACTCAGCAACGAAGACATTCTCGAGGACCTTAAGTCTCAGGGTTTCCCGGTCACAGCAGTGCACAAGATGCACTCCAACCGCGGTAGGCGTTTTCCGTTAGCGCTAGTAATCCTGTCCAATACTCCCAACTCGAAGGAGATTTTCAAAGAGGCTCGCACAATCTGCGGACTCTCGAACATCTCCGTCGAGCGTCCCAACCCCCGTGGTCACCCTGGGCAGTGCCACCGCTGTCAGTTATATGGCCACGCAGCGGCTAACTGTTCAGCTCCCCCCAGGTGCGTAAAGTGCCTGGATCCTCACTTCACTAAGGAGTGCACTCGCACTCCCGAATCCACTTCCCCCCCTGCCTGTGTGCTGTGTGGCCGGACTGGCCGCAAACTACAAACACAAACTACAGGGGTTGCCCGCGCGCTCCGCGCTCCACCACCAAGAGGGTCGCGCCTAAACCGGCGCCGCCACTCACTCCTGCTAACTTCCCGCCGCTGCGCAACCGGGGTCCCCCGGAAGCAAAGCCCGTTCAGCCGACTCCTACTCCGGCTCTGTCTTGGAGGCAGCGTCCGGCCATCCCGCCTGCACCTTCCCGACCCATCCCAGCTCCCGTAGCTCCCGTAGGGCCGCGTCCCGCGTTGTCATCTTCCCTTCAGTCGTCGTTGGCTGAGGACATGAAGACCGTGTTCGACGTCATCCAAAACGTCGACATTAACGAAATTTCCGTACTCGCACGCAAACTGCGAGCCGCCCGCTCTCCTCAAGAGCGTTTATTCGCGTTAGCCGAGCATCACTCGCTCCTAAGTTCGTTGTAAATTCTTTAATTTTTGTAAATTTTAAATAAATAAATTTTAATGTTTAGACCCGCGAATCTCGCGTCCAGTCGTATTAAACCTAAGGGCTTATCCCTAGTATCTTTTAACGCTCGTAGCCTTAGCTCTAACCTTCCCGAGATTAAACTGTTCCTTCAGAACAACGACCCAGATCTTTTTCTTCTCCAGGAGACATGGCTCACTCCTAATCAATCCAGGGGATTCGCGATTCCTAAGTACGCGTTTACACGTAACGATAGGCCTAACTGCGACGGTTTCGGCGGCACTGCTATCTACTACAAAAGAGGATTCCATTGCTGTCCTCTCCCTACCCCTCCTCTCCTTAACATGGAAGCCACCGTGTGTATATTGGCTATGACTGGTCATCCGACCATCATCATAGCCTCAGTCTACATACCTTGTGGCACCAAACCTATCCGCAGCGACTTTGAGACCATTCTCGCCCTCGGCCGTTCAGTCATTATGTTCGGAGACTTTAACTCCAAACATACTGACTGGACGTGCCTATCAACCAACCAAAGCGGTATAGCTCTCCTCGACATCACCAACTTACTCGACTTAGACGTCGTCTCCCCTATCACTCCCACTCACTATCCCGACAACCCGAACCACTCTCCTGACATCCTCGATTTTGCAATCGTCAAGCATATCAACCTCGACCTCAGGTCTATCGAACCGCTCGATGACCTAGGTTCTGACCACCGCCCCGTCTCCCTCGTGCTAGGACCGCCTAACGTTAACGTCACTTCTCCTAAGACCTTTACCGACTGGAAAGGGTTTAAAAATACGATAGTTTCTGCCTTAGAGGCCCCAAACTCTCCGCTCGCGATCTCGCCCGATCAATTATATAGCCCGGATAAAATAGACTCGTTAGTAAATTCTCTCACTGATGCTATCAACTCAGCCATCAGTGTAAACGAAAAGGTTGCTAAGAAAGGCAAACCCACGCTTCCCTTAGCCATTAGCAATCTTATTAAAGCTAAGAACGCGGCTCTCCGGAGAGCCAAGAAATATCCCACGCTCGCCTATAGAACAGCAAAGTTAGATCTCGCCTCGCGGAACTCCGAGACGCCCAGATGAACGATCTCATGGCGAATATCTCCCCGTCCCACCAAGCGTATTATCGAATGGCCCGAGCCTTACGCGTAGACGCCGCCTCTCACGTCCCTCCTCTCACTCGTCCCGATGGCTCTATCGCCTTCGAAGACGAAGAGAAAGCCGAATGCTTCGCTGACAGCGTTGCGTCTCAATGCTCGCCCAGCACGCAACCCGCGAATCCCAATCACATCAAAGCGGTGGAGGCCGAAGTCCTCCGTAGAAACTCTCTCCCCATCACCGCCGACCCCGTCACAGTCTCTAATGATGAAATCTCGCAATTCATCAAAAGTCAAAAGTCCAGAAAGGCTCCGGGTGCGGATGGTATTTCCAACCACGCACTTAAGGTGGTTCGATTTCCATACAAAAAACAATCGGTATTCACTGATACAGGATATAGAATAAAGCTTTAATTACGAGTTCTACAAACTATTTTCTAGTTAAATTTGTCGCGAAATGAATAAAAAACCATACTTTTCATTTAGAAATCAAAATTAATAACCGAAAATTTTCATCTAATTTACGAATGTGTGTGTGACAATAACACGATATGCGACGTTGCCTCTTCGTGCGATCACCGAAAAAGACAAACGCTCGGGGATGGTTGCTCGTGCGCTATGTTGCCGTTCTTACTGTCTGTCTGCTCACTACTTAGTTGACACTTTGTATTGTTTGTTATTTCTTTCTTACAAATAATATCAACAACGCGTCTTTAGATTCATAATTTGTGTTTGAATCCCTTATGCATTTACTGTGTCGTTTATACGCCAATCAGCTGTCGTGAAAATCAAATTAATCATGGAAGGAACTTCAAAGGCACTTTATAGAAAACACAAATATTCCGGCCCACCGAAATCTAAAAAAATCTAAATCTAAATTCTCGAGCTCAACTAAAACGCCATTACGGGGATGGTGTATCGTAAGTAATTATCTGTTTTACTTCTTGATTAGGTACCTACCTATATTTTCTGTCATTTGGCCTGCATTTGGGTAGCTAGGGTTGGAAAGAATGATATTAAAGTACTTAGTTTCTTTCTCCTTTTACATAGTACCAGTCAACAAATATTCTACATATTTTGTGCTTTCAGTCGTGTGGAGGTACGGCATACAAAAGAGAATATAGCTATAGTAGAAAGTGAGGAAGTTAAAAGTACAAGGTTAGTTTTAGTATCCTATACCTACAATACATGTTATGTGTACATGTCATAGCGAATACCATATTTTCTATGTTTATTATTTTCAGACCTGTTTTGAAAACATATACCTAGTAGGAAATTGTGGAGTCAATACTTCTGAAGAGTTTTGAATGCTATGTTTTAAAACTGTATTTTATTTCAGGTGTAGTGCTAAATGAGGAGGCAATTTTTTAAATAAAATGTTTTCCTTCGCTAGCAAGAAAATCAAAAGACATCCTGACTGCTCTGTGAGAGATGAGAAGAATTTTCCCATTGTCGAAAAGAATGGAGTTTTATCATTGAAGGAAAATCACAATTACTACTACCAAGTAAGACATGATATTATCGCATCACACTTATTTTGTAAACTTTATTTTTATTTTAGTAAAGCCAGCAAACAAACACTGGAGCAGTCTGATGGTAAAAAACAATCCAGGCCAACATATATCTCTATGTATGTATGCTAACCAAAGGTGAAATTATTGAAATGAAATGAAATTATATAAATAATGCATCAGTGACCCAAGATTTAAATGTTCAAATTCAAATGTGTAATTTCCCTGATTGGTCTTCCCTTTTATCTGGAAGACAACTCCTTTACACATTTTTATTATGGTGGTTGAAATAGGGAACTGAAACTGGGCTTCATCTTCAAATTCAATTATATCATGTTACCTGTTTCATTCCACCCAGGGGTGCATTGGCATGGCTATATTATAGATATAATATAGTAAATCCGGGCTATGAACAACATGTGTGCTAAATTGTTATATATTGTTTGTATTCTACCAGGTACTAATCATGGTTTTCTTTTAGGTTCAGGGTAACTAAGGATTACAAGAATGAAAAAATGTTATATCCTTGGTTTTGTGAATTCAACTACGCCAATAACTGTAATTGAAGTACAAAAAAATGAACCATTTATTAAGAAAATGATCCATAAATTGGTTTACTTTTATAAAAACTCCATATTGCCAGAAATAATACAAAGGCAAATACAAAAGGGAGCTAAATGTATTATTGATCTAGAATAAGTGCATAAAATAAAAACCCATTCGACCTATTGTGTGTTTCTTGATTTTTATTATTGACAAGACCTCTTATCCCAAAAATCCTACTTCCTACATAAACAAATATACAAACATTTTCTGCTGCATATTTTTTCATACTTACACCGAATTTATTTATTACAATATAAATAAAGTCCCCGGACAATCACACTGCCCTGCCTACTGGGCCCCAAGACTTGTGTTACCAAGTAGCGGACTGGGGGGAGGGAACCTGGAATTTTAATAAATATAGGTATAACATCCAAGACCTGGTTTTTTTTGTATTTTATTAATTCTTGTGCCGTTCGAGGATCGAAACCGGGACCTCACGATCTTACGGCTAGCACTTTAGGCTAACATCTCAGTGCGATCCAATAAAAGAAAAATTATTTGGTACCCCTTCTGTCACAAAGATATTATTGCGTTGGATAGGGACCCATAACACCACAAACATCGGGTTTTCACGGCCTCCATAGTGCAGTGGCTAACTCACCAAGCTTTTGATCAAGAGGTCCTGGTTTGATTGTCACACAGAACACAAAAATTGTTCCGGTTCTAGGTATATATGTAAATAAGTACCTGCTAGTTGGCTATACATATGATAATCCATAACACAAACCTTGGCTTTCTTAGGCGCCATGGATTACTACTTTTGGGATATTATAAGAGTAACATATACGCAAAACAAATAATATTTAGAGAACACCAGAATTTCGCCGCCTCCTTTTATAATCTGGTCTAAATATAGCTATATTATAGTTAGGTACTTATATTTCTATCCTAACAAAAAAAAATACTTCGGGGTTCGAACTGACAACTTGCTGCTTAGAATCTAGGCGCACGCATAAAACGCCAGCATGCTATATTTGTGTCGTATTACTACGTAAACTAAATATCAAACACTCGCTACGAGGAAGCCATAATACATGTAAAAAGGACGCCGTCTGTTGCGCTCCCTATCGCACTTGTAGGAGTTTTGTTTGCTTGTGTGCGATATGCTTAAACTACGTAAAGGAATACATAATCAACTTATTTGGATAGTACAATACAACAAAACGTGTAAAGTAATTTTTGGCAGTTCTGTATATATATAAAGATGTCGCGAAACATCTTAAAAGTCAAAAAATTTTAAAGCTGATTTCACAAATAAATAAAAACCAGAAATTTGTGGAACTAGCGCCATCTAGCGGGACTTTAGCTTTTTGTAGGCTCATCGAACCACCTTAAGCACCTGCCTCAACAGGTGCTTACCTTGTTAGCTATCATTTTCAATGCCTGCTTCGACCTTAGCTACTTTCCAAAAGCTTGGAAAGAAGCGACAGTCATAGGCATACCCAAGCCGGGTAAACCTCTTAATGTCCCGGCTAATCACAGACCCATCAGCCTCCTCAAGGCAATGTCTAAACTTCTCGAGAGAGTCATACTCTCTCGAATGCGGAACCATCTGTTTCCAACGGACGGCGATCCTCTCATAATTCCCCACCAGTTCGGCTTTCGCGCTAAGCACTCCTGCCCTCAGCAAGTCCATCGAATCGTCGAGTACATACTCGACGGCTTCTATCCGAAACGAAAGAAAACGATCGCAGTTTTCTTTGACGTAGCCAAGACTTTCGACAAAGTCTGGCACAGCGGTCTCGTTTATAAACTCTATAAAATAGGCTTACCGGCTCGCCTAGTTAGGATAATCGCGTCGTTTCTCAAAGACCGCACGTTTCGTTTCAAACATGAAGGCACGCTCTCCGCGCTTCGTCCCATAAAGGCTGGAGTCCCTCAAGGCTCAGTCCTCGCCCCTCTTTTGTATACCGTATACACTAACGACATTCCCATCCCAGCTAAAGTCGTCGAACTCGCTCTCTTTGCCGACGACACTGCCCTTTACACCAAAGGCCGCAGAGCCTCGGGTCTCGTCACCAGACATCAAAAGGCTATTAACACCCTCGGTGCTTGGTTTAAAAAATGGCGTATCGATGTGAACCCAGAGAAGAGCTCTGCGGTTTACTTCGACTACAGACGCAGTCGTATCCCCGACAATCTCCAATTGAGAATGCAAGGCACTCCCATCCCCTGGAAGCGCAGTTCCAAATATTTAGGCGTCATATTAGACCAGACGCTTTCATTCAATCCTCACGTCGATAGAGTAACGAAACTCGCACGTTTTTACCTAGGCCGGCTTTACAGTATGTTAGGTAGAAAAAGTAAAATGTCCTTCAGAAACAAACGTACGCTTTATAAGGTCTGCGTTAGACCAGTCATGTCATATGCTTCGCCAGTCTTTGCTCACGCCAAACCCTCCGTCCTGCACAAACTGCAGGTAGTTCAAAACCTCTTCTGCCGCAGGGCCACAAACGCACCTTGGTACGTGCGCAACGCGTACCTGCACAGAGATCTTGAACTGCCTACAGTACAACAGTATCTAAAAACACTCTCAGAATCGTTCTTCAAACGCGCCGAATCCCATCCCAATCCTCTTGTTCGTAAATCAGTCTCATATACTGCTCCTGTCCTAGATTCGGCATACAAAATCGCTAGACCGAGAAACGCGCACACAAGCGAACGTTCGAAGATAACCGTAGATCTCGAGGCCCTTCAGGCCGCAAATTCTAATTCTAACGTAAATTCTAATTCTAACGTAAATCCGAATTAATGCAAATTTAATTTTCAATTTTTAATGTTTTCATTATTTACTTTTCATTTTTAATGTTTTTATTTTTATTTTACTTTTAATTTTTGAGCACCTTCAGTGCTATGTAAATCCCAGCGGGTGACCCCTTAAGGGCCCCGCTAGCGCGGCCTCTTTCTCCAATTGGCCGTCGCTCAGATGAAGGCTGAGTGGCAAAAATGCACGAGCCGACAGGGGGTTTTTAGTGGGTATGGTTCTGGTAGGCGTCGGGACGAGTCCCACATAACTTTGGAATCACGCCAGAGTATGCGTCAGAGCATTTTTATCCTCCTGCCCTTCCCGCGGAGGGGAACAAAAAAAAAAAAAAAAAAGGCTAGTGCTCGTCGATCGTCGCATAGCGGATCAGACATACATGTAAAACTGAAATGTTTATACCAAGAATAGTTAAGTAAATAAGAAATATAATATCGCAAAGTAAGAAAAAACAAACCTTTTTCTTTTATAATATTACATTCCAAGTATGGCTACTGGCTTTTGGGTTCAATGGTTTAGTTTTAAATGTAAGAAACATTTAAAATTATTTCTTTTATTAAGTATCTAAATAAATAATAAATAAATATTTCTAATTTTTCTCTTGGTCTACAGTAATATCTTCAAATCTTTGTTAAAGCCTAAGGAACTTGTGACGTTCTTAAAGTACCTAATATGAAAATAAGCATCTTTGAAATCTTGTGTTATGGAAACTAGATAATGGACAGATATAATAAAGAAATATATAGATATAACTATTACTTATAAAAATACTAGAAATGTATGACCAGATTACTTATATAAATACGACCAGACCCAAAATTTTTTTTTTAAATCCGTATCGAACCCACGACCACACGTATTACCTGCTGCGCCAAGGAAAGTTAAAAATTAAGTAATAAAAATTTGTAGGTTCTCCCTTAAGTTTATTTAATGAATAATATGATGCCATAATGTCTGTTTTCGCTTAGCAACGCTTTATATTTTGCTGCTTTTATAGGAGTTTGGGATGTCGAGATTTTGGAAGAGCAAACGGCTTGTGTCATTGTGCACAGCTGAAGATCCAGAACAATCAATAAACCAGTTGGAAATGGAACTCCAAGTAGAATCTTCGATATTATTTTCACCCTCTACAATTACTTGAGCAGACGTAGGCAAATTAAAATGTACAGACTTCAATACGAGGGTCAAACTGAAAGTTCTTAGAACTGGCCACTTTTAAACAATATGATAAAAAGATAATTTTAAATTTTTAAAATGGAACTCTTTGCCAATGTTATTGAGTATGTATTTCATTCATTTGTAATTTTTTTTTACGATTTGGCGGCAAATTGAAAAATGTCTGTGTCACGTCAGCATGAATTTAACGCGAGACAATTTTCGTGCATTGATTTTTTATGACTTTCGATGTCATTTAAGTCAACAAGAGAGTGATATGATAGACTACGATTGGCCTTTCACGATAAAGCCCCATCTCGTGCCACTGTTTACAACTGATTTATGAGTTTAAACGAGGTCGCACTAATCTCACCGATGATCTGCGTGAGGGACGGCCTTCTACGGCGACGACTGAAGATAACGTCTGTGTTGTACGGCGTATGATAGAGACTGACAAAAGAATGACCTATCAGAAGATTTGGACAAGCAGTTTCTGCAGAGTCGTACACTAACAATTGTTTGCCACTTGTCTTGGAGAAAGTTCGGGAGAAATGACTTCACAGTAGGATTCTCCTTCACCACGACAACGCCTCGTCGCACACCGCCAGGCGTACGATCGACTATTTGGTGACGTCATTACTAGGTCACCCGCCGTATAGTGCAGACCTTGCACCTTGCGATTTTATTTATTCCCGAAAATAAAATAAAAAGCTTCGAGGAAAACGTTTAATGGACACCGCGGAAGCTGTGGCTGCATTTCAAAAGACCGTCGAAGAGACCCTGAAGGTTTAGGGCGCAAAATGCTTTCTCAGTGTTTCCATGGGATGCAGCGATTCATTGACGTGAATGGACACTATTTTGAAAAGATATAACAAAACTAATAACTAGCTAGTTTAATCAATTTTAGATTTTCTAAGAACTTTCAGATTCAAATTCAAATTCAAATATTTATTTCTCAAAATTGACAATTACTTGTTCTTATTGACGTCAAATAAAACATGATTCTACCACCAGTTCGAAAAAAACCTTCGTGAAGAAGAACTGGCAAGAAACTTCACGGGTATATTTTTTTTCAAAATAAATTTACAGAGTCTCTTTATGTCTATACAAAATTATTCTTTTCTGCATCTGTTAGCTCGGCAAGTCTCCCTCCCCCCAAGTATCTAAACGACGAACACCCTGAAACGGCACCCGTTCACGAGTTAACGCGGGATCCAGCCATCGCCCTCCTCAACCATATTAGAGGGAAGTGAGCGACCCGTCACCCGACGCTACCATAAGAAGACGTACTTTAGTGACAATGACGCTTTAGATATTCATCAGGACGAAGAACTCATCGCACAAACAGACACATTACACATGCTTTGTTACAAATACTAGTACAATCCTGTTAATGAGGGGATTATAACCAAGGGCTTTTTTCATCCAAATAATCGGATAGTTTATAATATGCTCTAGCACACAAATTCTCCTTTATAGTTTCTTTGAATTTGTCAACAGGAAGACCTTGGATATCCTCAGGAACCTTATTATAAAAGCGTATACATTGACCCATGAATGAGTAAGTGACTTTATGAAGCCTGCTATTATGAGCTGCCAGCATATTTCTTCCTCTTGTGTTAACATTGATCTTTTTTTCTTTTGAACAAGGTTATGTTCTTTTTAACATACATTAAATTTTCTAAAATATATTGTGAAGGTAAGAATATTTATTTCCTTAAATTTACTTCTAAGTGACACCCTTGGACCGAGCTGATAGATGGCGCGAACAGCCCTTTTCTGCAGAATAAATATAGCATCGGTGTCGGCAGCACTCCCCCACAGCAGAATACCATATGTCATGAGGCTGTGGAAGTAACCAAAATAGACTAATTGAGCAGTTGTTTCATTTGAAATTTGTCTAATTTTTTTAACAGCATATGCGGCAGAGCCAAGCCTTTTCGCTAAACCATCAACATGCGGTCCCCACTGCAGTTTATGTCCAGAAATACAGTTGAGTTTACAGGAGTCAGTTCCTGGCTCTTAACTACAATGTTTGTGTTTACCTGTTTGACATTTGGCAATGTAAATTTAACACATTTCGTTTTTTTTTTCATTGAGGAGCAAATTATTAGCTGATAACCACTGCTCTGTGTTAGAGATGCATTTGTTCACCGCTCGATAGTCAATTTCATGTCTTTTGATTTTAAACAAGAAGGAAGTATCGTCAGCAAACAATATGACCTCGCATTGATTCTTAACGACCGATGGCAGATCATTAATATAAACTAAAAATAGGAAAGGACCAAGAACTGAGCCCTGGGGCACACCCATTGTCACTGCCGATCCTGATGATTTTTCTCCATTTATTGCAACTTTCTGTTTTCTATTAGAAATATATGATTTAATCAAGGCAAGCGCTCGGTTTTTAATGCCGTAATGGTGTAGTTTCATGAGTAGAGTAGTATGATCCACACAGTCGAACGCCTTGGACAAGTCACAAAAGACACCAATAGCATCACACGACTCCTCCCAGGCGCTGAATACGTGTTTTATGAGCTCAACACCGGCATCGGTTGTTGAGCGACCCCGCGTGAAACCAAACTGCTTAAAATTCATTAAACTATTACCGTAAAAATGAGAAAGTAATTGATTTAAAATTAATCTTTCAAAAATCTTACTGAGCGTTGGTAGTATAGATATAGGTCTAAAATTATTAGGGTCAGACATACTACCTGCTTTGAATATTGGAATGACCTTACTCAATTTCATTAAATCAGGAAAAACACCATTATCAACACAGTCATTAAATATACTGGCTAAGTACGGGGCTATACCATCAATGACAGATTCAATAATTTTAACAGAAATCTATAAAATATTTTTTACTTTAATGCTTTTAAATGCATTTAAAACTTGTGGAACAGTAACATGTTTAAAAATACAATCAATATTGCATGAATTTACATTTTCCGTTAGCAGTGACTGTGCAAGTGTGGAACATGAATTAATACTCGAAGTAGTTGACACAGGGATGGCAGTAAAAAAATTTTCAAATGCTTCAGCAACTTCTTTGTCAGTTGACAACACTATATCATTAATTTTTAAATTATATTTGGTGTGTGGTTCTTTTGCTTTCCCAGTTTCCTGATTAATTATATTCCATACAGTTTTTGAAATGTTAGTACTATATTTAATTTTATTATTAATGTAATTAGATTTAGCTACACTGCAAACTCGTTTAAATAATTTTGAATACTTTTTAACATATTCATAAAATGTCTTATTATGATTATAAGTTCTTTCACTGTACAATTCATATAATCTATTTCTACTTCTGCATATTCCCACTGTTGCCCAGTCACTAAACCTAAATAAATTATTATTTTACATATTTTCTTTTTTTTTAAAACAGAGTCATATTCATTTCTAATTATATTATGAATAGAGTTATATTGAGTAATAGGATCTGCACAGTAATCTAATTTAAATGTTTTTTCAAATACATTTTTCCTAAATGTTTCAAGCCGTCTCTCATTCATGGGTATAAAGGTAATTTCTCTTTTTAAAGTCTTTTTTAGCCCAATATCAAAAGTGGCCAACTGCCCACTATGATCTGATTGTAGTTTATTAATTACTGAAAAATGTTATCAAGACATGTGGCTGAGGTCGCTGTGATTCGCGTAGGCTCTAAGAAGAGATTTTTTAGGTTGTAACAATTAAAAAGATTCAAGAATCGTTTACTTTGTGATGTCTCTACTAATAAATCAATATTAAAATCGCCACAAATAATTATTTCTTTGTTTTTGTTATTTACTCTATGTAATACCTCATCCATAGTGCTCTCAAATACTTCAAATGGTGAGGATGGGGGTCTGTATACACTTATTACAACAATATTCCCTATCTCAATACAGGCTATTTCAACTGATCGCTCAACAGACAGACTTACAATATCAGTGCGTTCTTTTTTTTTTTTTTTTTTTTGCTGCCGAGGCACCCTCACGGGAGGGAGGTGGAAGATGCGTCATGCATACCCGCCCGCAGGTAAATTCCTCTGCGGGGGGGTTATGTGGGACTCACCAGAATGGCACCTACCCACTAAAA
This sequence comes from Marasmarcha lunaedactyla, assembly GCA_923062675.1. Taxonomy (NCBI): domain Eukaryota; kingdom Metazoa; phylum Arthropoda; class Insecta; order Lepidoptera; family Pterophoridae; genus Marasmarcha; species Marasmarcha lunaedactyla. The sequence goes on from OV281350.1 coordinate 26,884,196, forward strand.
ACCACCTGTTGGCTGTGGTAAGCGTATACCTTTAGCCTTCATCGGAAGCGACACCCGTCGGGAAGTTGGGCGCGCTGGCGGAGACCCGCTAGCGGGTCTTCCGCCTGTAGTGAAAGTTGCACTGAAGGTGTTCAAAGGGACATGAGTTGGTGGCCGTTCTGGGCAGCCTCCGGTGAAGCCGGGGCTGGGCAGAGGTCGGCCGAAGCATGATTTAGGGATCAATTCATTTAAATGAACCTACAATGAATTGAGAAGGGAACTATGCTCCGCCAGAGCTAGCAAACGCTCTGTCGGAGTACGTGAAGCCCTAAGTTTACGGGCTAAGACTGCGATTTCACTAACATCGACATTTTTAATAGCGTCGCAGACGATACGCATATCGTCTGCTACGGAGGATTGAGGAGTGGATTTGTATGGGCGAGGAGCCGGGATGGGATTCGATGCGGGACGCTGCCTCCAGTTTTCTGGAGCAGGCTTGGGCTGAGTAGGCTTTGCAGCCGGAGGAACCCGGCTACGCAGCGGCGGAAAGTTTTCTTGAGAAAGGCGCGGGGCCTGTTTGGGAGCCGCCCTTTTGAAATTGGAGCGCATACAACGGGGTGCACGAGGGCAGCCCCTGTAGTTTGTGGTGTGGCCGGACTGGCCACAAAGCACGCAATCGGGAGGAGAGGGAGTTTCAGGAGTGCGATTGCACTCCTTAGTGAAGTGCGGGACCAGGCACTTGACGCACCTGGGCGGTGCGCGGCAGTTGGCTGCCGCGTGCCCGTACAACTGGCACCGATGGCACTGGCCGGGATGACCGCGGCGATGAGGCGCCTCGATTGAGATCCCAGAGAGGCCGCAAATGGAGCTAACCCCTTTCAGGATCTCTCTGGACTTGGGGACGTTGGCGAGAATCACCAAAGCGAGAGGGTGTTGCCTCCCGTACTTGCTGTGCATTTTATGCACCGCGAGTGCCGGGAAGCCTTGGGACTGCAGATCCTCCAGGATGGCCTCGTTCGATAATTCGAACGGGATTCCCCTGAGTACCGCTCTGATCTTACGCTCTTCTGACAGAGCATAAGTGTGATAAGCATATTGCTTATCGGTGAGGAGCTTAGTCAAAGCTCGGAAATCGTCTATCGACGAGACAGTGATTTTAATAGATTCACCCGAGTTTACCGCTCGGGTGTAATGGATTTTGTGCTCATTGCACAGTGTCGAGACCTCAGTCCATTTACCCTTTTCCCGAAGGAAAATGGGTGGTGGGACCTTGGCCTTGACAGAAGTCGGGGCCGGAGCGGGTGTTGAAGACACCGGGGCAGCTGGCGTTGAAGACGCCGCAGGGGGTGTAGGGACGGGCGCCGAGGGCGCCGGGTCTTGTTTCGAGCGCTTCTTAGAGCGCTTCTTAACAAGGGTGAAAGAGGGAGGCTCATCAGGGCCAGTTGGGGTGGCATCCGAGGATGACTCGGTCGCGGGTGCGCGCTTGCGGCGCGAAGGGGCGATTTCTTCGCACTCCATGTCGCTGGAGGAAGGGGACGCGGGAGGGCCTAAGACCTGAGGGGTCTGGGGGACTGGGGTGGCCTGAGGGGCCATTGGTGGAGTTAACGCCATGATATGCGGGATAAGAGAATCAAGGAAACGGAACTTGTCAGCATTTATATAAATGCCTTCAGCACCGATACTATCAGCTAACTTCTTCCTAATCTCATCATAGCTTAGGGAAGCCATTGCGGAGGGGTTGGGGAGGGACAATATGTGAACCTAACAACGATGACTAACTTCCTAAAACCACCCTACACGCAGTAGGGCGGTTGAGAACGACGCGGATAACTTACTCGAACACGGCACTTGGAGTCCTGGAACAACGAAACCCCGACGACGAAGCTCACGTTCCACGAAGTACGGTTAACAAGCCACTATTCGCCGTGAAAACGGCGTTAGAAACTTAGAAGTACGGTAAACGAGCCACTGTCCGCCGTGAAAACGGCGTTAGAAACTTAGTACGGTAAACAACTATGAAATTTGGGTGCTCAATTAGCGCGGGGGCTAAAAGAGCGGGAAGGCGTCTGCGATCGACGTGCGCTCGAGAACGCACGCAGACCGAGACTGCTCGAGTGCGTTCTTTAAATGTTAGGCTCTTATGAGTGATGATCATTGAGCCGCCGCAAGTTGTTTGTTCTCTGTTGAATGAACTAGCAATTACATGATTCTTATAAGAAGACATAATTTGACACTGTGTGAGCCAGTGCTCTGTGATACATAGTATATGAATATTTTCACAGTTTATGAATAGTTCGATCTGTAATTCCTTACCACCAATGCCCTGCATATTTTGATGGACTATGTTCAGAAAATTATTTTTTACATTTTTATTGCTTAAATTACTACTTAGAATACTGGTGCTAGATGTATTATCTATTGTCACTAACTTATGTTTAAATTATTTCTAATACTAAGTTTTGGAATATTACATTCCAACGGGTCAAAAGTATAAAGTGACTGCTCAATAGAAGCAGCGGTTGTAGTCAACGAATTGACTGTTATGAATAAAATATATGATAGCGAGTATGCTATATGTCGTAGGTCATTACTGTACAAATTGTACCTATCATTGGTCATATATGGCTTGTTAATAAATGTATTTAAATCAATAAACTGAAATTTTTCACTATGACGACATGTCATATTTTGTACATCTATATTTAGTCGATGCTTCATATTATTTTCTGAGGGGCTCTGGGTAAATGGAAATGCAAACAAAATAATTTTACTAATATTCTGCCTGCAATTCAATCTAGCAAAACATGCTGTCATTGTTTTCCTACTTAGTTGCTTACATCTGCCTACTAATATAATCAATATTGTATTAGGGTTAAATGTACAGGATGTAATTTTATCAACTATGTCATAATATGAAGCACCGGGGTAACAATAATTAGTTATTGGCCCCCCAACACACCGAGTAAGTTGCAATCCCATGTTCTTACCAAGTTCATCGCTATACATAATTATATTTAATTCACTTTTATTTGACTTCTTATCTAAGCTACTACCTGAGTTTGATACTACAAACTTTGATTGACCCTCGGAGAAGTACTTTAGCTGACCTTATAAAAAATATTATCAAAACTTCAAGTACAGTGGTAACTTCAGGGATCACAGATACAACACAAAACCTTATAACAACTACTTCTAATATGAGCGTATCTAACTCTTTTTTTGAAGAACAACACAATACTCGTACATACACTACTACTACACGAGCCCCACCTCATGCTTTAATAAAATTGAATGACCAAACTGGATATTTTGAACCTGTTATGGAAAAGAAAAACATTTATTGTAAATAAATAAAGAACACCAGAAAACTAAACAAGGAGAAAAAATTTAATCGAATCGAAAAATTATACAAAAGCCAAGCAAACGTGGTGCGACACAAAAATCTGATAGAGGCTTTGCTAAATTCTATATCTAAGTATGAAAATTAACTTTTATGTTGGTTTTTTATTTTATTTACTGTGTATTTTGTTAATAAATATCTTTTAAATCTTTCTAATTAGTTTTATTTAATAGCTATGAACCAAAACAGCACAGTTTTTGATTTATATTATGATTTTAATAGAAACTATGTGTTAGTTCGACACATAGCGTAAATTTAGGAATTAAAAAAATCGCTATGTGTCCTAAAAATAATTTAAAATTTTTCACAGCTTTATGTTTTATGTTTGGTCAAGGAGAATATGCTTTAAACTATGTAAATATGTTATGACTACTACCATAATAAAAAAAATTCAAATCCACTCAAACAAAATACAGAGATAATCAGTGTTTTTTCTCTCCTGAAAAGTAGGGTCAAAACAAATAGCGACTATTGGACACGCAGCGACGACAAGTAGAATTTTAGTATAATATAATAACAATATTAATTTATTCATCTTTGGGAAACCGAAATTCACTGGAATATTATGACGAGTAGTTCAGCTGTTCCACAAAATCCTGCGGCACATTGTCAGTGGGATGGCGTGCTTTGTATTTTGAGCGGAACCAACAGTTAAATACTCTTAATTTAACAGAGGGCGCTCGTCTATTTGCGGTGCGGTGTGTACTTTGGGTAAAGAAGTAAAATTGCGTTTTCTGCACCGCCACCGCTGTGGCTGGTTGATAATCAGTGCTATGTATTCACCTTCAGTGCTATGTAAATCCCAGCGGGTGACCCCTTCTGGGCCCCGCTAGCGCGGCCTCTCTCTCCAATTGGCCGTCGCTCAGATGAAGGCTGAGTGGCAAAAAATTGCACGAGCCAACAGGGGTTTTTTTAGTGGGTAGTGGTTCTGGCAGGCGTCGGAACGAGCCCCACATAACCTGGATCGCGCGCGCCAGTGTATGCGTCAGAGCATTTTTTATCCTCCTGCCCTTCCCGTGGAGGGGAACAAAAAAAAAGGGATTTAATGTTCTTAAAGTGGGGGCAAATGTACCCGCCATGCCAGTTTAAGTTACATCATCCATCGGGCTCTTCTTACCTCCAACACTCAGTACTTCAGTACTCAAAGCGTCGGTTCTATTGAGTGACGATGGCAAGTGGCCTGATATTATGACTAGTCCCGTGTAGGATGGGTAGGATGCCGGTGTGGGATGCAACCTGCGTAGACACTCTCGCGGCTTCCAACAGTTTGTGTACAATCTGGTTCAGCCGCCAAATATGCTGAAAGGCTTGAGCAGAAGATATGAGAATTTGGGTAGTTGACATATTTGTGAGGATTTTGGCGTTAAAGTTTGGCGTCTTATCGCCTTCAGTCGGACCTAGCGAGGCGAGTGGTGAGTGTAACTCGTGACCCTGAGGCTGGCACCTACCTCACACAACGAATTTCTATTGCCGTTTACTTTTATTATTATTTTAATACACTTACATGAAGAGTCATCTAATAACCTTAGGGACATCTGGGGTAAGATATAGGGTACTTGCAAAACAGTTTTGCATGCAGAATTCGCATAATATTTCTTAAAAATGCAGAGTTAAAGTCTAAGTGTCTTATTTAACATTCACATAATAGCATGGAGTCCATTATAATCGATATAGGAAAATTAAACTATCCTCATTTCATTCATAATATTCTAATAATGTACATGACATCCGAAGCCTTTAATATGTGCATATACTATTTTTTTTTTTTATAAATTTGTAACCGGAAAATTCTGAAACTACTCAATAAATTTTTATAGGTAATAAAGGCTGCGAATTATCTTTTATCATTGCGTATTTTCATCTTTCAGGTCCGAAGCAATGATATATAATATATAACTATACATGGTTGCATTGTAACCATTTTCATTTCATTTAATTTTATTTCATTTCATTTCAACCTCATCCCAGAAAACATTTATTTAAAATGTAAAAAAAACTTGAAGTGTATGTTAAGCACTTACGTCAACTTAAGAACCTTTCGTATCAAACACTGTTTTATTAAAGTTTTTTTTTATTACCATAATAAAGAACTTAAATTAAAAAAAATAATGTACACATTAGGATAAGAACACCACTAAGGTTGGTAAGATAATGCTAACCTAAGTCTACTTTGGTGGTAATGTAAAATAAAAGTATACGTATTAAAAAGGAAATTTAAATTGTGATAATCTCGCAATACACATTCAATTAAATAGCCCTAAATCGATATTATGAAACTCATGACAAGTTTTATTTGATACTTTATTTTTTCATATTTTCGACTGTAAACTGTAGATTTTATTCAAATAGGTTTTAAACGGTCCGTAAATTTACGCATTTAGATTTACGTGGACGTAAGTACGTATGGTTCAGTTAATGACTAATACAAACATTAACTTTACTTTGTAGGGGATTCTGTTCTTTAGGATGTTGACGATGTTGGCTATAAATTGGCGTAACTTGGTATAAACATGTTAAAACTACTGTTACGCAGGTTTGCAGAAACACTGGCTCGTAGTTTACCACTTCAAACACAGGACTTGCTGTCAGTCAGCGTCATTATGACTTTGTGCTAAAGTGTAAAGAAATTAATATTTTTGAGTACTTTTTATCTTTGTCTATCTTTGTTCATGATTTGAGCAAAATAAACTACCCTCATTTTCATTCATAATATTCTCATTTGAATTACGTAATGTAAATATGAGTCAATTAAAGTAACATTCAGCGTAAAAAACGTACGATATGTTAGGAACTTGTTTAAAAGAAAAGGTATCTCTTTCGAACGATGGATATTTAGACTGTTAACTGGAAATTCTGCCCAAAATGCTCCAATCAAAAGTCTAGTAATTAGGCACTTCCGTGAGTAAGCCGGAATATGACCCACAAACGACGCCACGTGAAGGCCACACAAAGGCCGTCGGCCCACTGCTCGCATTACGAGTAATTGCTTCCCGACATTACATGTAGGCAAAGGGACCCCACTTCATATCTTCGTTTGTTACAGGTATATATATATACGTATACGTATCTATAATTATATATAATCTAACATTTTAAAGATTTATAAAATATACTTTAAGAAAAGTTTAGAGTAAGACAGCGTTCCAAATTAAGACTGAATCCTCACCTTCTCGTTTAAATTTATAACTGTTTGTTATCGATTATTAATTATGTATTATTAACGTCAATATTATCAATTGAACATGAATTATAAATATAAACGTAATAGAATAGTTAAATAAGATGTGTCCAACCCTTTTTGGGATAAAGCATTCTAATAGGCCGCCGGTAAAAGAGGTTCTCGGCTATGAAATGAAATGAAATGAAATAAATGAAATGAAATGAAATGAAATATTTAATGAAATGAAATATTTATTTCTCAACATCGACAATTACTTGTTCTTATTGACGTCAAATAAAACATGATTCTACCACCAGTTCGAAAAAACCTTTGTGAAGAAGAACTGGCAAAAAACTTCACGGGTATATTTTTTCAAAATAAATTTCAGAGTCGCTTTATGTCTATACAAAATTATTCTTTTCTAGAACTAATTATCTTAAAAAATAAAAGTCTTTTTGAGAATTAGAATAAAATAAATTTGGAAAGCCAAGTCAATCCTATGATTCAATTCAAAACCTATGATTATGAATAAATAAATGATTTGAGCATATAATTTTGGGTCTATTTTATATTTAGCAAATGTATTACTGTATCAGCTGTAATTTAATATGCTCTGTGTAAGTGCAGGTCTATCAACAGATACTGCTATTAAAACGTACGGTAAACTATAACACATGTCGAGGAACATTTGTTGATACCTGCTTGATTGATCCAAGTCGGGCATTTGATCTTGTGAGTTAAGGTATTATGTATTATGTATTATAAGGTATATGGAATATGTTGCGCCACTTGGATGTTTCCGAGTAACTAGTAAGTCTGTTGAGACATTTGTATCGAAACCAGATGCGACTTCTAGTTGCTATAGATTAGATTGCGGGGTAAACCAGGGAGGTTGTCTTTTTCAGACCTCTTTAATGTTTACTTCAATGGCCTGGTTGACGAGTTGAGTAATAGTCGCACATGGGATGTCACATTCTCGTAAGCAATGTTTGTGTTAATGACTTGTCATATGCTGATGATAGGTTCAGCCCCTCAATCAACGGTCTTTGAAGCTACTTTGAATCTTCGAACATTATTTTTACACAACGCTCACGCATTGAAATCTTATGTTAAGAAAAGCGAGATGATGGTCTTTAGATCTGGTAGGGATCCGGAGAATGTTCCAGTTGTGAAAGTAAAATGGTTCTGTAGTTGGGGTGCTGAAGTTTCAGGAGTTTAAGTTAGCCATGTACTGAGTGACGACTAAAAACGAGTGGGATATAAAGAGGGAAATGTCCATCCAATGCAATATGCTAGTTAGATAGATTGGCAGCTGCAGTTAAGAGGCCAAAGTAACGTAAATTCAATGGTCTTTTGTAAATTTATACACCTTCATTTAGCAGCATTAGAGTGCAATACAGTAATGCTTTTCGCACTCATATACCGCTACCACTATTTTGTAGCGCCTCTACAATGTTCGTGGATGCACGAGAAGCCCAACATTTTTGCAGTAATTAGATCATGGATTGTTTTTTTCTGGGCTAAATTAAGAGCTTCTGAAAATTCCATTGTGGTTGATGTAATTGATGATTTATTTTCGAGCTCACTCTTTAAATTCTGATTATCTGTTCATCAGGACGCAAACAAAAAGCAGCTGGACAGTCTGTTATATAAGGTGAAATAAAATTTGACATGTTAAATAAAAATCTTTAATTACTCGATTGACATAATTATTATTCGATTTTTTATTAGTAATAGCATCTCAGAGTATCTTAAAAACTCACACAGGCCTGTATCAGTAGACATTGTTTCTATTGACTGCATATAGACTTAATTGGGTTTTTTGACTTTAAATAAAAGATTATTATTATTATTTACAGCTTTCGTTCGTTTGCCTGCTTAGAAAACTTCAAATAACTTAGGTTAGTGTTATTATAGTTTTCCTATATCACATATTATGTTTATATTGATGCCAGGGTAAAAAAAGTTTAAGCGAGATTTATCTGAGGGCTTTGAATTTACTTCACAATATCATCGCGTGAAGAGTTTATATAAGTTTGAGAAAAATTCCATTACTACGCTTATTAACATTTGGAGTTGTTTAACGGTAGCAGACACCTGAACAAATGTGAACTCAACAAAGAAAATATATTTTAAAACTTGTCGTCACTCATATTTTATCAAATTTTAAACCTACACCTTACCTATAAATTACTGCTAATTAATTACCAACACACTTATAACAAAACACATAAAACTGAACATTAAAAGGATTGCAGCATATATTAGTCGACTCACCTGTTATTCTTCTCAAAGCAGTCATATGACATGACGACCGAGTGGTGTGGTGGTAACTAGCCCTGTACCATACGCCAGAGGTCCCAGGTTCGAGTCCTGGCAGGGGCATTCATCGGTGTGACTGTCATGGTTGTTTGTATTTATATACGTATGTTAAATCTGGGTTCCCCCCAGGTCGCTGTATGTTCATCCATAACACAAGCTCTGCTTACTTTGGGGCCATACAGTTGGCGTGTTTGTCTGGGGATTTATTTATTATTGTTATTGATTATAAGAACCTTAAGATAAAAACCTCAACTGGTTGACAAACAGCAGCGCCCAGCAATTCCACGCCCCGGATACTCCCCGTTGTTGCACGCGAATACCATCATTCTGACAGTGATTTTGTTGAAAAATTATCGTAAATTACGAGCGCGTGATGTTCAGCTTTCCTAAACGTTGTACTATTTTAAAATAGCTTTGCATATAAATTAACATATATCTCACCATCTCAACGAATTCAACGGAAAATAATAACAGTTTCTAGTAATGGCTTACATACTCTTAGGCAATAGAGAATAACTGCTGGCTAAAATGATACTTTTGTAAATAAGCCAACGCCTAAACTACAATTTTTTGATCTCTAAAATTATAAATTCATAACAAACATCACAAAAAATTTGCAAATATTATCAAAATTTTCATCAAAGTTCATGTATATATATATATATATATATTCATGTGATCGTGTATATATTCAAAGTTCTTCCACAAATACGCTAATACTCAAAAATACGGGTTTTCGTTATTGTGTCTTTTAAAAATCGTCCAATACTTTATAGAGCCGTGACTTACCCCTGCCTTGTTTAAACAGGATCATCACGATGAGAAGAATAACACCGGAGCTGATCTTACGCATATTTTACTGATATACGAGTTGAATTGGCTTTCTTTTTCGGCCTTAGAATATATTCTCTGCAAAACGTTGATACGAACATTTTAGCGCCTTATAAAACTTAAAAATTCTGCTAAAATTTACATTTCAGATTTACATACAGTCCAAGTTTATTCAAATCGTAAAATTTTATTTTGGACATAGAACAACATTTATTTACAAACTTGAATATTTACCACAGACAAAGTTTTATTTACCTTGTTTTCTTTTTCCTATTAAACATTTAAACTCAAAATTTTACTGCCCCACATTTCTTTGGCAGTATTTCCTTAACCTTGTCAGAAAATTCCCCTTAATTAAAAGCCATGTAGAAAGAACAAACGGTCTTTTTCTTGGTAAAAGTCACTCAAATCAACTACAGTCGAAATCTTGCAAGTCAGCTTTCTGGTTGTGCAAGATTAGACATTCTGCCTTCTTTATATAAAAGCCTCGCCCTTGACCGAGAAGTAATCACCAATCCATCTTTTCCACAATTATATCCTTATTCTAGATATATCTTAATACAACCTACGTCCCACCTAAAATTCACTCGTCTGAACCTCTGGCTATGACAATCAAATTATATAATCATTTACCGGAATATATCAAACATGAAAAAAATTACAAAATCTCGCTCTTGCTAAGTGGTTTTAGCAAGAGCGAGAATATTTAAAAAATGTTATTACATGAATTACGAATACTTAATTGATAAATTTTAAACGAATCAGACATAAATAGTTATAACGAAATATACATCCTAAATAATTTATTTAATTTATAATGACCACAATATGTTATCTCCTGCATTGCAATACCTATAATAGGTGCATAATTATTCTTTTTATTGTATAAATTCACTAATATTTTTAAAACTACCACCTGTAAAATTAAGATAGCAATAAAGTTTTGAGTATTGATAGAACAATATTTACGAGTAGAAAACAATATTTATAAGTAGCAAATGAAAGTATCACAATTAACATAAGTAATGCTAAGTATCGTGGGCGGAAACAATTTTATTTCAAGCTAGGATCAACTACTGAGTTGACAAGAAAAAAAAAATATATATATAATATATATATATATATATAAATATATATATTTGACGGCCTGTTTGGTGTGGAGGTAAGTAGCCTTGCCTTCCATGCCAGAGTTCCCAGGTTCGAATCCTGGTAGGGGCAGATATATTATTATATTTGCTTTCTAGTCATGGATGTGTATTTACGTTTATTTAAGTTTATTTCTAATGTTTATATGTATAAAAAAAAATATCTATGTGTGCTTATATATTTCTTAAGTTTATTTATCCGTTATCCAGTTTCCATAACACAAGTTAAAGTACCGTAAAAAAAGTAAAAAAACCGTAGCAAGCATGGTGTGACTGTTTTATGCTAAAAGGTGAAAAGGTCGTCTTTGTCAATTCCTCACATTAGAAGTTATTATTTGGACATAATCTTCAGGGCTTATAAAATGTATTTTTTCAGCGGTGGTGTGAGACACCAGAATGGCACCTACCCACTTAAAACCACCTCTTTGGCTGTAGTAAAATTTTACCGTTAGCCTTCATCGGAAGCGACACCCGTTGGGAAGTGGGCGCGCTGGCGGAGACCCGCTAGCGGGTCTTCCGCCGGATGCGAAAGCTGTACTGAAGGTGCTCAAAGGGACATGAGTTGGTGGCCGTTCTGGGCAGCCTCCGGTGAAGCCGGGGCTACGCAGAGGTTGGCCGAAGCTTGACTTAGGGATCAATTCATTTAAATGAACCTATAATGAATTAAGAAGGGAACTATGCTCCACCAGAGCGAGCAGTAGCTCTGTCGGAGAACGTGAAGCCCTAAGTTTACGGGCTAAGACTGAGATTTCACTAACATCGATATTTTTGATAGCATCGCAGACGATACGCATATCGTCCGCTACGGAGGGTTGAGGAGTGGATTTGTACGGGCGAGGAGCCGGGATGGGATTTGCTAGTGCAGCGGGGCGCTGCCTCCAGTTCTCTGGAGCAGGCTTGGGCTGAGTAGGCTTTGCAGCCGGAAGAACCCGGCTACGCAGCGGCGGAAAGTTTTCCTGAGAAAGGGGTGGGGACTATTAGGGTGCCGCCCTCTTAGAATTGGAACGGGGTGAACGGGGGGGGGAAAAAAACAACGGGGTGCACGAGGGCAGCCCCTGTAATTTGCGGTGTGGCCGGACTGGCCACAGAGCACGCAATTGGGAGGAGAGGGAGTTTCAGGATTGCGATTGCACTCCTTAGTGAAATGAGGGACCAGGCACTTTACGCACCTGGGCGCGGCGGCGCAGTTGGCCGCCACATGCCCGTACAACTAACACTGGTGGCACTGGGCGGGGTGACCGCGGCGATGGGGCATTTCCATTGAGATGCCAGAGAGGCCGCATATGATGCTGATCTCTTTGAAGATCGTCCTGGACTTGGGGACGTTGGCGAGAACCACCAAGGCGAGAGGGTGACGCCTTCCGTACTTGCTGTGCATTTTATGCACCGCGAGTGCCGGAAAGCCTTGGGACTGCAGATCCTCTAGGATAGCCTCGTTCGATAATTCGAACGGGACTCCCCTGAGTACCGCTCTGATCTTACGCTCTTCTGGAAGAGCGTAAGTGTGGTGAGCATGTTGCTTATCGGTAAGGAGCTTGGTTAAGGCTCGGAAATCGTCTATCGACGTGACTAAGATTTTGATTGAATCACCCGAGTTGGTCGCTCGGGTGTAATGAATCTTGTGCTCTTTGCACAAAATCTAAACCTCGGACCATTTTCCCTTTTCCCGAAGGAATACGGGTGGTGGCACCTGAGGCTTGACTAAAGCCGGGGTAGGGGATGGAGTCACTTTGAGTGACATTAGTGGGGCCGGGGCGGGTGTTGCAGGCACCGGGGTAGCTGGCGTTGAAGTCGCTGCGGTGGGTGTTGAAGACACCGGGACGGGCGTTGAGGACGCCGGGGCTTGTTTCGAGCGCTTCTTAGAGCGCTTCTTAACAATGGTGAATGAGGGTGGCTCAGAACCAGTTGGGGTGGCGTCCGAGGATGACTCGGTCGTGGGCGCGCGCTTGCGGCGCGAAGGGGCGTCTACTTCGCACTCCATGTCACTGGAGGAAGGGGACGTGGGAGGGCCTAAGACCAGAGGGGTCTGGGGAACTGTGGTGGCCTGAGGGGCCATCTCGGGAATCAATGCCATGATATGAGGGATGAAGGTGTCTAGGTTACGAACCATGTCACCGTTCATGTTCATGCCTTGAGCATAGACACTATTTATTAACTTGGTCCTAATCTCGTCATAGCTTAGGGTAGCCATTGCGGAGGGGTTGGGAGGGACAACAATATATAAATATTTATATATATAAATATATATATGAACCAGTCCTAATATTTTAATTTTATTTTATTTCTCTTCTCTATTTTATTTATTTTTGTCCTTTTTTATAAATTTATGTAGGGAGGTTAGCCACTAGGGTTCGCTAGGTTTTTAGGAACGAGGCATCTTTTGATATACTTATTTATACATATAATTGTCCCACCCTCCCTAATGGATTCGCCAAGCGTTATTAACTTCGCGAACGCGTTCACCCAGGCGTTTGCTGCGGCAGGCGTCTCCATTCCGAAAGACATCCTAACGCAGGCCTTGCAGGCATCAATCGCGTCTCCGGCCCCTCAGGCCCCAACCCCAGCCCCTCAGGCCTCCAACGTCCAGACCCCTCAGGTCTATAGCTCTCCGGCGTCCCCCGTTCCATCCGATATGGACTGCGCGTCGGTCTCATCCTTGCGCTCATCTCGTAGGAAGCGTACCGCTCCCGGGAGCGATTCCGACTCCGCCGCGTCCGATGCTTCGTCGGTCGCCGCCACCTTAACCGGCTCTCCTGAGCCCGCGTTCCAGTTAGTTGCCAAACGCTCTAAGAAGCGTTCGAAAAAAGCCGCGGTTACTTCAACACCCGAGCCAACCCCGGTGTCTTCTACACCCGCCCCCGCGCCGCTCATGTCACTCGAAGTGACCGCGTCTCCGTCGGTCCCGTCTAAGCCAGCGGCGCGCTGCGCTTCCGTCCCATCGAAGCCTCGGCTCCCTCCACCCGTCTTCCTCTGCGAAAAAGCGCGCTGGACCGCGGTTTCTAACTTGTGCAAAGAGCACAAAATTAATGACTTAAAAGCCGCCAACGCTGGCGAATGAATTAAAATTCAGGTCGCGACCATCGACGACTTCCGGTCTTTTACTAGGCTTCTATTGATCAAACAAATCGCGTATCACACCTATGCCCTCCCGGAGGAGCGTAAGATCCACGCAGTACTACGGGGCGTCCCGTTTGAACTCAGGTTAATAGCGTCGTTTCTCAAAGACCGTACGTTTCGATTTAAACATGAAGGCACGCTTTCCGCGCCTAGTCCTACAAAGGCTGGAGTCCCTCAAGGCTCAGTCCTCGCCCCTCTGCTGTACACCATGTACACCAACGACATTCCCATCCCGCCGAATGGCGTTGAACTCGCCCTCTTTGCCGACGACACCGCACTCTATACCAAAGGCCACAGTGTTCCGCACTGTATAACCAGACTCCGAAAGGCCATAAACGCCTTTGGTGTATGGTTTCAAAAATGGCGCATCGATGTGAACCCTGAAAAGAGTTCTGCGATGCGATTCGACCACAATCGCCGTCGTCCCGCTGGCGATCCCCAAGTTCGAATGTTAGGCATTCCCATTCCCTGGAAGCGCAGTACTAAATACTTAGGCGTCACGTTAGAGCCGACGCTTTCTTTCAAGCCACACGTTGAAAGAGTTTCGAAACTCGCCCGTTACTACTTAGGCCGCCTAAATAGCACGTTAGGTAGAAAAAGTAAAATTTTTTTTCAAAAACAAACGTACACATTACAAAGTCTGCGTTACTAAAAGCTACTTTGTATGCTGAATCTAAGACAGAAGCAGTATATGAGACTGAATCTCGAACAAGTGGATTGGGATGGGATTCGGCGCGTTTGAAGAACGATTCTGAGAGTGTTTTTAGATGCTGTTGTACTGTAGATAGTTCAAGATCTCTGTGCAGGTCCCTGTTGCGCACGTACCACGGTGCGTTTGTGGCCCTGCGGCAGAAGAGGTTTTGAACTACCTGCAGTTTGTGCAGGACGGAGGGTTTGGCGTGGGCAAAGACTGGCGAGGCATATGACATGACTGGTCTGACGCAGACCTTATAAAGCGTACGTTTGTTTCTGAAGGACATTTTACTTTTTCTACCTAACATACTGTAAAGCCGGCCTAGGTAAAAACGTGCGAGTTTCGTTACTCTATCGACGTGAGGGTTGAAAGAAAGCGTCTGGTCTAAGATGACGCCTAAATATTTGGTACTGCGCTTCCAGGGGATGGGAGTGCCTTGCATTCTCACTTGGAGATTGTCGGCGATACGACTGCGTCTGTAGTCAAAGTAAACCGCAGAGCTCTTCTCTGGGTTCACATCGATACGCCATTTTTGAAACCAAGCACCGAGGGCGTTTACAGCCTTTTGGAGTCTGATGACGAGACCCGGGACTCTGCGGCCTTTGGTGTAAAGGGCAGTGTCGTCGGCAAAGAGAGCGAGTTCGACGCGTTTCGACGGGACGGGGATATCGTTAGTGTACACGGTGTACAATAGAGGGGCGAGGACTGAGCCTTGAGGGACTCCAGCCTTTATGTGACGGGGCGCGGAAATCGTGCCTTCGTGTTTATATCGAAACGTACGGTCTTTAAGAAACGAAGCGATTATTCTAACTAGTCGATCCGGTAAGTCTATTTTGTATAGTTTATAAACGAGGCCGCTGTGCCAGACTTTATCGAAAATTGCACGATCCGACAGGGGGTTGTTTAGTGGGTAGTGGTTCTGGTAGGGTCGGAGCGAGTCCCACATTACTCCGATCACGTAGTATACGCGCGTAGTATGCGTCAGAGCATTTTTTTTCCTCCTGCCCTTCCCGTGGAGGGGAACAAAAAAAAAATCTAACAGCTCATTACCCTAAATGCTAACTTCATAAGGATTTTTGTAAGTTAATCTGCTAAGATTATTTTCTCATTGTGCGATTATGATTTAAAATTTTATGTAAAATGTACCGTAAATACATAGTATTACCGTAATCTGTGTCCGTTGCCTGCAACAAAATAGTTCAATAATTTATTATTTTTTTAGAACCTATTTTATTTCTTCGTAGAAACAGAAAACACCTTTTATAAAAAGTGTATGTGAAAATGTTTGTTATGTTCAACAAGTAAATAACATGAAAATCTTTATGGTGGAAAATCAATGGTTTTGGTGATTTCACATTCTCACTCCACACCTTAAAAATTACAGATCTCTCAGGCTTTTGTTTTGAACATGCAGTCGACAGGTTTGCATAAAGTTCAGATAGTTGCTTTGAATCGCAGTCAGAACATAGAATGAATATAAAAATGTTCATGAATAAATCCTTACACGCGAAAATAATGAAACCGTTTCCTTAAAACTGTTGCTAAGCGTGTCCTCAATATTGTGATTTGTTTAGATTTGTAGGTGGGTGTGGTTGAGAGATGGCAGTTATGATAAGACTCAATGTCACTTGAAAGGTGACGTAGAGCTTTCAAGTTTGTATATAAGATTGATTCAGTTAAAACAGAAGTGTGTTGCAGTCGGGCCAAAGTCGACGCAGCCCATTTTATATTTATGCACGTAAATAATTTAAATAAAATTGAATAAATAGTTTGCTTGCACCACATTTTTTGAATGATCCGCCTTGAGCCACTTTCTAATCGATAAATGTTTTTATAGTACTGATGAATATTTGAATACTAATTGGAACTCTGTAAAGTATAAAAATATATAAACTATTAAGATTGCATGCCCCGTTTGTGGTTAGCGTGCCGATGAGCCGAACTAAACGGTTCGATAGCTCATTTTTGGTTCGTGTTGCCAAAGAGTGGAACGATTTGCCTGCGTCTGTTTTTCCAGACAAATATAACCCTGGAGCTTTCAAGTGTAGAGTGAATAGGTACCTCTTAGACAGGCGTGTACGATCCTCGTCTTCATCGTCACTTTCCATCAGGTGAGATGGAAGACAAACGCCTGCTAATTATTAATAAAAAAAAAAAAAAAAAAATACAGCCATGATTCGCTGAGGTGGCATACGATTCATATACTTCTTTTGATTCGTTCCTTCCCGTGATCCGGAACAAAACCGCGAAAACTTGGTTATAATGGCGTTCAAATCGGAATGATTGTAGTATCGCTCCAGACTCATTAACAAAATTAAAAATATTTTGTTCCAACAAAAAAATTTAAATCTTGTGTAAATGCAACTTAACTTTGGCTTTTATTTATTTATTTATTTATTTATTTATTTTTAAAAGCTATTACGGGTAGACTGAGAGGAAGAGGCCGATGGAAACAGAACCTCTTGGCACTCTTTTATAAAATACTTGAAATGAAAGAATCAAGAGCTTTCAACGAGTTCTTAATAATTTAAACTGTACTACCACTCTAATGCACTGTGGCAATATTTAGTTATGTTTGTACCGAATAATAACATCCTTTTTTGAGCATTTTCTCAATGTCATGTAGTCAGTACCTATAATTTCCAGTTCTGATTACACGAAACATAGTTAATTAAAAATACACCAAAATATTCGGGCTAAAACAATTAAAAGTTTTGCCCCTAAGGGCACCCGAAAGGGCGCGGACCTCGGATTAGGACGTCGTATATTGAAACTACCACTGGTTCGGAAGGGTCATCTACTACCAAAGAACCAGCAAGAAACTCAGTAGGAATGCGTACGACGCGTTAGCCTGGCCCACGTGCGATGCCACAAATAATGAAACCGTTTCCTTAAAACTGTTGCTAAGCGTGTCCTCAATATTGTGATTTGTTTAGATTTGTAGGTGGGTGTGGTTGAGAGATGGCAGTTATGATAAGACTCAATGTCACTTGAAAGGTGACGTAGAGCTTTCAAGTTTGTATATAAGATTGATTCAGTTAAAACAGAAGTGTGTTGCAGTCGGGCCAAAGTCGACGCAGCCCATTTTATATTTATGCACGTAAATAATTTAAATAAAATTGAATAAATAGTTTGCTTGCACCACATTTTTTGAATGATCCGCCTTGAGCCACTTTCTAATCGATAAATGTTTTTATAGTACTGATGAATATTTGAATACTAATTGGAACTCTGTAAAGTATAAAAATATATAAACTATTAAGATTGCATGCCCCGTTTGTGGTTAGCGTGCCGATGAGCCGAACTAAACGGTTCGATAGCTCATTTTTGGTTCGTGTTGCCAAAGAGTGGAACGATTTGCCTGCGTCTGTTTTTCCAGACAAATATAACCCTGGAGCTTTCAAGTGTAGAGTGAATAGGTACCTCTTAGACAGGCGTGTACGATCCTCGTCTTCATCGTCACTTTCCATCAGGTGAGATGGAAGACAAACGCCTGCTAATTATTAATAAAAAAAAAAAAAAAAAATACAGCCATGATTCGCTGAGGTGGCATACGATTCATATACTTCTTTTGATTCGTTCCTTCCCGTGATCCGGAACAAAACCGCGAAAACTTGGTTATAATGGCGTTCAAATCGGAATGATTGTAGTATCGCTCCAGACTCATTAACAAAATTAAAAATATTTTGTTCCAACAAAAAAATTTAAATCTTGTGTAAATGCAACTTAACTTTGGCTTTTATTTATTTATTTATTTATTTATTTATTTTTAAAAGCTATTACGGGTAGACTGAGAGGAAGAGGCCGATGGAAACAGAACCTCTTGGCACTCTTTTATAAAATACTTGAAATGAAAGAATCAAGAGCTTTCAACGAGTTCTTAATAATTTAAACTGTACTACCACTCTAATGCACTGTGGCAATATTTAGTTATGTTTGTACCGAATAATAACATCCTTTTTTGAGCATTTTCTCAATGTCATGTAGTCAGTACCTATAATTTCCAGTTCTGATTACACGAAACATAGTTAATTAAAAATACACCAAAATATTCGGGCTAAAACAATTAAAAGTTTTGCCCCTAAGGGCACCCGAAAGGGCGCGGACCTCGGATTAGGACGTCGTATATTGAAACTACCACTGGTTCGGAAGGGTCATCTACTACCAAAGAACCAGCAAGAAACTCAGTAGGAATGCGTACGACGCGTTAGCCTGGCCCACGTGCGGTGCCACCGGTTGTTGTACTGTAGGCAGTTCAAGATCTCTGTGCAAGTCCGCGTTACGCACGTACCACGGTGCGTTTGTGGCCCTGCAGAAAAAGAGGTTTTGAACTACCTGCAGTTTGTGAAGGAGGGAGAGTTTGGCGTGGGCAAAGATTGGCGAGGCATATGTCATGACAGGTCTAACGCAGACCTTGTCAAGTGTACGTTTGTTTCTGAAAGACATTTTACTTTTTCTACCTAACATACTATTTAGGTGGCCTAAGTAGTGACGGGCGAGTTTTGTCACTCTTTCGACGTGTGGCTTGAAAGAAAGCGTCGGATCTAACGTGACGCCTTAGTTTAGATTTAGTATTACCCACGTATTTGGGGCGGTCGGGAACCATTGGGAGAATGCCGCCCGGCCAATTCGGGATTCAGTAAATCGAGCGGACCCGTGCTAAGCTCGAATCGACTATCGCGATCGGCACTTGTCGAAAATGTGTTGAAGTTGGACGGCTGCCGGACTGTTGTAAATAAAATGTTTATAATTTTTTACTTAATTTTATATGACAGTAGTCATTCAAATATTTTTTTCTCAACATTGACAATTGTTCTTATTGACGTCAAATAAAACAACACTTGCATGCAGAAACAGACGGGCCATCAAGATGCGACATGTCTGCTTGGATCCTCAGGAAAAACCGAGGATCCGGAGTTTTGTAAAAAAAATTTGTGGATGGACGAATCACAATTCACGAGGCAGGGCATCGTAAACTCCAGTAATATACACGTGCGGTGCATCGTCGGGATCTTTTAAGCAGGTTCAGCGACCATGTTCGATAGATTCAATTAAATTTAGTTACAAACATGAAAAACAATTATGGGTGGTTGAATAAATAGCAGAGGTAATTAGAAATCATGTGATTTATTAGCGTTGCAATGCGCTTTGGATTTTGTTGCATCGAAAATGATTTATTGAATGAATTAAAAATTAATGAATCAATAAACATGTTTGCTTAAGTTTTCACGATTCAATATATGAAATATATCCGATTTAAACCGGATTTAATCGCCATTTATTATATTTTTACATTTGAACTCGAGGTCTCGGTGTCTGTAAAGGTGGTCATAGTGACTAGTGTCAAGCGTCCACTGGACAGCTATGGAAACCCCGGGGCTCCCGCGGGATCACAAGTAACGCGGGTGAAACCGCGTCTTGCATGTAATTATAAAAAGGCTGATACTAAAAGGTCCTTGGTTATTTCGAAGAGTCTGCGGCGCTACTGTCCAAATAGAAAGGTCAAGAGAAGAAAAATTGCTTGCAACATGGGAAATGTTTTGTATAAACTATTTTGAAATAACAAATCCAATCAAATTCAAATTCAAAAGTCATTTATTTCATAACACTACAGTACAAAAGGTTTTAAAATAATATGCACATATAAAGTAGTTTCACATACCTTACTGGTATTGCCTCTGCTCTTGGCGCGCCATTTTAATAATAATAATATTGATTCAGGGGCAATAGAATATATTTCGTTACGATGTCGAGGATTTTACGAGGAGGTTACGATAACGACGTTTGGCCAGTGAACTTTGCGAATAAAGCAAATGCTTCATTTCATTCCTGGCTTCCAGCTGCCCAGCTCGGAATCAAATAATATTATTGTTCAAATTAATAGTATTGTTTTCTTAATTTAATGATTACGTAATCTTTGTGCAACAAATGAATAAAATATTATTAACTTTTTCTTAGTCTTCAATTTCAAACGTATTTTGAGCTTATAAAATCAAACTTGATTATTCCACTAAATAATGCTTAATATCATAATTCCAGTACCTTGTTTTACCTAGACAATATAAAATTTTATGTGAAAGATGTTGGGCACTCTTAAGCCAGACCGTGTATGGAAAGTGAAATGAAGTCTTTCAAAAGTTAAACTCCGCAGACTGACCGCCGGCAAAGCAAGCATTCGAAATATCCATTTAATAAATATGGGTTTCTCAAGTAAAGGACTGTAAATTTTTTTATTCAATTACAGAAATAACAAAACATGATCACAGGGGTCACGGGGTCACATTTTGTTAAAAATTTATTTATTTAAAAAAATATATGAATAAAGTTTATAAATTAGTTAAATTATCCTTTGACTATAGCAGAGGAAAAAATGGTGAACATCAATATAAATATGATGAAAACGGTAGTAATTAATTTTTAATCCTTTAAAAAAACCAAATTTTTCTTTACTGAGTTGTTTTATAATAAAATGGTATAAATTTGTCCTAACAAAGGTTAAACATACACTCAGCAGTCGGTCTCAATTACTTCAAAGTAATTTCATCTTATTCGTGCTCTGTAATTGCTACCAGCGCGTGGCGCGCTTGCTTGCCTGTTGAAACATAATAATTAATCAAGTGGTAAGGAAAATAAAAACATTTTTCTTTGCTTACCACTTTTTAATTTTTTTTAAGTGTCGTAATGTAACAACCGATTATTCATTCTAAATCTCAGCTACGTTTTATGCATATTTCAAAGACCTCATGAAATTTTGTAGTATGCCTCCTTTTTTTTTTTTTTTTTTTTTTGTTTACCTCCGCGGGAAGGGCAGGAGGATAAAAATGCTCTGACGCATACTCTGGCGCGATTCCAAAGTTATGTGGGACTCGTCCCGACGCCTACCAGAACCATACCCACTAAAAACCCCCTGTCGGCTCGTGCATTTTTGCCACTCAGCCTTCATCTGAGCGACGGCCAATTGGAGAAAGAGGCCGCGCTAGCGGGGCCCTTAAGGGGTCACCCGCTGGGATTTACATAGCACTGAAGGTGCTCAAAAATTAAAAGTAAAATAAAAAATAAAAACATTAAAAATGAAAAGTAAGTTTGCATTAATTCGGATTTACGTTAGAATTAGAATTTACGTTAGAATTAGAATTTGCGGCCTGAAGGGCCTCGAGATCTACGGTTATCTTCGAACGTTCGCTTGTGTGCGCGTTTCTCGGTCTAGCGATTTTGTATGCCGAATCTAGGACAGGAGCAGTATATGAGACTGATTTTCGAACAAGAGGATTGGGATGGGATTCGGCGCGTTTGAAGAACGATTCTGAGAGTGTTTTTAGATACTGTTGTACTGTAGGCAGTTCAAGATCTCTGTGCAGGTCCGCGTTGCGCACGTACCAAGGTGCGTTTGTGGCCCTGCGGCAGAAGAGGTTTTGAACTACCTGCAGTTTGTGCAGGACGGAGGGTTTGGCGTGAGCAAAGACTGGCGAAGCATATGACATGACTGGTCTAACGCAGACCTTATAAAGCGTACGTTTGTTTCTGAAGGACATTTTACTTTTTTTACCTAACATACTGTAAAGCCGGCCTAGGTAAAAACGTGCGAGTTTCGTTACTCTATCGACGTGAGGATTGAATGAAAGCGTCTGGTCTAATATGACGCCTAAATATTTGGTACTGCGCTTCCAGGGGATGGGAGTGCCTTGCATTCTCAATTGGAGATTGTCGGGGATACGACTGCGTCTGTAGTCGAAGTAAACCGCAGAGCTCTTCTCTGGGTTCACATCGATACGCCATTTTTTAAACCAAGCACCGAGGGTGTTAATAGCCTTTTGAAGTCTGGTGACGAGACCCGAGGCTCTGCGGCCTTTGGTGTAAAGGGCAGTGTCGTCGGCAAAGAGAGCGAGTTCGACGACTTTAGCTGGAATGGGAATGTCGTTAGTGTATACGGTATACAAAAGAGGGGCGAGGACTGAGCCTTGAGGGACTCCAGCCTTTATGGGACGAGGCGCGGAGAGCGTGCCTTCATGTTTGAAACGAAACGTGCGGTCTTTGAGAAACGACGCGATTATCCTAACTAGGCGAGCCGGTAAGCCTATTTTATAGAGTTTATAAACGAGACCGCTGTGCCAGACTTTGTCGAAAGCCTTGGCTACGTCAAAGAAAACTGCGATCGTTTTCTTTCGTTTCGGATAGAAGCCGTCGAGTATGTACTCGACGATTCGATGGACTTGCTGAGGGCAGGAGTGCTTAGCGCGAAAGCCGAACTGGTGGGGAATTATGAGAGGATCGCCGTCCGTTGGAAACAGATTGTTCCGCATTCGAGAGAGTATGACTCTCTCGAGAAGTTTAGACATTGCCTTGAGGAGGCTGATGGGTCTGTGATTAGCCGGGACATTAAGAGGTTTACCCGGCTTGGGTATGCCTATGACTGTCGCTTCTTTCCAAGCTTTTGGAAAGTAGCTAAGGTCGAAGCAGGCATTGAAAATGATAGCTAACAAGGTAAGCACCTGTTGAGGCAGGTGCTTAAGTGCGTGGTTGGAAATACCATCCGCACCCGGAGCCTTTCTGGACTTTTGACTTTTGATGTGAAGCGAGATTTCATCATTAGAGACTGTGACGGGGTCGGCGGTGATGGGGAGAGAGTTTCTACGGAGGACTTCGGCCTCCACCGCTTTGATGTGATTGGGATTCGCGGGTTGCGTGCTGGGCGAGCATTGAGACGCAACGCTGTCAGCGAAGCATTCGGCTTTCTCTTCGTCTTCGAAGGCGATAGAGCCATCGGGACGAGTGAGAGGAGGGACGTGAGAGGCGGCGTCTACGCGTAAGGCTCGGGCCATTCGATAATACGCTTGGTGGGACGGGGAGATCGTTCATCTGGGCGTCTCGGAGTTCCGCGAGGCGAGATCTAACTTTGCGTTGTAGCTGATTCGCAGCTGTTCTATAGGCGGGCGTGGGATATATCTTGGCTCTCCGGAGAGCCGCGTTCTTAGCTTTAATAAGATTGCTAATGGCTAAGGGAAGCGTGGGTTTGCCTTTCTTAGCAACCTTTTCGTTTACACTGATGGCTGAGTTGATAGCATCAGTGAGAGAATTTACTAACGAGTCTATTTTATCCGGGCTATCTAATTGATCGGGCGAGATCGCGAGCGGAGAGTTTGGGGCCTCTAAGGCAGAAACTATCGTATTTTTAAACCCTTTCCAGTCGGTAAAGGTCTTAGGAGAAGTGACGTTAACGTTAGGCGGTCCTAGCACGAGGGAGACGGGTCGGTGGTCAGAACCTAGGTCATCGAGCGGTTCGATAGACCTGAGGTCGAGGTTGATATGCTTGACGATTGCAAAGTCGAGGATGTCAGGAGAGTGGTTCGGGTTGTCGGGATAGTGAGTGGGAGTGATAGGGGAGACGACGTCTAAGTCGAGTAAGTTGGTGATGTCGAGGAGAGCTATACCGCTTTGGTTGATTGATAGGCATGTCCAGTCAGTATGTTTGGAGTTAAAGTCTCCGAACATAATGACTGAACGGCCGAGGGCGAGAATGGTCTCAAAGTCGCTGCGGATAGGTTTGGTGCCACAAGGTATGTAGACTGAAGCTATGATGATGGTCGGATGACCAGTCATAGCCAATCTACACACGGTGGCTTCCATGTTAAGGAGAGGAGGGGTAGGGAGAGGACAGCAATGGAATCCTCTTTTGTAGTAGATAGCAGTGCCGCCGAAACCGTCGCAAGGGCCTATCGTTACGTGTAAACGCGTACTTAGGAATCGCGAATCCCCTGGTGCGATTAGGAGTGAGCCATGTCTCCTGGAGAAGAAAAAGATCTGGGTCGTTGTTCTGAAGGAACAGTTTAATCTCGGGAAGGTTAGATCTAAGGCTACGAGCGTTAAAAGATACTAGGGATAAGCCCTTAGGTTAAATACGACTGGACGCGAGATTCGCGGGTCTAGACATTAAAATTTATTTATTTAGAATTTACAAAAATAAAAGAATTTACAACGAACTTAGGAGCGAGTGATGCTCGGCTAACGCGAATAAACGCTCTTGAGGAGAGCGGGCGGCTCGCAGTTTGCGTGCGAGTACGGAAATTTCGTTAATGTCGACGTTTTGGATGACGTCGAACACGGTCTTCATGTCCTCAGCCAACGACGACTGAGGGGAAGATGACAACGCGGGACGCGGCCCTACGGGAGCTACGGGAGCTGGGATGGGTCGGGAAGGTGCAGGCGGGACGGCCGGACGCTGCCTCCAAGACAGAGCCGGAGTAGGCGTCGGCTGAACGGGCTTTGCTTCCGGGGGACCCCGGTTGCGCAGCTGCGGGAAGTTAGCAGGAGTGAGTGGCGGCGCCGGTTTAGGCGCGACCCTCTTGGTGGTGGAGCGCGGAGCGCGCGGGCAACCCCTGTAGTTAGCTGTGTGGCCGGACTGGCCGCACAGCACACAGGCAGGGGGGGAAGTGGATTCGGGAGTGCGAGTGCACTCCTTAGTGAAGTGAGGATCCAGGCACTTTACGCACCTGGGGGGAGCTGAACAGTTAGCCGCTGCGTGGCCATATAGCTGGCAGCGGTGGCACTGCCCAGGGTGACCGCGGGGGTTGGGACGCTCGACGGAGATGTTCGAGAGTCCGCAGATTGTGCGAGCCTCTTTGAAAATCTCCTTCGAGTTGGGAGTATTGGACAGGATTACTAGCGCTAACGGAAAACGCCTACCGCGGTTGGAGTGCATCTTGTGCACTGCTGTGACCGGGAAACCCTGAGACTTAAGGTCCTCGAGAATGTCTTCGTTGCTGAGTTCGAACGGGACGCCCCGTAGTACTGCGCGGATCTTACGCTCCTCCGGGAGGGCGTAGGTGTGATACGCGATTTGGTTTAATCCGAGTAACCTGGTAAACGCGCGGAAGTCGTCGACGGTCGCTACTTGGATTTTGATTGTATCGCCAGCGTTGGCGGCTTTTAAGTAATTAATTTTGTGCTCTTTGCACAAGTTAGAAACCGCGGTCCAGCGCGTTTTTTCACGCAGGAAGACGGGCGGAGGGAGCTGAGGTTTCGGCGGGACGGGAGCGCAGCGCGTCGCTGGCTTCGAAGGGACCGACGGAGACGCGGTTACTTCGAGCGATTTTAACGGCGCGGGGGCTGGTGTTGAAGACACCGGGGTTGGCTCTGGTGTTGAAGACGCCGCGGCTTTTTTCGAACGCTTCTTAGAGCGTTTGGCAACTAACTGGAACGCGGGCTCAGGAGAACCGGTTAGGGTGGCGGCGACCGACGAAGCTTCGGACGCGGCGGAGTCTGAATCGCTCCCGGGAGCGGTACGCTTCCTGCGAGATGAGCGCGAGGATGAGACCGACGCGCAGTCCATATCGGATGGAACGGGAGACGCGGGAGAGCTATAGACCTGAGGGGTCTGGACATTAGAGGCCTGAGGGGCCGGGGACGCAATAGATGCCTGTAAGGCCTGCGTTAGTGCGTCAGCGGGTATGCTTACGCCGGACGCAGCGAGCGCCTGGGCGAACGACTTAAGAATATTAACAAGGTCCATTGGAGGACTTGGAATTACAATATGTAATATATAAATATATAATGTATGCCTATAATACATAACAAATGCCTAGGATTCCTAAATAAAAAACCTAGCGAACCCTAGCGGCAAACCTCCCTACCAGCGGTAGGTTTGCTGGGGAGAATAACTTAAAACTAACCGTAGTACGCCAAAGGCCGCTACCTAGAAACCTAAAAAAAAAGGGTACGCAGGTAAAGAGTTGACCGCGTTAGGGTCAACCTTTACCGACAGAAAGGACAAATACACACGAAAACACACAGATATGATAGAAATAAATATGAAAATAGGAGAAAATAAATAAAATAGAGAAGAGAAATAAATAAAAATAAAAAGGACTGGTTCAGTACAAATTCGTTGTCACCGTTAAGTATCCTTTGCACTGAAACCAGACTACTTACGCTGGGCACAACAATGCACTCAGCACAAGCACAACACTACTTAGCACAGCACTTTGAAGACTAAGGGGCTTAATCGCAAAGAAAAATCGCACTTCGAAAGCACTCAGGCGGAGTAGAACGACCTTGAAAACCGTAGCACGGAATCAACACGCTAGACTGTGACGTCAGTAGACTGAGCGCCATGGAATGGCGGGAAGGGACCGATCAACGGAGAACTGGGTCTTGCACGTCCGCACCGCGTGGCGATCGGAGCGAGAATGTGTATGCCTCCTCAAACCAAAATCTTAATAATTTGAAGAGACGCGCGCGAGGCCGCCAACGTCGTCGGCTTTATTGGAGTTGAGAGTTTTTTATACTTTTTTTACAAATTACCTCTTCAGTAAGTTCTTGGACACAGACAAAGTTTTTCTCTTTCATGTTTGAAATAACAAATTTTTTTTGTCTATTTTGTGTTTTATTGAGTTGTGTAGAATACTTAGTAAAATAGGCATTTCAAAAATTTACGAGTACCAATTCAATAAACAACACGCACAATTATACAATTAATCTTAATAGCAATTAATTTCATGTTGTTAATTCCGACTTCCTTTTCACATCGATGTTGCAAATAAAAAATTGTATGTATTTTTAATTTATTTTGTAAACAGTCAACATGTTACTCAATATAGTTATGCTACAATTTAATTAACCGTCGCAATTGTTGCAGTTTCTATGAAGATATATGGCACTTGTTTGCTCATTTTCATGCAAATCTCTCTAAAGTTCCATATTGTATTTACAAACTGGCTGCTAGCGAGGGCACAAACATGGTTTAATATTGATATTATCTTTTCAGTAGATTGCGCTTGTTCATTTAATACAAGAAATTAGATTCAAAGATTCAAAAAAAAATATTCCACACAAACGAATCCTATGAAGTAAGCATACAGTTTGTATATAATCAAGACGAATCGTATAATTTGTAAACTAATCGATATTTCTAGGTAGTTTTAAATACTTAAGTATATTTTAAATAAAACAACTTATAAAATAAATAAATAGGTATTTGTTAACACAATTCACACAATTTGTACCTTATATAAGAAATTTCTCTGACTAACTGAAAAACCTCTCGTGTGCTTAAGTAAACATCATGGTGCGTTATCCAGCTGGATATTGTTTTTAAACTCATTTTCTCATCAGAGTTGTAAATTTTTTTAAGAATAAAACATTATACATTTGCTTGGAGGTGGCTTAACAAGGACGGCATATTTACTCTATCGCATATAGTGAACTATTAGGTAGTAGTATAAAAAATCTATTGTCATTGTTTTCCAAAAAACAGTTATAGACCCAAATGTTATTAAACTGTAGATCTATTAATTCTTCCCAACTTCGTCGCAGAAACCATTACCGGCGGGAAATTACTATTTGATCATCAAAGACACATCGATCTAACCCTGGTCACAGAGCACTAAACAGTAACATTGTTATAGTTATAATTCAACTGTTTGTATACTAACTTTTGAATTTTATTTTGAATACAGCCTACAGTGCCTTACTCAATAAAAATTATTGCACGTACGTCACAACAAAAGCAACAAAAAGGTCTAATCGTTTCTTTTGTTGACAAATTACTGAGGGGGGGTTGTCTTTGAACTGTAGCATATTGTTCGTGATTATTAAATGTCATTACATTCTTTATCCTATACTTTACTCTCGGGCAAAGTAGGTATATATGAAACATTCAATCTAGACCAGGATAGGATTCCGGTAATAAGAGAAAGAAACTCATTTTTGACATACCGATATATAACTTTTAAGTATATTATTTATATAGAGCAATATTGAATTTTTTTAAAGTTTGAGATGATTTAATTTTAAACATTTCTTATTACTTAGAAGGTCTGATCCGGGAGCTGTATTAAGTCTATTTCTTCCTGATATTTCTATCCTCTCGATAGTTAAACATGAGCAAGAATATAAAACAAGTCAGTTAATGTTGGTAGTGATTTAGTCTTGATAACTATAAGGGTTATTATTGAGTTTCATCAGCCAAATGAAAAACAGGTTACCAGGATAATTATTTTACGTAAAAATTGTAAAGTTTAAGAAAAAAAAACCAGATCAATTAATATAAGTGGCCCATTTAAAAATTGTTACGTAAGATTAATGTAATAAAAATTGTTACATACTGCGTAAAAACACGTGGTATGCAGTCAAAATTAACGCCAAATTAAATTAATTAAATACTCTGTTCTTATCGAGGCTGTATCCATGTAAGTGGTTTCACGAGTGCTTATATCTAACCTGTAGATCACACTTAATTTGTAATTCTTGTAAATTTACTAAACATAATTTATGTACTTAAATGTTCTTGATACCGACCCACAGAACAAGGAAAATCTAACTATAAAAATAATAATGCTGTTTTTTATAACTTATTCTACGCTAAATTAAGGTAAATTTCTCTTATTTTACATGTATATTAATTCATGCTGTATAGCTTTATTTTAGAAAAATGTGTGAACGAAACAAAGCTGATGATTTTTCCAGGAATTTAACTTAAAACATGTTTTTATCCAGATTTCTCAACTAAATTTATAATATACTAATATATTGATAACAATTACAAAACAATTTACCAAATGTATGATGATTAATTCTTATATAGAGAACTAGACGTGTCATCTTAAATTTTTTTAACAAATTTAATGTCGAAGTTACTGAATGTTTCTATTGAAAGGTAACCCAAATACTCGTTTGGGCTCCTTTTCAGTGAAAACGTTTTTATGACATTGATTGTGTATCTCATTTTTATACGTAGTCAATTGTTTTTGTCATAAAATTCAAACGCATCTTACGCTACATCAACCAAAATTCAAATTGTAACGAACGGCTGTGGCCGGTGCACCGATTTTAATAGATACAATTTTTGCCGCAAATTTATATCGGGAAATATAAAAAAAATATATGAATTTAGTCGTTGGACCCATGGGTCTAACGTCAATTCATGAATTGGAAGATCAATGATATAAAGTTTTATTTTGTTTCAGGTACTTATTACTAAGATATGAGAGAACGGTACGCCTTTCATAGTGCAGCAGTCAACCTTGGCTTTGGTGCTCGGTGGGTCGCACATTTGATACCCGGCTAACAATGGTAATAATAATTACTTAGTAATAACGATATGGAGCATATTGTTTCAGTAAGCACCCAAATAAGTACGTTTATTTCAGTCCGTACATCTAGGAACATCAACCTAATTGTTAAATATAAATATAAGCACTTATCTAAACCAGCCTGGGCAGCCATTTTATAGTGATTTAAAACGTCGATCGAAAAATATTTCAACGTTGAAAAGACTTTTACTGTGAATTGTCCTGAATGAAAGCATGTCAAATTTGTTGGTAACTGTAAAACGTTTCGTATCTGAAGATATCAAGCATAATTTTTCTTGTATTTCGTGAATAAATGGCTAAGTTATAGAAATAGGTTTCGTGAATTGTGTGGGTTGTCAATTGAAATAATGTAAAAGCTTGTTCTTCTTTCGATGGAATTTTGTGTTGGTAAAGTTATTATTATTAAACAGATATTTTTATTCCCACTGCGCTGCCTACTAACCGGTTTGAAAGTCTTTGTTCTCGTGTTAAAACAAACTATGTATGAGGGATAGAAAATTTTAATATAATCAAATTAATTAAGAAAGTTTTATTTTTTATACATGTTCAAAACTTTGGAAAAGAAATAATGAAAATACACTGAGATTATATTGATTATTTACGTCCCCAAACTAAAACACATCTGAGCTTATAATGTTCCCTTAAAGCTGAGCAGCTTGACGAATCGGCATGAAGTGTTATTTGGTGTTACACATAGGAATCACCCGTTACATTACAGCAAAAGTTTGATGAAAATATTAGACTTAGTTACTTAGTAAGTTACTAGTAAGCAACGCTAAAACGCTATGATTGAATTATATTAATAACCTCTCAGAAGGCCTTAAAAAATTCGGATACTTATTTTTGTATATTTAATGTTACCTTCAAATAATAATAAATCCCCAGACAAACCACCATACCATACAGTGTACTGGAGTGGAGTAAACCCACAATAAACATTTCTGTTTAACGAATGTGCAAGTGTCTGGGAAGTTTAGAACATTTGCACGCCTTTGCTCAACTATAGTTGAGGTAGTGTGTTTACTGAAAAATGCCACTGCATGATTTTTACCATCATTCTGTTGCAGAAGAATAGCACCATAGCCAATTGTACTGGCGTCGGTATGTCAAGCTACTCGCGTCAAAAAAACACGTATTGGTTCACTGGTCAAACTGATATACTCTTTTGTCGAATTTCTTCATGACAAGGCTTGCGGTCGAGAGTATTTATTGCCAAACTAGTGAGAACATAAAGTGAAGCCATAATAAAAAAAAATTTGGGGAAATATTGACTTAAATACGTTGCTAATCCAATGAATCAGCAAAACTGTTACTGTGGGGGGTAGAGGTAAAGCAACCGAAGCTTCCACTCTTCTTCAATAACTTCAAGTGCTTAATACTCAACATTGCTTTTCATAAAGAAGCACTTTTTAGTTTGTAAAATCCGACTCTGAAACACGTACCACTGTGTAGCGTAGTTTCAATAAAACACAAAATTCTCTTCTGTGTTTATTTTTCGGTAAAATTAAAAATATACAAAAATGCCTGTAAATACAAACAGAAAAATATAAACAAAATTGAAATAAAAAATAGTCACACAAAATAGAACAGAAATATTAATAC
This sequence comes from Marasmarcha lunaedactyla, assembly GCA_923062675.1. Classification (NCBI taxonomy): domain Eukaryota; kingdom Metazoa; phylum Arthropoda; class Insecta; order Lepidoptera; family Pterophoridae; genus Marasmarcha; species Marasmarcha lunaedactyla. The sequence goes on from OV281350.1 coordinate 26,915,532, forward strand.
CATTAAATTTGATCTGAAAAGAAAAAATAACAATAAAATAAATTTTAATGAATGAGAATCCTTACCAAAAATTTTGGCTACGCACACTCGTGAACGTAAAAATAAACTTTGATTTTAGATAATAAAATATCTTAACTATATAATTTTGAATGATAAACTCGGAAAAAATAATAAATAAATAGATTCAAGTTGCTTTGATGAATAATTTTTCGTGACTGACTTGTCAAATCAAAACATTGCCGTTCTCCGACACTACGTAATTCCTAGTTTAAAATTACGTCTTTCACCTACTGATTTACATACTGTAAATTCCCTCTTGGAATCATGCAAATTTACAGAAAGCATTCTCCAAGTTTCTAATAATACATCTTACTACTCTTCATCATCACCACCAGATCATTATCATTCTTTTCCTATTCCTTCTACATCAAATTCTAATAACAAATCGTATAATAATACTCTACTTTCACATAATCAACCATATATTCCTGAATTTCCTTTTAAAGCTTGTACATATAATTCCATAGCAGCTGTAGCTAATCCATTACCTAATACGTCCCTGTTCGGGCGCCAGTATGTAGCGTAGTTTCAATAAAACACAAAATTCTCTTCTGTGTTTATTTTTCGGTAAAATTAAAAATATACAAAAATGCCTGTAAATACAAACAGAAAAATATAAACAAAATTGAAATAAAAAATAGTCACACAAAATAGAACAGAAATATTAATACAATTAAATTTGATCTGAAAAGAAAAAATAACAATAAAATAAATTTTAATGAATGAGAATCCTTACCAAAAATTTTGGCTACGCACACTCGTGAACGTAAAAATAAACTTTGATTTTAGATAATAAAATATCTTAACTATATAATTTTGAATGATAAACTCGGAAAAAATAATAAATAAATAGATTCAAGTTGCTTTGATGAATAATTTTTCGTGACTGACTTGTCAAATCAAAACATTGCCGTTCTCCGACACTACGTAATTCCTAGTTTAAAATTACGTCGGGAACAACAAAAAAATAAAATTTACTGACAAAAAGAGGTCGAAATAGACAACCGTCACAACTGTACGAACTCTTTCCTAGGATTCAGCAATGTCAGCTGTGCCTACCACCAGTATATCATCCATTCTTTACCGGTTATTAAAATCCATCAATGATTAAGTGAAACACTTCACAAACAAAAATTCGTTCTGTGAACAGCAAAACAGGTCAATCCAAACTACTAAATTAACAATCGGGGAGGCCCGCGTGAGATGCGGCTTCTAAATCGCGTTAGTTCTAGCGCACGGGATCGCGAGCAGAGCGACCAGCGCCACACGTAGCCGTTTGGTACGCAGAGACCTACACATTGCAGGACTCCCGAGTTGTGCACGTTGCCACGCATTACCACATATGCACATATGTGGCAGTAGCTAGTTCTCTTTTGTTTTCCTTTCTGTCATGTCCGCCCAGGCCACTACAAACAATGCCGGGTACATAAAATGAATAGTTATGTTAAATAATGTTAGTTTTTATTACAAGCTGAAGCATTCTGAGATTACTCCCTTGACTTACTCCCTACAAGGTAGTAGTGATTGGATTGGTCACCTGTATACTGTTCGTACTTAGCTTCTTCCTCTCTCTAAAATAGCATGCAAAGAAGTTCAGCAGAGTACAATCCCCTGCTGCTAGCTTGGTAAGAAGGCCACCGATGAAATTTAGAAAATTACTGGTGGTGCTTTTGGTAGGTTGAAAACCATGTTGGCAGTCAGTGAACTGGGGTGCCACCTGAAGATACTACTTTGTTATATGGCCGAATAGAAAACCTTCACTAGAGCCACTGGTCTAAAATTCCTGCATTTTCATGGCTTTTTGCAACGGGACACACTTTGGTATCTTTCCAGCAGTCCCGTCTCATGCAGAATGAGACACAAGGAAACGCTGAAGCCCAGTCCACTTTTAGGCAAGGAGATTGATTTCCCAAACACTGGGAATCCTTAAGGTTAAATCTCATTGTAAGGTTAAATTAGAGAAAGGTCAAAAGAAGACATAAGAAACCCTGTAACAAAATATACAAAATTATTTTGTGTTGTCTCATCTCATTACGACAAATAAATATATCGACCAGAATGCGAAAAGAAATAAAACTCACCATCAATGTGGGATTCTTAACATTAATGCGCATGTGTCAGATTAAACAACATTTTTCATGATTTTGAAATGTAGAACAAAAACAACATAAGTATCTAAGTCTTTAAAGAGAGAGAAAGAAACGATTTTAGGGAACTAAACCACACGTTCCCTCCGATAGAAAAGGGTGAACAGGCCGTGGCTCACGGCCCAAGGCCCAACAATCGTTGTCGGAATTATACCATATATAAAGTTGATATTGCGTTGTAGATCACGCGTTGTGTTTGGTCGGTTTGAGTAGCGCGTCACCGCTACATCACTTCCATCCAAGACCGAAGGTCGTAAGTAGCGGCCATCTTCGGTTTTTGCGTAAGATGAAGCTTGCCAGTGTCTCAGCTGATAGTTCCAGTGTGTCGATATCAGGTACCGCGTAGTAATCCACGGTGAGTCTTGACTAAGGCGGTGAATGTTTGATGATCCTCGGTGTGGGTTCGTGACCCGTGAGTACGGAACAAATTGCTCCAGTGCGTCGGAGGCTGCCCCAGGATGCCGAAATGCAGACTTCCCCAGTGTGTCGGGGCGGTGCAGTGTCAGTGCTTAGTGGCTGGCGGCTGCGTCGGCCAGGAAAGAAGTGCTCTGCTTTTTTGCCGTGTTGTCCCTCTGAAAGCTGGCTCTGGTGTGGAGAGTGATGATAACGATAATGATGATGAAGGCTCCTTATGTGCTCTGCTTGGGGTCACCAATTTACAAATGAAATTGTGATGACCATGCCGCGACCTACGGCCCAACAATCGTTTTTTTTTTTTTTTTTTTTGTTCCCCTCCGCGGGAAGGGCAGAAGGATAAAAATGCTCTGACGCATACTCCGGCGCGATTCCGAAGTTATGTGGGACTCGTCCCGACGCCTACCAGAACCATACCCACTAAAAACCCCCTGTCGGCTCGTGCATTTTTGCCACTCAGCCTTCATCGGAGCGACGGCCAATTGGAGAAAGAGGCCGCGCTAGCGGGGCCCTTAAGGGGTCACCCGCTGGGATTTACATAGCACTGAAGGTGCTCAAAAATTAAAAGTAAAATAAAACATTAAAAATGAAAAGTAAATAATGAAAACATTAAAAATTGAAAAATTAAATTTGCATTAATTAGAATTAGAATTTACGTTAGAATTAGAATTTGCGGCCTGAAGGGCCTCGAGATCTACGGTTATCTTCGAAGGTTCGCTTGTGTGCACGTTTCTCGGTCTAGCGATTTTGTATGCCGAATCTAGGACAGGAGCAGTATATGAGACTGATTTTCGAACAAGAGGATTGGGATGGGATTCGGCGCGTTTGAAGAACGATTCTGAGAGTGTTTTTAGATACTGTTGAACTGTAGGCAGTTCAAGATCTCTGTGCAGGTCCGCGTTGCGCACGTACCAAGGTGCGTTTGTGGCCCTGCGGCAGAAGAGGTTTTGAACTACCTGCAGTTTGTGCAGGACGGAGGGTTTGGCGTGAGCAAAGACTGGCGAAGCATATGACATGACTGGTCTAACGCAGACCTTATAAAGCGTTCGTTTATTTCTGAAGGACATTTTACTTTTTCTACCTAACATACTGTAAAGCCGGCCTAGGTAAAAACGTGCGAGTTTCGTTACTCTATCGACGTGAGGATTGAATGAAAGCGTCTGGTCTAATATGACGCCTAAATATTTGGTACTGCGCTTCCAGGGGATGGGAGTGCCTTGCATTCTCAATTGGAGATTGTCGGGGATACGACTGCGTCTGTAGTCGAAGTAAACCGCAGAGCTCTTCTCTGGGTTCACATCGATACGCCATTTTTTGAACCAAGCACCGAGGGTGTTAATAGCCTTTTGAAGTCTGGTGACGAGACCCGAGGCTCTGCGGCCTTTGGTGTAAAGGGCAGTGTCGTCGGCAAAGAGAGCGAGTTCGACGACTTTAGCTGGGATGGGAATGTCGTTAGTGTATACGGTATACAAAAGAGGGGCGAGGACTGAGCCTTGAGGGACTCCAGCCTTTATGGGACGAGGCGCGGAGAGCGTGCCTTCATGTTTGAAACGAAACGTGCGGTCTTTGAGAAACGACGCGATTATCCTAACTAGGCGAGCCGGTAAGCCTATTTTATAGAGTTTATAAACGAGACCGCTGTGCCAGACTTTGTCGAAAGCCTTGGCTACGTCAAAGAAAACTGCGATCGTTTTCTTTCGTTTCGGATAGAAGCCGTCGAGTATGTACTCGACGATTCGATGGACTTGCTGAGGGCAGGAGTGCTTAGCGCGAAAGCCGAACTGGTGGGGAGTTATGAGAGGATCGCCGTCCGTTGGAAACAGATGGTTCCGCATTCGAGAGAGTATGACTCTCTCGAGAAGTTTAGACATTGCCTTGAGGAGGCTGATGGGTCTGTGATTAGCCGGGACATTAAGAGGTTTACCCGGCTTGGGTATGCCTATGACTGTCGCTTCTTTCCAAGCTTTTGGAAAGTAGCTAAGGTCGAAGCAGGCATTGAAAATGATAGCTAACAAGGTAAGCACCTGTTGAGGCAGGTGCTTAAGTGCGTGGTTGGAAATACCATCCGCACCCGGAGCCTTTCTGGACTTTTCACTTTTGATGTGAAGCGAGATTTCATCATTAGAGACTGTGATGGGGTCGTCGGTGATGGGGAGAGAGTTTCTACGGAGGACTTCGGCCTCCACCGCTTTGATGTGATTGGGATTCGCGGGTTGCGTGCTGGGCGAGCATTGAGACGCAACGCTGTCAGCGAAGCATTCGGCTTTCTCTTCGTCTTCGAAGGCGATAGAGCCATCGGGACGAGTGAGAGGAGGGACGTGAGAGGCGGCGTCTACGCGTAGGGCTCGGGCCATTCGATAATACGCTTGGTGGGACGGGGAGATATTCGCCATGAGATCGTTCATCTGGGCGTCTCGGAGTTCCGCGAGGCGAGATCTAACTTTACGTTGCAGCTGATTCGCAGCTGTTCTATAGGCGGGCGTGGGATATTTCTTGGCTCTCCGGAGAGCCGCGTTCTTAGCTTTAATAAGATTGCTAATGGTTAAGGGAAGCGTGGGTTTGCCTTTCTTAGCAACCTTTTCGTTTACACTGATGGCTGAGTTGATAGCATCAGTGAGAGAATTTACTAACGAGTCTATTTTATCCGGGCTATCTAATTGATCGGGCGAGATCGCGAGCGGAGAGTTTGGGGCCTCTAAGGCAGAAACTATCGTGTTTTTAAACCCTTTCCAGTCGGTAAAGGTCTTAGGAGAAGTGACGTTAACGTTAGGCGGTCCTAGCACGAGGGAGACGGGGCGGTGGTCAGAACCTAGGTCATCGAGCGGTTCGATAGACCTGAGGTCGAGGTTGATATGCTTGACGATTGCAAAGTCGAGGATGTCCGGAGAGTGGTTCGGATTGTCGGGATAGTGAGTGGGAGTGATAGGGGAGACGACGTCTAAGTCGAGTAAGGTGGTGATGGTGAGCTATACCGCTTTGGTTGGTTGATAGGCACGTCCAGTCAGTATGTTTGGAGTTAAAGTCTCCGAACATAATGACTGAACGGCCGAGGGCGAGAATGGTCTCAAAGTCGCTGCGGATAGGTTTGGTGCCACAAGGTATGTAGACTGAGGCTATGATGATGGTCGGATGACCAGTCATAGCCAATCTACACACGGTGGCTTCCATGTTAAGGAGAGGAGGGGTAGGGAGAGGACAGCAATGGAATCCTCTTTTGTAGTAGATAGCAGTGCCGCCGAAACCGTCGCAGTTAGGCCTATCGTTACGTGTAAACGCGTACTTGGGAATCGCGAATCCCCTGGAGCGATTAGGTGTGAGCCATGTCTCCTGGAGAAGAAAAAGATCTGGGTCGTTGTTCTGAAGGAACAGTTTAATCTCGGGAAGGTTAGAGCTAAGGCTACGAGCGTTAAAAGATACTAGGGATAAGCCCTTAGGTTTAATACGACTGGACGCGAGATTCGCGGGTCTAGACATTAAAATTTATTTATTTAAAATAAAAAAATAAAAATTTACAACGAACTTAGGAGCGAGTGAGGCTCTGCTAACGCGAATAGCCGCTCTTGAGGAGAGCGGGCGGCTCGCAGTTTGCGTGCGAGTACGGAGATTTCGTTAATGTCGACGTTTTGGATGACGTCGAACACGGTCTTCATGTCCTCAGCCAACGACGACTGAGGGGAAGATGACAACGCGGGACGCGGCCCTACGGGAGCTACGGGAGCTGGGATGGGTCGGGAAGGTGCAGGCGGGACGGCCGGACGCTGCCTCCAAGACAGAGCCGGAGTAGGCGTCGGCTGAACGGGCTTTGCTTCCGGGGGACCCCGGTTGCGCAGTGGCGGGAAGTTGGCAGGAGTGAGTGGCGGCGCCGGTTTAGGTGCGACCCTCTTGGTGGTGGAGCGCGGAGCGCGCGGGCAACCCCTGTAGTTAGCTGTGTGGCCGGACTGGCCGCAAACAATCGTTGTCGGAAAGTCATATATATTCTAATCGCTTAAGTAAAGTTGATATTGCGATGTAAAACACGCGTTGTGATTGGTCGGTTTGAGAAGCGCGTCACCGCTACAACGATGGTTTTAATAAATACATTGTTTCACCAGAATACTACCCAAATCGAAGGTGAATCAGGTAAACATTTTATATTCATTTCTTACATTTCTTTATAAAAAGAGCATGTTATTCGGCTCACTCTAGCACGGCTGCCGGCTTAGGAAAGAAAACCAGAACTCAAACGACAAACTATCGGACTGTCTTATATTAATCATTTACATTCACACGCGTTCAGTAGACAATTACCCTACAGAGTATCAAATTCGCTGGATTGTTTCAATATGGCTTAGGCCAGAACCAATATTTATTAATTTCAAAACATATATTTTTCTGTTATCAAACTGGGTGGTAATACGAAAAAATAAGAGTTACAAACTTTTATTTTATACATTCAATCAAATTGAAGAAATTACAATCATCATTTGCAAACAAAAAGAAACTCCTTACAAACATCGTGACGGAATGTTGAGTTATTTTATTTGCGTTGTCTAGTAAAATTTTATTTAACTATCATGGAACAACTCAAAACCTTACACATAATATCCCATTTTACAAAATCAGCCAGTGAAGCAACAGGCTACACAGCGGAACAAACTTCTACTTCACCCTTAAATTGACATTTACATTTCAATTTGGTTAAAAATGTTGTAGATCTTACTGTAAACGAAATAAAAACCAATTTCATTCAGCCGCTGCAATGCTTACTATCGACATCCCAAACAATGAATTTTAAACCTTACAGGGCTAGTCATACGAAACATTTTTCTATTAAATATCTACATGACAATTTATCCGAGCGGAGATTTACATGAATAACAACCATTTACACGTTAACATAAAACATACAAAAATATCCTTTATTTGATAAGCTAAGGAGATACAAACCTTATCGCTTCAGCTATGAGATTAACACAAGATATTGTTTTAATTAATTGAATATTTAACGTGTTAGACATTGATTGTGTTACGGAATTTGGTTGTGTTTAGATCATATATTATTTGATTCATTTGTTCATCTGGCCACTGGTCTTTTTTATCACAGCCATTCCTTGCAACAGTAGAACTATGAAATATTATCTTGAATCGTCTATAATGATAATAATAAGTCCCCAGATAAACACATCAACTGAATGGCAAAGTAAGAGCTTGTGTTGTGGATGACTCCACAGGGATTTGGGGGGGGAACCTAGAATAAACATACATATATAAATATAAACAACCATGACCCGAGAGCAAATATCTAGGTTCATTACACCATATATTAATGAACATTCAAAGTGTTTAATAACGAGTTAAATAATACGAAAAATTATTTGGAGCCTGTGAATTGATGTAAAATTAATTGCCTTAACTAATAATTTATTTTTCAATGTTTGCGAAAACTTTACCTTTTAACACTACTCAAATAAAGACACGGCAACAACGACGACGAAGAAACAAAAGTAACTGTTATCTTATGTCATAAGAAACCGTTCAACAGTGCTTCTTAACTCAGCTGAAATAAATCTTTCCTTATCCCTCGCAGTTTCCCTGCCGCCGCGTTCATGCAGCTCGCGATATCGACACGTTTCCGCGCTCCTAGCGCTGGCATCCGGTATCGCTCATGTTTCTTTGAATATGTGACAGTTTTTGCCATCGTATAACAAGGGACTAGTTATGACTGGAACTTCAGGTGGCTCGCTAAACTATCTATGCCGGCGTGTAACAAGGTTCTGTCATCAGATTTTCTAGATTGAGTTGAACCTGGTGGAAAACAAAAAAATACCATTAAAATTCATTTACAATTTCTTATTGACCTAATTGTGTGAAACTTATGTGAGAAACTTTTGTTTGAAAATCAGTGTTAAAATAATTTACTTTTAATAAATTTAGTGTTACTCTATTATGAACTGGAAGAATATTGCAATATTTAAATAGTTGAGAAAAAGGATTTTTGAGTTTTAGAGACACAGGTTTTTTATTATTCTAATTTGTAAATGCAACAAATATACTATCTAGGTATGATTTGGTGATGTATCCACCATATTTTATGTAAATGAAGTTACTGCCGACGTTATCGTGCACACAAAGAGTTTAAGTAGGTAGCTTTCATTTAAAAACATTCCCAGCTAGGATTAAATATGTACAAAGATTCTGTTAAATTATTTACCGAAATCAAAAGTTTGATGCATGAAAATTACTTTTTGTAAAAATATGCACCTTATAAAATGCTAAATGCAGCTGTATCTGCACTTCACGCATGGACACGTCGTCGTCCGTACGCGGGTGAAGTTCTGTGGAGTTGTTGTGGCAAATCACCCTACTCGTATCGTCATGTAATCTGTATTTATGTTTCTCAAATAATGTGTTTAATCAGTTTATCACCCGGCTGCGCGACGCAAAAAGTTTTAAGGTGTTATGTCTATGTATAATAATATGTTTGACCGTTTTTTGCAAACTAGAAACTTCGCAAGCATTGCTAAAGTAATCAAAATTCTGTATAGTCATATAATCAGGCACTGTAATGCGCAAGAAAAAAATGGTAGAGCAGATATCATTGAAGAGGTAATTGTAAGGGTTTATTGGGTTATCATTCAATAGGTTATTGAAAAGTTTCTTAGGTAAATGATATATATATTAAAGATAATGATGGTTTTATTGTGGAGGCTTGTTAATGGCTCTTATTGTGAAATTTGATAAGAACTGTACCATATTTTTAAATCTAAAGCTGCGACGAAGTCAAGTGCCATAGTAGCAGCTGCAATAGTTTACTAAAACGTAACTACAACCTAAAACGAACTAACATGCAATGGGTAGCAACCTACTGATTGAGATAGCTTTCTTCTCGCAGACAACAGATCAAAATTACTATTTTTTACAATTATTTATCTTTTTGGTTTGAACTTAAAGAGTTGTTTGGCAATCGTGCAAAACTTAAAACCTATTATTACCTGTGATTGATTACCTAATGATTGGAATTATCTCTTACTCCTAAGACCACTTTCACCATACGAAACAATTAAAAGACAATTTATTTTCCGCCGTCATCTAACAAATGTCAAACTGTAATAATCGGATATTAAATTTGACTGCTTGGCTACTGGTACGGCGTAATGGTGGCGTACAGTTTTGATTTTGGAATGTTTATATGATTTGGACAATGCCTATAATGCAATAATGTATAATTTCCGTTTTACTTATAGCCTAGGCCCATATTCCAGGATCGCATTTTGTACATTGTTCTAAGCTAAAAAAAGCTTGCAAAGACTGTATGCCTCAGAAAGATTTTTTGGTTCCTTTATATGTTGCGCCCTCTCCTTGGCTATCAATTAATTGGATAGTATATAAAAGGTAAAAATTCACTTTAATTTTTAATTGATTGAAATATTTTTCACAGTGGCAATTGTATGTCACGATTAAAATTACGTATAATATGTGTTCCGGCACTGAGGAACACAATATGGACAAATAAGATTCTCACTGCGTGAAATATGTGAGAAAATATCCTCAAAGCGGCTTCTTATTGAATCCAGTTTAGGCCAACTACCGCAATAAGAGCCTGGTAATTTCGATCGTTGCAATTTTATTTTACTAGCATATGTATAATCATCTCTTAAACAATAATCAAAGTGGTTTAAAACCTTTTATTCAATCTATTAACTGATATCTTAAGCAACGTGCATAAAAATATCCAGAATCATGTACTGCAAGCTTTGTTGAGCTTTAATCCAGCTCCCGGTCTATTACTTTATATAAACAGTAACTGACAAAGATGGATTTAAAACGATATCGCAATTTTTTTAATTTTTTTTTATTGAAAAAGGATAAGACGTTTGTCTTCTATCTCACCTGATGGAAAGTGACGATGAAGACGAAGGTGTTTCACGTCTATCCACGAGATACCTATTCACTCGACGCTTGATAGAACTAGGAGTAGGTATAGGTAGTTTTCTGGAAAAACAGCCGAAAAATTGAAAAGAGTGAAGGTTTTTTAAAATCATTCCTATGATGTTTGAATTGCTAATCACCTGTTAATTTCCTCCGTGGAACATACAATTATTAAACGACATTTTAACGTCGATATTATTTTTAACAAGGCCTCAGTGAATGCCTGATTAGGAAAAAATTGGTGAAATTGGGTCAAAGTCTCTTTTTTTGTTTACTCTATTTTATTAAATCAAATCAGCCTACGAGTAGCAAGCTACGCGAGTGCACGAGCACTGCAGTTACATTTGTTTTTGTTGTAAATGTTTAGTCGAAGGATTACCATTTTAGTTAATAATTTAAAACTTGATAGTGTCGTACATAACCATGACAAACCCTTAATTAACTACAAATGATTAGAATTTTCTTGATTATTTTGAATTAAAAAAAGGATTGTGGTCAAAATGTGTAATTGTAGTGTTCGTAAAGTATTTGTTTAGTAATATTAATAAAAAATGCATATACTGTGGCATTCATCAAAGCTAGCTTTATTAAAACACGTTGAAAAACATACAACAAAACAAAAAGCTGGAGCTTGAGACCGAGCTCACCAACGATGCAAGTCAAACGCAAGTCACAAATGATGGGCAAAAAGTCTTAAATTTAAGATTTATGTCATTCTTACTTTATAAAACCAAAACCATTTTTTAAAATAGTTAATTGAAAATAAAATGCAGTTATATATTTTCTTATATGGAATGACATTGAATATACACATAATTTATAATATTATTATAGACTACAATAGACTCTACTAAAAAGTAAAAACGCTTCCATTTTCAAAATAATCAAATTTTGATAATACTCCTCCGAGCTGTAGTTGCTGCTTACGTATAACACGAGGATTACACGAGTTCAGTTGTGTTGGTACAGGACGCTAACGATGTTTACTTGATCTCGTTTATGGAGATTAGAATCCAACTCTGTGCCGTTGTATCCTCGCTGATACAACGAATGAAAACCATCATTATCTACATTAATCAGTAATTAATATGTATGAGCTTTGAGGTATAAAAATGTATCTACGTTAATAGAGTGTCTTATCATCCAGACTAAAATTATAAATGCAAAATAGAGTTTGTTTGTTTCTTTGTTACGCTTTCACGCCTTAACTGCTTGACTAATCGTCACAAAACATTGCAAACACGTTTGCATGTACATATACGTATATTGACAAATTCAAAGAAACTATAAAGCAGAAGTTGCGTGCTAAAGCATATTATAATCCGATTATTTGGATGATAAAAGCCCTTGGGGTATATCCCCTTAATTAACAGGATTGTACTAGTATTTGTAACAAAACAAAACAATGTCTGTTTGTTTGTTAAGTTCTTCATCCCGATGAATATCTAAAGCGTCATTGTCACTAAAGTACGTCTTCTTATGGTAGCGTCGGGTGACGGGTCGCTCACTTCCCTCTAATATGGTTGAGGAGGCGATGGCTGGATACCGCGTTAACTCGTGAACGGGTGCCGTTTGAGGGTGTTCGTCGTTTGGATACTTGGGGGGCGGGAGACTTGCCGAGCTAACAGATGCAGATAAGAATAATTTTGTATAGACATAAAGAGACTCTGAGAAAAAAATATACCCGTGAAGTTTCTAGCCAGTTCTTCTTCACGAAGGTTTTTCCGAACTGGTGGTAGAGTAATGTTTTATTTGACGTCAATAAGAACAAGTAATTGTCAATGTTGAGATTGTTGTTTTCATATCATTTCATTTCATTATCATATCTTTAATTTTTGTTCGAGCGAAGCCGCAGGCATAGCATAGCAGGTAAAAAGCAGAAATAATATTAATTAAAAGTTATATTTTTTATCATGTTATTATTTTAAATCGGGTTTTCAGTGAGTAGTATACTTTATACAGAAGTGACACCAGCAACACCAAGGTATGATAGCTGAGGCTTTTGAGGAAGGTGTACGCTTTTTTAATGAGGGCTGAGTATCATAATTGTCCGAAAAAACCACTGAAGGAAGTTTGTTTCAGAGCTTCAGAGCACGCGGTAGGACGCGTAAAACGTACTGTAGTGGACCGCCGATCGCACAGATAGTGAGGGTATAAAAATCTGTGAAATACGCAGAAATATGCTAAATTGGGTCTTAATCGTAGGAAATCTCTCTGTCAACGACGAATCTCAACTGTACGTTGTATAAAGTCTAATGGCGAGAATAAGTATGAGCTGCCACAGCTAGGAGATGACAGTAACTCTCCGTATGTGGCCGAACCTTGTGCTTTATTATTATTATTATTATTATTATTATAGCTTTAGATGTTGGTTCGGAAGTATGATGTATGTTTAATTGAGTATGATCACTAAAGATTTCAAATACAATTTATTTTGAATCTTGTTTAAAAATTCCTGCGAGGTATTGTTTCGGCCAGTGAGACCTATGAAGAAGGGGAATGGTCATCAAAATTAACATGCAACCAGGTGACAGACAAACCCAACCTTCACGGTTGTTAAGGTGCCGATAGCAGGCATCCTACGTGACATAAGTGGATACTCAAGCATGTTGCAGATATAAGTGCTCCAATTTATATCAAGGGTAGCACAAATAGGTGGGGTCATTACGTGAGGATATCTGTGTCTCAGTAAGAAACAGCAGAACTACCTTTGCTGTCTCCAGAAGGTGGTGGATAAAATTTAAGTTGGAGTGTCATATTATTGCAGAAATCCTTTAGCATTAAAAGAGTGATAAAAGTTATCCTTGAGCGGGGTTTTCCCCACCATAGAATACGCAGGACGGCCCAAGTATGATGGCTCGGGAAGGGATTTTCCTGTATACGAGTGCTCGGGTATTATCTCTTTTAAATACCACATCCACATTTTTCGGGTGGAGATGATAGGCTAAATAGATAGAGAAAGATGAAAGGATACGAAAGGTCTGGGTAGGGCATTGGGCTGCGGTACTTTCACTCACCTGTCGAAATAAAGCCGTAAAAGCTTCACGCCAACTCTCTGTGAGAGAGTCAGTTCCCTGGTCGAGTCAGGCCAGAAGCTCTACTGCCGTTCCACTGAGATCGTGAAATTGAAAGATAGAAACGGGTTGTTTCTACGTCAAAGCGTCTGTTTGTGAAGTAAATAAACAAAAAAAGTCCGTTTTCTATCCGTTTTCTAATTCTTGAATAACAAATTCTGTTATTGAAAGGAGCGACTTCTGTTATTAAGTTCTTCCGTCAACTAAATTAAAAATTAAATTTACAGCACACCGACTCTGAAAGCTATTAGAAATGATTTTTTTAAAGGTTTGTTCCTCATTTTTTTTAATCGAAATTGAGAATGTAGTACCGATACCTGCGTCTCGCTCATATATTCATCAATTTTGGGATAATTAAGCTTCTAATTGAAAGGAGTTTTAAAAACGGTAATGTGAAGCATGGAACTTTTGATTGTATATTTTTGTAATTTAAGTTTTTGTGACTTGGCACATATGTTTCAAAAACTCAATTTTACCAGGATGTATAACTATGATTTAATCGACTATAAAGAAATACACTAATTAATTTCGTTACTTAATAAACTGAATCGGAGTCTTTCTTTTTGTCTCATAATAAGTTTGAATTTCTTGCTCTCTGTTCCCTTCGTTGTAACACCGGTTTCATTTGTAATTCAAGTGGCACTCTTGAATAACAGATTTAGTTTGGCTGTTCGACTTCCAGTCAACGCGCTGTATCGAGGCGTGTTGTTGTCGTGCAGGAGCAAATTGTATAAGAAATGAAGCCAGAGAAGTAGTCTGGGGTGGTTCAACTGTTTTTTTGTTCGTAACTTGTTTGGGTCGTTGTCTATTAATGTGATATTTTAGTTGAATATATTTCATTACTAAAGTAAGAATAAGTACGTAAAATTTCATAACGAAGTATAATTTAGATCGACGATCGATGTTCTTTCTGGGTTTTGGCTATTGTATTTCTAAGCCACTGGCTCTTTGGTTTGGAATAGATTAAATTGTTTATCCTCAAACCAGCACACAAAAGATATCCATGTTTATTCTACTAACCTTACCTTCTACTAACATTACAAATGTGAAAGACTGTATGTTTGGATGTTTATTGGAAAATAAGCCTATATGTTAAATTGTGTTATTACTTATAGGCGTGTAGAATAAATAAGCATTTATGTCAAATACAGGCTTTTTCATCCAAAAATGTTAATGGGATCAAGAGTTATGTTAATGCTGAATCAATAGACGTTGCGGAGAGAAAGTTGACAATAATTATTAATTAAATTTTTTATTACTCACTGTAAATATAATACGCATTGATCATATATGATTATTTTAATCCTACTTTTGTTAATTGTTAAATGATTTATTTTTTATTGTTTAATAATGATTAAACGTTGCGTCAGTGAATGTAGATTTACTTTTCTCTTGTTTATTCACGTCAATATTTGAATCCTTGCGAGGAATTTTAGTAAAAACGAAAACGTTTAAAACAGCCAAACGTACCAATGACTTAACAACTTAAGTACATCAAACTCACTGCTCTAACGGCAGAGTAAAGCATCGTGCGGAAACCAATCTTAGATATTATTTCGAAGATTTTTGTAAATTCTGACATTTTTTCTGTTCACTAAAATTAGGCTCTGGGCTTACAAAGCTAATGGTCTCGTTTTCCTGTGTTCACGTTACGATAACGAGAACTACGATTAAACAGTGAATTTAGATTTAGTTATTTTTTGTAGTTTTCACCTTAAGTTTGGTATGTGAATAAAAACACATTATTAATTTTTTGTTTTTTTTTTGCTATAATATCTGCGTTTTAACTGCCTACTTTGGAGTTTGTATACATGATTTCTTTTTTTACTATAATATTAAGAGGAATACGGTTTATTAGTGATAGTTCGATTTTTTTTTGTATTTTACCTTTTTTGCCTGTTTCGTTTCATATTTTCTAAGTACAGAACAAGGAAGGAATATAACTGAAGCCACTATAGAAATGAAAGGAGTTAATTTAAAACAGTTTGTCACGTCCATTCAAGAGACTGTAATCCCATGAAGTTGGCATTTACAACGACCATTGATAAGACCCAAGCAAACGCTGAAAGCAGAAGGAGTTCAGTCAGGCACATCATGTGTGTCATATGGCACCTTCATGTCGGTTGCTTCAGGATCGCACGCGCTACGATCCAAGTTGAAACATTCGGGAAATGCGTCCCAAACTCCTTCGGTTGCGGCGAGTGGCAGCGAAAAGACGGGTAGAACGCCGCCAACAGCATTCAGATCGCGTACTAGCAACAAATAATTTATGACGAACGTACAGTTACGTCTTTAGAAGTCTTTAAGATATTGAGGAACTTAAAATATTTGCGTCAGAAAAGAAACCTAATTTAATTATTCTAATATCTAATAAAGTTCAAAAATTAGAATACCAGCGTGTTTGTTATTTAAATGCCACCAGAATCCGAATTAAGTTATAGGTATTTTAGTAAGGGTGAAATCATACGCTGGAATAACATTCTTTAATAAGTTTTTTTATTGACCACATATTACGAACGTGCAATATTTTAAAAGCAAAGACAACGTTTACATCAGAAAAAAGAATTATAATTTTTATCACGCAGCGTTTTAGATGAGCTGCTGTACAATTCGCGACATCAAGTAGATTCAAGACGACGAGCTAGGCTTATTATAATGTAGTTATGGTTTTTAAGACAATTTAACCCCAGGATTTTAAGTCTAGATCTAACTATTATTATATAGGTACCTATAACTATAGGTATAATTATAATATGTGCATTTTGGTACATATCATCATCGTCTTCATTATCAATCTGCAAGCATCTCATCTAGAGGGACAAATACCTGCTAATTCACAATAGGCGAGAGCAAGTAAACTAAAAATAAAACAAAAAAAAACAATTGAAATTTTGAAGCCTTTTTTGGTTCATACCGGCCCATTGCATAGGAGTGTAACATCGTTGTGCTCACACTCACTATCTACCCGCTGAGACGGAACGCGAGCGCAGATATTATATGTAATAATAATGAAACATAACTCATGGACATCAGCCTCATCCAACTAAGATAAACTTTTAAATACAAATTTATAATACATAAGAAGTTATTCAGTAGCCGGGATACGTAATCGATCCGGTTGAATGCGAAACTTGGTTCAAAAAATCCATTATAATTATTTAACGAAATCCCACATTGTTTAATTGTATGACATGTCGACGATACAACAAGCGCTTTAAACCGCCAAAATACTAATTCATCTTGTTCAGGTTTAACTTAAAACATTACTTCACCCTCAATTCAATTTTGCTTTATGATACAAAATGGAAATAAATAATATGATAAATAATAAAACTGGGTTATATGATAATTATACTCGAAATAGGACACAATCAATCACAAAAATCACGAATAACTTTTAAAAATCTAAAAAATATTCTTGAGTTGTAAAATATTCATTCTATTAGTCATAAGGCAAGGTAGCCAGCATAGACTATCATCAAATCATCGCAACATCCACGCGAATGAATATATGTAACACGAATAATAATTGTTTCTTTCCAGAACTAAATGTTCTCTTCCCACAAAATGACCACCGCCGACAGATACATTTCAACAGTATTCCACAGTACTCTGCCCTGTTAAAGGTAAAAATAACAGCAGAGCACTTTCTTTTGTAGACTAAACTTTTTAAATAACCTCATAGCTTGTACGTGAAGGCCGATGATAAAAACACCCGTATCCTGCAACATTGTATTTCAAAAGCAGCTGTAATTTAAATGTATCCTTTTCCTGGAAGACGGCACTGTCTTTTTTGCGTGAAGTTTTATTTGCCTGCCGAGCACTTAGTTGCTAGTTCTTTTGACTAGCTAATGGCAGACCAAAATATCTTTCTAGAAAACTATATCTTACTGAAAGACCAGAAGTTTTTATATTAGCCAGGTTATAGCTTTATACATTTTAAATTTCAAAAAAAAATGTACCTGTTTTTTACAGTAAATCAACACTTATAACAGAAATTCAAAACATTTGCAAAGATTCCTGTCTCACAATGGTTTCACATTTTACGAACTATAACTATAAGGTTCGGGTCGACGGATACAGTTAGTAAATAATAAATGTTTATATATTTTTTATATAAAACACTATTATTGCAATAACTTAAAATCATAGATTTGATTTAATAAGTAGTTCTCGTCTCAATAAGTCAAAAAATTATAAATTATAATTTCAGGTATTATAAATATTCTGTGATTTGATACAAACTCACTTTGACTGTAATTTACACTGCACACTAGCTCTCGTTAGTGAAAGAAGGTGATTATCTCACCTTCCTTGCAGCTTTCTCACCCCAATCCCTTGTCATAATACCTTAATTAATGAAGAACCCACCCACTCCACCTCTTTTATTAGACAATATTCAAGCGGGAATATAAAATTTGAGGACAGTTGTGCTCTCCTTGTTGGATGACGGTGCGATGCAGTACATCTCTGTAATTAAACTACTTAGAATATTTCTTTTTAATATAGTAAATATGTACTATTTACAGTTATTATATTGACACTATTGTTTTTAGGGTTCCGTAGCCAAATGGCAAAAAATGGAACTCTTATAGATTCGTCATGTCTGTCTGTCTGTCCGTCCGTATGTCACAGCCACTTTTTTCCAAAATTTCAAGAATTATAGTGTTGAAACTTGGTAAGTAGATGTATCCTGTGAATCGCCTTAAGATTTTACACATAATAGAAAAAAAAACAATAAATTTTGGGGGTTCCCCATACTTAGACGGCAACTCAAATTTTTTTTTCCATTAAACCCATAGGTGTGGGATATTTATGAACAGGTCTTCAAAAATGATATTTAAGTTTCTCATATAATTTTTTTCTAAACTGAATAGTTTACGCAAGAGACACTTCCAAAGGGGTAAAATGTGGGACCCTATAACTTCTAAAATAAGAGAATAATAAAACTAAAAAAAATATATGATGTACATTACCATGTAAACTTCCATAGAAAATTGGTTTGAACGAGATCTATTAAGTACTTTTTTTTTATACGTCATAACACACACTCCCCGCCAGCCCAGCCGCCGCCCCCACCAAGCCAGCCTCGCGCTGCTCCCCGATCCTAGCCACAGTGAATACCCCTTCCCTCGTGTTCCTACGGGAAAAGGCCAAGTGGCCTTAAGTCTCCAGCCTTTGCGTGGAGCAAAAAATCAATTATACAAAGGCCCTCAACATGTCCGAGGCCGTGAAAATTTCGGTCCCCACCATTGAGGACTTCATAGCGCTGACGCGCCTCCTCACGCACAAACAACTCGCCTACCACACCTACAGTAAAGGCAGTTCTCAGGGGAGTTTCCGATGAGATTCCCATTGATATCATTCTTGAGGACATTAAGTCCCAAAGTTTTCCCACCGAAGCTGTGCCCAAGATGCACAGCAAAAACGGCAGTCGTTTCCCCTTGGCCTTGGTCATCCTAACCAATTCGCCAAGATCCCATGAATACTTTACAGAGGCCCGCACTATTTGCGGCCTCTCCGGCATAGCATAGCATAGCGGTAGAGATGCCTCACCACCGAGGCCACCTTGGGCAGTGCCACCGCTGCCAACTTTACGGGCATGCGGCCAACTGTTCCGCTAGCCGCAGGTGCGTTAAGTGCCTGGAGCCACATACTACGAAGGAGTGCATTCGCACTCCCGAGTGGACCTCTCCACCGGCTTGTGCTGTGTGGCCAGTCTGGCTATACAGCAAACTACAGGGGCTGCCCTCGCGCACCCGAAACCATCCGACATGTTAATAGGAGGGCGGCACCCAGACAGGCCCCGCCCCTTATTAATAATACGAATTTCCCGCCGTGCGGTTCCCCCAGTAGCACAGCCCGCCCAGCCCGCGCCAACTCCCGTGCTACTTGGAGACAGCGTCCGGCTCCACCCACCCACCTTGCTCCATCAGCAGGCCCACAATCTTCTCCTCAGCCTTCAATGGCTGAGGATCTCAAATTGATAATCGACACCCTCTAAGGTGTCCATATGTCACAAGTAGCCCATTGTACAAGCAAACTGCGCGCTGCCCGCACACCTAGATACCGACTGATGGTAATCGTCCAGTACAAATCTCTATTAAAATCATTATAAATCAAGCTATAATGAGTTCTCCACCTAACGCCCTGACTGGTCGGACCAAACCCAGGGGCTTATCCCTGATCTCGTTTAACACCCGAGGTCTAATCAACCAACTTCCCGAGCTCAAACTGTTCATTAAGAACATCGAGCCCGACCTAATTCTTGTTCAAGAGACATTTTTAAAATAACATCACACCAGGGGTCCCTTCATTCCTAAATAATCTCTTGTGCGTGATGACAGGCCATAGTACAAGAAGATTATTCACTGTTCACCAATTCCCACGCCTCCTCTTACTAACATGGAGGCCACGGTATGTAGGCTGTCTATGACAGGTCATAGGACCATAATCATAATCTCGGTCTACATACCTAGTGGAACACCGCCCCTTCTAGTCACTTCGAGGTCTTACTCGAACTAAGGCAATCCGTCATTATGTTCGGCGATTTCAATTGCAAACAAAACGACTGGAAGTGCTTGTCAACCAACGCCACAGGTGTTAAACTACTAGACATCACGAAGTCACTCGATCTTAGCGTCATTTCTCCCGTCACACCCATACATTACCCGGATATCCGCTTCATTCCCCGGATATCCTTGACTTTGCCATAGTCAAAGGAATCAATCTCGACCTTAAGACCATACAGCCTCTAGACAACTTAGGCTCAGACCACCGCCCGGTGTCCCTAATACTAGGACCCCAAAACGACTCTCCTGCTCCGAAAACCTATACCAACTGGGAAGGTTTCAACACACCCCGTCTTCGGCCTTGGAAGCCCCAGACAGTGAGACTTTCTCGATAGCACGGATAAAAGCGACTCGATTGTCGATTCGCTCACTGTTTCTATTAACTCTGCTATCAGTGAGAACGAAAAGGTTGCTAAGCATGGCAAGCCCAAGCTTCCCTTGGACATTAGCAACCTAATCAAAGCTAAAAAGGCCACTTTTCACAGAACCAGGCATTGCTCCACACCCGCCTACAGGCTAGCCGCAAATCGGCTACAACGTAAGGTCAGATTCACCCTTGCAGAATACAGAGACGCTCAAAGCGAAAGCCCTCCGACTAGACGCCCGAACTTACACCCCTCCGATGTCTCGTCATGATGGCACTATCGCCTTCGAGGACGACGAAAAAGCTAAATGCTTCGTCGACAGCATTGCTTCACAGTGCTCCCCAAGTACCCAACCCACAGCCCCTTCGCACCTCCAAGCGGTGGAAGACGAAGTCCTCTTCAAAGACTACCGTCCAGTTACCGCCAACCCCATTACAGTGTCTAACGATGAGATTATTTTCCTCATCAGAAGACAGAAATCTAAGAAGGCCCCGGGTGCGGATGGAATCTCCAACCATGCACTTAAGCAGCTGCCTCAGCAGGTGCTTACCTTACCTGCGATTATCTTCAATGCTTGCTTCGACCTTAGCTACTTTCCAAAAGCTTGGAAAGAAGCTACAGTCATAGGCATTCCCAAGTCGGGTAAACATAAGTGACAACCGCAAACTTGTAACTTTTATAATTTAATTGTGGATCATGTTGTTGGGATGTACAGAAATATATTTAAATTGTTATATTTGTAAACTGTTTTGTACATTACTGTTTGTGATCTCCTGAGTTTAAAAAAAGACATAACATAATTTATTTTAAAACATGAGGAATTAAATTTATGGTTAAAGAAACGTGTCGCGCGAAACGTGCCATAGTAAAATAAAAATTAAAGTCGACGGTTTCGCGCCAGAAATATTGATTTTCAAGAGATTATTTTTGAATTTTGGAACATGCTTTGTCACGAAACTCTGATCTGGTATTAGAAAGGTTTGAGCAAAAAAGAAATGTTCTTTAATAAAATGTATTCTTCTTCTATCTTATGTTATAAAACATATAGTTATAAATTTATATTTTTTTAAACTACGAGTAAACAAACTTTCATGACGCAGAAGTTTTTCAGTGTGGTGTTGAGGAAGTCCCTCGTCTTAATCGTGGAATGCGCGGGCGCCTTGTCGAGGTGAAGTAAAACGCCTCGGAGTCCTGTTTTCGGCCATTTGTTGCTTGCAGCAGCAAAACCTTCTGGCAAGCATTTGGTAGTGTACAACTCTTCATTGATGCTACTTTGGTTTCTTAGGGGAATTGATACTAAATCCGTTAAGGAGAAAAAATGGGCAATTAAAATTTTTCCAGCGCTTCTGGATCGTTTCACCTTTCTTCCCTTGGTATTTCTAGAGTGATACACCCAGTTGATCGCTTTAACAACTTAGCAAAGAACAAAACAATTTTTACTTGAACCGAATCAAATGCAACCCTGTGTTTGTAAGTGTGTGAAAAAATTTTACGTCCAATGATGATCACTTCTTTCTTCATCCTTTAAATTGAAGCGACCGCATTAATACTCGTTATACCAGCGATACACAATTGCTTTAGAGGCGCCTTGTTCAAATAAGCTAGTTGAAGTCGACTTAACGCTTCATCAGGTTTCAAGTTGGATTTGAACTCGTGAAAAATCAGTGCACAAAATTTTCTCGACGTAAATCCATTTTTCTTTTACATACAATAGTTTGATATTACTGGTAAAAAAAATTAATTTTAAATAAAGTAATTTTAAAAAGTAATTTTAAATTTGGAACAAGTATATTATTATTTTTTAATAATCGTATTTTAAATTAAAATAAATCATAACTCACCAGCGTTTCATACATAAAAATTTTCGCAAAACTTTTATGTATGGAATAGTCTGCTATGTTGACATTGTTTAATTGTCATATCAATTAATTTTAATTGGTTTAACCCTTGGCTTTAATCAATTCTATTAACCTTTATGTAACGTAAAGTTAACAAACTGAGTTTTAGTGCTTCTGAATATTATTCATTGAGTACACTGTATAAAAGCAGGTCATAGTAAAAAAGGCGGTCATTATTTTCAAAAGATGCGTGTGTGTTTTATTCATCAGACATAAGCCTAGATAAAGAGATCTCAGTGACCATCACATTAGTTTATTTTTAAAATCTTCATATAACTAGTGAAGGTGGATCTTTGTCAAGAAAATGTTTGCTTGTTTGTTATCTATTTCCTTTGTTTGGTTAAATATATGAATGCCGCGGATGAAGGTTTATTCCTTAAAAATATCTATCTACACTTTTAACACAATATTTTAGTTTATTGCAATTGAAGGAAAAACATGTGTCATAAATTAAATTCTTCAAGAGAGATGAATTGAATCATCGTGATGATGATGAAATTTTGTAGTCGGCATCTTACATTCTAGAAATTAAACTATTCACCTGTTCCTTTTTCAGTCTGTAGTTTTGTATTGTCATTATGTGGGGATATTTTGTTCAAATATCAATTATATAAGTAATCAAGAAACAAACTTTTTAATTCATGTAAATGAACAATTGCATTTATGGCTCGACTTTAAATTTAGGATTTTCTAATCTGTTCTACGAGGGTGGATCGAATAGTTTGCGGCCTACATAAGAAAACAAAAGAATAATGCAATTTTTTATATTTATATTTCTACATATTCTCCTCCTAGGTCACAACACATAGTCCAGCGGTCCTCTAAAGCCTTGATCCCATTTAAATAGAAGGTTTCATCAAGGTCTTCAAAAAAGGCATCTACGGCCACTTTGACCTCCTCATTCGCAGAAAATTTCATTTCACCAAAGTGTTTTTTAGTTTTGGAAATAGGTGGAAGTCAGAAGGTGCCAAGTCAGGTGTATAAGGGGGATGAGGAAGCAATTCGAAACCAGAATTCACTATTTGAGCCATCGATTCTGCAGATGTGTGGACCCGAGTATTGCCCTGATGAAACAAACCTTTCTTGGTCAACAATCCTGGTGTTTTAGACTCTATTTCTTTGCGTAAACGACGTAATAGTGTGCAGTAGTATACAGAATGTATAGTTTGACCTCTTTTTAAGTAATCAACCCAGATTATCCCTATATAACAAGATTATAGATATATAACATAATATAATACATCAAGATATTGACTATATTATGTTATATATCAAGATATAGACACCCTTAGAATCCCAGAAAACCGATGCCATTAGCTTGTTTACTGAAAAACACACCTTGGCTTTCTTTGGGGTCGGAGATCCGGGTCTCTTCCAATGTTTGGATTGTTGTTTGGATTCATGAGTATAGTGATGAACCCATGTTTTGTCCATAGTAACAAACCTTGCCAAAAATTCGTTTGGATCAGCTTGAAAAAGCTCTAAACAGTCTCTAGAAATCGTGAGCCGAGTTCGTTTCTGTTCAACTGAAAGAAGCCGCGGAACCCATCTTGCAGACACCTTGTGGAATCCTAATTCGTTAACGATCATGTTCGTTATCACGTACGTTCATATGAAATTCCTAGAGCTTCAGCTATGTCAGATACCTTTAATCTTACGTCTCCTATGATGAGATCACATACACACAAATAAATTATTACACATGTATCTCTGAGAAAAATTGCACTGAGACTGACAAAGAGTCTAAGTTTCATATGAGGATAGTTTTATAATAATATATTTTTATATTTTTATATTTATTATAGCAGTGTCTGATATCTTAAAGAGTTATATAGTTATGACGCAGACAATTTTAAGTGACCTGACAAGGCATAAAGCAATCGTTGTATCGCAAAATTGGCATATAGCCATAGCATATAGCTGGAACTAAAAACAAAATGCATAACTTCAAAATATTGTACTAAATAGGTTTAGCTCAGGAAAAACAGTTTCCGTGTTTAGTCAGGTAAGTAAATTGAGGGGTACATACTGTACCCATGAAAAGTTACGGAAAGGATGATCTTCCGTAAGATATCACCAATGCCTCCGGGAACTTCTAAACAATCTGGAATGTCTACAGAGTCTATGCATTCGACTCATTTTCGGACTTAATTAAAATGGCTGCAGATTCACTTCCGCAGAAACACTCGCACTTTCTTTATTTTTTATAGAGCCCTCTTTATCCCATCCTCTCCTCGGTACGTTACTGAGCGTTTTTCATCTATGGCTCCCAAAGAGACACATTGCAGAACTCACATTTACACCCTCCTTTTCTTGAAGCCACTTAAGACTGCTTTCCTTTCCGATTCTTTTACTGTTTATGCCAACAGACGAAGGAATTCACTTGCGTCTAAAGTTTAAAATTCGCGAGCCAAAATCGTTACCTTTATTTAACACGTATACTGCGAAGCTCAAAAATACAATATTTCCACTGATGCGATACAAGACGATATTGCCATGTACCGTTTATTTTTTAAGTGCGAAACAAGGCATAAGTGTCCGGTACACGTTATTTTATTAAACTTGCATTTCTCTTTCAATTTCAACTGTTTGTCAATTATTTAAATTTCATCGATATCTTAAAACCTTGAAGTTTATACATTTCTCTTGGTTGCAAAATTGGATACGTAATTTTGGACTTATAAATATAAACATCTTACCGGACTTATACGCCATGTAGCGCACCTAAAGTATGAAAATTTTCAAATAGTCGATAAACATTTAGTGATGTCAGTAAGAAAACAAATATTTATCGATAATACTATTATTTATTGAACAAATTATGTTTCAAATTAGGTATATTAAATTATATTTTCATGAGCTTTATTGAAACAAGCTAGACAAAAAGCTTTTTGACATTCACCACACATCAATTTAACTTTTGGCACCTTTTTGTCAGCTTCCCGGCTAGTCATTGCTTTTCGTAATCCTTGATAGCAAAGTGTGCATTGTTTTCTTTTTGTAATTTTTTCTACACTATGGTACTTCTTTTTTTCTGAGGATTTATTATGATCGTGAAATGTATGCCCAGTTAAGTTTTGTATAACAGATTCAACAAAATCTATCAATGTTCCTTTTATCTTGGTTACGTTATTATGAATGATCCACGCATTGACGCGCTTCATTATGAAATCGAAGTTGTAACTATTATTTTTGATGTTATTACGTAAATAAAAGATGAGAAAATGTGACAAATATCGACACGCGTCTAATTGCAATCAGGGTCAGATCCGCACTAACAAATACGGTATCGCCACCAGTGCGATACCGGACATGCACATACAAGTCGTATTTGTCCGGTAACGCACTAAACGTAAAGTTTTTTCGTTCTGTGCGTACAAGTCAAATATGTTATGTATCTTTTTTCCATTTAAATAAACCCTTCTTAAAGTAAGAAGCAATAATATATATTTGTCACTTTTCAACTCTCAGAATATCGTACCGAAAATGATGCCGCAAGAGCGAAAAAACTAGTTTTTTGCGTTCGCACCGCGATACAGTTCATTACCGGCTACATATGTCCGGTATCGCACCGTACGTGTACATAGTTAGAGATTTAAACATTTATATCAATTTAGAATTAGAAAATATAATATATTTTATATATGTCTTGCATGTAGTTTGTGTATATTTAGTACACTTTTCTGACTGAAATTTCTGGTAGAAATAATTGTAACTTTGTACTCTATTAGTTTATAAGTCATTACTAAATAAATAAAATGAAATAAAAATAAATAAATAATAAGGGAGTAAACAATTTTATATTTATATTTAAACAACTACTATGCTCTTATGAAAATTTTCATAGCGATAAAAACATTATATCATCGAATGTAAGATACTAATTTCCTAAATAGTAAAAAAAAATAATTAATATTTCTAACAATCACTCCACATTATCTAGCCCAAATTGAGTATCATTAAGAACCTTGTGTTATGGATATTGGATAATGGATAACTATAGTTAAGATATATATAAACACACATAGATATTTTTGTTCATACATAAATATAAGAAATAAACTTAAATAAACATACATACACACTCATGACTAGAAAGCAAATATAATAAAATATCTGCC
Organism: Marasmarcha lunaedactyla; assembly: GCA_923062675.1. Classification (NCBI taxonomy): domain Eukaryota; kingdom Metazoa; phylum Arthropoda; class Insecta; order Lepidoptera; family Pterophoridae; genus Marasmarcha; species Marasmarcha lunaedactyla. The sequence goes on from OV281350.1 coordinate 26,942,091, forward strand.
TCTACCAAGATTCGAACCCGGGACCTCTGGCATGGAAGGCAAGGCTACTTACCTCCACACCAAACAAACAAAAAATTAAAATATATTACCATCCATAGTAGTACATACATTCACGTATCGTCATTTACTGTTCATCCCTCACAGCGCGGATAAATCCAGTCCATTTACCCGTGTGAACACACACTGCGTCATTATAATCCCACTCATTCGACAGCGTTAGGGTTTAAGAATCACACCTCGTGGTTGTTCCTTGTGGTTAAAACAAAGATCGCTGAGTATAAAATGTTGGTCCTGTTTGCCAAATGTAATTTATTGATTTTGCGTGATTAGAACTAAGCAGGTTCGAACTGACTGTTTGTTGTGAGCGATACAACTCAGTGACCGTGCACTGACTTTGTTAAAGTCAGGTGTAATTTAAAAGGTTAAAAGGGCCATAAATAAACTGTCAATTTCGAAAAAAAGCACTGACCTTATCTTACTCGTATTTTGGAGGAAGATCGTTTGCAATATATGCAACAGAGGTGACGCGCATAGGTACATTGAACTTAAACTTTATTGATAAAAGTCTTTACTGACAACGCATCCATCAACGCACAGTTAATATTTTGTAAGTATGAGTAGTCTCTGAATGATTCTCGCCAGGAATAAGGAAATTTATTTATGTTTATTATAATAACTTTTTCAACGGGAATGGGAAATCACGCGGGAATGTACGAATCGCAGTTACTATATTATGTAGTATAAATAGTGGCCAGAACTTCTACATTTTTTACACTAATTTCTTAACTTTCTTTCTTATAGTTCCAATATTTACATAAATATGTATTAATGTCTTTAACCATATATATTTAAGAAAGACAAGGAAAAAATCACAAATAAAATAGAACGCCTAACTAAGAAACTTTGAACATATCAAAGAAGCAATAAATATACCATTTTACAACAAATGGGGATCACAACAATGCAATAACCTTCTCCCTTTCCATCCTAATAAATTAGGTACCATACAACGAGTGTTTGTCAGGCCGCTAGAATTTAGTGTCAATCAGATCTCTCGTAATTGGTCCACTCCTAGAATGTGAAATTGAGTTTATTAAATACGGTTTGAGGGTGTTCGTCGTTTGGATACTTGGGGGGAGGGAGACTTGCCGAGCTAACAGATGCAGAAAAGAATAATTTTGTATAGACATAAAGAGACTCTGTAAATTATTTTGAAAAAAAAAATATACCCGTGAAGTTTCTTGCCAGTTCTTCTTCACGAAGGTTTTTTTTTCGAACTGGTGGTAGAATCATGTTTTATTTGACGTCAATAAGAACAAGTAATTGTCAATGTTGAGAAATAAATATTTGAATTTGAATTTGAATTTGAACTATATCTGACATTAATAATGTAAATTAGGCCTCTCGCTATTTTAAACGCTAAGTTGTCGTGTAAATAAACGCAAAAGTAAAGAAAAGCCACGTTTCTGAGGTTTGATGAATTGAGGGTATTCAATATGAGTTATTTTTTTATTTAGTATCTAGCAACAGCGTCTGAATAGCAGAACTCACAGAAAAAGTTGCTGAACTATCGTACAAATTTGTATGCTAATTAAAGATTATAACTTAACTTATCAGCCAAGTTTATTACTTCTGTCAGTAAAAAATGTAGGTAATTTGATTTAAACCGTGCAATTTTGGTAAACATTTGGCATCCAGCCAGCACTTGCTGCGGTGCCTTCGAACGTCTCACATTCGGGTCATATTCATAAATTGAGAACGCAGTAGAGTTGAACAAGGATACGTTTGTATAATAAATAAGTTGAAACGTTTTAAACGTTATATTGCGACATTCTCGCTCCGATCGCCGCCCGGTACGGACGTACAAGACCCCGTTCTCCGTTGATATGTCCCTTCCCGATATTCCGTGGCGCTCAGTCTACTGACGTCACAGTTTAGCGTGTTGGTTCCGTGCTACGGTTTTCAAAGTTTTTCTACTCCCTCTGAGTGCTATCGAAGTGTGATTTTTCTTTGTGACTAAGCCCCTTAGTCTTCAAAGTGCTGTGCTAAGTTGTGTTGTGCTTGTGCTGAGTGCAGTGTTGTGCCCAGCGTAAGTAGTCTGGTTTCAGTGCAAATGATACTTAACGGTGACAACGAATTTGTACTGAACCAGTCCTTTTATTTAATTTTATTTCTCTTCCCTATTTTATTTATTTTTCTTCTATTTTCATATTGATTTTTATCATATCTGTGTGTTTTCGTGTATATTTGTCCCTTCTGTCGGTAAAAATTGACCCTTACGCGGTCAGCTCTTTACCTGCGTACCCTTTTTTAGGTTTCTAGGTAGCGGCCTTCGGCGTACTACGGTTAGTTTTAAGTTATCCGCTGGTAGGGAGGTTAGCCGCTAGGGTTCGCTAGGTTTTTAGGATTTAGGCCTCTTTTGATATACTTATTTATACATATAATTTAGCCTAAGCTTTCAAACGCCTAGGTATGATACTGCGAATAGGAAAGCCCTTTAAAAGCTTGACAACAATAAAGCTGCTGTATAACGCTTACGTTCGCAGTGTGTTAGAGTTCGCAAGTGTAGTTTGGAGTCCTCAGTACGCAATCCACATAGGTCGCATCGAACGCATTCAACGGAAATTGGTTAGAGCGCTCGACTATCGATCTTCCTGTCAGCATATCAGTTATAGTGAAACTGTATAGTGTGACGACTTCCACGCGTTCACTCGTTTACTCTCGCTTAAACAAATCACGTACCATACTTACGCCCCGCCCTGCCGGAAGAGCGTAAGATCCGCGCAGTATTACAGGGCGTCCCGTTTGAGCTCGAGGACCTTAAGTCCCAGGCTGAAGCAGTGCACAAGATGCACTACAACCGCGGTAGGCGTTTTCCGTTAGGATTAGTTATTTTATCTCATACTCCCAACTCAAGGGAGATCTTCAGAGAGGCTCCCACAATCTACGGACTCTCGAATATCTCTGTCGAGCGTCCCAATCCTCGCGGGCACCCCGGGCAATGACACCGCTGCCTGCTATATGGCCACGCAGCGGCCTATTGCTCAGCCCCTCCCAGATGCGTTAAGTGCCTAGATCCCCATATTACGAAGGAGTGCACTCGCACTCCCGACTCCACTTCCCCCCCTGCATGTGTGCTGTGTGGCCAGTATGCCCGCCAGTCTCGCCACACAGCACGCAGGGGTTGTCCGCGCGCTCCGCGCTCCACTTCGAAGAGGGTCGCGCCTAAACCGGCGCCACTGCTCACTCCTGCCAACTTCCCGCCGCTGCGCAACCGGGGTCCCCGGAAGCAAAGCCCGTGCAGCCGACACCTACGCCGGCTCTGTCCGGCTCTGGCGTCCGGCCGCCCCACCTGCACCTTCCCGTCCTATCCCAGCTCCCGTAGCTCCCGTAGGACCGCGTCCCGCTCCGTCGTCTCCACCTCAGTCGTCGTTGGCTGAGGACATGAAGACCGTGTTTGACGTCATTCAAAACGTCGACATTAGGGAAATCTCCGTACTCGCACGCTACGCCCGCTTCACTACCCACCCGCTCTCCTCCAGAGCGTCTATTTGCGTTAGCCGAGCATCACTCGCTACTAAACTCCTCATAAATTCCATTTTTCGTATAAACTAAATAAATAAATAGAATGTCTAGACCCGCCAATTCCGCGTCCTGTCGTATCAAACCCAAGGGCTTAACCCTAATTTATTTAAACGTTCGTAGCCTTAATACTAACCTTCCTGAGCTCAAACTGTTCCTTCAGAACAACGAACCAGACTAATTGCTTCTTCAAGAGACGTGGCTAACTCCGAACTGCTCCAGGGGATTTGCTATTCCCAAGTACGCGTTTATGCGTAATGATAGGCCCAACTCCGACGGTTTCGGCGGCACTGCTTTTTATTACAAAAGAGGATTTCATTGCTGTCCTCTCCCTACCCCACCTCTCCTCAACATGGAAGCCACTGTGTGTAGATTGGCTATAACTGGTCATCCGACCATCATCATAGCTTCAATCTACATACCTAGTGGCACCAGACCAATCCGCAGCGACTTTGAGGCCATTCTCGCCCTCGGCCATTCAGTCATTTTGTTCGGAGACTTGAACTCCAAACATACTGACTGGACGTGCCTATCAACTAACACCAGCGGTATCACTCTCCTCGACATCACAAACTCACTCGACTTAGATGTCATCTCTCCCATCACTCCTACTCACTATCCCGACAACCCAAACCACTCTCCTGGCATCCTCGATTTTGGTATTGTCAAGCGAATCAACCTCGACCTCAGGTCTATCGAACCGCTCGATGACCTGGGCTTTGACCACCGCCCCGTTAAAAATACGTTAGTTTCAGCCTTAGAGGCCCCGAACTCTCCGCTCGCGATCTCGCCCGATCAAATTGATTGTCCGGATAAAATAGATTCATTAGTCAATTCTCTCACTGATGCTATCAACTCAACCATCAGTGACAACGAAAAGGTTGCTAAGCAAGGTAAACCCACGCTTCCCTTAGCCGTTAGCAATCTTTTTAAAGCCAAGAACGCGGCTCTCCGGAGAGCCAAGAAATATCCCACGCCCGCTTATAGATTAGCTGCGATTCAGCTCTAACGTAAAGTTCACTCAGATAAACGATCTCATGGCGAATATCTCTCCGTCCAACCAAGCGTACTATAGTATGGCCTGAGCCTTACGCGTAGGCCCGATCTCATACGTCCCGATGTCACTACTGCCTTCGAAGTCGAAGAGAAAGCCGAATGCTTCGCTGACAGCATTGCCGCACAATGCTCGCCCAGCACGCATCCTGCTGATCCCTCACACATCCAGGCGGTGGAGGACGAAGTCCTTCGCAGAGACTCTCTCCCCATCACCGCCGACCCCGTCACAGTCTCTAATGACGAAATCTCGCATTTCATTAGAAATCAAAAGTCCAAAAAGGCTCCGGGTGCGGATATAATTTCCAACCAAGCATCTGCCTTAACAGGTGCTTGGAAAGAAGCGACAGTCATAGGCATTCCCAAGCCGGGTAAATCTCTGAATATCCCGGCTAATCACAGACCCATCGGCCTCCTCAAGGCAATGTCTAAACTTCTCGAGTGAGTCATACTCTCTCGAATGCGGAACCATCTGTTTCCGACGTATGACGATCCCCTCATTATTCCCCATCAGTTCGGCTTTCGCGCTAAGCACTCCTGCCCTCAGCTAGTCCATCGAATCGTTGAGTACATACTTGACGGTTTCTACCCACGTCGTTATAAAACAGTCGCAGTTTTCTTTGACGTAGCCAAGGCTTTCGATATAGTCTGGCACAGCGGTCTCGTTTATAAACTCTACAAAATAGGCTTACCGGATCGCCTAGTCAGGTTAATCGCGTCGTTTCTCAAAGACCGTACGTTTTGATTTAAACATGTAGGCACGCTTTCCGCGCCTCGTCCCATAAAGGCTGGAGTCCCTCAAGGCTCAGTCCTCGCACCTCTGTTGTACACCCTGTACACCAACGACATTCCCATCCCGCCGGAAGGTGTCGAACTCGCCCTATTTGCCGACGACACCGCACTCTATACCAAAGGCCACAGTGTTCCGCACTGTATAACCAGACTCCAAAAGGCCGTAAATGCCCTTGGTGTATGGTTTCAAAAATGGCGCATCAATGTTAACCATGAAAAGAGTTCTGCGATGCGCTTCGACCACAAACGCCGTCGTTCCGCTGGCGATCCCCATGTTCCAATGTTAGGCATTCCCATCCTCTGGAAGCGCAGTACTAAATACTTAGGCGTCACGTTAGATCCGACGCTTTCTTTTAAGCCACACGTCGAAAGAGTTTCAAAACTCGCCCGTCACTACTTAGGCCGCCTAAATAGCATGTTAGGTAGAAAAAGTAAAATGTCTTTCAGAAACAAACGTACACTTTACAAGGTCTGCGTTAAACCCGTCATGACATATGCCTCGCCAATCTTTGCCAACGCCATACCCTCCCTTCCGCACAAACTGCAGGTAGTTCAAAACCTCTTTTGCCGCAGGGCCACAAACGCACCCTGGTACGTGCGTAACGCGGACTCGCACAGAGATCTTGAACTGCCTACAGTACAACGACACCTCAAAACACTCTCTGAAGCGTTTTTCAAACGCTCCGAAACCCATCCCAATCCTCTAGTTCGTGATTCAGTCTCATATACAACTCATGTCTAAGATTCGAAGTTCAAAGTCGCTATGCCTAGGAATGCGCAAGCGTACTCATCCACCAGACTGTCAGCCGATCTCTAAGTCCTTCTGGCCGCAAACTCTAATTCTAACGTAAATTTCTAATGAATGAGCAATTTTTCAATTTTTATTTATTTATTTATTTTTTTATTTTACTTTATTAAGAAAACCAACAGCGTTACAATAAAATACTTCTATGCACAATACAAACTTAAAAGTAAGGCCAATAACGGGTTTCCCGTAAACTTATCTGGGCGCCTATGAACTACTTTTCAACACATATAATAAATACCTGTTATTTAAAGAGATACCCACTTCAAAAAAGCATACCACAATTACTAACTGTCTAGCAATTTACATAAAGATTACAATTACAATAAACAAAAACAAAAAAAAACAAGTTATACACCAAACATACTTATAGACCTGAAGATAATCATCAATTCAAGAAAAAAAAAATTGCTGAATTATTTATCTTATTTTAGATAGCCAAGTACAGTTTTAATTGAGTATGAAAACATGAAAGAATGTTTCTAACTTATCCGAATTCAATACACAGAAAAAAACATTATAATAATAATAAGCACAAAGGCAAGCAAGTCTTGATAGTTCATCATTTCCTATCGCCCACTGACGATACCGTATCAACTCGCTCTTAAACACTCAATGCTTCAGCAGTAAATATTACACACCTACAATGTTTCTGCATCGACCTTGCATCTGAAATTGACACATAGCTAAATTGTTTTCTATAATAGCAACTACCATAATCTGACTATATAGATACGTATAAATATTAAATACCCACTATATTGGAATAGATGCCGACACTGTAACGATTTACACTTTAAGACTGATAGCTGATATAAATGATATAGATGATAGTTGCTGCTGCTGCTACTGATGCTGATAGATGCTTCTGATATATGGTGATAGATTCCTTATGATGCTGATACTGATAGGCGATGATAATAGGGATGTCAAATGAAACCCGTTGAGTGCGTAATGATCACTGTTTTTATTGTAATAATGTCGAATTTATATACATCTAATATTGCTTACTCAGGTAAACGCGGTGAACGAGTGCAATGACACATTGGCTCGTACATCTTGCGAGTCTCAAAAAGAATACAAAACAAAATTAAATTAAATTAACTTGTAAAAATGTATAAAATCTATATCTTAATATAATATAATTGAATCAGTCTATTCGTGGGATTTTTTGAAAAGAAATCGATGACGTTGGCCGATTGAAGGTGACGGATCGCCCGGGCTGGTCATAGGTCCTGGCGCCAGTGGGTGAAGGTGCGGGGTCCTCGCTGCGGGCGCGCTGCGCGGGTATCGCGTACACAGGGCAGGTCGACGCCGTCTGATGTTCTTCTCCTGTGCTGCGTGCTGCGGACTGCGGTGAACTTGTGCACTCAGGACGCTGCCTTCGTCTGAAAATAAAACAACACATCGAAACTGTTAGGGCAATTATAGTTGAGGCTAAGATGTATATCATGACGTAGTGATGTTGATGGTGAACCGAGACATTATTTATACTCGCTTCCTTAAGAGTATGGATCTGTTTTTTGACTGTCTCGTAAATTTCCGAGTCTGCTTTTATTCCAGATACAGAGACTGACGTGTTTATGAAGTTATTGAGTGCTGATACGGTCGGCATTGTTTCTATATATGCATTGTTGATATTTATTTTGCTGCGATAGTCATGATGGCCGAACAAGGTAAAGGTGTCTCCTTTCACGTTACAGTTCTGACCTAGCGCAATGACGCCGCTCCCTTCGAGTGTGTGTGACGTCACACTTTCCGGACACATGATGCGCACATGGCACTGCCCACAGCACGTGTATAGCCACGCTGCGTTAGAATGTAATTTAAGCCACATATCCGCGCACTGCATTGTTTTTATTTTGCAAAAGGTTTCTTTGTTTTCTTTAATTAATATTTGAGTATCGCAAATCGAGTGTTGTATTCTTAATTGATAGATAGGGGCATTTAGAGGGCATAATAATCCGTCATCATGATACTTAATGCAGGATAATATATCCGTCTGTGACATCGGAATGAATGTATCCTTTCTCACATTAAAGGCCATGAATTCCATACTTGGTATTGCGTTATAAGTTGTATTATAATTGTTTGATATAGGTAAACTGATGACGCGATCCAGCTCATAGTGTTCACTCGTAGTCAGTGGTATTTTTATTTCCATTATTAGATAATTGCTTTTAATTTTAGTTCGGACATGTAGGATTTCATACAGGTATTTTATGTTTTCAGGCTTCACAGGAATTGATAAGTCGCCGTTTATCTGTCCGGAAATTATGTTCAGTTGTTCCTTTAATTGATTGGGTGATAAAATGTGGGTCTCCAATCTTCCTTGGTAGATGTCTGTTACTGTGTTCAGCAGGCTTTCTTGAACTCGGCGGATATTTGATATCAAGTTATCGGTGTTTATGGTATTCATCATGATGTAAACTGATACTTTAAGGACGTTTGATTCTCTTGAAAGACTTTGTAGTTGAATGCTTATAATTTCAAATTGTTTGTTCATGTGTTTTTCATTGCTATGAATAATGTTACTTTCGGTTTCGAATATGGAGGTCTGGTTTTTCATTAATTGTAATAGATGATATTCGTTTTTTAATTCACTTGATGATAAAATGCTTGTATTGCAATTTGCTTTATTGCGCGCTCTGTTTATGAAACGCAACACCCATGCAGTTGTTTTGATAATACGAGTAATAGAACTCATTTCATTTAATAGTTTATAAATTATAAGTTCAGAACTTGATTGTAAGGCTGCATGCACACTGTGGATTTTTTTATATTCGATTAATGGTTCTTGATATGTCTCAGACTTTGAAAGGTGATAATCTTCGAGAATGAATTTAGGGCCTTCCCACCATAGAGTATGGGTTGATAGACTACTGCTGCTTAGACCTCTAGTCGCGCAGTCTGCGGCGTTTTCTTCGGACTTCACATGCTTCCAATATTTAGCAGGAATAATATTTATGATTTGGTGTACCCTGTTTGCAACAAATTGTTTCCATTTTGTTATATCTCCGTGTAACCATCCCAACACAATCATGGAGTCAGTCCACGCATGAATGCTGATGTCTTGAGATAAAAACATGTTGTCTAGAATTTTCTTCATAAGTTGAGATAACAATAATGCTCCTAGTAGTTCCAATCTTGGTAGTGATATTTGTTTTTTAGTTGGCACTACTTTCGTTTTTGCAGTGATAAGCCTCGGTGTGCGCTCGCCTTTATCGTTTTCTGTCACTAAGTATATTGCGCACGCGTAAGCTTTTTCAGACGCATCGCAAAATCCATGTAGTTGAAGTGAATGTCCGCTGTGACCTAGATAGCGCGGGATTTCAAAAATATGTAATTTTAAGAGGTCCTTTTTTAATTCATTCCACTAATTTTGGATTGATTCTGATAATAAGTTATCCCATGATAGTTCTGACAGCCATGTTTGTTGAAAAAGGATTTTTCCTCTGATTGTGAGTGGTGAAAGCCAGCCAAGTGGGTCATAGATTTTTGAAACTTCTGTTACGAGCTGTCTTTTAGTTATTTTATCTTGATGACTTTCAGTTAGTTTGCAATGATAAGAAAATGTGTCAGTGGCAGGATTCCATCGCAAGCCCAGAGTATTTCTGCTTTCGGCGTCCTTGAACTCGAAAATACGGTTTAACTCCTCAGATGATAAATCTTTCGTGAGTTCAGGAGTGTTGCTGGACCATTTTCTTAGATTCATTCCCGCGCCCTTCAGGACTTCGATTAATTCCACTTGTAACTGTTTTGCTTCAAGGATACTGTCGCTCCCGCACATTAGGTCATCAGTGTAAAAGGAATTATTTAATGCTTGCGCAGCCAAATTATATTTTTCTTTGCTATCGGAGGCAATCTGACGTAATGTTCGCATGGCTAGGAACGGTGCGGCCTTGGTGCCATACGTCACAGTAGTGAGATGATATTTCTTGATGCGATCATGGGGTGAGTTTCTCCAGAGGATAGTTTGTAAGGGTTGATCGGATGGTCTAATCCGGATTTGTCTGAAAAATTTTTCTATGTCTGCTGTCATCACATATCTTGGCTCCCGCCATTTCAATATCAATCCCTGGAGGTCCTGCTGTAGGTTGGGTCCACTCTCCATAAGATCATTAAGGCTGTGGCCCGATGACGATTTGGCGGAAGCGTTAAAAACAACACGTAATTTGGTCGTCGTAGAGTCTGATTTTACAACGCCGTGGTGAGGTAGATAGCATGCTGTCTCCCTCGCACTTATGGTGTTGTTTACTTCGATCATATGACCCAGTGACTCATATTCATGCATAAACTGTTTATAGCTGTCTGATAATATTTGATTGTTAGCCATTTTTTTCTCTGTTTGTGCAAATCTGGCCAAAGCAACTGATTTTGAAAAACCCAAATCTTTCAAAAAATTTTGTTTCATGGGGATGGCCACCTCGTATCTACCATCCTGTAGCCTTCTTGTAGTAGATTGATATAGGTCTTCACAGTACTGCTCTTTCTCTGTTAAAGGTGAGTTAACATGGGAATCGTTGATGTCTTCGGTCTCCCAGTATTTTGATAAGTCTTCTAATTGATGTACGACAACATTGCATCGGAATGTCTTCACATTCCCTGATAGGATCCATCCCAGTTTAGTATGTTGAGCGATAGGGGCTCGTGGGGGGCCCCTTATTAGACCATCCATGATAATGTCTGAATATATACTGGCATCCAACAATATATCGACTGGTTTTGAAATATTATATTCTGGATCAGCGAGGTTGAGGTGTTGAATATGAGGCCAGGACTCCTTCTTAAATGATAAATTAGGCAGGTTATTGATGATGCGTGATATTACGAGTGCTTGGGTACTAAATTGATAGTCACCGTATAATGATTCGCAGACTAGTGTAACCATGCTTTTACTTTGCTTTGAACTGGGACCAATGCCAGCCACAGATGCGTGATAGCGTTGGCGTTTTAGTCCTAGAAGTTGAGCTGCATTTTCTGATATAAGAGTTACTTGAGACCCTTGGTCTAGGAGCGCCCTTAGAGTTATGTAGGTACCATCCGCCGACTGTATTTTAATAGATATTGTCGTAAGAAGTATCTCTTCGTCATCCGATGCGACATAGTTAGCATAATGTTGCTTAGGTTGCTTATTCGAAACTGGAGCGCTTACTGCTGAGTGCGATGTACTCGGAGTGGGTGGTGGCGCCTGCACGTTTTGCGTTGCTTGCAGTTTACTGTACGTGGACTTTGATTTTGATTGCATTATTGAGTCATAAATTTTGGTGTTATGTGGTTCATTGCACTCCTTACAACGTCGAATTGAAGTGCATGGTTTATCGTAATGCGTGTAGAGACAATTAGGACAGATGTTATGTTTTGATATCGTTTCTATTTGCTCCTTGGCAGGTAGATTGAGGAAAGTTTGACACATAAATAGGTCATGGAATGCATTGCACACAACGCAGGACTTGCGTGTGTATGTTGGTGCGGCTTGATAAAATCCTCTGCGCTTGTTCTGATATTGCGGCGGCGGTGGCGGCGGGCCGGTCTTGTTATAATATGGAACATTCTGTGCTTGATAGACACATTTTTTGGTACTATGATTATCCTTTTCTCTACATTGTATAGGTTCCAGCGCCGTAAATTTACTTTCAATAAACGTCATAAATTCTTCAAGTGTAGGTAGTGAGCGCGGCGCCTTGCGGGACTCCTTGTAGTCGCTGTAGGTATCAATGTCTAGCTTTTTCGATAAAATGTGTACTATTAAAGGATCCCAGCTGTTGGTGTCCACCCCCAGGTTATGTACGGCATGGATGCATTCAGTTGTAGTGTCGTAGAGCTTCTTCAATTCATGTGAGGTTTGTTTGTGAATATTGGGCTGATTAAGGAGGATTTCGACTTGCTTGGTGAATAAGAGCTGCGGGTTATTGTAGCGATGATCTAATATTTCCCAGGCAGTGCCGTAGTTCTCGGCTGATATATGAAGGTGTTGAATAATGCGCTCTGCTTCTCCCTTGACCTTACATTTTAAATATTGCATTTTCTGCGCGTTTGTTAGATACTTATTGTTATGTATCGCTTCGGTGTATAAATCGCAAAATGTAGGCCACTGTGTGTACTTTCCCGTAAATATGGGAATATCAATCTGAGGTAGAGAATGTTGTAGGTGTGCGCTTGACCCTAGTTTTTGGTTCAGGGTCCGCTTTGAGTTAAGGTACTGGCCCTCGATGTCAGCGAATTTTCTTTCATATTTATTGTCTGATCCTGTTGATAAAATATCGATGCGCAGATGTAGATCATCGATGTTTCGCCAGCGCTGTTGTAGGTTACGCAGTTCGTCTTCAATCTCCCATTTTTCTTCGAGTTTCTCGATATTGATGCGATTTATCTGTCGCTCCAATGCCCGGAAATTAGCGTATTGTTGTACTAAAAGATCTTGCAGCCCTTGGCGCGTGTCGGATTTTTCCAAATGAATGCTTGGGATGTGAAAGTTTGTTTTCGATGTTGTTGGTTGGGAGAGTTTGGGAGTTGAAGGCCGCTCGGAGTCCGATGTCATGGTCGCTCTGGCTGTTGTATAGAAGCTCATAACTTCATGATAAATGTTTTTTGTAAAATAATCGGATGTTTTGTCTTCTGCTGATTCCAATTTCTCATTATTGAGGTCAAATTCACCCCACAGGCTGTCGATTGCTTCTAGACGTTTTACATAGTATTCCGGTGTTTTTCGATCCGCAGAATCCTTCTTATAATTGATGTAGATCCTTTCGATCTCCCGCATGATAGTGCTCTGACGTTCCAGTAGATCTTGCATGTCGATAGGTGATATTGAGGTATTGATTGATTGGATCCTGTCTACCCAATGTCTTCGCAGACCAAGTACAACCTTATGCGCCTTCTCAATCTGAGCTGGGGGATCCCGCTTGTGGGAAGCCAGCCAAACCGATTCGCAGTTATACCAAATCCACTCCGATCAAAGGATAGCAATGGCGTAGGATCCTTATGTTCGCTGTTTTCCTTCGACGAAGGTCCAAACAATAAAATGCTCGAAGGACCAAAAAAATGTAACGATTTACACTTTAAGACTGATAGCTGATATAAATGATATAGATGATAGTTGCTGCTGCTGCTACTGATGCTGATAGATGCTTCTGATATATGGTGATAGATTCCTTATGATGCTGATACTGATAGGCGATGATAATAGGGATGTCAAATGAAACCCGTTGAGTGCGTAATGATCACTGTTTTTATTGTAATAATGTCGAATTTATATACATCTAATATTGCTTACTCAGGTAAACGCGGTGAACGAGTGCAATGACACATTGGCTCGTACAGACACAAAAAATAATTTTTGGTTCGCACGTTGAAGTGTGTGTGGGGTATTTCTAGAAAGGTGCGTGGTCCAAGCGACAAGTATTATTGACTTTTATTTAATTTTTTATTTAATGTGTATTGAATTATAATGCAAATTAATTCATATAATTTTTTGTATAGGTTTTTTAATTTTGGTTTTCTAATTTTATGCTGATAAAGATTACAAGTAAAGTATGATATCCTACTTCCTACCAATATTATAAGTTTCTCATTATGTATGCATACTTCATAGTGTATTTGTGATTTAACCAGGCAGAAGTGGCTAACCAGGTTTAAGCGAGATTTTATATAAACTAAAACTATAGTAGCTAAATATAACTAAATGAATATACGATATAAGGCTACTCCACCTCTGTCTTGTTTTCAAGAACAATTTGAACACTATGTTTAAACTTGTTTTTACTGCAGTTAAAAATATCAATATGCGAAAATGTTTTATTGTACGTAAATGGTAAACGTGACTCAGGGGCATTCCGCGCGTAGTTTGCGATCGGGCGCGGCACATTAAATAGTGGTGTAGGGCGACGACGAGATCGCTGCGCGGGTACGTTATATTTTACACTTTCAGTTAACTGCAGGCAATCAAAGCTCCCTTTGAATATATTGTATAGTAAACACATATCCATAAGTATACGCCGATCTTCTAGAGTTAATAATTTATATCCATTGCAGTTTTCTTATTACGTCGAGAATGGAGGTCTGCGATTGCGATAATTCAAATGTCCAAAAAAAATCTTTTGCAGGCGCTCTAGACGGTTTATGTACGTGGCATATTGTGGTTACCAAATTGTACTAGCATACTCAACAATGCTTCGCACATATGCGAAGTATACAGTCTTAATAGTCGCAACATCACTAAACGGTTTACAAGCTCTAATGAAAAAACCCAAATTTTTGAATGTTTTATTTATTATAACATCCACATGCTCTGAAAACAATATTTTATTATCAAAATAGACCTCTAGATCTTTAATAACAGTGGTGCGTTGTATTGGTGTATCGTTAAACTGATATTAAAAATGATGGGTTTGCTTTTTCTTGTGTAACTTATGCATTCACGTTTGTTGATGTTGAGGGATTTATTGTTTCTACAATAGTAACGATACAAAGCATCCAGATGAGATTGTAACATTCTACAGTCGTCTTCATTTCGTATTGTGCAAAAGATCTTTTTATCGTCTGCGTACATTAAATGATTTGCAAATTTGAAACATCCAACAATGTCGTACGTGTAAACGTTGTAAAAAATTGGCCCTAAATGCGATCCCTGCGGGATTCCAGTTGGAACGTCAATGAAATCCGATTTATATTCCCCCAAAACGACGGCATGGGAGCGATTACTAAGATACGATTTAATCTACCTCAAAAGATCCCCGTGCATACCTAGTCTATGGAGCTTGTTTAATAATATGACGTGATCCACACGATCGAAAGCTTTTTCGAAATCCGTGTAGATCACGTTCACTTGTCCACCACCGTCCATATTAACAGAAACATAAGTAACTGTAGAGCGCCCTTTCATGAAACCGTGTTGTGAATCTGGCAAACCTTTGCTAACCACTGAGTAAATTGAATCAAAAACGATTTTCTCAAATAATTTACTTATGCTGTTTAATTTGGAAATACCTCTATAATTTTCTATATTTAATTTGGTACCTTTTTTATGAATCGGAACTATATAAGCACATTTCCATATCTTAGGAAAGACACCTTCACTGAGGGACTTATTAAATAATAAAGCGAGTGGAAGAGAAATAGTTTTAGCGCAATTTTTCCAAAATAAAGGTGGAATATTATCGCAGCCAGCGCCTTTTGATGTGTCTAATTTTTAATTTTTTAATTATGTTTTTTTCATTTTGAGCACCTTCAGTGCTATGTAAATCCCAGCGTGTGACTCTTCTGGGACCCGCTAGCGCGGCCTCTTTCTCCAATTGGCCGTCGCTCAGATGAAGGCTGAGTGGCAAAAATTGCACGAGCCGACAGGGGGTTTTTTAGTGGGTAGTGGTTCTGGTAGGCGTCGGAACGAGCCCCACATAACCTGGATCGCGCGCGCCTGTGTATGCGTCAGAGCATTTTTTATCCTCCTGGCCTTCCCGTGGAGGGGAACAAAAAAAACGTTATATTGCGTCCACTTAGTAATAAGATAAACATCGGACATCTTGCAAAACTCTTACACAAGCATCTAGATTCAAAGTAATACCAGTATCAGGTTTCTAACAAAGCACATCTGGTGTATAAAATATTATCACAAAGAAATGGTTAAAATTAAATTCACAGTTAAGTGAATTTCCAATCACATTATACACAAAATAAATAAAAATAATATTAAAACCATCTAAAAACCTATTTTTTATCTTTTTACATACAATTTATGTATAATTTTATGAATATATTTTGAAAAAACAAAAATAAATAATACTAAATGTTAAAATATTATGGCATTAATGTGGTATTGGGTTTGTTTCAGGTAGGAAACGAATGACGAAACTACAAGTACTATGTCCTGCAGATCAATGTAAGTGATGACTCACAACCCGATACCTCTGCGACGAGGGGCAAGATATTGGTTTCATTAGAACATAGAAGGTCAGCACAAGTTGGTTTTTACCATAAATGAAAATTTAAATAATAAAATATTATAATATGTAAATATATTTATCTTATACTTATCTTATACTTATCTAATAGATATCATAAACTCCTTCAACTAAATTACATATAATAAATCATCTTCCTCCTGAACAGTAACAATTTTGCTATCTTGTATGATATATATAATCTGCAACTTGAAAATGATGCTAGCTAAAGATTCTTGCTAACACTGCATTTAACCTCTCAAATACCTTCATATTTATTGCACGTTTTACTCAATTAACTGACTCTAAATAGTTGTACTATTTATTAGAGTTGTCTACTTTCTATATATAATATGAACTGTCTAAGCACTATTTCATACGACAGTACCTGAACCGTTAATGCGAGGTGATAAAGGATTAAAACTTAAATTCACACAAATACTATCAAATAAAACAGCTCCTCGTTTATTGTTGGCAAGCGAGTAAACGCATGAACAAGAAAAAAGGCCCTTGTGTTAGTGAAATATGAGCCTAACATTTGTTATGTTTAGGTAAACAGATCATCCCAGGTATAACACACTTACAATTAGTAAATGTATGTATTTCCACGTCACTTCACCCGAATGAACTTAAAATAGGTATACTTAGACCGATTTACAAAAAGGTTGTTTTTAAGATATCAATAACTATAGGGCCATAAATATTTTATGTAGTGCTGATAGAATTATTGAAAAATACCTGGGTAATGAGATAATACACTTCCTAACAATACATAATTTAATACACCAGTACTAGTTTCAAAGCGGGCGAAGTACAACTCAACTCCTGTGTACTTTCGTTGATGAGATCAACCACCGCCTGCATTATAAAGAACAGGTGCTGGTTGTCTTCACTGATCCCACTAAAATGCTTGACATTTTAAATTTTAATACGCTAATCTCTTAACTGGAATAAGTTGTTGTATAAGTCAATACACTAGATTGGTTTCGTGACTAGGTTAACTGAATGCTCTAGCGACCCTCTCTCCAGCGAGCAGGGTATGGCTCCAGGATCAATACGACCTCAAAGTAAAAAAGTAAGAAATTTAAATCTTCAACTTTTAGATAACAGAAAAGATTTTTAACTCAAAATATTTTTTTTATGTATTATGTAACACAAATATGTGATACAAACAGATGCCAGGATGTTTCCAATTTAACAGAGTAGACAAAAATCAAGTCTATGAAAAGAGTAACTGAAAGGCCATAAACGAAGTCTTCTTTGGTATGGCCCAGTGCTACAAAACCTTACTCGTAGATTTCCCTGGCCTCCATGTAATAACGGCTCACGGGTGGGAAGATTTCCACTAAAGGTTTCTGCAGCAGGCTGTATTATTTATGTGCACACTTACTTCACAGCCTTTCTTGTTGAGAAATGACTGAGTGAAAGCTTGAATGTACTTACAGAGTAAAATAATATTTTATTGTACTCTGAAGGTGTAAAGAGAATTTTTAGGTATATTTCTAAGATCTTTTATTTATTTAAATCATTTTGGTATTCCCTCTGATTGTTTCTAAGCAATCGATTTTAAAACTTTATTTCAACAATTCACCTGACACATGATGCAAAAATGGGAACTGGACTTAATCTTTCGTCGTTTTGCAATAAAAACTATGAGTGCTTCCCGCTCTGCGTTACATGGCTTACTGCCTAAATATAAACGGGGCGGAACCAATGCGTCAGACCTCATCTGCGTCCGGACCCGTTCGGACGTGTTTGACGGTCGCTCCCGGCTGCCGAGTCACGATTGTTGTCTCACGACTCCACTCGTATCAATACTCAAACGCCACTCTCAGATCCGTTCTGCGTCCGGCCCCGCTCGGACGTGTTCGCGGTCGCCCAGCCGTTGAGTCACGATTGTCGTCTCACGACGTCAACTCGTAGCAACTCTCATACGCTGTTAGCCTCTGTAGGGCTCACTCTGCGGTCGGTTTCGATCGGCTGCAAGTAAGTCGGTCTCTTGCACAGCAACAACAGAGCTGAGCTTGCCGCGGTCGATTAAATTCGATAGTGGTTCGCAAAGCTCGGGCTGTTTTTCTGGCTGCGTACCTGACGCTTGGCGCTTGCTACGTAGTCAGAGACTCGCTCTGCGGCCGGCCCCTGGCCGGTCGTAACGTAGTCAATCCCGCACTCTGTGCACCCCTCGAAGTAAAAACCTCACTTCGGTGAGTGCAGCAACAACAGGGTTGAGCTTACCGCGGTCGATTAAATTCGATAGTGGTCTGCAAGACTCGGGCTGTCTTTCTGGCTGCTTACTCGACGCTTGGCGCCTGTACGTAGTCAGAGACTCGCTCTGCGGCCGGCTCCGGCCGGTCGTAACGTAGTCAATCCCGCACTTTTAGTGCAACCCAACTCCGTCAGGTCTACGGCTGGTTTTTGTTGTCAATTTATTGACGACACACTCCGTAGTAGACTCGCGTTTGATCAGGTGGATACTTAACGATGACAACTAAGCCTGACAGCGTTGCCCCGGTGCGCTTCCAAGGCCCTTCAGGCCAAGGAGAAACCGGCAGACCCGATCCCATTGCATTTGGGCCTTTCCCAGGGTGACGGTACAGTGCTGTCCGAGCTAGGGGCACCACTTCGCGTCGTCCCCAGCCCCCCTACCGCGGGTAGGGAGGTTTAGGTGCTAGGTTTGCTAGGGAACCTAGGCATTCTTATATATTTATATATTTTATATATCGTAGGACCAAGCCCTCCCAATGGACCAGCAAAGCTTGGTAAACTTTGCTAGGTCGCTCGTCCAGGCACTCGCTGCCTCCGGCATCCCCGTCCCAGATGACGTACTAACGCAGGCCTTACAGGCAAATATCGCGTCCCCGGCCCCTCAGGCCTCAACCCCGGCCCCTCAGGCCTCCAACGTCGAGACCCCTCAGGTCTTAAGCTCTCCCGCGTCTCCCGCCTCGTCCGAGATGGACTGCGAATCGGTCGCATCCTCTCACGCGTCGCGTCGTAAGCGTACCGCTCCTGGGAGCGACTCCGAACCCGCGTCTGATACGTCGTCAGATGCCGTCACCTTAACCGGCTCTCCTGAGCCCGCGTTTCAACTCGTCGCCAAGCGCTCCAAGAAGCGCTCTAAGAAAGCTTCGGTATCTTCAATACCCGAGCCCTCCCCGGTGTCTTCAACACCAGCCCCCGCGCCGTTAAAATCGCTCGTAGTAACCGCGTCTCCGTCGGTCACATCGAAGCCAGCGACGCGCTGCGCTCCCGTCCCGCCGAAGCCTCAGCTCCCTCCGCCCGTATTCCTGCGTGAAAAAGCGCGCTGGACCGCGGTTTCCAACTTGTGCAAAGTGCACAAAATTAATTACTTAAAAGCCGCCAACGCTGGCGATACAATCAAAATCCAATTAGCGACCGTCGTCGACTTCCGCGAGTTTACCAGGTTACTCGGATCTGCGAAGAAATCCCCGAGGACCTTAAGTCCCAGGGTTTCCCGGCCGAAGCAGTGCGCAAGATGCACTCCAACCGCGGTAGGCGTTTTTCTTTAGCTCTAGTAATCCTGTCCAACACTCCCAACTCGAAGGAGATCTTTAGAGAGGCTCGCACAATTTGCGGGCTCTCGAATATCTCCGTCGAGCGTCCCAACCCCCGCGGTCACCCTGGGCAGTGCCACCGCTGCCAGCTCTATGGCCACGCAGCGGCTAACTGCTCAGCTCCCCCCAGGTGCTTTAAGTGCCTGGATCCGCACATAACGAAGGAGTGCACTCGCACTCCCGAATCCACTTACCCCCCTGCTTGTGTGCTGTGCGGCCAGTCCGGCCACACAGCTAACTACAGGGGTTGCCCGCGCGCTCCACGCTCCACCGCTGAGAGGGCCGCGCCTAAAACGGCGCCGCCGCTCACTCCCGCTAACTTCACGCCGCTGCGAAAACCTGGGTCCCCCTGAAGCAAAGCCCGTTCAGCCGACACCTAGTCCGGCTCTGTCTTGGAGGCAGCGTCCGGCCGTTCCGCCTGCACCTTCCTAACCTATCCCTGCTCCCGTAGCTCCCGTAGGCCCGCGTCCTGCTCCGTCATCTTCACCTCAGTCGTGGGAGCTGAGGACATGAAGACCGTGTTCGACGTCATTCAAAACGTCGATATTAAGGAAATCTCCGTACTCGCACGCAAACTGTGCCGCGCGCTCTCCTCAATAGCGTTTATTTGCATTAGCCGACCATCACTCGCTTCTAAGTTCGTTATAAATTTTATTTTTGTATATCACTTGATTTAGACGTCATATCCCCCATCACTCCCACTCACTATCCCAACAACCCGACCTACTCTTATGAAATCCTCGACTTTGCAATTATCAAGCGAATCATTCTTGATCTCATCCCCCTCGCCCCATCTCCCTCGTACTAGGTACGCCTAACGATAACGTCACATCTCCTAAGACCTTTACCAACTGGAAAGGCTTTAAAAAAACGTTAGTTTCAGCCTTAGAGGCCCCGAACTCTCCGTTCGCGATTTCGCCCGACCAATTAGATAGCCCAGATAAAATAGATTCATTAGTCAACACTCTAACTGATGCTATTAACTCAGCCATCAGCGACAACGAAAAGGTTGCTAAGCAAGGCAAACCCGCGCTTCCCCTAGCCGTTAACAATATCATTAAAGCCAAGAACGCGGCTCTCCGGAGAGCCAAGAAATATCCCATGCCAGCATACAGAACAGCTGCGAATCAGCTTCAACGTAAAGTTAGGTCTTGCCTCGCGGAACTCCGAGACGCTCAGTTTAACGATCTCATGGAGAATATCTCCCCGTCCCACCAAGCGTATTATCGAATGATCGTAGACACCGCCTCTCACGATCCTCCTCTCACTTGTCCCTATTTGGCACTATTGCCTTTGAAATCGAAGAGAAAGCCGAATGCTTCGCCAACAGCATAGCGGCACAATGTTCGCCCAGCACGCAACCCGCGGATCCCTCCCACATCCAGGTGGTGGAGGACGAAGACCCATCACCGACGACCCCGTCACAGTCTCTAATGATGAAATCTTGCTTCTCATTAGAAATCAAAAGTCCAAAAAGGCTCCGGGTGCGGATGGAATTTTCAACCACGCACTTAAGCACCTGCCCCAGCAGGTGCTTACCTTGTTAGCTATTATTTTCAATGCCTGCTTCGACCATAGCTACTTTCCAAAAGCCTGGAAAGAAGCGACAGTCATAGACATTCCGAAGCCGGGTAAACCTCTGAATGTCCCGGCTAATCACAGACCCATCAGCCTCCTCAAGGTAATGTCTAAACTTCTCGAAAGAGCCATACTCTCTCGAATGCGGAACCATCTGTTTCCAATGGGTGGCGACCCTCTCATTATTCCCCACCAGTTCGGCTTTCACGCTAAGCACTCCTGCCCTCAGCAAGTCCATCGAATCGTCGAGTACATACTCGAAGGATCCTATCCGAAACGAAAGAAAACGATCGCAGTTTTCTTTGACGTAGCCAAGGCTTTCGACAAAGTCTGGTCCAGCGGTCTCGTTTTTAAACTCTATAAAATAGGCTTACCGGTTCGCCTTGTCAGATTAATCGCATCGTTTCTTAAAGACCGTACGTTTCGATACAAACATGAAGGCACGCTCTCCGCGCCTCGTCCCATAAAGGCTGGAGTCCCGCAAGGCACAGTCCTCGCCCCTCTGCTGTACACCGTGTACACTAACGACGTCTTCATCTCGCCGAAAGGCGTCGAACTCGCCCTATTTGCAGACGATACCGCCCTTTACACTAAAGGTCAAGCGATCCCGTATAACATCACCAGACTCCAAAAAGCCGTAAACGCCCTCGGTGTTTGGTTTCAAAAATGGCGTATCGATGTCAACCCAGAAAAGAGTTCCGCTATTCAATTCGACCACAAACGTCGTAATCGCTACAACGATCCCCACATTCGAATGTTAGGTATTCCCATCCCCTGGAAGCGCAGTATTAAATACTTAGGCGTCACCTTAGATCAGACGCTTTCTTTCAAGCCACATGTCGATAGAGTAACGAAACTCGCGCGTTTTTACTTAAGCCGCCTATATAGTATGATAGGAAGCAAAAGTAAAATGTCTTTTAGAAATAAACGTACGCTTTATAAGGTCTGCGTTAGACCCGTCATGTCATATGCTACGCCAGTCTTTGCCCACGCCAAACCCTCCGTCCTGTATAAACTGCAGGTAGTTCAAAATCTCTTCTGCCGCATGGCCACAAATGCACCTTGGTACGTGCGTAACGCGGACCTGCACAGAGATCTTGAACTACCTACAGTGCAACAGCACCTCAAAACACTTTCAGAATCGTTCTTCAAACGCGCTGAATCCCATCCCAGTCATCTTGTTCGAGATTCAGTCTCATATACAGCTCCTGTCTTAGATTCGAAATTCAAAGTCGCTATACCGAGAAACGCGCACACTGGCGAACCCACGCAATCAACTTTAGATCTCGAGGCCCTTCAGGCCGCAAACTCTAATTCTAACGTAAATTCTAATTCTAACGTAAATCCGAATTATTGCTATTTTATTTTTCAATTTTTAATGTTTTAATTATTTACTTTTCTTTTGAGCACCTTCAGTGTTTTGAGATTCTGTTGCACTGTCGGTAGTTCAAGATCTCTGTGCAGGTCCGCGTTACGCACGTACCAAGGTACCGCACCTTTGGCCCTGCCGCAGAAGATATTTTGAACTACCTGCAGTTTGTGCAGGACGGAGGATTGGGCGTGGGCAAAGATTGGCGAGGAATATCTCGTGACGGATCATAAAGCGTACGTTTGTTTCTGAAAGACATTTTACTTTTCCTACCTAACATGCTATTTAGGCGACCTTAGTAGTGACGGGCGAGTTTCGAAACTCGTTAACGTGACGCCTAAGTATTTAGTACTGCGCTTCCAGGGGACGGGAATGCCTTACATTCGAACGTGGCGATTGCCAGCGGAACGACGGCGTTTGTGGTCGAAGCGCATCGCAGAACTTTTTTCAGGTGGCCTAAGTAAAAACGTGCGAGTTTCGTTACTCTATCGACGTGTGGCTTGAAAGAACGCGTCTGGTCTAGGGTGACGCCTAAGTATTTGGTACTGCGCTTCCAGGGGATGGGAATACCTAACATTCGAACGTGGAGATTCTCGGCAATGCGACGGCATTTGCAGTCGAAGTAAACCACAGAGCTCTTCTCTGGGTTCACATCAACACGCCATTTTTGAAACCATGCACCGAAGGCGTCTACAGCCTTTTGAATTCTGGTGGTGAGACCCGGGATAATGAGGCCTTTGGTGTAAAAGGCAGTGTCATCGGCAAAGAGGGCGAGTTCGATGCCTTTCGGCGGGACGGGAATGTCGTTGGTGTACACGGTGTACAACAGAGGGGTAAGGACTGAGCCTTGAGGGGCTCCAGCCTTTATGGGACGAGGCGCGGAAAGCGTGCCTTCATGTTTAAAACGAAACGTACGGTCTTTGAGAAACTTCTTTACTCTTTAAACTGATGCATTACACACTCTCTTATACAACCTTTATAATGAAACTGGCAGCATCGAATCACTAATGCTGTAATGATGTGTGAATTAAGATGTAATATGTATTCATGTCCGCGAGGATGCGATATTATTGTAATATTTCACGGCAAATCACGTTTTAATCGTAAATACGAATTGCGTTATTTTTTATAATCTTTTTTTTTTACTTCCCTGCATTATTATGGCTTTATACCTTTGTATTGTAATAGCTTGTAAAATAGTAGCAGTATAAAGTTAGATTTAATACAATTGATAGTCAAGCATCAAATACCACGTCTTTTTTGCTCATATGAAAAAGATGCTATCTGATTTCTGACACCAGGCAGGTTTACGTTCTATCAGAGACTAGTAAATAAGTATAGACTAGCCATGTCTAACAAAATTTTGTGACTTGAAAAATAGTTGTTTTTAAGATGGAGAGATGGCGTTAGTGTTATTCGATTTACAATTTATTTAAATTTATTCTAAATAATACGTAAAAAAACTTAAGATGGCGCTGTTTACAAAATCATTTGATATTTCATTGCAAGTACTATCAGTAGGTATCAGGCGACAAAAGACGTTGCCAGCTAGTGCATTATACATATTATTTGATGCTATGTTGCCGCTTTTATAATTCAGTAACAGAAATCTTTACACCACCCCGGATATTATTTGTAGTGTTACTGGGTTACTGTATTGCCAGTATATAATTTTTCCCACAAAAATATAGCATTCATCTACACAGTTTGTTCTTATCTGCCTTAACATAATAAAACGAATATCAGTGCATTTAATTAATAGGTATATAATATTTTACTTTATTTCTTGATATCGATAAAAATTATGTCTTAATAAGTGTGAAGTAAAGCATATAACTCATAACTATTTTGCAGTAGTAAAAAAAATATTATTATTTAAAAAAATGTTCTTTATCCATCAACTTTTTTTGTTCTTTTTATGACAACATTTTATTTGTTTGACAATTTGAATTCTTTGTCTTTTATTGTTGTTGCTATGGGTGTGTGTTTGTTTTGGAACTTTTCCCTGCATTTCTTTGAATTCACAATATTTCTGCTCGCCTACTGTGACTCTTGCAAATTTTATGGACCTTGATTAAGCTTACGGTTGCTACATATATCGTATTATATCTGCGTTTATCACAACTGTGATAATAAAAGTTTTTAAAAATAGATTATTATGGCAATTAAAATAAGAAGGATGGCAGTGCCCAGGCGTCTCTGAACAAAATAAACTTATACCAGTATATTTATGGTTTTTTGTAGTTGTTATTTTATCATCTATAAAGTAAGAATAAATTACTATCTACCTATTCTTATTGAGTAAAATTATCAAAATCAATTATATAAAATGATGGCATTTTCCAATTTTAGGAAAGGAATAAATCCTACTTGCTAAGGTTTCAGGTTATTTAACTACGCCATCTAGCAGTTTTAGTACGTATTAATACAAATATTTTGCATTACGTTTCTTGTTAATAATTCATATAAAAATTAAAGACGACAAGGTTGGTCCAAGCTATTTGAGAGTGACATCTAGTAATAGCTTGGATTTTGAGCTTTTTCCGAGTCACGAATTTTTGTATGGAGATGGTCAGTCTATAGTTATTTACTAGTCTCTGGTTCTATTAAAAATGGCCAGCGCGTTAAATATTCCATATTTTTAAACGTTGTATAAAATCATATTTAAAGCTCTATTAATTATAAAAATCCTTATAATGTTATATTAACAAACGACTGCAGTTTCAATTTATTACAATTCACGTTTCACCTGCGACAAACAATCGGATATTTGTCCGATCAAATATATAATCAATTTAAAATAAACAATATATAATTTGACATATTTTCATGATTCCTTTTGTTCTGTCATTAAATCAATTTTATTGTTTTAATTCATATCGTTGATGTAAATTGTAAAATTATATTAAATAATTATTTTTATGCCTTAATAAATATCACTCGTTGACAATGTGAGGCTTTGCCGCGGTAGCGTTGTAGTTGTCTCAAAGGCAAAGTAAATTAATTGCGTAAAGCTTATATAATAAAATAAATTATTTTAGGTTTTATTTGCTTTTCCACGGTCTACAAAGTCTACCGTCTGAAAAGACGGTCTACCTTTGCCTTGGCACAATCTATCCAGTAAGTTAAATGATTTCTACTCTAATAAAAGTAGTAGTGGTGGTAGTCTCATACGCCGGAGGTCCCAGGTTCGAGTCCTGACTGGGGCATGCATTACGATGTGTGTATGATGATAAGCAGTATGATGAACATAGACGTTTATTCTCGGATCACGGTAATTGATATTTATGTATGTATTATTATTCTGCTGTATTTATTATAGTTCGTTGGCCATCCATCACACAAGCTCTGCTTACTTTGGAGCCATACAGTTGGTGTGCTTGTCTAGGATTTATTCACCCTTCAGAACCAGTGGTAGTTTATACGAAGTGCCTGCCCTCTCGGCTGCCATTAGGCGTATCGTGTGTAGGATTTTAGCCAGCGCTAGGCCACAAAGTCCGGTGCAAAGATGCTGGTCTTGCTTTAGGGCCATAGAGTTGGCGTGTTTGTCTGGGGATTCAAATGATATTGTGTCGGTACACAGTGTAATTCTGTCAAGGTGAAAGGCAAGTTTTTTTTTAATACGACTAGCTTGTTAAAGCTATACCGTACATACATGTAGTCAAAAGAATGTTTTGAGCAGGCGTTATCTGGGTGATAATCGAGCCAGGCTGGCCCCAAACCAAGTCGCACTCACATTGATTTTTAAAGCTCAAAATATGAATTATGTGCTACATTCTTCTTTTTTTAATGCATTCAAATTTTTAAATTTTTTTTAAACACTGCAAATGCAAAGATTTGAAAATAAAAGAAAATATAAATCTCTGGTAAATCAAAACAGGTTATTCAAGAGCAGTGAAAGGTTGCTATTTATTATAATAAAATTGATTTTGTGTTTTAAACTAAACTTAAGCCCAGTTGCAATATAGTTTTTTGCAATTAGTCAATCGAAGAATATCATGCAATAAAGTTCACGATAGAGAATATAGGTCAAAAACTTGTAATGTTCATTTCACTCTTTGTCACAGTTATTGACACTTGCACGATTCACACAACAAAACCAACATTTGTCCGGCTGCTAGATGTGCTAGTTAACATGACCATGCACTTTTAGAAAGAATTTTGCTGCACAACTATTTTAAATACGGAGCTTAATGTTTACGGTGGTAGTAGCGCCATCTGTTTTGATCACAAACAATGATTACCTTACAATATAAGCTGTTGAATTTCCAGAACAGTATAAGCATAATACGATCCATTTATCAAACACCCTGTAGATGAAACTTGTAGCTTGAGACGTTGGGTTAAATAAAAGTGTATACTTATTACATATATAACGTTTAGAACTAAATTAATTAAATACACGTTTTACCTGCCTATTTGTGTTGTAATTCAGGTTGTGTAGTTCAAATGCTTATGCGGTTTGATGGAATCTTATTTTATTTTAGTCTTAATACTTGTTAAAAAGACACTTTTAAAAATTATTTATTTTTGCAGGTTTGTTAGGTAGACTATGACATAACGCAATACTAACAACTGCCGTTTTTCTCTAAAGGAAATAGTACGTATTGCTTGAAAGTTAGGGGGTACAATAAAAATTGATCTTTTTATTCAGAGCAACTCAATATTTAAAATCAAAAGTCAACATGCAGCAGTTTAATTTCTAACCTAAGATAGACAAAATGGTGATTGTGTTAATGGACGTGTATGAGCGATCACAGAATAACATAAAAAAGCCTAGAAGCAATTAAACCTATAACACCATATTTATGTGCAGCTTATATTTGAGACCCTTTCAGAAGTTGCAACAATCCTACAAGCGAGTACGTCGGCAAAGGTATCGTACCTTATCTTCAGCAACTAAACAAAATGCTTAGATTGTAAATTACACACGTATGAATCAAAGCGTGTCTTTTTGTTTAGGTTTGTATTAATTTTTTTTTATTTATGTCCTGTTAATGTTATTTAAAATTCGGAGCTAATAGGTAACGTTCTTTCTTTGATATGAGAATATGAAACAAATGACTATGCAATTCCTACTATATAGAATCCCTAAAATAGTCGATATACTATAAGTAATTGTCTACTACAATTACTTGTTAAATCTGATTTTTAAAAAAACTTGAACACTAGATATGTGCTCTCGTTGTTGCGCGGCGTTACTGTATCGACTCACTGCATGTGTATATTTTCTTCCTGCATACATACATGGTCTCGAGAGTTTATTCGGTTTACCGTCATTTAGCGGAAAGCTATGACTCGTTAGTGTGCGTAGCAATTCCGGTAGTGACGTTATATGCATATGTGCAAAAGTTCTTAAAAATCTTGTTGAAATTTCTGTTGGCATCATTTATTTACTAACAAAATTTATCTTCAAAGATCCATTCTAAATAAAGTAAACCTTTCTCTCTAGACGAGAAAATGAACTCCTGTGCAGCAACCACCAGGTTTGTACCCAGAAAACCTTTCTTGTAGGTCAACTAGTATTTTGTAAATTATATTTTGAAACAACGGCGGCACTCAGGCAAGCTGATTTGAGGATTGAAAGAGTTGACTGTCTCCAGAATAATGGAGGGTTTTGGTTAGATGCGAGTTTGTCAGATTTGTATACAGTGTGGACTGTGAATTTGTTTAGGAGATAGGCTTGGGTGGACTCGCATGCTCATTTTGGTCTTTTTTCAAATAACTGTGTTAAAAGATGATAAGACTATTCGAAGGAGATTATATTCACACGTTATTTATCATTTTAGCTAAGAAATCCAAAAACTTTATAATTATTATACATTATTATTAAACATTGGCGTCAAGAAATCAAAATGAAATATTGATTTCTTAACATTGACAATTACTTGTTGACGTCAAATAAAATATGACTCTACCACCAGTTCGAAAAAACCTTCGTGAATAAGAACTGGCAAGAAACTTTAAGGGTATATTTTTTTCAAAGTAAATTTACAGAGTCCCTATAAATAAACAAAATTATTCTTATCTGCATCAGTCTCCCCCCTCTCAGAGCCTCTTTATGTCTATGGGTTTCAAACTCTACAAGTTCAATTACTGTTCAACCCAACGTATATATTTATATCAATACACTTGTTTGGCATCAACTTTGTTATTATATATTTAAATAGTTAATCAACAGTTAAAAATATTTCAGAAGTAACAGAATTATCACAATCAATAGTTTTCTAGATACAGCGATATGTTTGAGGAGCAGCTGCGGGCTGCGGGTTGCCGAAAAACGCTCCATACAAAACGGTAGCGAGTTGTGACGTAACACACAATGTGTAAATCATACTAAGAATTGTATGGACGTTTGAATAAAATATATAATAGCTACGTAGGTAATGCGTTTACTTGGATATTGTCATAAAATTTAAAAATGATTATACCTAATGTTAGAAATCTAATAATATTCATAATCATATCTTTGCTCTTTTTAAGTTTTCTAATGTATGAAATCTCAAATTAAATTTAAAACTTATTTTCAAAAAGCTTTTCGGACAAAATAACTTACACTTTCTAATGATATATGATCTTGCATTTTCAAATGCTGTCAAATACCCAATTATAATAAAAATCCACTTTTTATTTTAATCTTTTAAAAATGTGTCATATTTAGACTCCTAAACTACTGAATAAATTTCAAAATACATTATAAAGAGGCAACACAGGCGGCACATTGTACAAGAGACTTCAAGGCCTCGAGACTTCCACAGACAAAACTTGTTGTCCATGAAAACTTGAAATTCGTACTGATAACGTTGTTTTTTACTGAAAATAATTTTTTTGAAAATAATAATTTTACTAATTGAAAACGAATTATAAATATAAACGTAACGGAAAAATTCTATCGAATAAGACATGGATGGCCTATATGGATGCTAAGAGACATCTGTTAAAGGTACTTTGGCTAAAATAACTTATCTAAAAAATATAAGTATGTCTGTGAATAATTATAATGTACGTAGATAAACCATATCAAATCAACAATAAAAGTTTTTTAACCTTTTATCCATACTTGAACAAAAACTTAATTTCATGCATAACACATTTTTTATTTAAAAGTTTTGCTCGACCTGGCGAGCTTTGAAATTAAATTGATTATAAATTATAATCAATTGATTATAAAATATAATTCAAATAGAACAATCTTTATTCGCAGTGAAAATAAATTATCTATATTATTTTGTGGCGAAAATATAAAATACTCTTACATATTTTTTCAATTTTTTTTTTTGTTCACCTCCACGGAGAGGGCAGCAGGATAAAACATGCTCTGACGCATACCCCGCGCGCGCGATCGGGGTTATGTGGGACTCGCTCCGAGCCTACCAGAGCCATTACCCACTAAAAAAACCCCTGAATGACTCGTGCAATTTTTGCCACGCAGCCTTCATCTGAAGCGACGGCCAATTGGAGAAAGAGGCCGCGCTAGCTAGGCCCAGAAGGGGTCACCCACAGGGAATTACATAGCACTGAATGTACTCAAAGTACTGAAGGTGAATACATAGCACTGAAGGTGCTCAAAATGAAAATAAAAATTAAATTAATTCAAATTTACATTAGAATTAGAAGTTGCGGCCTGAAGGGCTTCGAGATCTAGTGTTAGTTGAGTGGGTTGGCTCGTGTGCGCGTTTCTCGGTCTAGCGACTTTGAACTTCGAATCTATGACAGGGGTAGTACACGAGACTTAATCTCGAACTAAGGGACTGGGGTGGGTTTCTGAGCGTTGGAAGAACGATTCTGAGAGTGTTTTGAGGTGCTGTTGCACTGTAGGTAGTTCAAGATCTCTGTGCAGGTCCGAGTTACGCACGTACCAAGGTAACGCACCTGTGTCCCGCCGCAGAAGAGATTTAGAACTACCTGCAGTTTGTGCAGGACGGAGGATTGGGCGTGGGCAAAGATTGGCGAGGCATATGTCGTGACGGGTCTAACGCAGATCTTATTAAGCGTACGTTTGTTTGGGAAAGACATTTTACTTTTTCTTTATTTCGTAGTGTTTATAGACGAGACTGCTGAGCCAGACTTTATCGAAAGCCTTGGCTACGTCAAAGAAAACTGCAACCGTTTTAAAACGTCGCGGGTAGAAGCCGTCGAGTATGAACTCGACGATGCGATGGACTGAGGGCAGGAGTGTTTAGCGCGAAAGCCGAACTGATGGGGAATGATGATAGGATCGCCATCTGTTGGAAACAGATAGTTCCGCATTCGAGAGAATATGACTCTTTCGAGAAGCATAGCCATAGCCTAGAGGAGGCTGATAGGTCTGTGATTAGCCGGGATATTAAGAGGTTTACCTGGCTTGGGAATGCCTATGACTGTCGCTTCTTACCAAGCTTTTGGAAAGTAGCTAAATCTTGGAAGCTGTCTACCAGTACCAGTACAAGTGCCACTAGTACCAGTAAGAAGTGAAGCCGTGCAGATCCCATCAACTATCGACCTATTGCAATCACCTCCATACTTTGCAAAGTTATGGAGCGTGTATTGAAGAACCGTCTCCTGGCACACCTTGAGTCCAACGAGCTCTTTAGTGACAACCAATATGGTTTTCGCAGAGATCTTCTTGTGTATGCCACTCACTTATGGAGAAAAGCCTTGGAAGGTCACGGTGAAGCTATAGCTGTATCCTTAGACATTTCCAAGGCTTTTGATAGGGTCTGGCATGATGGTCTCTTGAGTAAGCTTCCAGCATACGGAATACCTAAAGGGATCTGCGACTGGATATCTGATTTTCTGAGGGAACGGTCAATTCGAGTAGTCTTAGACGGCTGCTCTTCTGACCTAATGGCAATCAACGCCGGGTACCTCAGGGATCTGTTCTCTCTGCAACATTATTCTTGCTGCACATTAATGACCTGCTAACCCCAGGCATTATTGGTTACGCTGATGACAGCACTGTTGTAGAGAGATACATGTCCAATGCGCGAGCGAGTCCTCAAGAAATCCGGGCTTTGAGAGAGTCCATGATTGAGCGGGTGGATTTGGCCTTAAAGAAAGTGTCCGATTCGGGCGAGTCCAACTTGGTCAAATTCAACCTGTCAAAAACACAGTCGTGTTTATTCTCCGCAAAAAAAAAGCAGTTTCGACCTAACGCCCACTTTCCAAAATGTTTTTGTACCCTTAACCGACCACCTAGGGCTTCTGGGCGTAACTATATCGTCCCAACTAAACTTCGGGCAACAAATTGTGTCCATGGCTCAAACTGCTTCAAAGAAGTTGAGAATCATATCGAAGGTCCGACAGTACTTAAGCCCTGAACAGCTACTTAATTTGTATATAGCTCAAGTTCGATCTTGTATGGAGTACTGTAGCCACCTTTGGGATGGTTCTGCAACATACCAACTATAAGCGATGGACGCAGTTAACCGAAGAATTATTAACAACTATGACCTCAACACCAAAAAACTGCAAAGCCTCGACCATCGTCGGAAAGTTGCCAGTTTAGCAGTCTTCTACAGATTACATTTTGGAGAGTGCGCAAATGCTCTTTTTGATCAGGTTGAACCCACACCCTTCTTGCATCGGACTACTAGACGCAGACAGACCTTCCATCCCTTCATGTTATATATCCCAAGAAGTCGAACCAAACGCTTCGATAGTTCCTTTTTGGTGCGGGTCGCCAAGGTGTAGAATGAATTCTGTTTTTCCAGAAAACTATAGTCCTTGTTCTTTCAAGCGTCGAGTGAATAGGTAGCTCGTGGATAGACGTGTAACACCTTCGTCTTCATCGTCACTTTCCATCAGGTGAGATAGAAGACAAACGTCTTATCTTTTTTAATAAAAAAAGCATCTGTTGAGGCGGGTGCTCAAGTGCGTGGTTGGAAATACCATCCGCACCTGGGAACTTTTTGGATTTTAGATTTTTAATGAGAACCGAGATTTCATCATTAGAGACTGTGACGGGGTCGGCGGTGATATGGGGAGAGTCTCTGCGGAGAATTTCATCCTCCACCACCTGGATGTGAGAGGGATTCGCGGGTTGATTGCTGGGCGAGCATTGTGCGGCAATGCTGTCAGCGAAGCATTCGGCTTTTTCTTCGAATTCAAAGGCAGTAGTGCCATCGGGACGAGTGAGAGGAGGAACGTGAGAGGCGGTGTCTACGCGTAAGGCTCGGGCCATGCTATAGTACGCTTGGTGGGACGGAGAGATATTCGCCATGAGATCGTTCATCTGAGCGTCTCGGAGTTCCTTGAGGCAAGACCTAACTTTACTTCGTAGCTGATTCGCAGCTAATCTATAGGCGGGCGTGGGATAGAGCTTGGCTCTCCGGAGAGCCGCGTTCTTAGCTTTAATAAGATTGCTAACGGCTAAAGAAAGGGTGGGTTTGCCTTACTTAGTAACCTTTTCGTGGTCACTGATAGCTGAGTTGATAGCATCAGTGAGAGAGTTGACTTATGAATCTATTTTATCCAGGCTATCTAATTGATCGGACGAGATCGCGAGCGGAGAGTTCGGGGCCTCTTAGGCTAAAACTAACGTATTTTTAAAGCCTTTCCAGTTGGTAAAGGTCTTGGGAGAGGTGACGTTATCGTTAGGTGGT
Organism: Marasmarcha lunaedactyla; assembly: GCA_923062675.1. Classification (NCBI taxonomy): domain Eukaryota; kingdom Metazoa; phylum Arthropoda; class Insecta; order Lepidoptera; family Pterophoridae; genus Marasmarcha; species Marasmarcha lunaedactyla. Next base: position 26,975,363 of record OV281350.1, read on the forward strand.
CCTATCACGAGGGAGACGGGGCGGTGGTCAGAGCCAAGGTCATCGAGTGGTTCGATAGACCTTAGATCGAGGTTGATTCGCTTGACAATAGCAAAATCGAGGATGTCAGGAGAGTGGTTCGGGTTGTCCGGATAGTGAGTGGGAGTGATGGGAGAGATGACGTGTAAGTCGAGTGAGTTAGTGATATTAAGGAGGCGATACCGCTGGTGTTGGTCGATAGGCACGTCAAGTCAGTATATTTTGAGTTAAAGTCTCCGAACATAATGACTTAATGGCCGAGGGCAAGAATGGCCTCAAAGTCGCTCCGGATTGGTCTAGTGCCACTAGGTATGCAGATTGAAGCTATGATGATGGTCGGATGACCAGTCATTGAACGCGTACTTTGGAATAGCGAATCCCCTGGAGCAGTTTGGAGTAAGCCATGTCTCTTGGAGAAGCAATAAGCCTGGCTCGTTGTTCTGAAGGAACAGTCTGAGCTGAGGGGGATTAGTACTAGAGCTACGAGCGTTAAATGAAACTAGGGATAAGCCCTTGGGTTTAATACGACCGGACGCGGGATTTGCAGGTCTAGACATTATATTTACTATTTAAGAATTTAAACTAAATGTATAATTTACAAGGAACTAAGTAGTGAGTGATGCTCGGCTAACGCAAATAGACGCTTTTGAGGATAGCGGGTGGCTCGCAGTTTGCGTACGAGTACGGAGATTTCCTTAATATCAACGTGGCCAGACCGGCCGCACAGCACACATGCAGGGGGTGAAGAGGATTCGGGAGTGCACTCCTTCGTAATGTAGGGGTCTAGGCACTTAACGCATCTAGGAGGGGCTGAGCAAATAGCCGCTGCAAGGCCGTACAGCTGGCAACGGTGGCATACCCCAGGGTTTCCGCGAGGTTAGGACGCACGACAGAGATAATCGAAAGTCCGCAGATTGTGCGAGCCCCTCTGAAGATCTCCCTCACGTTGGAAGTGTTGGATAGGATGACAGGGGCTAAAGGGAAACGCCTACCGCGGTTGGAATGCATCTTGTGCGCTGCTTCAGCCGGGAAACCCTGTGATTTTAGGTCCTCGAGGATTTCATCGTTTGCGAGCTCAAACGGGACGCCCCGTAATACTGCGTGGATCTTACGCTCCTCTGGGAGTATGGTACGCGATTTGCTTTACCGAAAGTAACGCGCGGAAGTCGTTGATGGTCGCGACCTGGGTTTTGACTGTATCGCCTTCGTTGGATGCTTTAAAATAATTAATTTTTTGCTCTTTATAAAGATTAGATACGGCACTCCATCGCGCTTTTTCGCGGAGGAAGACGGGTGGAGGGAGTTGGTCCTTAGCCAGGACGGGAACGCAGCGCGATGCTGGTTCCAACGGAGCCGACGGGGTTGCGGTCACTTGCAGTGACATTAACGGTGCGGGTGCGGGTGTAGAAGACACCGGGGTGGGTTCGGGTGTTGAAGACACCGCAATTTTCTTTGAGCGCTTGTTGGAGCGCTTTGAGGATACTAATGAGAACTCGGGCTCAGGAGAGCCGGTTAGGGTGGTAGCGTCCGATGGCGCATCAGACGCGGATTCCGAGTCGCTCCCGGGAGCAGTACGCTTTCGACGCGACGCGCGGGAGAATGTGACCGATTCACAGTCCATCTCAGATGGCACGGGAGACGCGGGATAGCTAACAACCAGAGGGGCCTGGGCGTTGGTGGCCTGAGGGGCCAAGGTTGGGGCCTTAGGGGCCGGGGTCGCGTTAAGTGCTAATAAGGCCTGCGTGAAGACCTCGTTGGAATTGTCGCACCTCATCAAACGCGGGGGTCTACTACGGAGTGTGTTGTCAATAAATTGGCAACAAAAACCGGCCGTAGACCTGAAGGCTTCGCGATAAATATTATAAAGCCTGGAAATTAAATAGAAGGCCACTCATAAATATATAAGTTTTAGGGTGGCACATAAATTTCCATTTAAATATGAAATGTAGCTTACACACTCCTGTTGACATTTAATCGTAGATAAGTTAATTTTGGTTTTGAATAGTACTTTGAAGTTAAATGCATATTTACGATTTTGAAAAGTTTATCAGAAACCAAATAACTTAAGTTTAGCCAGAAAGTAACACAATATATTATTACGCTATATTTTTGGACGTTATTCTTTTACGCTTTGATCAAATTGTAAGATTAATTTATTTTATTCTGTTACCTAATCACTAAATTTTAATGGTGTAAGGAATTTAGAATTCCATTATTGTATGATGGATTTCCTGTTACAATTACCATATTCAATACTATTCTGGTAATATGTTAAATAAAATGAATTAATATTTCAATCCAAAAGAAACAAGAAATGTATTTATACCCAGAACATACGTGTACCATGAACTACGTTGCTCATTTATTAGGAGCAGTTTAATTCCCGCCCGGCGTAATCCTGCATACCGTAAAACACAGATATAACCTGATTTTACAACGTTACCGTACTTGGTGTTAAGCTATTATATGCCAGCCTTTGATTGAGTATTTAACCAAAAGTATTCACTTTATTATTATTTATTAATATTCTATTAAATTGATCTGAATAATTAAAAAAAGTCACATCATGTGCGCAAATAATAAATTAACTATTTTGTAATACGGTTGATACATTCCAACCCGCTCCGCGCTCGGGACTACACATGTATACTTTTGACAATCCGAAATGAAATATATCCAGTAATCCTGCACTTTCGTTCGCCTTCCCACTATTTTCAAGCTTTTCAGTAAATTCAAGTCTGATTTGATTACTAATTTGAGAGCGCAAACTTTTGATTTCCACTTATTTTTTCTCCTAGGAGTGGTGACGCCAGCTATTTTAACAAACAAATTCAGACATTTTCGTTTCCCCTCATTATATTTAGAGATATTATAGAGTTTCATTTCTTTAAATTTAGCTATTTTTCCTCTCATCCTACCCGTAGTACATTTAAAAAGGTGAATATGTTTTACGCTATTGATCATGATGATAATGATGAAGATGAAGTCATTCATCGAGTGTTATTTCTTTTTACCCCTGACACGCGATGATGTAATATATTTTGAATTTGAAGCTGAATGTAAGAAACGTCATTGTTATTATGAAAATCTTCTTTTTAATGTGCCGTCGGGTTGCTCGCTTCCCTCTTGTATGATTGAGGAAGGCAATGACCGGCTCCCGCGTTGCTCATAGTAGTAATTTATTTTTTAAACCAACATCCGGAAAGTACCTAGCTATTTTTTTTCACTATGGTCTTTTTGAACTTTTCATTATATAGAACAAAACACGTCTATTTTGTTCGTCGTTTTTGTCTACGTCTAATTAGTTCTCTTTTCCATGTATAGTCAAATCATTTATAAGTACTTACGTAGTTTCAGATGTCAATAAGTAGTGGTTACGGACAACCCGCCGAGAATTTTGCGCGTATTGCTCGGGAATGTGGGCATTCCTGTGATGGGTATGTTGGGTAGCGTTCCTACACATTAGGGTTTCTTTTTATTGAAAAAGGATGGGACGTTTGTAATTTTTTGTATTTTTTTATTAATTTATTTGAAGTAAACGTTCAAATCTAAAATGACATTAATTTGCTGTGATTATCTAAAAATTATTTTGAGTTTTGTATGTAATCATACTGATTCAGGGGTAGTTAAATTACGTTTATGAAGATGTCTGAAGTGGTAGCTGCAGTCCTTCTGTTTTGATCATTATAACAATTATATAAAACTATGGGTATAATGCGAATTTTTACCAAAGCTTTGGAAATACCTATATAATAATAATAGGTCTTTACCTATGAAACTGCCGTTTTGCCGTACTGGCCATTTCAAAAAAAAATATATATTTTCTTTTGACTGATAATTCTAATTTCAAATTAATTTTATTTGACAAACATGGAATTCTTTTTCTATAATCGTCATTTGTTTAATAGTTAGTGTTTTGTTTTCAACGCATTCGAACATTTTTCGTCATCATGAATAAGTTAAAAATTCGAGTAATCATGGAGTATGAGTACCGTCGTGGCAGCAAAGCGGCACAAGCGGCACGCAACATCAATGACGTTTACGGAGCGAACACTACAAACGAACGCACCACCCGTTATTGGTTTACCCGCTTCCGTTCTGGAAATTTTGACCTGAAATATGAACCCCGTGGTCGTCCGAAAACTTTGGTCGACAATGACGAATTAAAGGCAATTGTGGAAGCTGATGAAACTCAAACCACGGCTGAATTAGCAGCAGCTTTCGACGTTAGCATCAAAACAATATTGGTCCATTTGCGTCAAATTGGCAAGGTAAAAAAGCTTGACAAATGGGTACCCCACGAACTCAATGACCGCCAGCGCGAAGTACGCGTGGAGACGTGCCTTGCACTGCTCAGCAGGCATACAAATGAAGGAATTCTGAACCGCATTGTTACTTGTGACGAGAAATGGATCCTGTTTGACAATCGTAAGCGCTCAGCAAGTTGGTTGGACCCTGATTCAGCACCCAAACAATGCCCTAAACGAAAACTTACCCCTAGAAAAGTGATGGTCACTTTTTGGTGGTCTAACGAGGGTGTAATTCATCACAGCTTCTTGCCAAACGGGACAAGCATTACTGCAGATGTGTACTGTGAAGAACTGAACACAATGATGGAGAAGCTCGCACGTCTCCAACCAGCTTTGGTCAATCGTTCGGCTCCACTGCTCCTGCACGACAACGCGCGACCTCATACTGCACAGCAGACGGTCTCCAAGCTACAAGAGTTGGGGTTGGAAGTTCTCCGTCATCCGCCGTACTCACCAGACATTGCGCCTACAGACTTCTACTTTTTCCAGAATTTGGATAACTTCTTGGCGGGAAAAAAATTCAATACCCGAGAGGCAGTACAAAATGCCTTTGAAGAATTTGTTGCCTCACGTCCAGCTGATTTCTTCACGAAAGGCATCAATAAGCTACCAATGCGTTGGCAAAGATGCATTGATTGCATGGGTGATTATTTTGATTAATAGAAATAAAAAATATATAAAAAAATTACGCTGCATTTATTTCGTGAAAAACGGCAATTTCATAGGTAAAGACCTAATATAAATACAAACAACCATAACCCGAGAAGAAACATCTGTGTTCATCACACAAACGAATGCCCCGGCCAGGAATCGAACCTGGGACCTTCGGCGTATGAAGCAAGGCTACTTACCACTACAATGTATTGTGTATGACGATGTACCGCGCCTGCAACTATATCTTAACCAATCATACGCAATGTGCATAAAAATTTTTAATGCGCTACCAAACCGTTTTAAATATTTGCCAGAAAACAAATTAAAAGGCGAACTCTCACATTGGTTAACAGAAAAATGTTTTTATACGCTTAATGAATATTTTAAATGTAAAACCTAAATTATGATAAATGTATTGCAAACTTCATAAATCTTAAAGAATATACCTAAATTAAAAATTAATAATAGTAATAATAATATAAGCTTTATTATCTTTATTGATATTATTGTAATTGTGTTTAACTAAATTCTGTGACATGTAATTGTTTTTAAATTATTTTTAATTGAATGAAGTGAATTGTGACGTTTTTTAGCTTAAGTAACATACTATTGTAAAATTGCATGCTGTATAGCAGTTTTGTATGTGGAGCATAACTTTTTTGTAAACAACTATCTTTTACCATACATTGAGCAATAAATTAATATGAACAACACAGTCGGTCGTCACATTTTTTTATTTAATAACAAAATAAAAAAGAGTGCAGTACCGCCCAGATACGATTTTAACATTAGAAACACTACTGCTACTTAAAAAACATTTAAATTTCACAAAGGTTTTTTAATTAAATTATATTTCAATATAATTCATTAATTTATGAATTATATGAAATGACAAATTCAAAATTTAACTTAAACTAACAAAAAATAAATTTATGCTACAAATAAAAAACTAAATCTAAACTTGAATCCATTGAAGGCAACGTAGCCAAAAGGCTGGCCGAATTACCACGCTGGATTACAATAGAAATTCGTTGTGCGAGGTAGGTGCAGACGGTGACCTCAGTGGGGCTTCTCGAATCCTTTTTTCTAGTGATGCTGTAGCGCCTCGTAACCAAGAGACACTGGACTGTTTGATTAGTAAAAATCCACCTTCGAAGGCCAAATTTGATCCTTTGGACCTTACTTCCACAGAAGAGGATTCATTACAAGAGTCTGCTATAGATGTCCTAGGGGCTGTTACTTCATTTAAATGTGGCTCTGCTGGAGGCCTCAACGGTCTTACATTTTGGAGAGTGTGCGAATGCTCTTTTTGATCAGGTTGAACCCACACCCTTCTTACATCGGACTACTAGACGCAGAACAGGCCTTCCATCCCTTTATGGTGGATGTCCAAGAAGTCGAACCAAACGTTTCGATAGTTCCTTGTTGGTGCGGGTCGCCAAGGTTTGGAATAAACTGCCTGCGTCTGTTTTTCCAAAAAACTACAGTTCTAGCTCTTTCAAGCGTCGAGTGAATAGGTATCTCGTGGATAAACTATTAACACCTTCGTCTTCATCGTCACTTTCCATCAGGTGAGATAGAAGACAAACGTCTAATCCTTTTTCAATAAAAAAAAAAGCTTATACAAATAGCAGGATTTGGCATGTGCAAAGGGCCCATGTACATACGGGCGAGTTTGGTAACCCTGAGTATGTGAGGTCGGAATGAAAGCGTACGATCGAGTGTTACGCCTAGGTACTTGGTGGTTTGTGCCCACGGGAGAGGCGTACCTAACATTTGGATATGGGGGTCGCAGGGGCGACGACGTTTATGATCGAAGCGCATCGCAGAGCTTGTCCTGGATTCACATCGATTCCCCATTTTTTAAACCAAGCTCCGAGGTCGTTTATGGCCTTCTGGAGGTTGGTGATGAGGATGTCTACGTACACGCCCTTAACGTACAGGGCGGTATCATCGGCAAAGAGGGAGAGTTAAACCCCGTTTGACGGGATAGGTATGTCATTGGTGTATGTGGTGTACAAGAGAGGCGCGAGTACCGAGCCCTGAGGGACGCCCGCCTTGAGGGGGTGGGGGGTGGAGAGCGTACCTTCGTGTTTAAAACGAAAGGTGCGATCTTTAAGATAGGACCCGACTAGTTTGACTAGTCAGTCGGGCAAGCCTGTGTTATACAGCTTGTAAATGAGGCCCGCGTGCCAGACTTTGTCGAAAGCCTTGGCTACGTCAAAGAATACCGCGACTGTTTTAAGTCGCCTGGGGTAGAAGCCGTCGAGTACGTACTCGAAGGAGCGGTGGACTTGCTGAGGGCATGAGTGCTTTGCACGAAACCCGAACTGATGGGGGATGATGAGGGGGTCACCGTCCGCGTCGAGTCGATTTTATCCGTGCTATCGAGATAGTCGGATGAAATCGCGACGGGGCAGTCTGGGGCTTCCATGGCCGCAGACAAGGTATGCTTGAAACCTTCCCAGTTGATATTGGTTTTTGGAGCAGGAAGGTCGACACCAGGCGGTGGTCTGAGCCTAAGTCGTCTAGAGGCTGTATGGTCCTAAGGTCGAGATTAATAACTTTGACTATGGCAAAGTCAAGGATATCAGGGGAATGAAGCGGGTTATCCGGGTAATGAGTGGGTGTGACGGGACAAATTACGTCAAGATCGAGTGACTTCGTGATGTCTAGTAGTTTAACACCTGTGGCGTTGGTTGACAAGCACGTCCAGTCGGTATGTTTGCAATTGAAATCGCCGAACATAACGACGGCTTGCCCTAGTTCGAGTAAGGCCTCGAAGTCACTACGAAGGGGCGGTGTTCTACTAGGTATGTAGACCGAGGCTATGATTGTGGTCCTATGACCTGTCATAGACAGCCTTCACACAGTTGCCTCCATGTTGGTGAGAGGAGGCGTGGGAATTGGTGAACAGTGAATACTCTTCTTGTAGTATATGGCAGTGCCGCCTCGTTGGACGAGTATGGGCCTGTCATCACGCACAATAGAGTATTTGGGAATAGAGAGACCCCTGGTGTGATGTGGTTTTAAAAATGTCTCTTGAACAAGGATTTACTCCGGCTCGATGTGTTAATGAACAGTTTGAGCTCCGGAAGTTGGTTGATTAGACCTCGGGTGTTAAACGAGATCAGGGATAAGCTGGGTTTTATCCGACCAGTCAGGGTGCTAGGTTGGGAATTCATTATAGCTTGGCTATGCGCACTGGGAAACTTGCGACATATCGACACCTTGGATGGTGTCGAATATCAATTTGAGATCCTCAGCCATTGAAGGCTGAGGAGAAGATTGTGGGCCTGCTGATGGACCAGGGTGGGTGGGTGGAGCCGGACGCTGTCTCCAAGCGAGCACTAGAGTGGGCGTGTGCTGGGCGGGTGCGAGGAACCCAGTGGCTTAGCGGCGGGAAATTCATAGTATTAATAAGGGGCAGGGCCTGTCTGGGTGATGCCCTCTTATTAACATGTCGGATTGTTCGGGGTGCGCGATGGCGCTTTATTATAAGTTAAGCTCTGTTATATACCTAATGAAGATTTGGAATACATAACTTTTTTTTATTCGACGGACACCTACGTTGGCACCTGACCTCTTCACCTGACCCCGCTTCACAATTTAAATATTTTCAGAATGAAGTGTTTATAATTATTTTGCTTGGAATCTGTTTAGCATGAATGGCAGATTACCTTTTAGTCACGCTGTAAACAACAAGGTAGTACTAAAAAATTGCATTGCTTTTGTTATTGTTAACGAAAAAAACATAATCTTATCATTTGTAGATCTCCGAAGTATGTTATCAATACTGGGCGGAAATTACTATTTTGATGATCAAAGACAACGATCTTACCATGACACTGATATTGGTATATTTCAGCTATTTTTATATTAACTTTTGAATTTCATTGAATCGTATTACAAAAATAAATGAACTGTACATCACAAAGAAAGCAACAAAAATGTCTAATCGTTTCTTTTGTTCTCAAAGCGCTGACGAAGGGGTTTTCGGAACGGTTACGTATTGTTTATGATTACTACTTATGAATTTCTCTCTCAGGGTGGGCGGGCTGTATGCGAATCATTCATTCAAGATTTGAATAGGATATCTTTCTTCTATCTTTTCTTTCATTCTAATTTAATTCGAGCAATCTCGTAGTTTTCGTTTAAATGAGATGATTTTATCTTCCTTATTTTAAATGATCATTATTTAAATGATTCGTTACAAGATCGGTCGGGCTTGTGAGAAAGGTATTTTTCCCTAGTGTTTCTTTTCTTTCTGTAATAACACTAAAGCAGCAATACATAACACTATTTTAAATTCACTGATCACCAATAGCTGTGACCAGTGGCCCGTTTGTAGCCAGGCTAAAAGCGTCATGACTTTCAATAGCTTAAATTTTTACCGCTCGGTTACGTCGGGAAATAAAAAGAAATTTATATAGTGGTTAGAACCTGAATTCGATGATAAATAACATTTAGTTTTCTTTTGTTTCAGGTAGCCGTTACCAAGATATTAGAGGACAGTATGCCTTTCCTGTCGAATTGCGCATTTGATATCGGTTTGGCTATCACTGGAAATGTTTATTACTAATTTTTATTATACCCACGTAGATAGATTTATTAGGTACCTACGTTTATTTGGGCACTGTATCAGGGACCATTAATTTAATTTTATAATACCTGTATCAAAACTTATATAAACCAGTCTGGGCAGCCATTTACTAGTGGTATGAAACATCGACGACATGGATGGAAGCGTGTCAAATGAACGGTAACATTTATTTGGTTGCTGTAAAGCGTTTCATATCTGAGTTATTAGGCAGCATTTTTGCTAATTTGTGGAAATGTTTTTCGCGATCGGTGTGGGCAATCAATGAAAATAATTTTAGAAGCTTATTTTGACTAATTTGTACCAATCGAGTTTTATTTTTGACAAAAGTTGTTGCCCGACTGTAATTTTTCGTGTAAAAAAATTTCGAATAATTAAACTACTCAAGAATCTATAATTTTTCGGTAGCGAAAGAAAGAAAATACTGAGATTATAATAAGTTCTAATAAATACAATCGTCGGATAAAAGAGTTGACTAGGATTCAAGCAAGGCCGATGTTCGAATAGTACTCCGTGTCTTTTAACAAACGCAAAGTAGATGTTGTACTTATTTTGTTAAAGATGTTCATTTGTTTGAGGAAACTCAGCTCAGTAAACATTTAGCAGTGCCGGGACGCTGATTTTCATGTTTAGTTATTCAAAAAGGCACATAATGTAAATTAATATTCTACTGGTTTTATAAATTTTAAAAAACGACTTATAAAATTACCTAGACTAGACTGGGTACGATAATGATTATGGCACAAGCCTAAGTCGCTGGATCAAATTGTCTGAATGCTGAATGGTATGATTGATAACGCGGTACACATCCGTCATGTTGGTGTCATCCCGTGTCATAGCAGGAATGTTTAAATATTATGTATAGTATTAATAAATAACAGCACAGTACACCCCGGAAATATACAGTTTTACCTTTACGGTTTTTAATGTGTAAATATCTGAAAAGGGAACTAAAATAAACAATTGCTATACTACTGCACCTTGCATGCTATTATTGTTAAAGTATGGAGGATGGTTGATTAGAATTATTTTGTCAAAATTCATTAATTTTCTCACATGAAAAATATACAGGGAAGAATATTGCAACGCCACCTGAAAGGAAATTCCTTATAACACTAGAAATAGCAAGTTTTCCTCTTAAAAACACTTATTTATTTCATAAAGAAGGAAAACTGCAAAACTGCATTTGAAGAATTTTGAAAAAACGCTTACCAAAGCTTAAATTTGTAAAAATTACTCCCTGTACTTTTATAGTACCAATCGATAGTGTCACTAATAAGGAACAAACTTTTCTACCAAACATATTAGTTTAAATATAAGGAAAAGTTAAATCTTTTCTTAAGTTTTCACGATACATACTTTAAATAAAACACTTTTTACCGGATATTATCGCGTATATTTTATTTAATTTATTTTATTTTAATAAATTATATTAAATATTTTATTATATTTTATTAGTTAATTTTAAAATTCGCGATAATATCCGGTAAAAAGTGTTTTATATAAGGAAAAGTTTTTACAAATTCAAAAGTTATCTAAATAGTTCTTCGTTAGTTTAGAAGATACACTACGTCGAGGATAAATTATTATTACTTAAATATGAAACTCGATGCACCGTTGAATAAAAGTGCTTCATGATACGAGTATTACCCTTGTATGTCAATTTATAAGTCAAGATTGTAGGGTTTTGTGTTATTTAAATAATGTTGTTTGTTAAACAAATTATACCATTTGATTGATGCTATATATTGATATCAAAAGTACAACTTTGATATCAATATATAATATATAGAGGATGTTTTTATAGGGTTTAAGCCGATTTAGGTCCCGGATGTGGCATGCATATTTTCGAAAACCTTTGAAGGCAGTTCTGTTTCCTTCCTTTCTTTCTAGAGAAAAACTTCCTATCTCCTTTATTACTATTTCTAGATAGTTTTACAAAATTCCAACTGTATAGAAAAGATTGGATCAAAACTTGTTACAACATAGGTAACAAAAAAGTATATATTATTACTTATATTTACAACCATTAAAAATAAATCTATATCTATATCTACATCTATAGATACATCTAAGATAAGGGCTCACAAATATCGCAAAGCATTCATAAAGTGGCCCTTCATAAATTACTACAAATAAAACCTTTTTCAATAAAAGGGGGCCATATAAACGCAATATCCTACGGTGTTTTTTCTAACAAATTAAGGTACAACGTGACTGTCAAGTATAGATAGTTCGTCATTTATGGATGCGGTCCTAAGTTTTCGTTTGTACCTAACTTTTTGCCCTCCAGAACCTCCGGAAGGTTTGGGGCGGGAGGTGGTTAATGCTCATGCATACCATGCAGCCGGCTCCAAAGGTTGTTAAAAATTCACTTTAAGAGTGCCTTCGCCACTGCAACCCCCTTCTTGGCTTGTGAGCCTTCATCGGAGCGACTGGCAGTTAGGGAAGGGGCTGCGCAAGCAGAGACCTTAATGGTTTATTCGCTGAGAGTACTTTTGGTTCTGGGGGTGATCTGAAGGTAGGCTCGGCTTTGGCCAGTTAGCAGGCTGTCCTTTCTCGCGCGGCGCGTTTCCAAAGCTCAGACCGAAGCTGGAATCATTAAATATATTATATGCATGTTTTGTATAGTTGTAAAGTGTAGCTGTAATATAATATATGCATAAATACTGATTTTAAATATATTGTCTGTGTTTGGTGGTACTAGGTATATACCTAGGCATGCCTCAACATCACTCCCCTCCAGAAACCTACTAGCAATAAAATTCCAGGAAGTGTACGTGACGGCCGAAATGGGTAGTCCGGATATTTAAATCAAGTGGAATTCATTCTGTGGGAGAAAAAAGATCAGGTACTTATTCAACATGATCTTTAAGATAGCGCGGGTGGTTGTGTGAAGCGTGAAGGTTCCTACCAGTGTGTGTTGTTTCCTGTAGACTGTATAACTTACCTCACAGCTATTTTTAACCGTCACTTTCACATCAAAGAATGCTAAAGATTTGAACTTCTCCAGCTTTGCAATAAATTTCACTTAAGGAAGGTCACTGATGCGATCTGATGACCCACCGTCCAAAATGCAAAAAATAGCATCTATGTACTTTTTAAATAATCTACATTGTTCGAGGCGAAGTAGTCAAAGCGACGTTTTCAAAATATTTCATCTGCTCTTGTATATTCGCAGATTTAACAAATGATAACGGCAATCCACAAAGATAATAAGTAATTTGTGTTTATAACCACAAAAATGTATCTACGTCAACCGCCTTACTAACATTCTAAATACATAAGTTAGTTTGTGTGTATGTACAGAAAAGGACCTAGGTTACCTTTCTTGCCTTTCATTTTCATTCGACAAAAGCCGCAGGCAAAGCCTAGTCGGATAATAAATCAGAAATAATAATGAATAAAACCTTCATTATTATCATGCTACAGGTTTAAAATACCACCATTAAAATTTCAGTGAGAGCTCAATGAGGCTCAATACTTAAAACAAAAGTGGGAGCTAAAATAAAGTTTAATATAAAACTTGATTTGTACTCCGCACTAAGATGTACACGTAGCGGTTACATTAGTATGTTAAAATGGCTACAATTATTTTACGCATGTTGAGAGCTACTTATGTTAAATAATGAATATTCCAAAAAATAAAGCTATTATCTAAATACAAGTATTGACGGGATTTATTAGCCGTAAATCTGATTGAAAAGGTTTCCATAAATTTTCTAAAAATATTTAAATTAAAAAAACGTCATATCATCAGAAAGGTAACAGCTGTAAACGAAATGAAGGTCGGTATTACAGAGATCAGTCATTTCGTAGTAGCAGTTTGAAATATAGACAAAAAATTACACGGAAATTTCACTTTTTTTACACGTTTATTGCAAATCGTTCTTGTGGATAATATAAGAGATTCGTGGTGTACTGGAAGAACATAGTATTATTTAAGCTAAAAAATAAACAAACAGTAAGAAAAGGTTTTACTTAGCTACGTATTTATTGAAAGAGAATTCTAAAAAAAAAATTTGAAGCTTAACTTGCAGTTACGTATGCAGGATTTAAATGTGGATTAAAAGAACCCTTTGTCCTTTTTGAACTCCTGGATACAACTACGCAAGAGTGCTTGCGAGGTAAATTAGTAAAAGCGCAACAAACATATAATCACACTTCCGCATTCACAACATTAGTTAAACAGTTAGGATTACCAAAATTTTAGAATTAAACATCCTTAGTAAAACATACACACGTATCACATTATACTTATAATAAAACTTTTTCGTCCAATTACAAAACTCATTTTATCTGAGATATCAAAAATCCACGCTTTCACCTGCTGAAATTGGTTTGATCAGAATATGCTTTAAGATTATTATTTTGTTAGTATTGGATACACTTTTTGGATTCCATATAACTAGTTTACTATTTAAATAACTTTTCATGAGTTTCCAAAATCACTTTGAACTAAACTCAAACCAATTCTCAGATCGAACCAAATATTTAAATTTGAATTAAGTGAACGCCTTTTATTGAAATTTGCGAAACGTTTGAACTTGGGGGCTGATAAATAGAGGATGATTTTCAAAGGAGATTTACAATAAAGTGGAGGGTTATTTCGGCAAATTGAATTCTTAGATCTCCAATAGTCTGTGTTAAATGGGGAGGAATAAATAAGGAACGAAGAAAAGCAAGTTTATTTTGAAACTTGAGAAGCCATTTTAAGATGGCCTCGAACAATAAAGATTAGCTGAATTGAAGTTTTGTGTAAAGACAAGTCATTTGTTGAGTTAAATTAGATGAGTGATTTTATATAACAGATAACGGCTTATCTGCTCGAATGTAATACAAAAGTTTTTCTGTCTTTCATGTGTTACAAAATAGATAAATTGTACGCAAAATGATTTACAGTACGGCACTGCAGGTACTTATAAGTTGAAGATATTTTTGTAATAAAAAATTAATTGTTCATTTTATTGATAAAAAACAATTTGCTGCCTTTAAAACCTCAACAAATAAACCGGTTGATTGCAGGAAATGTTGAAGTAATCCTAAAGTTCAGACATTATAAAAAAGGGGAATTATTATATTATTTATATCCTAGAATCGGATGTCCTATTCTTGTTGTTATCCTATCATCTATATTGCATTGTTATATTGTTCTATATTTAACGGAAAGTATTATTACAAATTATATATTATATGTTTCATATCACAGTCCTACTATCTCACTATCGAGACACGAGCCTCACCTAGCCAAGACGGTAATATGAAGCTCACCAAACTTGACAATTGCTGTTTAGAATTACTACTCTTTTAAAACCGTTCCTTGGTGAAAATCAATCATTACAAATAATCATTTTTTGTAACAAAGTAATGTACGTTTATTTTGGTATATATTATGTAATAGTTCTATTAAAAATCTTTGAATGCAGTTTATTTAGCTTTAAATCGGCGACATGGTTCCTTAGAATATATGCCTCTATCTCTTATTGTTTCAGACTTTCCCAAAGTGGCTCTGACTGAATCACTTTGTTTTTAGTACCTAAGAATTACAACTTCAATTACTATTTAAAATTTTCTGTTGCAGTTAGGAACTTTTTGTTACTAAGTCAAGGCGTCTGTTGTGAAGTAAAACATCCGTATACAGAATTATTAAATGGAAATTCAGCAACTTCACTTATTTAGTTATATCGTCAACTAAGCTACCCAATTAAATTGACTGTTGTCTAAATTTAATTAATGTTCTACATGCCTCATGCTCATTTAATTTATTGCATTCAAATTTGGAATGATTTAGCTTTCAACTGGAAGAAGATTAAATACAGTAAAGTAAAGCACGGAACTATTCAATATATTTTTTTGTTTATTAAAGTTTTCGTGATTGTCCTATATGTTTCGAAAACTCAATTTAGTAACTTATATATTTATTTTTAACCAACAATATTGTTTAATCGTAGCCACAGCAAATAAATATAATAGGTCTTTACCTATGAAACTGCCGTTTTGCCGTACTGGCCATTTCAAATGAAAATATTTTTTTTTGACTGATAATTCTAATTTCAAACTAATTTTATTTGACAAACATGGAATTCTTTTTCTAAAATCGTCATTTGTTTAATAGTTAGTGTTTTGTTTTCAACGCATTCGAACATTTTTCGTCATCATGGATAAGTTAAAAATTCGAGTAATTATGGAGTATGAGTACCGTCGTGGCAGCAAAGCGGCACAAGCGGCACGCAACATCAACGACGTTTACGGAGCGAACACTACAAACGAACGCACCACCCGTTATTGGTTTACCCGCTTCCGTTCTGGAAATTTTGACCTGAAAAATGAACCCCGTGGTCGTCCGAAAACTTTGGTCGACAATGACGAATTAAAGGCAATTGTGGAAGCTGATGAAACTCAATCCACGGCTGAATAAGCAGCAGCTTTCGACGTTAGCATCAAAACAATATTGGTCCATTTGCGTCAAATTGGCAAGGTAAAAAAGCTTGTACCCCTCAAACTCAATGACCGCCAGCGCGAAGTACGCGTAGAGACGTGCCTTGCACTGCTCAGCAGGCATACAAATGAAGGAATTCTGAACCGCATTGTTACTTGTGACGAGAAATGGATCCTGTTTGACAATCGTAAGCGCTCAGCAAGTTGGTTGGACCCTGGTTCAGCACCCAAACAATGCCCTAAACGAAAACTTAGAAAAGTGATGGTCACTGTTTCGTGGTCTAACGCGGGTGTAATTCATCACAGCTTCTTGCCGAACGGGACAAGCATTACTGCAGATGTGTACTGTGAAGAACTGAACACAATGATGGAGAAGCTCGCACGTCTCCAACCAGCTTTGGTCAATCGTTCGGCTCCACTGCTCCTGCACGACAACGCGCGACCTCATACTGCACAGCAGACGGTCTCCAAGCTACAAGAGTTGGGGTTGGAAGTTCTCCGTCATCCGCCGTACTCACCAGACTGTAAACGATGATTGGTCAGGTTCAATAAAAACGAAAACACACAGATAGCACTTAGTACGAATTTAATTACTGAATAATGAGCAACTTTACAAAACATAAGACAAAAGGCGCAGAGCTCGGCTAAGTTACCGCGCACGATCTTGCTTACTCGCTTACTGACAGCAGCAGTGACAGTTCGTTTATTTTAAACTAAAGTACAGACATTTGAGGCAAAGAATTTAATTCTATCCATCCTTCATTAATTATATTTTTCTTTATATAACATAACTAAAACAATTAATAAAATACAAAATTATTGCGTTCAAGATAAAACTTTCATAATATAAACTTATCTAAAATTGACATTAGCCTGTGTCGCCTACATTCCCCACCCTAGTGCTGCCCTGACAGCACTCACTCTCTATTTGTATTCTGGAGACACGCGCAACAGATCTTTTAAGCGTGCCAGAGGTGGTCCTCACCGCGACCACTCGCACGCGACCGTCTTTGCCAGGAAACGTAGCTTCCACGATACCTCAAGGCCAAGAGCCGTGGGGTGCATCAGGATCGGCAATAAAAATCACGTCACCTACCTTTATCGGGCTCTGCACATCTGTGTGCCACTTACGTCGCGGCACCATCTCCGGCAAGATTTCTTGGATCCACCTACGCCAAAACATATCAGCTAGAGCTTGGGATATGCGCCACTGCTTTCTAAGAAACAGATCAGAATTGTCAAAATAACCTAGCACCGGTAAATTAGAAGAAGAACCGATTAAAAAATGATTTGGAGTGAGAGACTCCCTGCTCCCCGCTTCGACCGAGACGTGACTGAGTGGCCTACTATTCACTATGTTTTCTACTTCGGCGAGTAGCGTAATGAATATAAATAACAAGGCCATCCTCGCCTAGCTGCCATTCTTCTAAGTGCCATTAAAAGCGAGTCAGTAGTAAGCGAGTTCACTACCTCCACATTTACTGCTCTTACGGTAGACAAGTATATAAAACCCCATACCTTTTCTCGCGATGCCTGCCAACAGTGACCTCTATGGGCCCAAATAGGTCCACGCCACAGTGGGTAAACGGCCTTTGATGATGAGCGACCCTTCCAACAGGTAAGTCACCCATTTTTGGAATCTCTGGTTTAGTCTTTTTAATTCTGCAAAGCATACATTTAGACACAACATACTTCACTGTAGGCCTTAACTTTATTAACCAATATTTCTGTTTTAATTCGTTAACAACTAGTTCTTGGTTACCGTGACCTGCTCGGACGTGATACTGTTGCACTATGAGTCTCGAGATGTAGTCTTTTCCGTCCAATATGGCCGGTTGTTTCAGGTCTATAGGTACATCTAGGGCGGCACCGATGCGCCCACCTGCACGTAGGACTCCATGGGTGTCGAGAAACGGCGATAAAGCGATTAATTTACTACTTCTTTCCAAACATTTACCACTCTTTATTTTTTATATATCGGATTTAAATGACCGACTTTGTGAATATTTTAAAATTAGGTTTTCTGCGCGCGCAATTAACGTGCCATCACTGGTAGGTATTCGTCTACATTTGTTAATAAATCTTAAGACGGCGGCGGTACTTCTCACAAGTCGCAACCATGAAGAAAACCTCTCAGGATTGGGTATAGGTATGTGTTCACTCACCAGTTTCAAAGTCGTCACACATTCCAAATCATGACTCACCACACCAACATGCAACGCGATCTTGTGCACGACTTCCAGGGTGTTCTCGTCGGGGGTTTCAGGAACACCGACTAACTCAACATTTTGGAGACGCGACCATTGTTGTTGTCTAGCACTATCCTCCTCCAGGTGTCTTATACGGACTTGGCAAGTAGTTATTTCATCTTTTAAAGCGACATTCTCATCTTTTAGACTCTTTATATCAGTTGTACTGGACTTGAACTTATTGAGTAAATCATCGTACTGACAGCTGATGAATTGTAAAGATTTTTCTAAATCTTTTATTCTATCACCAATGGATGTCAATTCAGGGTGTAGGATGTTGCGAATCGTCATCGGCAGTTCATTAATAACTTCACGTAGGTCTGGCAGGTCAGGATCTCTTGGCGAGGTGGAATTAGGCTGCTTTCGGTGGGTAATATTTTCGTGAGAAACTTCCGCCTGATCAGTCCGCTTCACAGGAGTATCATCATTTTTATCACCTCTGGGAAGTTTGTTCGCGCACGCAGGGCACGTCCAGTTAGAAGACAGTTTCTTATAGTTTTCTACAGTTAAGCCCACACAAAGGAAGTGATATAACTTTTGACATGTACTTTTTGAACATAACACTTTTTCATTAACTTTACAGGACTTTTTACAAGCATAACAAGTACTCATCTTGCACTGGTTAGTTAACTGGTAACTTATTACTCGAAATAAGCAAAGTATTTTGTTAATTACTGAGAAAAATTACGGAGCCAACGGTCAGCTGTGCTTAACGAACGCTTGGTGCGTTCCGAATTCATTTAAAAGAAATAGAAATTATCTTTAAACATAAGGTATTTTATATTCATAGTTTTATTCTTATTCAAAATGTTTTTTTAAGCACATGGAATTGCTAAAAATACAGTGTCGTTGAATCCTTTCAAAATCAGGCGACATTAATATGTTGCCCATTCATAGCTTGATAAGTTGCTCGTCACTCTCCTGCTGGGTAAATTTCGCAGTGGACCCCATTTGCTTATCAAATTGGCTATTATAAATAACGTACATTTTCTGCCCTTAAGTCAACTTAATTAGTTATTAAGTTAAACTTTAATCTGACACCCTGAAGAAGTGACTGGCGTAGAACAAAAAGTGAGGTTTTAACTTTGTCAAATGTCTGAAATAACCACCAACATTTAAATAATTTTATCACCAATTGCATTACGTTGGTGGTGAACTATACGTAGGTATTACTTAAAAGGATTAAAGTGATGAGCAGCCATAGAGAAAACTCACTTAAAATAGTATTTCAGTACCGAACCATAGACGACTTAACAGAAAAAATAGATGTATAGTGTTCATTTATATATATATATATTCAAGTAATACGTATAGTTCACCACCAACGTAATACAATTGGTGGTAATATATGTAAATAAATTATATATATATATATATATATGCAGTGTAGTGCTACGATGTAATAAATGTAGTGTTATCGTGCATGAAAAAGGCAATTATTCAGGTCTTTCCAACAAACAACTAAGTGCTATTCGGGCATTGTCTTTACAAATCAAATTAATTACACATAATGGCGAATTTTTTTATTGAAATGTAGAGATCGAATTGGAAATCCTTATGGCTTGATACGTAAACTGCTGGAGTCTTAGTTTATTTATTTGATTTGAAAAAACAAGAAAATCTCAAAAAAGGATTTATATTTTCTTTCTTGTTGGTTAAAATTTATTAAAAAAAGCACAAGTTACAAAGTAATATTATGTTTTATACAACTATTTTTCAAATATTATTTCAATAGGGAAGCAGGAGATATTTCGTAGCAAGTACGTACTAATGAAAGGTCTTCCGCTACCTACTGGATCCCTCTGACCATTTGAGACACTTTAATTTGCATGACATAATAGAAAAAAAACTGTTATCGCCAAATATACTAATCGATTTAAAAATCTATAAAACGTGCATTTGGACTGGTTCTTTAATGAGGCTAAATATAATAGCATGCATAACTTTCATTACTTTTTAAGTTAAAAACAAATTAAATTAGAAAATGCAAAAACAAAGCTAATAGCAAACTACACCCTCGAGTCCAGTGGAGCAGTTCTAACATTTTGCCGAATGTCTAAAGATCGCATTCCTCCCTTGGAGATGATTAATACAACAAAATTAATGGTGCTGCGGCTACCCACAGTGAAACTGACTGATGTATATAAATGTTTGAGTAATTTTACATCGACGGTTTATTAGTCGTAATGGTTTAGAAGGTTTTTAGCACAGTATATAGATCTTTATTACTGCCATTCATTAATTTAAACTCAGAGTGCTCTAAAAGTATAAACTTAAAGGTCACACTGCTGTTTGTTCCGTGAGGTAGGCCGCCATTAAAATGAAACACTACTTAAATCGATAGCTGCAAAGAACGAACGACAGATTATATTTTATGATGATTATGCAATTAAATTAAACTTTTTGGATTTAGTGCAGTACCATCTCGCATGACGTGGGACACTCAGAAAGTTCTGCGAAAAAATTAAAAATTTTCTTTAGGTTATATTATGTATAACATCTTGTCAAAGAACTGGCGTTTGCACATAGTTTCATGCGTCTGAACCAATTTTCAAGCACATTTTCCAGTCTGCAACAGGTACTTCCTCAACGGCCTTTTTGTACGCAGGAAGTGCATCTTCTACTGATGAAAACCGTAGCCTCTTGGGCTGGTTTTTAATTTAAGGGAACAAAAAGAAGTCACACGCTGCCAAATCAGGGCTGTAAAGTGGACGACCCAAAAGTTATACCGGTGTGGTGTTTAGGAAGTCTCTCGTCTTGATCGCGGAGTGCGCGGGCGCGTTGTCGTGGTGGAGCGTCCACTTGGTGTTCGTAGCAGAAAAACTTCTGGAAGGAAGGAGGTAGTGTACTACTCTGCAATGTAAACGCGGCGGGTAGAACCTGCTTTGAGTTTATCAATCATATCATGGCACCATTCCACACGCACCTGGTTCTGAGCATCGATGACTTTGTGGGGTACCCAGCGTGAAACAATCCTCCTTACGCAAAGCTGCATGTGTAGAATATCATGAACACTTCCGGATCCAATCTACAGATTGTGCTGAATCTCTTCATTTGCAATTTGCCAGTTTTGTTGCATAAAATTTTTCACTTGTAGCACTTTTCTTCCATAAAAGCAGTCAAAGGACGGCCATTTCTTTTTCCTTTCTTTAAATTGAAGCGACTACACTCAAACTCGTTATACTACCGGTTATTTATAAAAATAATTGATGCCAATTAAACGATTTAACAGGTTTCAAGTTGTCTTGTTATCGTAAATAATCATTGCGCGAACCCTTTTTCCCAATTGTTTAATAATGCTGGTAAAAAAATTAAGGGAAATTTAAATTTAGAACAAAATACATATGTTTACTTTATAATAATCTAATTATAACTAGCTAAATTTTAACTCGCCAGTGTAACAACATAAACAGTGTTTTTAGCTAACTTTCTTACTGGCCTTATAGTAAGAATTTTATATGAAGACGTGCTTGTTTCAAAGGCTATTTTGCCTTTCGCTAGCTAATTTTGAATCAATCAGTAAGAAAATATTCATTTTTTTGTATTTCGAGTTTATGAAAAGTCTTACAATAAAGATTATAAGACACGTATATTTCATCACTAATCGATTGCTAACTATTTTAAACTATCGCGGTTATTTTCACTATAATTTAATGAAATTACGGGTCCGCAATGATGGTGCTTGAAACAGCATCGAAATATCGGACGCGCGAAATAAAAATCGATAGCGTGTTAAGAATCCCGTAAATTCATTAAATTATAGTAATTGATTGCTTAATTCATTTTTCTCAGTATAAAACGTGGCAAATAAAACAAAGGCTCATTAGTATACAACTAACTGGGACAAGCATCTTGTCCAATTAATGTTCTTAACAATGGAAACTGTCGATAGTCGAGTAGTCATATTTCATCGGCAGCTATCTGTTGGGCGGTATGCTCTCGAAAGTTGCTTCGTCAATTACATACTTTTTCAATTCCCATTTACGTTTCGCTGTATTTCTTATTGTAGTTCAACATTTCTTTAAAATTAAATATATTAATTATGTTAACGAAACATAAGAATGTATCTTTTTTTATATATAATTGGACGAATGATATCCATCTCACCTGATGGAAGGTGATTATGAAGGCAATGATTCTACCCACTTTATTATTATTTAAATTTTAACTAGGATTAGGTTCGATTAAGTTTATTATTTGCAGTAAAAACGAGTCTATCTTTAACTGGTTACTATTTTCTGAAAAACTGGTTAGTTTTTTTTTTTGTGGTATACACAACGGTCTGAATTTGGAAATATGTCTCCGACTGAAGGAACCATTATCATACACTTATTTTTAATAATTATTTTTACTTATTCGATGAATCAGAAGAATCCCCGGAAACATTTAACCCAAATTTTGAATCCTCGTAAGTCGCATTGTACACTTAAATGTTTGTTTTGAAGGCACCAGGTATAATTGAAAACCTAATAACTGGCAATTTGAAAGCATTTTTGAAATGCAACAGTTACATTTTAATCGCATATACTTAAATCCAAAATGAACCACCCATCAAAACTGTAAACATCTTCGGTGAGGAAATTTCGCAATTTAAAACAATCGTTTCTAAGTGCTATGAATGCTGTATAACGTGCTCGGATCGATAATGTAGTGATTAAAAAAACTTACTAAATTATGTACCGTTGACAAATAAAAAACTGAGCCACGCAAATGAAACATTAGCCGCAGAAACCCGCCCAACATACGTGTCGCGTAATGTAAAAAGTTTCAATGCATCACGTGACCACAAGACTTATTGCACGGGTTCCGTGCAGCGTGAGCACGGGGTACGTGGCAACCTGCAGCGGGAAACTTTCAGGTGAGCTTACAGGTTTAGTAGCGAGCGACGCGACTGTCAGAGTGGATGTTCGTTCGGCCGTCAAGAGCCGCGTATGTTTACTGAACTGACGAAAATAGTTACAACTTACTTGGAATGTAAATTTTTGGACTCAGTGCAAAACTGAGTCTATCGTTTGCCTGTTAACAAATTAAAATGCCTGACCCTGAAGTGACCTTTCTTTATTGTAGTATGACGTCTGTATACAAAAATATTTAATACTTTAGATAGGAACGTACCAAATAGAATCATATTTTTATTCATTAATATTTCTGGTTTGGTTGCAAAACCCTTGTCGAGTTGTCAATATTTTTCATTAATAACTTTATTCTCTCAATTTTTTTTCAAGTTAATTAATTTGTTACGAGTTAAAAGTTTAACCAATAAAGTTTGTTTCTTTAAACTTTTAATTGAAGGATTGCAACGTATGAGATTCTGCCATTATGCTTAATGTTAAACATTTCTGCCCGTCTGCACTAAACTCTACAAAGCATATACTTAGTTAGATCATGCCTGAACTAAGTCACCAAGTCTAACATAAGCATCGACTTACTCTGCGTTGCTCTGCACTAACCAGTTTACTAACCAGTGATCGTTGCCTAACAAAGCGAACGAAACAACGAAAAAGTCTATTTTGTCTTTGATTGTGATCTATGATTTGATTTTCTTGAAACTTGTCCTGCCAAATGGTTTATTTAACCTTCCTGTACCAGCGCGTTGGTCTGTGAGACCGACGAAGTAAATTTTTGTATTTATTTCTTCTTTCGTACATGCTAGAGGTTTGCACTTTTTGTTAGCTGCATGATTTGTTCCCACGATCGTATATGACGCCAATTGGTCTGTGAGACTGACGCGGGTACAGTTGAAACTTTTTGTGTAAGTAATAATTTCTGTTTTATTGATTTTGATATCACATTGTGTTATTAAGTATAATTTAATTATCTTTTATTATTGTTAGGTCTAAGTTTATGACAAGATGGATGATCATCAAATAAGTTTGTTGTTGGATGACGATATTTCGGACTCTAACTATGAAGATCAAAACGACAGCGAGGTGGAGGATTTTAAGAATACGAGCTGTCAATTCTTTGCCAAGACTGCTAAACCTAAGTCTTCTGAAATATGTTTATAAGAAGGTCCAGAATCCTCAGTAACACATGCCAATATTACAAATGGCCGTTGTGCATACTGCCCATCAAAAAAGATTCCTATGACGTATGCTCTGCTTGTTTTAGTGAGACTTGTGCCCAAGATTATATATTATTTTATTCTTTGCCAACTAATAGTCTATAAGATTTGACAGTTTATTTTTGATATTTAGAAGATAAAAATTATTTTTACTAACATTTTCGTAGCACAAATAGTTCCTATATTTCAGAGGCTGTATTGAAAGACTGTAAGTTATTCAATAAAACATATATTTTTTATATGCTGTGCCTATTTCATTGATTATATCCCCTATTTTAATTGTATAAAAATATTACTTTAGGTGTTCTTGATAAATAACAATGAAATTGTGTCCTGAATTTTCGGTATGTAAGACCATGCGCGGGTATAGGTATTACACAATTTGACTCAATTTATTATACAATTTTGACACAAGGTTAACTGAATATCCCTTCAATCAAAAGTTTAAACAAAACGTAAATATTATTTATTTTAAAATCGATATATTTTATAATATATATACATAGGGCATAATGCAAGGCTATTTATGTCAATCTTAAATCAATGAACGAAAATGTCAATATTTACAACATACAATTTACGGCCGTTCGAAAAGTAATGAGAATAGTATAAAGTATTGTGAGAACTTGTGTAGCTCAGGTTTCTTCAATATACCAACGAACACTGAAGGATAAAGGAGTTTTCGCGTTGGAGATATGATGTTTAAGATTTCCCTTACCATATTCTACAGAAGCTTGTTCAAAAAAGTTCCATAACTCATAGAAGCACCAATTATTTATATTTTAAATGATATGACATGATGATATGATACCTACATGATACCAAGACTGGGTGGAAATACCTCCTGTAACTGACGGTTATGTCATTTACTGTCCTTAATTACGTCATTTTGGCATAAAACCTATGCGTTTTATATTTGATTGGATTGTGCGCTGATTTGTAGATACATTACATTTTGAAATGGAGAAATTTTTTGCAACTAATAATGTAAGCGCAATTACCCTAAACTTTGTAGGATTTGTGCAGAACAGGTTGAGTGCAAATGTGAATATTCATAGAGTATATACTCGTTGTTCAAAATGTATAACAAATGCAAAAAAAAATATTCCATTTCCAAAGTGCAATTTGTATGTCAGAATGGGTGTCGAGACTGTCTCGAAGGCCATTGTCATAGCATATTTGTTTCTTGTTCAGTTTATTTGATTCAAAATCAACAAGACCGCCTTCATTACGTATACTTCGAAAAGAAATCCGAGTCTAATATAATGCCAAAACTTTATATTGCGTTAGTCAATATGTAATAAAAATTAAGGCAATAAGAAAATGGCCTGGAATAAAATATACGTTTTTCTCAAAATTTTAGGAACTCTAGAAGAAAAGCACTACTAGAAGGATGCGCGAGCGGCGCCGCAGGCAAAACCTAGTTTCATATAAACAAACAAATAAATATTTCTTCTAGATTAAGTCCCACCAACCCAAATTCAAATTCTGTTAAGAGTTAAAAGTTAAATGCAAATATATGTATTTTTTAGCATTCGCAATAATTACTTGTTCATATTGACGTCTAACAAAGCATGACTCTACCACAGGTTTGAAAAACCTCACGAACTGGCAAGAAACTTCACGGGTATAATTTTTTCAAAATAAATTTCCAATATGTCTTTAAGTCTATACAGAACAGCACCCATACTCGGTTGGTCTCCTTTACGAATAATTATTAAGTTCTGATTGGTATTGATATTATATAAGTTTTTTTACTAAACTGCGGTTTCACGTATTTATTTGTTGGTAAATTTTATTTTAAATTTATTGTTTTGTGTATGTGTGTAACCTTTACACCAAAAACCTGTTATTAAATTATTACTAAGGGCTCAGTAGATATACTTCCAAAGTAAAAGTAGTTTCACATGTTTCAATGTGAACAGTATTTTCACAAGAACTATTTAAAGTTAAAATCTCAGCTAGTGTGTCCGACACAACACACAGAAGCGTCACCGTTTGCTTATCGAGAATAAATGCGTTATCAACATACGTACGTCTATATAGTCATACAAATTGTGAATGGCACAAATGTTTTGAATATAAAAATAAAAATTCTGAATATGTAGATTTTTATGGATAATTTCAATTAATCTATATTGTGTTACCGAGCTTAAAATTGAGGGTAAATGTATTTCAAAATATTAGGTTATTTTTGGTTATTGATTCAAGTAATGTTAAAACTCGGCATTGACGACATAATCTCAGATACACAAACCTTCAACAGAATATTGAAAAGACAATTTGGTTGATTGCTTAAAGAGCTATTTTGATGAATCGAGATCAAATAACTTGACGCAATTAGCCAGAGTGGAACTAACTCATTTTAAGGAAGAAGTTATTTGAATGTAGCCTCACTGGCACTTAATCGCTTCGAACAACTATCCATCACTAGATTGCTGAAAATAATATTACAATTTAAGATTATACTTAAAATTAAGTGCCAGGATTCTGATCAATATGTTACACAAAGGGTGTTTCTGTGAGTTTTTTTTTTGTAAATTGTGCCAAGTGCAAAGGATTCATCAAATGAGCAACTGAGAGCAAGAAGTACGTAGTGTTAATTCCATGTCCGCCATGTAAACATTTCAGCTTTATAGGTCTACAGAAAGCAAGGTTTGTTTTCAGGTCAGTTTGAAATTAAATATATTAAAATTTTTGATTATTAAATAGATAAAGAAAGAAAAACGTATCTTGATATTAATTCAAAATCACCCTTATTCTTACTCCATTCATTATCCAAATTATTAACAAGTCATTTGAACTTATTATTCATGATTCCATTAACTTTCAAGATTTCCGTCGCCATGATTTAGCTTTTGATGTTCTGCACGGATAATTTTGAATCTTTTCCCTACGCCGATACGATCCATTTTGTGTTATACGTCATGATGTTAACTAGCTCAACCGGACATTTACTCGGAAAACAACCGTTTCCGTGTTTACATTAAACCAGCCAAATGAGTATAATTGGCTTTGCCATGAAACATGTTACTCTATTATCTGAACAGTAAGAGTTATCATTTCGTTTTACTTAATTTTTTAATATAACTTAAATGATATGTTTTTTTTCTATGGGTGTTGGACGCTGAACGAAGGATTTTTAGATAATTATTATATATAAGAGAAAATATTTATATAAATGCTGAATGCTCCAGACACGCTTTGTAAAGATAAGAAAAGTGTGGTCCCAACCTGATTATATAACTCAAAGTGTGGACCTCTGAATGCTTTTTATGGTTAATACTGAAAGCAATTTTTTCTTATAAAAATGCAACATGCAAAATCTTTTGTCCCAAAATAATTTACTAACCCTGAGATCGAATTGAACTCCTGTGCTCGTAGTGGATGTCACTTCAGTAAATCTGATGAGGGTCAGGTTACTTCGCTCCTCATTGCTGGTGACTTTTTACTATTTGATGGTTTTTTTTAATTATTATCAATTTTCATGTGTTTTATGTGTTTCTTTCTTGATAGACTAATAATCAGCCAACTGGCTTAGCTAATTAACTGGCCCGTTAAACTTAATTTTGCTTAGTCTAATTAATCAAAGGATTCCAGCCATTGTGGAGTCACAACACTGAACTACGATTCTTGTTCCATCAGATTTTTCATAAAGATTCTATATCGATGCGGCAGACGTGAGATACAAAGATTCATCCGTGGGACGTATGTAAGGGGATGATGAATGTGTATTTTTAAAAGGCTTCACGTCCAAGACAGTAGTAATCTCATAACTTTTACTGGACCAGTTCCTTTGATATCGGATTTGCAGGCTTGGACTATTCAGTGCCTCTTGGACAGGGTCTACCAGCCTCGGCTTCATCATCATTCACCACCAGGTGAGATGGAAGGCAGACGCCTACTAACTAAAAAGAAATCAAGCACTATTATGTAGACTTTTTATAATTTTGAATAAATTGTACGCTTAAAATGAACGCATATTCAGTCGATAAATTTTAAACTAATCTTCAACTTAAACTTCAAGAGCATGTTGCCGTCCACTGGTGAACGAAGGCTTCTATACTGTGTCACAGCATCCAACCACTCCCAGCCACGCTCTCAAGGTCATCTCTGCATCGCGCAGCAGGGCATCCCACGCTGCGTTTGCCTTGCCATGGTTTCCATTCTAACACCTGCCTGCTTCATCTTCCATCAGTTCTTTTGCAGTCACGGCCGGCCCACCGCCACTTCAGCATGCTTTTTCAGGTGGTAACTTTAGTTCTTTGTCCAATAGTCTCGATAAAGTAATGAAACCCAAGAAAAAAAATCTGTTACGATGGATTGAAATAGTTCTTGACCAAAACCTAACATTTTTTAAATTGTTTGTAACGTCATGAGGACCACTAGCGTCCGAGAAAATAATAATTTTTGCTCAGTTTTAACTTTAAAATAATCAATTTAACCTCGTTTTATTTCACGTCAAATACAGTGTGAGAATGTATTAAACAGTTTGATATAAAAATAATACTAGAAATGGGTTTGAAATCTCAAAATAATTACGTATTACGTAACTATTTTAGAATCTATGAAAAATTCTGGAACTGTACAATTGAGAAATATTGATTATTTTTGTGATTAACTACGCAGCCAAAGTATCGATGAGTTGCGATATCCTCCATACGAATAAATGCATCCGAAGTTTTGTTCTTCTAGAAACATGCTAGACACAAAATGCCAACGCAGACAGATATAGTTTATAAGACACCAGAGTTAAAGGTAAAAAAACAGAAGGGCCCATTCCTCTGCAGCTTAAACTTTTTGATATAACCTCAAAGCTTGTTCGTGAAGGCCGATGCTAAAAACACCCGTATCGTGCTACATTTGTTTTTAAACAGCGGTTATAATACAAATGTTTTCTTTACGTGTTAAATGGCCCTGTATTTTATTTGCCTGTCGCGCTTCTAGTTACTAGTACTTTCGACTAGTACAGTCGCAACAAAACACCTTTCTAGAAACTATATCTTAGCGGATCTCAGAAACTATTTTTTTCTATTACTACGAAAATGAATCTCATTCGCGGAGACGTTATACTCGTAGTGAAGTTGTACAATTAGATATGTTAAGATGTGTACCTTTATCTGCCGCATCTATCTTATCTATCTTAGTAACATTATTGTTCTATGTCACGTTGCTTCTGAATAAGTTATTAGTCAAAATTTTAAGGCACTTGTTTATAAAATAATTATCGTAATATAACTCTCACAATATTTACTTTTTACCAAGTAACGCCACAATTTTCCATGACCTCATTAAAAACGTGAGTAAGCTTGTAACAAGCGTTTTATTCGTAAAGTTAAACTTGTAATCATAAAAACAAAATACTTTGTGCTTTCCATAATCAAAGCCACTGCACGTTATTTAGTCTTTCACTTATAGCGTGTTAAGCGTAAGTAAAGGATCCAATGTCGTGAAAGGTCAAAACCCGCATTATTATTGTCTGTTTTGTGTGATTTCTGTTGATGTGTTTCATCTGTTTGAAATAAAAACCTTTTTGCGAGAAACGCATATTAAACCACGGTTGATCCATTTATGTGATTGTACATAATTTAAATCTAGATTAAATTCTATAAAAAATAAAACAATGAAGCTGTAACTAAACAAAGTATGTTGTAAAACTAAATAACACCTATCCTTAAATAACTCAAATATAGTGCATTGCTATTTCATGTAATTTTCATTGCATTGGGTCCTTGCAAACAATATTTTGCGTTTACCACTACAGTTTTAGAAGTAACAAAAACCTTATTACTGCACAAAATAGCACTGGACAGCCCAGCACAGCGGTGTTTTTTTTTTTTTTTTGTTCTTCTCCGCGGGAAGGGCAGGAGGATAAAAATGCTCTGACGCATACTCTGGCGCGATTCCAAAGTTATGTGGGACTCGTCCCGACGCCTACCAGAACCATACCCACTAAAAACCCCCTGTCGGCTCGTGCATTTTTGCCACTCAGCCTTCATCTGAGCGACGGCCAATTGGAGAAAGAGGCCGCGCTAGCGGGGCCCTTAAGGGGTCACACGCTGGGTTTTACATAGCACTGAAGGTGCTCAAAAAATGAAAAGTAAATAATAAACATTAAAAATTAACAATTAAATTAAATTTGCATTAATTCAGATTTACGTTAGAATTAGAATTTACGTTAGAATTAGAATTTGCGGCCTGAAGGGCCTCGAGATCTAAAGTTAATTGCGTACGTTCGCTTGTGTGCGCGTTTCTCGGTCTAGCGACTTTGTATACCGAATCTAAGACAGGAGCAGTATAAGAGACTGAATTTCGAACTAGTGGATTGGGATGGGATTCGGCGCGTTTCAAGAACGATTCTGAG
Source organism: Marasmarcha lunaedactyla (assembly GCA_923062675.1). NCBI lineage: Eukaryota > Metazoa > Arthropoda > Insecta > Lepidoptera > Pterophoridae > Marasmarcha > Marasmarcha lunaedactyla. Next base: position 27,006,060 of record OV281350.1, read on the forward strand.
AGTGTTTTTAGGTACTGTTGAACTGTAGGTAGTTCAAGATCTCTGTGCAGGTCCGCATTGCGCACGTACCAAGGTGCGTTTGTGGCCCTGCGACAGAAGAGGTTTTGAACTACCTGCAGCTTGTGCAGGACGGAGGGTTTGGCGTGGGCAAAGACTGGCGAAGCATATGACATGACTGGTCTAACGCAGACCTTGTAAAGCGTACGTTTATTTCTGAAGGACATTTTACTTTTTCTACCTAACATACTGTAAAGCCGGCCTAGGTAAAAACGTGCGAGTTTCGTTACTCTATCGACGTGAGGGTTGAAAGAAAGCGTCTGGTCTAAGATGACGCCTAAATATTTAGTACTGCGCTTCCAGGGGATGGGAGTGCCTTGCATTCTCACTTGGAGATTGTCGGGGATACGACTGCGTCTGTAGTCGAAGTAAACCGCAGAGCTCTTCTCTGGGTTCACATCGATACGCCATTTTTTAAACCAAGCACCGAGGGTGTTTACAGCCTTTTGCAGTCTGGTGACGAGACCCGAGGCTCTGCGGCCTTTGGTGTAAAGGGCGGTGTCGTCGGCAAAGAGAGCGAGTTCGACGACTTTCGATGGAATGGGAATGTCGTTAGTGTATACGGAGTACAAAAGAGGGGCGAGGACTGAGCCTTGAGGGACTCCAGCCTTTATGGGACGAGGCGCGGAGAGCATGCCTTCATGTTTGAAATGAAACGTGCGGTCTTTGAGAAAAGACGCGATTATCCTAACTAGGCGAGCCGGTATGCCTATTTTATAGAGTTTATAAACGAGACCGCTGTGCCAGACTTTGTCGAAAGCCTTGGCTACGTCAAAGAAAACTGCGATCGTTTTCTTTCGTTTCGGATAGAAGCCGTCGAGTATGTACTCGACGATTCGATGGACTTGCTGAGGGCAGGAGTGCTTAGCGCGAAAGCCGAACTGGTGGGGAATTATGAGAGGATCGCCGTCCGTTGGAAACAGATGGTTCCGCATTCGAGAGAGTATGACTCTCTCGAGAAGTTTAGACATTGCCTTGAGGAGGCTGATGGGTCTGTGATTAGCCGGGATATTAAGAGGTTTACCCGGCTTGGGTATGCCTATGACTGTCGCTTCTTTCCAAGCTTTTGGAAAGTAGCTAAGGTCGAAGCAGGCATTGAAAATGATAGCTAACAAGGTAAGCACCTGTTGAGGCAGGTGCTTAAGTGCGTGGTTGGAAATACCATCCGCACCCGGAGCCTTTCTGGACTTTTGACTTTTGATGAGAAGCGAGATTTCATCATTAGAGACTGTGACGGGGTCGGCGGTGATGGGGAAAGAGTCTCTACGGAGAACTTCGTCCTCTACCGCTTTGATGTGAGTGGGATTCGCGGGTTGCGTGCTGGGCGAGCATTGAGACGCAACGCTGTCAGCGAAGCATTCGGCTTTCTCTTCGTCTTCGAAGGCGATAGAGCCATCGGGACGAGTGAGAGGAGGGACGTGAGAGGCGGCGTCTACGCGTAAGGCTCGGGCCATTCGATAATACGCTTGGTGGGACGGGGAGATATTCGCCATGAGATCGTTCATCTGGGCGTCTCGGAGTTCCGCGAGGCGAGATCTAACTTTGCGTTGTAGCTGATTCACAGCTGTTCTATAGGCGGGCGTGGGATATTTCTTGGCTCTCCGGAGAGCCGCGTTCTTAGCTTTAATAAGATTGCTAATGGCTAAGGAAAGCGTGGGTTTGCCTTTCTTAGCAACCTTTTCGTTTACACTGATGGCTGAGTTGATAGCATCAGTGAGAGAATTTACTAACGAATCTATTTTATCCGGGCTATCTAATTGATCGGGCGAGATCGCGAGCGGAGAGTTTGGGGCCTCTAAGGCAGAAACTATCGTATTTTTAAAACCTTTCCAGTCGGTAAAGGTCTTAGGAGAAGTGACGTTAACTTTAGGCGGTCCTAGCACGAGGGAGACGGGGCGGTGGTCAGAGCCTAGGTCATCGAGCGGTTCGATACACCTGAGGTCGAGGTTGATATGCTTGACGATTGCAAAGTCGAGGATGTCAGGAGAGTGGTTCGGGTTGTCAGGATAGTGAGTGGGAGTGATAGGGGAGACGACGTCTAAGTCGAGTAAGTTGGTGATGTCAAGGAGAGCTATACCGCTTTGGTTGGTTGATAGGCACGTCCAGTCAGTATGCTTGGAGTTAAAGTCTCCGAACATAATGACTGAACGGCCGAGGGCGAGAATAGTCTCAAAGTCGCTGCGGATAGGTTTGGTGCCAGAGGGTATGTAGACTGAAGCTATGATGATGGTCGGATGACCAGTCATAGCCAATCTACATACGGTGGCTTCCATGTTGAGGAGAGGAGGGGTAGGGAGAGGACAGCAATGGAATCCTCTTTTGTAGTAGATAGCAGTGCCGCCGAAACCGTCGCAGTTAGGCCTATCGTTACGTGTAATCGCGTACTTAGGAATAGCGAATCCCCTGGAGCGATTAGGAGTGAGCCATGTCTCCTGGAGAAGTAAAAGATCTGGGTCGTTGTTCTGAAGGAACAGTTTGAGCTCGGGAAGGTTGGTGCTAAGGCTACGAACGTTAAAAGATACTAGGGATAAGCCCTTCGGTTTGATACGACAGGACGCGGGGTTCGCGGGTCTAGACATTATAATTTACTTATTTACGATTTTATAGAAAAATAAAAAGAAAATAAATTTACAACGAACTTAGGAGCGAGTGATGCTCGGCTAACGCGAATAAACGCTCCTGAGGAGAGCGGGCGGCTCGCAGTTTGCGTGCGAGTATGGAAATTTCATTAATGTCTACGTTTTGGATGACGTCGAATACGGTCTTTATGTCCTCAGCCAACGACGACTGAGGTGCAGAAGACGGAGCGGGACGCGGCCCTACGGGAGCTACGGGAGCTGGGATGGGTCGGGAAGGTGCAGGCGGGACGGCCGGACGCTGCCTCCAAGACAGAGCCGGAGTAGGCGTCGGCTGAACGGGCTTTGCTTCCGGGGGACCCCGGTTGCGCAGTGGCGGGAAGTTAGCAGGAGTGAGCGGCGGCGCCGGTTTAGGCGCGACCCTCTTGGTGGTGGAGCGCGGAGCGCGCGGGCAACCCCTGTAGTTAGCTGTGTGGCCGGACTGGCCGCACAGCACACAGGCAGGGGGGGAAGTGGATTCGGGAGTGCGAGTGCACTCCTTAGTGAAGTGAGGATCCAGGCACTTTACGCACCTGGGGGGAGCTGAACAGTTAGCCGCTGCGTGGCCATATAGCTGGCAGCGGTGGCACTGCCCAGGGTGACCGCGGGGGTTGGGACGCTCGACGTAGATGTTCGAGAGTCCGCAGATTGTGCGAGCCTCTTTGAAAATCTCCTTCGAGTTGGGAGTATTTGACAGGATTACTAAAGCTAAGGGAAAACGCCTACCGCGGTTGGAGTGCATCTTGTGCACTGCTGTGACCGGGAAACCATGAGACTTAAGGTCCTCGAGAATGCCTTCGTTAATGAGTTCGAACGGGACGCCCCGTAGTACTGCGCGGATCTTACGCTCCTCCGGGAGGGCGTAGGTGTGATACGCGATTTGATTTACTGAGAGTAACCTGGTAAACGCGCGGAAGTCGTCGACGGTCGCTACTTGAATTTTGATTGTATCGCCAGCGTTGGCGGCTTTTAAGTAATTAATTTTGTGCTCTTTGCACAAGTTTGGAACCGCGGTCCAGCGCGCTTTTTCACGCAGGAATACGGGCGGAGGGAGCTGAGGCTTCGGCGGGACGGGAGCGCAGCGCGTCGCTGGCTTCGATGTGACCGACGGAGACGCGGTTACTACGAGCGATTTTAACGGCGCGGGGGCTGGTGTTGAAGACACCGGGGAGGGCTCGGGTATTGAAGATACCGAAGCTTTCTTGGAGCGCTTGGCGACAAGTTGAAACGTGGGCTCAGGAGAGCCGGTTAAGGTAACGGCATCTGACGAAGTATCAGACGCGGGTTCGGAGTCGCTCCCGGGAGCGGTACGCTTACGACGCGACGCGTGAGAGGATGCGACCGATTCGCAGTCCATCTCGGACGAGGCGGGAGACGCGGGAAAGCTGTAGACCTGAGGGGTCTGGACGTTGGAGGCCTGAGGGGCCGGGGTTGAGGCCTGAGGGGCCGGGGACGCGATAGCTGCCTGTAAGGCCTGCGTTATTAAGTCATCTGATATGCTGGCGCCGGACGCAACGAGAACCTGGGCAAACGACCTAGCAAAGTTTACCAAGCTTTGCTGGTCCATTGGAGGGCTTGGTCCTACGATATAAAATATATAAATATATAAGAATGCCAAGGTTCCCTAGCAAACCTAGCACCTAAACCTCCCTACCCGCGGTAGGGGGGCTGGGGACGACGCGAAGTGGTGCCCCTAGCTCGGACAGCACTGTACCGTCACCCTGGGAAAGGCCCAAGTGCAATGGGATCGGGTCAGCCGGTTTCTCCTTGGCCTGAAGGACCTTGGAAGCGCACCGGGGCAACGCTATCAGGCTTAGTTGTCACCGTTAAGTATCCACCTGATCAAACGCGAGTCTACTACGGAGTGTGTCGCCAATAAATTGACAACAAAAACCGGCCGTAGACCTGACGAAGTTGGGTTGCACTAAAAGTGCGGGATTGACTACGTTACGACCGGCCGGAGCCGGCCGCAGAGCGAGTCTCTGACTACGTACAGGCGCCAAGCGTCAAGTACGCAGCCAGAAAGACAGCCCGAGTCTTGCAAACCACTATCGAATTTAATCGACCGCGGTAAGCTCAACCCTGTTGTTGCTGCACTCACCGAGGTGAGGTTTTTACTTCGAGGGGTGCACAGAGTGCAGGTTTGACTACGTTACGACCGGCCAGGGGCCGGCCGCAGAGCGAGTCTCTGACTACGTAGCAAGCGCCAAGCGTCAAGTACGCAGCCAGAAAAACAGCCCGAGCTTCGCGAACCACTATCGAATTTAATCGACCGCGGTAAGCTCAGCTCTGTTGTTGCTGTGCAAGAGACCGACTTACTTGCAGCCGATCGAAACCGACCGCAGAGAAAGCCCTAAAGAGGCTAACAGCGTATGAGTATTGCTACGAGTTGACGTCGTGAGACGACAATCGTGACTCAACTGCTGGAGCGACCGCGAACACGTCCGAGCGGGGCCGGACGCAGAACCGATCTGAGAGTGGCGTTTGAGTATTGATACGAGAGAAGTCGTGAGACAACAATCGTGACTCGGCAGCCGGGAGCGACCGTCAACACATCCGAACGGGTCCGGACGCAGATCGGGTCTTGCGCAGCGGTGACAAGCGTTCTAGTTTCTAATGTGGAAGCAGGAAGCGCTGACGTAGCACGCACAAGGCAAGGACTATGTTGCTGTGTACACAATACATCGCTGATTTTCATTTGGCTCTGTCCGTACGTACGAATGTTTGCTAAGTTGTAACTGTGGATAACTGAATATCATGATTCGTGACGGACGGAGACGTTAATAAGACGCTTAGTTGCTCGTGATGTTAGTAGAGGCATGAGTAAGTAAATGAGTCTAATTTTTTTTTGTCGAATGTCTTGTATTTATTTATTTGTTTACAAATAAGGCTTTTCAACAGTGAGTACAATTAAACAAAAACATTTTTAAAACACACACAATTAGATGAAATTGAGATTACAGACTATAATCAAGTAAAACATCAATTAGCAAAGAAAAATAATCCAAAAACAACAACGAAGACGGAAAAAACTACAAAATTTAGGGTAAATAAAGTGAACACAAATGCAAATAAATTTTCAAGCATGGATTCGAAGAGTGGGATAAGTCTGCCTCATCATCTGATTGTGAAATAGATGAAATATTGCTGGACGTTACTTAAACAATAATCAAAATCGGAGCGCACAACAAAATCCCAAATCGCAACGCACAGGTTATATTTTGCGCCACCATTTAGAATAAAACAAAGAAGATAGAGGATGAAGTGAAAATTTCAGACCCTTTTCTACAGTTTTTACAAAATGTTTTATTACAGATACATTCATAACCGTACATAAAAAGTAACCTGAGAAAAACGTATATACGTAATAAATAAAATGTATTTTTAAAAATATTATAAAAAGACAAAACAGCTTTTTTCTCTTTCGCTAGCGACGCATTCAAGCGTGTTCAGGCACTACTGTTTTTGGTTTGACGTGACGTACCTTGCCGTAGTCGATGATTTGTTTACAGGGCAACCCAGCTACAACTCCTCGTGCCGCTGCCAAGAATTGACAGTTTTACCACGTAGGTTAGTAAATAAAATATTTACGCACAAAGTACAAAAGGTATAAAATTAATTAGTAAGAACAATTATCAATTTCTATTAAATTTCAACGAAATAAAAATAGAAATTAAAAATGTTTCCTTAACAAAGGCACGGCCAGAGCGGAGTACTACAAAGTTAAATTATTTTTAAAAGACATTGCTTCTCATTGATCTTATTACTTCTCTATCACTTTATTCTTTATTTATTATTAGGTTTTCTTACCAAGAAGTACAACTGGACGAACACATTAATTTTGTCCCAAAAGTTGTTGGAGACACAAAACGATTGACTTTTTTGGGATATCATCAGTCACTTGAAGGTACATGACGATGAAGACAGTGAGATGGCCTTATTATCCGATCAGAAAATGTAGTATTGTTGATCAAGTATGAAAAAATCCAATAATCCTTAGGATAGAAACAAAATAATTGTATCAATAATTTTGGTATAAAGTGTGTAATTAAAAACAAACATTAATCAACACTTAGTATAATGTTGAGTTAGGAAACGACAACCGCGGCAAAAGTTTAGCTTTAGTTCTGACTTTAACACGCTTGACTCATCAGTAGGTAATCCGTGGTTTTAGTCGTTCATGGGTAAAGTGTTCCTTGCTTATTGTTAGCAATTATCATTTTTCGGAAGACAATAGATATCTTTGCTATGTTTTGGAACAGCAATATTGTACCTCTAAAAAGAACAATCAGAACTAACGTAGGCTATTTGTATCGAGAAATTCTCACTCAACGGAAGTTACGAAGAGACACCACGCAAAACTTCTAGTGACTGATTATATTTTATGATTATTTTGTAAAATACGTTTTCACAAGTTGGGAAACATAATATTAGGTCTTTACCTATGAAATTAACGTTTTTCACGAAATAAATGAAGCGTAATTTTTTTATATATTTTTTATTTCTATTAATCAAAATAATCACCCATGCAATCAATGCATCTTTGCCAACGCATTGGTAGCTTATTGATGCCTTTCTTGAAGAAATCAGCTGGACGGGAGGCAACAAATTCTTCAAGGGCATTTTGTACTGCCTCTCGGGTATTGAATTTTTTTCCCGCCAAGAAGTTATCCAAATTCTGGAAAAAGTAGAAGTCTGTAGGCGCAAGGTCTGGTGAGTACGGCGGATGACGGAGAACTTCCAACCCCAACTCTTGTAGCTTGGAGACCGTCTGCTGTGCAGTATGAGGTCGCGCGTTGTCGTGCAGGAGCAGTGGAGCCGAACGATTGACCAAAGCTGGTTGTAGACGTGCGAGCTTCTCCATCATTGTGTTCAGTTCTTCACAGTACACATCTGCAGTAATGCTTGTCCCGTTTGGCAAGAAGCTGTGATGAATTACACCCGCGTTAGACCACCAAACAGTGACCATCACTTTTCTAGGGGTAAGTTTTCGTTTAGGGAATTGTTTGGGTGCTGAACCAGGGTCAAACCAACTTGCTGAGCGCTTACGATTGTAAAAAAGGATCCGTTTCTCGTCACAAGTAACAATGCGGTTCAGAATTCCTTCATTTGTATGCCTGCTGAGCAGTGCAAGGCACGTCTCCACGCGTACTTCGCGCTGGCGGTCATTGAGTTCGTGGGGTACCCATTTGTCAAGCTTTTTTACCTTGCCAATTTGACGCAAATGGACCAATATTGTTTTGATGCTAACGTCGAAAGCTGCTGCTAATTCAGCCGTGGATTGAGTTTCATCAGCTTCCACAATCGCCTTTAATTCGTCATTATCGACCAAAGTTTTCGGACGACCACGGGGTTCATTTTTCAGGTCAAAATTTCCAGAACGGAAGCGGATAAACCAATAACGGTTGGTGCGTTCGTTTGTAGTGTTCGCTCCTAAACGTCGTTGATGTTGCGTGTCGCTTGTGCCGCTTTGCTGCCACGACGGTACTCATACTCCATAATCACTCGAATTTTTAACTTATCCATGATGACGAAAAATGTTCGAATGCGTTTAAAACAAAACACTAACTATTAAACAAATAACGATTTTAGAAAAAGAATTCCATGTTTGTCAAATAAAATTAATTAGAAATTAGAATTATCAGTCAAAAAAAAAAATATTCATTTGAAATGGCCAGTACGGCAAAACGGCAGTTTCATAGGTAAAGACCTATTATATCAACAACACTGGTAAATAAATAACCTCCCACTCACTACAAGGGCAGAAACTATTGATATTTTCTTTCAAAAATTATCTTATTACATGTATTCAAAACATTTACATAATTTTATTATTGTTCAAATGATATTTGTCGCAAAACACATCAAGTGGCATTCGACTATGGATTAGAAGAATGAATAAAATGCTAAATTTATGATATTGACATAAGCGTATGAAACGCTCGACATTTGCGTTTTACCGACACTCACCTGAGTTGCACAAACTTGGTCTTAAGGTGACGGAGGTGAAGAGACCAAATCTGCTGGTCGTCTCATAGATTTCGAAACACTGAGATATGCTCCAGAAGTGAAACAGCTGACATTGCTGTTTCACGTGCCAAGCTCAAGTGGAGCGGAGCCGGAAAAGTCTTACGCACAACCAATGACAAATGGGCTATAATATCTGAACTCTGGACCGCACCCGTCAGCAAAAAATATGATTGCGTGACCAACTAGAAACACATTATATAAATTGAATACGAATTGAGGAACGCACAAAACAGGGTCACTTGAAAGGATGGAAAGAATCTCTAAAGGCTCATAATGAAATAACAAAAAGCTTACGTTTCTTGTATTTTTTTTATTTTTATTTTAGATGGTAAAATAAAAATAAAAATTATGACGTTAGCTGAAATAATATGATTTTAAGGTTTTATCTACAATTTTGGTTTAAATATAAATAATTTTCTTGCAACGCCTTTTTTATCATTAGCTTTACAAACATGACGCGGCGGTTTCCCTCTCGTGTGGCATTAGGCATATATTATTTAGGGGTAGTATAAGTTCCGGCTAAGCGCCCTCAGCCCTAGGCCACAAAGCCTAGTTAAATTTAACTGTCCAATAGAGCCATAAATAAACAGTTAATATATTGATAATAAATGTGTAGAATAAGGTCAACTAGAAGCCACATATATATTGACGTATGCCAGTGAGTTCAAACGAACATTTATACAATCATAGTTTAAAAAAAAAATACATGTCTCAACCCCCAATTCTCATTAAAAGTAATTTCAAAGTAATTTATGATAAAAAAACATCAATCACATTATAGTACATCTTATTATTAGGTCTTTACATATCAAATTGGCATACTGTCGTACTGGCCATTTTGATCTGTATTATCTCCTTTTTGGTTAAGAATTCCAATTTCAAATTTATACAGCTTTTGTGTTTCGAAAACTGTAATTCATTTGTTTTTCCTCTTTTGGTTTTATTTGCGTCACTTAGTTTACAAAATGGAAAACTTGATTTTTTTTTGCTGCAGAGGCACCCTCGCGGGAGGGAGGTGGAAGATGCGTCATGCATACCGCCCGCAGGTAAAGTCCTCTGCGGGGGGTTATGTGGGACTCACCAGAATGGCACCTACCCACTAAAAACCACCTGTTGGCTGTAGTAATTATTACCGTTAGCCTTCATCGGAAGCGACACCCGGCGGGAAGTTGGGCGCGCTGGCGGAGGCCCGCTAGCGGGCCTTCCGCCTGGAGTGAAAGTTGCACTGCAGGTGCTCAAAGGGACATGAGTTGGTGGCCGTTCTGGGCAGCCTCCGGTGAAGCCGGGGCTGCGCAGAGGTCGGCCGAAGCTTGACTTAGGGATCAATTCATTTAAATGAACCTATAATGAATTGAGAAGGGAACTATGCTCCGCCAGAGCGAGCAGTCGCTCTGTCGGAGAACGTGAAGCCCTAAGTTTACGGGCTAAGACTGCGATTTCACTAACATCGATATTTTTCATAGCGTCGCAGACGATACGCATATCATCTGCTACGGAGGATTGAGGAGTGGGTTTGTATGGGCGAGGAGCCGGGATGGGATTCGATGCGGGGCGCTGCCCCCAGTTTTCTGGAGCAGGCTTTGCAGCCGGAGGAACCTGGCTATGCAGCGGCGGAAAGTTTTCCTGAGAAAGGGGCGGGGCCTGTTTGGGTGCCGACCTCTTGGAATTGGAACGCATGCAACGGGGTGCACGAGGGCAGCCCCTGTAATTTGCGGTGTGGCCGGACTGGCCACAAAGCACGCAATCGGGAGAAGAGGGAGTTTCAGGAGTGCGATTGCACTCCTTAGTGAAGTGAGGGACCAGGCACTTGACGCACCTGGGCGGTGCGCGGCAGTTGGCCGCCGCGTGCCCGTACAACTGGCACCGATGGCACTGGCCGGGATGACCGCGGCGATGAGGCGCCTCGATCGAGATCCCAGAGAGGCCGCAAATAGTGCTAACCCCTTTCAGGATCTCCCTGGACTTGGGGACGTTGGCGAGAACCACCAACGCGAGAGGGTGTTGCCTTCCGTACTTGCTGTGCATTTTATGCACCGCGAGTGCCGGGAAGCCTTGGGACTGCAGATCCTCTAGGATAGCCTCGTTCGATAATTCGAACGGGACTCCCCTGAGTACCGCTCTGATCTTACGCTCTTCTGACAGAGCATAAGTATGATAAGCATATTGCTTATCGGTGAGGAGCTTTGTTAAAGCACGAAAGTCGTCTATCGACGAGACTAAGATTTTAATAAATTCACCCGAGTTGGCCGCTCGGGTGAATCTATTAAAATCATGTGCTCATTGCACAATGTCGAAACCTCAGTCCATTTACCCTTTTCCCGAAGGAAAACGGGTGGTGGGACCTTGGCCTTGACAGAAGTTGGGGCCGGAGCGGGTGTTGAAGACACCGGGGCAGCTGGCGTTGAAGACGCCGCAGGGGGTGTGGGGACGGGCGTCGAGGGCGCCGGGTCTTGTTTCGAACGCTTGTTAGAGCGCTTCTTAACAAGCGTAAAAGAGGGACACTCAGGGCCAGTTGGGGTGGCGTCCGAGGATGACTCGGTCGCGGGTGCGCGCTTGCGGCGCGGAGGGGCGTCTACTTCGCACTCCATGTCACTGGAGGAAGGGGACGCGGGAGGGCCTAAGACCAGACGGGACTGGGGAGCTGGGGTGGCCTGAGAGGCCATTGTGGGCATTAACGCCATGAAATGAGGGATAAGAGTATCTAGGAAACGATACTTGTCGGCGTTTATTGTCATACCTGCAGCACAGGTACTTTCAATAACCTTAGACCTAATCTCGTTATAGCTTAGGGAAGCCATTGCGGGGGGGTTGGGGAGGGACAACATTATATAAATATATCTACTATGAACCTATCAACGATGACTAACTTCCTAAAACCACCCTACACGCAGTAGGGCGATTGAGGACGACGCGGATAACTTACTCGATCACGAAGACTCGAGGCACCTGGAACGACGAATTCCCGTCGACGAAGCTCACGTTCCACGAAGTACGGTTAACAACCCACTAGTCGCCGTGAAAACGGCGTTAGAAACTTATAAGAAGTACGGTTAACAACCCACTATCCACCGTGAAAACGGCGTTAGAAACTTATTTCGGTATACAACTATGAAATTATTTATTACGACAACAACCAGTGAAATTTGGGTGCTCAATTAGCGCGGGGGCTAATGGAGCGGGAAGGCGTCTGCGATCGACGTGCGCTCGAGAACGCACGCAGACCGAGACCAGAAAACTTGAAATATCGCGTTATTTATGAGTACGAGTTCCACCGTGGCACCAGTGCTGCCGAAACGCCTCGGAGTGTTAATGCTGTGTATGGCGGCGGTGTCGCAAAAGAAAACATAGTGCCTTTTTGGTTCCAACGTTCTTTTTTCTGGAAATTTCGACCTGCACAACAAGCCCCGTGGACAAAGTTGATAATGAAGAATTGAAGGCTATTGTGGAAGCGGATCCATCGCAAACCACGTCCGAGTCAGCTGTAGGCTGCGGTGTTAGTGACAAAACTGTTTTAACAATCCACTTGAAGCAAATTGGAAAGGTGAAAAAGCTTGAGAGGTGGGTACCTCATGAATTGAGTGCAGCAAACGACAAACGCGCGTCGACTGCCGCGTTATATTACTTAGCCAGCACAATGATGAAAGGATTTTCAATGGAATCATTACCTGTGATGATAAGTGGATCCTGTACGACAATCTGAAATGCTTATCGCAATGGTTGAACCCTGGCGAACCAGCCAAATCCTGCTTCAAGCGAAAATTTACTCATAAAAAGTTACTTCTGAGCGTTTGGTGGACTAGTGCCTGTGTCATTCACTACAGTTTTCGTTAATCTGGCCAGACGATTATGGCAGATGTCTTTTGTCAGCAACTGCAAACCATGATAGAAAAGCTAGCTGCTAAACAACCGAGGCTATTTATTTTTTACCTTTGATTGACCAAAAGTAAAAAATAAAAACAAAGATTAATTATATACTCTTAAATGCGTCTGTATTACGCAGCGGTCCAGTTTGTTAGGCTGCTGAAATAGAACAGAAATGGCGGTCGCGTCGCGTTTAGCACGGCGAAGTTCGGCAGGCTCGCTACTGAACTACTTATTATTAGTTGTTTGTAAGTAGTTTTGATTATTTTATTATTAGTTTAGGCTGTAAGTTTGAATGATTAATAAGGTATTTGTTTAGATAATTTTAGTACTTATTAATATATAATTTGGATTCATAAAAGTTTGGGTTCATATTATAGGCACAATGCTACAACATAATAACTTCTTTACTCTTATTTAACAAATTTAAAGATATTGTCAAATAAAAAACATATTAGGTTCTAATATATTGATTGATTTCACCAAAAAAGCGATTTTACACTAGTAGTACTTTAGTGCCCATTGAATCTCGTTTCTCATTATCCTGTGAGTCATACAATTTTAAATCATTGTAATATTATAATTTTAACCTTTTTGGTAACTTAGTTACAATATTGTGAAATTATTGATTAGATCTTGTGGTTTGTTACCAAAATCACCAGTAGAAGAATCGGGAGTAGGAAGCCTTGCAAGAGTAATTTGTTTCAACTGCAACCAATGTTCCTTTAGGTTAATGGTTAATGACATCAGTTCCCTTCATTTATTTTTTAGCTGCAATACTGAAAAGTGGAAGAAAGCAACTCATTGTTCAAGCTATTATGAAGTTAATAAACTGTTTTATAAGGTATTTTTGAAGATGCCAGAAGCCCACTTCTGTAATACTCTATAGAAGGTGGCTGCAACATTCCATTTTAAGAGGTTGTAAATTGTAACAATTCCATTTGCCTACTTCCACATTCAATTATTTTTATTCAAAGTCTATTCTACGTGCTAGGCGGCATGCGACCGTTCAAGTAAAATAACTCTGAGTTATTATTTTATTTACTTTCTGGATCGATAAGAGAAAATAAAATAGCGTGCAAAACTAATGCTTTTCATGCAAACAAACTGATGTTATCCATTTATTAGATATTTATTTTGTTCAATGTAAATACATTTCTTTAGTTAATAAAACAACTGGTTTAATAAAAATCTAATTAAAAGATTGAAATCGTCATGATTAATGGCATGATTTGTGTCATAGGCTTACATTCGTCTTGTTGCTGTTATCCCTTCACATTGCGTCCACGGCTTACTCGTTGAAATATAGCGTTCAGGATCGTGGTGCACGATCACAGAAAAATATTTTGTTGTAATTTATATAAAATAGTTCTACCGTACTTTTACTATAATTAATTTTGTACCTACTAATTTCATAACAACATACAAATTTATTGTGACCTTAATGAATTAAATTATTATTTTATTAAGTTCGCCGGCGATAATTTACTCTGTAGTACCGTTGGGATACAAGGTTTAAATGATATTGCAAGTATAACTAATGCTAGGATCTTAATCCGTTTTGACTTTGCCCTTTGGGCAAAATTATAATTTATGTAAATATAATATATAAATATATGATTTATGTATAAATAAATACATAAATATATTAAGGGAGAATTTGAGCCTAATAAAGTTCTTCTAGATCGAAGGAAAAAAGGAGTGATGGGAGTTTTCGCGGAATACTTGTTGCAACTTGTTGGAGAAAAAACGAAATGTGCTAAGTTTACATTGCCACATGTCAAACAGGCAAACACAAACATTGTAGTTAAGAGCCAGGAACTGACTCCTGTATACTCAACTGTATTTCTGGGCATAACCTTAGACGCCAAACTCCAGTGGGGACCGCATGTTGATGGTCTAGCGAAAAGGCATGGCTCTGCCGCATATGCTGTTAAAAAAATGAGACGAATTTCAAATGAAACAACTGCTCGATTAGTCTATTTTGGTTACTTCCTAATTACATATGGTATTCTGTTGTGGTCCCCCACACGACATCTGTGGCTGAGGCTGCCGACATCGATACTATATTTATTCTGCAGAAAAGGGCTGTTCGCGCAACCTATCAGCTCGGTCCAAGGGTGTCACTTAAAAGAAAATTAAGGGAAATAAATATTCTTACTTTCCATTCACAATATATTTTAGAAAATTTAATGTATGTCAAAAAGAACATAAACTTGTTCAAAAGAAAAAAAGATCTGCACAATGTAACCACAAGAGGAAGAAATATGCTGGCAACTCACAATAGTAGGCTTCATAAAGTCACTAACTCATTCATGGTTCAATGTATACGCTTTTATAATAAGGTTCCTGAGGATATCCAAGGTCTTCCTATTGACAAATTCAAAGAAACTATAAATCGCTCACTTCCCTCTAATATGGTTGAGGAGGGCGATGGCTGGATCCCGCGTTAACTCGTGAACGGATGCCGTTTGAGGGTGTTCATCGTTTGGGTACTTTGGGGGAGGGAGACTTGCCGAGCTAACGGATGCAGATAAGAATAATTTTGTATAAACATAAAGAGACTCTGTAACTTTATTTTGAAAAAAATATACCCGTGAAGTTTCTTGCCAGTTCTTCTTCACGAAGGTTTTTTCGAACTAGTGGTAGAGTCATGCTTTATTTGACATCAATAAGAACAAGTAATTGGCAATGTTGAGAAACAAATATTTCATTTCATTTCGAACTCGTAAGGGAAAAAGTTACAGTCGGGCGGGGCACTTCTAAACGTAAACTAGGCGTCATATAATGTGGCCGCTAAACTAAACAACAATATTCTAGTGTGATCCTAATTCATAACAATATTTTAGATTTATTTGGTTTAAATCTTTGATAATTTCTTATATCAAATCCTAACAGTTTAAAGGCCTTTTTATAATAATGTCCATGTGAGGTAAAAAAGTCAGCTTTTTTGTCGAACAAAATTCCCAGTTCTTTAATTTTTTAGACTGTAATAGTAGAATATTTACTATCTATATACTTCATATAAAAACATTTTGTTGTATTAAGGAGATTCCATTGACATTACACCATTCTACAAGATTATTAATATCCTTTTGTACTACATCACTTTGAGATTCCACAACACTGGCGAACTTCAGGTCATCCGCGTATGTTGTTCACGGAGTAATTAAAAGTATTACCGGGAAATTACATAATTATAAATTTGAATTATGAAATTTTGGTATTAAATTTTGCACATCTCTGGTGCAGCGGGTGCGGGCCAGCTCTAGCAGCATCCTGAGGGCGTTCGCTGACCGGTATGACTGTCAGTACATGAACCATTGCCATATGATTCATGTACGGTCCAATACAAAATAATTTTATAATCTTATATAAGTAAGTATATTATTGCATTATTAAAAATCGTATTATGTTGAAATTATTTGTGGTTTGAATAATATTGTACCTATATAATGAATCTTATATTGCTTAATACTGACATGAATTACACAATCTTAATTTATTTCTTTGTTTAAATTTATTTATTGTTTGGACATTACTGATATTGTTAGTCTAACAGTTTTAATAATTTTTAATATTTTAATTTTTTTTTAGTAGTGTGTAACGTTTGTGTAAACTTTATGATTTTAATATGTTTTTTAAAACTTTGTTAACCTGAATTTGTATGATCTTGTAATTGACTGAAATAAATGATTTGAATTTGAATATTTGAATTATTGTGGTGTCGATGTTTTTACTTTAATTTATTTCTAGGGCCTTCGAAATATGATTTGGAAAGGTTATATTATATTGTAAAGGCTACACTGCTTATGTCACTGCCTTCTGTCGACCATTGTTATATACCTTCTACATCTCTACTGAGAACTAGTATGAAGACAGCGTTCATTTCTCCGCGCGTCGCCATGATATACTAAATTAATTATATTACCTTCAGAATTAATAAAAAGTCTGTAACAAACACATTTCATTCTATAAACACTTTTACTTCAACAAAAAAGTTTAATCCGTATCGTCTTCAAAAAGTCTAATATTTAAAGTCGCCGGACTCATGCCAATAATCAAGTTATGAACATTTTCATAAGAAGAAGCGTAATAAAAGTAATAAAAAGGTTTTCAAGTTAAGGGGCTTATTGGATAAAAGATAAATTTTACTTGAGAAAAGTATATTATTTAACCACAAATTAATATGTAAATAATTTTGGTAATTTAAAAAATAACAATATCAAAACCAGGTTACCACCCGATAGATGCAAATACATGTGTGGATGACACTAAGTACATATTTCAATGTCGGGTTTAAACACTCAAGACTTACTAATTTACGACGCTGGGAAGAACAAAATATTAGTACTTTACATCACAATTTGGGTGCATTTAAAGGCTAAAGTTGTACAACATTCTGTGGTCTTAATTAAACGATTCTTAGCTCAAAAAATATTACAATATTAAATCAATAATACAAAGCTCCAGAAATGAAAAG
The DNA here is from genome assembly GCA_923062675.1 of Marasmarcha lunaedactyla. Lineage (NCBI taxonomy): Eukaryota > Metazoa > Arthropoda > Insecta > Lepidoptera > Pterophoridae > Marasmarcha > Marasmarcha lunaedactyla. The sequence goes on from OV281350.1 coordinate 27,023,106, forward strand.
TAAATGACGGTGACCGTTACCAGCGATACACTAGATAGACTATTCACGTCACGTCATTTACTGTTCATCCTTCACAGCGCGGATAAATCCAGTCCATTTACCCGTGTGAACACACACTGCGTCATTATAATCCCACTGACTTGACAGCGTTAGTCTTATGGAATCAAAAGTAGTGGGAGGTGCCTTATTTTATTTTATTAATCTCATATAAACAAACACTTTGACGTTTTTACTCAAAATCTCTGAAGAATATTTTTTTGTCCCTTTTCCAAATGAAAGATCTTATCTGGTTTATTGTATCCAATTGCTTATAAAGCACGGATTGGGGACGTCTAAACGGGCATTTGTTCCGGGTCGCCCCGGCCAAGTAAATATATTGCTTTTGCCGTAATTGGACTTAAGTAGGATTTAAGTTTTTATTTGTTGCGAGTGATATAGTTCACCAATTGTGTTTTGGCTCTAAAGTACGCAAACAATTTGAACCAAAACTGTTCTAGCCCACAGTTGTGTTGTTATATACACATTGGATCTCAGCTCTGTATAAAACTATTTTATTACAATTTTACACCCTTTAAATGATGAATATTTTATGACCTTTATTTACCCATTAATATTTTTTTGGATATAATTTTAGAGGGTTGCTAAGAATAGATATAATATGAAGGTAACAAAGGATAAATGTAACCAAGAACGAACTAGAAAGCCTCTAAGATGAGGCGCCACATTAGGGTCTCCTTTTTACCATACCTAAAAGGTGTTACAGATACTATAGGTAGAATACCTTATAACTATTAAATAAACACCGTTTCCACTCCATACCAGAAGATTATACAATGCTTGCGATCCAAAATATCGGTAAAAACTAGAAATACCTGAAATATATCAAATTAACTGCAGCTGTAAGTAAGTACAAAGGCAAAACAAAAGATACGTTTAGGTACGCCTCAAAGATACCATAGAAGCTGTCCAAAATAATGACATTGATAAATCTGACAGTGCCAAACATCAGCTGGACTCGGGCCTAAAATAGAGTTTTACAACACTCATTTGTTGTCTACGTACTTATAAATAACACAAATCGTTAAACAAACCTTAGAAATAAAGAAAATTCCAAAAATATTAATCGTGAGGATGGTTTAAAATTGTCGAATCCAAGGTCAAGATAATTACACAAAATAAAAACATAGTAGCGTAGTTCGGAGCCCAGTGAATTGAATTTCGTGTGAGTTTCTATTCAAAAGGAATGAGAAAGCGGGTACACTGAACGTTCGGCCCCCAACTGTAGCCAACTGTTAACATTTACCATCATGCCACTAGGAACGGTGCCGAAATGTAGAAAACTCGTTTGAAAAAATTAAAACCACAGTGAGAATATCGTTATTTCCTTTTATAATGGAATAAATTGTAATTGCATATTGCTTTTGTAATAAAAAATGGATTAACTTTGCTTTCTCTTTAAAAGCTGTGTTTGTACCGTTGTAGAATTTTAGTAATAATAATAATAATTCGTATATTTGTTCTACCAAAAACACACCCAAATTGTTACAAACATGAATACAGGAAGTAAAGAAAAAAAAACCATCTGAAAAGATTTACAATTGAAATCTAGTAGGTTAATGTTAGGTTATTATGTTACTATGTTAGTAATGTTAGGTTTAAGTAATAATTAATGTAGGTTAATTAATGTGTGTGTTGCAGTAGTACAAAATGGCCATGGCTCAGTGAGGTTGTGCTCTTGCGGACAAATCACTGTAGATTCTGCCATAACCTGAGAACAGTGGTGCTAGGACTATAATAATAAACAAATAGACATATGCAAAATAATCGACCTAAGTATGTGTAAGTTGTGTGATGTAGGTTTGTTGTTTGTATATGATTGTGTTGATAGATGGATAGTGAGTGTGAAAGCTGAGACATAAAAAAGCAAACAATAAGAAAATAGAGACGTATCGTAGCATACTACGTGCTACGATAACTACGATGCACGGTACAGGAGGTAATACATGAAACAGTATTTGACCGCCATAATAGTCACGTTTAAGCGAATAGTTCTTTCTGGGAAAAGAAAAAACAAGACACTTTGCTGATAATATAATGACGTGGAAAGATTTCTTATTGATGTAAATGGAAATAATTTACTACATTCGTCTTAAAACTATAATTAAATATAATCAAGCTTTGTCGTGATATTCAAAGTGGTGAAATTAGTACTCCGGGGTCGGTACCCTAGATGGACCTAATCTAACCTAGGGAGGTCTTCCTAACTAATAGGAAAGAAACACATTAACTTGAAATTACTTTTATTTAAAATGAATTTGTTATAGAATAACATATAAGAAACATTTATTAAACTATTTTTGGGGACGAAGCCCGCAATAGAATTCTCTAAGGAATCCTGTCAAGGAATGATCTAGAACAATCTTCGATATTCTCTATATTTTACATTTCACAAATAAAACCAAATATTGACAGACTTATAAGTTGCCAGTCATAAATGTCGGCAAGTTTGTTTGTGCAATAACCTCTTTTAATAAATACGGCACAAGCAAACGTTGCAATCGCCCCTCTTGTTTAATTTATTTAATTAGTGAAGCTGATTAAATAAATTCCTATATACATTTCATTCTTAAATAACGACCCTACCTAAATCAGGACCATATACATTAATCGGTATTACTCTCAGATGAGCCCCCTACCGATAGGAATATATATACTTGATCATGTTTAAATTACCACATCTTATTACACCAAAAATGATCTTATAGTATTTATTCTCCATCAATAGAGCCTTAGCCACAAAACCTGATGAAAATCAGCCAAGATCCCGGCTGGTTAATTTATATCTAAATAAAACAGTGTAATTTATTTTAATTTCTCACATAATTCATGCATATAATCAACAACCCCATATTAATTATTTACGTTACCCAATCATATGCAAATTTAAATAACCAATATTTATTATTAAATTAATCAACAATTGTTAAAATAACCCATTGAATACAATCAAATTATAATTATAATTAATTGATAAGTAATAAATATATTAATATCCCAATAAAAGTAAATTTAATTAATCCCATTTATATTAAAATTAATACTAAATTAATCAAATTATATTATCAAACATTATCATTCAGTTGGCAAAACAAACACGTTTGACATGAACTGTCATATTAACTTTAAACTTTTCTGAATGATTAAAAGTTTATTTGAAAGTTTGTAACTTTCGAAAGTTTAAATATTACCTACCTAAATATTAAGATTTTACCTGCCTAACTATTACCGAACAAATCTTCCTATGAAAAGATCATAAAATTGGATCCAAAGTATTTTACTTAACCCAGAATGATACCTATAAATTAAAAATTAATATTTCACAACGCAATGCAGAGAACTTTTTCAAAATGCACCGAAATACACCTGACAAAATTCTATACCAATCACGTTCAAAAAAAAATCATTACCTATTCCATCACAACCCTTTTATTATTTAACCCACTGAGGATCCTATTCTACATCCGCGTGTTGACCCACAGACATCAATATCACAATATTATATATACTCGTAAACTTTGGCCGCATAGCTAAATCGGCTATCACCTTCTCTCTTATGGAGATTATTAGGTGTGGCTCAAATTAAACGTGCACATTATCTATAGTGTTATTTAAGTCTTTGAAAATTGACTTCTTTAGAGCATTGGCACCACACGTATATTTATGATTCGTAAATAAAATGTAACGCGGTAAATACGTGCCGCGTGTACCTGCCGCCCCCCAGAGGTTTCTCTTCGGGTATCTAAAATTAATTTATTAAATCATTAAATAAAATACCCTCTTATCTCAATATATAATATATAAAAACCTTTTCCTTATTTTCTTTTATCTGCATCGTCCATCCATTGCATCTCCTTTTTGGTGATGCTGTTTGGATCGGCTTTGCAGGATATATCATCTCGGAGCATTGCGTTGTGAAGTGTACATAGAATTTGAGAAAAAAAAAATATTAGTTTGTTATATTATTCTAAAACTCCAACGAAATTCTAACCGTTGCATATCTACAAATGAACGATATACATATTTATACACCTAAATGTGTACTTTTACTCTATTAATTCTAAGAACAAAGAAATTATAATATTACTGTAATATTTCAAGAAATAAATGTATATACAAAAACTTTGTTTTATATATATATAAATATAGACATAGTTTTATCATTAGTTTTACTTTATCGAATATTATATGGTTTCAATCTATTCACATGTACAATTAGTTCTTGGTTATTTTGTATTTTTTTTACAAGATAATTGTCACATCCTTTATATCGTAATACTCGAAATAAACCTTTATATGGTCGACTAAGTTTTCGACTTTTACCTGATATTCTTTTTGGACAATGTAACAAAACTAATTGTCCTACACGAAGTTTAATATTAGAAGCTTTTTTATCATACGATCTTTTTTGTACTAAACGAGCTTTCCTTAAATTTTCTCTGGCTTGATTCACCGCACTTATATAAGTATCTTTTTTTTGTTGAACGGTCATATTACAGTTAGGATTCAACCTTTTATCAAACGGAACTTCAGGTTCTCTACCAAACATTAAATAATAAGGAGAAAATTTAGTTGAAGCTTGTTTTGAACAGTTATAAGCATATATTATAAAAGGTAAAATTTGACACCAATCCCTTTGACTTTGGTTAACATATTTAGCTAATGAATATGAAATGGTTTGATTCAATTTTTCTACTAAACCTAATGTTTGATGGTGCATAGTGGTAGCTAAGGAATGTTTTATATTATATTGCCTTAATAAAGACTTAATTAACCTTGACGTAAACATGGAACCTTTATCTGACAATACTTCACATACTGTCCCGAACTTTGTTAAAATTTCATTAATAAAGAAATTATATACTATTTGAGCTGTCACTCGTGGAACTGCTTTGCAAATAGCATATTTTGAAAAACAATCTATACATGTTATTATATATTTATTACCATCTACTGAACGATTAAAAGGACCTAGTACATCAATTTCTATCTTTTGAAATAAATGATCCGTTACTATAGGGCGTAATGGCACTATCTTATTAATTATTTTCTTTTCTTTACATGGCATACGACTCTTAATATTTTTCTTAACCTTTTCCACTACTTCAACTTTAAGATTCTGTTTCTCAGAACAACACACAACTTTGGAGTCTTGAGGACTCGGGGTTAAATTAAATTCATTTTCACTGACTTCAGCTACCACTAACTTATCATCATTACTAACTACTAAATCGGAAAAATAAACATATTCGTCCTTACTTAATTCATTTGAAACTTGTATAACCTGAAGGGTATTCTCGATAATATCATTATTATTAAAATTATTAATTTCATTATTTCTAATAAATTTACAAATATTATTTACAAATTGAACATGACCTTTTTTAAAATCTAATATTGCACCAGACTTCTGAAGAAAGTCTTGCCCGAGAATTAAATTTCTTTCAATATTGTCAACTACATAACAATTCTGTATATACACAACATGTTCAATCTCCAAACACAGTTGTACTTTACCTACTAAATTCATTTGATTACCATTAACGGCTCGAATCTTTACATTCTCAACCTTATGTATTGTTATATTCAATTGGTTACATAAGTTTTGGGAGATTACAGAAATTGATGCACCTGTATCAAGCAAAGCTGAAATATTTTTATTTTTTAGTTTTAAATTAATGGATGGGGAAAACTCACTTGTATAATTATTTTCTAGACTATTTGGCATCAATTGAGTCTCCATCTGTCTGATTGACGCCGATTGTACTCCAGGTTCATCCATCTTTGATCCATTGTATGCATCGCCACGGTCTCCTCTCCTTCTTAAAGCATATGGATATCGGTTGAAGTCGTTTGCGAATCTTCCTCTCGTGTTCCCGTAGTCCATGTTGGTTAACCTTTGAGAATCTTCCTTCTCACTCCTCGGTGGTGTTGTAGAATTTATTGGTATTTCTTGTGACATCTGTACGTTGTCTCGAAGATATAAATTTTCTTCCTGCTTTCCAGTGAACATTTCGTGCATCTGCATGATCGTTTCTTTTAACATTTTTTTATTTGTATAAATTTGAGACGCTAATCGGCATTTGTATGTGTATTTGCAATTTTTCAGGAAATGCTGTATAAAAATATTTTCTGTAATTGTGTTACCAGCTTTGTTTGCACACAAGTCCAATGCGTAAAAATAATTTATCAGTTCTTCGTTGGCTTGTTGCTTTCGAGAATAAAAATTAGCTACATGATCTATTTCTCTGCCAAATTCTTCTATAAATCTTCTTTTTATTTCGTCGAACGTTTCGCATGTATCGATTATCGTTTTGTAGAAATACAACGCAGGTCCGTCTAAATATGTTTGAACAATTAGCCTCTTGCTTTCATCGTTGTATTTATTTACTGCCGCAATTACCTCGAACTGGGCTAAAAATTCACTCACCAAAATTGTCGAAATGCCGGAGTATTTATTTAAATTCATGGCCATTTTTAAAAGCGTCGTAAAGCGTAAAGCGTCGTCACTTTTAGAGTCTTTACTTTATTACTGGTATTCAGATGGATCTTGGCTTCAAAAATTTTCTTTCCGCTATACTTAGTGGGGAATATAGCTGAAATAAAATACACAACACAGCACTACACTTTATATCACTGCAATTGCGCGCGGCGCCTCCACCATCCGGGGTCGGTACCCTAGATGGACCTAATCTAACCTAGGGAGGTCTTCCTAACTAATAGGAAAGAAACACATTAACTTGAAATTACTTTTATTTAAAATGAATTTGTTATAGAATAACATATAAGAAACATTTATTAAACTATTTTTGGGGACGAAGCCCGCAATAGAATTCTCTAAGGAATCCTGTCAAGGAATGATCTAGAACAATCTTCGATATTCTCTATATTTTACATTTCACAAATAAAACCAAATATTGACAGACTTATAAGTTGCCAGTCATAAATGTCGGCAAGTTTGTTTGTGCAATAACCTCTTTTAAAAAATACGGCACAAGCAAACGTTGCAGTACTTTATTAAATTAATATCAACTAAAAAAGTAAAGATCATAAGAGAAGTACCTATTGATTGCAATAAGCTCGCTGATTACAAAAATTAACCAGAAATTAATTTGAAGTAATTAAATTGCGTTGTGGAATCTGCGCAAAGTTGTGTCTCACTGGTGTTGTCAACCAGTGAGACACAACTTTGCGCACATCTTCCAACGTTCTCATCATACAGCTTATTAACAGGAATGTTAAACGAAACTTTATTCGTTGGTAAGATATCCTCGAAAAACTCAATTTTGTGAAATCCCCAGTATTTTATTTAAATTATTTCTAGAAAAAAAAGTGCCTGCAGAGTTTGAAATAATAAAATTTTACTTTGTAAAACATTATGCTGAGTTTATTTATCTTTTTAAATAAAAATTAAAATATTTTATTCATAGTTTTCACAAAACGTCAATTTCAAATCCATTTATAAGCATTTATTTTATGAAATGGCTTCTTTACTTTTTAGTTTTAAACAAAGTAAAAGGAGCAATTCAACTTTTAAATGCGCAGGAGAGTTTTCAATAAATAAAAATTAAGTCATGGCATCGCGGCGTCACTTAGAGAGTCAGTGAAGACTTATTTATATTTCCATCAGAAATAAAACACGCAATCACATAAGTCATTTCGCAAGTAAGGTACAGTCTTTATCCAGTTTAAACTTTGATTTTCAAATCAGATATGATATAATCATATTATAATAAATAAAAATCATTATAGGTACAAGGAAAATAAAAAAATAACGTTATTTTGCGAGACTAAATTAAAAGTAAACAAAATCTGTTTTCCTTAGAATATTATCAAAGAAAGTTAAATTGAATTTATTCATTTACCTGTGTTCGCGGAACTTTTAATCTTACTTCCGTCATTGTATTTTCAAGAATATTTTTTTGGCATTTAAAATCTTTGTACAACACTAACAAATTATTTAAGGACTAGAAAGGAAATGAAAACTCAAAACGCATTTTGTATTTTAACAAGAAGTCATAACTAAGGGTCATAACTAACACAATAAAGGGCGGATTTTGAACGACCATTTTGAAAAATATATCTGTCTGGCTATGCTGAAAGTTTTTTTTTATGCCATAAAACAAAGATACGACAAGTACACGTACTGGTCGGCTGTCTGTTGCCAGGACGAGAGGCCTGGCTTAGTGATTAGGAGTCTACTGACGAATTACGATCTCAGGTTATGCTCTCCAGCTAATTCTGTAACTAGTTTTTGAAACCTGTTTCGTCGAGAGCGTTTTACTTTTGGAGCTAAAGTATATTAAGGGAGATTTTTACATATAAAAACATACCGAGTGATTTTTTACCACAATTCTGAGAAAAAACTAAAGAAAACATCGTAGTAGATCAAGTAGAAGAAGAGAGTAGTAGTAGAAGATCAAGAAGAAGAATTTGAAGGCAATTTATTAACATCGCTTTTATCTTTTCCAGTCTTTGCTAATTTCTGTTATTTCGCAGAAGCTTCAAATTAAACAGGATCATAACCGACCCGTGGAATCGGCCTACTGGGGAAACCACGTAAACAAACGCGCTTAATACACTGCCTCATAGGTGGCGTTTCCTGTGAGTGCATATTATGATGATTATAACTTTTTCAATCCTTATATCTCGGAAACGGTGGTTGTAAGAAAAAAAGTATTGATACATGTTTTATAGACAATTTTATGATATACAATATTTAACTGGAGTATTTCCATGATAAAATTTACCGTCTTGCCGAAAATCGTGAAAAACTCATTTTTTTTACCTTTGACCTTGAATACAATTTTCTCCATACAGGGGAAAGATGGGGAACTTTTAAATTTTATTTATTATTATATGTTGAACAATTTTACTGATTTTCAGCTTGTTGTTAATTATATATTTAAAATATACAATTTTAAGTTAACAGGCAGTATATTGTATAGTATATTAATATCTTACCAAGAAATTACAGTTATATTTGCTTTTAGTTTCAAGACGATGGCACTCCGGGGATGAAAATTGTCTTTGTTTCAGCTGAACTTTGCACCCTTGGTTCATTTGTTATTCCCGAGTATCTTAGCAATGTTTAATGCAGTTATCAGTGCTATAAGGTCAGCAAAAGGAGCAAAGTACCTCCGTTTCGTGCACACGTGTCTGAACCTGGACCAATAAATCCAGCAAGGAAAATAATAAAAAGTTTTATCGTTTAAAAATAAGTCACTACTACATAATTGAAACAAGTTATTCTAGTTTTAGATATTATGTACATTATTTTTAGTTACCTCATCCTTTATTTTAAACCTTTCATTTAAATGGTAAGGTTTTGCTATTTATGTCTTAACTTTTTTGTGCCCGTAGCTTTGCTCACACATCCTTCAGGCCATTATAATTTGTTCTTAAAGAAGGTTTGTCGTTCTTTATCATTCTTTTTTGTTCCCTTGACAATTTGTTCGCAAAATATCGTTGAGTTCAGTTACATTGTAACGAGGACATGAAAGAAATAACTATAAGAATAACAAAAAAGTAACAAATAAAAAACACAAAAACTCTAATTCGCATTTTATATTATTTATTAGATATATTCGTCTGAATCTTGTAATCCATTGTCTTTAATTTATTGTTGACATTAATGAAATGTATCCAGAGTTAGATAAGAAGATCTCGCCGTCTCTTCGAAAAATATCAAACAATAATAATATTGATTAGGGACGTTCCTAGACAATGATATCCTTAGGGAGCAGTATTTGTGAACCACATACAAGCGTTAGCGGGGCCAGTGCTCAAAGCAAGGGCCAGCATGCTCCCAGTTGTTGCCAAAGCCCAGAAAGATTCTCCCGGTTAATGACATTGTCAGCTTAAAGGGCTTAAGGGAATTCGATGCGTGCAGAACCGCTACAGTCGTCCCGGTAGCAAACAGCCTGATGGACTCACCACTGTGGCAATACAGCGAGAAAATGCTGAAAGTATTGGTACCTTTGCGCCTGGAAAGTCAACGAGCGGACTTTTTGAACAATTTGAACTTAACTTTTTTGTTATGTTCTTATTTTAAATTTTAGTGATTATTTATTCTTAAGTTTTTATTGATTAATTTGTATTTTTTTTATTTAGTTTTATTGTAACTATATTATTCTGCTCCTAGCACGTCAAGGCGTGGTATTTTTTAACATTTTCTTGTTATTCCGTTTCTTGGTCTTATATTTATTACTTTTTAAATTGCTTTTATGTCCAATAGTTGTTTTTTATATGCCTATTGTTATATTTTTTTATCTGTTTATATGTTTTGCATTAAGAATAAGGCTTCCCGCTACTCTTTAAACATATAAATATGACATTTAAATATATTGTTTATTATAAATTTTGTAAGTGTTTGAATATATAATTTACGCCTTAAACAAAGCGTCATTTGAGTTATAATCTAAAGTTGGAAGATAAACAATAATTTTATGTTTACAAGTATAAAACGTCACCTGCCTGAGCGGCTATTTCATTATTTTACCAAGATTGTTAAAGAGCCCAGGTATGAAAAACAGTTTCTAGCGGACATGGTTCTTAATTATTATACAACACAACATGGCCTTTTTGTTTTGATATTATTATCACAAAATTGTATATTCCTTTCGACTTAATTTTGTAAATTGATGAAGTTTCTTTTCAGGTGCTGCAGGACCACTTCTAATCGGAACGGAACAAATGTCGCAGGTCTAAATCAATTCGGATACTAACACGAGAGGATATCCCAAACAAATAAGCACATAACCACCAGAACGTCGACAAAGTGTCGTAAAACGTACCGAAAAACGGAAAACGGATGGAACACCGCTCGCCTCTGGCATTCAGGTTCCGCAACACATGTTAGACAAGGTCCAAATACGTAAAAGAGAAACTGTTAAGTCCAATAAATTATTAAACATAAAAAAAATATTTGAACCACGAATTCACGGCCCCATCAAATTAATTCAAGACTAATCTTTAGTTTTTCTTTCTTTTCTCATTCTTTGCAACGTTCTAATTGTACTGAGGATGATGATAGCATTTTTTCCATATAATATTAAATATAATTTTCATCATTTTCATGAAAAGAATAAATATGGAAAACCATAAAAGTTAGGTTTCACAAAAGCGTTTCGTCTGTTTACATTTCGCTTCAACTTCGCTTTATTGGACAAAAGTAGTCGGTTCAGTCTTCACGTCGCCAATTCCCTTTACGATATCACAACTCATATGAGGCTAATAATGAGCTAAAAGGTTCTTGAGTAAGAGTCATATTTTAAAATTTATTGCATATAGCCAACGCGGAGATTAATTTATTACAATTTTAAATTTAGAAACCCAAATGTCCCAAATAAAACAGGAAAACCTGTTGGGAAAACCACACAAGAGGTTCGCTCCACTTTGGTGAGGCAAAATTATACAGAGCTTACATTGCGACGACTGGCCTGTACGTAGTACAGCAAACCAGCTTAGGTTGTGGTATTTACTTCATACAGCGTTATGACGTATCTAATAGGACAATTTTTACTTCCAGTTCAGTAGCCGCCTATTGTTCATATTATTTATTTAGCAATATAATTCTGAAGACACATATCTACGCGATTAAGTCAAATCTATTCGCAGGTTATGTTCATGCGAGACACAAAAAGGTAAACCTTCGAATTAGCACTGAAGTGGAAAATCCAAAAAAATATGAAAATATTTTACTAATACCAGATTTTGTAATAAGAAAAAGTCTTATTGTTTTTGCCAACGATTTGTTAACAAAAAAGATGTAATGATAATAGATTAATGAAAAATGTATGCCTTATTTTATGCCTTCTTTTTTCTTAATTCAAATTTAAAAAGGTACCTTTAGATACTTTTTCAATTTTGTGTTTGATCTTTATTTGTTTCTATGCCAATACTGCCTTTGAACATAATACATTTTACAAATTGTCCTGGTGTAAAGAGTTTATATAAATCTCGAATTAAACTGGTTTTCCTATTTTTCCTATTTTTATACATTTGGCTACGAAATTTACAAAGATTACACGCACGGGTAACAAGTAAGTATTATTTTGTTTCTATCGTAAGAGACTCAGACGAGCACCTTAGTTACAAAATTCTTGAAAAGATGTTATTTTATTTCAGAGCTCAGAAAGTCACAATAATGGATGTACTGTAGGCCCCAAGTTCATTTGGAACAACGGCCAGTCCGGTCCCCGGGGTGTGGTGGTCTTGAAACTTTATGCATAGAGAATGAGTGTGAATTTCTTTGATATTAATTACAATCTAAAATGAAAACATTTGATGGTATTTTAATTTTTTTGTGCGTGCTACGTAACGTAGCCAAATTATGTCAAAGTAACAATGAGAAAAAGGGGTTTTTGCCATTTAACTAACATATTTTGACAGTTCTAAATCATAATTTTATCAAAGCCTTAGCCTGGTATTACACTAATGGAGGACACATTTTGACGATTATACCAGAAGTTAATTATATTATTATATTTAATATACACATTTAAAAATTATATAAATAAAATTATACATATAAAATTATTGACAATCATTAAATCTTACAAGAATTATATATATAATTAATAATAAATATACATATAAATACAGACGCTAAATGCGTACTACTAAGCTTAGTACTATTGTTGAATTTTCATAATTGCGTAATTAATTTTAATCTTTCATTTAACTTAAGCGGGTAATATTATGATAAATATTATATATTAGGTCTTTACCTATTAAAATTGCTGTTTTTCACGAAATAAATGAAGCGTAATTTTTTTATATATTTTTTATTTCTATTAATCAAAATAATCACCCATGCAATCAATGCATCTTTGCAAACGCATTGGTAGCTTATTGATGCCTTTCTTGAAGAAATCAGCTGGACGGGAGGCAACAAATTCTTCAAAGGCATTTTGTACTGCCTCTCGGGTATTGAATTTTTTTCCCGCCAAGAAGTTATCCCAATTCTGGAAAAAGTAGAAGTCTGTAGGCGCAAGGTCTGGTGAGTACGGCGGATGACGGAGAACTTCCATTCCCAACTCTTGTAGCTTGGAGACCGTCTGCTGTGCAGTATGAGGTCACGCGTTGTCGTGCAGGAGCAGTGGAGCCGAACAATTGACCAAAGCTGGTTGGAGACGTGCGAGCTTCTCCATCATTGTGTTCAGTTCTACACAGTACACATCTGCAATAATGCTTGTCCCGTTTGGCAAGAAGCTGTGATGATTTAAACCCGCGTTAGACCACCAAATAGTGACCATCACTTTTCTAGGGGTAAGTTTTCGTTTAGGGAATTGTTTGGGTGCTGAACCAGGGTCCAACCAACTTGCTGAGCGCTTACGATTGTCAAACAGGATCCATTTCTCGTCGAGAGTAACAATGCGGTTCAGAATTCCTTCATTTGTATGCCTGCTGGGCATTTCAAGGCACGTCTCCACGCGTACTTCGCGCTGGCGGTCATTGAGTTCGTGGGGTACCCATTTGTCAAGCTTTTTTACCTTGCCAATTTGATGCAAATGGACCAATATTGTTTTGATGCTAACGTCGAAAGCTGCTGCTAATTCAGCCGTGGATTGAGTTTCATCAGCTTCCATAATTGCCTTTAATTCGTCATTGTCGACCAAAGTTTTCGGACGACCACGGGGTTCATTTTTCAGGTCAAAATTTCCAGAACGGAAGCGGGTAAACCAATAACGGGTGGTGCGTTTGTTTGTAGTGTTCGCTCCGTAAACGTCGTTGATGTTGCGTGCCGCTTGTGCCGCTTTGCTGCCACGACGGTACTCATACTCCATAATTACTCGAATTTTTAACTTATCGATGATGACGAAAAATGTTCGAATGCGTTGAAAACAAAACACTAACTATTAAACAAATGACGATTTTAGAAAAAGAATTCCATGTTTGTCAAATAAAATTAATTTGAAATTAGAATTATCAGTCAAAAAAAAAAATATTTGCATTTGAAATGGCCAGTACGGCAAAACGGCAGTTTCATAGGTAAAGACCTATTATTATTATTATTATTATTATTATTACACGAATATCAACTTAATTAAACTACAACTTTGTCCTTCATGTATTCACTTACGGTATAACAGCATGTTTGCAATAGGATTTCTTTTAGTTTTTTATTAAACGAATTTGTTTTTTTAATGTTTTTTATGTAATTGGGAAGGTAATGTAATACATTTTTATGGACATAACAAGAGGACTACATGAATGCATATTTTGATTTGATATCTGTTGCACAATTTGGTTTTTCTAGATGGTCTAAGAGGATATTTTGATGCTATGTCCGAACGCTTAGTGTAGTTATAAGGGTGGATAAAAGGGGATAAAAGAACGACATGAAAATATAATCAATCTCAACTGCTTATTACACAAACGGTCTCAGGAACGTTGACACGTTGACGCTCGGTGAAACCTTGTGACGAGTGCACCAGAGCTCAGCGCACATTTGCCGAGGTCTACTTTGCGTGCTCAAATCACAATTTAGTTGTCCCAAGAGCAGACATCAAACAGTTGGCAGAGTGTTTGACTGGATCAACTCAGACCAGATCAACATTGCATAGACACAAGTTGGTATTTGACCGTATTCGGTGATTGGCTGAAACTGAAAACAATAAAGAAATATACCCTTTGTTTCCACTTGCTATTTCCTTCGCATAACAATAGCAATAACTCTAATCTTGATGTCTTGATGTAATACACCTACAATGTGACACTGGCATGAACGTAGTTTGTGCGATCGCTGAGTGTGCCGCTAGCTGTTGGATGTCATTAGTCTTGTTAGTGGTGACAGAGCTTTTACTATTAATATCTCGCAAATTTTGAACAGTTTTAGTTCAATTTTGTGTAGTAAACGTTTTATTTTCTAAGCAGTATCAATTAGTCTAAATCTAGTTGGATAGATTTCAGTTATAGGAAATGTTTTTGGTGTATTGTAGCTTTGTCTTATAAAGCTATCGCAGATTTAAATTAATTAACTTTATCGCATTATGTAAATCAGATCTAAGCTTTGGAATGTATTTTTTTTCTTTTTATATATAAACTTTATATATTATTTATATTTTATTATATAATATAATATAAAAGGTTTATATTAGGTCTTTACCTATGAAATTGCCGTTTTTCACGAAATAAATGAAGCGTAATTTTTTTATATATTTTTTATTTCTATTAATCAAAATAATCACCCATGCAATCAATGCATCTTTGCCAACGCATTGGTAGCTTATTGATGCCTTTCTTGAAGAAATCAGCTGGACGGGAGGCAACAAATTCTTCAAAGGCATTTTGTACTGCCTCTCGGGTATTGAATTTTTTTCCCGCCAAGAAGTTATCCCAATTCTGGAAAAAGTAGAAGTCTGTAGGCGCAAGGTCTGGTGAGTACGGCGGATGACGGAGAACTTCCATTCCCAACTCTTGTAGCTTGGAGACCGTCTGCTGTGCAGTATGAGGTCACGCGTTGTCGTGCAGGAGCAGTGGAGCCGAACAATTGACCAAAGCTGGTTGGAGACGTGCGAGCTTCTCCATCATTGTGTTCAGTTCTACACAGTACACATCTGCAATAATGCTTGTCCCGTTTGGCAAGAAGCTGTGATGATTTAAACCCGCGTTAGACCACCAAATAGTGACCATCACTTTTCTAGGGGTAAGTTTTCGTTTAGGGAATTGTTTGGGTGCTGAACCAGGGTCCAACCAACTTGCTGAGCGCTTACGATTGTCAAACAGGATCCATTTCTCGTCACAAGTAACAGTGCGGTTCAGAATTCCTTCATTTGTATGCCTGCTGGGCAGTGCAAGGCACGTCTCCACGCGTACTTCGCGCTGGCGGTCATTGAGTTCGTGGGGTACCCATTTGTCAAGCTTTTTTACCTTGCCAATTTGATGCAAATGGACCAATATTGTTTTGATGCTAACGTCGAAAGCTGCTGCTAATTCAGCCGTGGATTGAGTTTCATCAGCTTCCATAATTGCCTTTAATTCGTCATTGTCGACCAAAGTTTTCGGACGACCACGGGGTTCATTTTTCAGGTCAAAATTTCCAGAACGGAAGCGGGTAAACCAATAACGGGTGGTGCGTTCGTTTGTAGTGTTCGCTCCGTAAACGTCGTTGATGTTGCGTGCCGCTTGTGCCGCTTTGCTGCCACGACGGTACTCATACTCCATAATTACTCGAATTTTTAACTTATCCATGATGACGAAAAATGTTCGAATGCGTTGAAAACAAAACAATAACTATTAAACAAATGACGATTTTAGAAAAAGAATTCCATGTTTGTCAAATAAAATTAATTTGAAATTAGAATTAGCAGTAAAAAAAAAATATTTTCAATTGAAATGGCCAGTATGGCAAAACGGCAGTTTCATAGGTAAAGACCTATTATATGATATATATTATGATAAATAAATGTAAAAATAAATCTAGAAAATTGTGTGAACAAAAAGTTTTGATTAGGAGTTAACAATTTATTAAATCGCAATATTCGTTTTAATTATACACTATGACTATCTTTCGAATGCAAAATGTTGATTTTCCTGAACAGTATAAGCATAACTTGTAATCAATATTGTTTAATAATCAATCAAGGCTGCTATGAAAATGAGCAAGCTTGATTATCCATTTATCAAACACCCTGTAAATGAAACTTGTAGCTTGAGAGGTTGGGTTAAATTTTATGAAATAGCGTTTAGAAATGAACTTACTTGATACATATTTACACTCTCTTGTCTGTAAATTGTTTATCTTGTACGTCACGTGGTTTAATTTTTTTTCCCCCCAGACATACACACCAACTGTATGGCTCCAAAGTAAGCAGGGCTTGTGTTATGGATGACCATACAGGGAACTGGGGGGAACCCAGAATAAACAAAAATATAAATACAAACAACCATGACCCGAGAACAAACATCTGTATTCATCACAAGAAGGCCCCGACCAGGACTCGAACCTGGGACCTTCGGCATATTAGCGCTACCCTGTCGTCAAGTTTTAACACATATAATTAATAGTTTAATAAAACGAGTACCGACTTATCGAAATATTTTACCATATTTGTTTTATTGGTGCACTTCGTTCTTTTGCTCAAAATATCTCTGACCCGTAGTTGTTTGGTAGAAGTCCTGTCTCTTACTCCAGAAAACATGTACATTTTATATGAGGTGGGAATTTGGGTAGCAACTCTTATTTCTTATACCGATATTATGATACTTAAAATTTTTAAAGCTTACTGCAATGGTAGTAAAAATTTACACATTGGAGCGTGTCGGCTCCCTTACAAATTACTAAACTAGATCGCGGTCACTGCAGTTCTCATCATTGAAATTCGAACCTGAATATCGATGGTGTAACTAAATGTGCTAACTTGCTTGTTGTTACTTGCCTGTCATGGCGGACATAAACTAGTGGTTGTTATTTTACAGATTATGTTTAACGCTCTTCCAATAAACATTCCAATAAAAATTTTGAATATATGATGCAAATTTGAGTGTTTTATTCGATTTTTAAAAAAACTACGCTTAAAAAATCACCCGTTACATATTAATAAATTCGACAATAAAGTAACATGTGCACATCCAACATGTGAGTAATTTAAAAAAAAACAGCGATAATTATATACTGAAAGGTCACTTTGTCTTTTACAACGTTTTAGAAAAATACATACCTAATAAACAATCTCTAAAGGTGATTTCAGTACATGTTTCTTTTTTAATTATGAAATTATTATAGAGATTGAACATTGAGAGAGAAAAAAGTTTCAATGTATGGAATTATTATGAAATATAGCACGCATTGTGAAACTATTGTGAGTCAACTTGACACCTAATGAATCGTTTGATCGACTGCAATTTGCTATAATGGACAAGGCGCCTTCTAAAGCAACTGTGTAACGCTGGTTTAACGAGCTTAAGTACGGTTGCTCAGATTTTAAGCATAAAGAAAGAAGTGGTCGTCCTTTGAATGCTGTTATGGAAGAAAACATGCATGAAAATTTTAAAATATTAAAGCCGGCGAATTATTGGGCCAGGAAGTGTTCTTGATATTCAACGCAAAAACGCGTGGAATGGTGCCATGATATGGCTGATAAATTCAAAACAGGTTCTTCAAGCCGTGTTTACGATATCATAACAGGTGACAAATCTTGGATTTATATGTCTTCTCCAGAAACAAAGTGCCAGTCAACAGTATGGTTGATTCAGAACGCACCAACGCTTACGAATGTGAAACGAACGGGAAGCGCTGGAACGTTTTTGATCTCCAACTTTTTCTCCTTAACGGGGTATTTAGTATCAATTCTCTTATAAAACGAAAGTAGCAGCAATGCTGCGAGCAATTAGCGACCGAACACGGGACTCCGAGGCCTTTTGCTCTACCACGACAACGCGCCCGCGCGCTCTGCAATCAAGTCGAGAAATTTCCTAAACACCACGCTTATAAAAATTTTGGTTTATCCGCCTTACAGCCCCAATTTGGCACCATGCGGCATCTTCTTTTGCCAAAAATTAAAAACCAGCTCAAGGGGATACAGTTTTTATCGCCAGAAGATGCGCACACTGCGTTCTTGAAGTCCGTTGAGGAAGTATTTGTCGCAGACTGAAATTTGTACTTTGAAATTTGGTTGAAACTTTGTAAAGACGCTGGTGAAGAGTTCTTTGAAAATAAAAAATAAAAAAAATAAAACCTTTAGGACCTTTTATTTTTCTTTCAAAACTCTCCTCAGAAAATCATCTCCCACGTAATAATTTATAAATTATTTGAAATGAAATATCGTTTAGGCAATTTCAGTTAGGTAGTAACAGACAACTTTTGTAAAAAAATCGTCTCGCTGTTCTTATAAAAGGTAAAAACAAACTTATCTTGAAACCTCGACCCTACACACTCAAATCGTAAATCTAGTAATAGGCCACGTAAGTGAGTAAGCTGGAGTATGACTCACAAACGACGCCACATTAGGAACACATAAGGGCCGTTTGACTGAGTGCTCGCATTACAAGTAATTGCTACCCGACTTAAGACATAGTCAAAGGATTCCCACTCTATATACATAAGTAGCTAAAATTACGAGACGTCTTATTGCTATATTATATTATATTTATAAAAGTATAAATATTTGAAAAAAAATTTTATTATGAGCGTTTTAGAAAAAGGTCGAAACCTCATCTTCTTGTTTTGAACCATCGTGGTTATTTAAACTTACTTGATCCGTAGACACTTTTAATGTATGTAATAATCGTTTTAGAATTCGGAGAATTTTTATTCCTAAAGATTACCTCATCTTTTTGTTTGCAATTAAGCCGTTTGGTTTTAAATTGTTAATCATTTACTGTATAAATGATCAGTTGGAACAATTGAAAATTAATAATACACATAATAGTATATTCAATTTTCTACGCTACCGTAAGTAGACATACTTTAGTGACAATCACGCTTTAGACATGCATCGGGACGAAGAACTCAACGAACAAACAGACACATTACACATGTTTTATTACAATTACTAGTAACAGCCTGTAAATGAGGGGATTAAACCCAAAGAGCTTTTATCGTCCAAATAATCGGATAGTTTATAATTCAAAAATTCAATATTCAAAATTATTTTATTACTTTTAAACATGTGATTGCATTGAACAGTGTCTGCAACCTCCTAGTGGTTACAAAAAAATTACACCTGTGTCAGGAGGCACCGCTCTTCCTTAACTCTAGCACACTATGCACTATCACACTACGCACTTACATTGAAACGTTAACAATTTTAGTATTATTTAGCAATTTGGTTGTGTGAGTGTCACACACACGGCGTATAATAATAATAATAATAATATTTCTAACAATCACACCACATTATCTAGCCCAAATTAAGTATCATTAAAGAACTTGTGTTATGGATACTAGATAACGGATAAATAAACTTAAGAAATATCTAAACACACATAGATATTTTTTTTTCATATATAAATATTAGCAATAAACTTAAATAAACGTAAATACACATCCATGACTAGAAAGCAAATATATCTGCCCCTACCAGGATTCGAACCCGGGACCTCTGGCATGGAAGGCAAGGGTACTTACCTCCACACCAAACAGGCCGTTTGGTTGTGTGAGTGTGTGAGCGTAAGTATGGGTGTGTGTGTGTGTGTTTGTGAGGTGAGATATATATATCGATGGCTCCTACGTAGAATATCTATTTATTTATTTATTTATTTATTTCATTAAGTGTACAAACAGTTTGCAATCGTATTACAGCTAACTTATTCTAATGACAAAATTTTCTTAACCTAGAATGCGAACCTTAGTAGTACACATAGCATGCATATAGTTGCTAAGCACAAATATCTCAAAAATCTGAGGTTTTAATTACAATTATTAATGTTGATTTTAATATAAAAATGGAAGTTTGTATAGAAAAATATTGAGAATGATTAAAGTAAGTGCATGTAGTCTATACGTTTAGCAATATTCCTACGAAAGGTTTTGAAACTGAAGTTGTATAAATCTAGATCGATAGTTGTATCCCTGCCACTACCAGCGGAAGCAACCAATTTATTGTAAGCTCGGCACATGCGGGTAATAGGGTTGTAGAAGGATGTGTTATTTGTGTAAACATTTAATATAAAGGGTTTTGGACGTCTTGGGTTGGGTTTGCAGTTAAAGTTAAGGCAGGACAATAAGGGGGGAGAAGAAATGATATTATGTATTAATTTGTATAAACATAATAGATCCTGTTCATGTCGACGCGAATTCAATGTGGAAATTTTGAAGTAGGATAGTCTCTCATCATAAGAAGTAAGCTTGCGGCCAAGGTGCTTTCTGAATGCAATCATTTTTAAGGCTTTATTTTGCACTTGCTCAAGTCTATCAATATGTACTTTGTAGCAAGGTGACCAAATGATACAAGCATATTCCAGAACAGTTCTTATGAGGGAATTGAAAAGGTAAATAAAGCTAGACGTATTTTTAAAGTCTTTGGTACTCCTGTATATGAATCCTAGAAGCTTGTGTGCTTTACTAATAATATTGTCATAATGTTCTCGAAAAGTGAGTTTAGTGTCGAAATAAACACCTAAGTCTTTCACCACTGAGTTACGTTTCAAGATTGTGCCCTCCAATCTGTAGTCAAAAATTTTTATGTTTCTTTTGTTAGTAAAAGATATGACAAGACATTTATCGACATTGAGAAGCATATGGTTGGATTTGCACCATCGGGCTATAGTAAACGCATCTTCTTGAAGAGATTCACAATCGCTTTCATTGGTCACCGAGGTGTATACCTTAAGATCATCAGCATAAAGAAGGCAAGGACAATCTACTTGTCTACGAGGTCATTTATGAAGATGTTGAAAAGCAGTGGCCCTAGGTGTGAACCTTGAGGCACGCCGGATTTAACGGGCCTCGGTGACGATTTAAATCCCTTCATTGTCACAATTTGACTACGATTAGACAGGTAAGACTGGATCCACCGCATCAAGTCGCCATGTACACCATACCAGGAAAGCTTTTGACAAAGTAGGAAGTGATTGACTTTGTCAAAAGCCTTCCGGAAATCGTAACATGAATAAGGCAACTTTTCAGGAAGAGTGATTGAAGTTGCAAATTTGAACTACAACTTCATTTTTTAACCAATCTTTTTGTAATTTGGTATGTACATAAACAATAATGTTGAGTATTAACCTGTGTAATGAAATACTCTTTCATATGCTTGGATTTACTAGAATTGTTCCTACGATATTATTCTTTGGAAAATCATTAACGATAATTATTGTAACTCACACTAACCACGGTTTGCGTTGGAATGATCTGTTGGTAAAACGTCGTATCTATTAATTGCCATACAATACGGGGGAATTCTCTTACGTTTTTTTATGGCATGTAAGACATATCATATTTTCATAGGAAAGTTGATTTCGAATTTATTGTATGTTTGAGAAAAATCAATAAATTATGGTCTCTGAACAATAAAAGTCAATAATTATACAACTGTTGGCAAGTTGGTTTCAAAATTTACAAGTAAAACATTATCAACAGGATTGATACGTTTTATGGGCGAACGAAAATAAAAATTATATACGTAATGTAAACGTAATATATATATATATATATATATATTATAATAATATAATATATTTCCAATTCGTAGCATTCAATCAAAGCCATAGATTATAATCAGTTTAATTTAAGAATATTCGTCAAGTCGGGGTCGGAGTTATCAAAAGAAATTATGCTAAAACTACGTTCACACAGCGACAATACGGCGCCCAATATTCGTATGTTTTATTCACTAACTATTAAATTATTATTTTCCTTTGTAAATTTTCTATCTGTGGAATTTTTTTACAAGTAAGACATTGTATTTATTTTCAAATTACTTTGCTACTTTCCGAAAGCTCTAAATCAAAATAAAAATATTTTATTCAATCATAGCTAAGAAAATCCACGCGACGTATGTTTTTTTTTCTTCATCTTCATCGTAATTGGGGAACACACCTTAGGTTCGGCTGTTACATTTAGAGCGAGGGGATAAAAAGCCGGCAGCAGGAAAATCTCTCTCTTTTGTCAACTTTATAAACACATATACCAGTTAGATAGGTATATTCTAACTTCTTGGGTACCTTCTTGGGTGTTTTAGAACTTTCTGTAACTAACACCGTGTGGAACTTTAGTGGGATGGATTGCGTGCTATTACCAAACGCTTGAAACTCTTGTACACACAACCGTCGCGGAAACAGCGAAGTAATTTTAAAACAATTGTAATGGATTGTTACTAATACCGCAAGCTATTTAAATATATGCGAACTGATTAAACATATTTTAAACGATACAATTTTTTAAGAAGAAATGTTTTTTATTATTAAACTATTCCATACTCCCGAATAATATGTAAATATAATAATATAAAAAATGCTCTTACGCATACCTCTTGCGCGCGATCGAGGTATCTGGGACTCGCTCCGAGCCTACCAGAGCCCTACCCACTAAAAAACCCTCTGAAAGACTCGTGCAATTTTTTACCTCACAGCCTTCATCTGAGCGACGACCAATTACATAGCACTGAAAGTGCTCTAAGCACTGAAAGTGCTCTAAGCACTGAAGGTACTCAAAATGAAAAATAAAAATTGATTTAATTAGAATTAACATTAGAATTAGAAGTTGCGGCCTGAAGGGCTTCGAGATCTAGTGTTAGTTGCGTGGCTACGTTCGTGTGCGCGTTTCTCGGTCTAGCGACTTTGAACTTCGAATCTATGACAGGGGTAGTATACGAGACTGAATCTACGAAGTAGAGGATAGGGGTGGGTTTCGGAGCGTTTGAAGAACGCTTCCGAGAGTGTTTTGAGGTGCAGTTGCACTGTAGGTAGTTCAAGATCTCTGTGCAGGTCCGCGTTACGTACGTACCAGGGTGAATTTGTGGCCATGTGGCAGAAGAGATTTTGAACTACCTGCAGTTTGTGCAGGACGGAGGGTTTGGCGTGGGCAAAGATTGGCGAGGCATATGTCATGACGCAGGTCTTAAATAACGTACGTTTGTTTCTAAAGGACATTGTACTTTTTCTACCTAACATACTGCGGCCTAAGTAAAGACGGGCGAGTTTCGATACTCTATCGATGTGTCTAAGGTGACGCCTAAGTATTTAGTACTGCGCTTCCAGGGGATGGAAATGCCTAACATTCGAACATGAGGGTCGTCAGCGGGACGACGGCGTTTGGATTCGAAGAACTCTTGTCTGGATTCTCATCGATGCGCTATTTTGAAACCATACACCGAGGGCGTTAACGGCCTTTTGGAGTCTGGTTGGAGACGAGCTGCACGGGACACTGTGACCTTTGGTGTAAAGGGCAGTGTTGTTGGCAAAGAGGGCGAGTTCGACGCCTTTCGGTGGGATGGGAATGTCGTTGGTGTACACGGTGTACAACAGAGGGGCGAGGACTGAGCCTTGAGGGACTCCCCCTTCCCAGGTCGCTGTATGATCATCCATAACACAAGCACTGTTTACTTTGGGGCCATACAGTTGGTGTGATTGTCTGGGGATTTATTATTATTATTAACCTCTTGTAAAGGACCGTAATGGCGCGGTCGCCCACCGCTGTTGCATTTGTACGAATTATACCTAGGGTTCTTTTGTGTTTGCTGTCGTGAAAGTGAACTTAAATTATATGCATGCATATATTCTGATATTTTTTATATGATTTATCCATGGGCCTTACTGCTGACAAAATTTTTCCTGCCATTATAACCAATGTGTAACCACGCCTTATTATTACTTGTAAGTAAATAGATATATACGAGTATATTGTTTATTTTTATGTTGATGTCTGGATAAATAAGTTTTAAGAGTTTATAAATTTACTTTGCGATATCGCGATGAAAAGTTTATTAAATTCACAAGTTTATGGACATTCCTTAACTTTGTTTATAAGATTTTGGTTTCTTATCTTTATAAGACATCTGAAAAAAAATGTGAACTTAAACAAGAAAACACGTTTGAAAATAAGAAGAGATCTTTTCCTCGTGTAACAAATTTAATATAATAATAAGTAAATATACAATACCTATACAAATAACCATCATTTGCAACTTAAGAACTTCAGAAGTAATGTTTCACAGCATGCTACTTTACTCGACTCAGGTTTCATTTTCGAGATAGCAGAGTTAACACTGGAACGACACAAAACCATGAAAACCTGAGTTATTATCACCAAATTATGTTGGTCGTGTTACAAGTGCATAATGTTTAGATGTCTTTAGCATTGTACCTTTGACGTTAATATATCACGTAAGTGCTCTACAAGTTACGCATGCAAATTTATAAAATCAGGGTATCTTAGACATCAACATCAAGCCGGAATCGGGTGACCCAATTCAGTGGCAAGTCGTGATGGCCTAAATACAACTGCGTCTGTTCACGCCAACCTACAAATTTAAAATCACAAAGCGCTCCAAACAACACTTTAACAAAACTTGATTTGTTACGTTTATTACGTATGTATTGTTTAATTGGTTTAATATCTGAATTTGATGCAAACCTATAAACTGCAGCTTAAGAGAGGTGTATTAACTCTTGAGAGTTTTGAGAGTATGGTATCATTGATATTAATTTGTATTTAATTACAAAGATTTTCTCACATAGAAATATTTCACTTTTTGAAACATAGGAAAAATGCTCGCTTTTCTAAAAGGTTTTCCAGTTTTCACGAAAGAATAAAGTGACTTCAGAGGCAACTTGCATCGAATAGCATTTTAACAGCAAAATTATTAATTTTATTACTTTGTTGCAGGTACGGACTCACGCTACGGTAATGTTATTGTATATGTATTATGTTGACTTGATATTTTGAATCGTGAACACATCGTTATTACTGAATTATGCAAATAAGTATATAAGCATGCATTATGATAATAATTTTTGCAGATTAACTTTAAAAAATCATCATAATAATTTACATTGATGAGAATAAGCTGCTGGTTAAAATTCATCGCAGCTTATATTGTTGACTTAAGCATAAAGCGAGGTTTACACAATATGTTATACTCGAGTCAGTAAAGGGCCCCAACGATATTTGCCTTATCTCGTTTGTGGAGATTAAAACCCACCTTACACTCTCACACGACGCATGAAAATTACATGTATTAAGCGTGGAGATCATATCCAAATATTATTATACGAGGAATTATCAAATACGACTTTTCACCTTTCAGCATAAGTTGTTTTTTTTAGATCTAAAAAACCCTCTTACGCATACCCCGCCGCGCGCTATATTGAGTTATGTGGGATTCGCTCCGAGCCTACCAGAATCACTACCCACTAAAAACCCCCCCGAAATGACTCTGGCAATCTTTTGCCTCACAGCCTTCATCTGAGGCGACTGCTAATTGGAGAAAAAGGCCGCGCCCTTATGGCCCTGCAATTTGTGCGGGAGGGAGGGTTGGGCGTAGGCAAAGATTGGCAAGGCATAGGTCATGACGGGTCTAACACAGGTCTTAAATAGTGTGCCTTTGTTACGAAAGGACATTTTACTGTCTACGTAACATACTATTTAGTCGGCCTAATTAGAGACGGGCGAGTTTCGATACTCTATCGAAGTGTGGCTTTAAAGAAAGTGATGCTTAAGTATTTAGCACTGTGCTTCCAGGGAATGGGAAAACCTAGC
The DNA here is from genome assembly GCA_923062675.1 of Marasmarcha lunaedactyla. Classification (NCBI taxonomy): domain Eukaryota; kingdom Metazoa; phylum Arthropoda; class Insecta; order Lepidoptera; family Pterophoridae; genus Marasmarcha; species Marasmarcha lunaedactyla. The sequence continues at coordinate 27,049,309 of OV281350.1, forward strand.
ATTCGAACGTGGGGATCGTCGGCGCGACGACGGCATTTGTGGTCGAAGTGAATCGCAGAACTTTTGTCTGGATTCACATCGATACACCATTTTTGAAACCATACACCGAGGGCGTTAACGGCCTTTTGGAGTCTGGTGATGAGGTGCGGGACACAGCGGCCTTTAGTGTAAAGGGCGGTGTGGTCGGCAAAGAGTGCGAGTTGGACGCCTTTCGGTGGTACGGGAATGTCGTTAGTGTACACGGTGTACAACATAGGGGCGAGGACTGAGCCTCGAGGGACTCCAGCCTTTATGGGACGAGGCGCGGAAAGCGTGCCTTTAAGTTTAAAACAAAACGTACGATCTTTGAAAAAGGATGCGATTATCCTGACGTTTATAAGCGAGGCCGCTGTGCCAGACATTATCGAAAGCCTTGGCTTCGTCAAAGAAAACTTCGACCGTTTTATTACGCCGCGGATAAACATAAGTACTCAGCCCATGCCTGGTACGGTTTTGCCTTAACTGAATATAACTAAAAAGTATAAAAACACCTACTTTATTTACGTAAAAAGAAGCCATATTTTCTATAATGAATATATTTTTTTTATTTGCAATTACGTGGCAAGTGCGGATGCGAGTATAACACCACAGTTTCACATACAATGATAAATAATTATAATAATAATGTATTTCGGACATGATCTGTGATAATCGTTATTAGTTTCATAAGATACGAACCCTTTTCCAAAATATGTTTACATTCTTAGCCTGCATTTTTCGTATTGACATACACATACAAAAGTAACAAAGATTTTTTACATAGCACCATCTACAAAACTTATTGCTAGGTTACCTGACGAAGGTGGTTCGCAAAACAATTATAGACTTTAAGTAAACGTACCTAACTAATAACCCTAGCCAGTTCTTTAAAATATTGTTTGAGATAAGTTTTACATTTAGTTCCTGATAGATACTTAAACATGTAGTTTGGTAATTTGTTTAAGATGTCTGGTAATACATATTCCCATTTTCTCTTACCATATATATTTTTATATTTTTCTAATTTAAATCTTTACATATATACAAGTGGTCTTAATTTATTACTACGCTTATGTTCAATGAGGTTGTTAATATTACATGATTCCATATTCAATATTGATAATTCAATTGTATTGTTTAAAATATTTGTTTAAAATAACAATTAATAAATAATAAATAAGTGTTCAGTAAATGGACAGCGTATAATTAATATTTTTATTTATATTTGTATTTCCCAACACCAATTTTCATCAAAAAATGAAATCAAATAGAAAATTTATGTATGTCGTAAGTACCACACTTAGGTATAGAAATTAGGAAATACACATACAACAAAATAAATAGCGACTGATAACGAATGGTATTAATAACGTGTGAAGTATGATGCAGTGCTAAGCAAACTGTAATATCGCGGTATCACATAATAATATTAGAGTTTTGTCTTTTGCGCTTAAATATTATTTATTAACTAAAGATCCAATATTTTATATAGATGTAAATAAATTACGTCTTAGGATATCGAGTCACTCTCACTCTCTTCACAATTAATCGTAAATGTTTTATATTTGTTATTAAATTGTTATATTTGTTATAATTACTTTTATCGGCACACACATTTGTGCCAACACAGAAATGTGTTGCGGGCCCCCGCTGCAATCGCCTTCGATGCACTGGCTGATTCTTCCCTTTCAATGGAACTCAACCACGTAAATGTGGTCATAATGGCGCTCAAATAAGAAAAATTAGAGACCGTCTGGAGCAGACGAGCTCTTCATAGCTGGAAGTCTACCACAACTCTAATACCTAAAGTAAACTGTGCCAATGCTGTTAAATATCTGCGTGTACCGAAAAATAACATCTTTTTGATCTCCTAATGATATACAAAAAAAGGAGTGAATAATAAAAATCAAAATATTCTGCTCAAGAGATTATAACTTGTACCCGTGTTTCGCAAGCGTTATAGTTTAATTTAATTTAATTTAGCAATGTACAGGACAGGCGATTATGGGTGGATAAATTCATAGCAGAGATAATGTCCAATCATTTGATTTATTACCAATGCAATGCATTTTGATATAATTAAATGAGTTGCATTTGATTTTGTTGGATTCAGTAAATTTAGTGAATCTGTGAAACATAAAATATAAAAATATGTGAAACGACGATTTTTACGCCTTAAATTTTGTTGAAATAGAAATTTTGGAGAAATATGATCAATATTGGAAAAAATGCTTATTACTTTTTTTTTTATATTTTGCACACGACAAATCCGTGTAGTCGTGTTTTTGTATCGCTATAGTATTTAATTATCTATCTTGCGTAAAATTAATGTTAATATTTCGAACCACAATATCGTCAGCAGTCGGGATTTCGTAAGGGACACGGCACGGTGACAACTGTTTTGGACGTTACTGTTTATATTCTTACCGAACAAGATCTTCGGAATGGATTTATTCTAACTCTTTTGGCTCTTTTGGACTACACCCGTGCCTTTGAGTGTTTGGATATTGTGTTTGGATATTGGCGGGACAATGGGACTTAACCTTCCTACAGGCGTGGATGAGGTATCATACTAAAAAAAATAAAAAGTGACTGATGCCCTTACCCCAGCCTCTTCTTGTTGTGTTTATTTTCAGAAAATCGATGGAGTGGTTTTGACCGACCGATATCCGGCTGTCAGAGTAATAAGGAGTGACGGTACTTACATAACATCTAATATCATACTTACAGGACGTGGAGTTCCGCAAGGTTCAATACTGGGCCCGTTGCTGTTCATTTTTTACACCGCAGACCTGGTCTGAAAAGTCAAATATTGCCAATACTACTGTTACGCAGACGATGTCCAGTAGTTCTGAACATCTCTGTTCCACCTGAAAAGGTTGAAACAGCGACTGTGCGAATGAATGAGGATCTTGATAGGATTGCTGGATGGTTGAACAGAAATTCTCTCGCTATCAATCTGTCAAAGTCCAAATTTATGATTCTGGGTAAAAAGTCTCAAATCACCGAGATTTGCAGGAATAAGCCAGACATACGTATCACTGGCGAACCCATAGAATCGGTAAAAGAAGCAAGAAATTTGGGCAGAATGATGGACAGTCAGTTACGATTTCGAACACATATTCTACAGTTAATCAGAAATTGTTTTTTTGGATTAAAAATTACTCGCGCAGCTACCTTGCTACTCAGATGATGGCTGAAAATCAGTGATTTGTTCTATGAGCAAATAACACCACTGAGCTATGGCCTTTTTGCACTTTTCTTTTCTTATATGTAAACATTTCTCGTTTAATTTTTATTTTATATGTTTTTTTTAATGTTTAAGTACTTTTTGTTGTAAAATCTTTGTAATCTTTAATATTATATTAGTTGCAAATAAACATTCCATTCATTTCATTCATTCATTTATATAAGACAAGTTATAATATGTCAAATAATCCAAACAAACATGAACATGGATTTGGTTTGTATTTTTTTTACTTTTCCTTATACATGGGTTGGTAAACAAGGTCAGCCATCTGACGGCAAGCCGTATTCAGAATGGTTAACAGCTAAAACTCATACAACCTTAAGATTCCTGTTAATTAAATTTTATAACTCTATATTTTCAAATTTTGATTACCATCTTTTTTAGATTTGTACTCTCAAGTATCACCGTCAAGGAGACAAATCAATAAAATGCAGTAAGACCATAATGAGGATTGACAAAGAAAGCTAATTTAATTTATGGCAATTCAATGCACGTGTAAGCCGAGAGCCGAGCCTAGTGATTAAAGAAATGTTTGGAAGGAAAAACTTTGAGAAAAATGTACGGCTTCCTAGTTTGTCTATAAATTAAAATTTTACTTTTTGAAACGTATTAAAAGTAATTCGTTGCTTACTTTTTACAACGAGAATTCTGCATATGGAGATCTTGGCGAAAACATAAATTATGACTACAACCTAAGGTTGCTGCGTTGGTAGCTACAGCCACTGCATGGTTTCTACACTTTTCTAAAGTAGTTAGTTCTTCAGTTACTGATATTTTATATAACTATGGTTTTTATATACTATTATAAAAAAATTACAAATTTATATCCACACATTGTTTTCTTTTCTGTTACATTGTTAGGGCCACCTAGAACAGTCTTTAATTACCTTGTGCCCACAGTAAGCATATTCATCTGCAGATTAGAAAAACAACGAAAAAGGCCTATTCGCCCTCTAGTAAAACACACTCGCTTATCTCTAAAGCGTTACTGACATGATTGTTACCGAAGATTTCTTCCCTTTATTTTAATAAATTACTCTGCTTTCCACCCAAAACTCGTCTTCGTCTATGTTTACACAAACCTTTTGCCATAATTGACAAAATTCCTATATTTCCGCATATAATGTTGACGTGATCCAGTGACGGCAGTGATATCGCCGTTGAGAGCGTTGCTCAAGGATGTGATGGTGAAAGTTCAGGAAGCAAGAAATAAATCCGCTTTTTTTCAAATATATTTTCATTTTGATCTGTTAGTTCATAATAATGTTCAACCAGATAAACATGTAAATGGACAAAGGGCACAAGATAGCAAAGAGCTCTGTATAAAGCTTAAATTGGTCGACGAATCCGACTTCTGGTTAAAAGCCTTGTCAGACCATACAGAACTTAATGTCTTCTACAATACTTCAGAGAGACGGGGTTGTCTCTTTGATTTGTGTATTTATTCTATCAATCCGATCAAACTACATGCTGCCTTTGCTTTGAATCTTGTATTATTTAATTGTTGCAAGATAGCTTCGCTGCGAGAGTTAGGGTTACATGAAAAAGCGTATTTTCCGCGGCAGATTGAAACTCTGTTTATGAAGAAGATAACATAAACACACAAATGCAGGATATTGTTTGCTTTACGTTATTTCGATTAAAATAATAATAAATGAAATATATTTTATTGTAACCATCAGTATTTTTACAATCAAACTGCAACCCTTTCACCTGGACTAGTATGAGCTGCGTGATTGAGTCACAAACATACAAACTTTAGAAATATTTACAGGATATCTGCCCTTAATAGAACAGTTTCAAAAATGTTATACATAATAAGCCGTGGGATTTTCATATGTCTACATCCATGTCAGTGAACAGGCTGATCACTTGTATTTTATTCTCTACACGCCATGGCTGTTACAAACGTAGCTTAACCTCTTCCTCATAAGACCTGTCTAAAAAAACATGAGTTATTGTTACAGAAGCTGCACTTGTAGTGGTTTACACTGAACTTGTGAACAGCAACTCGCAACTCGCTCGTCAAGCACCGCTCACAAGGCTTGCTCGCTAACTTCGCAAGATGAAGTGTTTCGCTGTTGAGAAGCTTCACTGTTTTGGTTTCCTTGACAAACGAAATACCAATGTGTTTCAGTTTTAAATTTTTCTGTTCCATCCTAATTTTAATTACGTATAAAAGTACAAAAGTCACGTATAAAAGTAATGCTGCTCGGAAAGGTACGCTTTGTTGGTGTACAAAACACTGGTTTCGCCCCAGCCGGGGGCATCATCATCATCAGAACAGGGCAGGTTGACCGCCGGAGAAGGCCACACCATGATACAATATTAAGTGTTAAACTTATAACACTTTTGATTAGATCCCGTAAATAATGTAACGTCATGCCATATGAGTTATGAGTTACATATGAGTTACATAGCGTTTCCACATAATAATAATCATTGAACTTATTCCTCTCATATGATTTTCACATACAATTACTCGCTAAAAGCATGTTAACTATAAAGCCATCAATGTATTATTACTACTAGGTACATTGCGCGCCAGCATCTTGGCGCCTCATTTAGGTTTACGTCTACAAGCAAAAGGTTTCTAATATTTTGAAAGCTTTTAACCCACAGAATTTCGGTTTTCATATGTGAAATCTTTAGGGTCTCGAAGAGCTGTTATTTGGCCTGCAATGGAACTGAAAAGCTGAGAAATGCGGAGATCATTAAAGTATGATATGACATTGTTACAGGCTTTTAAAAAGGTTCAACCTTGTTATAATGCTTATACCTAATACTAAGTTTGAACGCCTATATAAATGCGATTATGAAAAAATAAACTATTTTATATTCCATCAAGTAAAACTAACTACAGTCAAAATGAATATTTCTCGAGAGCCCAAAACAATTATAATACATTATTTAAAAATATAGACATATTATCCCTGACTAAAAATAAATTTAAACAAAATATTATACAAAAGATTATTAACACATAGACAAGATACAATAATTATATAATTAACAGATAAAATTTGTAAACTAAGTAATCCATTATTTATTATATAACTTTATCATCATACTACTAAGATAATACGAAGATGTCATAATCTAATCCCTTTCACTCAAATGTAAATATCCGACTTTACACCTCACGAAGCAACTGCGCACGGACTGTGTGTGTGGGTAACTACCACCGATCACTGCACGATTTTGTTTGTAATAAATTTTACCATGGTGTGATATCCTGTCATTATCTTATATAAATTATTCATGTTCATTAGCCTAGTTATTTCAATTGTATTGCTGTTGAATTTCCAAATGAATAAAAAAAAATAAATAAAACAAAATAAGCAAAATAAAGTCAGTTTTACATGTTCAAAAATTTGACAAACATGTTGGCATTTCATTATATCACACTTGTAGTGTCTTCATATTATTTGTGAATGCACTTGATTGCAAGTACCAAGCAAATTGAGGTCAACATTATAGAGTTGCCACATATAAAAATATCTGTTAATATAAACCGTTTTTGATGTCGGTTAAAAAATGCACAGCGGTAATAACGTTCCAGTTTTGCATTTACAAGCAGGAATCGTTGACGTAACTCAAACAATGTAAGGGCTGTGTTTTACGTCGTCTCTTTCATATGACTTTGAAACGATGAAGCTAGCTTCACAGTCAATATACAATGTTGGTAAAAGCGAGAGGCATTTAATGAAACCACATATACTATAAGTGCCTACTGTTAATCCGAAACTATTAAAAAAAAGTTTACGAAAAGTATACGAAAAAACGTTTTTCAAAGAACTTAAATAGCTTAATAATTAAGTTAAAATGTAAACATCCTTTGTTGAGTAGCCTGCCGACACCTGCGTAACTAAATTTATTAAATTGATTTGATTCGTATTAATTTATACCACAAGGGTGGTCAGTCGCGTGTGGGCGTAGTGCACCAGTTGGTGGAGGCGCCCACAGAATTTCGAAGCATAAATTTTAGCATAGTATTAGCATAAAATTTGAGCAGCATAGCGCGTGCGGCGGCAGGCTCACCGGCTCGCACACCTACCTACCCAGCGGAGCGCCCGGGTTTGATGTGGATGATAATGTAAACGTGTGTTGTAGGTAACGTTGGAAGGTATGATTAATGAAAATAATAAACAAAAATAATTAATTGTAACACTTACACATGAAATCTTCAATTGTTCGAAATGTCCGCCGTTTGCAATGGTACACAAATTATAACGACGAATAATATTGTTATTTAACCGTGCAATAAGGTCACTGTTTGTTGTTAAACTTTTAATTTATTAAAAGCTAAAATAATCCGGTTTTTAAGTTCCTCTACGGTATTCACGTCTGTCGCGTACACTTCACTCCCAGATAAAAAAATCCATTGGAGTGAGATCCGGGGACCCTGGTTGCCATCGTACTGGTCCAAATCGACCAATCCACTGCTGTCCAAACATTTCGGTGAGTAGCTCTCTGGAAGACATCACTGAATGTGGAGGAGAGGAGCTCCGTCCAATTGGTACCATAAATGCCGATAATCGGCTAAGGGTAGTTCTTCGGTATATTCAGCAACGGGACCGGATAATATCTCCAAAAATTTTGCCGCGTTAAGGGTGCCGTCAATAAAAACAGGGCCAATAATCTGGTCCCTGTGTACACCAGCCCACACATTAACAGAGAAGCGGTACTGATGCTCTGACTCCCGAATCATGCGTGGATTTTCAATACTCCAGTATCTGAGATTTTGTTGGTTCCATATGCCATTGCGTGTAAATGTGCTTTCGTCGGTCCACATGACATTTAATAAACTAACTAACTAATAAACTAAGTAACTTTGTCAAGTATCCACTGGCAGTGAGTACGCCTGACTGGCAAATCTCTTCTTAAAAGGGCTTGAACTTTTTTAAATTTGCACGGTTTGCGTTTATTCCTTTTTAAAATGTTATGCACGGTTGTATGGCAAACTCTAAACTGGCGTGCGGCTCTATGCGGACTCGATGTGGGGTTGCGGTCAAAATAGTCAAGAATCTGTTGCTCGCGCGCAGTAGGTATCTGCTGCGGTGGGACCCCTTCTGATGCGCTGCTAATGGTTTGTTTTCCCGTGCCTGTATACTACGGTGCGAGCGTTCCTAGGGCACGCGCGGCTGTCTCCATACCTTTCTCGGTAAGTTCGCAGAGCTAGAGCTGCGTTTCCGTGGGATTCCCCGTAGATTAAAATCATGTCAGTGTATTCTGACGCCGTGTATGTAACACGAGGCATTGTGGATGTCTTACGTACTTACAAAATAATTAAAAACTACTCACAAAACTAAACCTAAAATACTCAGTTACGTGTCCTATCACAATAAAAACTTAACATTAGTAAATGGGACGCGTGAGCGACAATAATCTGTGCTGAATTGCGCAACGTGCACCCCGGAATCAACGCGTCTTCGCACTAAACCAAGTAAAATTTTTTTTTTTTTTTTTTTTTTGCTGCCGAGGCACCCTCACGGGAGGGAGGTGGAAGATGCGTCATGCATACCCGCCCGCAGGTAAATTCCTCTGCGGGGGGGTTATGTGGGACTCACCAGAATGGCACCTACCCACTAAAAACCACCTGTTGGCTGTGGTAAGCGTATACCTTTAGCCTTCATCGGAAGCGACACCCGTCGGGAAGTTGGGTGCAATTCATTTAAATGAACCTACAATGAATTGAGAAGGGAACTATGCTCCGCCAGAGCTAGCAAACGCTCTGTCGGAGTACGTGAAGCCCTAAGTTTACGGGCTAAGACTGCGATTTCACTAACATCGACATTTTTAATAGCGTCGCAGACGATACGCGTATCGTCTGCTACGGAGGATTGAGGAGTGGGTTTGTATGGGCGAGGAGCCGGGATGGGATTCGATGCGGGACGCTGCCTCCAGTTTTCTGGAGCAGGCTTGGGCTGAGTAGGCTTTGCAGCCGGAGGAACCCGGCTACGCAGCGGCGGAAAGTTTTCTTGAGAAAGGCGCGGGGCCTGTTTGGGAGCCGCCCTTTTGAAATTGGAGCGCATACAACGGGGTGCACGAGGGCAGCCCCTGTAGTTTGCGGTGTGGCCGGACTGGCCACAAAGCACGCAATCGGGAGGAGAGGGAGTTTCAGGAGTGCGATTGCACTCCTTAGTGAAGTGCGGGACCAGGCACTTGACGCACCTGGGCGGTGCGCGGCAGTTGGCTGCCGCGTGCCCGTACAACTGGCACCGATGGCACTGGCCGGGATGACCGCGGCGATGAGGCGCCTCGATTGAGATCCCAGAGAGGCCGCAAATAGAGCTAACCCCTTTCAGGATCTCTCTGGACTTGGGGACGTTGGCGAGAATCACCAAAGCGAGAGGGTGTTGCCTCCCGTACTTGCTGTGCATTTTATGCACCGCGAGTGCCGGGAAGCCTTGGGACTGCAGATCCTCCAGGATGGCCTCGTTCGATAATTCGAACGGGATTCCCCTGAGTACCGCTCTGATCTTACGCTCTTCTGACAGAGCATAAGTGTGATAAGCATATTGCTTATCGGTGAGGAGCTTAGTCAAAGCTCGGAAACCATCTATCGACGAGACAGTGATTTTAATAGATTCACCCGAGTTTACCGCTCGGGTGTAAAGGATCTTGTGCTCATTGCACAATGTCGAGACCTCAGTCCATTTACCCTTTTCCCGAAGGAAAATGGGTGGTGGGACCTTGGCCTTGACAGAAGTCGGGGCCGGAGCGGGTGTTGAAGACACCGGGGCAGCTGGCGTTGAAGACGCCGCAGGGGGTGTAGGGACGGGCGCCGAGGGCGCCGGGTCTTGTTTCGAGCGCTTCTTAGAGCGCTTCTTAACAAGGGTGAAAGAGGGAGGCTCATCAGGGCCAGTTGGGGTGGCATCCGAGGATGACTCGGTCGCGGGTGCGCGCTTGCGGCGCGGAGGGGCGATTTCTTCGCACTCCATGTCACTGGAGGAAGGGGACGCTGGAGAGCCTAAGACCTGAGGGGTCTGGGGGACTGGGGTGGCCTGAGGGGCCATTGGTGGAGTTAACGCCATGATATGCGGGATAAGAGAATCAAGGAAATGGAACTTGTCAGCATTTATATATATGCCTTCAGCACCGATACTATCAGCTAACTTCTTCCTAATCTCATCATAGCTTAGGGAAGCCATTGCGGAGGGGTTGGGGAGGGACAATATATGAACCTAACAACGATGACTAACTTCCTAAAACCACCCTACACGCAGTAGGGCGGTTGAGAACGACGCGGATAACTTACTCGAACACGGCACTTGAAGTCCTGGAACAACGAATTCCCGTCGACGAAGCTCACGTTCCACGAAGTACGGTTAACAAGCCACTATTCGCCGTGAAAACGGCGTTAGAAACTTATTAGAAGTACGGTTAACGAGCCACTGACCGCCGTGAAAACGGCGTTAGAAACTTAGTACGGTAAACAACTATGAAATTTGGGTGCTCAATTAGCGCGGGGGCTAAAAGAGCGGGAAGGCGTCTGCGATCGACGTGCGCTCGAGAACGCACGCAGACCGAGACTGCTAGGAAGTAAAAATTGTGCCCTTGACATAATTAGCCGAGCCACCGCCGGCGCAATAGCAACATATTGATCTATTTCTATTTCTGTTACGCTTATTACATTAGAGTGAGATAACCGTGATCTGTACTTTCTTTTAAGGAAATATTTAGTAACAGTGTACTTCCTTGTTTGTATTGCAAACTTACGATGCGAATTGGCAACGTCGCGTCGCTCGCGTGAATTTTGTCGTTTAGATAACTATGTATGCCTATAGTACAAATTTACGATCAGGTGATCGGAAAGATACAGAGTGTTTAAATGAAACTAAGTAAAAACTAAAAAGCATTCCTGTGACTAAACTATTGCTTACATTGTTCTGATTTTTGTTGTGTAGCCCGATAATGATAAACAAAATATGTGGTTTCATTTAATGCCTCTCGCTTTTATCAACATTGTATAAGCTATTAAAGCAGGAATGCAGCAAAACTTATTTTTAAATAAGAACATATTTTTGCCAAAGCACATTTCACTGTAAATAAGTATTTCATGAGGAATGTTTTAGTAGCGAAAATGATTTTGTTGTTTTCTTGACCTAAATGATGAATACAATTCTGAATGATTATAGTGAATACACTAAGATAACTTTAAGTTTCAAACACCAGCAATTAAGTTTATCTAGACATCTTAATGTGTGACGAGCTTCGAAACTTAACATAATACATAAAAGAAAAATTAACCGAGTAGTATATTTATTGGTTCTGCAATAAACCCAAGTTTATCCTCTAAAGAGCAGTTAAATCCTCGCTTGGCGTAAACGGTATGCCATAAAACGCAGGTATGATATGATTTTACAACTTTACCGTACTTGGAGTTAAAGGGGATTTTACTTTGAAGAAATATTTTGTTAGATTTTTCAACGAAGATTAGATTCTAAGAATCCTACACAAATAACTTATTTTAAAGCTGTAATCGCAGTGCAGCTATGCAGTCGCACTTCGCAATGTCCAAACTCAAGGTTCACAGGCTTTATGTCATGTTGGACTAATTATGTGCTAAAAGTTAATTGTATGATTGAAAAAAGTGTAGAGCTGCACACTGTCTATTGCGAGTGTTTTATGGTACTCGGTTTGCAGCATGTATACAGTCCGTAAAACACGAGAACTCTACGATAGAAACTGGAATAGCTACCCTATGAAAATAACCCTCTATCTTGAAAGGTGAGTTCTTAGAAAATGATCACGAAAAGGTCTCTTCATTAAATATGAAAATTAATTTACTATTTGATTTTCTACGATGTTCTTGACGTACGATGACATACAATCCTTTTGTAACACCTCGTGTGGAGCGGTGCCACAATACTACGCTTTAAAATGAAATATTTTAATCGCAATTTATTATAACCAAGTTTTCGTTGTCGTGTTGCGATTTAAAGTAAATCTGAGTTTATGATGTACAACATGTTTGTTTCATTCATTGAAAGAATGTTATGTACCTGTGACTTGCCAACCTTGACGGTGTGCGAGTAAATAGAAGTGTGGTGTTTTCTCACCTAAGTAGCACATTATTATTAGTCTTAAGACACTACTGTTTGTAAATAATCTGTTTTTTTTTGTGCTAATGTTCAACCGAATATAATTTAATTATTAAATAAAATATTTTTCCTAATTTAATTGAATATATATTTATTATGTGTGAGGCCTTAGAATTGTATCCTGGCGATGTGGCTGCAGCTACGTCCCAGCCTTGTACCTACTGGTGTAACTGTTCTCCATTTAATTTAGTTCGTGACTTTGTACCATTGATGAAAATAAATAATTTGAATTGGAATAAATGAGAACTATCAGGAACTGTGGAGACGGAACCTGTATTCATGTGAAATAAATTAACTCAAATAAATACGTCGAACTAGTCTTAAAATAAAGCCCCGCTGTAAATAACACAGTTTTATTCCACTAAAAAAAAACTTGTATCTATACATAGATTTATAACCGCCCTTTACATCGGATATCAGGAAGGACAATTTATAGAGTATATATAAAGCTCGATAAATAATAATTCGGAGATCGGAACTCGGAGATCATATAGTATTTTGTTAAAGGTCAAATTATAATGTTGAAGGGGAAAATGCAATAACTGGCTAGGTTTTATTAACAAACTAAACGTGATTCTAATGAAACAAACCCCTCGTTTTCAGTAAAAATAGGCATATTAAAGAGGATTTAGGTCAACATTGCTAGAAAAAATCCGAAATTAAAAATTTCTGTGCTCTAATCATCAATAAAATCGGAGCTTTTCCTTTCAAGCAATTTACCGTACTTTCTCGAAATGCCAAATCCAAGGAAGACCTACTTCATCGAATCCCAATTCAATTATTGCCGTATAGTCCACGTGGTTTGGGAAAACACATCAATTTTAAAGATGAAGTGACATACGATCTTTCTTTTAAAAAGCCCTAGAAATGCCAAGAAAATAAAATTCCCGAACATTTTATCGAAAAAAGAAACATCTAACAATACATTTGTTGAACTTGTACGTACACGACTTGTGTGTTCGATTTTATTTATGGAAACTGGATATATATGAAAAAGGTCTTCAGGAAAGAATAAAATACTGAATATAATGTTATTGTTTCTGGCTCAGCTTGGAGTCTTTTTTATTTAATTTGCAGTACTCTTCTACAGTAAAAGATTCTATTAAAATATTCTTAAAAAATTCAGAACATTAAGGTTATTTTTTGCAGAACAAATTCAACAATTAACCTCGGAGTTAGCAGCTGCTTAGTCAGTTAAAGTTGTCATTACATCAATGTAGATTGTTATAAGTCCGATAACAATATTTGAACCCATAGAAGCATACATTTTTAGCGGAGGTCCGAACAAGTAGGCTTTAATGTAGTGAATAATCATTCCCTACATAATTATACATATTGTAGAATACGTCACCTGTCACGATCAACTGATTCACTTGTGTCATTCATCTCGAGGTTTTAAGTGCACATCATTAGTTCAGCTAGTTTCGATAAAATATAGGTTTCTGAAACGTAATTGATACGCGAAATTGAACCGACGAAAACTGAACATTTCAAATAATTAAATTATATGTTTAATTAGTTACATGTTACTCTGTATTTGACGTTTTAATTATACTATGTCCTCACGTCTTTTTGTAGTATTTATTGTGTTTCTGTTTTTACGGTGTTATTTTAAGGCAATCTGTTAAGTATGCATGCTATATTTCTCAATGACTATGTGGTGGATTGCTAGCTGGTGAAAAACTAGTATGACCTAATGTTTTATTGCTAATTATGAATAAACAAAAATACATTTAAGGTAATAAATATTTCGCCATTTCATAGTAATTTTGTTTCAAAACCATACTTTACTTTCAAATGACGCAAAGTAACACATATATAGGTATGTATTTGAAGGGTCTTATATGGTAACTTTCTTTTTTGTTCCCCTCCACTGGAAGGGCAGGAGGATAAAAAATGCTCTGACGCATACTCCGCGCGCGCGATCGAAGTTATGTGGGACTCATCCCGACGCCTACCAGAACCATACCCACTAAAAAACCCCCTGTCGGCTCGTGAAATTTTTTGCCACACAGCCTTCATCTGAGCAACGGCCAAAGAGGCCGCGCTAGCGGGGCCCTTAAGGGGTCACCCGCTGGGATTTTCATAGCACTGAAGGTGCTCAAAATGAAAAGTAAATAATTAAAAACATTAAAAATTGAAAAATAAAATTGCATTAATTCGGATTTACGTTAGAATTAGAATTTACGTTAGAATTAGAATTTGCGGCCTGAAGGGCTTCGAGATCTAAAGTTGATTGCGTGGGTTCGCCAGTGTGCGCGTTTCTCGGTCTAGCGACTTTGAATTTCGAATCTAAACAGGAGCAGTATATGAGACTGAATCTCGAACAAGATGATTGGGATTGGTTTCGGCGCGTTTGAAGAACGATTCTGAGAGTGTTTTGAGGTGCACTGTAGGTAAATCAAGATCTCTGTGCAGGTCCGCGTTACGCACGTACCAAGGTGCGTTTGTGGCCCTGCGGCAGAAGAGATTTTGAACCACCTGCAGTTTATACAGGATGGAGGGTTGGGCGTGGGCATAGACTGGCGAAGCATATGACATGACGGGTCTAACGCAGACCTTATAAAGCGTACGTTTATTTCTAAAAGACATTTCGCTTTTTCTACCTAACATACTATTTAAGCGGCTTAAGTAGAAACGCGCGAGTTTCGTTACTCTATCGACGTGTGGCTTGAAAGAAAGCGTCTGATCTAAGGTGACGCCTAAGTATTTAATACTGCGCTTCCAGGGGATGGGAATACCTAACATTCGAATTTGGTGATCGTTGCGGCGATTACGACGTTTGTGGTTGAATTGAATGGCAGAACTCTTTTCCGGGTTGACATCGTAGCGCCATTTTTGAAACCAAACACCGATGGCGTTTACGGCCTTTTGGAGTCTGGTGATGTTATACGGGATCGCGTTACCTTTAGTGCAAAGGGCGGTGACGTCTGCAAAGAGGGCAAGTTCGACGCCTTTCGGCGGGATGGGGATGTCGTTAGTGTACACAGTGTACAGCAGAGGGGCGAGGACTGAGCCTTGCGGGACTCCAGCCTTTATGGGACGAGGTGCGGAGAGCGTGCCTTCATGTTTGAATCGAAACGTACGGTCTTTAAGAAACGACGCGATTAATCTGACTAGGCGAACCGGTAAGCCTATTTTGTAGAGTTTAAAAACGAGACCGCTGTGCCAGACTTTGTTGAAAGCCTTGGCTACGTCAAAGAGAGCGACTATTTTATTACGACGCGGATAGAATTCTTCGAGTATGTACTTGACGATTCGGTGGACTTGCTGAGTGCTTAGCGCGAAAGCCGAACTGGTGGGGAATAATGAAAGGGTCGCCATCCGTTGGAAACAGATTGTTCCGCATTCGAGAGAGTATAACTCTTTCGAGAAGTTTAGACATGGCCTTGAGGAGGTTAATGGGTCTGTGATTAGCCGGGACATTCACAGGTTTACCCGGCTTGGGAATGCCTATGACTGTCGCTTCTTTCCGGGCTTTTGGAAAGTAGCTATGGTTGAAGCAGGCATTGAAGATGATAGCTAACAAGGTAAGCACCTGCTGTGGCAGGTGCTTAAGTGCGTGGTTGGAAATTCCATCCGCAGCCGGAGCCTTTTTGGGCTTTTGACTTCTAATGAGAAGCAAGATTTCATCATTAGAGACTGTAACGGGGTCGTCGGTGATGGGGAGAGATTCTCTGCGGAGAACTTAGTCCTCCAACGCCTGGATGTGGGAGGGATCCGCGGGTTGCGTGCTGGGCGAACATTGTGCCGCTATGCTGTCGGCGAAGCATTCGGCTTTCTCTTCGACTTCAAAGGCAATAGTGCCGTCGGGACGAGTTAGAGGAGGGTGGTGAGAGGCGGTGTCTACGCGTAAGGCTCAGGCCATTCGATAATACGCTTGGTGGGACGGGGAGATATTCTCCATGAGATCGTTAAACTGAGCGTCTCGGAGTTCCGCGAGGCAAGACCTAACTTTACGTTGAAGCTGATTCGCAGCTGTTATGTATGCGGGCGTGGGATATTTCTTGGCTCTCCGGAGAGCCACGTTCTGGGCTTTAATGAGATTGCTAACGGCTAGGGGAAGCGTGGGTTTGCCTTGCTTAGCAACCTTTTCGTTATCGCTGATTTGATAGCATCAGTGAGAGTGTTGACTAATGAATCTATTTTATCCGGGCTATCTAATTGGTCGGGCGAAATCGCGAGTGGAGAGTTCGGGGCCCCAAGGCTGAAAGTAACGTATTTTTAAAGCCTTTCTAGTTGGTAAAGTTCTTATGAGTTGTGACGTTATCGTTAGGCACACCTAGCACGAGGGAGACGGGGCGATGGTCGGAGCCTAGGTCATCGAGCGGTTCGATGGACCAGAGATCAAGATTGATTCGCTTGATAATTGCAAAGTCGAGGATGTCAGCAGAGTAGTTCGGATTGTTGGGATAGTGAGTTGGAGTGATAGGGATCTATATGACGACTAAGTCAAGTGAGATAGTGATGTCGAGAAGAGCTATACCGCTGGTGTTGGTCGAAAGGCACGTCCAGTCAGTATTTTTGGAGTTAAAGTCTCCAAACATAATGACTGAACGGCCGAGGGCGAGAATGGCCTCAAAGTCGCTGCGGGTTGCTCTGGAGCCACATGGTATGTAGACTGAAGCTATGATGATGGTTGGATGACCAGTCATAGCCAATCTAGTCAACATTGCCAATCAGTTTCTTCCATGTTGAGGAGAGGAGGGGTAGGGAGAGGACAGCAATGGAAGCCTCTTTTGTTATATATAGCGGTGCCGCCGAAACCGTCGGAGTTGGGCCTATCGTTGCGAGTAAACGCGTACTTAGGAATAGCGTATCCCCTGGAGCGGTTTGGAGTAAGCCATGTCTCCTGGAGAAGCAATAAGTCAAGTTCTTTGTTCTAAAGGAACAGTTTGATCTCAGGAAGTTTGGTGCTAAGGCTACGAGCGTTGAAATTACTAGGGATAAGCCCTTGGGTTTAATACGACCGATTTGCGGGTCTAGACATTATAATTTACTTATTTAACAATTTATACAAAAAAAAAAATTATAACGAACTTAGAAGCGAGTGATGCTCGGCTAACGCAAATAAACGCTCTTGAGGAGAGCGGGTACGCGTTGCGTGCGAGTACGGAAATTTCGTTAATATCGACGTTTTGAATGTCGTCGAACACGGTCTTCATGTCCTCAGCTAAAGACGACTGAGGTGAAGATGGAGGAGCAGGACGCGTCCCTACGGAAGCTACGGGAGCTGGGATGGGTCGGGAAGGTGCAGGCGGAACGGCCGGACGCTGCCCCCAAGACAGAGCCGGAGTAGGCGTCGGCTGAACGGGCTTTGTTTCCGGGGGACCCCGGTTGCGCAGTGACAGGAAGTTAGCGGGAGTGAGCGGTGGCGCCGGTTTAGGCGCGACCCTCTTGGCGGTGGAGCGCGGAGCGCGCGGGCCACCCCTGTAGTTAGCTGTGTGGCCGGACTGGCCGCAGAGCACACAGACAGGGGGGGAAGTGGATTCGGGAGTGTGAGTGCACTCCTTCGTTATGTGGGGATCCAGGCACTTAACGCACCTGGGGGGAGCTGAGCAGTTAGCCGCTGCGTGGCCATAGAGCTGGCAACGGTGGCACTGCCCAGTGTGACCGCGGGGGTTGGGACGCTCGACGGAGATATTCGAGAGTCCGCAAATTGTGCGAGCCTCTCTGAAGATCTCCTTCGAGTTGGGAGTATTGGACAGGATAACTACAGCTAAAGGAAAACGCCTACCGCGGTTGGAGTGCATCTTGTGACCTGCTTTGGCAGGGAAACCCTGGGACTTGAGGTCCTCGAGGATTTCATCGTTCCCGAGTTTGAACGGGACGCCCCGTAGTACTGCGCAGATCTTACGTTCCTCCGGGAGGGCGCAGGTGTTATATGCGATTTGTTTTAATGAAAGTAACCTGGTGAACGCGCGACCTGGATTTTAATTGAATCGCCTGCGTTGGCAGCTTTGAGATAGTTGATTTTTTGCTCTTTGCAAAGATTAGATACTACGGTCCATCGCGCTTTTTCGCGGAGAAAGACGGGCGGAGGGAGCTGAGGCTTCGGCGGGACGGGAGCGCAGCGCGTCGCTGGCTTCGATGTGACCGACGGAGACGCGGTTACTACGAGCGATTTTATTGGCGCGGGGGCTGGTGTTGATGACACCGGGGAGGGCTCGGGTATTGAGGATACCGAGGCTTTCTTAGAGCGCTTCTTGAAGCGCTTGGCGACTAGCTGAAACGCGGGCTCAGGAGAGCCGGTTAAGGTGACGGCATCTGATGACGTATCAGACGCGGGTTCGGAGTCGCTCCCGGGAGCGGTACATTGCGACGCGACGCGTGATAGGATGCGACCGATTCGCAGTCCATCTCGGATGAGGCAGGAGACGCGGGAGAGCTGTAGACCTGAGGGGTTTGGACGTTGGAGGCCTGAGGGGCCGGGGTTGAGGCCTGAGGGGCCAGGGACGCGATAGTTGCCTGCAAGGCCTGCGTTATTAAGTCATCGGATATGCTGGCGCCGGACGCAACGAGCGCCTGGGCGAACGACCTAGCAAAGTTAACCAAGCTTTGCTGGTCCATTGGAGGGCTAGCAAACCTAGCACCTAAACCTCCCTACCCGCAGTAGGGGGGCTGGGGACGACGCGAAGTGGTGCCCCTAATTCGGACAGCACTGTACCGTCACCCTGGGAAAGGCCCAAGTGCAATGGGATCGGGTCAGCCGGTTTCTTCTTGGCCTGAAGGGCCTTGGAAGCGCACCGGGGCAACGCTATCAGGCTTAGTTGTCACCGTTAAGTATCCACCTGATCAAACGCGAGTCTACTACGGAGTGTGTTGTCAATGAATTGACAGCAAAAACCGGCCGTAGACCTGACGAGTTGGGTTGCACTAAAAGTGCGGGATTGACTACGTTACGGCCGGCCGGAGCCGGCCGCAGTGCGAGTCTCTGACTACGTAACAGGCGCCAAGCGTCAAGTACGCAGCCAGAAAAACAGCCCGAGCCTTGCGAACTACTATCGAATTTAATCGACCGTAGTAAGCTCAGCTCTGTTGTTGCTGCCCCCACCGAGGTGAGGTATTAATTCGAGGGGTGCACAGAGTGCGGGATTGAATACGTTACGACCGGCCGGGGCCGGCCGCAGAGCGAGTCTCTGCCTACGTAACAGGCGCCAAGCGTCAAGTACGCAGCCAGAAAAACAGCCCGAGCCTTGCGAACCACTATCGAATTTAATCGACCGTAGTAAGCTCAGCTCTGTTGTTGCTGCGAGACCGACTTAGTTGCAGTCGATCGAAACCGGCCGCAGCGTAAGTCCTACAGAGGCTATCTCAATTTGTCGAGGACGAAGCGAGATTTGTACGAATCACAGCATATGAGTATTGCTACGAGTTGTCGTCGTGAGACGACAATCGTGACTCGACAGCTGGAGCGACCGCGAACTCGTCCGAGCGGGGCCGGACGCAGAACGGATCTGAGAGTGGCGTTGGAGTATTGCTACGAGAGAAGTCGTGAGACAACAATTGTGACTCGGCAGCCGGGAGCCTTCAACACGTCCGAACGGGTTCGGACGCAGACCGGGTCTGAACTTTTTATGTATATTTCAGCTGCTTATGCACAATTCGAAGAATTTTAACTTTGTGAAACTTTTTATTACGCCTCGTCTAAAGAAGGTGTTTATTTATAACTGTGGGTAGGCCCAGAGCGAGGCCGTCAGCGCTAAATACGTTACTAGAAATGAGAGATTATTAGAGTGTTTTGCAACTTGAGATTTTACATTGTCAAAGATGCTCGTCAATAATGAGACATTGATTCAGTTAGTCAAGAATGGACCAATTTATCAAAAGTTAATAATACGGTATCAAGCACGTGACTTATTCAAGCAACCGACACTATATCAGGATGATTTAAAAATACATTAAATGTTTATTTTCTCTTTGCGTTTATTTAAAAGATTCATCTTTCACTCATTAGGGATTCTTTAATGGAGTCATTAAATGTAATAATAATAATAATAAAAACACTTTATTGCTCACACACTTGAACCTCAAAAATTTTAATAATTAACGTTAAACTAGGGTGGGCAAAGGCGGCCTTATCGCTTGCAGCGATGTCTTCCAGACAACCTTTGTGTTGACGGAAATCAAGAAGGAACGGGGCGGTAGTGTGCTAATAAAGAAAACTTATGTAATTTATTATTAAAATATGCAGAAATACCAAAATACATATGTATATAAATAAATAAATACTCATATATATTCACATATATTATAGTTTTGTGGCGGCTACACCTTGTTAGCAAAGTCAGTAAAACCCCAAACTGAACTGCCGCAAGTTATAGGCAGCCAGTCGTCTGCGGAACACCGCCTCGCTAGGTTCAATTTATATTATGTAAGTTAAGGACTAATTTATACTAACTTATGTAATTACATTTATAGTTTGAAATTAATAGACTCAGTGAAATCAAAAAGGTTTTTTATTAATCTCGTCACAACTTTCAAAGTTACATTAAATATGAACACCTGCAAACTACGATTTTTCTAAAAGGTAATTGTGTAGATTAGTTTTAAATATGGCATTAGATTTGGAGTGTCGTATATCAGACGGCAGTTGATTCCAAAGGTGGGCAGCTTTCACAGTAAAAGTCTCATGAAAGTATCCAGACCGAGTCAGAAGAGTCTCCAGCAAGTTATCTGTTACTGATCAAAGGCAGAGGCTATGGCTTGAGCCAAGTAATTTAGAACGCTATTTAAGATAAATAGGGGTGCGCGGGTCATAGAGTATTTTAAAAAGAAGAGTGAGAACGTACTCCTCAATTTTGGAATTGGCTTAATTGGAAGCCAGTTAAGCTTGCTTTGGCATTCAGATACATGATCAAACTTGCGCAGGCCGAAGATGAACCGAATGCAAAGGTTTTGTATACGCTGGAGTGTAAATGTACTTATAGTAAAAAAAAATCAATCGATTATAATTTAAACAAACATGACCATGTCACTTTCATAGGTATAAGTTACCTTACTATAAGGTATATAAGAAAACGTCTTGTTCGTTGCCCTTAAAAAATAGTGCTTATAACGTCCCTCTCTAGCCTGCGAGTAAATGAACAATACGTCACAACAAAAGCAAAAAAGGGTCTAATGGTTTCTTTTGTTGGCATGTTTCTTCTCAAAGACTTTTCTAAACGGAAACATATCGTTCGCAGTCATCAGTCTCGGGCCGCGTGCTGTTATAGTAAACATTGTTGAAGATCGGATTTAGACAATGAACGAATGAATGAAGTTAACATTCAGCACCACAGTATTCTGTTTTTTATTGAATATTAATCTTAAAGGCGCCATTTCAAAGTCTTTCTCAAAAGAGATGATTTTATCGGATTCCAAACGATGTCTGGTTTAGGGAATGGGTATTACGTGATAAGGGTGCTAATTTCTGGTGGTCCTGTCCTCTAAGTAATTACGTTGGTAGAACACTTGGCATAAAGGTAGAGCCCGCATACTTATTTTGCACTTTTATACTTAAAGTGGTGGTAACCTAAATAAGGTTACCGCCACTTTAAGGAGCAAAACTAGGTCTTGAAAATAAACAGTAAGCTTTTTTAAGCAGATTGAACAGAAGCAGCGAAGTGTAAATGTCGTACAAAGCAACAAGACATATACCGTTCATTTCGTACAATGTAGCCGAAATTATAAAAAATAAAAAATAAATTAATTTCTTTCTCGTATTTCTCAGATACCTTTATTCAAAATGAACTATTCAATGATATTTGATGTTCTTTGTTTCAGGTATTTTTTATTAGGATATTGATGGTCACTACGTGGCCCATGGCACAGCATCCACCTTGGCTTTGATGGGAGAGATATCACGCCTTTGATAACTGGGTTGGGCCAATGGAAATGTTATCTTAGTGAGGTAATATTCAAATATCCGGAGCATTTCTAACCATGAGCTACCAAGTAAAAGTTAATAACTAGGTTTTACAAGATAACAGCCCTTGCGCCAGAGACTTTGCATTAATTCAGGCAGTAAACTACTACATCGAGACTTATTTGAACATATCTACATAGATAAACATCAAATTCTGACCATGGCAAAGAGACCTATTTGATAGCCAAATGAAGACATCTTTCTACAATCAAGTGCCATGTGTCATGTCTCTACCAAGCTAACTAAACGACTAAGAAACGCCACTTCATGTGTTCCGGAAAGGGCAGCACCATTACTATTTATTTTATGCCATTATTTATAAATCTGACTTAAGTATGGATTGTGTACTTTTTTCGCAGCGCTGTTTAGCCGCAAAAGATTGAAAGGGACGCCGTATTTTACTCAATCGATTGGTTGCTTGATCGATTAGTTTATCTCTTTAGGAACAGACCTAGCGAATAATTTTTGGGTAAGACCAACTAGGTCATTTCATAGTGATAAAAAACATTTGCAGACAGATTATTAAACACCGAAAAGACCTGTAATTTGAATTGACCTTTATGTCAGCGTAACAGAAGTAACGGCGACATTCCGAAAAATTTTCTGGCTTTTTACGTAATTGGATTCGCTTATTTTCAGGAATATTTTTCGTATGAGTTGTCAATTGTCTTATTTTTAAACTTGTTTTGACAATTTGTTCTATCGGTTCAATTCATAGAAGTTGTAGGTTTGTTTTTATTTCTACCGCGTCGTAATAATCGACTTTTTTTTTAAGAAATATAAAAAAGCGATTAAATAGTTGCCGATACTTAAATTTATCTATTGTTATATACTAAGATAATTAATAATAATAATAATAATAATAATACGCTGTCTATTTTTAAGAGAAGAGTAAGAGAGCACTATTTATCACTTTGCTAAAGAGTTCATCGTTGTAATCTATGTATGTAATACTATACGTATGTATTGTTTTATGTATATGTATGTATATATGTATTTTTATATAAGTAAATATATAAATTGTACTTATGTAATGTTTTGTATTTATAATACATAATGGCACACTTATTTGCTTTATACGAAACTCTCCAGTCACAGGTCTGCTGGAAGAAATTTCCTAGGAAATAAGCAGTACCTTTGTACATATAATTCTACTTTTTTTTCTTCTTTCTTTTATTGTTACTTATATGTGTGCATAAATTGTTAAATAAATAAATACATTTCTTTACTGTAGCAACTTGGCCCACTTGTTAGTATTTAATCTTATATATCTATGTTAGTACAAAAACAATTAAAAATTTAGTTACATGTCAATTAATTTATGAACAGGATTTTTCATGAATATATAAATTGTGTTGAAGAAGTCATAAATATTCAATGTCATAAAATAAATTGAGGTAATTAATTAAATCAGAATAGAAAATAGAACATAAATAGGAAAACACTAAAATAAAGATGTGAGGAAAAGTCCAAGTCATTCTACATGGCCGTGGCTGTTGAAATTGTCTACACGGCCGTGGCTGTTGACTTGTCTACACGCCGTGGCTGTTGACATTGTCTACACGGCCGTGGCTGTTGACATTGTCTACACGGCCGTGGCTGTTGACATTGTCTACACGGCCATGGCTATTGAAATTATCTAGTTTGAATATAAATACAACAAACATATTTTAAAGCATAGTTTTTATTATACTGTTTGTTCGGAGTCAAAAAGGTAGCTTTCAACTTCAAAAACATATATAATATACGCATCAATATTTATATTACTTCGAGTTACTCGTTTGTTGGTCGTTAAAATTAAATATCTTAATAGGTTAAAGCTTTTGTATAACTCTCTGAAGATAACAAAAAATAAAGGATTTATTTTTAATGTTCAAAAATGTAAAGATAAGCCTGTTGAATTATTTGTAGTTATAATAAGTTAAGATCCAAGTATAAGAGTTAATAGCCGAACCTCAACACCAAAACAACTGAATTAAATATTAAAAATAAAACGTAAAGCGGATGACAAACTTTATTTATACATTAATGTTAAAATCGCCCTAAGAACAAAAGTAAATATTCAGGTTTACCACTATCATTGAGCCGAAAGGTTTAACGCGCGTCATTGAATTACAAAAACCAATTTCATCACGAGTTTTACATTACATTTATTTTATGCTGCTACGCACGCAAATGCTAACAGTGTTTTCCCAGGGAATATTTGCTGAGGAAGTCCGACATTACTGCGATAAAACGAGATAGCAACATTTGGTAGTAGTCTTTGTGAACCTCAAAATATAAAACGAAAATAAACAAAGCTGTCAAAAATCCAAGTTTGAGAAACATCTATATTGCCAGGACAGCGTATTTTTGATAAAAAAAGGGTTTAATTAGGCAAAATATAAAAGGCCAACGTACAACGTTACAAATTCACTCACTTGTCATCCATCTTTGTTACTCTCCATACAATGAATCATTCTTTACACAAACAAAACTTAAGCAGTGTGTATAGATGCCAACAGTACCATTTCGGAAATTATATTTAGTTTCCCTACTGTCTTGTATATATTAAATTTTGTATACAAGAACGTAGCACATACATTATGAGGGGATACAGTGACTTAGTTCAACAAACGTCTTATTTAGGGCGTTACTCATTTCAGTAAAACCATGTGGTGAAAGTTTTTTTATTCCCTACACATCAAATGGCATGGTCACCGAAGGAACTCTCTCAGTATTTATTTATTTATTTATTGCACCAACATAGTGAACACTAACTATTGCGAACATTAATAATTATGTATTATGCATATTACAAAAATTTAAATATTGCCTCAGGAGGGTAATTCAAACAAGATAAAAACTATAACTTGACATATCCACTTATAGTCCTCAGTACTTACATAATTATTTAGCCACAAATTTTTTTAAAAAGATACACATTTTTACAAATAGCTAAATTCGATTTATTTAGAAAAAACACAATACAAGTCAATTTACATAGACATTACTAGGTGTATCTGTGTAACCAGAAAGCCTGCAATTCATCGCTGGGGGTTCTTGTAAACGGCAATCGATGTCTTCGGAGCTAAAGCTAATACGATTATGTACAGAGTTTTTAATGCCATCAATAAAAACATTGAAAAATAACGGCCCAATGTGCCAGTTCTGTTGTACGCCCGAGTGAGCTATAAATGGCTTAGATTTGTATCCACCGATAACCACCAACGAATTCCTATCAGTCAAAATATGGACTTGGTAGGTAATTGTATTTGTGGGAAGAACTGTTATCAGTCCAAAACAACATTAAAATCTAAAGGGGAATGTAAGCGATCAATAGGTTATAAGGGTCAAATTCAAATATTTATTTCTAAACATTGACAATTACTTATTCTCATTGACGTCAAAAATAATATGACTCTACCACCAGTTCGGAAAAACCTTCTAGAAAAAGAAGAACTGGCAAGAAACTTTACTGGTATATTTTTTTAAAATAAATTTATAGAGTCTCTTTATGTCTATACAAAATTATTCTTATCTGCATCGGTTAGCTCGGCAAGTATCCCTCCCCCAAGTATCCAAACGACGAATACCCTAGAATATTGGATTCAGACTGATTATTAAATGACATAAAATATGTATAAGGAGTTGTGTTTAATTCCAATCAACATAGGGAAGATTACAGTCTCCTGCAATAATAATCTCACGCCGCAATTTTCAATGACTCGATACGTGTTGTAAATGAAGTGCTTAAGGATAAGTTTTTGAACAGGCGGAGGGATGTTAACACCACACACATGCAAACCTTGGGATTATGTATCAAGTCGAACACAACCAACTGTCGTACTGCTCTCGCTAAAAGGCTCGCTCTCCTCTCTGTGCACCTCTATAATAAAATAAATAAAATTTTAAACTTGTTTCCCAAAACTACGTATGAATGTAAAAAATAGATGAAAGTCTGGTTATTATTATCTATGGACTATTTTCAAACTGAAAAATTATTTACCTACTAAACCTACGAGTATTACTGGAAACTAAATGTAATAGATTTCTTTATGTAAACTTTTATAATAATATCATACAATATACAAATTAGAATAATGTTGTAACTCAAATTGAGTGAATTTTACAGTACAGCAGGTAGAAGTTTTTTTGTAAGTTTGAAGTATCATAACTTTTATCTATTTATCCAGAATTAATAAAAGTTTTATGTTTATTGAACATGTTAAGTATTTAACCCTCATTTAGTACTAAATATTTAACAAAAACTACCAGGTCCCAGAGTTACAACTACAGATCATCTACAAATTTATGACTATTATTAGCTCAATACAAAAAAAAAACTATAAATAAATGTAATTTTTTAAATAACAGTGTCTTTTTTTTAATAATACAGAATTTCCATTCGTATTTTTCACTAATACTTAGCTTCGTTATAGAAGCTTAGAAAATACAAAGCTTATTATAAAATTTAAAAAATTCTGAAAACAAAACATAATAGTAAAATAATCTAACAATGGAACTTACTAGTTTTATTCAACTTAGCAAAACTTAAACGAATTTTATAAATTCTAAGAACTAAATAATGTTTTCAAAAACAATTACTCAAAAAAACGAACAAAATATCTATAATATTTTGAGATCATAATCAGTACATATATATTTTACATCACTTTTATACTTAGACTAAATTATTTTAATACTAGTTGGTACCTAATGTTTTATATTATCGCAGTGATCTACTTAAATATACTTAAACATTAATAATTTCTTATCTTTCAACGAACTATGTTATGAAAAAACCTTAAAGATTTTCATACAATGATGATTATCATTTTGGAATTGTATTCTTTCGTAATAAACCTCAAATCGTCGTTTCTTTTTGTTACACACTTCTATATTATTTGTGTATGCTTGTGTCAAAACAAATTTATTTTGTTTGTTTCTTGTTTTCCTACAACTTGTTTGACTATAACTTTGTCAAATGTTCTTCTTGATATGATGTTTTTTAGTAAAAGGAATAATTTTGAGTAGGTATCGTCTGAATCAACTTTCAAAATTCTTATATCAGTTAATTTTAATAACTCTTTATTTGAATTTTCAAAAAATTCTTGCCAATAGCAGAGGCTATACTTTTGACATCATAAAAATTGGAATGAGTAAGTTCATGAACTTTGCAGGGCATGCCAGACTTCTTTGCAATTCGTATAATTTGTGTATATTATTCTGGAGCTTCTGTTGATTTGACACAGAGTGAACACTGTCACCCTCATGTTAAGTGTAACCCTTAATGAGGAATTTATGACAAATTGAATTAATGTAATCAAAATTAAGTACGGCATATATGTAAACAGCAATCGAGTAATGATATTTTTGTTGACTGCAACAATTATATGAGTAAAAAATTAAATCTAGCTTCGAATCTAGTTTTCAAGGAAGTTTCTTTACACTTATATTTGGAATTGGCGAATGTTGGTCTCAATAATTTGATACAGTACTTATTTCTTATTCTGAATCTGAGGAGGAAGTTCAACTGTCAGAGGTATCTGAAGAAGAGCAACTAGATGAACTACTACTCAATGGGTACTACTATTTTAGAAGGACTTGGTTTGGGGTTGATATAATCAACGTTGTTTTGGTTAAAAATAGGTGTAACTAATTTGACCTGAAAAAAATTTTGCGCTGCAAATGAAATCTTGGGATCGATGTTTTTGAAAGACTTATCTCTTCGGAGTTTATTTATGGGTTTTTCATTTTTACTTTTGCAGTCACTAAGATCTGAATTAGAATAGTAATACTTATTACTATTTACGTAATCCGGGTCCTTGGCACTGTCATCTGAACAAAAATCCTGATCTTGCTGGTTTTGTGTATAAGTGTTATTGTTTCCGCACGGTAAAGGCGATAGTATAACTCGTTCTCTTTGATCTAGTCTGTCCTCTGCTTAATTTAACTGTAATTTAAATAAACCATGAAAATAAATCACATACACACAGAGAGACACACATAAGCACTACTTATTGTGTAAATATATTTTATCATAGTTTTCATTAAGACTTATTTTGGAGATTCTAGATAGGTCAGTATATCTATTTATTTATTTTATGTTATTTATGTTAGATAAAATGCAAAATAAAATAATGATATCGAACCATTAAAAAATACGTACCACTTCAGACATTCCCTTGAAATTCAAAGTAACATTCATATTCCGAAACATTTGATTTGTCCTACGGTTTGCCACTAAAATATAAAAACAATAACATTGTTAGATAGTTTTACCCAAGTTAAACGCTGTATTTAATAATTGCTGTAGTAAAATTAATGTTATTAAAATATTGTGTTTTTTTTTCAATATATAATGTTGGTTGACTAACTTTACTTTGGCCTTGGCAACTTTTGGGAAGTTAGGTTAGTAAGTATACCCATAATTAGTTTTAAGGTAAGCTATACCCCCATTTCGTAAAAAGTAACTAAATTAATATAAAACTAAATAATAAAAGTTAAATGATTTATCTGTCTATTTATCTAAATTAGAAATATAATAATACCTAGAAATTAGTTACAATCATATTTACATTACAAAAATTTAACAGTACACTTAAATGCTCATTTTTAAATTTGACTTACAAAACATTTCGAAAACATTTTCAAGAGGGTTTTTTTCTAAAATACTGATTCAAGTCTTAAGAAATGACATAGTTTTTACTGAATAAAGACTTTTAACATAAAAGTGATTGTACAGTCACGTTATATTTATTTAGAAAAAAGTCTTAATTTGAAATGTACAAAAACAGTCGATCCTATTTTTTATTACAAATAGTAATATTTAATTTTAGTACATATATTTCGTACTTACTTTTTAAAGAAGCACGCAGTATGTCCAAACGATACTCTATTTCCAAGAAATATGGAAAAATTTATGAAGATTTTTTTAGAAAATATCGTTACAACACTAAGTGATACGGTGTTCTGTATATCTTACTATTCACAACATGTATTTTTTCGCGTTATGACTATTAAACGGAAAATCTAACTTATGCTCACTTCGAATGCTGCTTTGCAACTAGCAAAACAACGCTGTCCGTAAAAATTGGCGGCAAAAATTGACTAATGGAATACAGTCTTTCCGTGTCGCCACGATCGTAAATATTGCTTTAGAAATATGAGTTTTACTGAGTATACAAAACGGATCATTTTATATCGAATGCTGTGGTTAACTCAATTTTGAAGTATTTGGTAATAATATCCTATTCTTCCAAAGCAGCGATATATATATATATATATATATATATATATATATACAACGTGTAAATGAATTAACCCAAAACCTGATACACCTCATTTAAAAAAATAAGTAATAATATGATTAAAAGATAAATTGCCCCGAAATATATAATATTTTAAAAGTTATTCAACATTAGATCGGAGGTGACCTTTCTATGAAGTTTTGAGCTCTACGGCGTAGGTACTCCGCGTCTCGTCGCACAGTGCAGCGCCGGTACTGCTGACTACTATTCAGCAGTTTAACAGACGTTCACTTTACACCGGCCAAGTTATTTTGAGTGAACTGTAAGAACTAAACCTTGGCCTACCTATGGCCCGAAAAAAACTTCAAAAGCAATTTCAAAACTTTCCATCACACTTTCCCAGGCTTTGGACTGGCAAGCTATTTGTAATAGTATGTCACATAATATCGATTTAAATTATTAGGTACTGCATACTCGGTCGTATTTAACATGACACCTGGTTCAAATGACGCTTGTTGAGTGAGCTAAAAAGTTTTTAGTAGGTACCTATTTTATTTTATTTTAATTACGAAAATTATAATTTTTACTGTTTAAAGCATGTTGAAAGTGATATTATTAAATCGGTTACATAATTGGTAGTTATTAAGTACCTCGTAACTGATAGGTATTTTTTTGCACATCAAGCTTTAAAATTCTCATTTTTCAAACCATTTTGTTAAATGTTAAAAAATCCAATAGTTTGAAGAAAACCTCTAAATGTAACAATAATAACAAGAACTCAAAAAAATCCAATAACCGTTTAACAACAACAACAACAGCCGGCGCTTACAAATCCAGGGAAGCCTTATGCATCGGCCGCCGTTGCGCCGCCGCAGCTGCCGCTTACAAATCCAGGGGAGCCTTATGCATCGGCCGCGGCATTATATCAGAACACCTGATGAAACTACTGATGCGTAGGTGTTAACATGACTCCATATGTGCCTGTTATGTTGATTGAACATACCGGCGCGCGTAAACGTGCACTCATCAGTAAAAAGAATGTCCTTATGTTCATTCGCTAAATACCACTCGCAGAATGTAACACGCGGAGCCAGATCCTGAGAGTTCAATTCTTGACAGCGACGAAAGTGGTAAGGGTGCTGTCCGTCGTCTTGTAAAAGTCTCCAAACGTAGGCGTGACTACAGCCGATAATTCTCGCTGCTTCACGTGTACTGGACTCTGGGTTCTCATGGAAATACTCCAATATCCTTTCTTGAATCCGTACGTCAAAGGGGTCGTCGCCTCTGTCCATTCCGGTAGGAGGAAAAAAATTTCCACTGTCTCTAAGCCTTTGAGTGGCTGCTAACATTGTCTCGTTGGAGACGGAAACACCGAATTGCTCACGAAATTGTCACACTGCCAAACTCACGTTGCCGTTACATCGCGCGAGCGTTCTCACCATTCCAGTGTATTGCACACTTGTGTACCGAAAAGGCATTGTGAAAGCGGTGGCGCCTGCAGCCGCGCGTCGATCGGAACCGAAAGGTCCGAACACAGGCGATCGGCGTGGGGTGCGCGGACGCGGGCGGCTTGTTCTTTAACTTTTTAATAATAATGTTTATTTTTAGCATGGCGGTCGGTAATCACTCGGTACGTGCCGGATTGTTTTGTCGGTCGGTGTCGTTCGTTCGATGCTAACTAGTTATGGGCGGCCAGGCGCTAGCAAGAAATGTTGTAGTATAAATAGTTTAGACATGGGCCAATACATATGGAAAAATATA
This sequence comes from Marasmarcha lunaedactyla, assembly GCA_923062675.1. Lineage (NCBI taxonomy): Eukaryota > Metazoa > Arthropoda > Insecta > Lepidoptera > Pterophoridae > Marasmarcha > Marasmarcha lunaedactyla. The sequence goes on from OV281350.1 coordinate 27,080,584, forward strand.
ACCTATATTAAAACATGGTGCGATCGATTCGCAATACGATTCTGAGCAAACTACTTTCTGGTTTTGGGTTAATTCATTTACACGTTGTATATATACTATTTACGTTCTTCATTAGGTATACACATATTTATTCACACAACTTACTTCTTAATAATCTTATTTTTATTGTTATATGTACACAGTGAATTGTAATATCCATTTTTAAATTAAAACCGTACATAATTTTAAGAAATTAAAATGCGAGAGGGCGGGGCTCCTAAAATACAAACTTTGTTTAGTTTTGGGGGCTGGAACACTTTTCTAAAATATTAAAAAAGTTATTATTATTATTAAAGTTAATTTTAGCGTATAAGGCACCGTGGCCCTATTTTTTTCATATACATAATTTGTTTTATAATTATTATTTACTTTTTTTTTTTATTTTAATATTATTAACTCTAATACCTAAAGTAAACTGTGCCAATACTGTTAAATATCTGCGTGTACCGAAACATAACATCTTTTTGATCTCCTAATGATATACAAAAAAAGGAGTGAATAATAAAAATCAAAATATTCTGCTCAAGAGATTATAACTTGTACCCGTGTTTCGCAAGCGTTATCGTTTAATTTAATTTAATTTAGCAATGTACAGGACAGGCGATTATGAGTGGATAAATTCATAGCAGAGATAATGTCCAATCATTTGATTTATTACCAATGCAATGCATTTTGATATAATTAAATGAGTTGCATTTGATTTTGTTGGATTCAGTGAATTTAGTGAATCTGTGAAACATAAAATATAAAAATATGTGAAACGACGATTTTTACGCCTTAAATTTTGTTGAAATAGAAATTTTGGGGAAATATTATCAATATTGGAAAAAATGCTTATTACTTTTTTTTATATTTTGCACACGACAAATCCGTGTAGTCTTGTTTTTGTATCGCACTCGTATTTAATTATCTATCTTGCGTAAAAAGTTAATATTTCGAACCACAATATCGTCAGCAGTCGGGATTTCGTAAGGGACACGGCACGGTGACAACTGTTTTGGACGTCACTGTTTATATTCCTACCGAACAAGATCTTCGGAATGGATTCATTCTAACTCTTTTGGCTCTTTTGGACTACACCCGTGCCTTTGAGTGTTTGGATATTGTGTTTGGATATTGGCGGGACGATGGGACTCGCCCTTCCTACAGGCGCGGATGAGGTATCATGCTAAAAAAAATAAAAAGTGACTGATGCCCTTACCCCAGCCTCTTCTTGTTGTGTTTATTTTATGTTGTGCCTACTAACATTAGTTTGATTGATGTTCTACTCTCGAAACTCGCTTATTATGGTCTGAACAGAAAATCGATGGAGTCGTTTTGACTAACCGATATCCGGCTGTGAGAGTAATAAGGAGTGACGGTACTTACATAACATCTAATATCATACTTATAGGACGTGGAGTTCCGCAAGGTTCAATACTGGGCCCGTTGCTGTTCATTTTTTACACCGCAGACCTGGTCTGAAAAGTAAAATATTGCCAATACTACTGTTACGCAGACGATGTGCAGTTGTTCTGAACATCTCTGTTCCGCCTGAAAAGGTTGAAACAGCGACTATGCGAATGAATGAGGATCTTGATAGGATTGCTGGATGGTTGAACAGAAATTCTCTCGCTATCAATCTGTCAAAGTCCAAATTTATGATTCTGGGTAAAAAGTATCGAATCACCGAGATTTGCAGGAATAAGCCAGACATACGTATCACTGGCGAACCCATAGAATCGGTAAAAGAAGCAAGAAATTTGGGCAGAATGATGGAGAGTCAGTTACGATTTCGAACACATATTCTACAGTTAATCAGAAATTGTTTTTTTGGATTAAAAATTACTCGCGCAGCTACCTTGCTACTCAGATAATAGCTGAAAATCAGTGATTTGTTCTATGAGCAAATAACACCACTGAGCTATGGCCTGTTTGCACTATTCTTTTCTTATATGTAAACATTTCTCGTTTAATTTTTATTTTATATGTTTTTTTAATGTTTAAGTTCTTTTTGTTGTAAAATCTTTGTAATCTTTAATATTATTTGCAAATAAACATTCCATTCATTTCATTCATTCATTTATATAAGACAAGTTATAATATGTCAAATAATCCAAACAAACATGAACATGGATTTGGTTTGTATTTTTTTTACTTTTCCTTATACGTGGGTTGGTAAACAAGGTCAGCCATCTGACGGCAAGCCGTATTCAGAATGGTTAACAGCTAAAACTCATACAACCTTAAGTTTCCTGTTAATAAAATTTTATTACTTAATATTTTCAAATTTTGATTACTCTCTTTTTTAGATTTGTACTCTCAAGTATCACCGATCAAGGAGACAAATCAGTAAAATGCAGTAAGACCATAATGAGGATTGACAAAGAAAGCTAATATAATTTATGGCAATTCAATGAACGTGTAAGCCGAGAGCCAAGCCTAGTGATTAAAGAAATGTTTGGAAGGAAAAACTCTGAGAAAAATGTACGGCTTCCTAGTTTGTCTATAAATTAAAATTTTACTTTTTGAAACGTATTAAAAGTAATTCGTTGCTTACTTTTTACAACGAAAATTCTGCATATGGAGATCTTGGCGAAAACATAAATTATGACTACAACCTAAGGTTGCTGCGTTGGTAGCTACAGCCACTGCATGGTTTCTACACTTTTCTAAAGTAGTTAGTTCTTCAGTTACTGATATTTAATAGAACTATGGTTTTTATATACTAATAGGTCTTTACCTATGAAACTGCCGTTTTGCCGTACTGGCCATTTCAAATGAAAATATTTTTTTTTTTGACTGATAATTTTAATTTCAAATTAATTTTATTTGACAAACATGGAATTCTTTTTCTAAAATCGTCATTTGTTTAATAGTCAGTGTTTTGTTTTCAACGCATTCGAACATTTTTCGTCATCATGGATAAGTTAAAAATTCGAGTAATTATGGAGTATGAGTACCGTCGTGGCAGCAAAGCGGCACAAGCGGCACGCAACATCAACGACGTTTACGGAGCGAACACTACAAACGAACGCACCACCCGTTATTGGTTTACCCGCTTCCGTTCTGGAAATTTTGACCTGAAAAATGAACCCCGTGGTCGTCCGAAAGATTTGGTCGACAATGACGAATTAAAGGCAATTGTGGAAGCTGATGAAACTCAATCCACGGATGAATTAGCAGCAGCTTTCGACGTTAGCATCAAAACGCTTGTAAAAAAGCTTGACAAATGGGTACCCCACGAACTCAATGACCGCCAGCGCGAAGTACGCGTGGAGACGTGCCTTGCACTGCTCAGCAGGCATACAATGAAGGAATTCTGAACCGCATTGTTACTTGTGACGAGAAATGGATCCTGTTTGACAATCGTAAGCTCTCAGCAAGTTGGTTGGACTCTGGTTCAGCACCCAAACAATGCCCTAAACGAAAACTTACCCCTAGAAAAGTGATGGTCACCGTTTGGTGGTCTAACGCGGGTGTAATTCATCACAGCTTCTTGCCAAACGGGACAAGCATTACTGCAGATGTGTACTGTGAAGAACTGAACAATGATGGAGAAGCTCGCACGTCTCCAAACAGCTTTGGTCAATCGTTCGGCTCCACTGCTCCTGCACGACAACGCGCGACCTCATACTGCACAGCAGACGGTCTCCAAGCTACAAGAGTTGGGGTTGGAAGTTCTCCGTCATCCGCCGTACTCACCAGACCTTGCGCCTACAGACTTCTACTTGTTCCAGAATTTGGATAACTTCTTGACGGGAAAAAAATTCAATACCCGAGAGGCAGTACAAAATGCCTTTGAAGAATTTGTTGCCTCCCGTCCAGCTGATTTCTTCAAGAAAGGCATCAATAAGCTACCAATGCGTTGGCAAAGATGCATTGATTGCATGGGTGATTATTTTGAATAATAGAAATAAAAAATATATAAAAAAATTACGCTTCATTTATTTCGTGAAAAACGGCAATTTCATAGGTAAAGACCTAATATTATAAAAAAATGACAAATTTATATCCACACATTGTTTTCTTTTCTGTTACATTGTTAGGGCCACCTACAACAGTCTTTAATTACCTTGTGCCCACAGTAAGCATATTCATCTGCAGATTAGAAAAACAACAAAAAAGGCCTATTCGCCCTCTAGTAAGACACTCGCTTATCTCTAAAGCGTTACTGATATGCATGTTACCGAAGATTTCTTCCCTTTATTTTAATAAATTACTCTGCTTTCCACCCAAAACTCGTCTTCGTCTATGTTTACACAAACCTTTTGCCATGAATTGACAAAAGTCCTAGATTTCCGCATATAATGTTGACGTGATCCAGTGAGGGCAGTGATATCGCCGTTGAGAGAAGTTGCTCAAGGATGTGATGGTGAAAGTTCAGGAAGCAAGAAATAAATCCGCTTTTTTCCAAATATATTTTCATTTTGATCTGTTAGTTCATGATAATGTTTAACCAGATAAACATGTAAATGGACAAAGGGCACAAGATAGCAAAGAGCTCTGTATAAAGCTTCAATTGGTCGACGAATCCAACTTCTGGTTAAAAGCCTTGTCAGACCATACAGAACTTAATGCTACAATAAACTACAATACTTCAGAGAGACGGGGTTGTCTCTTTGATTTGTGTATTTATTCTATCAATCCGATCAAACTACATGCTGCCTTTGCTTTGAATCTTGTATTATTTAATTGTTGCAAGATAGCTTCACTGCGAGAGTTAGGGTTACATGAAAAAGCGTATATTCCGCGGCAGATTAAAACTCTGTTTATGAAGAAGATAATATAAACACACAAATGCAGGATATAGTTTGCTTTCCGTTATTTCGATTAAAATAATAATAAATGAAATATATTTTATTGTAACCATCAGTGATTTTACAATCAAACTGCAACCCTTTCACCTGGACTAGTATGAGCTGCGTGATTGAGTCACAAACATACAAACTTTAGCAATATTTGCAGGATATCTGCCCTTAATAGAACAGTTTCAAAAATGTTATACATAATAAGCCGTGGGATTTTCATATGTCTACATCCATGTCAGTGAACAGGCTGATCACTTGTATTTTATTCTCTACACGCCATGGCTGTTACAAACGTAGCTTAACCTTTTCCTCATAAGACCTATCTAATAAAACATGAGTTATTGTTACAGAAGCTGCACTTGTAGTGGTTTACACTGAACTTGTGAACAGCAACTTGCAACTCGCTCGTCAAGCGCCGCTCACAAGGCTTGCTCGCTAACTTCGCAAGATGAAGTGTTTCGCTGTTGAGAAGCTTCACTGTTTTGGTTTCCTTGGTGAACAAACGAAATACCAATGTGTTGCAGTTTTAAATTTTTCTGTTCCATCCTAATTTTAATTACGTATAAAAGTACAAAAGTCACGTATAAAAGTAATGCTGCTCGGAAAGGTGCGCTTTGTTGGTGTACAAAACACTGGTTTCGCCCCAGCCAGGGGCATCATCGTCATCAGAATGATGGCAGGGCAGGTTGACCGCCGGAGAAAGCCAAACATGATACAATATTAAGTGTTAAACTTATAACACTTTTGATTAGATCCCGTAAATAATGTAACGTCATGCCATATGAGTTATGAGTTACATATGAGTTACATAGCGTTTCCACATAATAATAACATTGAACTTATTCCTCTCATATGATTTTCACATACAAATGCTCGCTAAAAGCATGTTAACTATAAAGCCATCAATGTATTATTACTACTAGGTACATTGCGCGCCAGCATCTTGGCGCCTCATTTAGGTTTACGTCTACAAGCAAAAGGTTTCTAATATTTTGAAAGCTTTTAACCCACAGAATTTCGGGTTTCATATGTGAAATCTTTTGGGTCTCGAAGAGCTGTTATTTGGCCTGCAATGGAACTGAAAAGCTGAGAAATGCGGAGATCATTAAAGTATGATATGACATTGTTACAGGCTTTTAAAATGGTTCAACCTTGTTATAATGCTTATACCTAATACTAAGTTTGAACACCTATATAAATGCGATTATAAAAAATAAACTATTTTATATTCCATCAAGTAAAACTAACTACAGTCAAAATGAATATTTCTCGAGAGCCCAAAACAATTATAATACATTATTTAAAAATATAGACATATTATCCCTGACTAAAAATAAATTTAAACAAAATATTATACAAAAGATTATTAATACATAGACAAGATACAATAATTATATAATTAACAGATAAAATTTGTAAACTAAGTAATCCATTATTTATTATATAACTTTATCATCATACTACTAAGATAATACGAAGATGTCATAATCTAATCCCTTTCACTCAAATGTAAATATCCGACTTTACACTTCACGAAGCAACTGCGCACGGACTGTGTGTGTGGGTAACTACCACCGATCACTGCACGATTTTGTTTGTAATAAATTTTACCATGATGTGATATCCTGTCGTTATCTTATATAAATTATTCATGTTCATTAGTTATTTCAATTGTATTGCTGTTGGATTTCCAAATAAATAAATAAAAATTAAAAAAAAAATAAGCAAAATCAAGTCAGTTTTACATGTTCAAAAATTTGACAAACATGTTGGCATTTCATTATGTCACACTTGTAGTGTCTTCATATTATTTGTGAATGCACTTGATTGCAAGTACCAAGCAAATTGAGGTCAACATTATAGAGTTGTCACATATTAAAAACATCTGTTTATATAAACCGTTTTTGATGTCAGTTAAAAATTGCACAGCGGTAATAACGTTCCAGTTATGCATTTACAAGCAGGAATCGTTGACGTAACTCAAACAATGTAAGGGCTGTGTTGTACTTCGTCTAGCTTCACAGTTAATATACAATGTTGATAAAAGCGAGAGGCATTTAATGAAACCACATATACTATAAGTGCCTACTGTTAATCCGAAACTATTAAAAAAAAGTTTACGAGAAGTATACGAAAAAACGTTTTTCAAAGAACTTAAATAGCTTAATAATTAAGTTAAAATGTAAACATCCTTTGTTGAGTATCCTGCCGCCACCTGCGTAACAAATTGGCAACGTAGCGTCACGGCTAAGACTTAGAGAGCACGTCAGAATGCCGCGACATTTGAGTAAAGAGGTTAATATGAATTATTATGAATTAAGAATAAAGGATATTTAAATATACTGTTGACAGAACAGAAAGAAATGAAGCGATACATTCTTACTTGCTCTGTCATCGGAGCAAGATGTACCAATAAAAATATATTGAAATTAATTTATTAAATTGATTTGATTCGTATTAATTTATACCACAAGGGTGGTCAGTCGCGTGTGGGCGTAGTGCACCAGTTGGAAGAGGCGCCCACAGAACTTGGTAGCATAAATTTTAGCATAGTATTAGCATAAAATTTGAGTAGCATAGTGCGTGCGGTGGCAGGCTCACCGGCTCGCACACCTACCTACACAGCGGAGCGCCCGGGTTTGATGTGGATGATAATGTAAACATGTGTAGTAGGTAACGTTGGAAGGTATGATCAATGAAAATAATAAACAAAAATAATTAATTGTAACACTTACACATGAAACCTTCAATTGTTCAAAATGTCCGCCATTTGCAATGGTACACAAATTATAACGACGTATAATATTGTTATTTAACAGTGCAATAAGGTCACTGTTTGTTGTTAAACTTTTTAATTTATTAAACGCTAAAATAATCTGGTTTTTAAGTTCCTCTACGGTATTCACGTCTGTCGCGTACACTTCACTTTTCACAAACCCCCAGATAAAAAAATCCATTGGAAAGAGATCCGGAGACCGTGGTTGCCATCGTACTGGTCCAAATCGACCAATCCACTGCTGTCCAAACATTTCGGTGAGTAGCTCTCTGGAAGACATCACTGAATGTGGAGGAGCTCCGTCCAATTGGTACCATAAATGCCGATAATCGGCTAAGGGTATTTCTTCGGTATATTCAGCAACGGGACCGGATAATTTCTCCAAAAATTTTGCCGCGTTAAGGGTGCCGTCAATAAAAACAGGGCCAATAATCTGGTCCCTGTGTATACCAGCCCACACATTAACAGAGAAGCGGTACTGATGCTCTGACTCCCGAATCATGCGTGGATTTTCAATACTCCAGTATCTGAGATTTTGTTGGTTCCATATGCCATTGCGTGTAAATGTGCTCTCGTCGGTCCACATGACATTTAATAAAAAATTCGGTTCGTCAGTAACTTTGCCAAGTATCTACTGGCAGTGAGTACGCCTGACTGGAAACCCCTTCTTAAAAGGGATTGAACTTTTTTAAATTTGTACGGTTTGCGTTTATTCCTTTTTAAAATGTGTATGTAGCACGAGGCATTGTGGATGTCTTACGTACTTACAAAATAATTAAAAACTACTCACAAAACTAAACCTAAAATACTCAGTTACGTGTCCTATCACAATAAAAACTTAACGTTAGTAAATGGGACGCGTGCAACGCGTCTTTGCACTAAACAAAGTAAAAATTGTGCCCATGACCTAATTAGCCGAGCCGCCGCCGGCGCAATAGCAACATATTGATCTATTTCTATTTCTGTTACGCTTATTACATTAGAGTGAGATAACCGTGATCTGTACTTTCTTTTAAGGAAAGATTTAGTAACAGCGTACTTCCTTGTTTGTTCTGCAAACTTACGATGCGAACTGGCAACGTCGCGTCGCTCGCGTCAATTTTGTCGTTTAGATAACTATGTATGCCTATAGTACACACTTACGATCAGGTGATCGGGAAGATACAGAGTGTTTAAATGAAACTAAGTAAAAACTAAAAAGCATTCCTGTGACTAAACTATTGCTTACATTATCTGATTTTTGTTGTGTAGCCCGATAATGATAAACAAAATATGTGGTTTCATTTAATGCCTCTCGCCTTTATCAACATTGTATAAGCTTTTAAAGCAGGAATTCAGCAAAACTTATTTTTAAATAAGAACATATTTTTGCCAAAGCACATTTCACTGTAAATAAGTATTTCATGAGGAATGTTTTAGTACCGAAAATGATTTTGTTGTTTTCTTGACCTAAATGATGAATACAATTCTGAATGATTATAGTGAATACACTAAGATAACTTTAAGTTTCAAACACCAGCAATTAAGTTTATCTAGATATCTTAATGTGTGACGAGCTTCGAAACTTAACATAATACATAAAAGAAAAATTAACCGAGTAGTACATTTATTGGTTCTGCAATAAACCCAAGTTTATCCTCTAAGGAGCAGTTAAATCCTCGCTTGGCGTAAACGGTATGCCATAAAACGCAGGTATGATATGATTTTACAACTTAACCGTACTTGGAGTTAAAGGGGATTTTACTTAGAAGAAATATTTTGTTAGATTTTTCAACGAAGATTAGATTCTAAGAATCCTACACAAAAAACCAAAGTTTATTTTAAAGCTGTAATCGGAGTGCAGCTATGCAATCGCACTTCGCAATGTCCAAACCCAAGGTTCACAGGCTTTATGTCATGTTGGACTAATTATGTGATAAAAGTTTATTGTATGATTGAAAAAAGTGTAGAAATGCACACTGTCTATTGCGAGTGTTTTATGGTACTCAGTTTGCAGCATGTATACAGTCCATAAAACACGAGAACTCTACGATAGAAACTGGAATAGCTACCCTAAGAAAATAACCCTCTATCTTGAAAGGTGAGTTCTTAGAAAATGATCACGAAAAGGTCTCTTAATTAAATATGAAAATTAATTTACTATTTGATTTTCTACGATGTTCTTGACGTACGATGACATACAATCCTTTTGTAACACCTCGTGTGGAGTGGTGCCACAAAACTACGCTTTAAAATTAAATATTTTAATCACAATTTATTATAACCAAGTTTTCGATGTCGTGTTGCGATTTAAAGTAAATCTGAGTTTATGATGTACAACATGTTTGTTTCATTCATTGAAAGAATGTTATGTACCTGTGACTTGCCAACCTTGACGGTGTGCGAGTAAATAGAAGTGTGGTGTTTTCTCACCTAAGTATCACATTATTATTAGTCTTAAGACACTACTTTTTGTAAATAATCTGTTTTTTTTTTGTGCTAATGTTCAACCGAATGTAAGTTAATTATTAAATAAAATATTTTTCCTAATTTAATTGAATATATATTTATTATGTGTGAGGCCTTAGCATTGTCTCCTGGCGATGTGGCTGCAGCTACGTCCCAGCCTTGTACCTACTGGTGTAACTGTTCTCCATTTAATTTAGTTCGTGACTTTGTACCATTGATGAAAATAAATAATTTGAATTGGAATAAATGAGAACTATCAGGAACTGTGGAGACGGAACCTGTATTCATGTGAAATAAATTAACTCAAATAAATACGTCGAACTAGTCTTAAAATAAAGCCCTGCTGTAAATAACACAGTTTTATTCCACTAAAAAAAACTTGTATCTATACATAGATTTATAAACGCAATTTACATCGGATATCAGGAAGGACAATTTATAGAGTATATATAAAGCCCGATAAATAATAATTTATCGAGCTCGGAGATCATATAGTATTTTGTTAAAGGTCAAATTATAATGTTGAAGGGGAAAATGCAATAACTGGCTAGGTTTTATTAACAAACTAAACGTGATTCTAATGAAACAAACCCCTCGTTTTCAGTAAAAATAGGCATATTAAAGAGGGTTTAGGTCACCATTGCTAGAAAAAATCCGAAATTAAAAATTTCTGAGCTCTAATCATCAATAAAATCGGAGCTTTTCCTTTCAAGCAATTTACCGTACTTTCTCGAAATGCCAAATCCAAGGAAGACCTATTCAATTATTGCCGTACAGTCCACGTGGTTCGGGAAAACACATCAATTTTAAAGATGAAGTGACATACGATCTTTCTTTTAAAAAGCCCTAGAAATGCCAAGAAAATAAAATTCCCGAACATTTTATCGAAAAAAGAAACATCTAATAATACATTTGTTGAACTTGTACGTACACGAATTGTGTGTTCGATTTTATTTATGGAAACTAGATATATATGAATAAGGTCTTCAGGAAAGAATAAAATACTGAATATAATGTTATTCTTTCTGGCTCAGCTTGGAGTCTTTTTTATTTAATTTGCAGTACTCTTCTACAGTAAAAGATTCTATTAAAATATTCTTAAAAAATTCAGAACAATAATGTTAACTTGTGCAGCTGCTTAGTCAGTTAAAGTTGTCATTACATCAATGTAGATTGTTATAAGTCCGATAGCAATATTTGAACCCATAGAAGCATACATTTTTAGCGCAGGTCCAAACAAGTCGGCTTTAATATAGTGAATAACCACTCTCTACATAATTATACATACTGTAGAATACGTCACCTGTCACGATCAACTGATTCACTTGTGTCATTCATCTCGAGGTTTTAAGTGCACATCATTAGTTCAGCTAGTTTCGATAAAATATAGATTTCTGAAACGAAATTGATAAGCGAAATTGAACCGACGAAAACTGAAATTTTAAAATAATTAAATTATATGTTTAATTAGTTACATGTTACTCTGTATTTGACGTTTTAATTATACTATGTCCTCACGTCTTTTTGTAGTATTAATTGTGTTTCTGTTTTTACGGTGTTATTTTAAGGCAATCTGTTATGTATGCATGCTATATTTCTCAATGACTATGTGGTGGATTGCTAGCTGGTGAAAAACTAGTATGACCTAATGTTTTATTGCTAATTATGAATAAATAAAAATACATTTAAGGTAATAAATATTTCGCCATTTCATAGTAATTTTGTTTCAAAACCATACTTTACTTTCAAATTACGCAAAGTAACAACCATATACCTATGTATTTGAAGGGACTTATATGGTAACTTTTTATATATATTTCAGCTGCGTATGCGCAATTCGAAGAATTTTAACTTTGTGAAACTTTTTACTACGCCTCGTCTTTTTTTTTGTTTTTGTTTTTTTTTGTTCCCCTCCGCGGGAAGGGCAGGAGGATAAAAATGCCCTGACGCATACTCTGGAGCGATTCCAGAGTTATATGGGACTCGTCCAGACGCCTACCAGAACCATATCCACTAAAAACCCCCTGTCGGCTCGTGCATTTTTGCCACTCAGCCTTCATCTGAGCGACGGCCAATCGGAGAAAGAGGCCGCGCTAGCGGGGCCCAGAAGGGGTCACCCGCTGGGATTACATAGCACTGAAGGTGCTCAAAGCACTGAAGGTGAAAACATAGCACTGAAGGTGCTCAGAATGAAAATCAAATAATAAAAAAAAGAAAAAATTAAAAATTGCAAAATAAAATTGAATTAATTCGCATTTACGTTAGAATTAGGATTTACGTTAGAATTAGAATTTACGTTAGAATTAGAATTTGCAGCCAGAAGGGCTTCGAGATCGGCTGACAGTCTGGTGGAAGAGTACGCTTGCGCATTCCTAGGCCTAGCGACTTTGAACTTCGAATCTAAGACAGGAGTAGTATATGAGACTGAATCACGAACTAGAGGATTGGGATGGGTTTCGGAGCGTTTGAAGAACGCTTCAGAGAGTGTTTTGAGGTGTTGTTGTACTGTAGGCAGTTTAAGATCTCTATGCAGGTCCGCGTTGTGCACGTACCAAGGTGCGTTTGTGGCCCTGCGGCAGAAGAGGTTTTGAACTACCTGCAGTTTGTGCAGGACGGAGGGTTTGGCGTGGGCAAAGACTGGCGAGGCATATGACATGACTGGTCTAACGCAGACCTTATAAAGCGTACGTTTATTTTTGAAGGACATTATACTTTTTCTGCCTAACATACTGTAAAGGCGGCCTAGGTAAAAACGTGCGAGTTTCGTTACTCTATCGACGTGAGGGTTGAAAGAAAGCGTCTGGTCTAAGATGACGCCTAAATATTTAGTACTGAGCTTCCAGGGGATGGGAGTGCCTTGCATTCTCACTTGGAGATTGTCGGCGATACGACTGCGTCTGTAGTCGAAGTAAACCGCAGAGCTCTTCTCTGGGTTCACATCGATACGCTATTTTTGGAACAAAGCACCGAGGGCGTTTACAGCCTTTTGGAGTCTGGTGACGAGACCCGGGACTCTGCGGCCTTTGGTGTAAAGGGCAGTGTCGTCGGCAAAGAGAGCGAGTTCGACGCGTTTCGACGGGATGGGGATATCGTTAGTGTACACGGTGTACAATAGAGGGGCGAGGACTGAGCCTTGAGGGACTCCAGCCTTTATGTGACGGGGCGCGGAAATCGTGCCTTCGTGTTTATAACGAAACGTACGGTCTTTAAGAAACGACGCGATTAATCTAACTAGTCGATCCGGTAAGCCTATTTTGTATAGTTTATAAACGAGGCCACTGTGCCAGACTTTATCGAAAGCCTTGGCTACGTCAAAGAAAACTGCGACCGTTTTAAAACGCCGCGGGTAGAAACCTTCGAGTATGTACTCGATGATTAGATGGAGTTGCTGAGGGCAGGAGTGCTTAGCGCGAAAGCCGAACTGGTGGGGAATTATGAGAGGATCGCCATCCGTTGGAAACAGATGGTTCCGCATTCGAGAGCGTATGACTTTCGAGCGTATGAGAAGTTTAGACATTGCCTTGAGGAGGCTGATGGGTCTGTGATTAGCCGGGATATTAAGAGGTTTACCCGGCTTGGGTATGCCTATGACTGTCGCTTCTTTCCAAGCTTTTGGAAAGTAGCTAAGGTCGAAGCAGGCATTGAAAATGATAGCTAACAAGGTAAGCACCTGTTGAGGCAGGTGCTTAAGTGCGTGGTTGGAAATACCATCCGCACCCGGAGCCTTTCTGGACTTTTGACTTTTGATGAGAAGCGAGATTTCATCATTAGAGACTGAGACGGGGTCGGCGGTGATGGGGAGAGAGTCTCTACGGAGAACTTCGTCCTCCACCGCTTTGATGTGAGTGGGATTCGCGGGTTGCGTGCTGGGCGAGCATTGAGACGCAACGCTGTCAGCGAAGCATTTGGCTTTCTCTTCGTCTTCGAAGGCGATAGAGCCATCGGAACGAGTGAGAGGAGGGACGTGAGAGGCGGCGTCTACGCGTAAGGCTCGGGCCATACTATAATACGCTTGGTGGGACGGGGAGATATTCGCCATGAGATCGTTCAGCTGGGCGTCTCGGAGTTCCGCGAGGCGAGATCTAACTTTGCGTTGTAGCTGATTCGCAGCTGTTCTATAGGCGGGCGTGGGATATTTCTTGGCTCTCCGGAGAGCCGCGTTCTTAGCCTTAATAAGATTGCTAATGGCTAAGGGAAGCGTGGGTTTACCTTTCTTAGCAACCTTTTCGTTTACACTGATGGCTGAGTTGATAGCATCAGTGAGAGAATTTACTAACGAAGACGCCTCGTCTATAGAAGGTGTTTTTTTATAACTGCGGGCAGGCCCAGAGCGAGGCCGTCAGCACTGAATACGTTACTAGAAATGAGAGATTATTAGAGTGTTTTGCAACTTGAGATTTTACTTTGTCAAAGATGCTCGTCAGTAATGAGACATTGATTCAGTTAGTCAAGAATGGACCAATTTATCAAAAGTTAATAATACGGTATCACGCACGTGACTTATTAAACAACCGACACTATATCAGGATGATTTAAAAACACATTAAACTCTTTCCGTTTATTTAAAACGATTCATCTTTCACTCATTAGGGATTCTTTAATCGAGTCATTATCGTCATAATTGACGACAGACGGCAGTTGATTCCAAAGGTGGGCAGCTTTCACAGTAAAAGTCTCATGATAGTATCCAGACCGAGTCAGAAGAGTCTCCAGCAAGTTCTCTGTGCCTGATCAAAGGCAGAGGCTATGGCTTGAGCCAAGTAATTTAGAACGCTATTTAAGATAAATAGGGGTACGCGGGTCATAGAGTATTTTATAAAGAAGAGTGAGAACGTACTCCTCGCGCCGCAGCTTAATTGGAAGCCGGTTAAGCTTGCGTTGGCATTCAGATACATGATCAAACTTGCGCAGGCCGAAGATGAACCGAATGCAAAGGTTTTGTATACGCTGGAGTGTAAATGTACTTATAGTAAAAAAAATTAATCGATTATTATTTAAACAAACATAACCATGTCACTTTCATAGGTATAAGTTACCTTACTATAAGGTATATAATAAAACGTCTTGTTAGTTGCCCTTAGAAAATACTGCTTATAACGTCCCTCTCTAGCCTGCGAGTAAATGAACAATACGTCACAACAAAAGCAAAAAAGGGTCTAATGGTTTCTTTTGTTGGCATGTTTCTTCTCAAAGACTTTTCTAAACGGAAACATATCGTTTGCAGTCATCAGTCTCGGGCCGCGTGCTGTTATAGTAAACATTGTTGAAGATCGGATTTAGACAATGAACGAATGAATGAAGTTAACATTCGGCACCACAGTATTCTGTTTCTTACTGAATATAAATCTTAAAGGCGCCATTTCAAAGTCTTTTTCAAAAGAGATGATTTTATCGGATTCCAAACGATGTCTGGTTTAGGGAATGGGTATTTCGTGATAAGGGTGCTAATTTCTGGTGGTCCTGTCCTCTCAGTAATTACGTTGGTAGAACACTTGGCATAAAGGAAGAGCCCGCATACTTATTTTGCGTATTTACGTTACCGCCACTTTAAGGAGCAAAACTAGGTCTTGAAAATAAACAGTAAGCTTTTTTAAGCAGATTGAACAGAAGCAGCGAAGTGTAAATGTCGTACAAAGCAACAAGATATATACCGTTCATTTCGTACAATGTAGCCGAAATTATAAAAAATAAAAAAAAATCATTAAATCTTTCTCGTATTTCTCAGATACCTGTATTCAAAATGAACTATTCAATGATATTTGATGTTTTTTGTTTCAGGTATTTTTTATTAGGATATTGATGGTCACTACATGTCCCATGGCACAGCATCGACCTTGGCTTTGATGGGAGAGAGATCACGCCTTTGATAACCGCGTTGGACCAATGGAAATGTTATTTTAGTGAGGTAATATTCAAATATCCGGAGCATTTCTAACCATGAGCTACCAAGTAAAAGTTAATAACTAGGTTTTACAAGATAACAGCCCTTGCGCCAGAGACTTTGCATTAATTCAGGCAGTAAACAACTACATCGAGACTTATTTGAACATATCTACATAGATATACATCAAATTCTGACCATGGCAAAGAGACCTATTTGATAGCCAAATGAAGACATCTTTCTACAATCAAGTGCCATGTGTCATGTCTCTACCAAGCCAACTAAACGTCTAAGAAACGCCACTTCATGTGTTCCGGAAAGGGCAGCACTATTATTATTTATTTTATGCCACTATTTATAAATCTGACTTAAGTATGGAGTGTGTACCTTTTTCGCAGCGCTGTTTAGTCGCAAAAGATTGAAAGGGACGCCGTATTTTACTCAATTGATTGGTTGCTTGATCGATTAGTTTATCTCTTCAAGAACAGACCTAGCGAATAATTTTTGGGTTAGACAAACTAGGTCATTTCATAGTGATAAAAAACATTGGCAGACAGATTATTAAACACCGAAAAGACCTGTAATTTGAATTGACCTTTATGTCAGCGTAACAGGAGTAACGGCGACATTCCGAAAACTTTTACGTAATTGGATTCGCTTATTTTGAGGAATATTTTTCGTATGAGTTGTCAATTGTCTTATTTTTTAAACTTGTTTTGACAATTTTTTCAATCGGTTCAATTCATAGAAGTTGTAGGTTTGTTTTTATTTCTACCGCGTCGTAATAATCGACTTTTTTTTAAGAAATATAAAAAAGCGATTAAATAGTTGCCGATACTTAAATTTATCTATTATTATATACTAAGATAATTAATAATAATAATAATAATACATTTCTTTACTGTAGCAACTTGGCCCACTTGTTAGTATTTAATCTTATATAATATCTATGTTAGTACAAAAACAATTAAAAATTTAGTTACATATGTCAATTAATTTATGAACAGGATTTTTCATAAATATATAAATTGTGTTGAAGAAGTCATAAATATTCAATGCCATAAAATAAATTGAGGTAATTAATTAAATCAGAATAGAAAATAGAACATAAATAGGAAAACACTAAAATAAAGATGTGAGGAAAAGTCCAAGTCATTCTACACGGCCGTGGCTGTTGACATTGTCTACACGGCCGTGGCTGTTGACATTGACTACACGGCCGTGGCTGTTGACATTGTCTACACGGCCGTGGTTGTTGACATTGTCTACACGGCCGTGGCTGTTGACATTGTCTACACGGCCGTGGCTGTTGACATTGTCTACACGGCCATGGCTATTGAAATTATCTAGTTTGAATATAAATACAACAAACATATTTAAAAAGCATAGTTTTTATTATACTGTTTGTTCGGAGTCAAAAAGGTAGCTTTCAACTTCAAAAACAGATATATTATACGCATCAATATTTATATTACTTCGAGTTACTCGTTTGTTGGTCGTTAAACTTAAATATCTTAATAGGTTAAAGCTTTTGTACAACTCTCTGAAGATAACAAAAATAAAGGATTTATTTTTAATGTTCAAAAATGTAAAGATAAGCCTGTGGAGTTATTTGTAATTATAATAAGTTAAGATCCAAGTATAAGAGTTAATAGCTGAATCTCAACATCAAAACAACTGAATTTAATATTAAAAATAAACGTAAAGCGGATGACAAATTTTATTTATACATTAATGTTAAAATCGCCCTAAGAACAAAAATAAATATTCAGGTTTACCACTATCATTGAGCCGAAAGGTTTAACGCGCTTCATTGAATTACAAAAACCAATTTCGTCACGAGTTTTACGTTACATTTATTTTATGCTGCTACGCACGCAAATGCTAACAGTGTTTTCCCAGGGAATATTTGCTGAGGAAGTCCTACATGACTGCGATAAAACGAGGTAGCGACATTTGGTAGTAGTCTTTGTGAACCTCAAAATATAAAACGAAAATAAACAAAGCTGTCAAAAATCCAAGTTTGAGAAACATCTATATCGCCAGGACAGCGTATTTTTTATAAAAAAGGGTTTAATTAGGCAAAATATAAAAGGCCAACGTACAACGTTACAAGTTCACTCACTTGTCATCCATCTTTGTTTCTCTCCATACAATGAATCATTCTTTACACAATCAAAACTTGAGCAGTGTGTATAGATGCCAACAGTACCATTTCGGAAATTATATTTAGTTTCCCTACTGTCTTGTATATATATAATTTTGTATACAAGAACGTAGCACATACATTATGAGGGGATACAGTGACTTAGTTCAACAAACGTCTTATTTAGGGCGTTACTCATTTCAGTAAAACCATGTGGTGAAAGTTTTTTTATTCCCTACACATCAAATGGCATGGTCACCGAAGGAACTCTCTCAGTATTTATTTATTTATTTATTGCACCAACATAGTGAACACTAACTATTGCGAACATTAATAATTATGTATTATGCATATTACAAAAATTTAAATATTGCCTCAGGAGGGTAATTCAAACAAGATAAAAACTATAACTTGACATATCCACTTATAGTCCTCAGTACTTACATAATTATTTAGCCACAAATTTTTTTTAAAAAGATACACATTTTTACAAATAGCTAAATTCGATTTATTTAGAAAAAACACAATACAAGTCAATTTACATAGACATTACTAGGTGTATCTGTGTAACCAGAAAGCCTGCAATTCATCGCTGGGGGTTCTTGTAAACGGCAATCGATGTCTTCGGAGCTAAAGCTAATACGATTATGTACAGAGTTTTTAATGCCATCAATAAAAACATTGAAAAATAACGGCCCAATGTGCCAGTTCTGTTGTACGCCCGAGTGAGCTATAAATGGCTTAGATTTGTATCCACCGATAACCACCAACGAATTCCTATCAGTCAAAATATGGACTTGGTAGGTAATTGTATTTGTGGGAAGAACTGTTATCAGTCCAAAACAACATTAAAATCTAAAGGGGAATGTAAGCGATCAATAGGTTATAAGGGTCAAATTCAAATATTTATTTCTAAACATTGACAATTACTTATTCTCATTGACGTCAAAAATAATATGACTCTACCACCAGTTCGGAAAAACCTTCTAGAAAAAGAAGAACTGGCAAGAAACTTTACTGGTATATTTTTTTTAAATAAATTTATAGAGTCTCTTTATGTCTATACAAAATTATTCTTATCTGCATCGGTTAGCTCGGCAAGTATCCCTCCCCCAAGTATCCAAACGACGAATACCCTAGAATATTGGATTCAGACTGATTATTAAATGACATAAAATATGTATAAGGAGTTGTGTTTAATTCCAATCAACATAGGGAAGATTACAGTCTCCTGCAATAATAATCTCACGCCGCAATTTTCAATGACTCGATACGTGTTGTAAATGAAGTGCTTAAGGATAAGTTTTTGAACAGGCGGAGGGATGTTAACACCACACATGCAAACCTTGGGATTATGTATCAAGTCGAACACAACCAACTGTCGTACTGCTCTCGCTAAAAGGCTCGCTCTCCTCTCTGTGCACCTCTATAATAAAATAAATAAAATTTTAAACTTGTTTCCCAAAACTACGTATGAATGTAAAAAATAGATGAAAGTCTGGTTATTATTATCTATGGACTATTTTCAAACTGAAAAATTATTTACCTACTAAACCTACGAGTATCACTGGAAACTAAATGTAATAGATTTCTTTATGTAAACTTTTATAATAATATCATACAATATACAAATTAGAATAATGTTGTAACTCAAATTGAGTGAATTTTACAGTACAGCAGGTAGAAGTTTTTTTGTAAGTTTGATGTATCATAACTTTTATCTATTTATCCAGAATTAATAAAAGTTTTATGTTTATTGAACATGTTAAGTATTTAACCCTCATTTAGTACTAAATATTTAACAAAAACTACCAGGTCCCAGAGTTACAACTACAGATCATCTACAAATTTATGACTATTATTAGCTCAATACAAAAAAAAACTATAAATAAATGTAATTTTTTAAATAACAGTGTCTTTTTTTTAATAATACAGAATTTCCATTCGTATTTTTCACTAATACTTAGCTTCGTTATAGAAGCTTAGAAAATACAAAGCTTATTATAAAATTTAAAAAATTCTGAAAACAAAACATAATAGGAAAATAATCTAACAATGGAACTTACTAGTTTTATTCAACTTAGCAAAACTTAAACGAATTTTATAAATTCTAAGAACTAAATAATGTTTTCAAAAACAATTACTCAAAAAAACGAACAAAATATCTTTAATATTTTGAGATCATAATCAGTACATATATATTTTACATCACTTTTATACTTAGACTAAATTATTTTAATACTAGTTGGTACCTAATGTTTTCTATTATCGCAGTGATCTACTTAAATATACTTTAATATTAACAATTTCTTATCTTTCAACGAACTATGTTATAAAAAAACCTTAAAGATTTTCATAGAATGATGATTATCATTTTGGAATTGTATTCTTTCGTAATAAACCTCAATCGTCGTTTCTTTTTGTTACACACTTCTATATTATTTGTGTATGCTTGTGTCAAAACAAATTTATTTTGTTTGTTTCTTGTTTTCCTACAACTTGTTTGACTATAACTTTGTCAAATGTTCTTCTTGATATGATGTTTTTTAGTAAAAGGAATAATTTTGAGTAGGTATCGTCTGAATCAACTTTCAAAATTCTTATATCAGTTAATTTTAATAACTCTTTATTTGAATTTTCAAAAAATTCTTGCCAATAGCAGAGGCTATACTTTTGACATCATAAAAATTGGAATGAGTAAGTTCATGAACTTTGCAGGGCATGCCAGACTTCTTTGCAATTCGTATAATTTGTGTATATTATTCTGGAGCTTCTGTTGATTTGACACAGAGTGAACACTGTCACCCTCATGTTAAGTGTAACCCTTAATGAGGAATTTATGACAAATTGAATTAATGTAATCAAAATTAAGTACGGCATATATGTAAACAGCAATCGAGTAATGATATTTTTGTTGACTGCAACAATTATATGAGTAAAAAATTAAATCTAGCTTCGAATCTAGTTTTCAAGGAAGTTTCTTTACACTTATATTTGGAATTGGCGAATGTTGGTCTCGATAATTTGATACAGTACTTATTTCTTATTCTGAATCTGAGGAGGAAGTTCAACTGTCAGAGGTATCTGAAGAAGAGCAACTAGATGAACTACTACTCAATGGGTACTACTATTTTAGAAGGACTTGGTTTGGGGTTGATATAATCAACGTTGTTTTGGTTAAAAATAGGTGTAACTAATTTGACCAGAAAAAAATTTTGCGCTGCAAATGAAATCTTGGGATCGATGTTTTTGAAAGACTTATCTCTTCGGAGTTTATTTATGGGTTTTTCATTTTTACTTTTGCAGTCACTAAGATCTGAATTAGAATAGTAATACTTATTACTATTTACGTAATCCGGGTCCTTGGCACTGTCATCTGAACAAAAATCCTGATCTTGCTGGTTTTGTGTATAAGTGTTATTGTTTCCGCACGGTAAAGGCGATAGTATAACTCGTTCTCTTTGATCTAGTCTGTCCTCTGCTTAATTTAACTGTAATTTAAATAAACCATGAAAATAAATCACATACACACAGAGAGACACACATAAGCACTACTTATTGTGTAAATATATTTTATCATAGTTTTCATTAAGACTTATTTTGGAGATTCTAGATAGGTCAGTATATCTATTTATTTATTTTATGTTATTTATGTTAGATAAAATGCAAAATAAAATAATGATATCGAACCATTAAAAATACGTACCACTTCAGACATTCCCTTGAAATTCAAAGTAACATTCATATTCCGAAACATTTGATTTGTCCTACGGTTTGCCACTAAAATATAAAAACAATAACATTGTTAGATAGTTTTACCCAAGTTAAACGCTGTATTTAATAATTGCTGTAGTAAAATTAATGTTATTAAAATATTGTGTTTTTTTTTCAATATATAATGTTGGTTGACTAACTTTACTTTGGCCTTGGCAACTTTTGGGAAGTTAGGTTAGTAAGTATACCCATAATTAGTTTTAAGGTAAGCTATACCCCCATTTCGTAAAAAGTAACTAAATTAATATAAAACTAAATAATAAAAGTTAAATGATTTATCTGTCTATTTATCTAAATTAGAAATATAATAATACCTAGAAATTAGTTACAATCATATTTACATTACAAAAATTTAACAGTACACTTAAATGCTCATTTTTAAATTTGACTTACAAAACATTTCGAAAACATTTTCAAGAGGGTTTTTTTCTAAAATACTGATTCAAGTCTTAAGAAATGACATAGTTTTTACTGAATAAAGACTTTTAACATAAAAGTGATTGTACAGTCACGTTATATTTATTTAGAAAAAAGTCTTAATTTGAAATGTACAAAAACAGTCGATCCTATTTTTTATTACAAATAGTAATATTTAATTTTAGTACATATATTTCGTACTTACTTTTTAAAGAAGCACGCAGTATGTCCAAACGATACTCTATTTCCAAGAAATATGGAAAAATTTATGAAGATTTTTTTAGAAAATATCGTTACAACACTAAGTGATACGGTGTTCTGTATATCTTACTATTCACAACATGTATTTTTTCGCGTTATGACTATTAAACGGAAAATCTAACTTATGCTCACTTCGAATGCTGCTTTGCAACTAGCAAAACAACGCTGTCCGTAAAAATTGGCGGCAAAAATTGACTAATGGAATACAGTCTTTCCGTGTCGCCACGATCGTAAATATTGCTTTAGAAATATGAGTTTTACTGAGTATACAAAACGGATCATTTTATATCGAATGCTGTGGTTAACTCAATTTTGAAGTATTTGGTAATAATATCCTATTCTTCCAAAGCAGCGATATATATATATATATATATATATATATATATATATATATACAACGTGTAAATGAATTAACCCAAAACCTGATACACCTCATTTAAAAAAATAAGTAATAATATGATTAAAAGATAAATTGCCCCGAAATATATAATATTTTAAAAGTTATTCAACATTAGATCGGAGGTGACCTTTCTATGAAGTTTTGAGCTCTACGGCGTAGGTACTCCGCGTCTCGTCGCACAGTGCAGCGCCGGTACTGCTGACTACTATTCAGCAGTTTAACAGACGTTCACTTTACACCGGCCAAGTTATTTTGAGTGAACTGTAAGAACTAAACCTTGGCCTACCTATGGCCCGAAAAAAACTTCAAAAGCAATTTCAAAACTTTCCATCACACTTTCCCAGGCTTTGGACTGGCAAGCTATTTGTAATAGTATGTCACATAATATCGATTTAAATTATTAGGTACTGCATACTCGGTCGTATTTAACATGACACCTGGTTCAAATGACGCTTGTTGAGTGAGCTAAAAAGTTTTTAGTAGGTACCTATTTTATTTTATTTTAATTACGAAAATTATAATTTTTACTGTTTAAAGCATGTTGAAAGTGATATTATTAAATCGGTTACATAATTGGTAGTTATTAAGTACCTCGTAACTGATAGGTATTTTTTTGCACATCAAGCTTTAAAATTCTCATTTTTCAAACCATTTTGTTAAATGTTAAAAAATCCAATAGTTTGAAGAAAACCTCTAAATGTAACAATAATAACAAGAACTCAAAAAAATCCAATAACCGTTTAACAACAACAACAACAGCCGGCGCTTACAAATCCAGGGAAGCCTTATGCATCGGCCGCCGTTGCGCCGCCGCAGCTGCCGCTTACAAATCCAGGGGAGCCTTATGCATCGGCCGCGGCATTATATCAGAACACCTGATGAAACTACTGATGCGTAGGTGTTAACATGACTCCATATGTGCCTGTTATGTTGATTGAACATACCGGCGCGCGTAAACGTGCACTCATCAGTAAAAAGAATGTCCTTATGTTCATTCGCTAAATACCACTCGCAGAATGTAACACGCGGAGCCAGATCCTGAGAGTTCAATTCTTGACAGCGACGAAAGTGGTAAGGGTGCTGTCCGTCGTCTTGTAAAAGTCTCCAAACGTAGGCGTGACTACAGCCGATAATTCTCGCTGCTTCACGTGTACTGGACTCTGGGTTCTCATGGAAATACTCCAATATCCTTTCTTGAATCCGTACGTCAAAGGGGTCGTCGCCTCTGTCCATTCCGGTAGGAGGAAAAAAATTTCCACTGTCTCTAAGCCTTTGAGTGGCTGCTAACATTGTCTCGTTGGAGACGGAAACACCGAATTGCTCACGAAATTGTCACACTGCCAAACTCACGTTGCCGTTACATCGCGCGAGCGTTCTCACCATTCCAGTGTATTGCACACTTGTGTACCGAAAAGGCATTGTGAAAGCGGTGGCGCCTGCAGCCGCGCGTCGATCGGAACCGAAAGGTCCGAACACAGGCGATCGGCGTGGGGTGCGCGGACGCGGGCGGCTTGTTCTTTAACTTTTTAATAATAATGTTTATTTTTAGCATGGCGGTCGGTAATCACTCGGTACGTGCCGGATTGTTTTGTCGGTCGGTGTCGTTCGTTCGATGCTAACTAGTTATGGGCGGCCAGGCGCTAGCAAGAAATGTTGTAGTATAAATAGTTTAGACATGGGCCAATACATATGGAAAAATATAACCTATATTAAAACATGGTGCGATCGATTCGCAATACGATTCTGAGCAAACTACTTTCTGGTTTTGGGTTAATTCATTTACACGTTGTATATATACTATTTACGTTCTTCATTAGGTATACACATATTTATTCACACAACTTACTTCTTAATAATCTTATTTTTATTGTTATATGTACACAGTGAATTGTAATATCCATTTTTAAATTAAAACCGTACATAATTTTAAGAAATTAAAATGCGAGAGGGCGGGGCTCCTAAAATACAAACTTTGTTTAGTTTTGGGGGCTGGAACACTTTTCTAAAATATTAAAAAAGTTATTATTATTATTAAAGTTAATTTTAGCGTATAAGGCACCGTGGCCCTATTTTTTTCATATACATAATTTGTTTTATAATTATTATATATAAAGATTTTTCCGTCTAATTCAAATATTTATTTTTTAACATTGACAATTTAAATTTAATTAGTATTGAGGTGTTATATTTTGCCATCCCAACATCTGTTGAGTTTCATACCCAGGATAAAACGTTATTTTATTCAGACCCCTAAAATACAAGAATAACAAATACGAAGTGGTACCAGGTTTAGCTGAAACCAAGATAATTCTTGTCCCCGGAGTGTCCTTGTAACTTTATGTTAACAGAACAAGACTATTACCTCAATATAAATAAATTTATAATCAAAGTTACCGAGTTACTTGGAAATTTCTTTATTTTACTAAAATATAAACTTTGCTTGTCTTTTTACTGAATTAAACCCCATTTTAAAGTTTCTTGGATGTGATTTACTCTTTTATTTTTGTAGTGAAATGGTGCAGTGAAAACGTGTCGTACTAAACTAGGACTTTTTTTATGTTAGATTAAAACCAAATTAAGTTACACATTCGACCATAACACAATAGTCGACATAATTGCAGTTAACTGTTGAACATAAAGTTTTAAAAAAGTATTATATTTAATTTAGATTTATGGTTTAACCATATGATAAAAAAATTAAATGATGAGTTTAATAAACAATAAGCTAAACTGAGAATGATATTGTTTAATAATCAATCAAGGCTCCTTTACATCATGCCTGAATATTTATCAAACACCCTGTATATGAAACCTGCAACTTGAGACGCAGGTGAAGTTTCGAAACAAACTTACTTGATCAGTCATATTTTCACTTCTAAATAATTGTTCATCTTACATGTCATTCGGTTCATGTGACAGAATTCCGTCAATACGTGAGGTCAACAGGATAGGATAGTGACAGCTTAGTGAATCCTGACGTGATGGATACGAAGAAAGAATTTCATTACTTATTTCAAAATGTATGTTGGCAAAATTGTACTCTGTACAACTACGGTTTGATTAACCTTTTTTTGGGTAAATGGGGAAAAGCCTAGCAAACAGTCATATACATATAACTAAACCCATGTGATAAAGCATGAATTAAAAGTTTTGTTGACAACCCGAGAGCAGAATCTTTGTTCTATTACGAGTACAATAAGTACACATACCATGCCGCAATGAAATGAGCATATGCGTTACATGATGTTATCACGGCAGTTCATAGATACCAGCAATACTGAGGTGATTACTGATGAGTTGCCAACCTTTCATAAAATATTACAACTGTTTGTTCCAGAGCTTCAGATTACGCGGTAGGAAGTTTTCATTCAAGGTGACATTGCAGACTCCTCATCATCCAGATGGTAAGGATGAAGTTTGAGAGTTTGGTGGATAGTATGTTGGCGGAAAAAAGCTGATGGCAACAATCCAAACGACTATTCTGAGAATTCCCCGTAATGTGTTTGTAGAATACGTAGAGAGATGCTACACCTCTTAGTAGGACTAGTAGGTATAAGTTGCAGGAAATCTCGTTGTCAGTGACGAATCAGACGGTTTTGCATTGAACGTCAAATGTAGACACTAAGTATTGTAGTGCTCGAACCCAGAGGTGACAGTGTTACTCCATATGTGGCAAAAGGTTTGATCAGAAGTACCGCCTACATTTATTCTTCAAACTTGATATTAAAAAATATTAATATATTATAATAAAATACTTCATACTTAATCATAGCTGTAAAGTCTAGTATGCGTAATTTGAATTTGAATTTCACTTTAATTAAAACTCAATACTCATTAATTTATTACTGCTTCCATAATGTTACGAAGTTCTTTAATCTATTTTTATAACGGAGGAGTGTACATATGAACACACAAAACATGTAACAATATAGGCCTCATTTAGGCACTGCAACATACATAAGGAGGGCTCATAAAAAGAAAGAATACATCAAATCAAAGAATACACCAAGATATTATTATTATTACACGAATATCAACTTAATTAAACTACAACTTTATCGTTCATGCATTCACCTCGGTGTAATAACATCTGTGTAATAGGAATTCTTTTAGATTTTTACTAAACAAATTTGTTTTTTTTAATGTTTTTTATGTACTTAATGATTATAATTTTTTATGGACATAACAAGAGGACTACATGAATGCATATTTACATTTGATATCTGTTGCACAATTTGATGCTATGTCCGAACGCTTAGTGTAGTAGTCAGGGTGGTTTCTTAAGAAAGTACTTATTTCAAAATATATAAGCTCGTTAATGTGAGAATTTTTGGATTCGAAAGTGTTCCCTACAGCTATTGGTATGTTCACCAGTATTCTCAAGAGTCTTTTTTGTGCGATAAAGACATCCAGCGCATCTGCACTGTTTTCCCACAAAATAATGTCGTCAGTAAGCCACGAGTGAGCATAGGCGTAATAAGTCATTAGGGTGGTTTTTAAGTCATTTGTTTTTCTAACTTCGCGTAAAGTATAAGAAAACCTAGCCAGCTTTAATCTTATTACCTTTACATGACTTTTCCAGTTAATGTGTGTGTCTATGTTATGTGGTTGTTACGCCTAACAACTTAAATTCTTTCACTGCTTCAACTTTAATACCGCGATAATTGAAATTTATGTCTAATTCTGCTTTTTGACGAGAATGGAAAGATATTACTTCCAAGTTATCATCTTGTAGCCAGTCGACAGTGACTTGTCGAGCATAGATGTTAATATGTTTTTCAAGTTTGCTTTATTTTGACAAGTTACTTGAAAATATATATCATCTGCGAATAGGACACACTGTTCATCCACTGCTTTTTGGTTATAGCAGAAAATCTATTCAACATTTAAAATATCTATTCATTATAGTACTGAATAAAAGCGTGTCATAGCGAACATTCAGGAAGTATCAATAAAACTTTCTTTGAGGAAGGTGTCGGACCGTACTTATCCTCCGTAAAATGATCCGTACCTTATCCAAATATACTTATGAATAATGAAGATTGACAATGATATTGAAATGTTTCGAGAATCTTATAAAAAAGCTGTTCTTTATTATTCTATAGGAACCACTTATTTTGTTGGATAAAGATTGTTAAGACAATAGTAGGTTTATTTTTAATTTACTTTAAATCACGATGCACGAAAATCTTTGTGAACAAGAACTAACAAGAAACTTTGCGAGAGATTTAGTACTATATTTTTGTCTAAGATTTTGCAACTGGCCGTTTTGCAAATGGCCCGATGTTGGGCTCTCCAGTGTAACAGAATCATAATTATACATCTTAGAGTATGAACGTAACCGATATACATTCATCGAGTAGTTGTGTTATTTGTCAGCTTTTTTTACAATATTATGCAAGCCTTTCCGTGCTGCCCATTGGAGTTTGGCGTTTGTGTAATACTCTTATAAAATGCATTTCGATCAGTCACTGACAAATGTTCGTTTTATTTCTAGTGTTATGTCCAAAAATACAGTTGATTTTACTAGAGTCAGTTTCTGGTTCTTAACCACAATCTTTGACTTTCCCTTTATGAAATTTGTCAATATTAAAATAACACATTTAATTATTTTTTTCGTTTAAGGACCATATTTTTAGGTCAGAACCACTTCTCTGCGCTAGAGATTCGTTTACTGCTTAGCAGTCAGTTTACTTTCTTTTAAATTTAAACAAAAGGAAAGTATCATTAGCAAGCAGTTTGACCTAATATTGATTCTTGACCAAGGCTTGATTGATGAAAGATTGATCACGATCATTTATAAGTCCGTAAGTGATTTTATGCGGGATCTGTTGATCTGTAAGTGCAAATTTAACGAAAATACGATCATAATCGGTTGTTTGTTGAAACTTAAATCGTAGGTAGTAACCAAAAATCAATTTCACATTAGGATTGCCATAGAACTTATAATAGATAGACGAGAGAGAAAGTAAAAACTTACATTTAAAAGGAATATCAAAATATTTGAAGAAAATAAAAATCAAACAATTCAAACTTCTAAAATCGCAGTTAAAAATTGAACTATTACCGCTATATAGAATCATGGAAATATTTCGCATGTTATAATAAAATTATAAAGGGCTAACCTGACAGGAAATTGCTTTCAAAATCCATTTCTCGTAGGCAAAATTATATTCCGGTATCAATCACAAGCTCAGGTTACCAGAGTTATTCAGGTGAGTTCATAAAAAAAAAAGTTAAAGACGGATTTTTTTAACCCTTTAACTCGCAGTGTTGTAATTCAACAACATAATATTTAAACATTATTTTTTCATAATGTCTTCGCATCTTTAAAAATTTTGTTTTATCATACCAAAGATAGAACGAAACGCATCCCAAAAAAAATTTATGACGTAAGTGACATCACTTTTTTCGTATCTTTTGCCTATAATGGTGTCAAGAACACCAGTGCCCCGCAGATGGAAGGTAAATAATTTTGATAACTGATCGCAAATGGATATAACAAAGGAGTGCACTCGCACTCCCGAATCCATTTTCTCCCCTGCATGTGTGCTGTGCGGCCAGTCCGGCCACACAGAAAACTACAGGGGTTGCCCGCGCGCTCCGCGCTCCTCAGCTAAGACTGCCGCGCCTAAAGCGGCAATGCCGCTCACTCCCGCTAACTTCCCGGCACTGCGCAACCGGGCTCCCCCGGAAGCAAAGCCTGTACAGCCGACGCCGATTCCGGCTCTCTCCTGGAGACAGCGTCCGGCCGCTCCAGTTCCACTTTTCCATCCTATCCCAGCTCCCGTAGCTCCTGTAGGCCCGCGTCCCGCTCCGTCGTCTCAACCTCAGTCATCGTTGGCTGAGGACATTAAGACCGTGTACGACGTTATTCAAAACGTCGACATTAGGGAAATCTCCGTACTCACACGTAAACTGCGGGCGGGCGGCTCTCCTCAAGAGCGTCTCTTCGCGTTAGCCGAGCATCACTCGCTACTTATTTGCTTGTAAATTATTTATTTAGTATAAATTCTTTAAATAATAACATAATGTCTAGACCTGCTAATCCCACGTCCGGTCGTATCAAACCCAAGGGCTTATCCCTAGTTTCTTTTATCGCTCGTAGCCTTGGATCTAACCTTCCTGAGCTCAAACTGTTCCTTCAGAACAACGAGTCAGACTTGTTGCTTCTCCAAGAGACATGGCTTACACCAAACCACTCTAGGCGATTCGCTATTCCCAAGTACGCGTTTACTCGTAACGATAGGCCCAACTCCGACGGTTTCGGCGCACTGCTATGTATTACAAAAGAGGATTCCATTGCTGTCCTCTCCCTACCCGTCATCTCCTCAACATGGAAGCCACTGTGTTTAGATTGGCTATGACTGGTCATCCGACCATCATCAAAGCTTCAGTCTACATACCTAGTGGCACCAGACCAATCCAAAGTCACTTTGTTTATTTATTTATTTATTTATTTGGGAAACATACAACTATTTAATGCAGTTAAGTTCATTAATAATGGGTAACACAAAAGTCACTAGAGTTTCCACAGTCAAAATATAACACAAATCCAATAATAAGAATACAACAATAATAAATCTTATGATACAATTCAAATATTCAAAAAACAAAAATTAATACTACAAACTAAAAATAAAATGTTAAATATAAAAGTTAAATGTCAAGTATGTCTCTTAATTTCTTTTTATACACGTTGCATGCAACAAAGCAAACCCACGCTTCCCCTAGCCATTAGCAATTTTATTAAAGCTAAGAACATGGCTCTCCGGAGAGCCAAGCTATATCCCACGCCCGCCTATAGAACGGCTGCAAATCAGCTACAACTCACATGGAGAATATCTCCCCGTTCCACCAAGCGTATTATAGTATTGCCCGAGCCTTACGCGTAGACACCGCCTCTTACGTTCCTCCTCTTACTCGTCCCGATGGCACTACTGACTTCGAAGTCGAAGAGAAACCCGAATGCTTCGCTGACAGCATTGCCTCACAATGCTCGCCCAGCACGCAACTTTCTGATGAGGATACCACCCCCATCCAAGCGGTAGAAGACGAAGTCTCTCTCGCCCGCTCTCTCCCCGTCACCGCTGAACCCGTCACAGTCTCTAATGATGAAATCTTGCTTCTCATTAGAAGTCAAAAATCCAAAAAGGATCCGGGTGCGGATGGAATTTCCAACCACGCACTTAAGCACCTGCCTCAGCCAGCCAGTCCGGCCACACAGCTAACTACAGGGGTTGCCCGCGCGCTCCGCGCTCCACCGCCAAGAGGGTCGCGCCTAAACCGGCGCCGCCGGTCACTCCCGCTAACTTCCCGCAGCTGCGCAACCTGGGTTCCCCGGAAGCAAAGCCCGTTCAGCCGACGCCTACTCCGGCTCTGTCTTGGAGGCAGCGTCCGGCCGTCCCACCTGCACTTTCCCGACCCATCCCAGCTCCTGTAGCTTCCGTAGGGCCGCGTCCCATGAAGACCGTGTTCGACGTCATCCAAAACGTCGACATTAACGAAATTTCCGTACTCGCACGCAAACTGCGAGCCGCCCGCTCTCCTAAAGAGCGTTTATTTGCGTTAGCCGAGCATCACTCGCTTTTAAGTTCATTATAAATTGTTATTTTTGTATAAATTCGTAAATAAGTAAATTATAATGTCTAGACCCGCGAATCCCGCGTCCAGTCGTATTAAACCCAAGGGCTTATCCCTAGTATCTTTTAACGTCCGTAGCCTTAGCAACAACCTTCCCGAAATCAAACTGTTCCTTCAGAACAACGACCCAGACCTTTTAGTTCTCCAGGAGACATGGCTCACTCTTAATCGCTCCAGGGGATTCGCTATTCCTAAGTACGAGTTTACACGTAATGATAGGCCTAACTGCGACGGTTTCGGCGGCACTGCTATCTACTACAAAAGAGGATTCCATTGCTATCCTCTCCCTACCCCTCCTCTCCTCAACATGGAAGCCACTGTGTGTAGATTGGCTATGACTGGTCATCCGACCATCATCATAGTTCAGTCTACATACCTTGTGGCACCAAACCTATCCGCAGCGACTTTGAGACCATTCTCGCCCGCGGCCATCAGTCATTATGTTCGGAGACTTTAACTCCAAACATACTGACTGGACGTGCCTATCAACCAACCAAAGCGGTATCGCTCTCCTCGACATCACCAACTCACTCGACTTAGACGTCGTCTCCCCCATCACTCCCACTCACTATCCCGACAACCCGAACCACTCTCCTGACATC
The DNA here is from genome assembly GCA_923062675.1 of Marasmarcha lunaedactyla. Classification (NCBI taxonomy): domain Eukaryota; kingdom Metazoa; phylum Arthropoda; class Insecta; order Lepidoptera; family Pterophoridae; genus Marasmarcha; species Marasmarcha lunaedactyla. The sequence continues at coordinate 27,112,761 of OV281350.1, forward strand.
CTCGACTTTGCAATTGTCAAGCATATCAACCTCGACCTCAGGTCTATCGAACCGCTCGATGACCTAGGCTCTGACCACCGCCCCGTCTCCCTCGTGCTAGGACCGCCTAACGTTAACGTCACTTCTCCTAAGACCTTTACCAACTGGACAGGTTTTAAAAATACGATCATTTCTGCCTTAGAGGCCCCGAACTCTCCGCTCGCGATCTCGCCCGATCAATTAGAAAGCCCGGATAAAATAGATTCGTTAGTAAATTCTCTCACTGATGCTATCAACTCAGCCATCAGTGTAAACGAAAAGGTTGCTAAGAAAGGCAAACCCACGCTTCCCTTAGTTTTTTTTTTTTTGCTGCCGAGGCACCCTCGCGGGAGGGAGGTGGAAGATGCGTCATGCATACCCGCCCGCAGGTAAATTCCTCTGCGGGGGGGTTATGTGGGACTCACCAGAATGGTACCTACCCACTAAAAACCACCTGTTGGCTGTAGTTATTACCGTTAGCCTTCATCGGAAGCGACACCTGTCGGGAAGTTGGGCGCGCTGGCGGAGACCCGCTAGCGGGTCTTCCGCCTGTAGTGAAAGTTGCACTGAAGGTGCTCAAAGGGACATGAGTTGGTGGTCGTTCTGGGCAGCCTCCGGTGAAGCCGGGGCTGGGCAGAGATCGGCCGAAGCATGATTTAGGGATCAATTCATTTAAATGAACCTACAATGAATTGAGAAGGGAACTATGCTCCGCCAGAGCTAGCAAACGCTCTGTCGGAGTACGTGAAGCCCTAAGTTTACGGGCTAAGACTGCGATTTCACTAACATCGACATTTTTTATAGCGTCGCAGACGATACGCATATCGTCTGCTACGGAGGATTGAGGAGTGGGTTTGAATGGGCGAGGAGCCGGGATGGGATTCGATGCGGGGCGCTGCCTCCAGTTTTCTGGGGCAGGCCTAGACTGTGTAGGCTTTGTAGCCGGAGGAACCCGGCTACGCAGCGACGGAAAGTTTTCTTGAGAAAGGCGCGGGGCCTGTTTGGGTGCCGACCTCTTGGGATTGGAACGCATACAACGGGGTGCACGAGGGCAGCCCCTGTAATTTGCGGTGTGGCCGGACTGGCCACAAAGCACGCAATCGGGAGGAGAGAGAGTTTCAGGAGTGCGATTGCACTCCTTAGTGAGATGAGGGACCAGGCACTTGACGCACCTGGGCGGTGCGCGGCAGTTGGCCGCCGCGTGCCCGTACAACTGGCACCGATGGCACTGGCCGGGATGACCGCGGCGATGAGGCGCCTCGATCGAGATCTCAGAGAGGCCGCATATAGTGCTAACCCCTTTGAGGATCTCCCTGGACTTGGGGACGTTGGCGAGAACCACCAAAGCGAGAGGGTGTTGCCTCCCGTACTTGCAGTGCCTTTTATGCACCGCGAGTGCCGGGAAGCCTTGGGACTGCAGATCCTCCAGGATAGCCTCGTTCGATAATTCGAACGGGACTCCCCTGAGTACCGCTCTGATCTTACGCTCTTCTGACAGAGCATAAGTATGATAAGCATATTGCTTATCGGTGAGGAGCTTTGTTAAAGCATGAAAGTCGTCTATCGACGAGACTAAGATTTTAATAGATTCACCCGAGTTGGCTGCTCGGATGTAATGGATTTTGTGCTCATTGCACAATGTCGAGACCTCAGTCCATTTACCCTTTTCCCGAAGGAAAACGGGTGGTGGGACCTTGGCCTTGACAGAAGTTGGGGCCGGAGCAGGTGTTGAAGACACCGGGGCAGCTGGCGTTGAAGACGCCGCAGGGGGTGTAGGGACGGGCGTCGAGGGCGCCGGGTCTTGTTTCGAACGCTTCTTAGAGCGCTTCTTAACAAGCGTAAAGGAGGGAGACTCAGGGCCAGTTGGGGTGGCGTCCGAGGATGACTCGGTCGCGGGTGCGCGCTTGCGGCGCGGAGGGGCGTCTACTTCGCACTCCATGTCACCGGAGGAAGGGGGCGCGGGAGGGCCTAAGACCAGAGTGGTCTGAGGGACGGAGGTGGCCTGAGGGGCCGGTGTGAACAGTGCCATGATTAGAGGGAGAAATGATTGCAGTGTGCGAATCATATGAGGGGGGCAGTAAGTGCCTTGGGCGTCGTAATCAGCGATCAGCTTATTCAGAAGCTCCTCAGGGCTTAGGGAAGCCATTGCGGAGGAAATTGGGGAGGGAGGACAATATATAAATATATATACTATGAACCTATCAACGATGACTAACTTCCTAAAAAACCACCCTACACGCAGTAGGGCGGTTGAGGACGACGCGGATAACTTACTCGAACACGGAACTTGAAGTCCTGGAACGACGAAACCCCGTCGACGAAGCTCACGTTCCACGAAGTACGGTTAACAAGCCCCCTGTCGGCTCGTGCATTTTTGCCACTCAGCCTTCATCTGAGCGACGGCCAATTGGAGAAAGAGGCCGCACCAGCGGGGCCCTTAAGGGGTCACCCGCTGAGATTCACATAGCACTGAAGGTGCTCAAAAATGAACAGTAAAAATAAAAACATTAAAAATGAAAAATAAAAATTGCATTAATTCGGATTTACGTTAGAATTAGAATTTACGTTAGAATTAGGATTTGCGGCCTGAAGGGCCTCGGTGGGGAATAATGAGAGGGTCGCCATCCGTTGGAAACAGATGGCTCCGCATTCGAGAGAGTATGACTCTTTCGAGAAGTTTAGACATTGCCTTGAGGAGGCTGATGGGTCTGTGATTAGCCGGGATGTTCAGAGGTTTACCCGGCTTGGGAATGCCTATGACTGTCGCTTCTTTCCAGGCTTTTGGAAAGTGGCTATGGTCGAAGCAGGCATTGAAGATGATAGCTAACAAGGTAAGCACCTGCTGTGGCAGGTGCTTAAGTGCGTGGTTGGATATTCCATCCGCACCCGGAGCCTTTTTGGACTTTTGCTTTCTAATAAGAAGCAAGATTTCATCATTAGAGACTGTGACGGGGTCGTCGGTGATAGGGAGAGATTCTCTGCGGAGAACTTCGTCCTCCACCGCCTGGATGTGGGAGGGATCCGCGGGTTGCGTGCTGGGCGAACATTGTGCCGCTATGCTGTCGGCGAAGCATTCGGCTTTCTCTTCGACTTCGAAGGCAATGGTGCCGTCGGGACGAGTGAGAGGAGGAACGTGAGAGGCGGTGTCTACGCGTAAAGCTCGGGCCATTCGATAATACGCTTGGTGGGACGGGGAGATATTCTCCATGAGATCGTTAAACTGAGTGTCTCGGAGTTCCGCGAGGCGAGACCTAACTTTACGTTGAAGCTGATTCGCAGCTGTTCTATATGCGGGCGTGGGATATTTCTTGGCTCTCCGGAGAGCCGCGTTCTTAGCTTTAATGAGATTGTTAACGGCTAAGGGAAGCGCGGGTTTGCCTTGCTTAGCAATGATTACGTTGTCGCTGATGGCTGAGTTGATAGCATCAGTGAGATTATCGACTATCGAATCTATTTTAATCGGGCTGTCTAATTGGTCGGGCGAAATCGCGAGCGGAGAGTTCGGTGCCTCTAAGGCTGAAACTAACGTATTTTTAAGCCTTTCCAGTTGGTAAAGGTCTTAAGAGATGTGACGTTATCGTTAGGCGCGCCTAGCACGAGGGAGACGGGGCGATGGTCGGAGCCTAGGTCATCGAGCGGTTCGATGGACCTGAGATCAAGATTGATTCGCTTGATAATTGCAAAGTCGAGGATGTCAGGAGAATAGGTCGGGTTGTTGGGATAGTGAGTGGGAGTGATGGGGGATATGACGTTTAAGTCAAGGGAGTTAGTGATGTCGAGGAGAGCGATACCGCTGGTGTTGGTCGATAGGCACGTCCAGTCAGTATGTTTGGAGTTAAAGTCTCCGAACATAATGACTGAATGGCCGAGGGCGAGAATGGCCTCAAAGTCGCTGCGGATTGGTCTGGTACCACTAGGTATGTAGATTGAAGCTATTATGATGGTCGGATGACCAGTCATAGCCAATCTACACACAGTGGCCTCCATGTTGAGGAGAGGAGGGGTAGGGAGAGGACAGCAATGGAAGCCTCTTTTGTAATATATAGCGGTGCCGCCGTAACCGTCGGAGTTGGGCCTATCGTTGCGAGTAAACGCGTACTTAGGAATAGCGTATCCCCTGGAGCGGTTTGGAGTAAGCCATGTCTCCTGGAGAAGGAATAAGTTAGGTTCTTTGTTCTGAAGGAACAGTTTAATCTCGGGAAGGTTAGTGCTAAGGCTACGAGCGTTAAAAGATACTAGGGATAAGCCCTTGGGTTTAATACGACTGGACGCGGGATTCGCGGGTCTAGACATTATAATTTACTTATTTACGATTTTATACGAAAATAAAAAATAAATAAATAAAATAAATTTACAACGAACTTAGGAGCGAGTGATGCTCGGCTAACGCGAATAAACGCTCTTGAGGAGAGCGGGCGGCTCGCAGTTTGCGTGCGAGTACGGAAATTTCGTTAATATCGACGTTTTGAATAACGTCGAACACGGTCTTCATATCCTCAGCCAACGACGACTGAGGTACGGATAACGGAGCGGGACGCGGCCCTACGGAAGCTACGGGAGCTGGGATGGGTCGGAAAGGTGCAGGCGGGACGGCCGGACGCTGCCTCCAAGACAGAGCCTGAGAAGGCGTCGGCTGAAGGGGCTTTGCTTCTGGGGGACCCCGGTTGCGCAGCGGCGGGAAGTTAGCGGAAGTGAGCGGTGGCGCCGGTTTAGGCGCGACCCTCTTGACGGTGGAGCGCGGAGCGCGCGGGCAACCCCTGTAGTTTGCTGTGTGGCCGGACTGGCCGCACAGCACACAGGCAGGGGGGGAAGTGGATTCAGGAGTGCGAGTGCACTCCTTCGTTATGTGCGGATCCAGGCACTTAACGCACCTGGGGGGAGCTGAGCAGTTAGCCGCTGCGTGGCCATAGAGCTGGCAGCGGTGGCACTGCCCAGGGTGACCGCGGGGGTTGGGACGCTCGACGGAGATATTTGAGAGTCCGCAGATTGTGCGAGCCTCTCTAAAGATCTCCCTCGAGTTGGGAGTATTCGACAAGATAACTAAAGCTAACGGAAAGCGCCTACCGCGGTTAGAGTGCATCTTGTGCACTGCTTCGGCCGGGAAACCCTGGGACTTAAGGTCCTCGAGGATTTCTTCATTCGCGAGCTCGAACGGGACGCCCCGTAGTACTGCGCGGATCTTACGCTCCTCCGGGAGGGCGTAGGTGTGATACGCGATTTGTTTAAGAGAAAGTAACCTGGTAAACGCGCGAAAGTCGTCGACGGTCGCGACCTGAATTTTAATTGTATCGCCTGCGTTGGTTGCTTTTAAGTAATTAATTTTGTGCTCTTTGCACAGATTAGAAACCGCGGTCCAGCGCGCTTTTTCGCGGAGGAAGACGGGCGGAGGGAGCTGAGGCTTGGATGGGACGGGAGCGCAGCGCGTCGCTGGCTTAGACGGGACCGACGGAGACGCGGTCATTTCGAGTGACATGAGCGGCGCGGGGGCGGGTGTAGAAGACACCGGGGTTGGCTCGGGTGTTGAAGACACCGCGGCTTTTTTCGAACGCTTCTTAGAGCGTTTGGCAACTAACTGGAACGCGGGCTCAGGAGAACCGGTTAGGGTGGCGGCGACCGACGAAGCTTCGGACGCGGCGGAGTCTGAATCGCTCCCGGGAGCGGTACGCTTCCTGCGAGATGAGCGCGAGGATGAGACCGACGCGCAGTCCATATCGGATGGAACGGGAGACGCGGGAGAGCTATACACCTGAGGGGTCTGGACATTAGAGGCCTGAGGGGCCGGGGTTGAGGCCTGAGGGGCCGGGGACGCAATAGATGCCTGTAAGGCCTGCGTTAGTACGTCAGCGGGTATGCTTACGCCGGACGCAGCGAGCGCCTGGGCGAATGACCTAAGAATATTAACAAGGTCCATTGGAGGGCTTGGAATTACAATATATAAATGTATAATGTATGCCTAGGTTCCCTAGCAAACCTAGCACCTATTTATATAACAAATGTCTAGAATTCCTAAATAAAAAACCTAGCGAACCCTAGCGGCAAACCTCCTTACCAGCGGTAGGGGGGCTGGGGAGAATAACTTGAAACTAACCGTAGTACGCCGAAGGCCGCTACCTAGAAACCTAAAAAAAAAAGGGTACGCAGGTAAAGATTTGACCGCGTTAGGGTCAACCTTTACCGACAGAAAGGACAAATACACACGAAAAACACACAGATATGATAAAAATAAATATAAAATAGGAGAAAAATAAATAAAATAAAGAAGAGAAATAAAATAAAAATAAAAGGACTGATTCAGTACAAATTCGTTGTCACCGTTAAGTATCCTTTGTACTGAAACCAGACTACTTACGCTGGGCACAACACTGCACTCAGCACAAGCACAACACAACTTAGCACAGCACTTTGAAGACTAAGGGGCTTAGTCGCAAAGAAAAAACGCACTTCGATAGCACTCAGAGGGAGTAGAAAAACCTTGGAAACCGTAGCACGGAACCAACACGCTAAACTGTGACGTCAGTAGACTGAGCGCCACGGAATATCGGGAAGGGACCGATCAACGGAGAACGGGGTCTTGCACGTCCGCACCGCGTGGCGATCGGAGCGAGAATGAGATTCAGTCTCGTATAGTACCCCTGTCATATATTCGAAGTTAAAAGTTACTGGACCGAGAAACGCGCACACTGGCGAGCCCACGCAATTAATACTAGATCTTGGAGCCCTTCAGGCCACAAATTCTAATTCTGATGTAAATTCGAATTAATTCAATTTTTATTTTCATTTTTTTTTTTTTTTGCTGCCGAAGCACCCTCGCGGGAGGGAGGTGGAAGATGCGTCATGCATACCAGCCCGCAGGTAAATTCCTCTGCGGGGGGGTTATGTGGGACTCACCAAAATGGCACCTCCCCACTAAAAACCACCTGTTGGCTGTAGTTATTACCGTTAGCCTTCATCGGAAGCGACACCCATCGGGAAGTTGGGCGCGCTGGCGGAGACCCGCTAGTGGGTCTTCCGCCTGTAGTGAAAGTTGCACTGAAGGTGCTCAAAGGGACATGAGTTGGTGGCCGTTCTGGGCAGCCTCCGGTGAAGCCGGGGCTGGGCAGAGATCGGCCGAAGCATGATTTAGGGATCAATTCATTTAAATGAACCTATAATGAATTGAGAAGGGAACTATGCTCCGCCAGAGCTAGCAAACGCTCTGTCGGAGTACGTGAAGCCCTAAGTTTACGGGCTAAGACTGCGATTTCACTAACATCGACATTTTTTATAGCGTCGCAGACGATACGCATATCATCTGCTACGGAGGATTGAGGAGTGGGTTTGTATGGGCGAGGAGCCGGGATGGGATTCGATGCGGGGCGCTGCCTCCAGTTTTCTGGGGCAGGTCTGGACTGTGTAGGCTTAGCAGCCGGAGGAACCCGGCTACGCAGTGGCGGAAAGTTTTCTTGAGAAAGGCGCGGAGCCTGTTTTGGGTGTCGCCCTCTTGGAATTGGAGCGCATACAACGGGGTGCACGAGGGCAGCCCCTGTAATTTGCGGTGTGGCCGGACTGGCCACAAAGCACGCAATCGGGAGGAGAGGGAGTTTCAGGAGTGCGATTGCACTCCTTAGTGAAGTGCGGGACCAGGCAATTGACGCACCTGGGCGGTGCGCGGCAGTTGGCCGCCGCGTGCCCGTACAACTGGCACCGATGGCACTGGCCGGGATGACCGCGGCGATGAGGCGCCTCGATCGAGATCTCAGAGAGGCCGCATATAGTGCTAACCCCTTTGAGGATCTCCCTGGACTTGGGGACGTTGGCGAGAACCACCAAAGCGAGAGGGTGTTGCCTCCCGTACTTGCTGTGCATTTTATGCACCGCGAGTGCCGGGAAGCCTTGGGACTGCAGATCCTCCAGGATAGCCTCGTTCGATAATTCGAACGGGACTCCCCTGAGTACCGCTCTGATCTTACGCTCTTCTGACAGAGCATAAGTATGATAAGCATATTGCTTATCGGTGAGGAGTTTTGTTAAAGCACGAAAGTCGTCTATCGACGAGACTAAGATTTTAATAGATTCACCCGAGTTGGCTGCTCGGATGTAATGGATTTTGTGCTCATTGCACAATGTCGAGACCTCAGTCCATTTACCCTTTTCCTGAAGGAAAACGGGTGGTGGGACCTTGGCCTTGACAGAAGTCGGGGCCGGAGCGGGTGCTGAAGACACCGGGGCAGCTGGCGTTGAAGACGCCGCAGGGGGCGTAGGGACGGGCGTCGAGGGCGCCGGGTCTTGTTTCGACCGCTTCTTAGAGCGCTTCTTAACAAGCGTAAAGGAGGGAGACTCAGGGCCAGTTGGGGTGGCATCCGAGGATGACTCGGTCGCGGGTGCGCGCTTGCGGCGCGGAGGGGCGTCTACTTCGCACTCCATGTCACTGGAGGAAGGGGACGCGGGAGGGCCTAAGACCTGAGGGATCTGGGGGACTGGGGTGGCCTGAGGGGCCATTGAGGGAATTAACGCCATGATATGCGGGATGAGAGAGTCCAAGAAACGATACTTATCAGCATTTATAGACATGCCTTCAGCACCGGTACTATCAAGTAACTTCCTTATAAACTCATGAGAGCTTAGAGAAGCCATTGCGGAGGGGTTGGGGAGGGACAATATATGAACCTAACAACGATGACTAACTTCCTAAAACCACCCTACACGCAGTAGGGCGGTTGAGGACGACGCGGATAACTTACTCGAACACGAAGACTCGAGGCACCTGGAACGACGAATTCCCGTCGACGAAGCTCACGTTCCACGAAGTACGGTTAACAGCCCACTGTTCGCCGTGAAAACGGCGTTAGAAACTTATTAGAAGTACGGTTAACGAGCCACTGTCCGCCGTGAAAACGGCGTTAGAAACTTATTACGGTATACAACTATGAAATTATATATTACGACAACAACCAGTGAAATTTGGGTGCTCAATTAGCGCGGGGGCTAAGGGAGCGGGAAGGCGTCTGCGATCGACGTGCGCTCGAGAACGCACGCAGACCGAGATTGGGTTTTTTTTTTTTTTTTTTTTTTTTCATTTTGAGCACCTTCAGTACTATGTATTCACCTTCAGTGCTATTTAATTCCAGCGGGTCGACAACACGAGTCATTCAGGGGTTTTTTAGTGGGTAGGGCTCTGGTAGGCTCGGAGCGAGGGGAACAAAAAAAAAGCAAATGGATATAATCATATGCAGTGATATATAATTTATTTTCTAAAATATCGTATATTTTGATATATGTGTAAACAAAGTGATTTAATTGATTACTTTTTAATTTATAAACACTTATAAAGTTATGTTGTTGCTTACTGACGTTGCGAAGTACTTAGAAAACTATTGAATATTTAGCGTATCGTTCACTGACAACACTGCCCCTTAGCTTGTGAAGTAATTGTATAATTACACGTTGTTTACACACAACACTGCACATTTAATAGTAAGTTATAAAATACATAATTTACGTGTATATTTAATACAAAATTATGATTTCTGACTGGTTTAACTAATATTTTGTTAAATTTATTTTATATTATTTTTGAAATCACTATTTATATATATTAATATGTGTACGTTTTGCTGCTGCTGCTTTTTGTTTGCTTCAGAAAAGCCAAAATGGCAGAGAATTCACACATTTATAGCATCACCCAAACGTGCACCATCATCGATGATAAGTGATTTAATTGCAATCACTTTGTTGATGGGAATTGTCCAAATGCCAGCCTACTGCGATTATTGTAACAAAGGCTGAGGTATCCCCAGATTGCAAATGTGATGACTTAGAAATAATTATAAAAATAAGGTACCTTCCTTTTGTAGACAATAGTAATATGAACGATGACCGCGATTTCAAAGTCAGACCCATCCTCGAAAAGTTTTACAAATTTGTTTGCTTCTCGTAGAAGAAGCACTGAACAGTGTAGATGAAATGATGGTCCCGTACAAAGGAACAAGAGCAGGTAGCCAATATTTACCAAACGAGCTAAAAATATATAGAAGATACTTTCTGACTAACTTTCTACAGTTATAAAAGTATATTATGCAACTAGTGAATAAAGGACGGATTTAAAGCGAGGGCCGTAGATGAGTCACGAGCAAGTGAAGGATTCTAACGATTGATTCACGAGCGTAGCGAGTGATTTAAGATGATTGAATCACGAGCACAGCGAGTGATTCAACTGTTAGAATCCTGAGCAACGCGAGTGATTCATGGCCCTCGATATAAATTCGTACTTTATTCAGGAGTTGCATACTATACTTTATACCATGACTACGAGAAAAAGACATAATTTAAGCGAAAATAGAAATTTAATCAAGCAATAATAAATGTTACATTAATTGAAATGGACATTAAAATTAGAGCAATAAAAAAAAAAACAGGGATTTTTTCGGTTTATAGCCTTCTGATAGCCTTTTAAGCTAGGCTTGCAAGTTAGAATATGTTTTTATATCAATGTTATGCCTTGTTTTTACAGTACACCGCAACATAGAATATATAATCCATAATGTCAATGACTTCCTTTTCTTCGACAGTTCATTAAAATAAATTAAGAAAACAGACTCAGAAAATGTGCCCGAAGCTTGATTTTCATTTTTCCATTTACAAAACTCATCGTAGGTTTTGATGTAAACCAGCCGTGATTTGTTGGGTAGCAAGTTTTCTACAATATCGGCCGCCTTCTCTTTCATAAATTCAGGTGTTAACACAATATCTTCTTCGTCACTTGAATGCATAATCGATTTATAATAATTCAATCGATTTATTATAAAGTAACACTAAACTTTGTGTCCGTACAATTCACAGTAAGTATTTGAAATGGCGCCAATTCACTTTTTTTTTTCCATAATGGCAGCAAAGAACACAAAACAGTTTTTAATCTAATGCCAAACTCCTTGTCGCAAATATCGACCAATCAAATCTCGAGAATTTATTTGCACCAAAGAGTTTGAATTTCGAATCTTAGCGCAAGGAGTTTGTGTAAGCATTGAAATGGAGATCGGATATATTTTGTGTTCCAAATTCAAACACCAAAACAGTGAATAAAAACAAAACAGTGAATAAAAGGCCTTTTTATTCACTGTTTTGCGTGAATAAAATAAGCTTTTTAGAGTAGGTATGGTATAAAAATAGTTTAGGCACTGGGGTAGGGGCCAAGGTAGTAGTGATAGCTCTATGTAGCACAATTAAAGAAAAGCCAGCCATAGTTTATTGTGACAATTTTTTCACCGGACTTGAGTTGATACAAAACTTGTGCAATGAATATGGAATTTTTAGTTTGGAAACTATCAGAAGTAACCACCTTAGAGGGTGTCAGTCAAAACTTGTATCAGAGGTGCAAACCAGTAGTTGGTTTGCAATGAAAACAAGTTGGTAGTTGTGGAATGGTTGTAAAACTGGCGAGTTCTTTTGTTTACTCATTGCCCAAATAAAAAAATTAAGAGAAAAGAGAGAGAGATGTAGACTGTCCCCAATAGTGAAGCAGCATAATTTTCACATGGGTGGTTTCGATATAGTCGACATGCTGAAATCGCTCTACCCGTCGAACATCAAAACAAAGAGATGGCTATGGATATTTGCGTCAATAATGCATGGATGAACTACAAAAAAGACCACAAAGACGATAAAAAACATTGGCTTTGAAAAACTTTCGCTTTCAACTTGTGAACCATCAGGTTCGAAGGAAAATGATTTAACAACAACTGCTGAGATAAATTCTTCTATCGCTCCTAGACAGAATCACCAGATTTTGTGCGTTACGATAGTGTAGGTCACATACCGACTTTTGTACCGCAAGGAAGGTGCAAATATTGCAAAACAGGTTACACTAGTGAATATTGCAATAAATGCAACCTGAGGTTGTATTTGATTAAAAAAGGAAATTGTTTTTACCATTATCACGTGAGTGCCTAGGATATGTGGTTTATTATTTTTGTAGTAACTAGTGTCACGTTTTTTTTTCATTATTAAATGTTTTTTAACGAATAATTTGTATTTTTTTTTAATTATGAACCTCTATGTGATGTGCAGTGTGGGTGACATACAATGTAAATTTTGATACTTACTTATCAGTGTAGCGCGCAGTGTTGTACCACATCAACATTTGTTTTCTAAAAATGTATAAAATAGGGATTTTTCCCAATATAGGGCCTTTTAGACTATATTAAATACCCCCAAAATTAAAAACAAGCAAATTTTAAGATTTTTTCTGTCTGCAAAAGTAAAGGGTTAAAACAGTTCAATACAGTTCATTTTTAAAATTACATTTTATCACATCATTTAGTCTCTAATAGTATAACAATGACTCCAAGGCTTAAATGTCAGGAGAAGGCTTAAACAGATCTATTTAATAGCATTATTTGCCTCTAAAAATCTACATTGCCTTCTAAGTCAGCCACAATTTACGAGCGTCTGAACGATACTATCTTCGCTACTAAAAATATTCTATTAGATGATGTTTTTGCTATAAAATTTTGAATAATCGTCCAATTTCGATTATGGCGCTTCGCCGGGTCCTGCCGCACCGAGCTCGCTTTGCTCGCTCGTCTCGCGTATGCGATAAATGCAGCCTTACATTAACCTAGCCCAAATTTACGCTTTCTATAGAATATTCAGTAGGCGTTGCAAACAAGACGAATTAGTGTATTAGAGGCTATATCATTTTCCCGTGGCTTAGTTATAAAATTAGAACTTTGATCACGTGGCCAATAAAGAAAATTTTGGCAAGAAATAAAGAAACTTATAATTTCCTAATCAAATATACAATTGAAATTTGAAATATATTGCTGATTGCGGAGGATTTGAGGGCGAATAATTAAATTTTTTAAATAAAACTGTTTTTTGTGAATAGGAATAGCAAACTGTATTTCTCTTGCTTTTCATGTCATTCTGTTCATAAACAAAACGTCGACATCAAACAAAACCAGCTACATAAGTCAACGAATTTGTTAATAAATGATTTGTTTATTTTTCATCTTTAGGGTTTCGTCGTTATTGGTAGAGTATAGACCATTCGTTTTGCAGGTCTTTTCGCTGAGAAAAACTTGAAAAAAAAATCAGGTGGGTAGCACTCAAAGTAAGTGAGAGATCATGAGTCCCACCAGAGAACCTTGTACTCGTATGATTCGAGCTACTTAATACGAAGCTGTTATTGCAGATATTTAAGCATTAATATAATCATACTTGTTATAAACTATACAATAAATTTTAATATCATTGAAATTAGACGAGCCCTCTTAAATCGAAATATAGGTTTCTTTTGTTTCATTGTCCTTCTGTAGTTACATTTTAATGTTTACTTATAAATAAATACATATAAAAGAAAATTGGTGAAAAATATTCTATTTAAATGATATATCGCAAAATTTATCAGCGCTGTCTTAAAAAGGGTGCAGAGTCTTGTTTGTATTAATCGATTTTGTTATATTTTTGATAATTAAATTATGACAATTTGTAATGTATTGTGCCTTAAGGTTTCAAATGTTTAGCCAGAACCTTACTTATAGTTACATTATTTTAGTTTCAATGTATAAAACCTGATTCATAGGTCACAACGACACTGCCACATTAGAGTGCACCCTTCCTGAGAGTGCAGCAGGGGACGAACTGGAAAAAACTATATTTTCGTACTTTATATTTAGATTCTTCAAGATTTACAATAACAAAGCGATGTATACAGTGATGCGCAATAAGACTGGCGCTGCTTTCCGAGTACCTCCGGTTATTTGAAATGCTTTTCGGCAACTAACTATTTGGCCTACATTTACGAGGTTAATGGCATTATCGAAATTCTTAACTTCCATTATTATTCTCTAAATTTTATACAAATTCATTAGAGTATATCTATGCAACAGCTTGTCAAAAACATTCAAATGAATAATTATTATTAATTAGATTTAAGGTAATATCAAAATGCACTCTCACGTCTACATAGGTGGTTCTAACATTTTGCCGAATGTGACTCAGTAACCTCCCTCCCCTGGTAATGAATGTTTCGACATAATTACTGGTACTGTAAACCTGACGGATTTATATAAATGTTTCAGTAACTTGATACTTAAGTGTCTTTTATTAAGGCTTAACGTTTTAAACGCGGCAAATAAAACAAACACTCGTTAGTATACAATTAACTGGGACAAATATCTCGTCCAATTAATGTTCTTAACCATCGAAACTGGCAGTCAATTGTTGCCTAGTAGTGATATTTCAGCGGCAGCTCTCAGTTAGGCGGTATGCTCTCGAACGCTGCTTCGTTAATTACAAACTTTCAAATATCCCTTCTGTGCAGGCCTTTTCCCTAAACTTTTACGACTCCCAGTATTTTTTAAAGATTACTTTAAAATCAAATATATGAATAATATTTACAAAATATAAGAATTCATTATTTCCCTGTTTGTTTCAAGTGATTATGAAGATGTTTATTCTATCTACTTAATTATTATTTTGATTTTAAATTAGAATTCCCTGAGCTATTTTGAAGTTGCGAGTATTTACGAAGAATATTATGTAGAATCGCTCGCAGCTCACTTTAGAATGGCCTTCGCAAAATGTAATATCTACAGGGTCACTGGTAATTCGATACATACCTACCGGGGATTAAAGTAGAGCTTATTTGCGATATATTATGTAATGGAACACCCTCGCCGTTGATGGCAAGCTTCTGAGATAATTTTAACTTTTACGTATTTCTAAATTATTCCTGTTTTTGAACAAAAAATCATAATATGTCATTTTTTAGTTTGTAATAATTTAAAATCTGGTAGCTTATATTTTAGCACTTCCACCACAGTTTAATTTGGTGTATAGGACTTAACAGTGCTTTTAATGTAACAATTACGTTTTTACGTACAATCCTTTCTATAAATCTCCTTCATTTTGTTCCTATATTTATATTTTTCTTCCTTCATTTAAACTTGTATTATTATATTGTTGTTATTTTATGACTGACCTTACCTTACAATAGACTCGAAGTTGGAGATCTTTAATAACATTTTATTGCAGCTATATGACGTTCATGCACCGCTTAGGCCAGTTAACACCTTCCTGCCCCTTGGTTTACAAACGACATTAAAACCATGATGGCTAAACGTAATTCCGCAAAGGTAAAATATAAACATAATCCTTGCGGAGAGAACTGCCTACGTTATAAGGACTTACGTAATCGTTGTAGTAAAATGTGCAGAGATGCCCAACGCCTCCATATATACCGTTCTGTGGCAAACCCTGGGAATCGGTAAATCCAGGTCTGCTCTTCCGCTCAGGCTTGATCTTGATTCACTAAACCATCATTTTACTACTGCTCCCCCTACATGTATATAATACCTTAAAAGAAGCAACACTGCACTCTTTAAGTAGGAAGAACGATTCCCAAAAACCTTTTTTCTCCTTTAGATCTGTATCAGAGTGTGAATGTGAAAAAACCATTTTCAGCCATCAAATCTATAGAAGGCATCGATGGTATAAGTCGCCAGATGACTGAACTGGGAACAGCCAAAAATTTTGAATTATGTAATTCCGAATTTGAATATTCAGATTTTTTTATTCCCGAACTTCACAATCCCGAAGTTAATTTCGAAAATTCGAAATTTTATTTTTCCGACTCTCATTAGTACAAAGAATTAAAAACCCGACTACACATACCTTCATATAAATGTATAGGTGCATGGGATTATTGTACTACTATTACCAACTCAGGGGTGGCGTCAGACAATTGTAGGCCATCACGCCTACTGCGGGTTGGCAGAGTACAGATACCTTCGTATAAATTTATAGGTGCATGGGATTATTTTACTTCTAAATTACCAATTCAGGGGTGGCGTCAGACGACTACTTGAATGTTCGAACGTATAAATTGATGTGCTCATGCAGTTTTAAAGGCGTTTGTTATTGCAATTAATATTATTCGGAATTTTGATATTCGGGACTCGTAATTATGATATTTCGGATTATTGTTAATTCGGATTTTTTATTGTTCGGTATTTTCAAATTCGTCATATTGATTTTCGTAATTAAAAACGTTCGGAATTTTGAAGTTTCGAAGCATAAAAATTCAGAATTATGAAACACAAAATTTTCATTTTCGGAATTATGAACAATTCGGTGTTATAAAATTCGGAATTTTGAAATTCGTGATTTTGAATATCGGAATTAAGTTTTTCGGATTTATGTAGTGTATCCGATTGAACTAGGCTCGGAGAACCTCATTTCTATAATTTGCCATATTTTTAACTTCTCGCTCAGTACTGGAACTTTTCCGAGCTATTGGTGCAAGGCAGTTGTAATTCCTGTTCCTAAAACCACCAGTCCTACATTACCTTCCCACTTTAAACCCATTTCCATTTTTCCCTTTCTTTCTAAGGTGCTTGAACGATTTGGCTTTAACCACCTAAGTTCATTCATAAATTCCTTAGGCTTTTTAAGTACATATCAATTTGGGTTTTGTGCAGGGCATAGTACTGTGACGACAGTTGACACTGATAGGGAGATCACATGGTTCCGTTAGTACCTTGTCGGGCGACAGTAGTGTATTCGCGCTGATGGTAGGGTAGCTTTTGCGACGTGATTACTGGTGTGCCTCAAGGTGGGTTCCTTTCTCCTCTCCTGTTTTCCATATTCATTAACTTTGTGATGCGGATGATCTACAAAGCTATTCCCAAGCCGCTATTGATGATATCGGTGCCCTTATTCATAAAATAAACGAAAATCTCGCAGTTATTTCTAATTGGAGCGAATTTTATGGCCTCACCCGTAACCCGAACATGTCGCAAGCTAGGCGGTGCTAAGCAGATTGCGAGGCTAAATCAAATTACCATTCCGCAAATTACTTTGAGCGTTAGTGGTGTCGTCAGGAACCTGGGCGTTCTCTTTGACTCTGCAGATCTTGGGCACCACATATATCTGAAGTCAGTAGGAAGATTTACGCAGCGTTTGGGTCACTAAGAAGTTTTAGAAACTAGTTGCCGCTTCGGACTAGGATTGAACTTGCGTAATCACTTCTCTTGTCGATCTTGGACTGTGCTGATTTCTGCCTCATTGATCTGAATGAAGACTTGCTCAGCAAACTGCCTTCAAAACCTATGTGTCAGATTCATTTACGGATTGTGCAAGTTCAATCATGTTTTGGAATTCCGACGTAAACTAAACGGTTACCTATCAGGCTACGTCGTGGGAGCACGTTCTAACTCTCATGTACAAAATACTGTATGACCCTTGTACTCCTGTTTATCTCAAGGACAGGTTTAGGTTCCTCGGTGCTGGCCATGGTCGCTGCCTTCGGTCGGACGGTGACAATGTGCTGGAAACTTTGCTTACTCGATCGGGTTACTTTTGTGAGTCTTTTACTGTGAAAGCTGCACATCTCTGGAATTCACTGCCTCGACATGCTATGTCTATTGCTATATTTAAATCAAGATTACATAATCACCTTTGAGAGAAATTATAGATTGCAACTGTATATGTATCTTTGTAATTTAATGTTACATATGTATATTATTAATTAGTAAAAAAAGTATAATGTATATATTTATGAATATTAAAAGTTGTATTTATGAATATTAAAAGTTGTAATAATCTTGAAGAGCTTTTTTGTAATGAGTAAAATGTCTTCCGTACACTTACTAGACTTCCAGGCACACAAAGGTTGTCTGGAAGAAATTTCTGCCAGCGATTTAAATAATTTGCTGCAAATATTTTATTGTAATTTTTCTTTTGTGTTAGCAATAAAAAGTTATTATTATTATTAAAATAATTATATGAGAATTTGTGTGTAACAGGCTAAGTTTGTTTGGCAGCCTACATTGCGGTAATTAAAAAGTGAGTTGGCATGATTGTCAATAAATGTAAACAACATAAATATTTAGCAAAACGAAGGAAATGGAACAATCTAAATAAAGGAACAAAATGAAGGAGATTTACAAAAAGGATTGTACGTAAAAACGTAAGTGTTACATTACATGCTTATTAATCTTTAGTTTATTCAAAAAAAAATATATGTATTTTATAAATCATATCAAATACTGAACACACATTGCTCAATAGCTGTCTAAAATATACAAATAATAACAGAAAACTCAAACTAGAACATGTTCAACATGTTCAACATTTTACAACGACCGAGGGGATATTTTTGGAAAAATAATTGAAAAGAAGTAAAACTAGCATAAACGCATACAATTTATTCTAAACAGAATATAAGGTTTGCACAGTTTTGCTCAAAATGAGGGCATGGCCCTGGCATGAAAACTTTTTAGCATTTCTGTTTGGACGTATGAGAAGTTATGTTTACATATATTTGTTGCGCAGCGCTCACTAGCTTCCTGAACTTTTCTATCGTAATTGTTGTCGCCGCATATCACTGAATTTAGTATTTTGTACGAATGTGTTTTTTTTTCTAAAATATTTAGTGCTCTTACAAACTCTACGTCAAATTAACTTATTTATGAATCTTAATGTTATTTTTTGGAAGCTCTACTGGAATCTTAGCTACCAGGTAAAATGCAAAAATATGGTTTTTATAAAAAACCTTATAGCCAATATAAAATCTATCGCAAATATCCGAAAGGAAGGCATCAAAACACCAGTGACCCTGAATAACACAGTAATGCAATTTGCAATGATCTCCGAATCGACCAATTGTTTATTCGTAATCATGATCTCATTATGGGTATAAGCTCATGAAAGTTTATCCGTAGGTCTGAGTCGCGTTAATCTAGCAATAATCATGATCTCATTATTGGTATAAGCTCATGAAAGTTAATCCGTACGTCTGAGTCGCGTTAATCTAGCAATAATCATGATCTCATTATGGGAATAAGCTCATGAAAGTTTATCCGTACGTCTGAGCCGCGTTAATCTAGCAATAATCATGATCTCATTATGGGAATAAGCTCATGAAAGTTTATCCGTACGTCTGAGCCACGTTGATCTAGCAATAATCATGATCTCATTATGGGAATAAGCTCATGAAAGTTTATCCGTACGTCTGAGCCGCGTTAATCTAGCAATAATCATGATCTCATTATGGGAATAAGCTCATGAAAGTTTATCCGTTCGTCTGAGTCGCGTAATCTAGCAATAATCATGATCACATTATGGGAATAAGCTCATGAAATGTGAAAACCAATTTGTGAGGTAGATTTTAAACCGGGTTTTTTGATAATTAAAATAAAGTAACGGACTTTTATTTATATGTATTATTAATCGTGAAAAGTAAGCACAGTTATAGAGTTAACACTGCTTTTCGGTTCTAACATAAATCACTTTGATTAAAACATTTATTTTATTTACCATAGATCACATCGACAAAAGGACTTCTTGGTAAAATTGAAGCTCGCTTTACTCTTGTGTTGTTTGGTGGTCACGCTACGATTGCTCTCAATACGTGGAAAAAAAGATACTAAGTACGTGGATAACGCGTTTTTCCTTTATATTTTCGTGTAACATTTTTTAACCATTTTTTAAAATAAAATCAGAAAAAATTTTCATGTTCTTCGTAAAAGCTTTCTTTTTGACTGTTATTGTTCCAATGTTGAATAGTTACATTCTAGGAACTGTCTTATTATTATAAAATTAGATTATATTGCAGACTATTCCAGTTTTTTGGGGTATAGTTTTATGTTATATTACTTGCGTTTAGATTATTACTACTTATATCAATGTTTCTTTTTAAAATTTTTCTTTATATTTTATATCATATTTATTTTTAAACGTGCTTTTAATTTCTCAAACTTGTTTGTGTTTTTCAAATTAAAAATAATATTTTATTAGATAGCACATACATAAAAGTAAACAACAAAGACACAGTTCTCTCTACAGAAAGCAGTGACAGTTAATGTTTTAAACTCATTATAAGTAACTAAATAAATGACGTTTCTTGATTTAAAAAGGAATTTTTAGGATGGTAATATTTAAATAAGTACTATTTTCATCCAAATAAACACAGTAGAATAAATTTTCCTCAAGTTCAATTATCAACTATAGGTATTTATCGACTTATGCCAACTTAGACTTACATAACCCATTTAAGAACCGTGTCTCATTAGCGGGGTTTAACATAAAAGAAAAATACACTGCGCTTATACAATATTATTGCGTGACTTTACTCGCTCATGCAAGGAAGAGTTGATTCACATTTCTTCAACGTAACAGCACTGATTTTCGGAACATTACTTTGCTGAGGACTTGAAATGCATTCATTTTCTAAATTTTTGCACAAAGTATACAAAATGTCTTTAGTTTGGGAACTCAAAGGCTTACCATGTTTCAACGTCGGAACCATTTTTAAATAACGACTTTACCATCGTATAATAACACTGAAAAATAAATATAATAAACCTTAAGAAAAAACCAACAATTCATTCATTTATTAACTAAAACCAAATAGTCAGACCTCACAACAATTAGCAATATTTATAAATATTTATTTGACATTCACCGTTGACTTTTGATTGTCAATATATTTTCTTCTTCAAAATGTAACGAACCTCTTTTTTCTGACTGTACAAGGAAATTTAAATGTAAAGGTTATACCTCCTGTAAATACACAATACTACTGCAAATGCAAAAACATCTCGAAAGTAATTTTCCTGCAATTCTGTTATATTTAAGATGAGAGTTAGTTCACAATAAGTCAGCAATCAACTCGGTAATCTATTGATATTGCCAATCGGTTTAAATAAATTTATAAGAAATACAAAAATACATACTTTTAAAATGCTTTAAGAACGAAATGTTTATGTTCAAGGGAAAATGAATAACTAACCTAGATATAAATATTTTTAAATGTTTATAGTCAGAGTAAAATATGACCTGTGGAGTATATCTTTTAAAATTTCAACTTTTATATGATCGAATCTTACATCAAAAACAATTTCAACAAGTATTTATGTTCGGTGAATCTTCTGAATTAGAGCACAAGAAAAAGATTCCTTTTCTTCGGGAATTAGCTTAGCAAACTAGTGGACAATCGCCTTTATTCTGTCAAATATTTTTACACACAACTCAACCTCTGATCAATAATCAAATAAAAGATATTTTCATGGCCAACCGATCATAAACAAATTTTGCATAAACGTTCTGTAAATTACAAAAGCTCTGTCATTTGAAAGGTTTACCATAGCAAGCATTGATCTATTGAATTTAATGTCTACATAAAATGAACAAAACAAGTCAAATCGATTCTTTTGTTGGCAGCTTTCTTTTAGGATATTTTATTTTCTTTCCTTTTCTCAAATGGAGGGGCCTTTTTGAAACGAAAGGTTTTTGTTGACTGGCTGTTAAATGTTACGAGCTTCTCTCTCGGACCAGGTGGGTTATACAGCAATCATTCAATCAAGATCAGCCCTGATAGGATTTTGGCTTTTTTGAGAGAGTACAGGATTACTCGTGAAGGAAAACTTCCGATTTTATTGCTGATTAGATTGCGCAAAGTTTCTCAAGTTCTTTTAAAAAATAAAATTCTTGTTGACGGTGTATATAAACGGTCGTTTCCTGAGAGAGTCAGTTACTGAGAGTTTACTTATCAAGTAGTTTGACGAGAATATTATAAAAGTCAAAGTAAGTTAACAAAAAAACACCGCTTTTTAAATAAATAACCATATCATTTTCAAATTAGAATTATTATTTTTTTATTGATCCCCGGACAAACACACCAACTGTATGGCCCTAATGGAGCCTTAATATATGATCATCACACAAATGAATAACCGACCAGGACTCGAACCTGGAACCTCCAGCATAACAGGTAGGGCTATTACCTTATATAATCTTAGTGATAAATAGCTTTGATAGTTTTCAACCAGTGATTCGTGATTTCATAATATTAACTAATGTCACACATAGTTGAAATGGATGTCATAGACATGTCATAGAAAAATGGATCTGCGTCGGGCTTATTTTCGTACTTATCTTCGACTTCAAGTCTACTTCAATTAGCTTTTATGAACAAAGCTCTATCTAAAGCAAGTGTGTACCGCTCTTAGAATAAGTTAAAGTGAGGTCGCTTAAATTTGAAGGCTGAAGAAAGAAGTGGTCGTACTTTAACTGCTGTTACAGAAGAAAACGTGCTTCAAGTGTAAAATTTGATTCCACAAAACTTGCAAACAACATTCGAGGAGATTTAACACAATCTGCAGATTGGATCAGGAAGTGTTCATGACAGTGTTCGCCACCTAAGCTAGGCTGTACCCCATTGTACCTACTTTGATTTTAAGCACCAATTTTGTTTTTTAGCTAAACGTTTCAGTATTTTATGGGATCTAGGGTGCGGGCATCATTTTACTGATCACGGCAGATTATAGATCAGCAGCAGTGATAACTAATTGCAATAGTTCTTTAATTCTTTTCACCACGCTGGTCGTAAAATTGTATACCGATTCTGCAGTCAAACATGCGTTTACGCTATGTTAATGATGATGAAGATAAAGTAAAAGATGGCTTTTGTCAAGCGTTAGAGATTTTAAACATTATGGTAAAATTTAAAATTCTTAATGAAGACTATTTTGCTGTGTGTGGCCCGCGCGGCCGTTATAACCTGAAACCCAGCTCATAAGAGACATTAAGATATTGTCTATAAAGTTGTAGATGCTAATTCAAACGTCAAGACTAAATCACCACTAACAATACAGTGTTAAAACAAAAACCCGTCCATAATAAAATAATTACAAACATCTACTGCACAGAGTACAGAATTTATAACAATCGTTTTTAAGCGCCGTATATGCTGTTTGTCCTGTTTAACGTTTTCAGATCGTTTATTTTATTTTCCGGAACTCAAATTGTTCAAATCTTGTGAAATACATGCTTATTACTTTGTGCCTTTAAGAAATTAAAAACTATAAATAATATAATATAATAAAATGATAAATAAGCCGTAGAAACCCACCCACACTAAATATTGCGTAATGTGAAAAGTTTCGATACACCACGTGGGCACACTTTACGGACGGGCTCTGCGCAGCGCGAGCACGGGGGAACGTGGAGACCTGTAGCGGGAAACATTCAAGTGAGCTTTTAGTTTCAGTAGCAACGCGACTGTCGGAGTTGTTGCGCGTTAGGTCGCCGAAAGCCGCGCGAGTTCTCCAACTGTCGAAAGTAGTTATGAGCTACGTAGTGACGTATTAATTTTAAAAGTGTTTTGCGGTTTTTAAGTGAAAAATTAGGTCTGTTGGTTGTGTTTTAAAAATCAAAGAGCCCTTTAATTTGAAAATAATTGAATATTAAAATAAAGTGACAAACATTTTATGTTCTTAGATTTGTCTGTTATGTATTTTACGTGTTTGTCTAATACTTGCTTGTTTATTTTTTACTACTCATTATGTGCAGACATTACTGAGTGAAAAAACACGTTATCTTTATTTTTCGATTAATAACTTCCTTCTTCCATCTTTTAGATATTTGATTTAAATTATTTTTTTTTACTTAATTTTCACTATCAAGAGGTAAAGGATTAAATAAAAAAGACAGTTTTTTGTGTTAATAATTAAAAGTTAAAAATGTATAGGCCTCCGCTAATCTTGTTTCATCAGGGATGCATTGTCTAGAGTTGAGAATGCGATAGATAAAAACTGATAAACCTTTCACATATTACACATTTTCAATATCCTAAAAGATTTTTAATTATTATAAATTAAATAGTCTTAATCTAGTCTTTGTACAATCTTATACGTTTACTGTTAGAAGATGAAGATGTATGTTTGTTTTCCTGAAAAATTAATTAATTAATTAATTTGTTGGACGTAACAATGAAAAATACTTTAATAAGATGCCAAAACAATGACCGCCTTAAACTTCTATAGAAATTTATGAATTGATGAATTTATTACCCGTTTGTCATTCTTCTGGAACTTTCATGAACGAACTGAAGAATTAAAAGTTCTTATCTTGTTTGCTTGAACATTGTGAACATAAGTACATTATTAAATTACAACTTAAAAAATATAAAAATAAAGTAAATCAACATAGATTTTTTATCCCCTGTGTTCATAGCATTCTCACAAGAACAGTAATTTTGGTTTGTATAGTTATTACATTATGCAGAAATA
Source organism: Marasmarcha lunaedactyla (assembly GCA_923062675.1). Lineage (NCBI taxonomy): Eukaryota > Metazoa > Arthropoda > Insecta > Lepidoptera > Pterophoridae > Marasmarcha > Marasmarcha lunaedactyla. The sequence continues at coordinate 27,136,829 of OV281350.1, forward strand.
CGCTACATACGCGACCATTGTTCTGTTTCCAACTAAACTTGATGCAATCAAATCCTGATGTCAAGTCAAACTAATTCAGAGTTTTATGACATTAGATCACTAATATTGTAAATGCTTTTGGTAAGTAAGCGTTATTTAAAAAACTAATATCTTGTGATGAATGTGCTTGATAAGATTTTCAGTTAAAAGAAGAAATGATCCTTCAAGTGAGAATTCGATTATTGCTGATTTCCCTTTGCTCTATTATAAACAGGCCAATACTTCTTAAGATATGAGACCAGCCAATCTTTACATAACCAAATAACTATTGAAACAAAAGCAACGGTTTTGTCGCTATCTTTGACGTTTGTCCATAACGTGATCAATTGTTTTACAATTTGGATTAATCTCAATTAAGAAAAAAGTTTAAAATGTAGATTAAATTATAATTGTTGTTTAAAAAGACACCTAATAATGATGCAAATAATGTACTAAAAGCAAAAACAATAAACACGGTAAGCTAAATAAAACAGTTTCAAAATACAATGATCCCCATTCACGTAGGTTTCATTCACGTAGCGTGAATATCGCGGGGATCACTGAATAAAATATAGCGTCTGGCGACTGGTCCTGGTTGCCGTAGATTTCTAACAATGAAAGGATTTTCAAAATCAGTTCCATAGTTTCGGAGTTGATTGACTTTTATAAACCAAAAAGCCAACAAAATTTTTCTTTTCCTAGGTATAACATTAGTTTAGATATTTATTTTACTTATTCGGTTCGGAGATTTATTATATGCTTTTTATCCTATGAGAACTGAGAGAAGAAGTGACAATCCTTTCTTCAAAATCTCTGTCTGAAACATATTGTTGTTTCTTTGTTTTTAGTATTAATGCAAGTTAAAAACTTTGCAACTTGTGGCACGTTTTAATTATTTTCATGAATTGTTCACGAGAAGGTAAACATAAAAGTATTCCAAGGCCTTCAATGCGAGCGTTAAACAGAGGTTTCTTTAATTAATTCTGTACTTTTTTTGCCAAAATACAGAATTAGGCTATAAATAAATTCGACAAAATTAAAAAGGGTGTCGTGAAAGATGGAATGAACGAAGTTATGTAACACTTTATTATCATAACTTAATAAATTCATTGATAATAAATTGATAATATTAATATTCAACAAAATATATAACAACTTAAAATTCCGTGCTTACTATTAAACTTCTAAAAACAAATGATTAATGGTTGAAGTCGTGACAGAGGTGTACTTCATTAATTAAATTATTTTGAAAATAAAGAACAAAGAGCTTCTTGGCAAAAAAAGATCGGCACACAGGCGCTTTGCTACAAAACGAAGCTACAAAAGCCCCTTTCTGAAACCAGAAAGACGCTTTTGTTATTTTATTTCTAATTTCTTTCTTTCTTTCTGTTGAAACATCAGTTAACATTGAATTTTGTACGAAACAAACTAAAGATAAAATGGAACTAGAAATATTTTTAAATGTTTTGGGCAGTTACTGCAGTAGCCCTAACTCATACGCCTGAGGCCCCAGGTTCGATAATTACTGTTAAATAAATAAATTAAATAGATTTGTTCTTTAGATCATAATAATTGATTTAAAAATTAATATTTATTTATTTTCCCTTTTGCGAATAATGCAGTATACAAGGTAAAATCGAGCCTCTGAGATGTATCTAATATTGAGGCTCTGTACAGATCACCGTGCCATATATTTTCATAAATTATATTTTTTTACCTTCACACTTGACGCGATGGAATAATGAACTAGTAGTAGTATAATACCTGCTGGCCTCAACAAAAATAAAATGCTTTTTATTTCAGTATTAGGTTAGTTTACAATAAGTTATGAACTGTGGCTATAATTGTGTCTTTAAATGTATTCAAATATACTACTTACATTATAATATAATTTACGCAGAGTGCCCTCGAAGCGTTTTAATTTGATAAAGTTAAACGATACATTCACTTTTTAAACGCGGGAATTCAGAGCAACAAAGACCTTACCCGACATGTTTACTTTGTTTGTAACACAAAATTTTAACTTTGTTGTGTTGCTACAAAAGATAGGATCAGTGCAAATGTGATATATTACAAACCGTTACCGACTAGTTGTTCAAATTTATAAAAAGGTATTGCAATAAAAATGTTCCACGCATCACAATGTGCAGTACGGCTAATATAGTGGGATCGGAGCACACCAGCGGCTGGTGCTGCGGGCGCGGCGCGGCGGCGTGTGCGCGCGCGGCGCTCTCGCAAGCGGGGCTCGCGGTGCTCGTGCTGCTCTACGTGCTGCTGGGCGCACTACTGTTCCAGTACCTGGAGGCCGTGCCGCAGCCCGCGTCCAGTGCTGCCATCGAGCGTGAGAGGGAACTATGTCTGAAGGAACTTTGGGCTATAACAGGTATATCACTGTTATTGGTAGTTGAAGTTTAGTCGTAAAAAAAATCACATTTAGCCAGAATCCTCAATCTTGACCGAATAATTCAAGAGCTTAAGTAATACTTAATTGGCAGATAGAATCTATAAACATTTGACACGGTAGACCATGTATTTTAATAAGCGGCATTTTGATTAGAAAGTTAGAATAATATTGTTATTAGCAGTTGTATATATTAAGTTCTTATCTCAATAATAAGCAACAATTTGTAGAAGGTAATGATATGACCAAAAACAAAATTAAGTTACATACATATCAAAAGTAAATTTTGCAAGAGGTCTACCGCAGGGTTGTGTGCTCGGTCCAGTATTTCTTGTAATATTTATCCCTGATCTCATTACTTATTTCATCGTACATAGTATTTTTGTTAGAATACAAGTAAATTGCGTCATATTTAAATATGATAATATGCCACATATCTATCTAGTTGAAATTAAGGGAATTTATAAACAGTTAAGGGAATTGAGAATGTGGTACTCGTTAGACAACCTTAAATGAAATCCTGTAAAAACTCTAATTGATCTATTTAATATACATCCTAACAATAAACGTACATATCTCATACATACTGACTTGAGGAACAAAGACAATTTGTAAATAGATATTGAAAAGAAATATATAGACACTGTGGTAAAAACTAAATTCCTTGGTATATATTGATGGTCAAAAACAAGAAGGTCTGGTTTCGTTAAAATGTACTACTAGTATAAGGTAATAACCAGCATTTTTCTGCATCTATTGTTCTGGGTCTCGTTGTTGTACGTCGACATGAAATTGCATAATTAATTATTAGGAATTACATATGAAATATTCGTTTTGTCGTACTGGCCATTTTGATCTGTATTATCTCCTCTTTGGTTAACAATTCTAATTTCAAATTTATGCAGCTATGTACTCACGTTGTTTGTTTCAAAAACCGTAATTAATTTGTTTTTAATTAACTTTTTTTTCACTTTTTTCACTTAGTTTACAAAGTTAAAAACTTGAAATATCGCGTTATTTTCGAGAACGAGTTCCACCGTGGCACCAGTGCTGCAGAAACGGCTCGAAGAATTAATGCTGGGTGTGGCGGCTGTGTCGTAAAAGAAAACACAGTGCGTTTTTGGTTCCAACGTTTTCGTTCTGGAAATTTCAACCTGCAGAACAAGCTTCGTGGACGGCCGGACACCAAAGTTGATAATGAAGAATTCAAGGCTATTACGGGATCGGATCTATCGCCAACCACGTCCGAGTTAGCTGTAGACTGCGGTGTTAGTGATAAAACTGTTTTAATCTACTTGAAGCAAATTGAGAAGGTGGAAAAGCTTGAGAGCTGGGTCCCTCATGAATGAAGTGCAGCAAACCGATGAACGCACGTCGACTGCTGCGTTACATTACTCAACCAGCACAATAATGAAAGGATTTTAAATCGAATCATTACCTGTGATAAAAAGTGAGATCCTGTACGACAATCGGAAACGCTCATCGCAATGGGAACCCTTGCGAACCAGCCAAAACATGCTTCAAACGAAAAATGACTCCAAAAAAGTTACTTGTGAGTGTTTGGTAGACTAGTGCTGGTGTCGTTCACTACAGCTGTCTTAAATCTGTCTAGACGATTACGGTAGATATCTATTGTCTTTTGTTAGCAACTGCAAACCATGATGTAAAAGCTAGCTGCTAAGCAACCGAGGCTGGTCAATTGCTCTAGGCCCCTGCTGCTTCTGGACAACGTTAGACCACATACTGCACAACAGATGGCTACTAAATTAGAAGAGCTTCAATTGGAATGTCAAAGACATTTATCTTACTCCCCGACCTTTTTTCAACAGATTGCCATTTTTTTTCAAAATTTGGATAACTTTTTGCAAGGGAAAAATTCTACTCCGATGGGGCAGTCCAAAGCGCCTTCATAGATTTTATTTATTCCCGTCCGAATGTTTTTTTTTTAAGTAAAAGGATCAATGAACTACCTGCGAGATGACAAAAGTGCATAGATAGCAAAACTATGATGAAATAAATATATTATATTTAAAAAAAAATACTTTATGGTCCTCCCTTACAAAACATCAATTTCAATATTAGTTTTAAAGAAGTGTTTAGTGGTGTGTGTGTACGAACTACCAACGAAACTGCAAAATTAAACTTTTATGAGATACGATGAGTAGAAAGATTTAATAAAAAATCAGTGACGCTGTCGCCGTTTATGTGCACGATAACCGGTACGACCCTGTTTTTTAAAGTGCCTACCAGAGCCACTGCCTGCTAAAAAACTCCCTGAATTACTCAAGCAATCATTTGTCCCACAGCCTTCATCTGAAGCGCCGACCAATTGGAGGAACAGGCCGCGCAAGCGGACCCGTTATGGGGTCACCCACTGGGAATCACATAACAATGAAAGGGCTTAAAGCACTAGAGCTGAGTTCATAGAACTGTAGTTGCTCAAAGTGAATAAGAATTGAATTAATTGGAATTAAAATTCGAATAAGAATTTGCGGCCAGAAGGGCTGCGCGATCGTCTGTCAGCTGCGTGGGACAGTACGTGAGTGCGTTCCTAGGCCTAGCGACTTTAAACTTCAAATCTCAGACAGGGGGAGTATACGAGACTGATTCTCGAACTAAAGGATTGGCGTGGGTTTCGCAGCCTTTGGAGAACGCTTCCGAGAGTGTTTTGAGGTGTTGTTGCACTGTAGGTAGTTCAAGATCTCTGTGCAGGTCTGCATTCCGCACGTACCAGGGTGCGTTTGTGGCCCTGCAGCAGAACATATTTTGAGCCACCTGCGGTTTGTGCAGGAGGAAGGGTTTAGCGTGGGCAAAAATTGGCAAGGCATAAGTCATGACGGGTCTAACGCAGGAGCGTTCGTTTGTTTTGAAAGGACATTTTACTATTTCTACCTAACATACTACTTAGTCGGCCTAAATAAAGGAGGGTGAATTTTGATACTCTACCGAAATGTGGCTTGAAAGAAAGCGTCGGTTTAAGGTTAAGCCTAAGTATTTCGAAATGAACATTCGAACGTGCGGATCATCGACGCGACGAAGGCGTTTGTGGTTGAAGCGAATCGCAGGACTCTTATTTGGATTCACATCGATACGTCATTTTTAAAAACATATGCCGAGGGCGTGTAGGCCTTTTGGAGTCTGGTGATGAGTTGCGGGACACAGCGGCCTTTGGTATAAAGGGTGGCGTCATTGGCAAAGAGGGCGAGTTCAACGCCTTTCGGAGGGACGGGAATGTCGTTAGTGTATACCGTGTACAACAGAGGGGCGAGGACTGAGCCTTGAGGGACTTAAGCCTTTTTGGGACGAGGCGTGGAAAGCGTGTCTTCATGTCTAAAACGAAACGTACGATCTTTGAGATATGACGCGATTATCCTAACTAGGCGATCCGGTAAGCCTATTTTATAGAGTTTATAAACTAGGCCTTGACTTATAGAAAGCCTTGGGTGCATCAAAGAAAACTGCGACCATTTTATAACGCCAAGGATAGAAGCCGTCAAGTATGTACTCGAAGATGCGATGGACTTGCTGAGGACAAGAGTGCTTAACACGAAAGCCGAACTGATGGGGAATCATGCGGGGATCGCCATCCGTTGGAAACAGATGGTTGCGCATTCAAGAGAGTATGACTCTCTCGAGAAGTTTAGCCATGGCCTTGAGAATGCTAATGGGTCTGTCACTAGCCGGGATATTCAGAGGTTTACCCGGCTTGGGAATGCCTATGTCTGTCGCTTCTTTCCAAGCTTTTGGAAAGCAGCTAAGGCCTAAGAAGGCATTGAAGATTTTGGCATTTGGAGGCATTGAAGGCATTTGAATTTGAATTTGAATTTGAATATCCACATCCGGAGCCTTTTTGGACCATTGACTTCCAATGAGAAGACAGATTTCATTAGTGACTTGTCCAAGGCGTTCGACAGTGTGGATTATACTACTGTACTCATGAAACTGCACCATTACGGCATAAAAAACCGAGCGCTTGTGTTGATCAAAACATATATTTCTAATAGAAAACAGAAATTTGCAATAAATGGAGAAAAGTCATCAGGATCGGCAGTAACAATGGGTGTGCCCCAGGGCTCAATTCTTGGAGAGGTGTTTATTCGAGGGGGCTGCACTGAAAACTGCAGCAGGAAATAGCGTTCGAGTATTGCTACGATAGTCGTCGTGAAACAACTATGGTGATTCGGCAGCTGGGAGCGACAGTCAACACGTCCGAACGGGGCTGGACGCAGATAGGGTCTTGTTGACCCTTTTCGCGAAATGCGTATTTTTATAATTCTCTTTTTGTCGATGGCTTTCTCACAGTACATGTTTTTAAGAATAACTATGTGAAATGAACGCAAACCTTGTAAACCAATATTGCCGTTATCAAAATTTTGTTGTTTAGGTAGCATGACGTCATACGAGCATACGTCCCGTCCCTTCTGTAATAAACTGATTTTTATATCGTTTATATTCAAGCAGGCTGGCTTAGTTCCTGTACCGACGATGCCTTGCAGATTAAATATAGTAATAGTGTCGTGAAAATGTTTTACTAAATCAAGATATGTTAAGTTTTAATTACCAACAAATAAATGTGTTTGATAGCCAATTCATCATAGTTATGAAATGTATCTATAAATCATGATTATAGCTAATAAGATTGATAAAACTTCAATAGTGGGTACGTTACTAAGGTACAACTTACTTTGACCTCAAATAATATTTAACCTAGCTAGCTTAATAAGATAACTTAAGATAACCACATCACATCAGTAAATCGATGTTGTTTATAGATTAAAGTGATTGTTTGGTGTGTTTCAAAAGTACCGTTATCCCTAATTATCCTTTTGCCTTTTCACTTAGTTCAGGCAGTTGGGACGAATGCATTTAAAGAATATGTAGATCTCTAGATTACCTGATTATAAGCTGCATACTATAATAAATTATATTTAGTAAAATCGAAGTACCCATCTGCAATTGACATAGTAATTATTTTAAGCTGGGGTCATCAGTGTGAGGTGCAGGAGAAGGTTGAAATTATCCATTTTATTTTGTTAAAAACTAACTTGTCTGTGTTTGATCACATAAAGGATTTATTTTCGGAAAATCCGTTCCTTATCGCTACACAAAAAAATTTCCTGAATAATAAACCTACAATTAATGAAGAAATCCGCATCCTACTCGTTTGATGATTCGTTTTTAGCCAATCGTGGCTTAGCATTAATTAAATATGGAACACAGAACCTCTTATTTAAAGTATATTGATAAATAGTTAATGACTACCTACATTATGTTTACTCGCCTATTGATGTCTGTCTTTTTTTTTTTTGTTCCCCTCCGCGGGAAGAGCAGGAGGATAAAAATGCTCTGACGCATACTCTGGCGCGATTCCAAAGTTATGTGGGACTCGTCCCGACGCCTACCAGAACCATACCCACTAAAAACCCCCTGTCAGCTCGTGCATTTTTGCCACTAGGCCTTCATCTGAGCGACGGCCAATTGGAGAAAGAGGCCGCGCTAGCGGGGCCCTTAAGGGGTCACCCGCTGGGTTTTACATAGCACTGAAGGTGCTCAAAAATGAAAAGTAAATAATAAACATTAAAAATTGACAATTAAATTAAATTTGCATTAATTCAGATTTACGTTAGAATTAGAATTTACGTTAGAATTAGAATTAGCGGCCTGAAGGGCCTCGAGATCTAAAGTTAATTGCGTACTTTCACTCGTGTGCGCGTTTCTCGGTCAAGCGACTTTGTATACCGAATCTAAGACAGGAGCAGTATAAGAGGCTGAATTTCGAACTAGTGGATTGGGATGGGATTCGGTGCGTTTGAAGAACGATTCTGAGAGTGTTTTTAGGTACTGTTGAACTGTAGGTAGTTCAAGATCTCTGTGCAGGTCCGCATTGCGAACGTACCAAGGTGCGTTTGTGGCCCTGCGACAGAAGAGGTTTTGAACTACCTGCAGCTTGTGCAGGACGGAGGGTTTGGCGTGGGCAAAGACTGGCGAAGCATATGACATGACTGGTCTAACGCAGACCTTGTAAAGCGTACGTTTATTTCTGAAGGACATTTTACTTTTTCTACCTAACATACTGTAAAGCCGGCCTAGGTAAAAACGTGCGAGTTTCGTTACTCTATCGACGTGAGGGTTGAAAGAAAGCGTCTGGTCTAAGATGACGCCTAAATATTTAGTACTGCGCTTCCAGGGGATGGGAGTGCCTTGCATTCTCAATTGGAGATTGTCGGGGATACGACTGCGTCTGTAGTCGAAGTAAACCGCAGAGCTCTTCTCTGGGTTCACATCGATACGCCATTTTTTAAACCAAGCACCGAGGGTGTTTACAGCCTTTTGAAGTCTGGTGACGAGATCCGAGGCGCTGCGGCCTTTGGTGTAAAGGGCGGTGTCGTCGGCAAAGAGAGCGAGTTCGACGACTTTCGATGGAATGGGAATGTCGTTAGTGTATACGGAATACAAAAGAGGGGCGAGGACTGAGCCTTGAGGGACTCCAGCCTTTATGGGACGAGGCGCGGAGAACGTGCCTTCATGTTTGAAACGAAACGTGCGGTCTTTGAGAAACGACGCGATTATCCTAACTAGGCGAGCCGGTAAGCCTATTTTATAGAGTTTATAAACGAGACCGCTGTGCCAGACTTTGTCGAAAGCCTTGGCTACGTCAAAGAAAACTGCGACCGTTTTAAAACGCTACGGGTAGAACCCTTCGAGTATGTACTCAACGATTCGATGGACTTGCTGAGGGCAGGAGTGCTTAGCGCGAAAGCCGAACCGGTGGGGAATTATTAGAGGATCGCCGTCCGTTGGAAACAGATGGTTCCGCATTCGAGAGAGTATGACTCTCTCGAGAAGTTTAGACATTGCCTTGAGGAGGCTGATGGGTCTGTGATTAGCCGGGATATTAAGAGGTTTACCTGTCGCTTCTTTCCAAGCTTTTGGAAAGTAGCTAAGGTCGAAGCAGGCATTGAAAATGATAGCTAACAAGGTAAGCACCTGTTGAGGCAGGTGCTTAAGTGCGTGGTTGGAAATAACATCCGCACCCGGAGCCTTTCTGGACTTTTGACTTTTGATGAGAAGCGAGATTTCATCATTAGAGACTGTGACGGGGTCGGCGGTGATGGGGAGAGAGTCTCTACGGAGAATTTCGTCCTCCACCGCTTTGATGTGAGTGGGATTCGCGGGTTGCGTGCTGGGCGAGCATTGAGACGCAACGCTGTCAGCGAAGCATTCGGCTTTCTCTTCGTCTTCGAAGGCGATAGAGCCATCGGGACGAGTGAGAGGAGGGACGTGAGAGGCGGCGTCTACGCGTAAGGCTCGGGCCATACTATAATACGATTGGTCCCACCATAGATAGATATTCGCCATGAGATCGTTCATCTGGGCGTCTCGGAGTTCGGCGAGGCGAGATCTAACTTTGCGTTGTAGCTGATTCGCAGCTGTTCTATAGGCGGGCGTGGGATATTTCTTGGCTCTCCGGAGAGCCGCGTTCTTAGCTTTAATAAGATTGCTAATGGCTAAGGGAAGCGTGGGTTTGCAAAGATTGCAAAGTCGAGGATGTCAGGAGAGTGGTTCAGGTGGTCGGGATAGTGAGTGGGAGTGATAGGGGAGACGACGTCTAAGTCGAGTAAGTTGGTGATGTCGAGGAGAGCTATACCGCTTTGGTTGGTTGATAGGCACGTCCAGTCAGTATGTTTGGAGTTAAAGTCTCCGAACATAATGACTGAACGGCCGAGGGCGAGAATGGTCTCAAAGTCGCTGCGGATAGGTTTGGTGCCAGAGGGTATGTAGACTGAAGCTATGATGATGGTCGGATGACCAGTCATAGCCAATCTACATACGGTGGCTTCCATGTTGAGGAGAGGAGGGGTAGGGAGAGGACAGCAATGGAATCCTCTTTTGTAGTAGATAGCGGTGCCGTCGCAGTTAGGCCTATCGTTACGTGTAAACGCGTACTTAGGGATAGCGAATCCCCTGGAGCGATTAAGAGTGAGCCATGTCTCCTGGAGAAGTAAAAGATCTGGGTCGTTGTTCTGAAGGAACAGTTTGAGCTCGGGAAGGTTGGTGCTAAGGCTACGAACGTTAAAAGATACTAGGGATAAGCCCTTGGGTTTGATACGACATGACGCGGGGTTCGCGGGTCTAGACATTATAATTTACTTATTTACGAATTTATACAAAAACAAAGAATTTACAACGAACTTAGGAGCGAGTGATGCTCGGCTAACGCGAATAAACGCTCTTGAGGAGAGCGGGCGGCTCGCAGTTTGCGTGCGAGTATGGAAATTTCATTAATGTCTACGTTTTGGATGACGTCGAATACGGTCTTCATGTTCTCAGCCAACGACGACTGAGGTGCAGAAGACGGAGCGGGACGCGGCCCTACGGGAGCTACGGGAGCTGGGATGGGTCGGGAAGGTGCAGGCGGGACGGCCGGACGCTTCCAGTAGGCGTCGGCTGAACGGGCTTTGCTTCCGGGGGACCCCGGTTGCGCAGCGGCGGGAAGTTAGCAGGAGTGAGCGGCGGCGCCGGTTTAGGCGCGACCCTCTTGGTGGTGGAGCGCGGAGCGCGCGGGCAACCCCTGTAGTTAGCTGTGTGGCCGGACTGGCCGCACAGTACACAGGCAGGGGGGGGAAGTGGATTCGGGAGTGCGAGTGCACTCCTTAGTGAAGTGAGTATCCAGGCACTTAACGCACCTGGGGGGAGCTGAGCAGTTAGCCGTTGCGTGGCCATATAGCTGGCAGCGGTGGCACTGCCCAGGGTGACCGCGGGGGTTGGGACGCTCGACGGAGATGTTCGAGAGTCCGCAGATTGTGCGAGCCTTTTTGAAAATCTCCTTCGAGTTGGGAGTATTTGACAGGATTACTAAAGCTAAGGGAAAACGCCTACCGCGGTTGGAGTGCATCTTGTGCACTGCTGTGACCGGGAAACCCTGAGACTTAAGGTCCTCGAGAATGTCTTCGTTACTGAGTTCGAACGGGACGCCCCGTAGTACTGCGCGGATCTTACGCTCCTCCGGGAGGGCGTAGGTGTGATACGCGATTTGATTTAACGAGAGTAGCCTGGTAAACGCGCGGAAGTCGTCGACGGTCGCTACTTGAATTTTGATTGTATCGCCAGCGTTGGCGGCTTTTAAGTAATTAATTTTGTGCTCTTTGCACAAGTTTGAAACCGCGGTCCAGCGCGCTTTTTCACGCAGGAATACGGGCGGAGGGAGCTGAGGCTTCGGCGGGACGGGAGCGCAGCGCGTCGCTGGCTTCGATGTGACCGACGGAGATGCGGTTACAACGAGCGATTTTAACGGCGCGGGGGCTGGTGTTGAAGACACCGGGGAGGGCTCGGGTATTGAAGATACCGAAGCTTTCTTCGAGCGCTTCTTGGAGCGCTTGGCGACAAGTTGAAAGGCGGGCTCAGGAGAGCCGGTTAAGGTGACGGCATCTGACGACGTGTCAGACGCGGGTTCGGAATCGCTCCCGGGAGCGGTACGCTTACGACGCGACGCGTGAGAGGATGCGACCGATTCGCAGTCCATCTCGGACGAGGCAGGAGACGCGGGAGAGCTGTGGACCTGAGGGGTCTTGACGTCGGAGGCCTGAAGGGCCGGGGTTGAGGCTTGAGGGGCCGGGGACGCAATAGTTGCCTGTAAGGCCTGCGTTAGAATGTCATCTGATATGCTGACGCCGGACGCAACGAGCGCCTGGGCGAACGACCTAGCAAAGTTTACCAAGCTTTGCTGGTCCATTGGGAGGGCTTGGTCCTACGATATATAAAATATATAAATATATAAGAATGCCTAGGTTCCCTAGCAAACCTAGCACCTAAACCTCCCTACCCGCGGTAGAGGGGCTGGGGACGACGCAAAGTGGTGCCTCTAGCTCGGACAGCACTGTACTGTCACCCTAGGAAAGGCCCAAGTGCAATGGGATCGGGTCTGCCGGTTTCTCCTTGGCCTGAAGGGCCTTGGAAGCGCACCGGGGCAACGCTATCAGGCTTAGTTGTCACCGTTAAGTATCCACCTGATCAAACGCGAGTCTATTACGGAGTGTGTCGTCAATAAATTGACAACAAAAACCGGCCGTAGACCTGACGGAGTTGGGTTGCACTAAAAGTGCGGGATTGACTACGTTACGACCGGCCGGAGCCGGCCGCAGAGCGAGTCTCCGACTACGTAGCAAGCGCCAAGCGTCAAGTACGCAGCCAGAAAAACAGCCCGAGCTTCGCGAACCACTATCGAATTTAATCGACCGCGGTAAGCTCAGCTCTGTTGTTGCTGTGCAAGAGACCGACTTACTTGCAGCCGATCGAAACCGGCCGCAGCGTAAGCCCTAAAGAGGCTAACAGCGTATGAGTATTGCTACGAGTTTACGTCGTGAGACGACAATCGTGACTCAACTGCTGGAGCGACCGCGAACACGTCCGAGCGGGGCCGGACGCAGAACGGATCTGAGAGTGGCGTTTGAGTATTGATACGAGAGAAGTCGTGAGACAACAATCGTGACTCGGCAGCCGGGAGCGACCGTCAACACGTCCGAACGGGTCCGGACGCAGATCGGGTCTGATGTCTGTCTTCAAGAGATTCTATTATAATGACTGCCGAGGAAAACTCGAATTTGTCACAATACCTTTTCAAAAATTGAATAAATGTCAATCTTCACCAAACTTTACGATATTTTTTTAAGATCGTTGCATTCTAAGAAGTAAACTGAATAAACGAAACCCAAAACTTCATAAAACGGGAGACAAGCAAAATAGGGAGACTCAAAAAATAAACACTATTTCTAGCAAAAGGACGTTATTAGTGTACTTACAGTTAATTTAATACATATTTGTATTATTAACTTTTGACCGGTTTATAACTTCATAAAACATTTTAAAGGACAACAAATAGAATAGAGTGGCACCTTTAAATATGAGGCATAATAATAAAATTTTTGTGTTGTGTGACTTTACGTAAGACATTCGCGTACAATGAAAATTTCTTTATAAATAAAAAACTTGAATGTTACTAACTTAAAAACTTCAATTTACTATCTTTCAATTGTTTTCAACGTTTGTCACGCAGAAAAATAATAGACATTGTCAAATTAACTTTTTTAATTTATCAAAACCATTAGTGAGTCGAACTGCCGGATATTTGAAATGGTTCAAACAAGACCACGAACAAGACTGGGCGTGCAAGACGGTAGATAAACTGTCTTTAATAAATCGTCTGACTTAAAAGAAATGGATGATATTATTTTAGCGTTAAGGTTCTGGTGAGACCTACACAAAGCGTATGTCTTGGGTAAGTTTAAATGGGCGGGATACGACAGTTGTTATTGTTACTTCGCTTTATTTAAATAACCAAGTGCAGTATGGTTGTTATAATATGGCTAAAAGTCACACAATCAACTGAGTACATTGGATATAAGAATCTGTATTTATCGTATCATAGGTTTGTCTTGATACAGTGTAAAGTAAACCTTACTCTGAAGAGTTCGTACAGTCAGTAGCCAAATTCGGTTACCATTTCCAAACTTGCAAAGCTCCTATATACCACAGCATGCATAAGTTGTTCAATGAGTTTAGATATTTCAGGATAAAACTCAAAAAGTAGCAGAATACAAAAAATGCATTAACAACTTTATTTTGTTTTTTATCTGTTATTTTGTTTTTGTATGAATGAATTAAATAATTTCTCTGTTTATTTTTGCTTGAATTTTTTTTTTTTTATGTTCTCGTTTATATTTTTTGAAATCTTTATTTGATTATTAAAACTTGATTGTCTATTTTGTTTGTTCTTATTAATTTTTTAAATACTTCAAGAATTACAGATTTTTGTGTAGATGTTTTTTGTTTCAACTACTATCTGTTCTCTCTGCAATGTTATTCTTGCTGCACATTAACGACCTGCTAACCCCAGGCATTATTGGTTACGCTGATGACAGCACCTTTGTAAAGAGATACATGTCCAATGCACAAGCGAGTACTCAAGAAATCCGGGCTTTGAGAGAGTCCATGATTGAGCGGGTGGTTTGGCCTTAAAGAAAATGTCCGATTGGGGCGAGTCCAATTTGGTCAAATGTAACCCGTCAAAAACACAGGCCTGTTTATTTTGCGCCAAAAAGAGCAGTTTCGATCTAATGCCCACTTTCCAAAATGTTTCTGTACCCTTAACCGAACACCTTGGGCTTTTGGGCGTAACTATATCGTCTTAACTAAACTTCGGGCAGCAAATTGTGTCCATGGCTCAATTCTGCTTCATAAAAGTTGGGAATCATCTCGAAAGTCCGACGGTACTTCAATCCTAAACGGGTACTTAATTTGTACAGAGCTCAAGTTCAATCTTGTATGAAGTACCGGAGCCACCTTTGGGATGGTTCTGCAAAGTACCAACTAGAAGCGATAGACGCAGTTGACCAAAGAGCCCGAAAAATTATTAACAGCTTTGACCTCACCACCAAAAACTGCAAAGTCGGAAAGTTGCCAGTTTAGCAGTTTTCTACAAATAACATTTTGTAGAGTGCGTGAATGCTGTTTTTGATCAGGTTTAACACACACCCTTCTTACATTGGACTACTAGACGCAGATAGGCCTTCCATCCCTTTATAGTATACATCCGAAGAAGTCGAACCAAACGCTTCGAAAGTTCCTTTTTGGTGCGGGTCGCCAAGGTGTGGAATGAACTGCCTGCGTTTGTTTTTCAGAAAACTATAGTTCTCGTTCTTTCAAGCGTCGAGTAAATAGGTATCTCGTGGACAGACGTGTAAGACCTTCATATTCATCGTCACGTTCCATCAGGTCAGGTAGAAGACAAACGTCTAATCCTTTTCAATAAAAAAAACTATAGTTTTTGTTTTTTAATCATACCTACCTTCGAAATACTTATAACTAACTTGACTGTATTTTTTGTGTTTAATTCAAATTGTAGCAGTACAAAAGCTAACAAATACAATTTTTTCTGCCACGGTAGAACGCTGTAGGAACCTGGAACTCTGGCGTCCAAGGCGATCATTCATTTCGTCTGTTTCAAGGTGACTTAAGGTAATTGCTTGATGTGCAGTCCCAACATGTGCAGACATATGACGCGATAATTCATTGATAGATTATTTTTTCGCAACAACATACTTAATCGACTTCTAACGCGGCAAGGCGCCGTCACCGCAGTTAGGACAGCTAATGCTGTGTTTTGTTAATTGTCGGGGTTCAGATTCGAATCTGGGTTTCTAAATCTCATGAACCATAAATAGATACCCTAAATTGAAATTTTCACAATATACATTTCATTGAATAGTCGTCATTTATATCATAATCGCTGTACTAACAAATAGTACATTACAAGTACCGGGGGACTTTTGTTGCCGTTTCGATAGTGAGCACAAAGGGTTAAAACCACATTCTGAACAAAGAAACCAAATAGCGAACATGAAAAAAAAAAACAATCGACTCTTCATAGAAAATTGGCAGCGGCCCCGTATGTAAAGTATATGGGATTAATTTTTATTTTATTTATTGTGAGTCGTACGAGAACCAATAGCAATCCGTTAGTCCCTTAAATAATAGTTTACATAACTTCTAGTGTGACTGTGTTATGTATATTTAGTCGCCGTTTACAAGGTGCATCGATCCGAGCGCCATAACGGATTATCAAGTGTTAGAACAGTTGACAGTCCCGAAATCACACTTCATTACCATATGCTGCATTCTTTTTGTTAATTAACTGTCATACGTGAGACCTGCGCCTCTCAAACACCCACCTGTATTCAAATACCTAACTATGCTGTCCGCTTTCGTCAATAATATCATTTTCAAATTGCGTGTAATTATAATGTGGTTTTCTACACTTATCAAAGATTGTTCCCTTCTGACTATATGTATATTAATGGTAAGTAGCTGTGTCTTACATACACATCAAACTATGAGAATTACAAGTATTTTTTAACAATCCAACGTCTTAAGATCAACAAAAATAGCTAGTGTGTCGTACACACAAGGTCAAGCCCTGACTCCACTGTCTGCTGAGGCCAGCGCGGCCAAGGTTGCCTGTGAGGGTTATGGCTGAGGGCTCGTTGAGTCTAGTGTCTAGGGACATAGGTGCCCTTCAGCTAATTCTGTACCTAGTTTAACAAGGCAATTCATTGGAGGCGTTATATTTATACAACGAATAAAAATACATATCATACAACAAATAATGTATTTAATGTAAGGAATTTGAAACGAAATCGATGTTTTATTTTAGCCACATTAAACAAGCGTTCACTGAACAAATGCACAACTAAACTTGTAGAGTTAACTCACATGCACTCGGCTATGATTGAGTAAACTAACGTCTGAAGATTGTAAATTGTACGTCAATGTGCATATATCTATTTAGTAATTTTATCTTCTACAAATATTATATTCTACAATTCAGTTACAATATCAAGAATTATAATAACTTAAAGAATACGAGTACATAGGATTAGAACTAAATGTAGATATTTGACTAACGTTTATCTACTAAAGTTATGGAACTCACGCCGAGGAGCGCTCCGCAAATTATCTGTAATTTACTCACATCTCTCCGAGTAAGCATATCCTCGTAATTATTGCTTACTGCCAAGTTGTGAATGACTTGAACATGACTGAGATTGGTCTGAAGAATTTGAAAATGAGTAAATTGGTACGTAACATTTTTATGAACGATAAAAAAGTCGATAATCATTTGAGCCTATTTTACGTTGTGTAGCTTAATCATATAATTTAAAATTGCAGTATGATTAGTTTAACCCAAAGCGGACGGTCACCTTAAATTTTTTATAATATATGTTATTTATTGCAGTTACCGAACTTATACCCTTTGCATAAACTAAACATGAAATAAACCTATAATCCCTAAAGTCCCATCGGTACGTGACCATCACAATTCTAATCACAGAGACTCGGCGTATTCACATGGAGTGCGATCCAGCCGACCAGAGATAATAGAGTTGGGATCAAACATATCAAATGGGAGGTTGCAGTCTTCACTTTGTACAGTTTACTTAGGTTCACTTGCAGATTCGTATTAATTGTAGCTAAAATTATAATTGGAATCATAAAGGCATGAAACGTTTATTTTCGCAAAAATATATTTAAGTTTAAAAAACACTCTAATAAATTCGTCAAACACTCATTCAAACATGCCACAAATCACTAAAAGCTGTGTATGCGTTGCCTGCGACAATCATCGAAGTGCAGACGGCACTACCTCGGCTCGCGGCGGTAGGGCGCAGCTCGCGAGCTGATGACGTGCAGCGTGCGACACTTGCGGTGGAAACCAAAACTACAGTTGCCTTTTTATAACGTCAGTTGTTAGTGGACCAATCAAATGATGGTTATTTAATATGGTAAAAATTGAATGGGGAGCGCTGTGTTGGTCTCCTCTCCATTACTTACTCAAAATACATGCTCATACTTTGTGTTTTATGCAATTCTATAAGAGCTTCGATAAAATCTGCTCAATTGTATTATTTAATTTAATAATAAAGTAAATGTATGTTTGTTCTCGGGTCATGGTTGTTTGTATGTTTATTCTGGGTTCGCCCCCAGTTCGCTGTATGGTCATCCATAACACAAGCTCTGCTTACTTTGGGGCCATACAGTTGGTGTGTTAAAAAAAAAATAGTTTGACTGTATCAGACCGGAGGGTAAGTGGCATCTGTACCTATGAATCATTTGTCGCAGGTGCTCCATTTATTAACAGTGCTACTGCTAATTATCTCGAATAATGATGCGTTGCCGACCGTCGTTCAAATTGAGTTTGTTCCGGTAATTGGTTGTTCCTTCCCTTTGCCCGGAACACGACCACATGACCACGTGATCATTACGGCGGCTAAACAGCACGGTAGCACCGCCCCAGGCGAGACCTTTACAAACAAATTCACCTACTACCACTATTATGTATAAACGAACCAACATTCATACTCGCACATGCAGAGGCAACATGCCCACATGCACACATGCACAGTCAGGCTGATAAATGGCAGCGGGCATCTAATCGAAGGGTGACAGTATTCAATAAACAATTGTAGACAATACATCTACACAATAATTCTACACTTAACTAAAAACTGGGAAAAACCAAGTGCAATGTAATCAGAAGAGGCTCAAACGTGAAGCATAGAAATACAATTTTAATCAAATGAAGTTTTAATGAAATCATTTTAATTAACTGTTCAAAG
This sequence comes from Marasmarcha lunaedactyla, assembly GCA_923062675.1. NCBI lineage: Eukaryota > Metazoa > Arthropoda > Insecta > Lepidoptera > Pterophoridae > Marasmarcha > Marasmarcha lunaedactyla. The sequence continues at coordinate 27,155,420 of OV281350.1, forward strand.
TGTAAAGTGCACCTTTACCTCAAAAACTTAAAAACTTCTAATCATATGTATTATCGTTATATTAAATGGCAAATTGTATAAAACTTGTAATATATTATGTTTTATTGAAATGAAAAAAGTGGTTTTATTAAAGTAAACATTATAACTCCGAAATTTTTGAAAATAAAATGTCGAAAAATGCGTTTTTGCTGACACTTCATAGTTTCTCGAGAAAACTTTATCTTGTGCACAGGCTTGGAGTTGACGCACGCATTCATGTTGTCGACACTACTTTCATTATTGTTTTGCATTTTTTTCATCTTCAAATATTTGTTAAATAAAGCCAATTACGGAAACAAAAACATAATCAATGCCTTGTTGTGTGAAAGCGTTCATTACTTTTCTTAAAATACGGCTGGTTTTTAGCAGTTTAAACAAGCTTTTTTATAAAGCTTGTATTTTATTACAGACAAATGTTTTGTTGGTTTTAACAGTACTTGTAACTCCTTCCTTACATGGATGTTGCTTTTTTGGTATTTCAGATCCATGGAAATGGCTAATTAGACGAACTAGCTTTAAACAAGAATTGATTTCCAATTTGTTAATTCAAAACCGTTCAAACAAGTGAAATTATTAACTAACCCATCACGCTGTTAAATTTATTAAAACATTCAAATGTGAAGTTCAAGCCACATTGAACAATCTCTGAAATAGACTTGGAGAGCGTAAGACCGAAATAAGGAACGTTATAATATATGTGTCAATTTGGTCTACTCTACTTCTAAAATTGTTTGTTTCTCTATAATGCTAATGCAAACTTTCCGCTTTATAACAAATTATGTGCTTATCTATTCCTGTATTAAAGTAAAAATCACATCAAACATGGTTTGTTACAATGTTTCCTCGTCTAAGATTTGAGGCTATTTTTTGTTATAATGGTATAGTGAGAAAAGTTTATAAAAGCGGACTATCTGTGCTGTGCAGGAATAAGTAGCAAGGTTTTGAAAGTGTGGGACCCTTTCTACCGAAGATGTGCGAGGAGTATGCGCAGCGGACCATTTAAACGTATATGCTTGTCAAGTTCTAATTCGCCCCAGGAACTCGCACATACCCCTAGAACACAAATCTAGTATGCATACTTAGTTTGAAGCCTAAGAACTTATTATGATTATTTCTCATTATTGCAAAGCCAATTTAAAGGATCGCATCTGACACCGCACCAAAATTCAACAACGTACACTTGTAACAGAGAGTATTCAATATTTTTTTATTTTCGCCAAAGTTAGAACTGCACAATTGTTTAATATTTTTCAGTTAGTACGAAATATTAATTATAATTATGGCAAAACAAGGCAATTTTACCATTTGTTTTGTATGAGCGTATGTGACAAATGTGTCAGATGGCAAATGTGATTATTAAATTGGTCCTAAAATAGTGTGCATCCTTAGAACGCCGCCCACAAACATAATTTTACGTAGAACCAAAACCTCGTTCCACTTATTAGTTTTTCACCAGAGATGAGCCAAACAAAGCAGTCGCCGCCGGCCTGCTATATATATACAGTTTTGGTGAATAGAGCCTTATTCCCCGCAAGAGTATTAATGTAATGAATCATTTGTGAAATGCGTTTCGGCTTACCTATCAATCATTAAAATGTTCAATTTCTACAAAATTTAATGATTTTTTTTAGTTTTAAAATTAAAAAAACTTAAACCGAATGCATGCCACGTATTTGATAGGAACCAGTAAATACAATTTATTCAGTTTTTCAAAAAAACGCTCTTAAATTTACTTAATCTACTGTGAATTAAAAAAAAAACTTGATTAAATGTGTTTTATTCATTTTAATATTTAAAATGGTAAAAATCCCCTTCAATTTTCTCGTACAACTGAGGTTGATAATTTTTGTAATTAGTGTGTTGTGGAAAAATGAACTCCATTTCCAAAAATAAACTAACAATACAGTTTAATAAAGGTCGTGTTGTCACTTCCGTTTAATATCAACCGTAGGAGGGCGATGGCTGGATCCCACGTCAACCATTTTTTTTTGTTCCCCTTCAAGGGGAAGGAGGAGGATCTAAAAAATGCTCTTACGCATACCCCACCGCACGCGATCGAGGTTATGTGGGACTCGCTCCGAGCCTACCAGAGCCACTACCCACTAAAAAACCTCTTAAATTACTGTGACAATCTTTTGCCTCACAGCCTTCATCTGAAGCGAAGACCAATTGGAAGAAAAGGCCGCGCAAGTGGGGCCCTTAAGGGGTCACGCGCTGGGAATTACAAAGCACTGAAGGTGCTCAAAATTAAAAAGTATTTAATTAATTCGAATTAAAATTAAAATTAGGATTTGCGCCCAGAAATGCGTCGAGATCTAGCGACAGTTGCGTGGCTACGTTCGTGTGCGCGTTTCTCGGTCAAGTGATTTTGTACTTCAAATCTAAGACAGGGGGAGTATACAAGACTGATTCTCTAACTAAATGATCGGGGTAGGTTTCGCAGCTTTTGAAGAACACTTATGAGAGTGTTTTGAGGTGCTGTTGCACTGTAGGTAGTTCAAGATCTCTATGCAGTCCTGTGTGTCCGCATTACGCAAGTACCATTGGTGCATTTGTGGCCCTGCGGCAGAAGAGATTTTGAACCACCTGCAGTTTATGCAGGAGGGAGGGTTATGCGAGGCATAAGTCATGACGGGTCTAACGCAGGTCTTAAAGACCGTACGTTTGTTTCTAAAAGACATTTTACGTTGTCTACCTAACATACTGTTTAGGCGGCCTAAGTAAAGACGGGTAAGTTTCGTAACCCTATCGACGTGTGGTTTGAAAGAAAGCGTCTGGTCTAAGATGACGCCTAAGTATTTGGTACTGCGCGTCCAGGCGATGGGAATACTTAACATTCGAACGTTGAGATCGTCGACGCGATGACGGCGTTTGTGGTCGAATCGAATCGCAGAACTCTTGTGTGGATTCACATCGATACGCTATTTTTAAACCATACACCGAGGGAGTTTACAGCCTTTTTGAGTCTGGTGATGAGCTGCGAGACACTGTGGCCTGTGGAGACAAAGGGTGGTGTCGTCGGCAAAGAGGGCGAGTTCGACGCCTTTCGGCGGGACGGGAATGTCGTTAGTGTACACGGTGTACAACAGAGGGGCAAGGGCTGAGCTTTGAGGGACTCCAGCCTTTATGGGATGAGGCGCGAAAAGCGTGCCTTCACGTCTGAAACGAAACGTACGATGTTTGAGATAGGACGCGATTATCCTGACTAGGTGATCCGGTAAGCCCATTTTATAGAGTTTATAAACGAGGCCACTGTGCCAGACTATATCGAAAGCCTTGGCTACGTCAAAGAAAACTGTGACCATTTTATAACGCCGCGGATAAAAGCCGTCGAGTGTATACTCGACGATGCGATGGACTTGCTGTGGGCAGTGTTTAGCGCGAAAGCCAAAGTGATGGGGAATGATGCGGGGATCGCCATCCATTGAAAACAGAAGTTTAGCCATGGCCTTGAGAAGGCTGATGAGTCTGTGATTAGCCGTTATATAAAGAGGTTTACCCTGCTTGGGTATGCCTAAGACTGTGGCTTATTTCTAAGCTTTTGGAAAGTAGCTAAGGTCGAAGCAGACATTGAAGATGACAACTGATGAAGCTTACAAGCAAGGACGAGTGAGAGGAGGAACGTGAGAGGCAGCTTCTACGCGTAAGGTTTGGGCTATTCTATAATATGCTACGTGGGACGGAGAGATATTCTCCATGAGATCGTTCATCTGAACGTCTGGGAGATCAGCAAGACAAGACTTTTACGTTGTAGCTGATTCGCATCTTATCTATAGGTGGTCGTGGGATAGACCATGGCTCTCCGGAGAGCCATGTTCTTAGCTTTAATAAGATTGCTAACGGCTAAGGGCAAACGTGGGTTTGCCTTGCTTAGCAACCTTTTCGTTAACACTGATGGCTGAGCTGATAGCAAAAGTGAGGGAATCGACTAATAAATCTATTTTTTCCGGGCTATCTAGAGAGTCGGGCGAGATCGCGAGCGGAAAGTTTGGGGCCTCTAAGGCTGAAACTAACCTATTTTTAAAGCCTTTCCAGTTCGTAAAGGTCTTAGGAAAGGCAACGTTGTCATTTGGCGGTCCTAATACCAGGGAGACGGGGATAGTGATCGGAGCCTGGGTTATCGAGCGGTTCGATAGACCTAAGATCGAGGTTGATTCTCTTTACTATCGCAAAATCGAGGATGTCAGGAGGACGACGTCTTAGTCGAGTGACTCAGTGATTTCAAGGAAAGCGATAACGCTGCTGTTGGTCGATAGGCACTAAAGTCAGTACGTTTGGAATTGAAGGTCCCGAACATAATGACTTAATTGCAGAGGGTGAGAATGGCCTGAGAAGTCGCTATGGATAGGTATGGTGCCACTAGGTATGTAGATTGAAGCTATGACGATGGTTAGATGACCTGTCATATCAAACCTACACACAGTGGCTTCCATGTTGAGGAGAGGAGGGGTAAGGAGAGGAAAGCAATGGAAACCTTTACTGTATTAAATAGCTGTGCCGCCGAAACCGCTGACGTTGGGCCTATCTTACGAGTGAAGGCGTATTTGGGAATAACGAATCCCCTGGAGTGGTTTAGAGTTAGCCACGTCTCTTGGAGAAGCAGTAAGTCTGGCTCGTTGTTCTGAAGGAAAAGTTTGAGCCTTGGAAGGTAAGTACTATTAGCGTTAATTGAAACTGGGGATAAGCCCTTGGGTTTGATACAACTGGACGCGGGAATTAAAGGTCTAGACATTATATTTACTATTTATAGAATTTATACAAATTATAGAACTTATAAAGAACTAAGAAGAAGCGAATGAACGCAGTTGGCGTGCGAGTACGCCGATTTCCCTAATATCGACGTTTTGGATGACGTCGAACACAGTCTTAATGTCCTCAGCCAACGACGACTGAGGTGAAGATGACGGAGTGGGGCGCGGGCGGGGAGCTGAGCAATTAATCGCTGCGTGGTTGTAAAGCTGGCATCGGTGGCATTGCCTTGGGTGGCCGTGACGTTGAGGAACCTCGACAGAGATATTCGAGTGTCCGCAGATTGTGCGAGCCTCTTTGAAAATCTCCCGTGATTTAGGATTATTAGCAAGGATGACTAGAGCGAGTGGGAAACGTCTACCGTAGTTAGAGTGCATTTTATGCACGGCTTCAGCCGGGAAGCCCTGGGACTTAAGGTCATGGCAAATGTCGTCGTTTGCGAGCTCAAACGGGACGCTACGTAGTTTGGCGCGGATCGTACGCTCCTCCGGATGGGCGTAAGTATGATATGCGATTTGTTTAATCTAGAATAATCTAGTAAAAGTGCGAAAGTCATCGATGGTCGCGACCTTAATTTTAATAGTTTCGCTTGCGTAAGACGTCTAGACGTGGTTAATTTTGTGCTCTTTGCACAGATTGGAAACCGCGGTCCATCGCGCTTTTTTGCGGGGGAAGACGGGAGGAGGGAGCTGAGGCTTAGCCAGGACGGGAGCGCAGCGCGTTGCTGGCTTTGACGGAACCAGCGGGAACGCCGGACTGGGCGAATGTTGAAGACACCGGGGCTTGCGCTTGGAAACTAGGTTGAACGTGGGCTCAGAAGTGCCGGTTAAGGTAGCGGCGACCGACGAAGCTTCGGCTGCGGAGTCTGAATCACTCTCGGGAGCGGTACGTTTCCTACGCGATGTGTGCGAGGACGTGTCCGACACAGTCCCTTTAGGAGGGCACGAGAGGCGCGGAAGAGCTGTAGACCTGAGGGTTCTGGGCGTAAGTGGCCTGAGGGTTCGGGTTTGGGGCGTGAGGGGCTGGGGGTGTGTTATGCGCTAGTAAGGCCTTTGTGAAGGCCTCGTCTGATATGGGCTAACCTCCCTTCCAGCGGTAGGGACGAACGCGAATTGTTGCCCCTATTGGACAAGCACTGTACCTTCACCCTGGGAAGAAAGGCCCCTGTACCGGGATCCGGTCTGCCGGTTTCTCCAAGGCCTGAAAGGCACACCGGGTCAACGCTAGCAGGCTTAGTTGGCATGCTCAACGCGGGAGTCTACTACGGAGTGTGTTGTCAATAAATTGGCAACCAAAACCGTCCGTAGACCTGACATCTTTGCGACGTGAACCAGTTGCAAAGTTGGATTGCACTGAAAGTGCATAATTGACTACGTTCCGACCGGCCGAAACTCTAACTAACGTAACAAGCGCCCAGTGTCAAGTATGTAGCCAGAAAATCAGCCCGAGCCTTGCAAATGAACGTCGGACAACGACGATAGTAAGTTCAACTCCGTTCTTGATTCTGCCACCTAGGTATATTCGAGGGGTGCACGGAAATGTGGAATTGACAACGTTACGACCGGCCACAGACCGAGTCACAAAGAGGCTTACCTCAAGTCGTCGGGGACGAAGCGTGATATTGTACGAGGGTCAGCGTTTGAGTATTGCTACGAGTTGTCCTCGTGAAACGACAATCGTGACTCAGCGGCTGTTGCGACCACGAACACGTCCGAAAGGTGTCGGACGCAGAACGGGTCTGTCTCTCAAGTCGTCGTGGACGAAGTGAGGTGTTTATTAGAGGGGGATGTACTAAAAAGTGTAGCAGAAATAGCGTTTGAGTATTGCTATGATGGAAGTCGTGAGACAACAATCATGATTCGGCAGCCGGGAGCAACCATCAACACGTCTGAACGGGGCCGGACGCAGATCGGGTCTGTCTTGCGTTAACCTCTAGAATGGGTGCCGTTTGAGGGCGTTCGTCATTTGGATAGTTGAGAGGAGGGAGACTTGCCGAGCTAACAGATGCAGATAAGAATAATTTTGTATACACCGAAATGGATATAGTTAATTTATTTTGAAATTATTATACTCGTGAAGTTTCTGGCCAGTTTTTCATCACGAAGGTTTTTCTGAACCCGTGGTAAGTCACTAAGAACAAGCAATTGTCCACGTTTCGTCTAGTGTTATAATACGACCCAAAGATTCAGTTTTATCCCGTTGAAACAATGACAAACTTTCCTCCTAGGTGGTCAACAGTCGGTAAACGCCGCACCCACCACCCGGAGAGCGTCTTCATGTCTAAATATTTGTGTACGATATACGTACACGTTCGTCTAAGATGCCTACTGTCACAAATATCTCGCTTATTTTTACTCTTCGTTATTTCACGACTATGTCTTTGATTTTAGTGATCATCTATAAAGATTTTTACCTACGCTGCCTTGGTATAAGTGGTGATCGTGATTATACATAGATATACGTATTTCCTATGAAAATTTTAAAAACTTGTATTAAATTGACGAGAAAAAGACTAGGCCATACAGATAGTAATCCTGTATATCTATACTATCTTTACCAAAACTATAAAGAGGTAAGATTTGATTTTTCGTATGTTTGTTTGTAATTTATAAGTATAAAAAATACTTAACTGATTTTGAAAATTCTTTTACCTCCAGAAAGCTACATTACAAAGGCTGTATTTTAATTTTAAAGACATTACAGATTAACCCAAAGAATCAAAAATTTGCCCATAACATTTTGTATATTTTTGTGCACTGTACAAACATGCGACTGTGACGTCACCGCGCTCAACTTATCGCGCACGGATAGTAAGTTGCAATAACTGTTTTTTTTAATTCGAGACACCCGCCCTTGACTGATTGCTACAAAAACAAAATGCTTTAGTGTAAGGAACTTTTATTACGTTCTATTTATTTTATCTTCCATCTTACAACCCCTGCGAAGCCGGGGTGGGTCACTGCAAAATAAATATACAAAATGAGTCTTACACATCGGTTAGTAAGCGATAGCTGTTATTTGCCACAAAATAGTATCGTATCGTAATAAATATTATTAAAGTGGTAAAAGTGCATGCGTGTCTAGTGTGTACAAGTTTGCTTATAAGTATATAATAATGAATATATGTAAGTATCCTCTACACTGCCATAGAAAGAAGATAACAAGTGGAGTTGTTATTAAAAGAAATAACAAAGTTCAATTCTGAAAAAAAAAACGCTATGAAAGGCTATCGAGCCTGGGCATCGGCCCAAGGCACCCACTCAACCTGTACTTAATAATTAAAAATACGGTTGAAAAAAATGATAGCCCAATTAGATCAATAACTGAAGTGCATATTCAAGACTGATCTCAGAGTTAGGAACCGATTATAAATATCTGCCCAAAAGCGTTTGTCATCCGCCGCAGTTCATACAGCAAATTTATAAGTATATCAATTGGATTTTTTCGGCAATTGAATCTCCCAGTCACAAGGTATTTAATTAATTTTGAAAGCCCTTTGTGTGCAAAAATATTATTCCCGTGTCATCCCTTTGTGCTCAAAGGTTATAATTCTTTTAAGCTTTAATATATGATTGTGGCGTTTATTATGAATGAATTATTTCTTTTCACTGTGTTCAAATTATTTCTTATTTCACAAAGTGTGTTATGTTAATCGTGCTTTATACAAAAGGAAACATATAATATGTTGTTATAAATATAATCTTAGTTGGCACTACTTATCCTTGATTTTATTTCTATATTCAGAGCAACACTTTCTGCTCACCTGTGTTCATCCGTCCGTCCCGAGCGTCAGTGAAGCGGCGAATTTATGTCCCCATTGGCCTTTTAAATGTCACCGGACCTTATGGCCTAGCGCTGAGGGGACGGGACTTAAACTACTCCTACATACGATGCGCCTGAGGGCACCCGAGAGGTCACAGAGCTCGGCTTAGGACATCGCAAATAGAAACTACCACTGGTTCGGGAGGATCATCTAACTGCCAACAGGCTAAGTAACAATGTATAGCTAGCCCGAACTATCACAACATCATTAGGTGCTACTGCAATGGGCTGTAATGTTTTACAATCCCAGTCAACTAAACAATGATAACAATTTTTTACAACCTTGAATTATACAGGGTGTCCTAGAAATCAACGTCACGCCGGAACCGGCTGACAGGCCGTTGGCCCACAGTTGTACCTAAGTACAAAGCCAATGCGGATGTAGAAACATGCAGGTACATGAAAGAGCCAGACGAATTGTCAAAGTACTTTACCTATGCTGTGTTGCCAGGGCGGCGTCTCTGTTACACGCTAGGCAAACATTAAACAATATTTAAAATTGAGGCAGTTATGGTTCCATTTTAAACTGTAATTTACAGAAAAGCTGTTCAAGGTTACATTACATCAAAAATCGAAGATGAATTAATATTTGTAGTCAAAGATCTTGAAAGATCATCACAGGGTATCTTTTGATAACATGATTTAAACATCTTTTTCGTTCAGAATATATTAATAACAATAATAATAATAAATCCCAAGACAATCACACCATCTGTATGGGCTCAAAGTAAGCAGAGCTTGTGTTATGGATGACCATACAGTGAACTTAAACCCAGAATAAACATACATAATATATAAATATCAACAACCATGACCCGAGAACAAACATTCATGTTCATCACACAAATGAATGCCCTAGCCAGGACTCGAACCTGGGACCTCCGGCGTACGGGCTACGAAACACTACTCGGTCGTCTGATATGATACTGAACTTTTAAAATACTGTCGTGAGCAAAGTCCCGGGCTAAATCTATTTATACTATTTAGGTGGCAAAGGGGAAAAAAACAAAATTACCAAAAAATATACTCCTAATGCAGTTATAAATAGAGAAAAAGAATAATACCAGTTAGAAAGATTAAAATTTATAGAACAACTTCAGTTGCTGGATTCCATGCTCTCGGAATTTATTCATGAACGATTTTTTTCAATTTTTCGTTCCATTTCAGTTCCGCAGCGAATATTTTAGTGAATTCTAACCGGAATCGGGTATGAGAAAATTTGAGAGCACTCCAATCGTAAAAATTGGTTTCGTTTTTCAAATCATTTTTTACATAAAGAACAGCTGTAGAAGATGCGGGTACAAATTCATGATTCATGATAGATATGTGGTTGATCGATACCTCCGTATAAATATATTTTTTTAATTATTCAGTTGTTAAACATCAGCATTATTCTTTTAGGATTTTCGTGAATTTTCTATTCTTATGATCATGACCTTACTATATATGAAAAATAGGTATCTTCTTTGTTACCACACATATAAAAAATAATGTAATAATTTAATGTCCCAAAATTATCAACTAAATTGAATCAAAACAAATAATTTCAAAATATTATCCTAAAATATTTTCCTTTGAACCCTGTAACCACGTTGTCCCAGTAGCTGGAGTCGGTAGGCCAGGCCGCGATGCGCGAGCACGGATTCAATTCAGATTACGGATGCTTGCCGATACTGAGATGTAGATACTTGTTGGCGAAGCGTGACTACGTGACTCTACATTCCAAGCTTTAGGGTCCCTTAGACTTATTATAACAGATATTACATAAAATATATTTTGCGATGAGGTAATTTTAGTATGTAAATTGTGTTTTTTCGGTATTTCATATTTATAGAAACAAAAAGCTATGACTACTAGCGTAATCCACATACGGATCCATTCGACTGGGGTGTATTTACTTATTGCACCAATAACGTTCAAAGTCTGATCCACGTGATCAGCAGGCTACACATCAACGTCCACTCAGGTGTGAAATAAGTTACTTTCTCATACTTGCGAGGATGAAACTTTACTTTCCCAGACACGGCAGTAAACTGCCAAAGCCTGTCGTCACGGAAAATTACACTAAAGCAACAGATATTGAGGATTTAGGAAACAAACTGAATATTTGGAAAATATGATTTTTTGAGCTAAACATTGTATGAGAGTTGAAGACCAATGATAATTAAGTTAGAAGTCCAAAATTACATAAATACAATACATACATTTTGAATTTTATTAGTGTAAAGTTAATTTAAATGCAAAAGATTTCCTGCAATAACTTTATTCTGCTATGCAATAAGGGTTTTGTAGTAACTGTGATATCAAGACAAATTTGACTGGCTGAATATTACTGAACTTGCAATACCTATCAAAATTTTAACAGTACCTAATAAAAGTGCCTGTGTTTAACACTTTATTACGCCTTCAACATCCATTTCTATCACAGACAACAAGTGGAGCTTCAAATTCGTTTATTTTATGGCCCATGAAGAAAATCGGTATTCCCGAGAAATGCTTTGTGAGCACTAAAGGTCTTACAGAATCCATCCTAGTAGAAAATAGAATATAATCTACTTTAATCAATTACTAATACGTTTTTGGGAGGTTTGAAAAAAGGCTATTTCTTATTAAATAAATTAACTTACCCTTTTAGTAGTATTTTACTTGTCTGCATCGCTTATAAGTATACCGATCAGCTTATTCGCATATGTAGCTTGAACAAGTTATAAGATAACTTCAAACTCGTTTTCTGTATTTAATGTTAATTTAACAAAATTTAATAAATAAATTGTGTAATTCAAAGTATCAATAAAAATTAAATTATTAAATCATTCTGAAATGAACTGACTTAATGTGATCAAGGCAGTATGCGAGGCGGCGCATTACTGACAAGTTAAACGATACCTTTTGCTCAGTCACGTGCACTGATGTATAGGATTTTAATCAAATTGCTTAATTTAACGGCATCACTCTCGCAAGAGCTTCCGAGAATTGAATCACTCACTAACTTTGTAAGCTTAAAGGATTATATTTTGACGGTCATAAAGGCAAGCCTTATATTATATATATTATATTAAAATATTATATTGATTTTATATATTATATATTTGAATTTATACTCAAGATTTAGAATAGTGGTAATAATCTCGTTAACCAAAAAAGTATTTTTACCTAACTTTGCCAGGTATACTATCGTACTTTATAGAGGAATGCTTTTGAGTAGTAATTTTTAAACCCAAAAAGTAACAGTAGATGGTTCATTCATATATTATTATGTTTATTTGAATTTATCTTTAGATCAATTATAACTTGAATCCCTTAGGCGTGACTGCACGGTTCTCAATTTCAGGAAGCCGACCTTAAAATCTAATATTTTATACCTCAATCGAAATGTCCGAGAAGTAGTTAAAACTTACTAGAGGAAAACTTAGGAAGATTGAATAATAAATATTAATAAATGTTTTGACCGATGTAAATATTTGGTACAAGATGGGGTCTTCAACATTTGGTAAACAGTGTTTGTATATTTAGTTTGAAGTTTCCTTTAATGTTGATTGACTGCTGAAGTTGTCAGACAAAGCCAATAGCGAGTGAGAGAAGTATGAATGACAAAAATGGCAAAAAGTTTTGGTGCTGCCGCCTTGTTTTCTGAGGAGTTGGGTTTGTTAGAGTTTAGGGAAGTTACAACAGGAGAATTATTGTATTAAACTGAAACAGTAGTAGAATTTCATTCTTAAAGACTCTTCTTGGCGGTACCACAGGCCTACCGATTTTCTTTACCTCAACCTGAAGGTTGCCAAAGCAATTTCAACTGAAACCTGCGGTGGGAAAAATTATATATTATCAAAGATCAAACTAGTTTTTATTTGCATAAATTATTATGCGTAATCAAAAATTCGTAGTCGTAGTCTCCGTGCACGTCCCCGCCCACCTGACGTCAGATCTTGTACATACCTAGCCGGTGCACTGCCACTTGGGCGTGCTTATCCCGCGGTAGCTATTAGTTACTTTTTACAGAATCTAAATCCAAAGACCAGATATTAAAACTGACGTTTCAGCTGCGTTACTGTTATTGCTAACGACACGCACTTGCTGGAAGTATTTTTTAAGCCTTGTACGATAAATAACTTGAAATTGTGGTTTACCTTCCCTTATGCTGCCCAAACCCAGTGAATAATATAAAATTGTGACAATTTTGTAGGCGCATATTTATTTTCATTCGTTTTTTTTTGTTTCCCAAGCCGACGGTGTAGCGATTTGGATGTTTTCGTATTTGTAACGACACAATTGACTAACTTTTCTAGAATTTACTTGTATATATTTTTAAATTTTAAATCTCTATCAAAAATTACTACAAATCGATTATGGCAGCAGAATAATTGAAGAATAATAGTCTTGTACCTTACGCTTAGTCATAATAAATGTTGTACTATTACTTTCTTTTATTTTTTATTTTCACAAAATTATATGTAACTTTTCAAACATTTCATCAACTGGATCATCTACTGGATCGATGAAATAAATCTTGGTCGTGAGTTCTCTCCTCCCGTAAACTCGTGTTGAAAACTGATTTCAACTTGCAGCGAACTGTAAAGTTAAATTAGGAGTAATAGCGCAGTATCAAGCGCATAAGTTAATACAATTTAAAATTTAAAAAAATTTAGGTAAAAATAAAATCTAAAAGCAAAGTTCAGCAAATACAGAACTTATATAAAGGTCTAGGAACCAGCCTGTTACTTAGTCAAGATGTTCTTCTTGAATTTATGCAAGTTGTTACAAAAAATGTCTATATCCTCCGAGTCCCTGGATATGCTATTTTAAAGGTTACTAAGTCTTGCAATGGTAGAGTGTTTTCCTAGATTAGTGCGGTATCTTGGCGGTCTCAGAAGAGCACATTGATGATGCGGTATTCTACGCCGGACTTTAAAAGTTACTTTGGTCAGTAGACTTGAGCAGTCAATGTGATTATTGAGTAACTTGTGTAGGAATAAAAGGTCTGACAGTATGCGTCGTATGCTCAGAGAGAGCATTTTGAAATGTATTAACCTATCAACATAGGAATTGAGAGATCTGTTAGTTCCTGAGCGATAGGCGAGATGACGTAAAAATCTTTTTTGAACTCGTTCAATCCTTTTTGCGTGTACTTCGTAGCCCGGGTTCCAGACTGTGCTGCAGTATTCAAGCTTGCTTCTGACAAGACTGTTATACAGAAGGATTGAGGTAGAAGATTTTTTAAACTCCTTTGAGTTACGCAAAACAAACCCTAGTGCCCGATAGGCTGTAGTTACTGCAGTATTAATGTGTTCCAAGAAATTTAGCTTACCGTCCAGATAAACACCCAAGTCTCTAATCACAGCAACTTCTGTTATGGCAGTGCCTTTGATATTGTATACTGATTGGAATTTATTACGTTTGCGAGTAAATTTGATATGGTTACATTTGTTACAATTCAAAGGCATTTTATTGTAATCACACCACTGAAGCAGGTGATCGATATCTGCGTGTAGGAGTTGTGTATCAGACTCACATTTAATGGTGCGAACTATCTTTAAGTCATCGGCAAACAAATAAGGAGTAGCATTAAGGAAAATATCCGACATGTCGTTAATGAATATAGACCCAGATTAGAACCCTGCGGAACACCCGAAGTTGCAGTATACCACTCGAACCGTTCACCCTCTACAACAACGGATGAAGACCGTGAATGTAAGTATGATGTACACCACTCCAGAGCCACGTTAGTAATACCAAATATGTTTAATTTACTTAGCAGAATATTGTGATCAACTTTGTCGAAGGCCTTCGCGAAGTCTGTATATATGGCGTCAACTTGAATACCTTTATCTACTGCTGATGTTAAGTCAGTTACGTAATCAGTCAGCTTCATGTTAGTAGATTTCTTTGCCATGAAGCCATGTTGGTTTTCAGACAAATGATTTTTAACGTGTTCATAAAAAATTAAGTACACTAAAGATTCGAAGACCTTAGACAAAGTTGACAGTACTGATATTGAACGGTAATTAGATACTATTTCGCGTTTACCACTTTTGTGTATTGGCACAATCCTGGCGCGTTTCCATTCATTTGGAAACACACCTGAGGTAAGAGATGCATTAAAAAGGGCCGTTACAGGTGCAGATAATGATCGTGCACAACGTGACCAGAAATAAGTGGTATATTATCAGGGCCAGCTCCTTGAGACAGATCAGATCAAATCATTTATTTATTGGCACCTTTTCAATACCCAAATAAATATACAAATAGCTATATTAACATACTGTGCCAAAAGGGCATTTTCAGCAAAATGTTGCCAAAGACAGGCAACGCTGATTTTAAAAACACCCCTTGACTTAATGCCGGTCAACAAATGGGCATGGGTTTACATTACTTAATTAAATAGAATTTCAATTCCTTACAATTATTTTGTAATATTTTTAAATATATAGTAAATACTGCATGCTATTCATTAATTCACAATTGAAGAAAAATCTTAAAGTTGGATTAAACACTTTGTAAAAGAAAAAAGAAAAGTAACATAGTAATTGTGAAAATAATATCTATCTGTAATTCAAACAAGTTTTTAAGGCGTCGTCACCACGTTTTTGTTGAGATTGAAATAATATCTTAAGCTTAGCTTTAAAGTTCATTTGGGACATACCAGCACGTTTCAGATCAAGTTGAACAAGTCTTTTTTCTACTGCGTCTTGAGTAACAATGAATCCATTAAGTGCATTTACTGTAGGATTTGGTATATATGCTGGGGCATCAGCGCTTGCAGGGGCGAACACCGACGAGAATTGTTCCGCAAATAAGTTAGCAACCTCCTTAGAGTTTCTGGCTGATTTATCACCTAGCATCATAACAGCTGGGGTGGAATAGTGTGATAGTCGAAGGTTCCTTATATGGGTCCAAAAGTTCTAAGGGTGTTTTTAATAGCCTCTTCGATGATGCGTATGTACTGGTTGTAACAGTGTTTAATGAGTGTGCTGCATTCTTTTCTTAAATAATTGAATTCAAAACATCTAACGAATTATGATATTTTTTAATCTTTCGGTGAAGTTTTAATTTTTGTTTAAGAAGTCTTTTTAATTGATATGAGTAGCAAGGTGGGTTGGTCAGCATTGCACAGTTTAATGGGGATGTGTCGGTTAATAACATTTCTAATTATTGTATAAAATTTTTCTAATTTGCTATCAACGTCACTATAACAGCGCAGTTCAGATGCCCGTTCAATTTGGTTTAATAGCCCTATAACTTTTTCATAATCCGCCCTATAAAAATTATGCTTTTTGACTATTTCTGGTTTCTTTTTGAGTTTTACAGATATTGCCAAAGAAAATTCGATAGGTGGATGATATCGGTCTATCTCCCTAATTGGGTTTAAACTATGACTAATTATTACTGCGTTTGCATCGTAAAGAATCAAATCGTGAGTTTTGTTTTGAAAATTTTGAATCCAATTAAATTGTTGAAGATCACTAAAAGAAATAAAGTCAGAAAATAAATCCTTGAGCACACCGGAACTAGTTGGTGACATAATACATGGTTCATCAATATTCTGTGATATCCAATCTATGCAGCCTAGGTTGAAGTCACCTGCTATTATTGTTGAGCTAGAATAGTTAGAGCCTACTATCATACTACAATTTTCAAGAAAACACTCAAGTACGTCGTGACTAATGGTGGTGGTAAATAGACCGCGCATAATTTTAAAACATCTTGCTTGGGTTTACCTTTATCTAATTTTATTAAATATTAAAATAGTAACCCACAGATCCTCGCATTCCGACTCCCATTCTTGCATACGACATGACTTAATATCATTCAAGACGGCCATCAATACGCCTCCTCCACTCTTTTTAAAATTATTGAGATTAGATGTTTCACGATCCCTTCTGTACACTGTGTAGTTGTTATCGAAAAGTTCTGAATCAAAAATATCACTAGAAAGCCAAGTTTCGGTAAAGATATAGACATTAAATCGTTTTTAAGCATGTTTTGACGTACGTTTGTAAGATTGGTTCTAAGGCCCCGAGTGTTTTGATAGTAACATTCAATAGAACTGAATTTTAAAAATACACTTCTATTTGACATGCCTTACTAAGGTACTAAAAGAAAATAACACGTAATAAACAATAGTACAGTTTAAAATCTATGTCAGTTGTTGTTGTATGTAGTTTCACTTTTTTTTCATGAGGACTTTTCCATTGCGCACCCATGTGAATCTATACCCTAGCTCCTTGGAGCGGGCGCGAGCTGTGGCGTGTATAGCCCTGTTCTCCGGCGATAGGTGCTCGATTACGTATATCGGCTTGTGGGTGTTACTAGCGATGCCCAAATGACTCGAATTCAGTTTGTCATTTTTGTTGTTCTTGTTTTAATTGATGGCAGCAGCAAGAAAGTTATCACGTATTCGAGAACTGTTGAATTTAACCAGTATGGATCGTGGTCGATTGCTCTTGTCATCTTTCTTGGCAATTCTGGTACAATGCTGAATGTCGTTATCCTTCACAACAAACTTAATAGACTAGGCTCAGTTGAACTACTAATGAAATAAGATTCTCTGACCTATATTCAGGCACACACTGTAGTTCGATATTATTGCTGCGTGCATGTTGTTCAAGAATGTGCATTCGCTGCGTTATGATGTTCACAGAATTACGTAGGGTTTGGTTTTCTTTCTCTGAATTATTTACGGTTGAGGTCTTTTCAGATAGAGTACATTTGATTTCATCAAATTTATCATTAAAAAAGGATAACGACTGCTGAAAACCGCTAATTAAATCATTGATTTTGCCGAACTGTTTTTGTACTAACTCTTGCAGAACACTACTCATTGCACGTTCAATCTCTTGTCTAATCAGCTGCCGGAGTGTGTCGCTAGGTATGTCGGACAGAGATATGTCACACGTCTCGGATTGAAGCTGCATCGGTTGTTGACGACTTGAAAGTTTAGAGCGCGTAGTTACATTGTTAGACGGGGAAACTGAAGAAAGGTAGTCGTTGGATGGTTTTAGTTGGTTATCAGGATGTATTGACCGCACTGGCGTGTGTATGTTACCGGTTTTAGGTAATTTGCTTAAACATTCGGCGCATTTCCAGTCACGTTTGCTAATAGTGTTCAACATTAAAAACCTTTCCTCTGTTATGCTTACGCATAATAAATCATACCACTCCTTACAAGATGAACATTTAGACGATTGACAAGCTTAATTTCACCTTTGCATCCACCACATTTAATTGATGACATCGTTTCAGAATTAAAATAAAAGTGGCGTTCAACAAAATATTCAAATTACTAAGACTTAGAACTGCCAATCAGTCGAGTCTTTTTTGGGTCGGTAACACCAAGTTAGACCTGGCAACACTAATAGAGTATCAGCAACACTATTGATGTTAAGATCTGTTGTCTGTGGTCACGGTTTATTATTTTGGTATGTTGGTAACTTCAGTTGTACAACATCGAGAATAAAATATTGTTAAACATTCCTAACCTGTTTTCGGAGTTATCAAACAATTTCATATATTTCTTTGTTTTCCAGTCCTCCAGCCAATGTTTTCCATCAATAGGTATTGCCACACTCCACACGGATGAATGATTAAGGTTATTTGCACTACTTTTTACAGAAAATTGGAATTATTTTTTTTTGAGAATAATAACAACTAATGTTTACTTTAACTGTTGCACAGAGTAAATGAGCGTTTATTATACTATATTATTATATTATATCATACGAACATGTGAGCGTTTGGTGGACTAGTGCCGGTGTCGTCACTACAGCTTTCTTAAATCTGGTTTGATGATTACGGCAGATGTTTATTGTCAACACCTGCAAACCATGATAGAATCGCTAGCTGCTAAACAACTGAGGCTGGTCAATCTCTCTAGGCTACTGCACACTCAGGCTGCGTCACGCTAGACAACACACTGCACAACAGGACCTAATTGGAGAAGCTTTGATTGGAATGTCTAAGACATCCACTGTACTTCCAGGACCTTGTTCCAACAGATTACCGTTTTTTAAAAATTCGGATAACTTCTTGCAAGGGAAAAAATGCAACTCCGATGGGGCAGTCCAAAACGCCTTCAAAGATTTTATTAATTCCCGTCTGAATGGTTTTTTTAGTAAAGGGATCAATGAATTACCTATGAGATGGCAAATGTGCATAGTAGCAATAGTACATACTTTGATTAAATAAATACATTATATATTTTTTTAATTCACTTTATGTTCTTCCCTTACAAAACGCCAATTTCATATGTAAGGACCTAAAACTCTCGCTTCCCTCAACGTAAGTAAAGAGCTCAGCGACTTTTCGAAGGCAAGTTTTGCGAGTAAAGGCTTTCTTTGTCTTTGAAACTTCTTTAATGAAACAGTTTTAACGGTTTTAATGGTGATTTTGTACCAACTAGAAGCGATAGACGCAGTTGACTAAAGAGCCCGAAAAATTATTTATAACTTTGACCTGACCGCCAAAAAACTGCAAAGCCTTGACCATCTTCGGAAAGTTGCCAGTTTAGCAGTCTTCTACAGATTACATTTTAATGAGTGCGCGAATGCTCTTTTTGATCAGGTTGAACCCACACCCTTCTTACATGGGACTGCTAGACGCAGACAGGCTTTCCATACCTTTATAGTAGATATCCCAAATAGTCGAACCAAAGACTTCGATAGTTCCTTGTTGGTGCGGGTCGCCAAGGTGTAGAATGAACTGCCTGCGTCTGTTTGTCCGGAAAACTATAGTCCTAGATCTTTCAAGCGTCGAGTGAATAGGTATCTCGTTAATAGACACCTCGTTAACACCTTCGTCTTCATCGTCACTTTCCATCAGGTGAAATAGAAGACAAACGTCTAATCCTTTTAGAATAAAAAAAGAGATTTTAACTTCGTAATGTTACAAATTGTTTATCAGTCAGTTAATCTTATATGAATTAATCGTATGCAAGGTAGTTAGAAAAGTGTTTGACTGCATCTAAAACAATCGCATACACTTTTAAAATTCAATAGCGCTAGTTTACGAATGCATTCTTTCCTGTTTCACTATTTCACCCCCCCCTCCAGTAGAAACTGACGAATAATTCACCAAAAGGAACCACTTGAAAAAAATAATTTTTCCAGATCAGGGCCTGGACTAGGGCCTAAGAGTTCTCGATCATTGGTTCATGATCATCAATTTCAGTGCATCAATTTTCAAATTATACCTGTATGATGTTTAGTTCAAAAGTTATTGTAGGTTAATTTCCTAAACGACTATCATTTTCTATCGACCCGGGTAAATTATTCCATGTAGGCGTAAGTATTTAATGACATATTCTCGCAAAACATTTCTGACAAAATTCTCACAATGGTGAAATCATTTTTAAAATCGTTTTTGCAGTTTAAAAATTCAATAAACAAAAAATCAAATGTTCCCTGTTTACTAAATTAAAACTTATAGCGATGAAACATTTACTATTTCGTACAAGTATAATAAGAAACATTGGGTCCCCTTATTATCTAAGCGTCAATGCGAGATGACTTTAATTTAAAAAGAACTTACAACGCGCAAAGTTAAATACGAGTTTCACTTTTGATTAAACTGAACAGAGCCTGTGATTACATTCCTCATTAATTTGAGGTCCTCTCAAAGTTGTAATGGACCCTCGAGGGAATAGCTTCTTCTTTGAAATGGACAACTCACTTTAAAATTTCGTGCATACCAGTTTAATTCAAGGGTTGTGATTACACATCATAAAAGCTATTTAACAGTTCAGTGATGATTCTTGAGAACATCCTATGTTATTCATGCGTACTTAATAAAACTTCCGTAAATCTTTTAGAAGTTATCCAACATTGATTTTCAAATTGTTTTGTATATATTAAATAGCCGAAGCCCTTAAAGTATTAATTTAATTTAATCGTACTCATGGCGACCCTTGAATGAGGATTTGATTTAGATACCAGGCTTGGCTCTGCCGCATATGCTGTTAAAAAAATGAGACAAATTCATATGAAACAACTGCTCGTTTAGTCTATTTCGGTTACTTCCACAGCCTCATTACATATGGTATTCTGTTGTGGGGGAGTGCTGCCGACATCGATACTATATTTGTTCTGCAGAAAAGGGCTGTTGGCGCAATCTATCAGCTCGGTCCAAGGGTGTCACTTAGAAGTAAATTTAAGGAAATAAATATTCTTACTTTCCATTCACAATGTATTTTAGAAAATTTAATTTATGTCAAAAAGAACATAACCTTGTTCAAAAGTAAAAGATCTGCGCAATGTAACCACAAGAGGAAAAAAAAATGCTGGCAGCTCACAATAGTAGGCTTTATAAAGTCACTAACTCATTCATGGGCCAATGTGTACGCTTTTATATCAAGGTTCCTGAAGATATCCCAAGGTCTTTCTATTGACAAATTTAAAGAAAATATAAAGCATAAGTTATATGCTAAATCATATTATAAACTATCCGATTATTTGGCTGATAAAAGCCCTTGGGTATAATCCCCTCATTAACAGGATTGTACTAGTATTTGTAACAAAACATGTGTAATGTGTCGGTTTGCTCGTTGAGTTCTTCGTCCCGATAAATATCTAAAGCGTCATTGTCACTTAAGTCCGTCTATGATAGCGTCGGGTGACGGGTCGCTCACTTCCTTCTTATATGGTTGAGAAGGGCGATGGCTGGATCCCACTCTTGAACGGGTGCCGTTCGAGGGTGTTCGTCGTTTGGATACTCGGGGGAGGGAGACTTGCCCAGTTAACAGATGTTTTTTGCATAGATATAAAGAGACTCTGTAAATCTATTTTGAAAAAAATATACCCGTGAAGTTTCTTGCCATTCTTCTTCACGAAGGTTTTTCCGAACTGGCGGTAGAGTCATGTTTTATTAGATATCAATAAGAACAAGTAACTGTCAATGTTGAGAAATGAATATTTCATTTCATTTCATACTATGATACAACAACTGAAATAATGATTTTGTAGAGAAATATATAAAATATAGAAACTTCTTGATGAAACACTACGATTCCACTCTTTCTATAAGTTTTATCTGCAAGTTATCAAAGGTATGACGCGCTGAATGCCCGAGTATTCAAGGAATTTCAATTTCTAATTGGGAAATGTGTATAACAGACAATTCCAAGTAATAAGGTAAACTTTATTTCTCTACATTGATAATTATGTCTTTCTGTCAATAATGAACCCCTGATTCTGGACTTGAATGCGGGGCATTATAAGTAAATGAACTACTAAATAGAGTGAAAGCAATTTAGTTTTGTTGCGATGAGTAAGTTAAATGGAAATCTTGTCTTGCAGAGCGTCTGAACGTGCTGTACGAGCGCAACTGGACGCGGCTGGTGCACGAGCAGCTGCGCAGGTTCGAGGCGTCGGTGGTGGGCGCCGCGCGCCGTGCCGAGCCGCCCGCCACCCTCGCCGCCGACGCGCGCTTCACCTTCTCCTCCTCGCTAGTTTACTGCATCACGCTTATCACTACTATTGGTCAGTTGCCTTTTGAATATCGAATATTAAGTTTGGTTTTTCTATTTATTCTTTAGTTCAAATTGTTGATTTTGTAATTTGAATAGCCATTTAAACAATGGCATAAAACTGATCTGCATAAAAAATTATAATATAAGTTGACAGTTTATTTCAAGAGAGAATTTAGTTAACAAATAAACATGGCCATACGCTGCCCAGTACCGCAAGCTTCTCTTGTTAAGTTTGGGTAGCCACGTCAAATTCATATTCAAATCAAAAAATATACTTCACATATAGCCATATTCTTAAAATTCACACGAAATATTGAGATTAAAAATAACTCACATTAAGATACAGCTAACAAACAAACAAAATAATTACGAACGTCAAAATAAAAAAATTCGAAATAAGCGCAAAAATTACGAAGGCCGAGTAGCGAAGAGGCCGGGGCATTCATTTGTGTGATGAGCACGTTAGTTGTTGTTATTTATATTTTTATGTATGTTTCGTCTGGGTTCCCCCCCAGTTCGCTGTACGGTCAACCATAAAACAGGACCTGCTTCCTTTAGGGCCATAAAGTTGGTGTGTTTGTCTGGAGATTTATTATTATTATTAGTATTATTATTAGGCAAATGTTAGTGTTTAATATTCAAATGTAAAAAATGAAAATATTATATCTGCAAAGTCATATTGAAGTAAAGTTAAAAAATATGTTGAATTGTCTTTTGAATTAAATTAAGAGTAAAATTGTATTAAAATATAGAAAAAAACCTGAATCTGCTTTTTTAGAATATGTGTACGCCTGGCTGGCTCCCATTCCTTTGCGGATTATAATAAATAAATAACAATAATAAATATTTCTAACAATCACACCACATTATCTAGCCCAAATTAAGTATCATTATGGACTTGTGTTATGGATACTAGATAACGGATAAATAACTTAAGAAATATATAATCAACAGATATTTTTTTTAATATAAATATTAAACCGAGTAGCATCTTCACATTTTACAACATGAAAATAAAATGCCTCAACATCGTTCCACAGCTGAAGATTCATGCGTTTTTCTACTATTCTGACTTAAATAAATATACATACACATTCATGACTAGAAATCAAATATGATGAAATATCGGTCCCTACCAGGATTCGAACCCGGGACCTCTGGCATGAAAGGCAAGGCTACTTACCTCCATACCAAACAGGCCGTCAAAACAAATTACAGTGTAGAAGCAATCCATCCGCTATGCAGTCATCCGCTGCAATAGCGCGGATGACATAGGGTGTAAAATGACTGACATCAAGCTAAAGTGTTAATTCGACTTGGCTACAATACGGAGCAATTCTGTGGACCAACATGTTACAACGAACACTGAGCCCTCCTTCCGAATGGCTCTTAAGGGGATCCGTAACCCAATGATCCAGGTACTTAAACTAGTGTACAACTTTTACTGGTGTTCCATCTAATATTAATTTATGGTAATTATAGGATTTTTAAGCGGCTTTGAAAATCATCAGTCCACTCTTAGTAATCAGTAATTACCCATATCGTAATTATCGCCTGTTTTGTTCTTACTTATTGGCACAACAATTGTTCTCGTTTTGCCGTCGATACATAAAACGATGTTCCTCAGATGTATCTGTAACATGCAAAGGCATATAAGCCTCGTATTCATCCACATTTTCAAAAAAAAAAAAGTAGAGGAGAAATGCATAAACAATTCCAAAAAAAAAACATATGAAGACTATAAAATTGCGACTCTTAGGTTACGGCAACGTGTCGCCGCGAACGGCGGCGGGGCGCGCGGCCGCGGTGGCGTACGCCGCGGCAGGCGTGCCTCTCACCCTCGCTTGTCTCGCGGGCCTCGGAGCTTCGCTAGCAAAGTTGCTGAAACTGACGTGGATGAAGACCAGGAAGAGTAAAAGCTGGACCAAGACAGCGGAGGTTCGAATTCATTTTATATTTAGTAGAAGATTACAAACGGTTAAGTCCACATCATTCTCGCTCCGATCGCCGCCCAGTTCGGACGTGCAAGCCCCGTTCTCCGTCGATCGGTCCTTTCCCGCTATTCCGTGGCGCTCAGTCTACTGACGTCACAGTCTAGCGTGCTGGTTCCGTGCTACGGTTTTCAAGGTTTTCTACTCCGTCTGAGTGCTATCGAAGTGCGTATTTTTTCTTTGCGACTAAGCCCCTTAGTCTTCAAAGTGCTGTGCTAAGTAGTGTTGTGCTTGTGCTGAGTGCAGTGTTGTGCCCAGCGTAAGTAGTCTGGTTTCAGTGCAAAGGATACTTAACGGTGACAACGAATTTGTACTGAACCAGTCCTTTTTATTTTTATTTATTTCTCTTCTCTATTTTATTTATTTTTCTTCTATTTTTCATATTTATTTTTATCATATCTGTGTGTTTTCGTGTGTATTTGTCCTTTCTGTCGGTAAAGGTTGACCCTAACGTGGTCAACTCTTTACCTGCGTACCCTTTTTTAGGTTTCTAGGTAGCGGCCTTCGGCGTACTACTGTTAATTTTAAGTTTTCCTCCCCAGCCCCCCTACCGCTGGTAGGGAGGTTAGCCGCTAGGATTTGCTAGGTTTTAGGAACTAGGCATCTTTTATTATACTTATTTTTATTAATATTACTGTCCCAACTTTCCCTTATGGATCCGCTAAGCGTTATTAACGCGTTCACCCAGGCGCTTGCTGCGGTAGGCGTCTACATCCCGAATGACATCATAACGCAGGCCTTGCAGGCATCAATCGCGTCCCCGGCCCCTCAGGCCTCAACCCCGGCCCCTCAGGCCTCAACCCCGGCCCCTCAGGCCTCAACCCCGGCCCCTCAGGCCTCCAACGTCGAGACCCCTCAGGTCTACAGCTCTTCCTCGTCTCCCGCCTCGTCCGAGATGGATTGCGAATCGGTCGCATCCTCTCACGCGTCGCGTCGTAAGCGTACCGCTCCCGGGAGCGACTCCGAACCCGCGTCTGACAAGTCGTCAGATGCCGTCACCTTAACCGGCTCTCCTGAGCCCGCCTTTCAACTTGTCGCCAAGCGCTCCAAGAAGCGCTCTAAGAAAGCTTCGGTATCTTCAATACCCGAGCCCTCCCCGGTGTCTTCAACACCAGCCCCCGCGCCGTTAAAATCGCTCGTAGTAACCGCGTCTCCGTCGGTCACATCGAAGCCAGCGACGCGCTGCGCTCCCGTCCCGCCGTAGCCTCAGCTCCCTCCGCCCGTATTCCTACGTGAAAAAGCGCGCTGGACCGCGGTTTCCAACTTGTGCAAAGTGCACAAAATTAATTACTTAAAAGCCGCCAACGCTGGCGACACAATCAAAATCCAATTAGCGACCGTCGACGACTTCCGCGTGTCTTCCAGGATACTCGGATTAAACCAAATCGCGTATCACACCTACGCCCTCCCGGAGGAGCGTAAGATCCGCGCAGTTCTACGGGGCGTCCCGTTCGAACTCAGTAACGAAGACATTCTCGAGGACCTTAAGTCCCAGGGTTTCCCGGTCACAGCAGTGCACAAGATGCACTCCAACCGCGGTAGGCGTTTTCCGTTAGCGCTAGTAATCCTGTCCAATACTCCCAACTCGAAGGAGATATTCAAAGAGGCTCGCACAATCTGCGGACTCTCGAACATCTCCGTCGAGCGTCCCAACCCCCGCGGTCACCCTGGGCAGTGCCACCGCTGCCAGCTATATGGCCACGCAGCGGCTAACTGTTCAGCTCCCCCCAGGTGCGTTAAGTGCCTGGATCCCCATTTCACTAAGGAGTGCACTCGCACTCCCGAATCCACTTCCCCCCCTGCCTGTGTGCTGTGCGGCCAGTCCGGCCACACAGCAAACTACAGGGGTTGCCCGCGCGCTCCGCGCTCCACCGTCAAGAGGGTCGCGCCTAAACCGGCGCCGCCGCTCACCTCCGCTAACTTCCCGCCGCTGCGCAACCGGGGTCCCCCGGAAGCAAAGCCCGTTCAGCCGACGCCTACTCCGGCTCTGTCTTGGAGGCAGCGTCCGGCCGTCCCGCCTGCACCTTCCCGACCCATCCCAGCTCCCGTAGCTCCCGTAGGGCCGCGTCCCGCGTTGTCATCTTCCCCTCAGTCGTCGTTGGCTGAGGTCATGAAGACCGTGTTCGACGTCATCCAAAACGTCGACATTAACGAAATTTCCGTACTCGCACGCAAACTGCGAGCCGCCCGCTCTCCTCAAGAGCGTTTATTCGCGTTAGCCGAGCATCACTCGCTCCTAAGTTCGTTGTAAATTCTTTTATTTTTGTATAAATTCGTAAATAAATTAATTTAATGTCTAGACCCGCGAATCCCGCGTCCAGTCGTATTAAACCTAAGGGCTTATCCCTAGTATCTTTTAACGCTCGTAGCCTTAATACCAACCTTCCAGAGATTAAACTGTTCCTTCAGAACAAAGAACCTGACTTATTCCTTCTCCAGGAGACATGGCTTACTCCAAACCGCTCCAGGGGATTCGCTATACCTAAGAACGCGTTTACTCGCAACGATAGGCCCAACTCCGACGGTTACGGCGGCACCGCTATATATTACAAAAGAGGCTTCCATTTCTGTCCTCTCCCTACCCCTCCTCTCCTCAACATGGAGGCCACTGTGTGTAGATTGGCTATGACTGGTCATCCGACCATCATCATAGCTTCAGTCTACATACCTAGTGGTACCAGACCAATCCGCAGCGACTTTGAGGCCATTCTCGCCCTCGGCCATTCAGTCATTATGTTCGGAGACTTTAACTCCAAACATACTGACTGGACGTGCCTATCGACCAACACCAGCGGTATCGCTCTCCTCGACATCACAAACTCCCTTGACTTAGACGTCATATCCCCCATCACTCCCACTCACTATCCCAACAACCCGACCTATTCTCCTGACATCCTCGACTTTGCAATTATCAAGCGAATCAATCTTGATCTCAGGTCCATCGAACCGCTCGATGACCTAGGCTCCGACCATCGCCCCGTCTCCCTCGTGCTAGGCGTGCCTAACGTTAACGTCACATCGCCAAAGACCTTTACCAACTGGAAAGGCTTTAAAAATACGTTAGTTTCAGCCTTAGAGGCACCGAACTCTCCGCTCGCGATTTCGCCCGACCAATTAGACAGCCCGATTAAAATAGATTCGATAGTCGATAATCTCACTGATGCTATCAACTCAGCCATCAGCGACAACGTAATCATTGCTAAGCAAGGCAAACCCGCGCTTCCCTTAGCCGTTAGAAATCTCATTAAAGCTAAGAACGCGGCTCTCCGGAGAGCCAAGAAATATCCCACGCCCGCATATAGAACAGCTGCGAATCAGCTTCAACGTAAAGTTAGGTCTCGCCTCGCGGAACTCCGTGACACTCAGTTTAACGATCTCATGGAGAATATCTCCCCGTCCCACCAAGCGTATTATCGAATGGCCCGAGCTTTACGCGTAGACACCGCCTCTCACGTTCCTCCTCTCACTCGCCCCGACGGCACCATTGCCTTCGAAGTCGAAGAGAAAGCCGAATGCTTCGCCGACAGCATAGCGGCACAATGTTCGCCCAGCACGCAACCCGCGGATCCCTCCCACATCCAGGCGGTGGAGGACGAAGTTCTCCGCAGAGAATCTCTCCCTATCACCGACGACCCCGTCACAGTCTCTAATGATGAAATCTTGCTTCTCATTAGAAAACAAAAGTCCAAAAAGGCTCCGGGTGCGGATGGAATTTCCAACCACGCACTTAAGCACCTGCCACAGCAGGTGCTTACCTTGTTAGCTATCATCTTCAATGCCTGCTTCGACCATAGCTACTTTCCAAAAGCCTGGAAAGAAGCGACAGTCATAGGCATTCCTAAGCCGGGTAAACCTCTGAACATCCCGGCTAATCACAGACCCATCAGCCTCCTCAAGGCAATGTCTAAACTTCTCGAAAGAGTCATACTCTCTCGAATGCGGAACCATCTGTTTCCAACGGATGGCGACCCTCTCATTATTCCCCACCAGTTCGGCTTTCGCGCTAAGCACTCCTGCCCTCAGCAAGTCCATCGAATCGTCGAGTACATTCTCGAAGGATTCTATCCGCATCGTAAAAAATCAATCGCGGTTCTCTTTGACGTAGCCAAGGCTTTCGACAAAGTCTGGCACAGCGGTCTCGTTTTTAAACTCCATAAAATAGGCTTACCGGTTCGCCTAGTCAGATTAATCGCGTCGTTTCTTAAAGACCGTACGTTTCGATTCAAACATGAAGGCACGCTCTCCGCGCCTCGTCCCATAAAGGCTGGAGTCCCGCAAGGCTCAGTCCTCGCCCCTCTGCTGTACACCGTGTACACTAATGACATGCCCATCCCGCCGAAAGGCGTCGAACTCGCCCTCTTTGCAGACGATACCGCCCTTTACACTAAAGGTAAAAGGATCCCGTATAACATCACCAGACTCCAAAAGGCCGTAAACGCCCTCGGTGTTTGGTTTCAAAAATGGCGTATCGATGTCAACCCGGAGAAGAGTTCT
Organism: Marasmarcha lunaedactyla; assembly: GCA_923062675.1. Lineage (NCBI taxonomy): Eukaryota > Metazoa > Arthropoda > Insecta > Lepidoptera > Pterophoridae > Marasmarcha > Marasmarcha lunaedactyla. The sequence goes on from OV281350.1 coordinate 27,183,974, forward strand.
GCCATTCTATTCGACCACAAACGTCGTAATCGCCGCAACGATCCCCACATTCGAATTTTAGGTATTCCCATCCCCTGGAAGCGCAGTATCAAATACTTAGGCGTCACCTTAGATCAGACGCTTTCTTTTAAGCCACACGTCGATAGAGTAACGAAACTCGCGCGTTTCTACTTAAGCCGCTTAAATAGTATGATAGGCAGAAAAAGTAAAATGTCTTTTAGAAATAAACGTACGCTTTATAAGGTCTGCGTTAGACCCGTCATGTCATATGCTTCGCCAGTCTTTGCCCACGCCAATCCCTCCGTCCTGTATAAGCTGCAGGTAGTTCAAAATCTCTTCTGCCGCAGGGCCACAGACGCACCTTGGTATGTGCGCAACGCGGACCTGCACAGAGATCTTGAACTACCTACAGTGCAACAGCACTTCAAAACACTCTCAGAATCGTTCTTCAAACGCGCCGAATCCCATCCCAATCATCTTGTTCGAGATTCAGTCTCATATACTGCTCCTGTGTTAGATTCGAAATTCAAAGTCGCTAGGCCGAGAAACGCGCACACGGGCGAACCTTCGCAGTTAACTTTAGCTCTCGAGGCCCTTCAGGCCGCAAATCCTAATTCTAACGTAAATTCTAATTCTAACGTAAATCCGAATTAATGCAATTTTTATTTTTCATTTTTAATGTTTTTATTTTTTTTTACTTTTCATTTTTGAGCACCTTCAGTGCTATGTGAATCTCAGCGGGTGACCCCTTAAGGGCCCCGCTGGCGCGGCCTCTTTCTCCAATTGGCCGTCGTTCAGATGAAGGCTGAGTGGCAAAAATGCACGAGCCGACAGGGGGTTTTTTAGTGGGTATGGTTCTGGTAGGCGTCGGGACGAGTCCCACATAACTCCGATCGCGCGCGCGGAGTATGCGTCAGAGCATTTTTTATGTCCTCCTGCCCTTCCCGTGGAGGGGAACCAAAAAAAAAAAAAAAAAAAAATTTTTTCGATATTCCATCGCCGAACGTTCGCCCGTGCGCGCGCGTTCAACGAGTGATTATTGTGTTTTCCCCTTGATACAATCAACAAAACAGACATGTCCGGCCGTGGTAAAGGTGGCAAGGTTAAGGGAAAGGCGAAGTCCCGTTCCAACCGTGCCGGTCTTCAGTTCCCCGTCGGTCGTATCCACAGGCTGCTCAGGAAGGGCAACTACGCGGAGCGAGTGGGCGCCGGTGCACCGGTGTACTTCAAAAAAAAAAAAAAAAAATTTGCTAAAGAAATATGCTTTCTTTATGTTTACTATTATAATAAAAAGGAAAGATTTGTGACGTAAGTAATATATAAAGTCTGAAAGATCTGGACGGATTTAAAAATTATTTTATTTTTATTTAGTAACATTATACAGGAGTAGTATACGCTTTATCTTCAAGAACCCAAACAAGCATTTTTATAAACTCATTCTATACTACTTCCTCAACACTAAATAAATTACCAACTAACAATTATTTCAATAATTGAAATCAATGATAAAATATTCTCGTGACTCCTATGTACATTCCAACTAACAAATCAGTTTAAAAAACTAATGTTTCATCTCGAGAAAATCCCTGCAATGGTTCAAAGTTCTATCGTCCGTAGGGTAGGCCTACTCTACCCCTCTCTACTAAATATTGCAAATTATTTTTCAGTATCTAGGGAGTTCGCGAATAAATTAATGGTAGTTATAACAACGACTTGAGTATATTGCATTTACAAAATTTCTGCGAACAAGTTCTGACTACACAGTTGTGCGTAAAAGGGACAAAAAACATATGTTTATATTTTTAGAAACTAACGTAAAAAATTCGATTTCTAAATGAAGTATAACTTTTTTGAAAGTAATATTCTGTGGCTTAATTATGTCGCTACACACAACAAATTGCTGAATTTACGAGGTGATTCGGCGAGGGTTTATTAATAGACTTCATGTTCGTCGTAAAACGAGTTGTAATAACTCTTTTATGAACAGGCCAGATAAATAAACCACAGTTTCTTTACCCTTTGATTGGTTGTCAGCTACAGGCTCCGCTACAGGCTGCGGTGGAAGAAGTGCTTGTGTCAAAACGTGAAGTAGTTTCAACACCCTAGTTTCAAACATGACTCGGATGGATACTTCATTTAAAATTATGAGAGTTGGTTCACTATTGTACCTGATAGTTTCCTTAGTTGCAAACATAACTTGGATTAGTACTTAGTTGAAAATTGATGAGAGGCATTACATTATAGTAACTGAAAATTTTGTAAAAATAATCACTGTGGTATATAGATTTTAAATCAAAGATGACTGAAATTTTAAAAGATAAAAATAACGATTAATAACACAACCAAATTATAGAATTTTGAAGAGAGGTCCGGTTTTAAAACTTCCCTATTTTTTCATGAAATTAGAGCTTATAGCTTACTGACCTAACATAAAAGAATGACCTCTCCGACATCAAATGGGCAATTTAAACAAAATAGCCAAATAAAACCTCTGACGATGCCTTTTTACGCACGAACCCTACTTCAATTTATTCGGGTTTCAGAAGTACTCTTACTACTCGACAGTTTATAATATGTACGTCAATTTTTTTTTTGCTTTTCGACCTGTAACGGAGCCCTCCTCGTAATTGCTATTTAAGAACATCATTAATCTTAAATAAATCGATATATGATCCTTTGTTTAATGCATTCAATACTTTAGGAAAAATAGGATATATTACCGAACCTACAGTACGTTGAATGCGCCTTTATAATAAATCTTTAAAATAACGTTAAAACAACCGCTATATTACAGCAACATATTATTCAATAGTAAAATAAATCAGCCTAGGCTACGTTTTCATTAGATGTGCGTCGAGAAGCAGTGCGGCGATACGTCACGAAGATGTGGAAATGTGTGAAAGCCTTTGCGAACTTTGGATATATGCTCATCAAATTCGAACTCGGGCTTGCACACATACTTCACTCGCAGCCTTATTACGGATCCTTTGCACAAGCCCGATAAAGTCATTGTTGATTAAAATACCTCACTTGGCTACGCACTTTTCCACCACAGCTAGGATAACCTAGCTCAGCTCAACTTTTCTTATGAAAATGAAGTAATCTTGTTGTTTAATGTTTCCTTAGCCAACCTTCTTTGCCCAGCTCCATTGAATGGACACGAGGGCAATATATTTTCCACGAGTAGTTAAACTATTCAATTAATTAAAAACAACTAACCACAGATGGAGAACCACTTCCAGCTGCACGAACAACAACGCCTCTTGTCGCACGTCACAGAAAATAACCAATACACCTCATTCCCGCCCCGAAGTGTCAAATCGCCCGGGACTGTCAGTGTCAAGGCTGGCGAAAGAGGACAATACTCACAAGTGTTTGAGAGGGCGCCACCCAGCCCGAGGGCTTACACTCTTGGAAGGATCAAAAGGAATGTTGATGGTAAGAGATTACATTCAATCATAAAAAAGCGTGCGTCTCACTAAATATTTTCAAAAATGTATGAAGTATATTTTGTGTTATAAGGTGATAACAATTACTTAACTTAGCAAATATTTTATGATTAAATTGTGGCTACATACCATTTCCTTCCGCATTTACATAAGGTATATTGTATTAATACCAAGAAATAAAAAAATTAAAATTCTACGCGGTCTGAGCATCAACATGATTGATTGACTAGCTCATTTTTGTCGAATAGTTGTTTTAATTAATGTCGCAATTATAGTGTTACCCCAATAAATTTAATGCAATTTAGCTTCTAATTTAGTCGTTTTTTTTTTATTTATCACAGCATCTCACTGTTGGATGTTATTCGGAGTTGAAATTGTAATCTGTTTAATCCAAACTATATCCTTCAAATTGTCGGTTCATATCGCTCTACGCCAGTGAATGTCAACGTCTAATTACCAGTTAAAGAGTTCTCTAACGACTAATCATTCACCAACCCGCGTCACAAAACCAGTGTCACTGGAGTTTGTTGAACATCAGGTCACCCGTCAAATTTTTCCAGTTGTTTGTATGTCGACAGGTTTTTGTACATCACAAATCTTTTTCAGAACCAAACACATCATCGGCCTTGCAAACCCAAACTCTCGACCGCAAGAGGATGTCAAGTCACTCGAAGTGCCTGGCGACAGTGCACTGCGGGGGCCGGGGCCGGCGCGGCACGCTGCCGAGGCCGCGGGGTCCCGTCATTGATCAGCTCATTGTGGAGGAGTGCGGGGAACTGCAAACGCTGAGAACTCAAGAAGACTTGGATGACTCGGAGGATCCTGATGAAGTGTGAGTTGTTATAACAAAGAATGATAAGTGTTGTAGTTGAATTGTGGCTAATCTAGTTATTACATTAGCTGTCATAACAAGTATTTAGTTTTAGAACAGCAATATTTTGGCATACACTTTTGGGTATGATATTTTTAAAAGTGAAGAACTTTGCGAGTGTTTATTGTCAAATAAAACTTAATAGGCACACCTGCTGGATTTTTGACAGATTTTTTAATACTATTTGTATGTTAGTCTTGAGTAATTGAATTCCTTCCTTGTTCCTCTCTAACTTGTGAAGATTAGCAATGTTTCTGACATCATCTGTCATGGATCGTCCTGGTTCCTCATAAGGCATAACAAGCTATATTACAATAGTGTAGATAATTTTAATAATAAATTGTAGGAATGAGAGTAAAATCTAGTTTCCTTTTTTACACAAAAAAAACAATTTTAGGTAGTCTCGGTCGTAATAAAGCGTCTTAAGTTAACCCTTTGAACCCACGCAAAAACCAGTATAGGCGCGGGAATATTTGATACTATATTGACTTCGAAGCAAACATTTACTTTACAAATAAAAAAGTTATTCAAAGAGCAAAAGCGGCGTTTCAATTCAAATAGAGCGCTAAAACGTGACATAAGTGTTAGTATTGACCGATCCTTGTATACATTACTAATAGTATCAAAACGCGAAGGCGCGTTTGTAAAATACATTGTTATCTTTATCGCAAAATTATAATATAGTGTAACTTAATTTAACTTTTAAATGAAGCTACGTCCTAGCCAAGCAAGGCAAATTGTAGGTATTTCAATTGTACGCATTTGGCAATATGTTTCTTGACCTATTAATACCAAATGCAGTCATTTAAGTGGGAGTAGAGCATCCTATGTTAGATCTTGTCTGGGTGCCAAAGTTCTTCGTATTCTAACCGCCGCAAAAACCATGTTTACTTGGCTGTGTTCCGGTCAAAGCGAACGGACAGCCAGGGCAATTACTGGAACAAAGGCTGTTCCAACTTGAGCCACCAAGTAGCAACGCATCATTACTCTTCAATATAAAAGCAATATAATAATTATAATAATAACACTTCATTTTATTATAATTGTAATAAATATTTTTAAATACGAACCATCCCTTCATAAAATACTAGTGTACTTTGCATGATTCAAGATACTGAGTAGGTCACAGTTTGTTCCTATAAAACAACTACAATTATAACTATTTTGTTTTAATGACTGCGTCTTAAAGTATTAAATTATGTTCGTTTTCCACAGAGTTTGTCTACACGACACTCCATCAAGAGTTCCTCTTATCTGGAAGGCGGAAAAGTCCCGTGTACATCAAACCACCGCTAGCAGCAGCGTGTCAAGCAGCGTGCCGGCGGGCGCGCCGCACGCGCCAGGGGCCGTCCCCGCGGGGCTCGTGCTGGGCCTGCTGCTGGCCTACGTCTGCGCCGGCGCCGCCGCGCTCTCCTGCTGGGAGCACTGGAGCTTCCTCGACGCCGCCTACTTTTGCTTCATCGCCTTGACCACCATCGGCTTCGGAGACATCGTGCCTTCTAGCCTGTTGAGTAACAAACACAGCGCTGACACTTCGAAAACTGAATATGTACAAATGGCAGTGTGCTGTGTTTACATCGTTTTCGGTTTAATTTTGATAGCTATGTCCTTCAGTCTGCTTCAAGATGAAGTAGTGAGTAGATGTTCGCAACTCGCCAATAGCTTAGGCCTGTCGAGGCAATGACATTACGAGAAGAGCGATTGTAGCTCATCAGATCGTCTTAGAATGTTATGATTAGTATTGTAAATATCTTCAAGTTTTACTTTAACTTGTTCGTCAGTTTCTATCAGCATCCGCACAGATCACGACGAATAAGTTACCGTAAGCAGTAGTAGTTAAGGTTCAAAAACATTTATTTGCTTTTGGACGAAACATATTTTCGAATTCTTGTTATAATTGCACATAAATCAAAATATTTTCTCAAATCTTAACTGACGTTAGCGGTAAAATAAAACAAAATGTGAAATTTCTTAGACGTTTATACGGAATTTGTATTTGAAGAATTGTTTTCGTGATGTAAATATGTATATTTATAAAAGCAAGGCTGACATCTTAAATATAACAATAAAATACTAATGTGTTGAAAGTAACAGTTGTTTTATTTGACTCCTATCTAAATATTACACTACCCGATGTGAATATTAGTAAAACATCATACAACTGCCGACAAACATGACGAATGTAAATATTTTTATCAGTAAATTAGCCAAAACTCTAAAGTAAAGAGAAAAATATGGAGAAAATAAAAACATTCTTATTTAGAAGTACTACAAGCAGTAACTTGAAGGTTAATTTAACTGAAGCTGAACACTTGGGACGAAGTTACTTTCAAATCAATTACGTACAGACAAAAGCCCTCAAAAGCTTACGAAAAGTCATCGACCTTTTTCATAGAATATTCTTGTTCATTCCAAGTGTAAAAAAGAATGTGAACTCTCTAAGCAGTCGTCCGCAATGTACTGAATCGCACGTCTGAGTAAACTACGTTAGAACGAAATAATCTGTTTTACTATTTGTTTTTATCTCGTGCTGATTGTTAATACTTTGTTATTTATTTACTATTCGATCTTATTAACATTGTAAACTAATATAGATTTAAAAAATTTGTTGAAATGTAATTCGTTGAGACGCAGTTTTGGTATTATTTGGTCATAGTTATGATTTAAAGTATTTATTTAGCTAATTTTCAATAACAAAAACAGAGGAGGAAATTTCAAGACTTTGTTATGAGTTTTTTAAACTTTTGATGAGTTATTATTGAAACTAAATTATAAAAAATAATAGGCTCATTACCGGAGCACATAATGCAGAAACATATAACATAATTTTTTTTTTTTTGCTGCCGAGGCACCCTCGCGGGAGGGAGGTGGAAGATGCGTCATGCATACCGCCCGCAGGTAAAGTCCTCTGCGGGGGGTTATGTGGGACTCACCAGAATGGCACCTACCCACTAAAAACCACCTGTTGGCTGTAGTTATTACCATTAGCCTTCATCGGAAGCGACACCCGTCGGGAAGTTGGGCGCGCTGGCAGAGACCCGCTAGCGGGTCATCCGCCTGTAGTGAAAGTTGCACTGAAGGTGCTCAAAGGGCCATGAGTTGGTGGCCGTTCTGGGCAGCCTCCAGTGAAGCCGGGGCTGGGCAGAGGTCGGCCGAAGCATGATTTAGGTATCAATTCATTTAAATGAACCTATAATGAATTGAGAAGGGAACTATGCTCCGCCAGAGCTAGCAAACGCTCTGTCGGAGTACGTGAAGCCCTAAGTTTACGGGCTAAGACTGCGATTTCACTAACATCGATATTTTTCATAGCGTCGCAGACGATACGCATATCGTCTGCTACGGAGGATTGAGGAGGAGTGGGTTTGTATGGGCGCGGAGCCGGGATGGGATTCGATGCGGGGCTTTTCTATGCGATTTTCTGGAGCTGGCCTGGACTGTGTAGGCTTTGCAGCCGGAGGAACCCGACTACGCAGCGGCGGAAAGTTTTCCTGAGAAAGGGGCGGGGCCTGTTTGGGTGCCGCCCTCTTGGAATTGGAGCGCATACAACGGGGTGCACGAGGGCAGCCCCTGTAATTTGCGGTGTGGCCGGACTGGCCACAAAGCATGCAATCGGGAGGAGAGGGAGTTTCAGGAGTGCGATTGCACTCCTTAGTGAAGTGAGGGACCACGCACTTGACGCACCTGGGCGGAGCGCGGCAGTTGGCAACTGGCACCGATGGCACTGGCCGGGATGACCGCGGCGATGAGGCGCCTCGATCGAGATCCCAGAGAGGCCGCATATAGTGCTAACCCCTTTCAGGATCTCCCTGGACTTGGGGACGTTGGCGAGAACCACCAAAGCGAGAGGGTGACGCCTCCCGTACTTGCTGTGCATTTTATGCACTGCGAGTGCCGGGAAGCCTTGGGACTGCAGATCCTCCAGGATAGCCTCGTTCGATAATTCGAACGGGACTCCCCTGAGTACCGCTCTGATCTTACGCTCTTCTGACAAAGCATAAGTGTGATAAGCATATTGCTTATCGGTGAGGAGCTTAGTCAAAGCTCGGAAATCGTCTATCGACGAGACAGTGATTTTAATAGATTCACCCGAGTTGGTCGCTCGGGTGTAAAGGATCTTGTGCTCTTTGCACAAAGTCGAGACCTCGGACCATTTACCCTTTTCCCGAAGGAACACGGGTGGTGGGACCTTGGCCTTGACAGAAGTTGGGGCCGGAGCGGGTGTTAAAGGCACCGGGGCAGCTGGCGTTGAAGACGCCGCAGGGGGTGTGGAGACGGGCATCGAGGGCGCCGGGTCTTGTTTCGAGTGCTTCTTAGAGCGCTTCTTAACAAGGGTGAAAGAGGGAGGCTCAGGGCCAGTTGGGGTGGCGTCCGAGGATGACTCGTTCGCGGGTGCGCGCTTGCGGCGCGGAGGGGCATCTACTTCGCACTCCATGTCACTGGAGGAAGGGGACGCGGGAGGGCCTAAGACCAGAGGGGTCTGTGGGACTGGGGTGGCCTGAGGGGCCATTGAGGGAATTAACGCCATGATATGCGGGAAAAGAGAGTCCAAGAAACGATACTTATCAGCATTTATAGAAATGCCTTCAGCACCGGTACTATCAAGTAACTTCTTCCTAAACTCATCAGAGCTTAGGGAAGCCATTGCGGAGGGGTTGGGGAGGGCCAACAAGGCTGGGGAGAATAACTTAAAACTAACAGTAGTACGCCGAAGGCCGCTACCTAGAAACTTAAAAAAAAAGGTACGCAGGTAAAGAGTTGACCGCGTTAGGGTCAACCTTTACCGACAGAAAGGACAAATACACCCAAAGAACACACAGATATGATAAAAATAAATATGAAAATAGGAGAAAAATAAATAAAATAGAGAAGAGAAATATAATAAAAATAAAAGGACTGGTTCAGTACAAATTCGTTGTCACCGTTAAGTATCCTTTGTACTGAAACCAGACTACTTACGCTGGGCACAACAGTGCACTCAGCACAAGCACAACACAACTTAGCACAGCACTTTGAAGACTAAGGGGCTTAGTCGCAAAGAAAAATCGCACTTCGATAGCACTCAGAGGGAGTAGAAAAACCTTGAAAACCGTAGCACGGAACCAACACGCTAAACTGTGACGTCAGTAGACTGAGCGCCACGGAATATCGGGAAGGGACCGATCAACGAAATGTGTTAAATTTACATTGCCAAATGTCAAACAGGTAAACACAAACATTGTAGTTAAGAGCCAGGAACTGACTCCTGTAAACTCAACTGTATTTCTGGGCATAACCTTAGACGCCAAACTGCAGTGGGGACCGCATGTTGATGGTTTAGCGAAAAGGCTTGGCTCTGCCGCATATGCTGTTAAAAAAATTAGACAAATTTCAAATGAAACAACTGCTCGATTAGTCTATTTTGGTTACTTTCACAGCCTCATGTCATATGGTATTCTGCTGTGGGGGAGTGCTGCCGACATCGATGCTATATTTATTCTGCAGAAAAGGGCTGTTCGCGCAATCTATCAGCTCGGTCCAAGGGTGTCACTTAGAAGTAAATTTAAGAAAATAAATATTCTTACCTTCCATTCACAATATATTTTAGAAAATTTAATGTATGTTAAAAAGAACACAACCTTGTTCAAAAGAAAAAAAGATCTGCACAATGTTAACACAAGAGGAAGAAATATGCTGGCAGCTCATAATAGCAGGCTTCATAAAGTCACTAACTCATTCATGGGTCAATGTATACGCTTTTATAATAAGGTTCCTGAGGATATCCAAGGTCTTCCTACTGACAAATTCAAAGAAACTATAAAGGAGAAGTTGTGTGCTAGAGCATATTATAAACTATCCAATTATTTGGATGATAAAAGCCCTTGGGTATAATCCCCTCATTAACAGGATTGCACTAGTATTTGTAACAAAGCATGTGTAATGTGTCTGTTTGTGCGATGAGTTCTTCGTCCCGATGAATATCTAAAGCGTCATTGTCACTAAAGTACGTCTTCTTATGGTAGCGTCGGGTGACGGGTCGTTCACTTCCCTCTAATATGGTTGAGGAGGGCGATGGCTGGATCCCGCATTAACTCGTGAACGGGTGCCGTTTGAGGGTGTTCGTCGTTTGGATACTTGGGGGGAGGGAGACTTGCCGAGCTAACAGATGCAGAAAAGAATAATTTTGTATAGACATAAAGAGACTCTGTAAATTTATTTTGAAAAAAAAAAATATACCCGTGAAGTTTCTTGCCAGTTCTTCTTCACGAAGGTTTTTTTTCGAACTGGTGGTAGAATCATGTTTTATTTGACGTCAATAAGAACAAGTAATTGTCAATGTTGAGAAATAAATATTTGAATTTGAATTTTGAATTTGAACGGAGAACGGGGTCTTGCACGTCCGCACCGCGTGGCGATCGGAGCGAGAATGTGATATAACATAAGCAAGCAGTCTCTGTTTTATTAACTTTCAAACGTTAAGCGCCTCACCCGCCTCGCCCACCTCGCCCACCTAGCCCGCCTCGCCCGCCTCGCCCACCTAGCCCGCCTCGCCCGCCTCGCCCACCTAGCCCGCCTCGCCCGCCTCGCCCGCCTCGCCCGCCTCGCACGCCTAGCCCGCCTCGCCTAACTCGCCCGCCTCGCCCGCCTCGCCCGCCTCGCTCGCCTCGCCCGCCTCGCTCGCCTCGCCCTTTGTTTACTTATTATAAATGTTTTTTTTATTAGAGCCTTTAAGTAAGCTTTTCGAGGGGAGGAAAATACGACTTAATTGATGTAAAACCGAGTTGAGATCAATTCATCCAAATATGTAAATGGAACCTGAGTGTTCAAAATATATATTTATCGTTGGGCCCTATAGGTAGCTATTGGCACTTCGGTAATTTTTCTCCAGCTACAGAAGTTTGGAGTTCTAAATTACTATTACTTCCACGACGAATCCCGAGTTTTTCAAAATCGCCGTTGTCAAAAAAGTTTTCAAAACATTTGAAGTGCGTTTCAGTTTCAGACATCTTTTAAACGTGATTCACATTCAAATGTTTTAGAAATCTTTACCTGTAAATAGGTATTAAGGTTTATATATTATGGATTTATATATATAAAACTTAATATAATAGGTCTTTACCTATGAAACTGCCGTTTTGCCGTACTGGCCATTTCAAATGAAAATATTTTTTTTTGACTGATAATTCTAATTTCAAATTAATTTTATTTGACAAACATGGAATTCTTTTTCTAAAATCGTTATTTGTTTAATAGTTAGTGTTTTGTTTTTAACGCATTCGAACATTTTTCGTCATCATCGATAAGTTAAAAATTCGAGGAGAAATGGATCCTATTTGACAATCGTAAGCGCTCAGCAAGTTGGTTGGACCCTGGTTCAGCACCCAAACAATGCCCTAAACGAAAACTTACCCCTAGAAAAGTGATGGTCACTGTTTGGTGGTCTAACGCGGGTGTCATCACAGCTTCTTGCCAACCGGGACAAGCATTACTGCAGATGTGTACTGTGAAGAACTGAACACAATGATGGCGAAGCTCGCACGTCTCCAACCAGCTTTGGTCAATCGTTCGGCTCCACTGCTCCTGCACGACAACGCGCGACCTCATACTGCACAGCAGACGGTCTCCAAGCTACAAGAGTCGGGGTTGGAAGTTCTCCGTCATCCGCCGTACTCACCAGACCTTGCGCCTACAGACTTCTACTTTTTCCAGAATTTGGATAACTTCTTGGCGGGAAAAAAATTCAATACCCGAGAGGCAGTACAAAATGCCTTTGAAGAATTTGTTGCCTCCCGTCCAGCTGATTTCTTCAAGAAAGGCATCAATAAGCTACCAATGCGTTGGCAAAGATGCATTGATTGCATGGGTGATTATTTTGATTAATAGAAATAAAAAATATATAAAAAAATTACGCTTCATTTATTTCGTGAAAAACGGCAATTTCATAGGTAAATTTTCTTGGTTATGTTTTCTTTGATTTTATGTATTCTTTCTTTTTATGAGCCCTCCTTATGTATGTTGCAGTGCCTACATGAGGCCTATATTGTTACATGTTTATGTGTTCATATGTACGCTCCTCCATTCTTAAATAGATTTCAGAACTTTGTAACATTGTAGAAGCAATAAATGATTGAGTATTATCAAAATTAACAAAAAACTACACAATAGCAATAAAATCAATGAGATACAAAATTTATTTCACTCACATGAAGGATTGTACTTCCCTTAACTTTAAACTTAATTTCGCAATATTGTGTTGCTCGCATATGGCTCCTTGTTTCCTTGTTTAAGACGTTCTATGTAAGCGGTGGCAGTATTGATTCGAAACTATATTATATATTTGGGTTGCTAAAATGTCTCAAAATAATTATTTTTAACAGCAATTTTTGCATAGCAAACAAAACTGGATGATGAACATTCTCCACTCACTCCAACTGCGCAGTGTAAGTGTGTGAACCGCCGTAAAGTTATATTGCAAGTCATCTGTATCAACTATTACTTCTTGACACTAAGTTCTGCAATAACACTCTTGGCAGCTAAATACACAGTTTCTTATAAACCCGGCGAAAGAAAGCGTAGCTTCACTTTGGCCTGAGTTGGAAAATAGTTCACGAAAGCCGTAAAGTCGCGGCTCCCTCGCCCCACTTGAGGGCTGCGATTATTTTTGTGAAGATGTTCTCTATAAAACGCAAGGTTTGTTTTTGTTGCTTTGTTAGTGTTTTTACTATTTTCATAGCCATGGATAACATTCATCGAGCGTCCTTTGTTTATGGATACTGATGTGATTATTGCACCCACTATGTGTCACTATGTCACCGACCGCAGGCTTCAGTTACAATTGTTTTTTTTTGTACTTTTACTGGCTGATCCTCCCCCTTTGTATCCATACACGTGGATAATTTGGGTCTTAAAAGAATGGCGTCTAACCTACTGCGTATATTTGATATAACACAGTTTTCCTACCTAAGTAGTTACCTTGAAGAATGTTATGTTTAGTAATTGTTATTTTGTTTAGGTGCATGATACGAGTGCCATTAATTAAATATAACTATAAATATGAGTATATACATAAAACAAAATAGCTGCTATCTATAATAGATCACGCTATATGACACAGAAAGGCTTTAACAAAATTAAACTTAACTGATTTGTTTTAGGAATAACTTAACGCTGAATTGGAAGTTGTACCGAGATGAATAGGAAACTAAAACATGACGCCACCGAATCGGTATGCATTCTACAACTCCATGAGCAATAAGTTGGCACGCTACCCGGAGCCTGTGTTGGAGCGTAGCCTGCTGCGCTGTGCGGGCGAGGCGCGCTCACGTGTTGCCTGTCATATCGAAAAATATTGCTGTCCAGATTGCGGGCCGCCGGTTGGTAGACTATCGTGACTCACAACTAGGAGAGTATCGGGTTTCTGTATTCAACAAAGTCGAGGATAATAAATAACATTTATACGATTGATTGATTATAGATTCACCCACCATAGTTTCAGTTGAAACTGCCTTCGTTCCCTTAATTAGATTTGGTATGCAAGGCCTTTAACGGGAACACAAAAACGTGAATGCGGTCTTTTTGGCAGTTAAAATAAGAATTACGAAACCATGTGATTATTAATTCAAAATACTAAACGCAATAATTTTGTATCTGAAATTTTTTACTTTTACTAGTTCTATGAAGTACATGTTTATAAGGGCCTATGACTTAAAGAAACTTTTTATTACGCCTCTTTTAATCGAAACTTTTTAAATTTGACGCTAGGCTAGCTGAATCCGTCAAACGTTAAAAATTCAATCAGAAGACGTTTTTGAACGCGTTTTGAAACCTTGTTGAAACTTTGAACCAGCCTAGATGTTTTTTCGTTGCATGGATAGATAAAATCATTTAATATGAGAGTTTGCTAAATGCCAAATGCGTTTAGATATAGTTATTTTCGGTTATTATTTGTGGTCCCAGCCAAGCGGCTATATTGCTAAGTAATAGTAAAGATAAGTAAAAGTAACTATATATAAGCTATCACAAATTATTAAAAACCAGAAAAACATACTTTATTTTTCATACAACAAAGCATATAGTCATTACTTTTTACAAAATATTGAATCTCAAAACATACAAACTTATTTAAACATTTGAAAAATGTTAAAAAAGACATTTAAAAAAAAGTGAGTAAAAAGAACAATTTTTAAGTAATAAAATTTAGCGAAATTAATCAAACATTATGAAACAAATACATATTTTAGCAATTTCAGCAATGTTTTGCTATACAGCTTGAAGATTAAATATTGTTTGCGTAGTTAAAATTAGAAATCCCATCGTGTAGTAGCGTCACACTATTTATAATCCACGAGGTCATTGTGTGTGACACACTGTAGATTGCCGGCCTACTGCAAGAACTGTCTTGTGAACCTACGATACTGCATACATATAATCATACTGAAAATGGCATATTTTTATGAAAGATTAGCGTATGTCCTATGATTTGTTACTCAACGTTTATAAGGAGCAAATAGTATCTAAAAAAGGTTTTTTTCGAGATTTATAGTCTGCGTCAAACTTTTGTTACAGTTCCGCTTGATTTAAAAGTAAGTTTAACATATTATGTAATATATTTGAAACTCCTACAGTTTATAATAATATTAAATCCCCAGACAAACAAACATCTTTTTCGTTCAGTATATATTAATATTATTAATAATAATAATAAATCCTAAGAAAAACACACCAACTGTATGGCCCCAAAGTAAGGAAAGCTTGTGTCATGGACCACACAACGAACTGGGGGGGGGGGGGCAGAATAAACATACGTATATAAATATTAACAACCACGACTCGAGAATAAACATCTGTGTTCATCATACAAATGAATGCCCCGACTTGGACCCGAACCTGGGACTTCCGGCGTATGAGGCTGGGCTACTGACCAGTACGCGACTCGGCCGTCGGTGGTTGTACTTTATCTCCAACAATCTTTCTCTGCGCGTTTAGTTTTATTGTGAGTCGTCCGTTAACTTCTTAAAGATTTGAAAAACTTATCCATAATACCAGTACTTTTGCCTTTGTATTTCATACTAAAATTATCTCATCTTGTACCGCGCTTTTGATCCTTGGTCAACTAGAAAAACTTGTTGTCTGCATGTTGCGTTGCGTTGATTTGTTTAAAATCTGCTAGTTGGACCCACGTCAGAATGTAGGAAAGCATCAAATCAGTTTTATGGCTCTGTGTTAAGTGTTTCTGTTACAATCACTTTGAAGCATAGGGGCTATCTGTCTTTAGAGTGTCTTAAATCGTTGTATACAGGTTAAATCGTGCAATGCGATATAAAAAATAAATTAAAGACAAAAAAAATAAAAGAAAAACATTGCCTAAAACTCGGAATCCATTCCCTAAGCAGAAAATTTAAAATCACTATTTTACAAGTTCTTTTCATTTTGAAGCCTTGCAAAAGTGGATAGTGTCTCTTCGATTTTTCGCGTTAAATCATTTTCCACCAGATGAGTCCCCTCTCGTGTAAATAACTAACAAGCGTAAAAACCTGCTTTGTAATATTTCATACTTAAACAAAACTTTATGAGAACAGAAACTAAATAATCCTCGTTTTCAATGAATACTGTAGAAGAACTCAGTAATTACACAATACGCATGCATCATAGATTATTCATCGTCAGCTGTTCCGGATCTTTCAGATAGCACTTGCAACAGAAAAGGAGAGAAAAGTTTACATTTTCTTATGTCCTTAATTGTACCAGAGTCCCTTTAGGTTGATTCCAATTTATTTTATTTTATTTATTTACTAAGATAAGACACCAACAGTGAACATATTAAAGTTACAGAATTGTTCATAAAGAGAGTTCATAGACAACAATACTTAACTAACTAAAAATAACAAGTTATCAAAACTGCTGCTGGTCTTAAAATTACATCTGTGCGTACGATGTATGGGCAGTTCATATAGTTTCTATTTCTTCAAGAGTATTCTTCTTCTTCTTGGGGGACCTGTCCATCTATGGAAGGTTGGCTAATTGCTTGTTTCATTGTTTGGCGAGGTGGAACAGTTTTATAGTGCTAAAATTAGAATCAAATATATGAACAAACCACCAGAAACCACACACCAACTGTATAGCCCCAAAGTAAGCAAAATGATTACGGTATATAAATGTAATTCGTGATATCTAAATGTTACCTGTAATTTTTGAAAGTAAAATGTTTACACCTTTTACACTATTCTATCACGAAACATCGCTAAAAGTAACAAATGTTGGAAGCTCTAAATAGTTGATAAAAAGATTCTGAATCACTAAAGGACATAAAACAAAGGCTTTTCTTTGTACAAGCTTTCTCAAAAAAAGTGTTTTAGTATTTTGCTTTAGTAAATCTCCAGTATTCTTCATTTTGTAAGTTGATATTTACAAAGAATACTCTAAATCCAGTCTACTATTGATCCAAGGTGCAGATACAGTCTAAGGGAATAATAATAATAATAATCCGCAGTCGTTTATCGAGTTTAGCTATCTTGGTGTTAAATAGTGTAATTACCACCAAGTGTTAATTACAAACTAATAAATGTGTGTCTTAGGTGTGTCAGTTGCGACTCAGCAATTTAAGCAGATCTTGTGTTTGATCATTCATTTGTGGCTATTTCTAAATTGAAACTAAACTAATACAACTTACTCCGGTTGTATGATGAGTGCGAGCGTCGGTTCAAAGGAAACTTATCAAGTAAATTTGTACTAAACATAATTAATTAAATACAAAGCTCACCCTCGCTCGCATTTTTTTTTGTCCCCTCCGCGGGAAGGGCAGGAGGATAAAAATGCCCTGACGCGTACTCTGGCGCGATTCCAGAGTTATGTGGGACGCCTATGTCCCGACGCCTACCAGAACCATACCCACTGAAAACCCCCTGTCGGCTCGTGCATTTTTGCCACTCAGCCTTCATCTGAGCGACGGCCAATTGGAGAAAGAGGCCGCGCTAGCGGGGCCCAGAAGGGGTCACCCGCTGGGATTACATAGCACTGAAGGTGCTCAAAATGAAAATCAAATAATTAAAAAAAAATTATTAAAAATTGCAAAATAAAATTGAATTAATTCGCATTTACGTTAGAATTAGGATTTACGTTAGAATTAGAATTTACGTTAGGATTAGAATTTGCGGCCAGAAGGGCTTCGAGATCAGCTGACAGTCTGGTGGATGAGTACGCTTGCGCATTTCTAGGCCTAGCGACTTTGAACTTCGAGTCTAACACAGGAGTAGTATATGAGACTGAATCACGAACTAGAGGATTGGGATGGGTTTCGGAGCGTTTGAAGAACGCTTCAGAGAGTGTTTTGAGGTGTTGTTGCACTGTAGGCAGATCAAGATCTCTATGCAAGTCCGCGTCACGCACGTACCACGGTGCGTTTGTGGCCCTGCGGCAAAAGAGGTTTTGAACTACCTGCAGTTTGTGCAGGAGGGAGGGCTTGGCGTGGGCAAAGATTGGCGAGGCATATGTCATGACGGGTCTAACGCAGACCTTGTAAAGTGTACGTTTGTTTCTGAAAGACATTTTACTTTCTCTACCTAACATGCTATTTAGGCGGCCTAAGTAGTGACGAGCGAGTTTCGAAACTCTTTCGACGTGTGGCTTGAAAGAAAGCGTCGGATCTAATGTGACGCCTAAGTATTTAGTACTGCGCTTCCAGGGGATGGGAATGCCTAACATTCGAACGTGGGGATCGCCAGCGGGACGACGGCGTTTGTAGTCGAAGCGCATCGCAGAACTCTTTTCAGGGTTCACATCGATGCGCCATTTTTGAAACCATACACCAAGGGCGTTTACGGCCTTTTGGAGTCTGGTTACAAGGTGCGGAACACTGTGGCCTTTGGTATAGAGTGCGGTGTCGTCGGCAAAGAGGGCGAGTTCGACGCCTTTCGGCGGGATGGGAATGTCGTTGGTGTACACGGTGTACAGCAGAGGGGCGAGGACTGAGCCTTGAGGGACTCCAGCCTTTATGGGACAAGGCGCAGAAAGCGTGCCTTCGTGTTTAAATCGAAACGTACGGTCTTTGAGAAACGACGCTATTAACTTGACTAGGCGATCCGGTAAGCCTATTTTGTAGAGTTTATAAACGAGACCGCTGTGCCAGACTTTATCAAAAGCCTTGGCTACGTCAAAGAAAACCGCGACTGTTTAATAACGGAGCGGATAGAAACCGTCAAGTATATATTCAACGATTCGATGGACTTGCTGAGGGCAGGAGTGTTTAGCGCGAAAGCCGAACTGATGGGGAATAATGAGAGGATTGCCATCCGTTGGAAACAGATGGTTCCGCATTCGAGAGAGTATGACTTTCTCGAGAAGTTTAGACATTGCCTTGAGGAGGCTGATGGGTCTGTGATTAGCCGGGACGTTCAGAGGTTTGCCCGGCTTGGGAATGCCTATGACTGTCGCTTCTTTCCAAGCTTTTGGAAAGTAGCTATGGTCGAAGCAGGCATTGAAAATGATAGCTAACAAGGTAAGCATCTGTTGAGTTAGGTGCTTAAGTGCGTGGTTGGAAATTCCATCCGCAACCGGAGCCTTTTTGGACTTTTGATTTCTAATGAGAAGCAAGATTTCGTCATTAGAAACTGTGACAGGGTCGGCGATGATGGGGAGAGAGTCTCTGCGAAGGACTTCGTCCTCCACCGCCTGGATGTGTGAGGGATCAGCAGGTTGAGTGCTGGGCGAGCATTGTGCGGCAATGCTGTCAGCGAAGCATTCGGCTTTCTCTTCGACTTCAAAGGCAGTATTGCCATCGGGACGAGAGAGAGGAGGAACGTGAGAGGTGGTGTCTACGCGTAAGGCTCGGGCCATGCTATTGTACGCTTATTGGGACGGAGAGATATTCGACATGAGATCGTTCATCTGAGCGTCTTGAAGTTCCGCGAGGCAAGACCTAACTTTACGTTGAAGCTGATTCGCAGCTGTTCTATAGGCGGGCGTGGGATATTTCTTGGCTCTCCGGGGAGCCGCGTTCTTAGCTTTAATAAGATTGCTAACGGCTAAGGGAAGCGTGGGTTTGCCTTGCTTAGCAACCATTTCGTTGTCACTGATGGCTGAGTTGATAGCATCGGTGAGAGAATTTACTAATGAATCAATTTTATCCGGGCTATCTCATTGTTCGGGAGAGATCGCGAGTGGAGAGTTCGGAGCCTCTAAGGCTGAAACTAACGTTTTTTCAAAGCCTTTCCAGTTGGTAAAGGTCTTAAGAGAGGTAACGTTATCGTTAGGCGGACCCAGCACGAGGGAGACGGGGTGGTGGTCAGAACCTAGGTCATCGAGAGGTTCGATAGACCTGAGGTTGAGGTTGATTCGCTTGACTATTGCAAAATCGAGGATATCAGGAGAGTGGTTCGGGTTGTCGGGATAGTGGGTGGGTGTGATGGGGGAGATGACATCTAAGTCAAGTGAATTTGTGATGTCGAGGAGAGAGATACCGCTGGTGTTGGTTGATAGGCACGTCCAGTCAGTATGTTTGGAGTTAAAGTCTCCGAACATAATGACAGAATGGCCGAGGGCGAGAATGGCCTCAAAGTCGCTGCGGATTGGTCTGGTACCACTAGGTATGTAGACTGAAGCTATGATGATGGTCGGATGACCAGTCATAGCCAATCTACATACAGTGGCTTCCATGTTGAGGAGAGGAGGGGTAGAGAGAGGGCAGCAATGGAATCCTCTTTTGTAATAAATAGCAGTGCCGCCGAAACCGTCGGAGTTGGGTCTGTCGTTACGAATAAACGCGTACTTAGATATAGCGAATCCCCTGGAGCGGTTTGGAGTTAGCCACGTCTCTTGAAGAAGCAATAAGTCTGGCTCGTTGTTCTGAAGGAACAGTTTGAGCTCAGGAAGGTTAGTATTAAGGCTACGAACGTTAAAAGAAACTAGGGATAAGCTCTTGGGTTTGATGCGACCGGACGCCCGATTTGCGGGTCTAGACATTATATTGCTTATTTACGAATTTAAACAAAAAAAATAAAATTTATTACGAGCTTCGAAGCGAGTGATGTTCGGCTAACGCAAATAAACGCTCTTGAGGAGAGCGGGCGGCTCGCAGTTTGCTTGCGAGAACAGAAATTTCCGTAATGTCTACGTTTTGAATGACGTCGAACACGGTCTTTATGTCCTCAGCCAGCGATGACTGAGGTGAAGATGACAAGGCAGGACGCGGCCCTACGGAAGCTACGGGAGCTGGGATGCGTCGGGAAGGTGCAGGCGGGACAGCCGTACGCTGCCTTCAAGACAGAGCCGGAGTAGGCGTCGGCTGAACGGGCTTTGCTTCCGGGGGACCCCGGTTGCGCAGCGGCGGGAAGTTAGCGGGAGTGAGCGGCGGCGCCGGTTTAGGCGCGACCCTCTTGGCGGTGGAGCGTGGAGCGCGCGGGCAACCCCTGTAGTTAGCTGTGTGACCGGACTGGCCGCACAGCACACAGGCAAGGGGGAAGTGGATTCGGGAGTGCGAGTGCACTCCTTCGTTTTATGTAGATCCAGGCACTTAACGCACCTGGGGGGAGCTGAGCAGTTAGCCGCTGCGTGGCCATAGAGCTGGCAGCGGTGGCACTGCCCAGGGTGACCGCGGGGTTTGGGACGCTTGACGGAGATATTTGAGAGTCCGCAAATTGTGCGAGCCTCTCTGAATATCTCCTTCGAGTTGGGAGTATTAGACAAGATAACTAAAGCTAACGGACAGCGCCTACCGCGGTTAGAGTGCATCTTGTGCACTGCTTCGGCCGGGAAGCCCTTGGACTTAAGGTCCTCGAGGATTTCTTCATTCGCGAGCTCGTACGGGACGCACCGTAGTACTGCGCGGATCTTACGCTTCTCCGGGAGGGCGTAGGTGTGATACGCGATTTGTTTTAAAGAAAGTAACCTGGTGAACGCGCGGAAGTCGTCGACGGTCGCGACTTGAATTTTAATTGTATCGCCAGCGTTGGCGGCTTTTAAGTTATTAATTTTGTGCTCTTTGCACAAGTTAGAAACCGCGGTCCAGCGCGCTTTTTCACGCTGGAAGACGGGCGGAGGGAGCTGAGGTTTCGGCGGGACGGGAGCGCAGCGCGTCGCTGGCTTCGATGGGACCGAAGGAGACGCGGTCACTTCGAGTGACATGAGCGGCGCGAGGGCGGGTGTAGAAGACACCGGGGTTGGCTCGGGTGTTGAAGACACCGCGGCTTTTTTCGAACGCTTCTTAGAGCGTTTGGCAACTAACTGGAACGCGGGCTCAGGAGAACCGGTTAGGGTGGCGGCGACCGACGAAGCTTCGGACGCGGCGGAGTCTGAATCGCTCCCGGGAGCGGTACGCTTCCTGCGAGATGAGCGCGAGGATGAGACCGACGCGCAGTCCATATCGGATGGAACGGGAGACGCGGGAGAGCTATACACCTGAGGGGTCTGGACATTAGAGGCCTGAGGGGCCGGGGTTGAGGCCTGAGGGGCCGGGGACGCAATAGATGCCTGTAAGGCCTGCGTTAGGATGTCTTTTGGGATGGAGACGCCTGCCGCAGCAAGCGCCTGGGTGAACGCGTTAATAATGATTAGCGGATCCATTAGGGAGGGTTGGGACAATAATATGTAAAAATATAAGTATAATAAAAGATGCCTAGTTCATAAAAACCTAGCAAAATCCTAGCGGCAAACCTCCCTACCAGCGGTAGGGGGGCTGGGGAGAATAACTTAAAACTAACCGTAGTACGCCGAAGGCCGCTACCTAGAAACCTAAAAAAAGGGTACGCAGGTAATTATTAATTATTAAAAGCCGCCAACGCTGGCGATACAATCAAAATTCAAGTAGCGACCGTCGACGACTTCCGCGCGTTTACCAGGTTGCTCGGGTTAAATTAAATCGCGTACCACACCTACGCCCTCCCGGAGGAGCGTAAGATCCGCGCAGTACTACGGGGCGTCCCGTACGAGCTCGCGAATGAAGAAATCCTCGAGGACCTTAAGTCCCAGGGTTTCCCGGCCGAAGCAGTGCACAAGATGCACTCTAACCGCGGTAGGCGCTTTCCGTTAGCTTTAGTTATCTTGTCGAATACTCCCAACTCGAGGGAGATCTTTAGAGAGGCTCGCACAATTTGCGGACTCTCAAATATCTCTGTTGAGCGTCCCAACCCCCGCGGTCACCCTGGGCAGTGCCACCGCTGCCAGCTCTACGGCCACGCAGCGGCTAACTGCTCAGCTCCCCACAGGTGCGTTAAGTGCCTGGATCCACATTTTACGAAGGAGTGCACTCGCACTCCCGAATCCACTTCCCCCCCTGCCTGTGTGCTGTGCGGCCAGTCTGGTCACACAGCTAACTACAGGGGCTGCCCGCGTGCTCCGCGCTCCTCCACCGCCAAGAGGGTCGCGCCTAAACCGGCGCCGCCGCTCACTCCCACTAACTTCCCGCCGCTGCGCAACCGGGGTCCCCCGGAAGCAAAGCCCGTTCAGCCGACGCCTACTCCGGCTCTGTCTTGGAGGCAGCGTCCGGCCGTTCCGCCTGCACCTTCCCGACCCATCCCAGCTCCCGTAGCTTCCGTAGGGCCGCGTACTTCTCTGTCTTCCGCACATCAGTCGTCGTTGGCTGAGGACATGAAGACCGTGTTCGACGTTATTCAAAACGTCGATATTAACGAAATTTCCGTGCTCGCACGCAAACTGCGAGCCGCCCGCTCTCCTCAAGAGCGTTTATTTGCTTTAGCCGAGCATCACTCGCTCCTAAGTTCGTTGTAAATTCTTTTATATTTGTATAAATTCGTAAATAATAAATTATAATGTCTAGACCCGCGAATCCCGCGTCCAGTCGTATTAAACCCAAGGGCGTATCCCTAGTATCTTTTAACGCTCGTAGCCTTAACACCAACCTTCCCGAAATTAAACTGTTCCTTCAGAACAAAGAACCTGACTTATTCCTTCTCCAGGAGACATGGCTTACTCCAAACCGCTCCAGGGGATTCGCTATACCTAAGTACAGGTTTATTCGTAACGATAGGCCCAACTCCGACGGTTTCGGCGGCACCGCTATATATTACAAAAGAGGCTTCCACTGCTGTCCTCTCCCTACTCCTCCTCTCCTCAACATGGAAGCCACTGTGTGTAGATTGGCTATGACTGGCCATCCGACCATCATCATAGCTTCAATCTACATACCTAGTGGTACCAGACCAATCCGCAGCGACTTTGAGGTCATTCTCGCCCTCGGCCATTCAGTCATTATGTTCGGAGACTTTAACTCCAAACATACTGACTGGACGTGCCTATCGACTAACACCAGCGGTATCGCTCTCCTCGACATCACTAACCCCCTTGACCTAGACGTCATATCCCCCATCACTCCCACTCACTATCCCAACAACCCGTCCTACTCTCCTGACATCCTCGACTTTGCAATTATCAAGCGAATCAATCTTGATCTAAGGTCTATCGAACCGCTCGATGACCTAGGCTCCGACCATCGCCCCGTTTCCCTCGTGCTAGGACCGCCGAACGATAACGTCTCATCTCCTAAGACCTTTACCAACTGGAAAGGTTTTAAAAATACGTTAGTTTCAGCCTTAGAGGCTCCGAACTCTCCACTCGCGATCTCTCCCGAACAATTAGATAGCCCGGATAAAATCGATTCATTAGTAAATTCTCTCACTGATGCTATCAACTCAGCCATCAGTGACAACGAAAAGGTTGCTAAGCAAGGCAAACCCACGCTTCCCTTAGCCGTTAGCAATCTTATTAAAGCTAAAAACGCGGCTCTCCGGAGAGCCAAGAAATATCCCACGCCCGCCTATAGAACAGCTGCGAATCAGCTTCAACGTAAAGTTAGGTCTTGCCTCGCGGAACTCCGAGACGCTCAGATGAACGATCTCATGGCGAATATCTCTCCGTCCCACCAAGCGTACTAAAGCATGGCCCGAGCTTTACGCGTAGACACCGTCTCTCACGTTCCTCCTCTCACTCGTCCCGATGGCACTACTGCCTTCGAAGTCGAAGAGAAAGCCGAATGCTTCGCCGACAGCATTGCCGCACAATGCTCGCCCAGCACGCAACCTGCTGATCCCTCACACATCCAGGCGGTGGAGGACGAAGTCCTTCGCAGAGACTCTCTCCCCATCACCACCGACCCTGTCACAGTCTCTAATGACGAAATCATGCTTCTCATTAGAAATCAAAAGTCCAAAAAGGCTCCGGGTGCGGATGGAATTTCCAACCTCGCACTTAAGCACCTACCTCAACAGATGCTTACCTTGTTAGCTATCATTTTCAATGCCTGCTTCGACCATAGCTACTTTCCAAAAGCTTGGAATGAAGCGACAGTCATAGGCATTCCCAAGCCGGGCAAACCTCTGAACGTCCCGGCTAATCACAGACCCATCAGCCTCCTCAAGGCAATGTCTAAACTTCTCGAGAGAGTCATACTCTCTCGAATGCGGAACCATCTGTTTCCAACGGATGGCGATCCTCTCATTATTCCCCATCAGTTCGGCTTTCGCGCTAAACACTCCTGCCCTCAGCAAGTCCACCGAATCGTCGAGTATATACTTGACGGTTTCTATCCGCGTCGTTATAAAACAGTCGCGGTTTTCTTTGACGTAGCCAAGGCTTTCGATAAAGTCTGGCACAGCGGTCTCGTTTATAAACTCTACAAGATAGGCTTACCGGATCGCCTAGTCAGGTTGATAGCGTCGTTTCTCAAAGACCGTACGTTTCGATTTAAACACGAAGGCACGCTTTCTGCACCTCGTCCCATAAAGGCTGGAGTCCCTCAAGGCTCAGTCCTCGCCCCTCTGCTGTACACCGTGTACACCAACGACATTCCCATCCCGCCGAAAGGCGTCGAACTCGCCCTCTTTGCTGACGACACCGCACTCTATACCAAAGGCCACAGTGTTCGGCACCTTGTAACCAGACTCCAAAAGGCCGTAAACGCCCTTGGTGTATAGTTTCAAAAATGGCGCATCGATGTGAACCCTGAAAAGAGTTCTGCGATGCGCTTCGACCACAAACACCGTCGTCCCGATGGCGATCCCCACGTTCGAATGTTAGGCATTCCCATCCCCTGGAAGCGCAGTACTAAATACTTAGGCGTCACATTAGATCCGACGCTTTCTTTCAAGCCACACGTCGAAAGAGTTTCGAAACTCGCTCGTCACTATTTAGTCCGCCTAAATAGCATGTTAGGTAGAAAAATTAAAATGTCCTTCAGAAACAAACGTACACTTTACAAGGTCTGCGTTAGACCCGTCATGACGTATGCCTCGCCTATCTTTGCCCACGCCAAACCCTCCCTCCTGCACAAACTGCAGGTAGTTCAAAACCTCTTTTGCCGCCGGGCCACAAACGCACCGTGGTACGTGCGTAACGCGGACTTGCATAGAGATCTTGAACTGCCTACAGCACAACAACATCTCAAAACACTCTCTGAAGCGTTTTTCAAACGCTCCGAAACCCATCCCAATCCTCTAGTTCGTGATTCAGTCTCATATACTACTCCTGTGTTAGACTCGAAGTTCAAAGTCGCTAGGCCTAGAAATGCGCAAGCGTACTCATCCACCAGACTGTCACGCGATCTCGAGGCCCTTCTGGCCTAACGTAAATCCTAATTCTAACGTAAATGCGAGTTAATTCAATTTTATTTTGCAATTTTTTAATTTTTGTTTTAATTTTTTGATTTCATTTTGAGCACCTTCAGTGCTATGTATTAACCTTCAGTGCTTTGAGCACCTTCAGTGCTATGTAATCCCAGCGGGTGACCCCTTCTGGGCCCCGCTAGCGCGGCCTCTTTCTCCAATTGGCCGTCGCTCAGATGAAGGCTGAGTGGCAAAAATGCACGAGCCGACAGGGGGTTTTTAGTGGGTATGGTCCTGGTAGGCGTCGGGACGAGTCCCACATAACTTTGGAATCGCGCCAGAGTATGCGTCAGGGCATTTTTATCCCCCTGCCCTTCCCGCGGAGGGGAACAAAAAAAAAAAAAAAGGGCTTTGTCCAGTCTCGGTCTGCGTGCGTTCTCGAGCGCACGTCGATCGCAGACGCCTTCCCGCTCTTTTAGCCCCTGCGCTAATTGAGCACCCAAATTTCATTGGTTGTTGTCGTAATATATAATTTCATAGTTGTATACCGTAATAAGTTTCTAACGCCGTTTTCACGGCGGACAGTGGCTCGTTAACCGTACTTCTAATAAGTTTCTAACGCCGTTTTCACGGCGGACAGTGGCTTGTTAACCGTACTTCGTGGAACGTGAGCTTCGTCGACGGGAATTCGTCGTTCCAGGACTTCAAGTGCCGTGTTCGAGTAAGTTATCCGCGTCGTCCTCAACCGCCCTACTGCGTGTAGGGTGGTTTTAGGAAGTTAGTCATCGTTGTTAGGTTCATATATTGTCCCACCCCAACCCCTCCGCAATGGCTTCCCTAAGCTCTGATGAGATTAGGAAGAAGTGACTTGACAGTACCGGTCCTGAAGGCATGTTTATAAATGCTGATAAGTTTCGTTTCCTTGATTCTCTTAGCCCGTATATCATGGCGTTAATTCCACCAATGGCCCCTCAGGCCACCCCAGTACCCCAGACCCCTCTGGTCTTAGGCTCTCCAGCGTCCCCTTCCTCCAGTGACATGGAGTGCGAAGTAGACGCCCCTCCGCGACGCAAGCGCGCACCCGCGACCGAGTCATCCTCGGACGCCACCCCAACTGGCCCTGAGTCTCCCTCCTTTACACTTGTTAAGAAGCGCTCTAAGAAGCGTTCAAAACAAGACCCGGCACCCTCGACGCCCGTCCCTACACCCCCTGCGGCGTCTTCAACGCCAGCTCCCCCGGTGTCTCCAACACCCGCTCCGGCCCCAACTTCTGTCAAGGCCAAGGTCCCACCACCCGTTTTCCTTCGGGAAAAGGGTAAATGGACTGAGTTCTCGACATTGTGCAATGAGCACAAAATCCATTACATCCGAGCAGCCAACTCGGGTGAATCTATTAAAATCTTAGTCTCGTCGATTGACGACTTTCGAGCTTTAACAAAGCTCCTCACCGATAAGCAATATGCTTATCACACTTATGCTCTGTCAGAAGAGCGTAAGATCAGTGCGGTACTCAGGGGAGTCCCGTTCGAATTATCGAACGAGGCTATCCTGGAGGATCTGCAGTCCCAAGGCTTCCCGGCACTCGCGGTTCATAAAATGCACAGCAAGTACGGGAGGCAACACCCTCTCGCTTTGGTGGTTCTCGCCAACGTCCCCAAGTCCAGGGAGATCCTCAAAGGGGTTAGCACTATATGCGGCCTCTCTGGGATCTCGATCGAAGCGCCTCATCGCCGCGGTCATCCTGGCCAGTGCCATCGGTGCCAGTTGTACGGGCACGCGGCGGCCAACTGCCGCGCACCGCCCAGGTGCGTCAAGTGCCTGATCCCGCACTTCATTAAGGAGTGCAATCGCACTCCTGAAACTCCCTCTCCTCCCGATTGCATGCTTTGTGGCCAGTCCGGCCACACCGCAAATTACAGGGGCTGCCCTCGTGCACCCCATTGTATGCGCTCCAATTTCAAAAGGGCGGCACCCAAACAGGCCCCGCGCCTTTCTCAAGAAAACTTTCCACCGCTGCGTAGCCGGGTTCCTCCGGCTGCAAAGCCTACACAGTCTAGGCCTGCCCCAGAAAACTGGAGGCAGCGCCCCGCATCGAATCCCATCCCGGCTCCTCGCCCATACAAACCCACTCCTCAATCCTCCGTAGCAGATGATATGCGTATCGTCTGCGACGCTATAAAAAATGTCGATGTTAGTGAAATCGCAGTCTTAGCCCGTAAACTTAGGGCTTCACGTACTCCGACAGAGCGTTTGCTAGCTCTGGCGGAGCATAGTTCCCTTCTCAATTCATTATAGGTTCATTTAAATGAATTGATCCCTAAATCATGCTTCGGCCGACCTCTGCCCAGCCCCGGCTTCACCGGAGGCTGCCCAGAACGGCCACCAACTCATGTCCCTTTGAGCATCTTCAGTGCAACTTTCACTACAGGCGGAAGACCCGCTAGCGGGTCTCTGCCAGCGCGCCCAACTTCCCGACGGGCGTCGCTTCCGATGAAGGCTAACGGTAATAACTACAGCCAACAGGTGGTTTTTAGTGGGTAGGTGCCATTCTGGTGAGTCCCACATAACCCCCCCGCA
Source organism: Marasmarcha lunaedactyla (assembly GCA_923062675.1). NCBI lineage: Eukaryota > Metazoa > Arthropoda > Insecta > Lepidoptera > Pterophoridae > Marasmarcha > Marasmarcha lunaedactyla. Next base: position 27,212,398 of record OV281350.1, read on the forward strand.
GAGGAATTTACCTGCGGGCGGGTATGCATGACGCATCTTCCACCTCCCTCCCGCGAGGGTGCCTCGGCAGCAAAAAAAAAAAAAAAAAAGGGCTTTGTATATTGTAGTATAAATGTATGTATATATTTTTATTTCAATCCAGCCGGAGTTCCTGAAAGGCAGCGTAGCGACACAAATTAAATTAGTGGCTTAGGTACGTAATCCAGGTACCAATGTTGGCAAGCAGAAAGGATAATGAGGCAACCAAACATTCAGTATCTACGAGGTGAAAGGCAATCATTACTGCAAAATTACTCAGAAACGGTAACAAGTTTAGTGCTGGGCTTTTATTAAGAAAATCACTTTAAACCATGTACTTACTTATTAGGCATTAAGTAAGTGCTATAAATAATAGGTAAAACACACAATAAATAAATTTAAATTCTAGCGAGATGATTAATTATAGTTTTAACAACATATAATTCAGGTAGTTTTAACATTCCAGAATCTACTATTGGCAAAAGCAAAGGCAAGATGAAATTGTATTATTACGAGATTAACTAGGTTCTTTTCCTTGTACAGCTATTCAGAGTTATATATAATTTATAATTTAATGATATAAAAGCGCAACTTGCCCAGTACGGGAAAATAATTTTACAAGTAGATAATAATAATCTTTTAACTTTTAATTCCAATTTTGATTAGTTTTTGACTTGATATATTATTAGTTCATAGATAAGTAAGTATAGAGATAACGTTTAGTGATCAAGGATCGCCCGCACAGTAAGAAAGCAAATCGCTGTCTGCTCGATGACGCAGGCCCGCCGCTCCGGTGCGTGGCCGCTAAGCTGTTCGGAGCGCGCCACTGCTAGCTAATATGAATTAGGATGTGTTAGGCCTTCCGTTTATTGAACGTAATAAAAACGTTATGTATATTTTAAGTTATATTTATATAGTATATGTAAAAAAGTATGTACTTAGCATTTAGTTATTTGTTGAATTATGATTAAGTAATAAATATATTATTAGGTCTTTACCTATGAAATTGCCGTTTTTCACGAAATAAATGAAGCGTAATTTTTTTATATATTTTTTATTTCTATTAATCAAAATAATCACCCATGCAATCAATGCATCTTTGCCAACGCATTGGTAGCTTATTGATGCCTTTCTTGAAGAAATCAGCTGGACGGGAGGCAACAAATTCTTCAAAGGCATTTTGTACTGCCTCTCAGGTATTGAATTTTTTTCCCACCAAGAAGTTATCCAAATTCTGGAAAAAGTAGAAGTCTGTAGGCGCAAGGTCTGGTGAGTACAGCGGATGACGGAGAACTTTCAACCCCAACTCTTGTAGCTTGGAGACCGTCTGCTGTGCAGTATGAGGTCGCGCGTTGTCGTGCAGGAGCAGTGGAGCCGAACGATTGACCAAAGCTGGTTGGAGACGTGCGAGCTTCTCCATCATTGTGTTCAGTTCTTCAAAGTACACATCTGCAGTAATGCTTGTCCCGTTTGGCAAGAAGCTGTGATGAATTACACCCGCGTTAGACCACCAAATAGTGACCATCACTTTTCTAGGGGTAGGTTTTCGTTTAGGGCATTGTTTGGGTGCTGAACCAGGGTCCAACCAACTTGCTGAGCGCTTACGATTGTCAAACAGGATCCATTTCTCGTCACAAGTAACAATGCGGTTCAGAATTCCTTCATTTGTATGCCTGCTGAGCAGTGCAAGGCACGTCTCCACGCGTACTTCGCGCTGGCGGTCATTGAGTTCGTGGGGTACCCATTTGTCAAGCTTTTTTACCTTGCCAATTTGACGCAAATGGACCAATATTGTTTTGATGCTAACGTCGAAAGCTGCTGCTAATTCAGCCGTGGATTGAGTTTAATCAGCTTCCACAATTGCCTTTAATTCGTCATTGTCGACCAAAGTTTTCGGACGACCACGGGGTTCATTTTTCAGGTCAAAATTTCCAGAACGGAAGCGGGTAAACCAATAACGGGTGGTGCGTTCGTTTGTAGTGTTCGCTCCGTAAACGTCGTTGATGTTGCGTGCCGCTTGTGCCGCTTTGCTGCCACGACGGTACTCATACTCCATAATTACTCGAATTTTTAACTTATCCATGATGACGAAAAATGTTCGAATGCGTTGAAAACAAAACACTAACTATTAAACAAATGACGATTTGAGAAAAAGAATTTCATGTTTGTCAAATAAAATTAATTTGAAATTAGAATTATCAGTCAAAAAAAAAATATTTTCATTTGAAATGGCCAGTACGGCAAAACGGCAGTTTCATAGGTAAAGACCTATTATATAAACAGATTCTAACATCATCTAGCCTAATCATAATCATAGAGCCCAATTTTATACACTTAAGTTCAAAAAGAAAAGCTCTAAATAACATTTTAGTCAATTTAACAAAAGAATTGAACGACTCGATGAGTGGTATTAAGCTCTCTGATGCTTTCTATTTTTCTGGCATCCATAAATTAAAAGCTATTTGGGTGTATGGAAAAACAAAAGAGTAGTCCGGCAAAGGTTAAAACTTTTTAATGGAACCATTATGTTGGTTTATAATGAGAATGATATTTCCGTAGTCCAACTCAATAATTGAAATCATTTCCAGTAAATAGGTGCGTTAAAATGAGCACCCCTATTCACACTCGAAATCCCTGACAGTCAGCTAATACCTTGGCCACTTAACATTGCAACGTCACAACGGCACAGGAGCGTGAAGCTCGCCGCTGCCACCCACGGCTGAGCGATCAATTGCCGAAATACGAACGAGTGAAGCTGGGTGCTCCATGTGTTATGTTCATGGACCAATTCATGATTAGGTTACATGTAGGAATGGATATTTTGTAGATGTGAAAAGGTTGTGTTTCGGTTATTTTACTATTGGTTTTATTCGTAGCAGGTAACGTCCACAAAGAAATTAGAAGAACGCTATTACATAATATCGAATTACATCTTCGACACGAAAAATGATATTGAATCATCAAAATGTCATTAACACAATTAGGAGAATAGATATCAGGGATTATAACAAGCAGGTTAGTCTGCAAAGAAATCATATATTTGTAAGTAATGCCGAAAATATACGTATCAAGTATGTGAGCAAACTCTTTTGTCTAACAAACAGTTTAGTTGATCGTCAGAGCAAAGCTGTCGAATCGTAGTAAAGTTATTCAACACTACCGTTTAAATGTGGTGTTCACTCAAATGCAAAGACCTAGGTTTTAACCCCCAACACAATAAGAGGGATGTTTTAAATGTGTCATTGTATCTCTCACAAAAATGGCCCAATATTCTTGCGGCTTTTCGTTCAAAATATGAATAAATTGGATGTGTTTTTTGTCATGTTTAAAGAAGATCGGTTCAGCAGCTCGGTAGTTTTGCCTGCTTTTTCTCACCTGTTGAGAGATTCTTGATTTGTGTTAACAAAGAAGTTGTACCTGTGTTAACTTTTTCCTGCATTGGTTGACATAAGAACAAACTTTCTAAAATCAATTCTATGTGCGGTTTTAGTCAGACCCGACCCAACTATTTAAATACACTACTAATCGATATAGTGCATTAATAGGGACCTCATTACGATTAACCGCCGACCGTCATATATCAACTTGACAATAAAGTATGTATCCATTACTAAAGTACAGTATACAATAATAGACAGCCGAGTGGTGCAGTGCGCAGTAGCCCTGCATCGTACGGCGATCCGAGTCCGAGGTCCGAGTCCCGGTCGGGGCATTCATTTCAGTGATGAACAGAGATGATTGTTCAAATCAAATAAAATTTATTGCATTATAGGTGGTAACAAAAGAAGTTATCGAAATTCACAGTATAAAAGTCCCTCACACTACAACTGTACAACAGCATGCAATATTACATACAAGCAAATTAAAAGCGAACAAATTAAGATCAAAGAAAAATACAATTTAATATAAATAAAATGTGAAGGTAAAATGCAACACAATAACAACTAATTACATAATATTTTACAGTGCCTTCAATAGTTGAAACATTTTATTTAAATAAGGAAGACTAGATGTCAATATATATAATAATTCAGTCATGACATAAAATGTGATACATAACTATAATTTTTTGTATAGAAAGTCACGAACACTATAAAGACACTTCTCAATTAGCCAAGTTCTGAGAGTATATTTAAATTTACGCAACGGCAAACTTTTCATTTCTTCTGGTAAATGGTTGAACACTCTTACTGCCATTGCAAGGTAGTTTTTGTTACAGATTTCAGTTTTAATATTTGGCAAACATAATTTATTAGGGTATCTTGTGTTAAATGTATAATATTGTTTTTTTGTTGTATACAACTCATGGTGTGAATGCACAAATACACATATTTCAAAGATATATATGCTGGGAAGTTTTAGTAATTGAAATGATTTAAATAAAGACCTACAGGTTGTCCACGAGCTGACATCAGCTATGGCTCGAAGGCACTGTTTCTGTGCAATAAATGCTCTATTTATTGTCACTGAATTACCCCAAAGAAGAACACCATACCTCAATGTGGACGCAACATAACCATGGTAAGCATGTAATTTTTTAGAGTCTCCATAAAGCGTAAGCAAATCTATTTATTTTTCCGCATAGTTTGTCGATGTGTGTTATCCAAGTGCAGTTTTGGTCAAATTCAATGCCTAGAAATGAGGACACCTCTGTTTAATTTATGGACTTATCATGACACTTAATATTTAAAGCGGCTTTTTTGGCTACTTTATTAAAAAAACTGCATATATTTAGTTTTATTTAAATGTATTTTTAAGTTATTTAATTTTAGCCAATTTACGATAGACACTATAGTCGAATTTATAACGTTATTAAAATCTTCATTTGAATCGTCAGGATTAACAATGGATATGTCGTCTGCATATAATGTTGTATGAAACTATGTTGTGTTTCGCAAATCATTTATTTATATTAGAAATAAAAGAGAACCTAATAAACTACCCTGTGGAACTCCAACTTTATTTGGCTTCGTTGTAGAGTTTCTTGTTGGTTTCTTGGTGAGCATTTTTATTTGTACCTATTATTTCAACAAACTGTAGATTATCATAAAGATAAGTCTCTAACCATTTTAATGGTAGACCACGAATTCCATAGGACTCGAATTTTCTTAAAAATAATTTGTGTGATACGTGGTCGAACGCTTGAGTCATATCGAAGAATACAACGACAGTTTTTCTTTTTCTATTAACATCACTTATTATTTCGTTAATCAACTTAAATGCGGCCAGTGTTGTGGATTGTGGATTGAGGTTAAATTTTAATATTCCAAATTTAGATATAAATTTCATAAGTCTGTTATGCATACATTTTTCAAATATTTTAGCTAATATAGGAATTAATGCTATCGGTCTATAGTTCATCAGTAGTTCTCTGTCGCCTTTTTTATGTATTGGCTTTATAACTGTTAGTTTAAGCCGTTTAGGATATACACCGCCTTTAAAGGATAAGTTTATTATATGTGCCAGTACTGGTTTTACAGAGTTTTAAAATTTTGGTAGAAATGTCATCAAAGCCGACTGAGTTTGTATACTAAAACGATTTAATAATACCTAATATTTATTCCTTATCGGTGGAAAATAAAAACATGTTCGCACTTTTAGATTTATTAATGTCATAATTTTGCGCATATGGGTTTGTCTTAGAATTATTAATTAAAAAGTCATTGAAAACATTGCAGATGTCAGTAGGATAAATACAAGTATTGTTATTCATGTCAATTATTTTTATCATGTCGCGATGCAAAAAGTCCGATGCTACGTTGGCCTTAATAATATTTCAAGATGTCCTCGAAATATTTGCAGCGCTATTTATGAGGGACTTGTTGTAATTTTTTGTTGAGGTTATAATACATTTTTTTTAAAGTTTATTTTTTAGTTTAGTTTATTTTATTAAATTTATTTTATCTTCTATGTTTCCTTCGTTTGCATTTCGTTGCGCATGACATTTTAGTGCCTTTGGAAATCCATTTGCTCCTTTTAAGTCTTATATATTTTTTCATCACAGACCCATCAGCCTCCTCAAGGCAATGTCTAAACTTCTCGAAAGAGTCATACTCTCTCGAATGCGGAACCATCTGATTCCAACGGATGGCAACCCCCTCATTATTCCCCACCAGTTCGGCTTTTGCGCTAAGCACTCCTGCCCTCAGCAAGTCCATCGAATCGTCGAGTACATACTCGAAGGATTCTATCCGCGTCGTAATAAAACAGTCGCGGTTCTCTTTGACGTAGCCAAGGCTTTCGACAAAGTCTGGCACAGCGGTATCGTTTTTAAACTCTACAAAATAGGCTTACCGGTTCGCCTAGTCAGATTATACGCGTCGTTTCTTAAAGACCGTACGTTTCGATTCAAACATGAAGGCACGCTCTCAGCGCCTCGTCCCATAAAGGCTGGAGTCCCGTAAGGCTCAGTCCTCGCCCCTCTGCTGTACACTGTGTACACTAACGACATCCCCATCCCGCCGAAAGGCGTCGAACATCTTTGCAGACGACACCGCCCTTTACACTAAAGGTCACGTGATCCCGTATAACATCACCAGACTCCAAAAGGCCGTAAACGCCCTCGGTGTTTGGTTTCAGAAAAGGCGTATCGATGTCAACCTAGAAAAGAGTTCTGCTATTCAATTGGACTACAAACTCCGTAATCGCTACAACGATCCCCACATTCGAATGTTAGGTATTCTCATCCCCTGGAAGCGCAGTATTAAATACTTAGGCGTCACCTTAGATCAGACGCTTTCTTTCAAGCCACACGTCGATAGAGTAACGAAACTAACTTAAGCCGCCTATATAGTATGATAGGAAGAAAAAGTAAAATGTCTTTCAGAAATAAACTTACGCTTTATAAGGTCTGCGTTAGACCCGTCATGTCATATGCTTCGCAAGTCTTTGCCCACGCCAAACCCTCCGTCCTGTATAAACTGCAGGTAGTTCAAAATCTCTTCTGCCGCAGGGCCACAAACGCACCTTGGTACGTGCGTAACGCGTACCTGCACAGAGATCTTGAACTACCTACAGTGCAACAGCACCTCAAAACACTCTCAGAATCGTTCTTCAAACGCGCCGAATCCCATCCCAATCATCTTGTTCGAGATTCAGTCTCATATACTGCTCCTGTCTTAGATTCGAAATTCAAAGTCGCTAGACCGAGAAACGCGCACACTGGCGAACCCACGCAATTAACTTTAGATCTCTTGGCCCTTCAGGCCGCAAATTCTAATTCTAACGTAAATCCGAATTAATGCAATTTTATTTTTCAATTTTTAATGTTTTTAATTATTTACTTTTCATTTTGAGCACCTACAGTGCTATGTAAATCTCAGCGGGTGACCCCTTAAGGGCCCCGCTAGCGCGGCCTCTTTCTCCAATTGGCCGTCGTCGCTCAGATGAAGGCTGTGTGGCAAAAAATTGCATGAGCCGACAGGGGGTTTTTTAGTGGGTATGGTTCTGGTAGGCGTCGGGACGAGTCCCACATAACTTTGATCGCGCGCGCAGAGTATGCGTCAGAGCATTTTTTATCCTCCTGCCCTTCCCGTGGAAAGGAACAAAAAAAATATGTTAAAAGCAAAATTTGGGTCAGTCTCTTCGTAGACATCGTTCCATGATAAGAAATAAAGGTAGTTAAAGAATTTTGTAATATTACTTGTTGATATATATATATATATATATGTGTGTGTGTGTGTGTGTGTGTGTGTGTGTGTGTGTGTGTGTGTTTATTCCGCTCTACCCGCCAGTTCGCTGTATAGTCCATCCATAACACAAGCTCTGCTTACTTTGGGGACATACACTTGGTGTGTTTATACAATAAAAAAAACTAAGATAAGTCCTAGTATGTTAAATAAATAAATCAGTAGTTACTTTTACTTAGAAATGTTTAAACTTTCAACTGACATATTTTGTTTACCCCAAATTAACATAACTATAATTTACAACTTTTTTATTTTGTAATGACAACAATGTTACAGACAGATATTTTGAGAACTACGTTTCTATATTATATTGTTACAAAGCCTGCACTATGATCTTACACACGACATGTTTTTGTATTATTTTATTTAATGTCGTATTAAAAGATCTTGTTACATTGTTGTCTTTTAAGATAACGAAATAATCGATTTCTGGATCAGACCATTCCTATTTACAGTACGTTTTAAACGTTTAAGTTTAAAAGACATTCTTTATACCACAGGTCTGCCGTGTCGAGGAAACAGCGTTACGAGGAAATTAACGTTAAATTTTTAAAGGTTTTTATGTTTAGGTTTTTCACGTTAATATTTATTTACATAGTTTTGTTTAAATTACATCCTAAAATCTATCTCAAAGAAGACCTCATTAAAACTTTTCTCTATTTGGATTTTTTAAAGAAATTTTTACAGTTAAAAGACTTAGGTATAACAACCGTTTCATAGAAGCGCTTAACTATTGCAACTCATGGATAACGTATAAGACACACTAGAAACTATACAAATTAAATCAAATTTTGTTTCAATAGTGATATGTACCTGGGTGGAAAATGCGATATACACTTATAAGGCGTAATCTTAAGATAACGGACCTGGTAAGAGATATTAAGTTGATTGGAACTCTCCTCAGCTAAATTAAGAAATAGTTCACCAATAAATTGTATATATATTTACATGTATATTTATTGTATATATACAATAAATAAATAAATTTTAAAAAACGTGGCCAGATGTCAGAGAAAAATGGCCGTTAAGGTCCTCATAAAGTAAGGTAATGGGTCGCGATATATCACACGTATTCACCTGTACTGACATTGTAGGTAATTCCTCATATTTATGTGTTGTATCTCGAATTATCTTTCTAACATGGGTTTTGCACTTCGCACTCTTGCCTCTCCTACATCCATGAAGTTCGCTGCGTGTGGACATATATAGAGCCACGTAATACGTTCTAATGTAAGTTACTTTGCGAGGTTTGTGTGTATAGTTCGTGCAATCCACGAAGAAGCGCCCCTCTACCAGTTTGTTCTGTGGTCACACGTTTCCATGCATAGAGCAGAGTAGAAGTGGGGCGCGTCTTTGTAGATAGCACTGACTATAGCAATGTAAAGTCAATAAATCGTTCATGAAATAGTCTCTCTTTGTGATTCTTGCCTCACTCAGATTGTTCATCCTTAGCCAGTCTCTGTAATGTAAGATGCACAGAAAGTGCCAAATGTTAGTCTCAATATTTTAAAGTGTATGATTTCTTCGTTTTGATGATATCTCCGTAACATTCTCTGATTGTTAGTGTCACCTTCTGAGACTCGCACCGATCTGTACACTTTTAAACTGTCAGCAGCAATTTCAATTTTGTGGGCATTTCTATTTCATTAATAAATAAGGCATATCTTGTTGCAGTAGGAATCGACACGTCATCGTAGCCCGGTCAATTATTAACGTTTGGTTAGGTGTGCATCACTTGTTACGTGTTACTTTATCTTGGATTCATTTTGAGATTGAATCTACACCTACTCAAACCGTATCTGTTTTCACAAAAAAGGACACCTAGTAGCCTCTCATTATTATTCATACTTTAGTCCTTGGGAATGGACCAAGGAACCATTTCTATTTATTTACTCCGTGTAAGTGAAAACACCCATTCGCAAAGTAACCCTCATGGATAATTCCGTCCGCGTGTGCCAACATTTCGCCAAAAAAGGTGCACAAAATTACAATTAACATACAAACTCGTTATTTGACCGTGCTCGGTCCTTTTAACGGTATTACCAAAGACCTTCTTTTATGAACGCCCTGTTCATAAATTTAAAATATGAAACGTTTTTGAGATCCAACGTCTGATAAATGCATTATGACCTATTTATATGTTTTTCAAGCAGCTTTACTGACCATATTTGTTTGTGCTATTAAAAAATTTTAAGAAGAGAAATTCCCTTACCGTCATTCATACAAATATATTATCAAATATCATAACCTCAGATTATGGGCACACGAAGTTTTAGTAAGATTTTAAAATATAAGCAAACAATAAAAAAGGAATACTTTTGAAATAATTGTACCATGAAAGATGAACTTATTGGAAGGATCATCTACTGCCATGATGATCCTTCCGAACCAGTGGTAGTTTCAATATACGACGTCATAAGCCGAGGTCCGTTCCCTCTCGGGTGCCCTCAGGCGTGTCGTATGTAGGAGTAGTTTAAGTTCCAGCTAAGCGCCGTCAGCGCTAAGCTACAAAGTCCGGTGAAATTTAAAATGCCCATAGGGCCATAAATAAACTGTCCATTTCGAAAAAAAAAGATGAATTTATTGAGTGCAAATGAAACGGTTTTGATAAATTTTTTGACATTCAAATAGCTCAATATCTCGAAATAATGTAATTAAACAATTTTTAATATGGCTTCGCCTATAATATTTCTTAATTTATTTTTTATTTGTGACACTTTTATCAACATTGTTATTGAAACTACTACAACATTGTTACTTAAAACTAAACAAGAATTAAAACTATGTAATTCTTAGAGCGGGCATAGCTAAAAGTCAGTGATAAATAGCTAATAAAATGTTATTTTTATCCGAAATCGATAACTTATATAAAACGTTAATTTATTTTCGCCCGTCATAATTGTGGGGCATGGTTAAGAGCATTTTTCTAAATCACTGATGTCCCTATGAAATCTTATGAACGGGATTGTTTGGGGATATATATTTATGTATTTGGTCGGAGTGTACAGTCAAAAACGCTTGCTTTTTGTAATAATATAATAATAACTTTTTTATTAACTCAGAAAAGTGTTACAAGCTTACGTGAAGTCTCTGACCCCTAAACTAAACAAATTTGTATTTTAGGGGTCAGCGCCCTCTCCCATTTAAAGGAGGCCGATACCGCCCCATACATTTCTGGGCTATGGTGTTAACAACTTGGAAATAGTGTCTTCTATAAGAAACATACATTTGAAGTGTTCACCTAAAATTTGAAAGTCTTTGTATTTCTAGAAGTTAAGCTATGAGATATTTTAGTAGTGTCATATAAAGTTTCGTTAGGTTACGAGAATGTTATTTTAAATTATTTCGTTGGACTTTTCAATAAATTACTTAAATAAACTATACTTAATGATGTCCCAAAACGAATCGTGTATGTATTTCACCCCTTGTATGCTCCCCAAAATAGCATAAACATTTATCTTAACCACTATCTTGTTCACTTTGAAATTATTCGCAAGAATAAATTACTTACTGTTTCAGTCATACGCTATTGTCAAATTATAACCAATATTTCTTCATTTAAAACTAGTCTGCCAACAATAGCACAGCGACCAAACGCAATGCCACAGTTAACACAACGATCCGTGTCGAAATGCAAAATCGGGTATCCAAGGGAACAAATCTAATATTCGCGGTGTAAGGCGGGTTCTCGGGATCCGGTAGGCAAGCAGAAAGTATTCGAGTAAAGAAGAATCATAGTTAGTCCGTATAATAAGCGTACGTCGTAAGAAAATAGGAAAATCACAAAACAACTCAAGCGCATGGAACAAAGCCAAACAAACGAGTATCAGAATGGCAGCCATTTGACGGCATGATTGAGTGAGTGACTCGTCAATCACGTACGTGGCGTTCGTTCTTTTCGCTCGTTATTGGGGGAAAAAAATCAGTATTGCCGACGTTAAAACTAAATTCCACTCATAAAAATCACATTGAAATTACATATTTTGAATTTATTTCATTTCCAGAAATTAAATCGTTCGCGGTTTATTATATTTACAATAAAATTAATATGACTTATTTTTTAGCATGAATTTCCACCTATTAACTGTCTAGCCCACAATTACTCAGCCTCCTTTCTGAAAAGTATGTACAGGTTGTAATTTAAAAATGGATTGTGTTAATTATATCGTATAATTCACTATGTAAATAAAAGTAAGATTATAAAGAATGTATGTAGGTGTGGTGTGTGTTTTGTGAATAAGCATGTGTGTACCTAATGAATAATGAAGAATGTGTAAATATAAATAGTATATATATGATATATATGTTTTATTATTATTGTTTAGTAATTATGAAACAAAAAGTTACTTCTAAACTACTTTTATTTTATTATCAACTTGTAGAAATATATACAATAAAACAAAAAAATTTATAGCAAATTATTCATTAAAAACAAGTATAACACATCCCGGGTGCATGAAAGTGGGGTCACCCACATGTGAGTCTAATGATTCCTAGATATCGAGATAAAATTTCACGCTCCGCATTCGCTTGGCAATTTAGCGAGTGCTGAAGGTCTGGCTCCATAAGTTTACCATCAGGGGTGGTAACCAATCCCGAAACGTAACATTTTCATCCTTACCGTAACAAATTTTCATTCAAAAATAACATATAGCCTTAAGCCGTATTTTCGTTCACAAAATGTAAGTAACGTTTCCAAATGCTTGAATTCAAATATAAAATATTTTACTTCATTACAGGTACACCTTTATAATTGTATAACTAAACAGATCTTTTCGTTATCTCTGATGGCTGAGTTGATAGCATCAGTGAGAGAGTTGACTAATGAATCTATTTTATCCGGGCTATCTAATTGATTGGGCGAGATCGCGAGCGGAGAGTTCGGGGCCTCTAAGGCTGAAACTAACGTATTTTTAAAGCCTTTCCAGTTGGTAAAGGTCTTAGGAGAGGTGACGTTATCGTTAGTCAGTCCAAGCACGAGTGAGATGGGGCGGTGGTCAGAGCCTAGGTCATCGAGTGGTTCGATAGACCTGAGATCGAGGTTGATTCGCTTGACAATTGCAAAATCGAGGATGTCAGGAGAGTGGTTCGGGTTGTCGGCATAGTGAGTGGGAGTGATGGGAGAGATGACGTCTAGGCCGAGTGAGTTAGTGATATTAAGGTGATGGATACCGCTGGTGTTGGTTGATAGGCACGTCCAGTCCAGTCAGTATGTTTGGAGATAAAGTCTCCGAACTTAATGACTGAATGGCCGAGGGCGAGAATGGCCTCAAAGTCACTGCGGATTGGTCTAGTGCCACTAGGTATGTAGACTGAAGCTATGATGATGGTCGGATGACCAGTCATAGCCAATCTACACACAGTGGCTTCCATGTTGAGGAGAGGAGGGGTAGGGAGAGGACAGCAATGGAAGCCTTTGTAATATATAGCGGTGCCGCCGAAACCGTCGGAGCTGGGCCTGTCGTTGTGAGTGCGTATTTGGGAATAGCGAATCCCCTGGAGTGGTTTGGAGTGAGCCACGTCTCTTGGAGAAGCAATAAGTCTGGCTCATTGTTCTTAACGAATAGTTTGAGCTCAGGAAGGTTAGAACTAAGGCTACGAGCGTTAAAAGAAACTAGGGATAAGCCCTTTGGTTTGATACGACCGGACGCGGGATAAGCAGGTCTAGACATTATGTTTATGATTTAAAGAATTTATCTAAATAAATCATTTTTCAAGGATATAAGTAGCCAGTGATGCTCGGCTAACGCGAAAAGACGCTCTTGAGGAGAGCAAGTGGCTCGTAGTTTACGTGCGAGTACGGAGATTTCCCTAATGTCGACGTTCTGAATAACGTCGAACACAGTCTTCATGTCCTCAGCCAACGACGACTGAGTTTGAGATGATGGAGTGGGACGCGGGCCTACGAGAGCTACGGGAGCTGGGATAGGACTGGAAGGTGGAGCTAGAGCGGCCGGACACTGTCTCCAGGAGAGAACCGGCGTCAGTTGTACGGGCTTTGCTTCTGGGGAGCCCAGTTGCGCAGCGGCAGGAAGTTAGTGGGAGTGAGTGGCGGCGCCGGTTTAAGCGCGGCCCTCTGAGCTGAGGAGTGTGAAGCGCGTGGGCAACCCCTATAGTTAGCTGTGTGGCCGGACTGGCCGCACAGCACACATGCAGGGGGGGAGTGGATTTGGGAGTGCGAGTGTACTCCTTTGTAATATGTGGATCCAGGCACTTAACGCACCTGGGGGGAGCTCAGCAGTTAGCCGCTGCGTGGCCGTAAATCTCGACGGAGATATTCGAGAGATTGTGCCAGCCTCTCTGAAAATCTTCCTTTGATTGGGGATTGTTGGATAGGATTACTATTGCGAGTGGAAAGCGCCTACCGCGGTTAGAGTGCATCTTATGCACTGCTTCAGCTGGGAAGCCCTGGGACTTAACGTCCTCCAAGATATCTTTGTTCGCGAGCTCAAACGGGACGCCCTGTAATACCGCAAGGATCTTACGCTCCACCGGAAGGACGTAAGTATACGCGATTTATATGACTGATAAGAGCCTAGTGAACGCGCGGAAGTCGTCGATAGTCGCGACTTGGAGTTTGATGGTTTCGCCTGCGTTAGATGCTTTAACAAAATTAAGTTTTTGCTCTTTGCAAAGATTAGATACCGCGGTCCATCGCGCTTTTTTGCGGAGGAAGACGGGAGGACAGAGTTGTGCCTTAGCCGGGACGGGAGCGCAGCGCGTTGCTGGCTTCGACGGAACTGACGGGGTCGCGGTCACTTGCAGTGACATTAACGGCGCGGGGGCGGGTGTAGAAGATACCGGGGTAGGCTCGGGTGTTGAGGACACCGGGGCTTTTTTCGAAAGCTTCTTAGATCGTTTGGTGACTAACTGGAATGGGGGCTCAGGAGAACCAGTTAAGGTGACGGCATCTGACGACGCATCAGACAGGGATTCCGAGTCGCTCCCGGGAGCGGTACGCTTGCGGCGCGACGTGCGAGAGGATGTGTCCGACACACAGTCCATCTCGGAGGGCACGGAAGACGCGGGAGAGGAGCTAAAGACCAGAAGGGTCTGAGCGTTGGTGGCCTGAGGGGCCGGGATTGGGGCCTGAGGGGCCGGGATTGGGGCCTGAGGGGCCGGGTACGCGTTAATTGCTAAAAAGGCGTGCGTGAAGACCTCGTCATAGATTGAGACGCCCGATGCGGCGAGCTCTTGGGCTAACGCTTTCGCAAAGTTTACGACGCTTTGCGAATCCATGGGAGGGCTTGGTAGGAAGATATAAATATATAAATAAATAAAAGATGCCTAAAGTTCCTAACAGACCTAGCAACCCTAGCGGCTAACCTCCCTACCAGCGGTAGGGGGGCTGGGGAGAATAACTTAAAACTAACCGTAGTACGCCGAAGGCCGCTACCTAGAAACCTAAAAAAGGGTACGCAGGTAAAGGGTTGATTGCGTTAGGGTCAACCTTTACCGACAAAAAGGGCAAATTTATTTATTTATTTATTTCAACTTTATTGCACAAAAAAAAGAAATATACAAAGGGCGGACTTAATGCCACAAGACATTCTCTACCAGTCAACCATTGATCATTGGAGAGGTCAGTAGTGCGGAGTTATGAAAAAAAGATAACTAGATAATTGAAAATAAAAACATATAATTTAAAAATGAAAATATACAGATATATATTCACTCACTCATATATATAAATAAATTTACATAAAATATATGTATATAAGATACATATATGTAATAAAAATATAGTGGAATAATAATTTGTAAAGTAATAGTAAAATTAATATAATTCATTAACCCTTGACAAAAAATTAAATTAAATTAGCGTAGCTCAAATAAAAGTTTACTAGGAGCTTTCCTTAATTCTACCGGCAAACCATCCCAAAGCCTTATAGCCTGAATCACAAAAGAATATCCCAACTAGCACAAATTGTTGCGAATAAGCTTTAGAGCGTATTATATTGCAACTTAAAGTGCTAACGATAAGGTCTATATCCTGCTCTAGACCCCTTATGCAACAGATATGGCCCTAAGTGGGCACATCGCATAGCAGGTCTAGAGCGTATCATATTGTGACTAAAGGTGCAAATTGCAGCGCCTGCGCCCCTGATTTGCCACTTTGATTGAACGGTTGAGTGAACGATTAGATTTTGTTCATTCATACGTACGTTTCGTTTCTGTAGTGCAATGTTGAGAATATTAATGGCGTGTGACATATTTTAAGTGACAACTACAAAACATAATTGTAAGTACCAAATACTTTTATTCAACTTTTTGCTATATCTGTACTGAAAAATAAAGTGGGATCTTAACTTTACTGCAAAATGCGTATATGTTTATTAAGTAAATTTACATGCCATATTGATTTCATGAGAATTTCAACAAAAAACAGTGTAAATAAAATCTGGTTATAGTAGTTTTAATAAAAATGACCAAGAATATAATTGGTATAACAAGTATTTATCACTATAAATTCACTAATTTACGTAGTATAATTGTAAAATCACTTCTTTTGTTATAACAAAAACATGTTTAGTAAAAATAATGTAAATTAGAGGTTAGATTTTCATAAAAACATTCCATTAAAGATGGCGAATCGTTTTATTACTATAGGTAATAATTTTCACCCGCTTACTTCAATTTTTGCTGTTCAAGTGCTAAAAATCACCTTTCTTATTACTTAGTGGTCCAGAGAAGGGCCATAGGAGTGATTTTTATTACTTTATTTATGATTCTTTCGTTTTAGTAGGGAAAATAGTTTAGGGTTCAATTGACAATACAAAAACCTTTTTTTGGATAAACATAATGTAATACACTCAATATTGGTTAAGTATTATATATTTTAATACAATTATATTTTCATTTCAGCTATTGAACAGACCTACAGATGCAGCATACAATACTTTGCCATGAAAACCAAACACTGTCACGGAGCCCAGCACCGAAAATTATATAATAATTCGTTAAAATCCAAAAGGCACAAAAACTACAGAAGCACGAAGAAGAAGAAGCTTTTTAAGAATTTTATAAGTGAAATATTATTTTAGATCAGCATTATACAAATATGGTTGTTTCCTTGTAAAAATAATAACCTAATTATTTAATTTAAATAAAAGTCAGATAGCTGTTAAAAATGTATTTTATTTCCCTTTGTCGGTCAACAATCCGAACACAATTTATATGAATCTAATTAATCTGAGTTCTAATTACTTTTATTTCATATTGATTCCAAAAGTTGAATGCGCATTGTAAAATATTGATTTTGGCTAACGTGTCATTAGGGTACAAGCAAATCAAATTTAAAAAAAGCAAATTGTGTTCTAAATGTTGATTATCAGATGAAAATGAATTTAGAATAATTAAAGTAATATAATAATATTAATAAAATATTAATGTATCCCGTAGTAATATCTTTTGTTTTTATAACAAAGGGAGCTAATTAAGACAACGTAAACCTTCACAAGTTAAATTCCACAATAACAAATATTGAACTTTCTACGGAACCCTCCTGTAAAACTTCAGAAAAAAATAATAAGAACCATTGATGCCATTAAGGCTCATTTTATCATCCTTCTAGATATTCCATTGGTTTAAGAGTTGATTTTGCTTCCTTTTAGAAATGTTGGGCGTAATGGTGGTTATTGCTTGTCGTTTGCTAGCTATAAGACGCACTACAGGTATAAATTACCACTTAAAGTAGCAATTCACACTCGCACTGTAGCTTAGAGTGGTACAACAGTGGTAAGGTGCTCAACTTTAACCTGTAGGTGGTATTAATTGAAAATTTGGAACCCATAGTCAATTTTATAGACTTTACTTATATTTACCACTCCTATGCAGTAAGAAGTTGTAATTTTTACCCAAATAGCACCGATATAGAACTTTGAATCATAAACTTAGCTACAATTATTACTAATGTGCTAGTTGGGTAGGACATAAATCCAGAGTTATGTGAGGAGTATGCAGGCTCAGATTGTAAATGTACACGAAAAAGACACAAATATGATAAGGATTAATATGAAGATAGGAGAGTAAATAAATAAAAAAGTAGGAAGGAAAAATAAATAAAATAAAATGACTGGATCAGTACAAATTCAAATGTCACCGTTAGGTATCCTCTGTACTAAAACCAGAATACTTTATACGAAAGAATGAAAAATAATCACTTCGACAGCCCTCGGAGGGAGTAAGAGAACCCAGAAAAACGGGGAAAAAAAAGAAAAAATGGAACCAACACGCTATATTGTGACGTCAGTAAACTGAGTGCCACTGAATATCGGGAAGGGAGCGATCAATCGGAGTGGTCTTGGAACGTCCGTACCGGGCGGCGATCGGAGCGAGAATGATGTATTGTGTGTTTTTTTTTTGCTGCCGAGGCACCCTCGCGGGAGGGAGGTGGAAGATGCGTCATGCGTACCGCCCGCAGGTAAAGTCCTCTGCGGGGGGTTATGTGGGACTCACCAGAATGGCACCTACCCACTAAAAACCACCTGTTGGCTGTAGTTATTACCGTTAGCCTTCATCGGAAGCGACACCCGTCGGGAAGTTGGGCGCGCTGGCAGGGACCCGCTAGCGGGTCTTCCACCTGTAGTGAAAGTTGCACTGAAGGTGCTCAAAGGGACATGAGTTGGTGGCCGTTCTGGGCAGCCTCCGGTGAAGCCGGGGCTGGGCAGAGGTCGGCCGAAGCATGATTTAGGGATCAATTCATTTAAATGAACCTATAATGAATTGAGAAGGGAACTATGCTCCGCCAGAGCTAGCAAACGCTCTGTCGGAGTACGTGAAGCCCTAAGTTTACGGGCTAAGACTGCGATTTCACTAACATCGATATTTTTCATAGCGTCGCAGACGATACGCATATCGTCTGCTACGGAGGATTGAGGAGTGGGTTTGTATCGCCGAGGAGCCGGGATGGGATTCGATGCGGGGCGCAGCCTCCAGTTTTCTGGAGCAGGCCTGGACTGTGTAGGCTTTGCAGCCGGAGGAACCCGACTACGCAGCGGCGGAAAGTTTTCCTGAGAAAGGGGCGGGGCCTGTTTGGGTGCCGCCCTCTTGGAATTGGAACGCATACAACGGGGTGCACGAGGGCAGCCCCTGTAATTTGCGGTGTGGCCGGACTGGCCACAAAGCACGCATTCGGGAGGAGAGGGAGTTTCAGGAGTGCGATTGCACTCCTTAGTGAAGTGAGGGACCAGGCACTTAACACACCTGGGCGTTGCGCGGCAGTTGGCCGCCGCGTGCCCGTACAACTGGCACCGATGGCACTGGCCGGGATGACCGCGGCGATGAGGCGCCTCGATCGAGATCCCAGAGAGGCCGCATATAGTGCTAACCCCTTTCAGGATCTCCCTGGACTTGGGGACGTTGGCGAGAACCACCAAAGCGAGAGGGTGACGTCTCCCGTACTTGCTGTGCATTTTATGCACCGCGAGTGCCGGGAAGCCTTGGGACTGCAGATCCTCCAGGATAGCCTCGTTCGATAATTCGAACGGGACTCCCCTGAGTACCGCTCTGATCTTACGCTCTTCTGACAGAGCATAAGTGTGATAAGCATATTGCTTATCGGTGAGGAGCTTAGTCAAAGCTCGGAAATCGTCTATCGACGAGACAGTGATTTTAATAGATTCACCCGAGTTGGTCGCTCGGGTGTAAAGGATCTTGTGCTCTTTGCACAAAGTCGAGACCTTGGACCATTTACCCTTTTCCCGAAGGAACACGGGTGGTGGGACCTTGGCCTTGACAGAAGTTGGGGCCGGAGCGGGTGCTGAAGGCACCGGGGCAGCTGGCGTTGAAGACGCCGCAGGGGGTGTACGGATGGGCGTCGAGGGCGCCGGGGCTTGTTTCGAGCGCTTCTTAGAGCGTTTCTTAACAAGCGTAAATGAGGGAGACTCAGGGCCAGTTGGGGTGGCGTCCGAGGATGACTCGGTCGCGGGTGCGCGCTTGCGGCGCGGAGGGGCGTCTACTTCGCACTCCATGTCACTGGAGGAAGGGGACGCGGGAGGGCCTAAGACCAGAGGGGTCTGGGGGACTGGGGTGGCCTGATTGGCCACCTCAGTCCATCATTAATCATATCATTATCATATCATTGGCGTTAATTCCCTCAATGGCCCCCATTGAGGGAATTAACGCCATGATATGCGGGATGAGAGAGTCCAAGAAGCGATACTTATCAGCATTTATAGACATGCCTTCAGCACCGGTACTATCAAGTAACTTCTTCCTAAACTCATCAGAGCTTAGGGAAGCCATTGCGGAGGGGTTGGGGAGGGACAACAATATATATATATATATATATATGCCTAGAGTTCCTAAATAAAACCTAGCGAACCCTAGCGGCTAACCTCCCTACCAGCGGTAGGGGGGCTGGGGAGAACAACTTAAAACCAACAGTAGCACGCCGAAGGCCGCTACCTAGAAACCTTAAAAAAAAGGGTACGCAGGTAAAGAGTTGACCGCGTTAGGGTCAACCTTTACCGACAGAAAGGACAAATACACACGAAAACACACAGATATGATAAAAATAAATATGAAAATAGGAGTAAAATGAAAAATAAATAAAATAGAGATATAAAATAAAAATAAAAGGACTGGTTCAGTACAAATTCGTTGTCACCGTTAAGTATCCTTTGTACTGAAACCAGACTACTTACGCTGGGCACAACAGTGCACTCAGCACAAGCACAACACAACTTAGCACAGCACTTTGAAGACTAAGGGGCTTAGTCGCAAAGAAAAATCGCACTTCGATAGCACTCAGAGGGAGTAGAAAAACCTTGAAAACCGTAGCACGGAACCAACACGCTAAGCCGTGACGTCAGTAAACTGAGTGCCACTGAATATCGGGAAGGGAGCGATCAATCGGAGTGGTCTTGGAACGTCCGTACCGGGCGGCGATCGGAGCGAGAATGATGTATTGTGTGCCGTGTGTGAATAATTAATAACTATACTATACGATACTTGGAGGGAGGGAGACTCGCCGAGCTAATATATGCAGATAAGAATAATTTTGTATAGACAAAAAGAGACTCTGTAAATTTATATTGAAAAAAATATACCCGTGAAGTTTATTGCCAGTTCTTCTTCACGATGTTTTTCCCAAATGGTGGTAGAGTCATGCTTTATTTGACGTTAAAAAGAACAAGTAATTTTCAATATTGAGAAAAAATAAATATGTCAGTTCATAAAAAATAAAACACATAGAAATATTAATACTAAATTTATTGCTTAAATTAAATAAACACTCACCAAAATCTGGACCAACTCAAGCACAAAACTGTATTCTAACTTTAAAATACCTTTGAAATTAAATTTTAAACAATGGAAAAGTATGTCCTGCGTTCGGGCTTTTGTTGTTTGATAAAAATTTATCTTTCAGTTATAAAATTTGTATAATCAGTGTGCAGGTACGTAAGCACTCCACAATTATTTTTTCTGTGAATAATAAACTCAAAACTATGAAAGAGAAATCTTTAAGGTAACAAATCATCCCAAATGAATGGTCAGTAAAATCGCTCAGTGAAGCATTTATATTGCTTACTTCGGGTAGGTTTTCTTTTGCATGAACACGAATTTCATAATATAAAAAAACTGAGTTTCATTTCATTTCGAATATACAAATCAGTTTAGGATTCATTTTAATTTTTACCTACAAGGTACAGAAAATTGACACAGCGCTATTTTATCTTACTTTTCCCCTATTTTATTCTTTAGAAAATAACTTGGTTTTATATGGAATTTTAATCAATGAAATGTATTAAAATCAAAAATAATTTTAGACTTTCTATTCTATAATTATTTGTGATTTCCCAACAATTCTTTCTATCGTTTTATACTATTACAAATCAAACCTAACGACTTCTTCCAAGTTTTATTTTGATGGTAACTTTCTGTAAATTGATGATGGTAATTCCTATTAGTATTTTGAGACTA
This sequence comes from Marasmarcha lunaedactyla, assembly GCA_923062675.1. NCBI lineage: Eukaryota > Metazoa > Arthropoda > Insecta > Lepidoptera > Pterophoridae > Marasmarcha > Marasmarcha lunaedactyla. The sequence goes on from OV281350.1 coordinate 27,234,030, forward strand.
TACTTTCACTCATACTATCACGATACTCAAGGCTCGAGTTTCTTGCGTCAGAATGCCATAAGACATTCTGTACTACCTTAATATTATATATTTAGTTTATGTATATAAACTATAACACATCATCCTGGCTATATGCACCTTCATCATCTAGCGAATCCTTATACCCGCGAACGCTGCAGAACAAAGCCTACCAGAACGTGGATCCCGCGTTGAAGTTGAGAAGTTATATTTGGGGCTCGAGCTGTAACCTTCAAGTTGCAAGTTTGTATTTTCTTAATTTTTTTGGCATTTCTTCTTTTGACTTGTAGTGGTTAGTACGGTTATGTACAACTAGCACCCATTCTCTCTGGAGAGCTTTTTGTTGCAGATCTAGTCCCTGAAATGATATTGACCCTGACTGCATAATTTTCATGCTTAGATGACTTGGAGTTTTTTGTTGTTGAGTTGGTTTTTCCTGTATGCCTTTCATCGCTCAACAATTAAATTTTGGGAATATTTTTTTTGGCAGTTCTCTATCATATCTGTTTAATCATATCTTTGCTACCACAGACTTTAGCTCGCAGAACATTGAAAATTGGGGGGAATCTGATTATTTTGTTGGATTATTTTATTGTTAAATAAAATAAAATAAAAATAAAAAAACTACAATCAAATACTGGCCATAATCTAACGCAAATTATACAAATCACAATATTTAACGTGATTTTAACGCGATTTAACGTGAAGGACTAAGTTTCACAAATGTTCAGACCGGTGCGAATCTGAATTAGTCAACCTTTTTATTTTTTTGAAATAATTAATTAAAGCATGAATAAATAAGTAAATAATAAAAAGAATCATGATTTATTTCAGAATCACATTCATATGTTTTACGAATAGGTACAATATTCTTCTTGAGCTCTTATGTGAGCCAATAATTCACGAACTCTTTATTACATGACTATACCTACATATAAGACAATACACTTAAAAATTGCAAATATTAATGTTGTCAAAAGAACTTAAACGACTTCATTGTAAAGTGCATGTCAATGTGATTCGTTCTTTACATTACAGTATGCAGTCTGTCAAATAATGTCAGGTGACTTTATTATATAATAATATCGCTTTTAAAATTTATACATTTAAATTATTATATAAATTTGTTACAGCTTAGGAGATACAGTAATTGTTTTCTTTCTTTAATCATAATTTAATTAATTTTATTCGTTGTTTCATTTAAAAAATATCTTAATTTGTAAATTTTATTGATTAAGTTAAAATGAAAAATGTATGTAAAAAATTGTACATCTTACAATATAACCCTTTAAATGCTATTGAGATTTATTATAAACTAAATAAATAAAAAAATTTTTTTTTCTTGTATCTGAGCTTTTGTGAAACAAATTTTATGGTGCTTTGCATACGGTTTTTTGTTTCAATAGGTAAATGGCAACTGAAAAACGAAAAATACGTTTTTAAGCCGAATTTTATAAATTAGTCCAACATTTACGGAAAGATGCCGAAAATACATAAAAAAACATACCAACCTAATTTATCATAGCAAAACCAAGCCACAGAATTGCACCCAACGTTTTTAACATCCACATTTCCATATTTTGGCAAAATTGCCGGTGGCCTGGTGATATTTTCCTATGTAGCTGGCAGATAAAAAATTGTTTTCGTTCTTTAAATGTTACGGCACGCTATTATCCACGACGACAATGTTCTTGATACTCTGTAGGTTGCCGGCCAACTGCATGTATGAAAGGAGTCAAATAGGTTTTCAGGTACTCTGGGGTCGGTACCCGGGATGGACCTAATCTAACCTAGGGAGGTCTTCCTAATCCACAAAAGAAAAATAACACAATTTTATTTTAAGTTACTTTTATTTAAGATGAATCTATTTTATAGGAAAATACAATGATAATTATTAGACTATTTTGGGGACGAAGCCCGCAATAGAATTCCGTAAGGATAGAACAATCTTCCATATTCTATATATTTTACAATTTACAAATAAAATCAAATAATGACAGACTTATAAGTTGCCAGTCATAAATGTCGGCAAGTTTGTTTGTGCAATAACCTCTTTTAATAAATACGGCACAAGCAAACGTTGCAATCGCCCCTCTTGTTTAATTTATTTAATTAGTGAAGCTGATTAAATAAATTCCTATATACATTTCATTCTTAAATAACGACCCTACTTAAATCAGGACCATATACATTAATCGGGATTACTCTCAGATGAGCCCCCTGCCGATAGGAATATATATACTTGATCATGTTTAAATTATAACATCTTATTACACCAAAAATGATCTTATAGTATTTATTCTCAATCAATAGAGCCTTAGCCACAAAACCTGATGAAAATCAGCCAAGATCCCGGCTGGTTAATTAATATCTAAATAAAACAGCGTAAATTATTTTAATTTCTCATACAATTCATGAATAATCAACAACCCCATATTAATCATTTACGTTACACAATCATACGCAAATTCAAATAACCAATATTTATTATTAAATTAATCAACAATTATTAAAATAACCCATTGAATACAATCAAATTATAATTATAATTAATTGATAAGTAATAAATACATTAATATCCCAATAAAAGTAAATTTAATTAATCCCATTTATATTAAAATTAATACTAAATTAATCAAATTATATTATCAAACATTATCATTCAGTTGGCAAAACAAACACGTTTGACATGAACTGTCATATTAACTTAAAACTTTTCTGAATGATTAAAAGTTTATTTGAAAGTTTGTAACTTTCGAAAATTTAAACATTACCTACCTAAATATTAAGATTTTACCTGCCTAACTATTACCGGACAAACTTACCTATGAATAGATCATAAAATTGGATGCAAAGTATTTTACTTAACCCAGAATGATACCTATAAATTAGCAAATTAATATTTCACAACGCAATGCAGAGAACTTTTTCAAAATGCACCGAAATACACCTGACAAAATTCTATACCAATAACGTTTGAAAACCATTACCTATTCCATCACAACCCTTTTACTATTTAACCCACTGAGGATCCTATTCTACATCCGCGTGTTGACCCACAGACATCAATATCACAATATTATATATACTCGTAAACTTTGGCCGCATAGCTAAATCGGCTATCACCTTCTCTCTTATGGAGATTATTAGGCGTGGCTCAAATTAAACGTGCACATTATCTATAGTGTTATTTTAGTCTTTGAAAATTGACTTCTTTAGAGTATTGGCACCACACGTATATTTATGATTCGTAAATAAAATGCAACGCGGTAAATACGTGCCGCGTGTACCTGCCGCTCCTTAGAGGTTTCTCTTCGGGTATCTAAAATTAATTTATTAAATCATTAAATAAAATACCCTCTTATCTCAATATATAATATATAAAAACCTTTTCCTTATTTTCTTTTATCTGCATCGTCCATCCATTGAATCTCCTTTTTTGGTGATGCTGTTTGGATCGGCTTTGGAGGATATATCATCTCGGAACATTGCGTTGTGAAGTGTACATAGAATTTGAAAAAAAAAAATATTAGTTTCTTATATTATTCTAAAACCCCAACGAAATTCTAACCGTTGCATATCTACAAATGAACGATATACATATTTGTACACCTAAATGTGTACTTTTACTCTATTAATTCTAAGAATAACGAAATTATAATATTATTGTAATATTTCAAGAAATAAATGTATATACAAAAACCCCATTTTACATATATAAATACAGACACAATTTCATCATTAATTCTATTCTATCGAACATTATATGGTTCCAATCTATTCACATGCACAATCAATTCTTGGTTATTTTGTATTTTTTTTTACAAGATAATTGTCACATCCTGTATATCGCAATACTCGAAATAAACCTTCATATGGTCGACCAAGTTTTCGACTTCCACCCAATATTCTTTCTGGACAATGTAACGAAACCAATTGTCCTACACGATTTAAATCCAAATGATAATACGTTAAACTCGTATAATCCAGACGGTGTGATGATTGCCGTTTCGTGTCTATCCTTTTCCGCTATCGATAATTACCAATAGGCACAGTTTAAATCCAAATCAGCGCAGAATTTCGCCCCATTCAGCTGCACTTTCATACCTTCGATGATAAGCAAATGATAGAAATCTTTAATTACCTTCTTATTCGTCTTGATCAATCGGCATCAACAATGTCCCAAGCTGTCTTACTGACGCCGGTTGAAGTTTGGGAAATTCCTTCCTCGCCCGTTGGATGAATCACCTTCTAGAGTCTTTCCTTTACTCTTGGTATTCAGATGGCTCTTGCCTTCTAAAATTTTCTTTCCGCTATACTCAGTGGCGTATATAGCTGAAATAAAACACAAAACACTACAACTGCGCGCGGCGCCTCCACCATCTGGGGTCGGTACCCGGGATGGACCTAATCTAAGCTAGGGAGGTCTTCCTAATCCACAAAAGAAAAATAACACACTTTTATTTTAAGTTACTTTTATTTAAGATGAATCTATTTTATAGGAAAATACAATGATAATTATTAGACTATTTTGGGGACGAAGCCCGCAATAGAATTCCGTAAGGAATTCCGTCAAGGAATCCCATAGAACAATCTTCCATATTCTATATATTTTACAATTTACAAATAAAATCAAATATTGACAGACTTATAAGTTGCCAGTCATAAATGTCGGCAAGTTTGTTTGTGCAATAACCTCTTTTAATAAATACGGCACAAGCAAACGTTGCAGTACTTACTTAATGTTCTCAAGTAAATACGAAATACTCAAGTAAGTAGTTATTTCTAACCAGTCTCAGCTATGAACAAATTTTCTTTACTTAAAATCTTTTTCGAAATCTTGTTTTGTTTAAATTGAATTTATCACAAATTCAATATTAAATGTGTGGATATTTTACATAACAAAGCTCGACTACGTCCATGATTTGAAACCAGCAAAAAATAAAATTTTACTATTTTGTTTTTCTTTTCGTTTTGGAACTTTCCAAGGAAGAGTAAATAGAATCTTTCCGGATTTTCGTGTAAAATAGTGCCATTTCTTACTAGGTGAGTTGTGATATAAATAACTAAAGCATTGAAAATTAATTGTAATAATTTTGCAAGAATAAAACTTGAACACAGGATACAAAAAAAAATTTAACAAATATTTATGGTTTCTTAAAAGTTATTGCAATATATATATATATATAACTGACAATAACATTAAAAGTTAAAATTGACAATCAAGAATAAAGAATTTGTCAAATTAAAAAATTATTAATCATTCAAATACATTACAAAATTAAATGTAACATATGAAATAATGAAACATAGTAACATTATTGTAATTAAATACTTGGCATAAAAAACAAATGAATACTAGGCTAAAATTTAAAAACTATGGCTGAACAGTGCGTGCTCTGGATATCAATCTTGAATGGTTTTTTTTGTTTAAGACTTAAAAAAAGGCAACGAAATTCCAAAACACCGTTTAAATAACTTAGTTTTCCGAGAACTTACAAGGTTTTGAATTTCTAAAGAATAAAAAACAAAGGCTTTCGTTGTTCTCTGCTTTCTCAATGGACAGTGTTTTTAAGAATTGGTTGTTTTCTTTGGGAACCCTTTTTTCCTCGAATTTGAAATTCATATTTTCATAGATTCATGTAAATCACGTGTTTCGTCGTCCAGAATCTTCGCAGATGCAGCCTAAGTTAAAGCATAAAGTAATACGATTTGGTTGTTTGTTTTTGCATTTATTATCATATGGTGTTGATCACTTATGTCAAATGAGTCAGTTGCGATTCAGCAATGTATTTTTGAACAGTATACGCAGCTTAGTATGACGAGGTGTTTCATCATTCCTGTTGTAGCTTTTTCCGATTCGACCTAAATAAATGATATGAATGATAAAGCGTTGCACAAATGGCCACTTAACAAGCGATTTGTATTCAGGCACAAATTTCCTTGCAAAATTCGAACGGAAAAACATTGGCAGCTCGTTTCCGATATTGACACCCTCTTTTCAAAATAAATTTCATCTAATAGATCCGGGCACAACTATCAGTTTATATAATTGAGCTGAAAACAAGGTTCTTTGAAATTTAGAAATGAACCATTGTGTCAGTTTTCGGACCATTTTATTTCACTATCAAGGAATAATCGACCATGACACTATAATATAATTAACAATAATTGATCAAACTAGCAAAATTTTATTTGACCCTATTATGATAATTCTACATTAGCGAGCAACGGATTTGTATAATTAATAACATTCCACGGTTCAACAAAAACGTTGAATAATCGGATAAATGTTAGTTACTGATATGAATAACTGGACGTATTTTCAATAATTTTGCAGGACCCAGTCATTATAGCGGTTGCCGAGGTTCGTGTGACTGATATTGCAATAATAATTGATGGTAATAATATTTGATGATTTGTTTGAGTGATGTAACAAGTTATTACGATCGTGTATTTGTGAACTTTAAGTGAAATGAAGCTTGGTTCGAAATCTAAGAATTTTATATTTAATTAATGTTATAGTATATATTTATTTTTAGAACTTGTACGACAGAAAGCGTAGACAGGCACTGGTTGTGATGGCGGTAAATGCCTCGCTAGAAGGGCGAATTGAATGCACGAAGACCTAGTTTTTTTACATTTTAACGCTTAAATTGTTATGCGGTCTGCTATTTTACCGATTGAAAATCGGAATGTTTTTTAATAGTTTTTTCTAGTAAGAGTATAAGCGCCAAAAAATTGGTTAACAAGTCTATATAGCAATTGACCGCTACGATGTATTATACATTTTTGAACACATACAAATTAGACATATTTTTCGCTGTGGATACGTTCAATTCATACAACATCAACTCAACGCAAATAATTTTCTTGGACTTACAACGTTCCAATTTAAATAAATCTTGGCTTTAAAAAATACTTATTATGAACAAAAAGCAATTCAAGGCAGGCTGAGCCCGAGGGATGACCCCTGACATACATGTTTGTACTAATGTGAAGGATATTTAACAAAAGTTTAGAAATTCCGTACCCGATGTCCCCTTGACCTACGTTTCATATTTAAAAATACACTTATACTGCAGGTTATTAGATGTTTGGATAAATGTCCCAGTAGCGTAGTGGTTTGAAGCCCTGCCTCATACATGGGCGGTCCCAGGTTCGAGTCCTGGCCGGGGCATTATTCAGTGTGATGTATCTCATACATCATATCATAAATGTATCTCAGGTCATGGTTGTTTTTAATTATTATTATATATGGTTTTTATTTATATATGTATGTTTATTCTGGGTACCCCGCCAAATAAAAAAAGTATCTACAGTTTGATACAGAGAATGTTCACAATTTTGAATAAAGCTTTTCTGTCGATTTATAATATACATTTTTAAAATGTTTTCATGCGGAATGTGAAAAATTATTTTGTGTCAAAGTCCCTAACGAAAAACTTATGCGCTCACTTAATATCTAGTACATCCCTTTCGCACTGGGGCACGACGCTCGCCGCTGGCTGCCAGCACGGCTGAGTGAGCTGTCGCAATTCTATTGCCAAAGTACGAACGAACGTGGCTGGATGATCCTCGTGTAATTTTCATGGAAGAATCTATGATTAGTTTAAGGAAAGATACCTTGATGATTTTTCGTGCGCATGAAAAGGTTGTGTTTTGCTTATTGATCGTTATATTAGGTCTTTACCTATGAAATTGGCGTTTTTCACGAAATAAATGAAGCGTAATTTTTTTATATATTTTTTATTTCTATTAATCAAAATAACCACCCATGCAATCAATGCATCTTTGCCAACGAATTGGTAGCTTATTGATGCCTTTCTTAAAGAAATCAGCTGGACGGGAGGCAAAAAATTTTCAAAGGCATTTTGTACTGCCTCTCGGGTATTGAATTTTTTTTCCGCCAAGAAGTTATCCAAATTCTGGAAAAAGTAGAAGTCTGTAGGCGCAAGGTCTGGTGATTACGGCGGAAGACGGAGAACTTCCAACCCCAACTCTTGTAGCTTGGAGACCGCCTGCTGTGCAGTATGAGGTCGCGCGTTGTCGTGCAGGAACAGTGGAGCCGAACGATTGACCAAAGCTGGTTGGAGACGTGCGAGCTTCTCCATCATTGTGTTCAGTTCTTCACAGTACACATCTGCAGTAATGCTTGTCCCGTTTGGCAAGAAGCTGTGATGAATTACACCCGCGTTAGACCACCAAACAGTGACCATCACTTTTCTAGGGGTAAGTTTTCGTTTAGGGCATTGTTTGGGTGCTGAATCAGGGTCCAACCAACTTGCTGAGCACTTACGATTGTCAAACAGGATCCATTTCTCGTCACAAGTAACAATGCGGTTCAGAATTCCTTCATTTGTATGCCTGCTGAGCAGTGCAAGGCACGTCTCCACGCTTTTTTACCTTGCCAATTTGACGCAAATGGACCAATATTGTTTTGATGCTAACGTCGAAAGCTGCTGCTAATTCAGCCGTGGATTGAGTTTCATCAGCTTCCACAATTGCCTTTAATTCGTCATTGTCGACCAAAGTTTTCGGACGACCACGGGGTTCATTTTTCAGGTCAAAATTTCCAGAACGGAAGCGGGTAAACCAATAACGGGTGGTGCGTTAGTTTGCAGTGTTCGCTCCGTAAACGTCGTTGATGTTGCGTGCCGCTTGTGCCGCTTTGCTGCCACGACGGTACTCATACTCCATAATTACTCGAATTTTTAACTTATCCATGTTGACGAAAAATGTTCGAATGCGTTGAAAACAAAACACTAACTATTAAACAAATGACGATTTTAGAAAAAGAATTCCATGTTTGTCAAATAAAATTAATTTGAAATTAGAATTATCAGTAAAAAAAAAATATTTTCATTTGAAATGGCCAGTACGGCAAAACGGCAGTTTCATAGGTAAAGACCTATTATTATTGTTTTTTTTGGTTCTTGGCTGATTTCGTCCGCAAATAAATGAAAAGAACGCTATACAGATTTTAGTAGTAGCACCTTCGATACGATCTGTTTTTAATAGCCAAAATAACATTGACATAGAAACATTTTAAACGGAACATTTTAAAATAGGTATCACTGAAAAGTAGGCACATCAAACAAAGTAATACTGTATTCTAAACTGGTGCTCATGACACAAAAACTTTACGAATGCTCATCAAGTTTGAGTGCTATATGAGACATTTTGTCGCACTAGCATTTAGACAATCGATTTAGACTTTGACGATCAATCGTCAAAGTTAAGCTTAAGATACCAAAAATATAGATCTATAGATGATATTAGATCTTACTTTTTGAAATGAAATGAAAATTTCATTTCATTTCATTTCATTTCATTTCATTTCATTTCATTTCATTTCATTTCATTTCATTTCATTTCATTTCATTTCAGTGCTATATGAGACATTTTGTCGCACTAGCATTTAGACAATCGATTTAGACTTTGACGATCAATCGTCAAAGTTAAGCTTAAGATACCAAAAATATAGATCTATAGATGATATTAGATCTTACTTTTTTTTTCCTATTGTCCATTGTAATAATTATTGTTTGTGAATAACTTAGTGTTTTCTTTTTATTAATAATTACCAGGCGTTTGTCTTCCATCTCACCTGATGGAAAGTGACGATGAAAGCGAGGATCAGCCGCGCCTGTCCAAGAGGCTGCTTTACCTGCTTCGACCCTAAGTTTCTCATGAAAACAAACTTTCTTAACTCCGTTGTCGTCGGAAATCAATCACACGGTATCCTATGTGCCCGGATGTAGTCTAACCCTACAGCGGTCTCATGAACTAATCAGTAAGTTATCTACATAAGCAGTGTGAGTTTTCTTCAAGTGTTCATATGCAAATGAATGAAACTAGACATTATTTTAACGGTATGAGAAATAATGAAAAAAATCTAACAAATATAATTTTCGATTTATACCTACTTACATTGTTTTGTAGTTATGGACCTTGTGACCCAAAACATGCCAGTCACTTTAAAATAAGAAACATTTTACAGTAAAACTTAGTTAGATACGTACAGTATTTTTTACAAACATTGTTAAAAAACCAAACGAAACGTCTCCATTGGCCCTATTGTTAATCGACATCAATTGGTATCTCATAAGCTACAAGGCAACATAGGAACCATATCTGTATCTCAAACAAAACACGGTTAATGAGGGCTATACAAAGACCTTTCTGACACCACGTGCCTCTTTGTTCGAACATTGCATTATCTAATCTCGAGTAGCTTATTACTTAGGTCCTAATCCCATGTCATAAATTGCTAAACATACACTCGATCTGGAAGTGCCACTGATATTTCTCTAAAGGTTCGAAAATAATAATAAGAATAAATATGAGTTATAAATACAAAATATCAAGTAGAAATCAACAAGTTCATTTACTTTCATAAACTTACAAAAAAATTTCACTCATTTTACATGTGCACCTTATGAAAACTCACACTTGGTATCAGCAGTGGGCATTTAAAATATCTATTTAAAGTTGCATTAACGTGTCTTCAAAAATATGACTAGTGAACGATATTGTGATTTTTTTATAGCACATTCTTTTGCATTTAATAAATTTTTGCACTTTCATTTTGCATGTTTTTTTATATTACAAATTTAATTAAATTACTTTTCCTTTAATCAATATCCATTAACATGATGCTGTGTCGGATCTTGTAATTTAAAGGCAAAAGTTTATTGCAGTCTCGCAACAGGCTTTAACTGAACATCAGTGATGTGCTCGTAGCAGCAAAATGCTCGTTGAGCTACAGCCTGTTAGCACAATATTTGACTAGTCAGTCTCTATCTTTAAGCTATTATTTCTTACTACAATATTTATTTATGTTTTCTTCTTGTGTAACTCCTTGTTTTTTATTAGTTTTGTGTACTATTCATTTGTATATTTTTTAGTTTTTACCATTACTTTTTTTACATTTTTGTTATTAATAGTTGTACTTAAAAGCGTTTTGTAATAAAGATATTTTTATTTCTTCCTTACATTAAAAATCTTATTTGTTTCATGTTTTTTGTAAATGAACTCAGGTCATTTAGTAGAAATTCAATTAACTAAGGGAAGTCGTTAGCGCGAGCATAGCGGTATAAAAAAAGTAGGACGGTGTGACAGAGACACCACAATAAGCCGTCATTCGCCGTACGATGAAAGTTTCATTGCAGTGTGAGGTTCAACGAGGTAATGGCAATGTGGTCGCGTTGCGATATTCTACTGAGGATTATACTGTACGGAAACTATACGCAATAATTTCGGTTCGGGTAAATATATCTTTTTTTATCTACCGTAACGAAATCAAATCATTTCACAATGTTGTATTTTAGACTTGAATCATATGTATCATAATTATTTTTGTTTAGATTTAAAATTAAAAAAGGGGTGCCTTTTTTAAAATCACCGGTATAAAGTGGAGGGATAAAGTGATTTTCTTTGATAAAACTGTTACACAGTGAAACCTTACATAATGGTAATCCAGGCTTATCCACGGATTGTTCACTGCAAACGTTTTAACTTCACTGTTTTTGATACAGTTCTTGAACGCGTGGTGACCAATGTAGGACAGCCCGCAGCCGCACTCAATTTTGTAAACGTCTGGATCTTGTAAAGGTGTTCTTGATTTAATTTTGCGAATATGTTGACAACATTTTAGCTATTGATATATTTTTTTCTATTAAGGCTCGCCTAAGGATTATTCTCATCTTGAAATTTGTCTTTTATATACAAAGCGGGTCTAGGTTGTACTAATATAGGCTAATATTGGTTTTAGTGCTGTATTTTAAATTTAGTTATGGGTACTGATATTTTTTTTATTTAACCAAAAGCAAGACAGTTGATAAGTAAAGAAAGTAATAAGATTGTTAAGTATATTTATTTTGCGAGATAAAGTGAGCGTTTACGAAGACCCTACGCGCCTCACTACTTTTTAGGTGAGGTCACGCGCTTCGATCAATTGTACAAAAAAGTCGTGTTTATAGAGTCGTTATAATAGAGTTTCGTAAAATTATGTATTTTTAGTTTTTTTTCAATCTACTATTCATTATCAAATTATATTGTTAATATCAATCATAAAACAAATACTTAACATGAATTGCTATTCAATTATCACTGTAAGTTTGCCTTCAACAAAATTCAGTTAAAAGTCTAAAAGGTTCTAAATAGAGATGGAACGTCACAACGTGGGTTATGTATATAAGCAATAACTGATTGTTATTAAGAGGACAAAAATATGCAACGAAAAAAGAAAAATTAGTGAAACTATGCAACTAATGATAGGGCACTGGACAGTATACTTACTGTGGCGCTGTCACCGCATCTTGCCTGCAACCTACTTGTCAGAGAAGCAACAGGTGCTTCTGACCTGACACGGATCAATTACCTTTTCCCCCCCCAGCCACTGCTTCTGTCGGAGACAAAGTATTTTGTTCCGCTGCCACTGTTATTCCGTTCCGAGCTCGATTGATACTTGAAAGAACATTACGAAACTAATAATACGGTTTTTGTTTTTGTAGAAGATTTTTGTATTTTGTTGTGTACGCTCGTAATCGCGTAATCGCGTTTAGTAGATTAAAGATATTTAGTCATTCTGAATTAAACTAATATTAAACTTTACTTAACTTAGTTGTAGAGTTAAAGTATCTTACGCATATAAAATGGTTAGCCAGCATTGCTTAGCGCGAATAAATTAAATTGTTTAATGTTGTCTGAAATAAATTACAAAAAATAGAAGTATATTTAACTACAAGTACACGAGGGGAATACCTATCATTCGAAAGTGGGGATCATCGGGGCGATGGCGGCGTTTGTGACACCAGCCTTTATGGGACGAAGCGCGGAAAGCGTGCCTTCATGTCTAAAACAAAACGTACGATCTTTGAGAAACGACGCGATTATCCTGACTAGCCGATCCAGTAAGCCTATTTTATAAAGTTATAAACGAGGCCGCTGTGCCAGACTTTATCGAAAGCCTTGGCTACGTCAAATAAAACTGTGACCGTTTAAAAACGCCGCGGATAGGAGCCGTCGAGTATGTAGTCGTCGATGCAATGTACTTACTGAGGGCAAGAGTGCTTAGCGAGAAAACCGAACTGATGGGGATTGATGAGGGGATCTCCATCCGTTAGAAATAGATGATTGCGCATTCAACAGCGTATGACTCGTTCGAGAAGCTTAACCATAGCCTTGAGGAGGCTATTCAGAGGTGTACCCGGATTGGCTGTCGCTTCTTTCCAAGCTTTTGAAAAGTAGCTATGGTCGAAGCAGGCGTTGAAAATGATAGCTAACAAGGTAAGCACCTGTTGAGGCAGGTGCTTAAGTGCATGGTTGGATATTCCATCCGCACCCGGAGCCTTTTTTGACTTTTGATTTCTAATGAGAAGAGAGATTTCATCATTAGACACTGTGACGAAGTTGGCGGTGGTGGGGAGAGAGTCCCTGCGGAGGACTTAGTCCTCCACCGCCTGGATGTGGGAGGGATCTTCGGGTTGAGTGCTAGGCATTTAGAGGATTAAGGCAATGCTGTTGGCGAATCATTCGGCTTTTTCTTCTTCGGTCTTCGAAGGCGGTAGTGCCGTCGGGACGAGTGAGAGGAGGAACGTGGGAGGCTGCGTCTACGCCTAAGGCTCCGGCAATTCTATAATACGCTTGGTGGGACGGGGAGATATTCTCCATGAGATCGTTCATCTGAGCGTTTTAGAATTCCGCGAGGAAAGACCTAACTTTAAGTTGTAGCTGATTTGCAACTTATTTGTATCTATCTCTCTAGCCTATCTCTCTGCAGACTATCTAAGCTGGGCTCTCCGGAGAGCCACGTTTTTAGCTTTAATGAAATTGCTAACGGCGAAGGGAAGCATGGGTTTACCTTGCTTAGCAACCTGTTCGTTATCACTGATGGCTGAGTTGATAGCAACAGTGAGGGAGTCGACTAAGGAGTCTTTTTTGTCCGGGCTACCTAGTGAGTTGGGCGAGATCGCGAGTGGAGAGTTCGGGGCCTCTAGGGCTAAAACTAACGTATTTTTAAAGCCTTTCCAGTTGGTAAAGGTCTTAGGAGCGGTTCGATAGACCTGAGTACAAGGTTGATGTGCTTTACTATCGCAGAATCAAAGATGTCGGGAGAGTGGTTCGGGTTGGCGGGATAATGAATTGGAGTGACGGGATAAGTGACGTCTAAGTTGAGTGATTCAGTGATGTTAAGGAGCGCGACTTCGCTGGTGTTAGTCGATAGGCACGTCCAGTCAGTATGCTTGGAGTTGAAATCCCCGAACATAACGACTGAACGGCCGAGGGCGAGAATAGCCTCAAAGTCGCTACGGATAGGTCTGGTGCCACTAGGTATGTAGATTGAAGCTATGATGACGGTCGGATGACCTGTCATAGCCAACCTACACATAGTGGCCTCTATGTTGAGGAGAGAAGGGGTAGGGAGAGGAGAACAATGGAAACCTCTTTTATAGTAAAAAGCTGTGCCGCCGTGACCGTCGGCGTCGGGCCTATCGTTTCGAGTAAACGCATATTTAGGAATAGCGAATCCCCTGGAGCGAGATGGAGTGAGCCACGTCTCTTGAAGGAGCAGTGAATCTGGCTCATGATTCTAAAGGAAAAGTTTGAGCTCAGGAAAGTTAGAATTAAGGCTACGAGCATTAAATGAAACAAGGGATAAGCCCTTGGGTTTGATACGAACAAACGCGGTATTTAAAGGTCTTTACAGGAATTTATAAGAATTTACAACGAATTAAGAAGCGAGTGATGCTCGGCTTACGCGAAGAGGCGCTCTTGAGGAGACCGGGTGGCTCGCAGTTTGCATGCGAGTACGGCGATTTCCCAAATGTCGACATTTTGAATGACGTCAAACACGTTCTTCATGTCTTCAGCCAACGCCAAGTGCCAAGTGAACAGGGCACTGGCGAGCGCCTCGGTGAAGGACTTTGCAAAGTTTACTAGGTTTAGCGAATCCATGGGAGAGCGTGTGAAAATATAAATATATATTAATAAAAGATGCCTAGAATTCAAACCTACCAGCGGAAGAATAACTTAAAACAAACTGTACCGCAACTAGCCGAAGGCCGCTACCCAGAATCCTAAAAAGGGTACGCAGGTAAAGAGTTGACCGCGTTAGGGTCAACCTTTACCGACAGAAAGGGCAAATGTACACGAAAAGACCGAAATATTATAAAGATAAATATAAAAATTTAAGAATAAATAAATAAAATAGTAGAAAGGAAATAATGTATTAAATAAAAGGACTGGATCAGTACAAATTACTTGTCACTGGTATCCTTCACAGTTTGGTATCCTTTGTTTAGTACAACCAGAATACTTTACGCTGGGCACACACAGCACTCAGCACAAGAACAACACAGCACAGCACTTTCAAAACTAAGATACTTTGTCGCAAAAAAAATTAATCACTTCGACAGCGCTCGGAGGGAGCAAGAAAACCCAGAAATATCGTATCACGGAACCAACACGCTAAACTGTGGCGTCACTAATCTGAGCGCCACTGAATATCGGGAAGCGATTGATCAATCGGAGTGGCCTTTGGAGCGGTTTGGAGCGGCGGCGGTTGGAGCGAGAAATGAACTCACTTTCGCGGTTCACATAGAACTAGTCCGGGACCAAGCCACCTTTGTCAGGAGTAGGCTGCACCCTCTAATCTACGAGAAGAGTAAAATGTAGAAATAAGCTTCCACTGTACAAAACTTGCATCCTAAAACTCCATCATGACATAAAGCTAGTGTGGTTGTCGCTCACGCCAGCAAGTCAAATCTCAATCACTTCGGGGCCCCACCGTATGTCCGAAATTAAGATCTGCTTAACGCATGTAGGAGTAGTTTAGGTTTCTAAGCGCTCTCAGCGCTAGGTCACAAAGTCCAGTGAAATTTATAACACCAATAGGGCACTAAATAACTTGTTGCTGTTCCACAAGTTTTAAATGCATTTAAAAGCATTAAAGTAAAGAATACTGCCGATTTAGATAGTATTTCTGTTAAAACTATTCAATCTGTCATTGATGGTATAGCCCCGCACTTAGCCAGTATATTAAATGATTGTGTTGATAATGGTGTATTTCCTGATTTAATGAAATTGAGTAAGGTCATTCCAATATTCAAAGCAGGTAGTATGTCTGAACCTAATAATTTTAGACCTATATCTATACTACCAACGCTCAGTAAGATTTTTGAAAAATTAATTTTAAGTCAATTACTTTCTCATTTTTTTAGTTTAATGAATTTTAAGCAATTCGGTTTCACGCTCAATCACCAATGCCAGTATTGAGCTCATAAAACACGTATTCAGCACCTGGGAGGAGTCGTGTGATGTTATTGGTGTCTTTTGTGACTTGTCCAAGGCGTTCGTCTGTGTGGATCATACTACTCTACTCATGAAACTGAACTATTACGGCATAAAAAACTGAACGGTTGCCTTGATTAAATCATATATTTCTAATAAAAAACAGGAAGTTGCTTAAATGGAGAAAATTCATTAGGATCAGCTGTGATAATGGGTGTGCCCCAGGGCTCAGTTCTTGGTCCTTGCCTATTTTTAGTATATATCAATGATCTGCCATCAATCGTTAATAATCAATGCGAGGTCATATTGTATGCTGACGATACTTCCTTTTTATTTAAAATCAAAAGACAAGAAACTGACTATCGAGCAGTAAATAAATGCATCTCCAACACAGAGAAGTGGTTCTCAGCTAATAATTTGCTCCTCAATGAAAACAAAACTAAATATATCAAGAGTCTTTATACAAATCAATGCTTTCCCGAATCGGTAAACTGCAACACGCATACGTATCCGTTACACACACAAATCTGCAGTGCTGTGTGATATAGTGCTGGTCGTCAAGTAGCGCTTTCGCATAGGTTTTGATACTTTTTCAAATATGTTTGATTTATTTTACGATATTATATTTTACCTTTGATTTATAGATATATAAATTTATGTAATTTATTACTTGAATTATGTTGTGCAAAGAAAGATATTTAAATATCTGGTTAGAAAAATATGGGGCGAAATAAAATTGGGCTACAATAAGGGCTTAATGGAGAGATTGATGTTATTAATATATAAACGTTTGTTATGGTAGTTATAATTTAAGCTAAGAGTGATTACTTAATTAAAATAATTAAAATTAGAAGAAAAAATATTATTTATTACTATACAATACAGAGACAAACTTTAATTTGGGACCCACTTCAGGTGCAATATCGTATAGCTAATTGAAAATGACTAGAGCTATTAAATTGACCGACAAAAATAGGGATAAATTGCAGTGCGCAATTGTGTTGGGTAAAGTATTAATTAGACTACAATTCGTAGTACTTCAGATTGTCACAATCTGGCTTACTAAAGGCGCTACAAGCACTGTAATCTACGATCTTAAGGTTTTCACTTTCCCTGGCTAAAACGTCAATCTGAGAAAGTCACAATTTGTTATATAGTCTAATCACTGCTTTATTAGATTTGAGGGCAAAAGATCCGATAGTCTTTTTAATATAAAATTAAAAAATTTTAAAATAAAAAATTAACTTACAAGATAATTAACAGCCTTGGAGCTACTGGGAAGATCTTCGTTACATTCGGCTATATTAGTCGCTGGATGCTCCTTATTCATAGTGATTTTTTAATCTATAACCTATACCATACCATACCGAATATTAATTATGAACTTTTAAATACCCGGGAAAAAGTAATCATCATCAACTCATTGTCGACCCGCTGCAGCGTAAAAACCTCCTCCCAGAGGGACAATATCGCATTATATTAAGAAATCATTGGTGCCTGCTCCAGATTGGTGAATGTCTTTTTGAACTTTGGGTTCTAAGACTTGTCGGTATCCTCATATGGTTATTTGTTCATTGGTCAATGCAGGTTTTTCTACGCTCATACATTTTTCAAAGATAAAATACCATTATTGCGCAGCTGAGTTCGTTCGAACAAACGAACCTAGGATTCAGAGGCCAGCCACTGCGCCACCACAGCCCAAAATCATCATTAACCCATTTTCAACCCACTGCAGGGTGCGAGCCTTCTCGCGGCTCTGAATAATATGTGTAATGAATGAATGAATAAATAATAATAAAGTAACGTGCCTTTTTGCTTCTCTAGCCTTCGTGATATTATTATTTTGGCCACCGCATCGATTTTTTTTTTAATTATATTGTTTCGTACCTATATTTACCCATTTCAAAAGTTGGTGGTAACTACACTCGTGGTTAAAATTTTAATCTAATATATCTTACTCCGATGATGGAGCAAATCAGAATGTCTTGATTCTTTTATTTATTTTATGTGAAACATATATTCAAATATATATAATTTATTTCTTCTTAACTTACATCGACCTCTTTACTGAAACTTCGTAGCATTCTGGCTTGCTTCCTGAGGCTTAGCCGTGACGGTACCTAAAAACAAAGACTCTTATGGATATGTGTATTACTTATTAGTAAAATAATTCATGGAAAAATGCAGTTTTTCAATATTACATTTATTATTTATAATAAAGATAAATAAATAATATTTATACCAAAAGTATCAAAATTGATGGCAAGCGTTCGACATTTACGACGGAGAACGATAGAACTGGGCGAAAGCGCGGGAAAAAAAGCGATACGTCCAAATTCTGGAAGGCCTCGGCCGGTACTAAATAAAATGATTTTTTTAGAAGTATATTTAAATGGACTGGAATAATATTTCTGTTTTGTTTCATGAGTTACATCTGTGTAAGTAATTAGAAGTAAAAATTATTACTTTTGTAACAATACAAGTGTGTCGAAAACTGCGACATACTAGACTAGAATCCAACTTTTTCACGTTTTGATTTTTATGTCTTGCCTTTAAAAAAATTATATATTTTCTCATAGACTCTTTTGACGACAAAACAGAGACCATAGCTTACTTTCTTTTTTCTTGCGTCCGTTACTTTTATACTTATCAAATGGCAAAGTACACATGTTTCGTCGGATTACAAGAAAAGGCGTACGAACAATGAATTCTTACTAAAAAAATATCTACAGAAATGAAAATTTTCTCAAAACATGTTTTCGACGATGAAATTTCAAATAATTTGAACTCATATGCATACGTGTAATATTTTGATCAGAAACGAACACTGAAAACTCCTAAAATGGCACTTATTTGTATAAACGCTCTTAAGTTTACGTTGCCAAATGTCAAACAGGTAAACACAAACATTGTAGTTAAGAGACAGGAACTGACTCCTGTAAACTCAACAGTATTTCTGGGCATCCTAGACGCCAAACTCCAATGGGGACCGCATGTTGATGGTTTAGAAAAAAGGCTGGGCTCTGCCGCATATGCTGTTAAAAAAATGAGACAAATTTCAAATGAAAAAACTACTCATTTAGTCTTTTTCTGTTACTTCCACAGCCTCATGACATATGGTATTCTGTTGTGAGGGAGTGCTGCCGACATCGATACTATATTTGCTCTGCAGAAAAGGTCTGTTTGCGCAATCTATCAGCTCGGTCCAAGGGTGTCACTTAGAAGTAAATTTAAGGAAATAAATATTCTTACTTTCCATTCACAATGTATTTTAGAAAATTTAATTTATCTAAAAAAGCCATAGCCTTGTTCAAAAGTAAAAAAGATCTGCACAATGTAACCACAAGAGGAAAAAATATGCTGGCAGCTCACAATAGTAGGCTTCATAAAGTCACTAACTCATTCATGGGCCCATGTGTACGCTTTTATATTAAGGTTCCTGAGGATATCCAAGGTCTCCCTATTGACAAATTCAAAGAAACTATAAAGCAGAAGTTATGTGCTAAAGCATATTATAAACCATTTGATTATTTGGCTGATATAAGCCCTTGGGTATAATCCCCTCATTAACAGGATTTTACTAGTATTTGTAACAATACATGTGTAATGTGTCTGTTTGGTCGTTGAATTCTTCGTCCCGATAAATATCTAAAGCGTCATTGTCACTAAAGTACGTCTTCTTATGGTAGTGTCGGGTGACGGGTCACTCACTTCCCTCTAATATGTTTGAGGAGGGCGATGGTTGGACCCCGCGTTAACTTGTGAACGGGTGCCGTTTGAGGGTGTTCGTCGTTTGGATACTCGGGGGAGAGAGACTTACCGAGCTAACAGATGCAGATAAGAATAATTTTGCATAGACATAAAGAGACTTTGTAAGTTTCTTGCCAGTTTTTCTTCACGAAGGTTTTGCTGAACTGGTGGTAGAGTCATGTTTTATTTGACATAAATAAGAACAAGTAATTGTCAATTAAGAAAAAAAAATATTTCATTTCTGTCCAGTTAGAAAAAAAAATAATAATAAAAATAATTTCGAGCTATTTTGTAAAACAAAGGTTGTATTCACTCAATATCAATATCAAAGCTTCAAATTGACCGTGTAAATATTCCGGCAAATTTATTCAATTCATAGCTTTGTAAAGTACCTAATACAGTTATACTTTTGAAATGAATGGAAATAGACGCGTTCACAAGTTATATTAAGTTTGTCGTCAAAGGCGAACCAGGCGGGGTTGGTGGTTGCAGTTCATAATTTAGAAACATTAACTAATTTGTGTAACTGCGAGAGTTTGTGTAAGCTCCTGGCAATGTTGCTGTTCATTTGAGGTTTGAGCAGCAGGTGCCTGAGTTTGTATCGGCGAATGTCGATCTTAAAGGGGTTGCTTCTATGTGAAATATATTTAAAAAGAAAAATTTTGTAGATATTATGCTCTCACTTCTTGATCGTAAAGTCCTGGTTCCTTCCCGGTAATTACTAAATATACAAACAAGTTTTTACAAGTAAGGCAAATGAAACTGACTGCTCTAACTTATATTGTCTTTATGAATGAATGAATTATTTATTTATGTAAAGTAACAAAGACTCATGTTGTTAAAATATTAGTGCTTATAAACTATGTTTTTAAAATGTTTTAATATAAAACCAATTACAAAGACCGTTCTTGCACCATGCCCGAAATGGCAGAGGATTGGTTTATATACATGCAATCCAGTCTATTTGCAATCATGTTCAGGATGTTTTTACCGCTCGCCCGCACCCATCGTCCTAGGCACTCGCATCGTTAACGCATTGTTGCGAAGAAGCAGTCAACTGTTGCTTCGGAAAACATCCCCGATGCACTGCAGAAGCGGGGCAGCCACAGCAGCACCCCGAATGCACATTATAGAGCGTTGTAGGCTTAACCTAGCCCACAGGTAGCGCGTGTAAAAAGTTGTATGGAAAGCTCACAAACAGCGTGAGTTTCACCTTCCTCGACAACTTGCAAACCTGCGGGCTACCATGTTCGTCCTCACTGATAACGATCTTCGTCCCCTCTAAATATCTTCGTTGTGTGTTAGGTCGGAGCCAAGATATGACCAAGATATTCAAATTTATATACTTTTCTATTTTATTCCTGTATATATGTAGGGATAAAATACTATCGTACAACACTCCCAACCACAAAGACCATTAATTGGCTCTTTTTAACATTGTACACCAATTGTACACCAGGTCATTAGACGTGGCGTACTCTTCACACACTGACACTAGTCTACGCAGGCCGCAGATGGATGCGCTCAGCAGCACCATGTAGTCTGCGTAACGAACGTTAATGACGCAGAAGTCGTCTATAGACTATATGGCAGCCAACTCTGGTGCTACTCAGCATCAATCAGGTCGTTCATGTAAATATTGACTAGCGTGGGCGAGCTTAATCCTCCCCCATGCCGCACCCCGCATTCCAATCTGAACGGTCTAGACAAGGCCCCATCCCATCGCACGCTGTTGACCTGATTTCCATACTAATACTTAAGCATATTTATGAGTTCTATTGGTATGTGTGCTTTTTGTATTTTATGCCACAATATGACATAAGAAAACCGCGACAGGTCTAGGAAACAAGTGAAAACTGGCGTTTTTCGCTCAACATAGTAGGAGATAGTGTGCCTAACACACAGTACAGCACTTTCGGTCGACAATTTAGGTCTGAAACCAAACTGATTGTCGTGCAGCTTCACGTGATTCTTTAACTGTATTTTAAGCACACTATCAAACACTATCGAAATTAATGTTCCCAATGATATTGGCCTATAGTTATTCTGTCTGGCATATATGCGATAAACAATAATTAAATAAAAAAACCCGAGGCAGACGTGGGCTGGCGAACTTGAGATGTTTAGTACTGAGCCCATCCTGGCCTTGTGGCGCTGATTTACTTTTAGTCATACGCTTAATTGCCCTAGCTATATGACCAACGAAATCTTTTTTTTTCCACGTTGAGTCAGCATTCAACAAGGATTTTGAGGGCCCGAGGGGGGATTTTACTGTTGAGCGATCTACAAACATATTGGCAATACCCCGTCGTTTTGGGTACTTGGGTGCAGGGAGACTTGCCGAGCTAACAGATGCAGGTAAGAATAATTTTATAAAGAAATGTAGAGACGTTGTAAATTTAAAAATTATACCCGTGAAGTTTCTTGCCAGTTCTTATTCACGAAGGATTTCTCCGAACTGGTGGTTGAGTCATGTTTATTTGATGTCAATAAGAGCACGTAAGTGTCAATGTTAAGAAATAAATATTTGTAATACTCTAGGCGCGCAACATTGTTGGTAGTGACGGAAGCAAAGACGATTTGGCGCAAGGATATACCACTTTGCACTTATTGCCTAGGTTTTTATTCAATTTTTGTTTAGTAAAAATCTAAAAATCCCAAAACAAGCCAAACTGGTTTTAGAACCAATGACAATTAAACAGGCCCTCATTATCAATATTAAAATAAATCAAAGAGTAACTGTCAAACCATACCATACACAAGGTTTTTATCACATGAATGTATGGAACCTATATCAGTCTTGCCATCGGATGCGTAAATTTTAACACAAATAATATAATTTAAAAAAAAAATTTATTGTTGCACCAAGATTATGTACTTTAAAGTTACTACAAAAATGCGTTTGAATTATTGCGAAGTATTTTAAGGAAGAAAACATTATCTTTTGTGTATTAGTTTCTATAGTGAGTCTATTTATTTATTTTTTATGAGTTTTGATTTACTACAAGGTGGGCAAGCCAAACAAATATGATATTCTTTCACTCGTCTTCACTGTACATATTAAACCATGGTCAGTAACCATTTAACACTTACATCTTTTATGGTCTTTTTAAAATACCACACATAACAACATATTGTAAAATATTCTTCTGTATAAAAATACATTTTTTTACTTTTTTGTCAATCATGTCAATTAATTTTTTTTGACAGCAACTTTTTTATGGAGGCTGCCAAACAAGCTAAGCCTTTTACACGCGGATTCTTACAAAACTATTGTAAGAAAATATACTTGATTCCTGGCTAATAAGATTAAATTCAAAATTTCAAATTGCGGTTCCAATATATGCGATCCAGACTATATAAGCCTATTGCTGGCCTTAGAATGGCATCCAAACCCTCCGTCCTGCACAAACTCCAAGTAGTTCAAAATCTCTTCTGCTGCAGGGCCACAAACGCACCTTGGTACGTGCGTAACGCGGACCTGCACAGAGATCTTGAACTACCTACAGTGCAACTGCACCTCAAAACACTCTCTGAAGCGTTCTTCAAACTCTCCGAAACTCACCCCAATCCTCTAGTTCGAGATTCAGTCTCGTATACTACCCCTGTCTTAGATTCGAAATTCAAAATCGCTAGACCGAGAAACGCGCACACTGGCGAACCCACGCAATTAACACTAGATCTCGAAGCCCTTCAGGCCGCAACTTCTAATTCTAATGTAAATTCAAATTAATTCAATTTTTTTTTAAATTTTGAGCACCTTCAGTGCTATTTATTCACCTTCAGTGCTTTGAGCACCTTAAGTGCTATGTAATCCCAGTGGGTGAGCCCTTTTGGGCCCCGCTAGGCGGCCTCTTTCTCCAATTGGTCGTCGCTCAGATCAAGGCTGTGTGGCAAAAAATTGCACGAGTCATTCAGGGGGTTTTTTAGTGGGTAGGGGCTCTGGTAGGCTTGGAGCGAGTCCCACATAACTCCGATCGCGCGCGCGGAGTATGCGTCAGAGCATTTTTTTTCCTTCTGCCCTCTCCGTAGATGGAAACAAAAAAAAACAAATTAGAACGGCAGTCTATTTCAAGCCGTCCTTCCGATAACATCTCCAGTCTTCTGCAAGTAACTCGAAGCTGCCTCCTACTTAAGTAGCTTCACTACCTCAAGCTGCCTCATGTTGAAAACCCCGACATTGAAGTCTGATCCTGCTCCTGCTGCTGACCCTGATGATCCTGCCTACCACCTCCTCCTGCCTGATGATCCTGTCTATCACCTCTTCCTGCCCTCCTGCAACTCATGTTCCTGCTCTCACCGATCCTTTACGCGCCAGAACGCTAGTTGGCGCCTGAGCGTCTTCACTGATCCTGCACGCGCATAAGCGCCTTCACCGCGGGAGCCTTCGCGGCGACCCCTCCGAGTAATTCATGTCCGTGATGGTATTTTATAAATAAAAACTTAATACGTGACACCATACTTAATACGGATTCCTTAGCATTAATCTGTTAAATTTTTGGATGATCTTAAATTCTGAATTTTTGTGTCTGTTTCTAATTGATCTACCTGTCGATGAGGGAAAAATACGTAAAAAAGAAAACTAATATGAGCGAATAAGAAGCACTTTTGAGTAAAAAGTTTTTCGTGTTAATAATATTATCTAATAATAATATAATCTTTATTATCACCACATCAGATACAAAATAAAAATGGACAAGTAAAACAAGTAAAGGTAATAGCAATTAACTAAACCTCTTAAACAATAAACTTATACAACTTTACACAACCTAAGTACTTAAATAAAATGAAAAGTAATAAACGTACTGTGGCAATAAATGGCTGACAAACTCAGCAATGCATTATTATGCCGTACATAATAAAAATGCCATACATTACAAAATATCATCACTACATAATCGCCGCCATCTTCTTGATATGCTTTTCCTTCACAAAATATGCAACGGTTCGGTAGATAGTATTCAGCTCACTAACATCACTCTCAAATTAAACACGCCTACCAGAAGAACAAGGCACACAAATTTGTTTAGTACAGATAACTCCAACACAAATTATGCAAAGAACTCTGACATAAATAGAATGTTGTGTACTTATAACGGAATGTTCGCTAAGGACTCTGATATATTTCACGAAACCAAAAATAGTTTTAAGGCTAAAATAATCGGATCACTAAACACTACACTAATAAAAAATTGATTAAGTCACACACACACACACACACTCTTACTGACGCACACATGCACACTCGTACAATCCTACATTCATCTCACTTTGTGAATTTTTAGATAGGAATGTTTATATCTTCATCACAACAAGTCATTTTTATTATTTATTGTAACACCATGTGTGGTAATCAGCAAAAAAAATGTAAATCCCTAATTGGCTTTATGTATTATCACTATATGTTAACCTGTAATTTGTTATAGAGCTGTGGATTTTGTAATAAATAAATAAAAATAAAAATAATAATGCGCTGATTTTCAGTTGCCGCCGGCTACAACATAACGCAGGAACACACCGGTAGTGACTATTCATTCCATTTGTATTATTGAAATGAAGTATATGTGACCAATTAATATATGAATAAAATAATAATGACATAATGACAGTAACATTAAAACCAAAATATAACATAATATGTAACTTTATGAATTAATAATTTTGATGGCTAAGAGCGAATATCAGGCTACAAAGAAAGTTGTCTCTCTAGCAGGAATCCCTTAAATTTCTTCCTGAAAGTAGTTTTTATTAAGGGAAGTTTTAGAGGTGGTGGAATATTGTTCCAACATTTTGTAGCCTGATACCGAAAATTCAGATTGCAGCTTCAAACTACAAGCATAGCTAAGCATTCCAATCATAAAAATTAAGTCACACATTTCTAGGTAATTTTTAGTAACTCAGAAAAGAATATTATAAGCACTAGAATTTGTGCAAAATTAGAAGAACTCGGTAACGACCATCTAATTATAGGCACATCATTTAATAGGCAATGAGTTGGTATATTATATATTTTATATTATATTTATTATATTTTTACATTTTAATATGAAAGGTCCGCTCATATTATTTTTAGTTTCTCACTTATTTTGAAACCCTACCTGTAAAGCAAGCAAAATCTGTCAATAACTTCAACTTGAACTGGGTATAATTCTTATTTGCACATTTTAATCTAAGTACAAATGAATAGAAACGCTTGAAGTGATCAATCAAAGGTGGCGCTTTTAAAAAAAATATTAGTGGCTAAGTTTAATTGTATTTTAAATAAAAATAAATATAGATACCGATACATTTTATGCCCATCCCTAAGGCGCGAGTTGTAGGATAAAGGTTCATTGCTTATTAAAATAAAAGGACATTGATACTTATACTAGTTACAAACAATTTAGTCTAGGAGGCACTGCTTGCTAAACAAAGTTATCAAACAAGAAATATTTGTATTCACCGTATTAACTTTTAAATTCTAGAGATTATGTGTGTTTCCGAAATTTTTTTAAGTTTCATATCTTAATGTTTTAATTCAAACGGATAGCAAATGTCGGTAGTACCGGCGTTCCTGGTCTAATTAGATTGAGGAGTATGTAGTGAGAGAGGAGTGCAGAGGCACATACTACATTAGTTATGTCATAATGCTTTGGTTAACGCATGAAATGGTTCAGTCGTAAGTAACTTAGAGTTACTATAAAATAAATAATTGTAATCCTAAAATAATCAATACCTATCCAGAAACTATCCTGTTTCAAAGGGATGTGTACGGTCTGTTAATTTATTTATTTGATAATTTATGTAGTTGTTTTTAATTTATTGAGTTGCATTGTTTCTTTCATATCGTAGTCAAACTCCATAACTACTATTTCATGTTTTCAAACATTTTGACAAAACAGGTATATTTTTTTGCGATGGCTGTTTCTCCTAGAATACCTTTTAAAGCCGAAGTTAAAGATGCATTTATGATATGATGATGAAAATGAAGTTAACTGTATATATGTCTAACCCCTTAAAATAAAAATAAATTATTATGGTATGGGAGTGGTTTATAGAATTGGAGATTTTGTTGATGACTATTATTCTGTATGACGCTATTGCACCAGGTGTGGCTGAAAGAAGTAGATTGAATCAACGCAACAAAGAAATTTGTTTCACTGCTATTCTAACATTTCACACTTGAAGCATCAAACAATTCGAAACTTGATAGTATTATCTTCCTGCTAAAATAATAAAGATACGCAAATTCAGTCCAAAGATTCTTTATAACGTAAGAGACCGCAATTTTTTTAAAAGAACGAGGTCGGACAAATAATTAAACTTTTCTCGCAGTTACACGTATATTAAAAGAAATGTCACAAACATCTAAAAAATTGACAAATAAATGGTAATTATAGGAAAAATACAAATAATTTGATTCAATAAGTAGTTAGATGGTAAGAAAAAAATAGTCAACATTATTTGTGTTCGTTTTAGCGGGCAACATTGACAATGAGTCTTTTCTATGGCGGAAGTTGTCAAGTGAAGTTAGTTCACTAAGCAGAGGGGACAGCCACCTCACTCACAGCACACTTCACTCACATCACATCGATAGTTGTCTGTCTGTGTGTTTGATTGTTCGTTGCGCTTGAGTTTTTTCTTTCGGTTTCCTTTAAACTTCACAATTTCTGTTTAATAAGCTAAAACACACAAAACAATTCAAATTAATTCTTTGGAGTTAATGGCAACCAGCCATCGATACTACTCGATACACAAAACAAAAAGATGTAAGTAAACCTTAGCTGTCAAAATTACATTTTTTCCCGCCATTATGTTTTTTGTTTGTGTTGCTTACTTATAATGCACAATCTCATTTTCTACCAATAAACAAAGTGTTTTAATAACAATTTAACAATCAAAAAATGTTCTAAGCATCTTAAACTATTTTTTGATAAAATGTACAAAGACCTGGCCCAGACTCCTTGCATTTTGGGACATTTCTTTTATCATTAAAAGCGAGCCAGGACAAATGAGATCGGGCATTCTACTTCATTATTTAGGATATATATTTGACTAGTTTGTGCAATTGATGAGTTAAATTTGATTGGATCAATAAGATAATTACGTTTTCAAAATCTTATCTCATGTTTTCAAAGAGTCAGTGAGTTTATTTGTTGATTTAAAACACTTTTACTAATTTAACGATCACTATATAATTTTACAGCTATATTATCGGGGCACAGAAAAGATCTGAGAAGGTTCCTGACATCCGGTAAAGAAGTTCCTAAAAGATCGTCAAACTGCAAAAAGGTAGATTTCATAATATCTTTGTAAGTTGTACATACTGGAATCGTGATTATACTATTTCGATTTCATTATTTTCTCGATGACAGTTCTAATTTTATATAATGCTCCATCCAATAAATCCATCCCTATCAGTTTCTCCGACTCCGGTATTATATAACCTTATACGTGTGAAAAACGTCATATTTTTATAAAACAATGCATACATAATGAAAAAAAAACGCTCGGACAAGGTTACGCAGGAGCTGTCATCGAGAAAATAAAGAAATGGAAGTAGTATAATTAACCAACAAAAAGTAATCATATTTATGCTCAATGGTTTTATTTTATACCAGTGTTCCTTTTTCTTTTTCATAACTGACGTTCGCTTAATACTTGAGCGTAAACATTTATTTTCTTTCGTTTTCGGTATTCGATATACTTAATTTTTAATTTATTTATATCTCGAAAGTTGTTTGCAAGGATACTCACATGTGTACTTACTTATGCAAAGAGAGGAATCAATTTATCTTAATAAGTATCATGTGAATTACATGATTTCCTGGAATAAAGGATCACATAGGGAGATTACATGGTACACGTTCGCTAAATATAAATGAATATTTTACTCTCATTCCTTATGTTGCAGATGGTTTAGCTTGTCTTCTTTGAATATTAAAAACGTCAACATCACATCCGTATTCATAATGTAAAAGCGAAAGAAAAGCTGTGCGTCGGTTACTGTCGCACGCATAAAGCCCTGAACAGAACTTGTTTAAATTTGATATGTTTAGTGTTTAGTATGTGGACGATCATTACTGGCAAGGCTTTGCATTTATCCTTTGACCTACGTTTAAAACCCAGTGGTCTCAAGGAAGAGAACATGCATAACACTAACCTGGATAGGTAGGATTGATGGGGTTCGCCAACGACGGGGCAACGTGGCTGCCGGCCGGTCAGCTCCTCCAAACCCTTCACTACAGGGTTTATGTATACACAGCACTAAGTATATATTAGCACAACACTCAGTATAACGTAGGAAAGGTCAAAGATACTTGAGTAACTTAAGATCTTGAATTTTAGCTATTAATTTTAGTTCGTGACCTAGCAACGTCTCACATCGTCCGTCGACCGACATAGACTCTGTCGTACTTGTGCGCCGGTAGGTGGCGCGCTCATATTATTATAAGCAAACTATATGAAACCATCATGGCGGCATTTAACAGGAACAAGGAATCAATTAGGATGTTGATTGTGTATATTAGGGATAGGTTAATGATTATACATTTCCCCCCACTTGAAAGCCACAAGGGTTTCACGAGAAAAAGAATACGCAACCCAAGTTGTGCTCGAATATTATCATCTAATCTAAATCTAATACTTAAAACAATTAATTTTGAACAATATGAAGCAACAACAAAATTATCATATTGTTCAATTTATAAAATATAATTTAATTTATAGGTAAGGGGCAGACCTTCACGACAGGTCTACGTAGAGTTTTACCGGTGGCGGTTCGTAGCGTCACAACTCGAACTACAGAATCAGAACCCTGGTGCACTTGCTCTACTCTAGCTAATTCCCAATGTAGAGGAGGAAGGTTAGGTTCATTTACTAGCACAAGGTCGTTCAACTTTATATTTATTGTGGTTGTAAACCACTTTTGTTTTTGTTGGAGTGTGTGAAGATAATCACGCTGCCAAATACGCCAAAAACAATGGGTCATCTTTTTAACCATTTGCCAACGAGTACAGGGAAAAACGTTTTCATTAAAAGTTTCTTCAGGTAATGAAATTAAAGGACCTCCGACTCAGAAATGTCCAGGCATTAGCACGTCAGACTCTTGAGGATCGGTAGATAACGTACACAGTGGACGTGAATTAAGTACGGCTTCTATTTTAGATAATATCGTAATAAACTCCTCAAGGGTCAAAACCTGAGTTCCAACAACGCGTTTTAGGTGATATTTAGTGGATTTTATGCCACTTTCAAAAATGCCTCCGCAGTGTGGAGCTCCTGGAGGGTTAAATTTCCATAATATCTTACGATTCGTTAAGCCGTTTGATATTTCGGTGCGATGCTTATTAAGTTCATCGACAATTTCATTAAGTTGTTTACTCGCGCCTACGAAGTTTGTACCGCAATCCGTTACTACTGTTTGACACAAACCGCGACGAGAAACAAATCTATCCAACGCGGCTAGGAACGCGTCAGAACTGAGCTCCGTAACAGCCTCTAAGTGGACTGCCTTAGTGCTAAAGCACACGAACAGGCATAGATAAGCTTTATAAGTCTTAGCGCCGCGACGACTGCTTTCTTTTAAAATGAACGGGCCGCCGAAGTCTATACCTGTAGTCTGGAAACATCGTGACGGTTGAAGACGAGCAGCCGGCAAATTGCCCATGCCAGGCTGATTTGAAACCGGCTTTACTTTAAAGCATCGCATGCATTTCGACAGCACGGTGCGAATAAGAAGTCTTAACCCGATTATCCAAAATTGTCTTTGTATTAACGATTGTAAGGTACGCGGACCACAATGTAAATATTTTAAATGAAAATGTTCAACTATTAATCGTGATAAAGGACCATATTTCGGCAAGAGGAGAGTAGCTTCGATGGCGACAAGTTAGCTTCATCAATGCGTCCCCCCACTCGCAACAAACCCTCTTTATCTAAGGGTGATAATTTTTGAATAGATTTCGTACAATTATGTTTACATTTAACTTTATTTATTTCAGAATTCATATAATAATTTTGTGAAAACTTGACCAACGATTTGATTGAATTGTCCAGCTCAGTACTCGTGAGCGGTGAACAATCCCATTTTGGTATAGAATTTTTAAAATTAGAAATTATACGGTGCAGCCAAGCTACGGTTCGTTGTAGTTTAGTTAAATTCGAGTGTCTTGAAATTAAATCGAACAGTACGTTTGTTTCTTGTACAGAGTGCAATGTCTCTGTAGCATGAGGTTTTAATTCGGGTAATTCTTCTTTAGGTAGAATTACTTGATTGCAAGGCCACTTGCTAGGTGAAGCTTGCAACCACTGCGGGCCGCGCCACCACAGCGGGTGGTCAGCGAGCTCTCCACACGACACGCCGCGGCTGCAGCAGTCCGCCGGGTTATCTTTTGTGGAAACATGAAACCATTGTTTAGGGTTAATCAAATCCGTAGCTTGTACAACACGATTTGCTACGTACATTAAGGCGTATTAAGCCGGCGTATTAAGCCATGACAGAGTAGTACTACTGTCAGAAAAGGCTCGAACAGAATCAATTTTTATTTTATCTTTTAATAAATTGTACATATGATATAGTACTCGCGCTAGCAGTGCCGCTGCGCATAGCTCGAGTCTATTGACGGTTGTTGGTTTGAGCGGAGCTACTCGGGACTTTCCTATTAATAGGTAAGTATTAGTAATCGTGTTTGCGACGACGCAAAGGTAGACACAACAACCGTAACCTTTCAAAAACCGTCACAAAATCCTACTAAATGAATTTCAGTAGGATTTGGAGGTATAACTAGCCTCGGTAGCGATATTTGCTGTAAATCGGATAAGTTTGCAGCAATTAAATGCCATTGTTTGGCTAACGATTTAGGGATAGTTTCATCCCAAGATAAATTTAGGCGCCACATATCTTGTAATAACGATTTAGCGTTAAAAACAATTGGACAAATCCAACTCAGCGGGTCGAATATACGAGCTACAGTCGATAATACAGATCTTTTAGTAAACTGAAAGTCAAAAGTATCTGTAAATGAATATGAAAAATCGTCTCTTGATGGATTCCATCGAATACCTAGTATTTTAACAAACTCATTTCCTGACTCATCGAAAGATTTGGAAGTTTGACAATGATCGGATGGAACATCAGATAAAAGACTAGGAGTATTCGTACTCCATTTTCGAAGTTCAAAGTGACCTTTGCCTAGTAAATTAATGAGATCAGACTTCAACTGCTGAGCTTCACTCAAAGAAGAACATCCTGTAGTGACGTCATCAACGATCGTTTCCTCCGCCAGGACTTGAGCCGCGCGACTCGAGTATTCCGAGCCATGATCTTCGGCCAGTTGGCGCAAGGTGCGTATTGCTAAGTACGGCGAGCTGCTGACTCCGTACGTTACCGTGTTGAGTTCATACTCGACAAGAGTCTCATTGGGTTCATCTCGCCATAATATGTGTTGATAACATCTGTCTTCAGGCCTAATTAAAATTTGACGGAACATTTTACAAATATCTGCCGTAAAAACGATTGTATGAAGTCGGAATTTAGTAATTAAATCGACGATATCAATTTGAAGTTTAGGTCCAACGTGGACAATATTATTTAAAGATCGATTATCTGTAGTCCGACTACTGGCGTCGAACACTACTCGCAGCCGTGTCGTGGAACTGTCCGGACGCACGACGCAGTGATGTGGAATGACGTAACGATCAGTAGACGAATGCTCTGCAGGCTGCATATGTCCCAGGGCTTCGTACTGATACATAAATTCTTTATATTCTGATTTCAACTCAGGTTGTCTGATAAATCTGTTTTCTAAGTTGAGGAAGCGATTAACTGCTCTAGGGTATGAGTCACCCAAAGGAGTGACCTCATCCTTTAACATTATAGGTACTACATACCTACCGTCAGGAGTGCGGTAGGTACCTGATTTATATTTCTTTTCACAAATGTCATCCTCAGGACCGGAAGTTTTGCACTTCGGAGGTTCCTCGGACTCCCAGAACCTTTGAACGATATCATCGAGCGTACATGATGACGCGATGAGTGACGTAACTGGCGTATCCGGGTTTAGAGACTTAGTGTTATGAAGAAACTGGCCAGTTACCACCCAGCCGAATACACTGGACAAGGCGCAGGGTAATCCGGGACCAGGAGTGTAACGTGAGCCAGTATATATCTGGTCAAAACACTCGACTCCTAACAAAAGATTGATCGGACCGGGTTTATAAAAATCGCAGTCGGCGAGATCTAAATTTTTAAAACAATCCTTGACATGCATCGGTAACGATGACGAAGGCATCTGTGTTCACTATTTTTAGGTATTATCGAGCCAGCAGTATATCCCTTTATGTCACAAACAAAGTTCTGTCCTAAACCTGTTACGCTCAATTTACATTTTTTGACACGCAAACCTAAACTACGAGCGCACTCGTTTGTTATAAAAGAATCCATCGAGCCGCTGTCGATACCCCCCATTCTCGCTCCGATCGCCACGCGGTGCGGACGTGCAAGACCCAGTTCTCCGTTGATCGGTCCCTTCCCGCCATTCCGTGGCGCTCAGTCTACTGACGTCACAGTCTAGCGTGTTGGTTCCGTGCTACGGTTTTCAAGGTTTTTCTACTCCGTCTGAGTGCTTTCGAAGCGCGATTTTTCTTTGCGACTAAGCCCCTTAGTCTTCAAAGTGCTGTGCTAAGTTGTGTTGTGCTTGTGCTGAGTGCAGTGTTGTGCCCAGCGTAAGTAGTCTGGTTTCAGTGCAAAGGATACTTAACGGTGACAACGAATTTGTACTGAACCAGTCCTTTTTATTTTTATTTATTTCTCTTCTCTATTTTATTTATTTTTCTCCTATTTTCATATTTATTTTTATCATATTTGTGTGTTTTCGTGTGTATCTGTCCTTTCTGTCGGTAAAGGTTGACCCTAACGCGGTCAACTCTTTACCTGCGTACCCTTTTTTAGGTTTCTAGGTAGCGGCCTTCGGCGTACTACGGTTAGTTTTAAGTTATTCTCCCGTCCCGCCGAAACCTCAGCTCCCTCCGCCCGTCTTCCTGCGTGAAAAAACGCGCTGGACCGCGGTTTCTAACTTGTGCAAAGAGCACAAAATTAATTACTTAAAAGCCGCCAACGCTGGCGATACAATCAAAATTCAAGTAGCGCCCGTCGACGACTTCCGCGCGTTTACCAGGTTGCTCGGGTTAAATCAAATCTCGTACCACACCTACGCCCTCCCGGAGGAGCGTAAGATCCGCGCAGTACTACGGGGCGTCCCGTTCGAGCTCGCGAATGAAGAAATCCTCGAGGACCTTAAGTCCCAGGGTTTCCCGGCCGAAGCAGTGCACAAGATGCACTCTAACCGCGGTAGGCGCTTTCCGTTAGCTTTAGTTATCTTGTCGAATTCTCCCAACTCGAGGGAGATCTTTAGAGAGGCTCGCACAATTTGCGGACTCTCAAATATCTCTGTTGAGCGTCCCAACCCCCGCGGTCACCCTGGGCAGTGCCACCGCTGCCAGCTCTACGGCCACGCAGCGGCTAACTGCTCAGCTCCCCCCAGGTGCGTTAAGTGCCTGGATCCACATTTTACGAAGGAGTGCACTCGCACTCCCGAATCCACTTCCAGCCCTGCCTGTGTGCTGTGCGGCCAGTCTGGTCACACAGCTAACTACAGGGGCTGCCCGCGTGCTCCGCGTTCCACCGCCAAGAGGGTCGCGCCTAAACCGGCGCCGCCGCTCACTCACGCTAACTTCCCGCAGCTGCGCAACCGGGGTCCCCCGGAAGCAAAGCCCGCTCAGCCGACGCCTACTCCGGCTCTGTCTTGGAGGCAGCGTCCGGCCGTTCCGCCTGCACCTTCCCGACCCATCCCAGCTCCCGTAGCTTCCGTAGGGCCGCGTCCTTCTCCGTCATCCGCAACTCAGTCGTCGTTGGCTGAGGACATGAAGACCGAAAAAGAAGTATTAACGAAATTTCCGTGCTCGCACGCAAACTGCGAGCCGCCCGCTCTCCTCAAGAGCGTTTATTTGCTTTAGCCGAGCATCACTCGCTCCTAAGTTCGTTGTAAATTCTTTTATATTTGTATAAATTCGTAAATAATAAATTATAATGTCTAGACCCGCGAATCCCGCGTCCAGTCGTATTAAACCCAAGGGCTTATCCCTAGTACTTTTTAACGCTCGTAGCCTTAATACCAACCTTCCCGAGATTAAACTGTTCCTTCAGAACAAAGAACCTGACTTATTCCTTCTCCAGGAGACATGGCTTACTCCAAACCGCTCCAGGGGATTCGCTATACCTAAGTACGCGTTTATTCGTAACGATAGGCCCAACTCTGACGGTTTCGGCGGCACCGCTATATATTACAAAAGAGGCTTCCACTGCTGTCCTCTCCCTACCCCTCCTCTCCTCAATATGGAAGCCACTGTGTGTAGATTGGCTATGACTGGTCATCCGACCATCATCATAGCTTCAATCTACATACCTAGTGGTACCAGACCAATCCGCAGCGACTTTGAGGCCATTCTCGCCCTCGGCCATTCAGTCATTATGTTCGGAGACTTTAACTCCAAACATACTGACTGGACGTGCCTATCGACCAACACCAGCGGTATCGCTCTCCTCGACATCACTAACTCCCTTGACCTAGACGTCATATCCCCCATCACTCCCACTCACTATCCCAACAACCCGTCCTACTCTCCTGACATCCTCGACTTTGCAATTATCAAGCGAATCAATCTTGATCTAAGGTCTATCGAACCGCTCGATGACCTAGGCTCCGACCATCGCCCCGTTTCCCTCGTGCTAGGACCGCCGAACGATAACGTCTCATCTCCTAAGACCTTTACCAACTGGAAAGGTTTTAAAAATACGTTAGTTTCAGCCTTAGAGGCTCCGAACTCTCCACTCGCGATCTCTCCCGAACAATTAGATAGCCCGGATAAAATCGATTCATTAGTAAATTCTCTCACTGATGCTATCAACTCAGCCATCAGTGACAACGAAAAGGTTGCTAAGCAAGGCAAACCCACGCTTCCCTTAGCCGTTAGCAATCTTATTAAAGCTAAAAACGCGGCTCTCCGGAGAGCCAAGAAATATCCCACGCCCGCCTATAGAACAGCTGCGAATCAGCTTCAACGTAAAGTTAGGTCTTGCCTCGCGGAACTCCGAGACGCTCAGATGAACGATCTCATGGCGAATATCTCTCCGTCCCACCAAGCGTACTATAGCATGGCCCGAGCCTTACGCGTAGACACCGTCTCTCACGTTCCTCCTCTCACTCGTCCCGACGGCACTACTGCCTTCGAAGTCGAAGAGAAAGCCGAATGCTTCGCCGACAGCATTGCCGCACAATGCTCGCCCAGCACGCAACCTGCTGATCCCTCACACATCCAGGCGGTGGAGGACGAAGTCCTTCGCAGAGACTCTCTCCCCATCACCGCCGACCCTGTCACAGTCTCTAATGACGAAATCTTGCTTCTCATTAGAAATCAAAAGTCCAAAAAGGCTCCGGGTGCGGATGGAATTTCCAACCACGCACTTAAGCACCTACCTCAACAGATGCTTACCTTGTTAGCTATCATTTTCAATGCCTGCTTCGACCATAGCTACTTTCCAAAAGCTTGGAAAGAAGCGACAGTCATAGGCATTCCCAAGCCGGGCAAACCTCTGAACGTCCCGGCTAATCACAGACCCATCAGCCTCCTCAAGGCAATGTCTAAACTTCTCGAGAGAGTATGACTCTCTTGAATGCGGAACCATCTGTTTCCAACGGATGGCGATCCTCTCATTATTCCCCATCAGTTCGGCTTTCGCGCTAAACACTCCTGCCCTCAGCAAGTCCACCGAATCGTCGAGTATATACTTGACGGTTTCTATCCGCGTCGTTATAAAACAGTCGCGGTTTTCTTTGACGTAGCCAAGGCTTTCGATAAAGTCTGGCACAGCGGTCTCGTTTATAAACTCTTCAAGATAGGCTTACCGGATCGCCTAGTCAGGTTAATAGCGTCGTTTCTCAAAGACCGTACGTTTCGATTTAAACACGAAGGCACGCTTTCTGCACCTCGTCCCATAAAGGCTGGAGTCCCTCAAGGCTCAGTCCTCGCCCCTCTGCTGTACACCGTGTACACCAACGACATTCCCATCCCGCCGAAAGGCGTCGAACTCGCCCTCTTTGCTGACGACACCGCACTCTATACCAAAGGCCACAGTGTTCGGCACCTTGTAACCAGACTCCAAAAGGCCGTAAACGCCCTTGGTGTATGGTTTCAAAAATGGCGCATCGATGTGAACCCTGAAAAGAGTTCTGCGATGCGCTTCGACCACAAACGCCGTCGTCCCGATGGCGATCCCCACGTTCGAATGTTAGGCATTCCCATCCCCTGGAAGCGCAGTACTAAATACTTAGGCGTCACATTAGATCCGACGCTTTCTTTCAAGCCACACATCGAAAGAGTTTCGAAACTCGCTCGTCACTATTTAGTCCGCCTAAATAGCATGTTAGGTAGAAAAAGTAAAATGTCCTTCAGAAACAAACGTACACTTTACAAGGTCTGCGTTAGACCCGTCATGACGTATGCCTCGCCAATCTTTGCCCACGCCAAACCCTCCCTTCTGCACAAACTGCAGGTATTTCAAAACCTCTTTTGCCGCCGGGCCACAAACGCACCGTGGTACGTGCGTAACGCGGACTTGCATAGAGATCTTGAACTGCCTACAGTACAACAACATCTCAAAACACTCTCTGAAGCGTTTTTCAAACGCTCCGAAACCCATCCCAATCCTCTAGTTCGTGATTCAGTCTCATATACTACTCCTGTGTTAGACTCGAAGTTCAAAGTCGCTAGGCCTAGGAATGCGCAAGCGTACTCATCCACCAGACTGTCCGCCGATCTCGAGGCCCTTCTGGCCGCAAATTCTAATTCTAACGTAAATTCTAATTCTAACGTAAATCCTAATTCTAACGTAAATGCGAATTAATTCAATTTTATTTTGCAATTTTTTTTTTAATTTTTGTTTTAATTATTGATTTTCATTTTGAGCACCTTCAGTGCTATGTATTAACCTTCAGTGCTTTGAGCACCTTCAGTGCTATTTAATCCCAGCGGGTGACCCCTTCTGGGCCCCGCTAGCGCGGCCTCTTTCTCCAATTGGCCGTCGCTCAGATGAAGGCTGAGTGGCAAAAATGCACGAGCCGACAGGGGGTTTTTAGTGGGTATGGTCCTGGTAGGCGTCGGGACGAGTCCCACATAACTTTGGAATCGCGTCAGGGCATTTTATCCTCCTGCCCTTCCCGCGGAGGGGAACAAAAAAAAAAAAAAAAAAACGCTTCCGATAAGGGCGCGCGCATCCCGCGATGTGCCGTCCGCGAGCCGCAGGCGCACCGCTGCCGTGCCTAGGATCTTAGTGCTCGCGCGAGGATTCGACGCCGGGCTGTTACTCGCGGCCGCCAGTGCCGCGCTCGAACCAGCGGCGGTCTCGCTGGTGTTCGAATCAACCGTGTTGGTTAATAAACTAGTATGTTCAACGTGCAATAATGTATTATGTTTCGCATTACATATAAAGCAACTCGTTTTTGATTTACAAGTATCGCTATTGTGACCAGGACGTAAACAATTGCCACACAAACGTAACTCGTTTACGAATTTCTTACGTTGTTCTAAAGACATAGAATGCATTTTGCCGCAACGATAAATTGAATGCTTTTCATTACCACAAACACAAATTATATGATTACTTTTATTGTTACTCGTAACCGGCTTAGTAGAAGTAATTAGTGAGGGTCTCTGATGACGAGAAAAACTATCTTTGTTTGATCGTTTGTGTGTTAGGTTTGATGGAGCCTGCAGGACTGGCTGACTGACTTCCAAAACCTTTATATAGCCTTGTAAATAGGAAACAAAACTATTAAATCGAGGGATATCTTCGGTATTCTGTAACTCAAAACGACGCTTCGTTTCAAGGTCAAGAGGTCGGGACGCGATGTAAAACAAAATAAATTCACATAAATCTTCGATGTTCAATGCACGCAGCGCATTAACACTTTCGTATAAAACATTTGTTAAATCTGATAAATTCGCGAGTGACGGCCTTTGTATTGGCGTTAGTTTAAATATTTTTTCTAAATAAGTTGTTGCCAGAATACGTTTGTTATCGTATCGCTCCAGTAACGCGTTATATACTATGGCATAATTGGACGAAGTTATAGGTACACCTTTGGCAAGTGACAAAGCGCTGCCAGATAAACATGAAATTAAATAATAAAACTTTTCTATTTCTGACATAGAATTATTATTGTGAACAAGTGGAACACAACTGTCCTTAAAAGTTTGCCAATTCTCAATAATACCATCAAATTTCGGAATTTGCAACTTAGGTAATTTTACGGAAGCAATACCGGGCTGGATGCGACATGGTTCTAACGCGTTGTTTACAATGTTATCAAGAGTATCGGCAAACGCGACCGCCGCATAGTACATCTCGTCAAATGATAACAAACATTGATTATCAATGGCGAATTTAGGATTTAATTTTAATTGAAGTTTATTGATTTCTTCACACAATTCAACAAAACTATCTCGTATTTTTTCAATAGATTTGTATCTAGCTTTAAATGATGATAATTTACTTTTATTTTCCTTACAAGATTTTGACAAATCGTAAATAATTTGTATAGATTTAAACTCATATTCTCGTTTTTTAATTAATGTTTGTAATTCAATTTCTGCCATCTTTGGAAATTAACTCAAATAGGCAGTTAAAATTAAATTATAAATTACAAGTATTTTACGAATTATTTAACTAAGTGATGGTGACTGATCTACTTACGGTTTTTGATATGGACCTATTTTGAATGAACTTTCGAGCACAACTACTATTACGAACCCTTTCACTATCAATGAATAAATGCAAATCCTCTGGTTTGATATTTGAAAAGAGTGTTGCGAATAAATAGTTGTGAAACAAGGGTTATAGACAAAAGTAAGTACGCATACGCGTTCATCCGCTTCTTAGCCGCGGGAATGACGCGACAAGGTTGCTTATATAACTACTTTGAATAACAAAGGCGACACGATTATGTGGCTTTAATTATGTTATTTTGCTATAGAATTGATATGAAAGCACTTAAAATAGATTGATATTTAAAGAAATATGTTGATATTTGACTTTAAAGTATAAAATTTTGTATAATAACGATAATATAGTGAGGTTAGACTCCTCACAGGAGGCACCATAAAGAAATGGACGATCATTACTGGCAAGGCTTTGCATTTATCCTTTGATCTACGTTTAAAACCCAGTGGTCTCAAGGAAGAGATCATGCATAACACTAACCTGGATGGGTGGGATTGATGGGGTTCGCCAACGACGGGGCAACGTGGCTGCCGGCCGGTCAGCTCCTCCAAACCCTTCACTACAGGGTTTATGTATACACAGCACTAAGTATATATTAGCACAACACTCAGTATAAAGTAGGAAAGGTCAAAGAGACTTGAGTAACTTAAGATCTTGAATTTTAGCTATTAATTTTAGTTCGTGACGTAGCAACGTCTCACATCGTCCGTCGACCGACATAGACTCTGTCGTACTTGTGCGCCGGTAGGTGGCGCGCTCATATTATTATAAGCAAACTATATGAAACCATCATGGCGGCATTTAACAGGAACAAGGAATCAATTAGGATGTTGATTGTGTATATTAGGGATAGGTTAATGATTATACAGTATGAAATATATACTTTGAGAATCCGGAAAGTCATAATATATAGATTTAATACCGGAAACCATCCTTTAGGAGGATTGAAAGTTTTTATGGCAGATTTTTAATTTTTAAAGCTGTACGAACATTATAATTATGAACAACTGTAAGATATTAATACGTTACAAAAAACAAAATACATTTTAGTGGGTAATACAAGAAAAAAGGAACACAAAGTCACTTATTCGTGTACACATTTATACATTTTTAACAAAAGATATAAAAAACGTAATACCAATGAGTATGTAGTATTTATTAAGATTTAAACAAAATATTTTATTTGCATCAAAATACCAAGTAAATAACTACGCGTTTAAAAATTCCAACCATAAGAGGTGGAAATGAATTAGTTTCATAGAAAACAAAATTTTATACCCAAAAATTCATATCATAAGTCTAAAATGGTATGCACTGGATCCGACAACAATAACAACTCCGGTAAATATATCTTTATAAATTTTTTTTATGAAGAATATTTTTTATAAAACATTTTGTTTTATTTACTTCAAAGCAAAATGTTTTGATTCAGTATTGGAAGTTTAATCTTATATCAGCGGTCAAACAACTGCGAGAAAAAACTAATCGAAATCTTGATCTAAAACATGAAACCTTTAAAATCGATATAAACAAATCAGGAAACCCTTTTTACCCTCAATAATACTCAAGAAATTTCTAAGTTTTCCATAATAATTTTCCAAGCACGTACGGAAAGCACCCAGGGAATACCTAAATACAAATATTCGAGAGCACAAAATGTTGTTCAAGTATTTGTCACTAAATAGATTTTCCAGGTGAAGCACATTTTTACATCTGGAGTAACGGATTCGTGTGCGTTTATCGACTTCTTATATCTGTAGTAACAACACGAGCAAATTTTTTTTTTTTGGGTTTTTGTTATTCATATCTTATGCTGCTTTTATAACTCTTTTTTTACTATATTTATAAACATTTATATTAAGAGCGTTTATACAAAATCGTCCAATTTTAGGAGTTTTCAGTATTCATTTCCGATCAAAATATTACACGAATTCATCGAAATAATATCGTCGAAAACATGTGATGAGAAAATTTTCATTTCTTCAGATAGTTTTTTAGTAGGAATTCATTGTTCGTACGCCTTTTCTTGTAATCCGACGAAACATGGGTACTTTGCCATTTGATAAGTATAAAACTAACGGATACTAACAGAAAAAGTAAAGTCTATTAGAAAATAGTACAAAAGTACATAATTTTTTTAAAGACAAAACATAAAAATTAAAACGTGAAAAAGTTGGATTCCAGTCTAGTTTTTCGCAGTGTTTGACACACTTGTATTCTTACAAAAGTAATAATTTTTACTTCTTATTACTTACAAAGATGTAACTAATGAAATAAAACAGAAATATTTTTCAAGTCCATTTAAAAATACTTCTAAAAAAATCATTTTAAGTATTATTTTACTAATAAGTAATACACATATCCATTAAAGTCTTTCTTTTTAGGTATCGTCACGGCTAAGCCTCAGGAAGCACGCCAGAATGCTACGAAGTTTCAGTAAAGAGGTCGATATAAGTTAAGAAGAAATAAATTTAATATATTTGAATATATGTTTCACATAAAATAAATAAAAGAATCAAGACATTCTGATTTGCTCCATCATCGGAGTAAGATATATTAGATTAAAATATATACATAAAATAAAAAGATAAAATTATACCACGACGAACATTTTATTTTAACCACGAGTGTAGTTACCACCATCTTTTAAAATGGGTAATAAAGGTAGGAAACAATATAATTTAAAAAAAAATCGAAGCGGAGGCCAAAATAATAATATCACGAAGGCTAGAGAAGCAAAAAGGCACGTTACCTTATTATTATTTATTCATTCATTCATTACACATATAATTCAGAGCCGCGAGAAGGCTCGCACCCTGCAGTGGGTTGAAAATGGGTTGATGATGATTTTGGGCTGTGGTGGCGCAGTGGCTGGCCTCTAAATCCTAGGATCGTTTGTTCGAACGAACCCAGCCGCGCAATAGTAATTTTTTATCCTTGAAAAATGTATAAGCGTAGCTGCACTGACCAGTGAACAAATAACCTCATGAGGATACCGACATGTCTTACAACCCAAAGTTCAAAAACACATTCACCAATCTGCAGAAGGCACCGATGCCTTCTTAATATAATGCGATATTGTCCCTCTGGGAGAAGGTTTTTACGCTGCAGCGGGTCGACATTGTTGATGATGATTACTTTTTTTCCCGGGTACTTAAAAGTTCAGACTTTTAATTAATATACTGTGTAAACTATATCTGCTAGAATCGGAATATGAACACCTTCTTCACCTTAAGCTCATTATGTTAACTGAAGGTATGCAATTATGTCAATCGTGTCATTTTCGGTATTGTTTTATAGATTAAAAATCACTATGAACAAGTAGCATCCAGCAACTTATAATATAGTCAAATGTAACGAAGATCTTCCCAGTAGCTCCAAGGCTGTTAATTATCTTGTAAGTTAATTATAAATTTAAAACGATTATAATTTTAAATAAAAAAACTATCTGTTGCCCTCAAATCTAATCAAGCAGTAATTAGACTATTTGATAAATTGTGACTTTCTCAGATTGACGTTTTAGCAAGGGAAAGTGAAAATCTTTAGATCGTAGATTACAGTGCATGTAGAGCCCTTAGTAAACCAGATTGTGACAATTTAAAGTGTAGTAGTCTAGTCTAAGTTGTAGTCTAATTACTGTTTTAACCCTCGCTCGCCAGCGCCCTCGGTGTCCCTATTAATAATGACGCGCTAACGCAGGCCTTAAAGGCAACGAACGCGTACCCGGCCCCTCAGGCCCCAACTCTGGCCCCTCAAGTCTTTAGCTCTCCCGCGTCTCCCGTGTTATCCGAGATGGACTGTATATCGGAAACATTCTCTCGCGCATTGTGCCGCAAGCGTACCGCTCCCGGGTGTAACTTAGAATCGGCGTCGGATGCGTCGTCCGACGCTGCTACTTTAACCGGCTCTCCTGAGCTCACACTCACGTTAGTCTATTCCAAACGCTCAAAAAGGCGCACAAACCAAGCTCCGGTGTCTTCAATACCCGCCCCCGCGTCTTTAATATCAAATAAGTGACCGCGACCCTGTCGGTTTCATCCAAGCCAGCAACGAGCTGCGCTCCCGACCCTGCTAAGGCTCAGCTCCCTGCTCCCATCTTCCTCCGCGAAACAGCGCGATGGACCGCGGTCTCTAACTTGTGCAAAGAGCTCAAAATTAAATATGTTAAAGCGTCGAACGGAGGCTAATCTTTTAAAATTCAAGTCGCGACTATCGACGACTTCTGCACGTTTACTAAGCATTTGTCAGTAAAACAAATTACGTACCACACCTACGCCCTCCCGGAGGAGCGTAAGATCCGCGCAGTATTACGGGGCGTCTCGTTCGAGCTCGCAAACGACGACATACTCGAGGACCTTAAGTCCCAGGGCTTCCCGGCTGAAGCCGTGCATAAGATGCACTCAAATCGCGGTAGACGTTTTTTTCTCGCGTTAGTCATCCTCTCCAACACTCCCTAATCGAGGGACATTTTTAGAGAGGCTCGCATAATCTGCGGCCTCTCGAATATCATCACTCGACTTAGACGTCATTTCTTCCGTCACTCCCACTCATTATCCCGTCAATCCGAACAACTCTCCTGACATCCTCGATTTTTTGATAGTAAAGCGAATCAACCTCGACCTCAGGTCTATCGAACCGCTCGATGATTTAGGCTCTGATCACCACCCCCTCTCCCTCGTACTAGGACCGTCCATCGACAACGTTG
Source organism: Marasmarcha lunaedactyla (assembly GCA_923062675.1). Lineage (NCBI taxonomy): Eukaryota > Metazoa > Arthropoda > Insecta > Lepidoptera > Pterophoridae > Marasmarcha > Marasmarcha lunaedactyla. The sequence goes on from OV281350.1 coordinate 27,278,615, forward strand.
TCTCCTAAGACCTTTACCAACTGGAAAGGCTTTAAAAACACGATAGTTTTAGCCCTAGAGGCCCCGAACTCTCCGGTCGCGATCTCGCTCGACTCTCTAGATAGCCCGGACAATATAGACTCGTTAGTTGATTCCCTCACTGTTGCTATCAACTCAGCCATCACTGATAACGAAAAGGTTGCTAAACAAGGCAAACCCACACTTCCTGTAGCCATCAGCAATCTTATCAAAGCTAAGAATGCGGCTCCCCGGAGGGCCAAACTCTATCCCACGCCCGCATATAGATTATCTGCGAATCAGCTACAACGTAAAGTTAGGTCTTGTCTCGTAGATCTGTAGATCGTAGAATGACATTGCTTTATTTTTATTTTTTGCCTGTTTATTTATTTTAAATTATTGACAAAATGTTTTATATTCTTAACAAAATTTGCTAGGACAATACATAAACATAGCTTTTAAGACAGTTTGACATATACTTTATATATCCCTCTCTGAATGACATTGCCACTTTTTATTATTTGTATGTTTTTGTTTCTTTGTATATTTATTATAATCTTTTTTGCGAAATTTGAATATTATCAGATATATATTATTGAAGTGTACTAGGATAATATAGTAACATATTTTAAAGACAATTTTTAACCCTATACTGGCTTAAATACATATTTATCCGTAATGTAACTTGCTATCCTTGCTATCCTCAGTAAATATTATTACCCATGGCCACTGAAAACCAGCGTCATAGCATCCAGGCGATGCTTTGGCTACAAAGCTGAGTGGCGACCAATTGGTGGCATAGATTAGAATATCGACATTAAATTCTAACAAAATATTGTATTTTTCGTCAAATGTAATCTCTGTCTATGCTCCAATAAATGACATTTATTTCATTTCAAACAGGCATTGAAGATGATAAATGGCAAGGTAAGCACCTGTTGAGGCAGATGCTTAAGCGCATGGTTGAAAATTCCATCCGTACCCGAAGCATTTTTGGATTTTTGACGTCTAATGAGAAGCGCGATTTCATCATTAGAGACTGTGATGGGGTCAGCGGTGCTGGGAAGAGAACCCCTGCGGAGCACTTCGTCCTCCATTGCCTGGATGTGGGAGGAATCCGTGGGTTGAGTACTGGGCGAGCATTGTGAGGCAATGCTCTCAGCGAAGCATTTGGCTTTCTCTTCGTCTTCGAAGGCGGTAGTGCCATCGGGACGAGTGAGAGGAGGAACTGAGAATCGGTGTCTACGCGTAAGGCTCGCGCCATTCTATAATAAGCTTGGTGGGACGGAGAGATAATCTCCATCAGATTTTTCATCTCGGAGTTCCGCGAGGCAAGACCTAACTTTACGTGTTAGCTGATTCGCAGCTGTTCTATAGGCGGGCGTGGGATATTTCTTGGCTTTCCGGAGAGCCGCGTTCTTAGCTTTAATAAGATTGCTAACGGCTAAGGGAAGCGTGGGTTTGCCTTGCTTAGCAACCTTTTCGTTTTCACTGATGGCTGAGCTGATAGCATCAGTGAGATAATTTACTAATGAATCTATTTTATCCGGGCTATCTAATTGATCGGGCCAGATCGCGAGCGGAGAGTTCGGCACTGAAACTGTCGTATTTTAACGCCTTTATTAGCCTTTCCAGTTGGTAAAGGTGAGGAGAGGTTGCGTTATCGTTAGGCGGTCCTAGCACGAAGGAGACGGGGCAGTAGTCAGAACCTAGGTCATCGAGCGGTTCGATAGTCCTGAGATCGAGGTTGATTCGCTTGACAATTGCAAAATCGAGCACAGCTACGAAAAGAATTGCTCATCTAATATGAGGCTTTTGTAGTGTGATTAAAAAAACATACATAAATATAGATATAAAGAAGCATGTCTCGAGACACGAACCTGGGACCTCCGGCTTATGAGGTAGGGCTACAAACCACTACGCCACTCATCCGTCCACACATACATATATTTATACAAACATATTCTTCAAAAATTCTCGCTCCGATCGCCGCCCGGTACGGACGTTCCAAGAGCACTCCGATTGATCGGTCCCTTCTTTTCTTTTCTTTTCTTTGCGACTAAGCCCCTTAGTCACAAAGAAAAGTGCTGTGCTAAGTTGTATTGTGCTTGTGCTGAGTGCAGTGTTGTGCCCAGCGTAAGTAGTCTGGTTTCAGTACAAAGGATACTTAACAGTGACAACGAATTTGTACTGATCCAGTCCTTTTATTTTATTCCTTTCTACTATTTTATTTATTTTTCCTATATTTTCATATTTATTTTTATCACATCTGTGTGTTTTATTGACATTTGCCTTTTCTGTCGGTAAAGGTTGACCCTAACGCGGTCAACTCTTTACCTGCGTACCCTTTTTAGAATTCTAGGTAGCGGCCTTCGGCGTACTACGGTTAGTTTGAAGTTATTTTCCCCAGCCTCCCTACCGCTGGTAGGTAGGATAGCTGCTAGGGTTCGCTAGGTTTATTTTAGGAACTCTAGAAATTTTTTACATACTTATATATTCATATAATTCCCTCCCTAATGGAATCGCAAAGCATTATTAACTTCGCGAAAACGTTCGCGCAGGCGCTCGCTGCGTCCGGCATCCCCATTCCAGACGAGGTCTTCACACAGGCCTTATTAGCAATTAACGCGTCCCCGGCCCCTCAGGCCGCTATCGTCCAGACCCATCAGGTATTTAGCTCTCCCACGCCCTCCGACATGGATTGTGCATCGGTCACATCCTCGCGCACTCCCGGGAGCGATTCAGACTCCGCCGCGTCCGAAGCTTCGTCGGTCGCCGCCACCTTAACCGGCTCTCCTGAGCCCACGTTTCAGTTAGTCGCCAAACGCTCTAAGAAGCGTTCGAAGAAAGCCGCGGTGTCTTCAACACCCGAGCCCACCCTGTTGTCTTCAACACCCGCCCCCGTGCCGTTAATGTCACTCGAAGTGACCGCGTTGGTCCCGTCGAAGCCAGCGACGCACTGCGCTCCCGTCCCACCTAAGTTTCAGCTCCCTCCACCCGTCTTCCTTCGCAAAAAAGCACGTTGGACCGCGGTTTCTAACTTGTGTAAAGAGCACAACATTAACTACTTAAAAGCCGCCTACGCAGGCGAATCAATTAAAATTCAGATCACGATCATCGACGACTTCCGGTCTTTTACTAGGCTTCTATCGATCAAAAAAATCGCGTATCATACTTACGCAGTCCCGGAGGAGCGCAAGTTCCGCGCGGTATTACGAGGCGTGCCGTTCGAACTCAGTAACGACGACATTCTCGAGAACCTTAAGTCCTAGGGCTTCCCGGCTGAAGCAGTGCACAAGATGCATTCCAACCGCGGCAAACGTTTTCCGTTAGCATTAGTAATCCTTACCAATACTCCCAAATCGAGGGAGGTTTTTAGAGAGGCTCGCACAATCTGTGGACTCTCGAACATCTCCGTCGAGCGTCCTAACCGTGGTGGTCACCCTGGGCAACGCCACCGTTGGCAGCTTTACGGCCACGCAGCGGCTAATTGCTCAGCCACTCCCAGGTGCGTAAAGTGCTGAGATCCGCACATTACGAAGGAGTGCACTCGTACTCCCGACTCTACTTCCCCCCCTGCATGTGTGCTGTGCCAACTTCCCGCCGCTGCGCAACCGGGGTCCCTCGGAAGCAAAGCCCGTGCAGCCGACGCCTACTCCGGCTCTGTCCTGGAGGCAGCGTCCGGCCGCTCCACCTGCACCTTCTCGTCATATCCAAGCTCCCGTAGCTCCCGTAGGCCCGCGTCCCGCTCCGTCGTCTTCACCTCAGTCGTCGTTGAAGACCGTGTTCGACGTCATTCAAAACGTCGAAATTAAGGAAATCTCCGTACTCGCACGCAAACTGCGAGCCGCCCGCTCTCCTCAAGAGCGTCTATTTGCGTTAGCCGAGCATCACTCGCTACTTAGTTCTTTATAAATTCTATTTTTCGTATAAATTCGTTAAAAAAGTAAATATGATGTCTAGACACGCAAATCCCACGTCCTGTCGTATCAAACCCAAGGGCTTATTCCTAGTTTCTTTTAAAGTTCGTAGCCTTAGTACTAACGTTCCTGAGCTCAAACTGTTCCTTTAGAACAACGAGTCAGACTTATTGGTCCTTCAAGAGACTTGGCTAACTCCAAACCGCTCCAGGGGATTCCCAAATACGCGTACACCCGTAACGATAGGCCCAACTCTGACGGTTTCGGCGGCACCGCTATATATTACAAAAGAGGCTTCCACTGCTGTCCTCTCCCTACCCCTCCTCTCCTCAACATGGAAGCCACTGTATGTAGATTGGCTATGACTGGTCACCCGACCATCATCATAGCTTCAATCTACATACCTAGTGGTACCAGACCAATCCGCAGCGACTTTGAGGCCATTCTCGCCCTCGGCCATTCAGTCATTAGGTTCGGAGACTTTAACTCCAAACATACTGACTGGACGTGCCTATCGACCAACACCAGCGGTATCGCTCTCCTCGACATCACTAACTCATTCGACTTAGACGTCATCTCTCCCATCACTCCCACTCACTATCCCGACAACCCGAACTACTCTCCTGACATCCTCGATTTTGCAATAGTCAAGCGAATCAACCTCGATCTCAGGACTATCGAACCGCTCGATGACCTAGGTTCTGACCACCGCCCCGTCTCCCTCGTGCTAGGACCGCCTAACGATAACGCCACCTCTCCTCACCTTTACCAAATGGAAGTAGTTTTTTACCAACTGGAGTAGGCGTCAACTGCACGGGCTTTGCTTCCGAGGGACCCCGGTTGCGCAGCGGCGGGTAGTTGGTAGGAGTGAGCGGCGGCGCCGGTTTAGGCGCGGCCCTTCTAGCGGTGGAGCGTGGAGCGCGCGGACAGCCCCTGTAGTTTGCTGTGTGGCCGGATTGGCTGCACAGCACACATGCAGGGGGGGAAGTGGAGTCGGGAGTACGAGTGCACTCCTTCGTAATGTGCGGATCTTAGCACTTTACGCACCTGGGAGTGGCTGAGCAATAAGCCGCTGCGTGGCCGTAAAGCTGGCAACGGTGGCATTGCCCAGGGTGACCACGACGGTTAGGACGCTCGACGGAGATGTTCGAGAGTCCACAGATTGTGCGAAATCTCTGAAAATCTCCCTCGAGTTGGGAGTATTGGTTAGGATTACTAATGCTAACGGAAAACGTTTGCCGCGGTTGGAATGCATCTTGGGCACTGCTTCAGCCGGGAAGCCCTAGGACTTAAGGTTCTCGAGAATGTCGTCGTTACTGAGTTCGAACGGGACGCCTCGTAATACCGCGCGGACCTTGCGCTCCTCCGGGAGTGCGTAAGTATGATACGCGATTTTTTTGATCGATAGAAGCCTAGTAAAAGACCGGAAGTCGTCGATGATCGTGATCTGAATTTTAATTGATTCGCCTGCGTAGGCGGCTTTTAAGTAGTTAATGTTGTGGTCTTTACACAAGTTAGAAACCGCAGTCCAACGTGCTTTTTTGCGAAGGAAGACGGGTGGAGGGAGCTGAAACTTAGGTGGGACGGGAGCGCAGTGCGTCGCTGGCTTCGACGGGACCGACGCGGTCACTTCGAGTGACATTAACGGCACGGGGGTGGGTGTTGAAGACAACAGGGTGGGCTCGGGTGTTGAAGACACCGCGGCTTTCTTCGAACGCTTCTTAGAGCGTTTGGCGACTAACTGAAACGCGGGCTCAGGAGAGCCGGTGAAGGTGGCGGCGACCGACGAAGCTTCGGACATGGCGGAGTTTGAATCGCTCCCGGGAGTGGTACGTGGACAATCCATGTCGGAGGGCGTGGGAGAGCTAAAGACCTGATGGGTCTGGACGATAGCGGCCTGAGGGGCCGGGGACGCATTAATTGCTAATAAGGCCTGTGTGAAGACCTCGTCTGGAATGGGGATGCCGGACGCAGCGAGCGCCTGCGCGAACGCTTTCGCGAAGTTAATAATGCTTTGCGATTCCATTAGGGAGGGAATTATATGAATATATAAGTATGTAAAAAATGCCTAGAGTTCCTAAAATAAACCTAGCGAACCCTAGCAGCTAACCTACCTACCAGCGGTAGGGGGGCTGGGGAAAATAACTTCAAACTAACCGTAGTTCGCCGAAGGCCGCTACCTAGAATTCTTAAAAGGGTACGCAGGTAAAGAGTTGACCGCGTTAGGGTCAACCTTTACCGACAGAAGGGGCAAATGCCAATAAAACACACAGATGTGATAAAAATAAATATGAAAATATAGGAAAAATAAATAAAATAGAAGAAAGGAATAAAATAAAAGGACTGGATCAGTACAAATTCGTTGTCACTGTTAAGTATCCTTTGTACTGAAACCAGACTAGTCAAGTTCGGGAGCACTGGGATCGACGTTTTAAAAACACTATTTGATTTTAAAATAGAACTTTTATTTAAACTTTTATAAAGGAACTTAATTTTAGAATAGTAACCTATGGTCGCAGAGTTAGATGCAGACTGTCCGATCTTAAGAACTAACTTAACATTACATAGTTTATCTTAAACCTACATCCTTAATATTATTCGTTCCCAGAATCGTACCACCTAGAAGTGCAGCGTTTGCGTCTACGCTCTAACTGTAACGGTCGCGGGTGGTATGTCCGGTGACGTAACTCCTCCCCCGTTAAGTGCGAAATTATCTGACAAATTAGAGTCAAGATTATTTCGCAGGGATTTACATAATATAATTCTAAATTTATATGCTAGAAACAAAAGAAAACTTATTACTATAATACTTAAAATTACCACATTGAAAACGTTCACAACGGATTCACTCACACTTGTTTGATGTTTTTCACTATGAAGCTCTAAAGATAAATGTTTAAGTTCGTCCAAATTCATCCCCTTTAGGTTGATTACTTGGGAGTCATTAAAGTTTTGATCTTTTAAGATAGGTAAGTTCATTACCGGTGTAGTTGACCGGAACGCTGATGTCAGGTACGGCTTATGGGACACAAGCCTGGAGCTGCCAAGACGATATTCGCAGTTATCAGGGACGTCAAGGATAAAAGTCCCTTGGAGAGACTCATAAGTAATGTCACCATCACAATGCACCTCCATGACAGCCGTTCTTTTCAGGAATAATATCCAATTATTCAGCCCGATACGCTGCAGCTTTATGTCCTCTATCACAGCGCTGTAAGACCTACAATAAGTCGAATTATCGTGGAACTTCATCATCATCTCAGCACACGTCTGTTCAGGGTAAGTTACTACGTTATTCTCGGTGCACAGGAACTCGTCAGCATCTATGTCAGCACACGGCGTCGCGACTGGTAAGTACTTCAGCCCATTCACCAATAGAAACTGATATTTTGGTATGATTACCGATGTTCTGTTATCATGAATATTATACATGGGTAACGTATATAATTTAAAATAGTTATATGTAAAGTTATCTACAATAGGTATCTCAAAAATAAATGTTAACTGGTGTCCCTTTACAAACGCTTCAACAGACAATGTTCTTTCTAATTTTATCAGATTATTTTCAGTAACGGGGTAGATTAAATGGCTTTTCTTTTCTATGGATGTTAAAATATACATAAATTCAGTGGTATTTATAACAGACTGATGCAATACTGAAACCTTACTTAGGGCCAAAGCTGTTTCTATTTCACTTATGGTGGTATAAATTATATTAAAATTATTCATAAAGGTATGGAACATTCCTAAAATATATGTCGCGTATATGGAATTATTTTCTTTGGTGGCTATATTTTTAACAATAATTTCAATTCTTTTTAAGCGTTCATCTAGTATTAAGGTCTCGTTCTGTAAGGTTTCCGTATTGTTGATCATATAATCCAGCATTTTAGATATAATGGTAGTTTTATTAAAAACGGTACTTTGGTCAAGCTCAAACTGTGAAATAAATTTATCATACTTAAGGGCATCCTGATTGTCTAATTACCGGTAATAATTTTTATAAAGGATCCTAATGGATTAAAAATGCCTCTTTTGTTTCGGCCAAAGCCAGACGGAATAAGTTGTCTTATTTTATCTAGAGTCCTATCAAGCATAAACTGTGTCTGTTTTTTCATACTAATAAATTCATGAACGAAAGGCTTGTCTGTATCTAGAAGATGAATAAATTTGTTATAACTATTGATATTAAAAATAAAGTCATTTTGTATTTTAATCAGGTCTATGATTTTGATTACAGTCCAACTATCCACCTGTCTGTACGCATGTCCTTGTTTTACTGGTAACAACCCTGGGTTAAGTTCTAGCTTGCGAATGTGAAGGCTTTGGGTCTGAGGAAGTAGTTGGGCCAAGCCCATCAGGACCAAACTCCACCTGTGGAGAACGTTTAATATTTTTAACTGGGACTTTGGTATTTCTATTTCCTATTCAAATGGGAACTACATTTCTTTCTGTTGTACCTATTACTATGGCCTTAACGTAGCGTGGCTTATCCTTGCTTTTACGGGTATTTACGTCTTTAGCGAAGACGACTTCATCTACTTGAAATTCCCTATTTATTTCACCCCCCTTCTTTTCTTTAATCCTTTCCTTTGTTAAAACCATTTTATCTGAAATGTAATTATATAAGTATTTCGTACGTTTTGAATGATCTTTCATAAGCTGCTGTATATAAGACTTTTCAAAATTAATATCAAAGCTATTATTATTGTCTGTGTATCCAAAGACTACTTCAAATGGGGTTAATCCTGAAACGCTATGTATAGTATGATTATAGGCCATAATAGCATAAGTCATTATCGTAGCGGCGTCTGTACATTTTTGTTCGTATTTGGCTAAGCGATATATTTCTATGAGTGTAGAGTGAAATCTTTCTACTATACCTGTGGAGTTCGGATTATTAGGTGTGCTTATGTGCAAAACTATTTTATACATATCCATAAGTTCTCTTAAAAGTTCATTGTTAAATTCAGAGCCTGGATCACATGATACTTTTCTAGGAATTCCATATGTAGAGAAATACTTAATCAAAGCTACTCGGGTGTCGAACGGTTGGAGATTTCTATTGCCTGACCAAGTTTGCTGAATGCGTCTACAATCGTAAGAAAATACTTGCCTTCTATACTAAAAAGATCTATGAATATTTCCTGAAATGGTGCGCTTTGAGTCTGTGTTAACTGGATGAATGGTTTTAGCGGCTTACGGTCATATTTCATTTTACGGCATAGATCACAACTGTTAATAATAGCTGCTACGGTTTCCTGCATGTTTTCCCAATAGTAACTTCTACGTATTCTAGTCAGAGTTTCTTTGATACCGCGATGGCACGTCTTGCCCTCGTGGTATTTAAAAACTACAGCTCGCTGTTCATTTTCGTCCTCTATATATATAACTCATTCAGTGCATTCATAAAAACAGACTGCACCTTTCTTAAACAGCTCTCTTACTACTTTAGAAAAGATTCTACGATGAGCTTCTTTTTCGAAATATATAAAGTATTTTAAATTATTTTTAATGTATTCTAATAGGAATCTTTTAACTATATCCTCGTTATTAGTGGGCATGAAAACTTCTAACACATTTTGCTTTTTCCTAGATAAATTTTTAACTTGCATGCCATTTTTAAACCATTCGAAAACTAAGATCTGATTGGGCTTAGTATCAACCGCTTCATGTAGAATTGGTATAACAGCGGCGTCTGGGTCTATAGCGGAATGAACTGTAGAGCAATCGCTATTGGATATTGAAGGAACGGGATACGTCAAGTTGTCTTGCGGGTCAATTACAGATATGATGTCAGATTCTGAAGATATGGATATAGTTTTTTTACAGTCTGATACAGTTATAGTCTCTGATGTGTCTTTAGAGGGACGTTGTTGGGAAAGTTTACTTATTTCGTCAGTTAACTCAGTTACGTATTTGCGTATGTCTCGTTCTTTGTCTACATTTACTTTCATGGATAGTTGATCATCGTCTGATCCTAGAGCGTTTAATTTAATACGGGAAAGAGCGTCAGCGTTTGAATTTTGTTTGCCTTTCTTATACAATATTTCAAAGTCGTATTCCTGGAGTCTAAGGCGCCAACGGGTAAGTTTGGAATTTGGTTCTTTTAATGAATAAAGCCAGGCTAGTGGTCGATGATCGGTGTAAATATAAAATTTTCGACCATAGAGATATGGGCGGAAATGTTTCACTGCCCAAATAATAGCAAGCAACTCCCTTTCTATGGTACTGTATCGAGATTCGGTATCACTGAGGGTGCAACTTGCATAAGCTACAGGTTTATCATTACCTACTGATCCCTGAGAAAGCACAGCGCCTAAGGCCACATTCGAAGCATCTGTAGTAAGTATATAAGGCTTTTGAGGATCAGGATATTGCAACAATGGTGCATTAGTTAGTAATTCTTTACATTTTTCAAAGGCGTCTATGTAAGCTTCGACAATAATTATTTTATTTCGTTTTTTAAGGCAATTTGTGAGTGGTTGAGTAATTTTTGCAAAGTCTTTTATGAATCGTCGATAGTATCCAATTAAGCCTAAAAAGCTTTTTATTTCAGTGGTCGTCTTTGGGATGGGATAATTTAACACGGCTTTAATTTTGTCGTCATTTGGCTTCAAACCATCTTTAGTTATAGTATGTCCCAGATAAAGTACTTCAGTTCGGAGAAATTCAGATTTGTCAAGTTGTATTTTTAAGTTTGTCGTTCTAAGTCTATCAAAAATTGCTCTTAGCTTTTGTAAATGCTCCTGTAAGCTGGAGGAAAACACAAGGATATCGTCAAGGTAAATTAGGGCGTGAATGCCTTGCAACCCACGCAGAACATTATCCATTGTCCTTTGAAAAGTTGCTGGGGCTGTCTTGAGTCCGAAAGGCATCCATAAGAAATCATAGTGTCCAAATTGTGTACTAAAAGCGGTTTTCTGTCTATCAAGGTCATTTACTTCTATTTGATGGTAGCCGCTCGCAAGGTCTAGTGTTGTGAAGTAAGTACTTTTACCTAACTTGTCAAATAAGTCATGAATATTTGGAAGTGGGTATTTGTCATCGATAGTAATTTCGTTCAGCCGTCTGTAGTCAATAACCATGCGATATTTTATTTCGCCAGAAGCGTCAGGCTTCTTAGGTACGAGATGAACCGGTGCACTCCAGGGTGAGAAGGATTCTTTTATTACGTTATCCCTTAAAAGTTTAGTTACTTGATTTTTAATTTCGTCTGCTATTACCGGACTTTGCCTATAAGGCTTAATGTAAATGGGGTCTTCGTTTTTAGTACGGATAAAATGTTTGACTTCATTGGTAAATGATAAAGGTATATGCTCACAGTAAAATATATCTTTATATTCTGTACATAAATTTAATATACTTTGTCGTTCTTCTTCGTTCATGTGGTCAAGTCGGAGTTTAAATAAATTTTCTGTTAATAATTTGTCATATTCACTAGGGTTTTGTTGTACGTTGGACGCATTAATGTGACAGTCAGTTATTTCGTATTGTAATGTCTTAAAAGGTCTAGTAACGGTAATTGTAAAATGTTCATCTTTAGTGTTTTGAATTACAGTATAAGCATAACCGTTTTCACAGGCTACGATCGCTTCAGGCATCCGCACTCCTTTGCAAAATTCAGTAAAATTCAAAATAGCAAAACCTTGAAACGTGTCTGTGGGTAATTTAACTTTCAGTTCGCAACGAGGGGGTAAATTAATTTTATAATCTAGGTTATTATGAACTATAGGTATTTTAGTGGTGTTCGTTATTAAAGTAAGGCTTTTAAGATTTATAATTGCTCCAATTTGTTTTTAAAGATCGTTTCCTATCAAGCCATCGTAGCGTGAATCTACATTGAAGACGTAGAATTTATGAATTTCGTTACAGTTGAAAGTTGGAAATAAAGGTACTTCTATTACTTGATCGTGTTTACTTGAGGCATGTGTGCTAATCACCTCAAATGGTTCGTGGTACATATATGGTGTAAAATATTCAAAAGCTTTTCTAGGAGCAATAAATGACCTAGTGCTACCAGTGTCAATCATAAATTTGGCATCAATTTCAGGTATGTAAATATATGGTAATTGTAAGGTATTAGAGTCACAGTTTAACGCTACTTTTTCTCAGGTTTCGTGGAGGCTTGAATTTGAAAATTTTCTGATGTTTCGTCAAATTTTTGTAATTCTAATGGTTCTGTTTGTTCATTTTCAGTCAACGTCATCTCACTTTGCGAAGTGTCTTGGATTTGTGTGTATTGGTCATAATCACAATAATAAGGGTAATACGAAGGGTCATAGTCATGGTCATACTCCGGGTAAGCGTAATAATTATTCTCATATAAGTCTAATTCGTGTAACGGAAATCCTTGCTGAGGTTTAAAAGGTGGGGCGGTACGCATTGATACGTCAGTCGAGTTATGAGGTTGCGGATTATTTTGAATTTTATTCTGATAATGTTGCATAAATTGTTGAGGTGTCATAGGTGGTTGTGGCTGAAGGCCCTGGGGTCTATATTCGAATTGCGGTCTGTATCCTATTGGTGCACGTTGGTGAAATTGTTGGTTTTGAGGTATACCAAACTTAAACCTAGGCACTTGATTGTTCGATTGGTAAGTGAATCTGGGTTGATTATTATTATGCCCAAATTTAAAACCTGGATTATTATTATAATTAGGAATGCCGAATTTAAGGCCTGGGTTGAAATTGGGAATACCGAACTTAAAGCCTGGGTTGAAATTAGGAATACCGAATTTATGGTTAAGCGGAACTATTTGTTGATTAGATGTACTCTGTATACTTTGTGGCTTAGGGTTAGAAGAGTTGCCTAAAGATTTTTGTTTATGAAAACAATCGTAAAAATCAACCTCTTCTAACACTATGCTAAGGGCTGCTTCCAAGGTGGTTGGGGCCTTTAATTTAACTACCCGTACTAAATTTTCAGTTAAGTTATAAAGAAAAACCTTAAGGGCTCTGTTATTATATATTATAATTTTACTTTGTCGCATACTAATATCCTCTATTAAATTAACTTTAGAAATCAAAATAGATTTAACAGTTTGTATCCTACCACAAAAATCTAAATAAGACTCACCAGACTTAATCTTTAAATTTTCAAGCTCTATTCTCTTTTCGTTTCAATCGCTACGCGGATCTCCAAAATACTGAACTAAAAAAATCTTTTAATTGTGACCAAGTCGTGATGTCATCGCGCTCACTGATAAGAGAGGCAGCTTCGCCCGTCAATCGACTCGTAACTGATTCGAATACATAAACGTTTTGAATATCATTTCCCATAAATTTCTCTATAATATATTCGCTTTTTCTAATGAATAAATTAAGCTGTCGTTTATCTCCGTTGTACATGGGAATAATTTTTAGCATTTCACTAGGAATCATCCTTATTTGAGCCTGTCCTTCCATTTTCAATGTACAAGAATAAAACTAATAAACAAAATAACACGAAACTGTATAAAGATTATAAAAATAAAAGGTTGTAAAAGTATAAAATACAATTAACTAAAATTCTTATAACTAGTATCACTTAATCAATAGTTTCATCGATAAAATGAAAAGAAACTAATAGGAACACATTAATTCTAGGTACACTTTAGTATTTCAGTTAAAATGAGAGAAGTCCTATCTCAAGATAACAGAACAATCGATACGATGAATGGTGAAAAGGCTTACTCATCAACTAGCCGCTCTCACGTTCATTTTCCAGATTTTCCTCCGATGACTTATTTGTTTGGTTCGCGGATCGTAGGCCACACCGACACGACGTGTTGAGAAATAGTCTGTTTTTATTCACGGAGAAGAATTTTCACTTTCACGAAAATGTACAGTCTAATTTTCACTGTTTCACGTACTGATGGACGATGCATGCAAACCACGATCCTACCGGCTGCGCCAGTCAAGTTCGGGAGCACTGGGATCGACTTTTTAAAAACACTATTTGATTTTTAAAATAGAACTTTTATTTAAACTTTTATAAAGGAACTTAATTTTAGAATAGTAACCTATGGTCGCAGAGTTAGATGCAGACTGTCCGATCTTAAGAACTAACTTAACATTACATAGTTTATCTTAAAACTACATCCTTAATATTATTCGTTCCCAGAATCGTACCACCTAGAAGTGCAGCGTTTGCGTCTACGCTCTAACTGTAACGGTCGCGGGTGGTATGTCCGGTGACGTAACTGACTACTTACGCTGGGCACAACACTGCACTCAGCACAAGCACAACACAACTTAGCACAGCACTTTTCTTTGTGACTAAGGGGCTTAGTCACAAAGAAAAGTCACTACGATAGCGCTCGGAGCGAGTAGGAAAACCGTAGCACGGAACCAACATGCTAAACTGTGACGTCAGTAGACTGAGCGCCACGGAATATCGGGAAGGGACCGATCAATCGGAGTGCTCTTGGAACGTCCGTACCGGGCGGCGATCGGAGCGAGAATGTTTGAAGAATATGTTTGTATAAATATATGTATGTGTGGACGGATGAGTGGCGTAGTGGTTAGTAGCCCTACCTCATAAGCCGGAGGTCCCAGGTTCGTGTCTCGAGACATGCTTCTTTATATCTATATTATGTATGTGTATATATCTATACACTCGCTCCTAAGTTCGTTGTAAATACTTTATCTTCGTATAAATTCGTAAATAAGTAAATTATAATGTCTAGACCCGCGAATCCCGCGTCCTGTCGTATCAAACCCAAGGGCTTATCCCTAGTATCTTTTAACGTTCGTAGCCTTAGCACCAACCTTCCCGAGCTCAAACTGTTCCTTCAGAACAACGACCCAGATCTTTTACTTCTCCAGGAGACATGGCTCACTCCTAATCGCTCCAGGGGATTCGCTATTCCTAAGTACGCGTTTACACGTAACGATAGGCCTAACTGCGACGGTTTCGGCGGCACTGCTATCTACTACAAAAGAGGATTCCATTGCTGTCCTCTCCCTACCCCTCCTCTCCTCAACATGGAAGCCATCGTATGTAGATTGGCTATGACTGGTCATCCAACCATCATCATAGCTTCAGTCTACATACCCTCTGGCACCAAACCTATCCGCAGCGACTTTGAGACCATTCTCGCCCTCGGCCGTTCAGTCATTATGTTCGGAGACTCTAACTCCAAACATACTGACTGGACGTGCCTATCAACCAACCAAAGCGGTATAGCTCTCCTCGACATCACCAACTTACTCGACTTAGACGTCGTCTCCCCTATCACTCCCACTCACTATCCCGACAACCCGAACCACTCTCCGGACATCCTCGACTTTGCAATCGTCAAGCATATCAACCTCGACCTCAGGTCTATCGAACCGCTCGATGACCTAGGTTCTGACCACCGCCCCGTCTCCCTCGTGCTAGGACCGCCTAACGTTAACGACACTTCTCCTAAGACCTTTACCGACTGGAAAGGCTTTAAAAATACGATAGTTTCAGCCTTAGAGGCCCCAAACTCTCCGCTCGCGATCTCGCCCGATCAATTAGATAGCCCGGATAAAATAGATTCGTTAGTAAATTCTCTCACTGATGCTATCAACTCAGCCATCAGTGTAAACGAAAAGGTTGCTAAGAAAGGCAAACCCACGCTTCCCTTAGCCATTAGCAATCTTATTAAAGCTAAGAACGCGGCTCTCCGGAGAGCCAAGAAATATCCCACGCCCGCCTATAGAACAGCTGCGAATCAGCTACAACGCAAAGTTAGATCTCGCCTCGCGGAACTCCGAGACGCCCAGATGAACGATCTCATGGCGAATATCTCCCCGTCCCACCAAGCGTATTATCGAATGGCCCGAGCCTTACGCGTAGACGCCGCCTCTCACGTCCCTCCTCTCACTCGTCCCGATGGCTCTATCGCCTTTGAAGACGAAGAGAAAGCCGAATGCTTCGCTGACAGCGTTGCGTCTCAATGCTCGCCCAGCACACAACCCGCGAATCCCACTCACATCAAAGCGGTAGAGGACGAAGTTCTCCGTAGAAACTCTCTCCCCATCACCGCCGACCCCGTCACAGTCTCTAATGATGAAATCTCGCTTCTCATCAAAAGTCAAAAGTCCAGAAAGGCTCCGGGTGTGGATGGTATTTCCAACCACGCACTTAAGCACCTGCCTCAACAGGTGCTTACCTTGTTAGCTATCATTTTCAATGCCTGCTTCGACCTTAGCTACTTTCCAAAAGCTTGGAAAGAAGCGACAGTCATAGGCATTCCCAAGCCGGGTAAACCTCTTAATATCCCGGCTAATCACAGACCCATCAGCCTCCTCAAGGCAATGTCTAAACTTCTCGAGAGAGTCATACTCTTTCGAATGCGGAACCATCTGTTTCCAATGGACGGCGATCCTTTCATAATTCCCCACCAGTTCGGCTTTCGCGCTAAGCACTCCTGCCCTCAGCAAGTCCATCGAATCGTCGAGTACATACTCGACGGCTTCTATCCGAAACGAAAGAAAACGATCGCAGTTTTCTTTGACGTAGCCAAGGCTTTCGACAAAGTCTGGCACAGCGGTCTCGTTTATAAACTCTATAAAATAGGCTTACCGGCTCGCCTAGTTAGGATAATCGCGTCGTTTCTCAAAGACCACACGTTTCGTTTCAAACATGAAGGCACGCTCTCCGCGCCTCGTCCCATAAAGGCTGGAGTCCCTCAAGGCTCAGTCCTCGCCCCTCTTTTGTATTCCGTATACACTAACGACATTCCCATTCCATCGAAAGTCGTCGAACTCGCTCTCTTTGCCGACGACACCGCCCTTTACACCAAAGGCCGCAGAGCCTCGGGTCTCGTCACCAGACTTCAAAAGGCTGTAAACACCCTCGGTGCTTGGTTTAAAAAATGGCGTATCGATGTGAACCCAGAGAAGAGCTCTGCGGTTTACTTCGACTACAGACGCAGTCGTATCCCCGACAATCTCCAATTGAGAATGCAAGGCACTCCCATCCCCTGGAAGCGCAGTACTAAATATTTAGGCGTCATCTTAGACCAGACGCTTTCTTTCAACCCTCACGTCGATAGAGTAACGAAACTCGCACGTTTTTACCTAGGCCGGCTTTACAGTATGTTAGGTAGAAAAAGTAAAATGTCCTTCAGAAATAAACGTACGCTTTACAAGGTCTGCGTTAGACCAGTCATGTCATATGCTTCGCCAGTCTTTGCCCACGCCAAACCCTCCGTCCTGCACAAGCTGCAGGTAGTTCAAAACCTCTTCTGTCGCAGGGCCACAAACGCACCTTGGTACGTGCGCAATGCGGACCTGCACAGAGATCTTGAACTACCTACAGTTCAACAGTACCTAAAAACACTCTCAGAATCGTTCTTCAAACGCGCCGAATCCCATCCCAATCCACTAGTTCGAAATTCAGTCTCTTATACTGCTCCTGTCTTAGATTCGGTATACAAAGTCGCTAGACCGAGAAACGCGCACACAAGCGAACGTACGCAATTAACTTTAGATCTCGAGGCCCTTCAGGCCGCAAATTCTAATTCTAACGTAAATTCTAATTCTAACGTAAATCTGAATTAATGCAAATTTAATTTAACTGTCAATTTTAATGTTATTATTTACTTTTCATTTTTTGAGCACCTTCAGTGCTATGTAAAACCCAGCGGGTGACCCCTTAAGGGCCCCGCTAGCGCGGCCTCTTTCTCCAATTGGCCGTCGCTCAGATGAAGGCTGAGTGGCAAAAATGCACGAGCCGACAGGGGGTTTTTAGTGGGTATGGTTCTGGTAGGCGTCGGGACGAGTCCCACATAACTTTGGAATCGCGCCAGAGTATGCGTCAGAGCATTTTTATCCTCCTGCCCTTCCCGCGGAGGGGAACAAAAAAAAAAAAAAAAAAAACGATTGTCGGGCCGTGGGCCGCGGCCTGCTCACCCTTTTCTATCGGTGGGAACGCGTGGTTAAGTTCCCTAAAGTTGCATACGACTTAAGTGGTTACACTGCACTACTATTATAGTTATCTGTTTACTGGCTATCCCTTAACACAACGCAGTGTAACTCCCTAAAACGTATGCAACTCTGGTATTTATTAACGTGTCACGTGTCATTGTGACGATATGCAAATGTCACTACTCGTACGCAAGACTGCTAGTCCCAAAGTCATAAGCGAATGCGTATTATTATCTATTAAATTGAAATTCCACAATGTCAACGCAAGGTACTCTATCCAGTTCAGCGCTCTCCCACAATGACCCGGATAACAAACCATACATAAGGAGTCAGTAATCTGACGGAATCGTAAGCGCAAAAATGATGAGTTTACATATCTCATGGATGAATAAAGAAGATGTTCTCTGATTTTAAAAGTGATCAATATCGAAGATTGTCCTCTCTGGAAGCGGTAATATCAGACATTGTAACTCAGTATAAAACTATCAAGGAATCAATGGAGTTTATTAGTAAACAGTATGATGACATAAATGTGAAACTCGAATCTCTTGAAAAGCAAAAAAAGGCGAACCTGGACTATATTATTTCCTTAGGGTTAAAACTTGCACGGAAATAAACAAGATACCTCAAAAGCAAAGAAACCAAAACTGAATTGCGTGGAATAATAAAACGGAAACGAATTAGGTTTACAACTGCAGTCCAATGACATCCGCGATATCTTCCGTGCGTAATTGAAATCTTCAGCGCCAAGGCTCACGGTGTTCGAATTCTGTAGCACGATCCTCCAGGACTCTTATGAAGTGTTTACAATACAATACATAACTCTTTTCTTGAAGCAGCAAAGAAATTTAACAAGATAAATATTGGCAACAAAATAAATACTACTAACCTGAAAATGGATGGCCAAGTAATATAAACATATCCGAAAACTTGACGACCAAAAAAAACTCCTGTTTTTCCTGGCTCGTTCTTTTGCACGTATTAATGGATACAGTTTCTCCTGGGCTTCTAAACATGGGCTTGTATATCTACATAAGAAAGAAGGTAGTGGGTAAGGGGTGGGGCCCTTTGTATTAAATCTGAACAAAATCAATCAAAATTAACATGACTTTATTTAGTACAATCGCTAAGTTATGTGATTTGCTCATATCTAGTAATGCATGCATTTTACTTTAGATCCAAAAACTTTCCGCAATCTTCATTTGAGTACTATTCGTTAACAAAAACTGTAATTTATTGTAGTATGTGCAAAATTGACTTCTGCTCTTAAAAACCTGCCATTTACGTCACACAATCCAAATATTTGTAACCAAATAATACTTAATAACTTTAACATACACATTATTAAATTCATGCTAGTGACTCTCACATCACTTTTGATCCAATTTGCTAGACGTTTTGTATATTTTTACTTTTTGGTAGAAAAAGTCTGTAGTTCATCTCATTCCACTTTATCAAAAGCACCTTTATCCAGAACCATTTTTGAATCATCAATTAAACATTTATAAATATACGGAAGTCATAGACGAATTTATTCAATTCGTCTATGACTTATGAACAATTAATACAAATCCTTCATTCGTTCACTAGAAAATGTAACAATTTCATTAACCGTAACCAAAAATTTCTGTATTCCACGTTAATATTAGAAGCTTAAATCGCTACTTAGAATTTACTTCTTAATCACTGGTAATTTTGTTAGAGAGAGCTACTTTTAAAACCTTTCTGCCATCCTTGGCCGTCAAAAACTTTCTCGAACAGAAAACCGTTAGTGTCATAATTTTTTTCAAAATGTATTTATTATATATTTTAAATATGATTGCGTTGCATAATACAAACTGTAAAAAGTAAAAGTACTGTTATGACATTATTATGAAAAATCATATGACTGCGCCATTTTGTTTTGTGTCAAAATATTTAAAGGGTATGGACTGCCAATAGGGCCTACCATATTCGCCCTAAAAAAGGATTCAAGTTTTACGACTACCACTATTTACTTACATTATTTGAATAATCATAATTTGTCAAACATTTGAAAAAGTGATAGATTATCAATACAAAATATCGAATGAAAAATTAACCATAATTATTCATTGTACAAATGTCTAATTTAATCATTATAATAGCAAAAATAAAAATAAATAAATTGAATGTTGGTTTTTACTTTACTTATTTGCAAATTGAAAACATACATGCATATATTCATAGACTGCTAAAATATTTAAAATTCCAATAACAAACAGGAAGAATAATTAACTATGATTCCCTAGCAAAAATATGGTCTAAGGTAAACGGTACGGTACTTTTCTTAGTTAGATTTATTCGTATTATATTATATTATTAGTATTATTATTAAGTTCCAGATTCGTTTATTAAATCACATCAAGAAGTGTCAAAATGTTTAGACAAATTATGGTGCAAACTTGAGGTAAATTGAAATCAAGACCTGGCAACACTGAAAGATCATTCGCTCCTGCTTTTTGCGTTGTGAATGTCTACTTGCGATTTGTTTTCATTTTTATGACTAGTTTTAGAAATGGACCCAACGATCTCTACTACATATGATGACCCTGGTTTTACTACGGATTCCAAACCATCCATAAACGACGTCTTTAGCATGAACTTGGACCCGATTTCTCAGCCCCGCGACAACCTGCACAGGAACATGAATAATTTGCAGCTACATTTCGCTGTGTGAACTGTAGTCGAGACGATTCACAACGTAGACTGCACTCGCTTACTTATATGTTGATTGTGTATGATGATGAATAAATTATTGTAAACCTGTTCTTCTTTTTTCACACGCTGAATTTCATAAAAAAAAAAAAAAAAATATATATATATATATATATTTACACTTAATAACTAATATTATGTATTTTGGAATAGGTTTTCTAAAACAAATAAGTTATTTCTGAATTGAAAACTAAATGTCAATCTCATAGTCAACAGATGTACGACAAACGGCAGGAAACCTTTAATGTTATTGCTTTGTCAGAGTGCTGGTTAAGCAAAATCCCACAACACCCCAAATTACCGGTATATTCCTCATCCACTGCTCATTTGAAAATCAGAATGTCGGCGCAGTCCTTTATGTTCGGAAAGACTTTGTAGGTAAAGGATCTTTATAGATCATAGTCCAATCGGCCGAATAATAGAAAACATCAATCCAAAAACAAATACTAAATGTGAAACGCGTCATGACTATCATCGTATCTCAAAAGAATTAAACGCCCTAGACTTTTCTGGAGTACTCAATGAAATCGAGCCAAATAAAGTAGCTGAAAGGTTTTTCTTACTTATCATGCACAAATTGAAATACTTATCATATAAAAAACAACTCATCCGTTATCAAAGTTCCCTATAGACAACGTACCGTCAAAACTAAGGTCACTCCGGGCCTTTAAAGATGCATGCATAATCGCGACAAACTTTTCCGACAGTAAAAGAATGATCCTAGTAATAATACAAACAAACTTATATATCTTCGCTACAGCAACTTCTGCAACAATCTTATCAAAAAAATCAAGCAAAAGTGTCATCAAAAAATGAGCTGCTAAGTGCCAACGGTGATCCAAAGGAAACTTAGAGAGTTCCTAAACGTATGGCACACATAGTAAATTGTAAAAATTGCCCACATTCTGTGCTTTTAAAAAAATCCTGATCCAGGCACTTCTTGAAATCTGTCAAAGAATATTTTGTAAACATTGGCAAGAACTTAGCTACAAAAATAAAAAAAAAACAACGTAGAGCTCACTTTCCCTTTATTCCTTCCGTCGCTCCCAATAGTTTTACTCCACTGAACTCTGTAGTAGTTTTGCCTATAAGCCTATAAGCGAAGACGAGGTTTACACTACCTTGTAGAGACTACGTGGAAACGGCGCGGTTGAGTGGGATGGTATGTCTGCGTGAATTCTCGAAGCTTCTATCGATAATCTTTCAAAGTCTTCAACCTTTGTCTGATAATTGGAATTTTTCCAAAAATATTTAAAATGAAAACATATAATAGAGCGAAAAAATGCTTGATGCAATCCCTATTACTCGTTGTACCTTTGTTTTTCGATATTTCAACAATGTTACTATCCGACAGAGCTCTGTTTCTATACCATGTATTGTTTTTACATTATGTCACTGTTTTATATTGTTAAGTGTATTATATTAATTTTAACTAAAATAAATGTAGTCGTACTAAAACCCATTGTTTGTGTTGTGATATCTGCAAACATGAAGTGTTAGTAAGTGGCTTTATAAAATGACAATATAAAGTGTGCAATTATGTAAATTACAGAAAATATAAAACTTACATCCCGATGAAGTTTTGGACTAAGCACGTTGATAAGTATGGTTATTCTGTTTTTTTTTTACAATTTGCACTTATATATTATATTAATTAGTTGCAGTGCTAATTTTGTAGTTTGAACCTTTCATTGTTTTGTTTTATTTGTTAGCTTTTTTTACTGGTTTTGTAAATTGTACTTAGATATCTAATATAATCTAAAATATAGAAGGTGTTGATGTGCTGATGTGTCTGTTAACACAGTATATGCTACTCACAGACATAAACGTTTCAATTTGAATAATCTTGTGACTTAAATTTTGCTTGTATAAATCCACAAAACTTGTTACTTTTTTTTTAACTAATAAAGATTATCTTGTATTGTCTCATTCCAATAAAATCTGTGAGTTATGCTGAGTTGTAGCCTATTGTTTCGTTTCATTCGTATATTCTATTGAAATCGTGTTAGCTTCTATCATTTATTGTTATATGTAATAAAGTGCATAAGTTTTACTCTCTTTTTTCTTTTTTATTATTCCCTCCCCCTCCCCCAGTCGCTGTATGGTCATCCATAACACAAGCTTTGCGTATTTTAGGGCCAAACAGTTGGTGTGATTGCCTGGGGATTAATTAATTAATTAATGTATACATGTATACATTACATACATGTATAATAAATATAATAATAGTAAATCCATTTATTTCGGGTTGCATAGACCCATAGTAATAATCAAATTGAACAAAGTCATATATAGTAATAATATAATTAAAAAAAAATTAAATAAAATTATTAAAATGAAATTATCACATATACAATGATCAAAATAGTATGTTAGTAAGTACGTACAAAAGTAACTTATATACAAGTGTGACTAAACCGTTAACGGCGGCTAAATATTGTGCATCGCCATTCACCTTTGAAGAAGGGGGGAATCTCATCTATCTGAAAATACTTTCAAGATACTCTTGGGGGCGGTTCGAGTTCTACTAAGTAGTTACGCACAGCGTTTTCGCATGACAATGCATGAAAACATGCCAAAAGCACTATAATATCACGGCAGCCCCAACAATATCCTGAAAGCATTATTATACTAGACGCGCAAGCCAACGTATGCCCGACGGACAGGACGGACATTACATTGGACAGCCAGCGACCTGCGCTCCGTCTCTGTATCTTTACAATCACTGAGGTCATCACAAACCCATTGATTATAAGTGATTATGCATAAATTGCACTTTTTTAATGTTTTGTGTTTACAATAAATATGTAATCATAATAAATAATATAAAAATCTTGGAAAAACTAATAAATATTTGGCTTTTGAATTTTCTTAATAAGTATGACATTCTGTCCCCTTCACAATATGGTTTTAGGAATGGAATATCTACGGAAGATGCAGTAACTTCTTTGAGTTCTCTAGTAACAGAATACATTGATAACAAGAAGAAATGTAATTTTGGACATCAAAAAAGCATTTGGCACCGTCTCTGTCCCTATCCTTGTTGAAAAGCTTTATAATATTGGTGTAAGAGGTTTCCCACTAACTCTCTTAAAGAGCTACCTAACAAACAGAAAGCAAAGTGTCAAACTGGATAACTACACTAGTGAAGATGCAGATATAACACAGATATAACCCAGGGAAGTGTCCTCGGGCCTACTTTATTTCTGATGTATATAAATGATTTATGTAACCTTCATATCAGCAATGCTAAAATATTTTCGTACGCCGATGACACTGCTGTTGTCTTTTCTGGTGACTCTTGGGAAGTTGTTAGGAGAAGTACTGAAATAGGAATGGCTCAAATTTCTAGTTGGATGCAACAAAATTTATTGTCTTTAAATACATCTAAAACTAACTATATATGTTTTAGCATTCACAATAACAATCAGCCCAATAAAAGCTTCACAATAAGAGTTCATAATTGTAAAGATACCACCAATATTAACTGTAATTGCCCAGTCATTCATAAAGCCACACAGTATAAGTACCTAGGAGTTATAATAGATCAAAGGGTTTTCCTGGTACCCTCATCTGGAAAAACTAGCGGGAACTATGAGAAAATTGACATGGATATTTCGTACACTTAGACGAATCTACAATCGAGTTAATAAAGGCCTAGATATTTGCTCTCTGCAATATAATGATTGTAAAAATATAGTACTTGCGTGGTTGGGATCCCTGAATAATAACACTACAGAGTTATTTATTCAGGAAATAAAATAATGTTACCTTTTACAATTCGTTGTAATCAAACCATATGACCTTGCCTATATATTATTATATTATTAATATCAAAGTAAACAAATAAATCCACTTAATTAACAAACATGACTTGGATACATACAGCAGAGTAAATTTTTATATTGTATATAATAACAGATGCTTTTACTTCATACTGTTTTGATCTTTTGACTTAGACCACACACCATATTTTTGGTAAATTTCATATGTGGGTATTTTGGCTCATGTCTTTAAAATATGCGTGAGTGTAGTGGTAAAGTGAGTGATTCTAAACATTTATTAAAATACCCACCTGAACTTCTTTTGTAATTTTCTTAATGTGCTTCTTGAGTGGTTTTGTCAAAATGTAGTATGGGTTCTAATAATTTTGCGGATTAATCTGTATTTCATCTTGTGTTTCTCTATGTATTGTGTTATTTGGAATTGAATTGTTATTGTTATTATTATAATTTTTAAAAATTTGTTTTATGTGTGTTGAAGATTAGGTTTGTAAACATATAAATAAATTCAATCACATACTCACTTTAGTACTGTGTAAGTTAGATAGAAGTTCAAGATTGGTGTATAGTTTTATAATCATTATTATATATATTTTTAAATGTTAGTTCATAAGTTAAACATTGTAACGGAAGAGCGGAGTCTCCTGGCACAGGCCTTCTTGGCTTAAAAGGTGACTCCAGCCACAGTTGATGTACCTTAACCTTTTTGCTGAATAAGTTTCATTATTATTAATATTATTATGTAAGTATAATGGCATACTTATTTCTGTTATAGGAAACTCTTAGTCTGTCACCCGCAGTCACAGGTCTGCTGGATGAAATTTCCTAGGAAATAAGCAGTATCACATAATATTATCTGTTTTTTCTCTATCTCTGTATTATTGTACCTTACATGTGTTAAAGAAATAAACAAATAAATTAACCATTTTATTATTTCAAGTTTATTAAAATTGGGTAAGCCTTCCTTGTTTAAGTGCTACATGAATTTTTCTGAACCACATTTAATTTGTTTGATTTTGTCCCTACACTGTCGCGGTTGAGTGCAGTTGATTAGTTGACACTCATACAGGAATGAACAGAAAACGAACATAATACATCTGCGCGGAAGCTTAAGTCGAATTGTAGTTAACCACAAAGCCAAACTTACCTGAACCCGAAAACTTTTAGGTATGTTGTACTAACTAAAAACCACATTCGACCAATTGAGCAGAATTTAGCCAAATTCTTTAACCTTCACTGAAAGGTAAAGCTAACACAAAACCACGATGTATATAAAGGAGCACGCAAGGGCCTTACCAGCACAAATAAGTTAGGTAAAAAAAACAAAATCACATGTTCAACCATAATAAATATTACACAAAATAAAATAATTGATAAATCCTGTAATACTAGAGCCGTTTAAGCAAAAAACATTATAAAGCTTTTTACTAAAATTGTTTTAAAAATGACCCTGTCTAAATTAAAAAAAAGCAATAATACGTATATGTATGTAACTCTCCAAATAATGTCTGTTTTTCCAAAGACATCCTGTTCAGGCCTGGATGTGGATGAATGCCCGTATTTTAAGATGATTACAGATTTTTTCTTAGTTCATGATTGTTGATACTTATGGTTGTCGATATTATATGAATAAATATATTATATATGGTGCCCCCGATTTGCTGTATGGTCATCCATAACACAAGCTCTGCTTACTCAATGGCCTCAAAGGCCATGTACTTGGTGTGTTTTCCTGGAGATTTATATTATACATTTTAATGTCACAAATAGTTCATCTTTGGCACAAGCCAAATCTAAAAAATCAGCGCAGAGTGCAGGATACTAAAGGAGAGAGTGGGCGTGCGGCCCTGCCAGTGTTGGGCCAGAGGGCACCAACAATGTTAGCATTACGAAGGTAGTCCTTTGAAGAATTTTAAGGTGTGCACTTGGTCAAGGTGACAACGTTAAGGCAGAATTTAAATTAATTTATAAAACGGCGCAGGTTTTTTTGAGTGTCCGAAATAAATAAATAAAACATGTACGCTGCTTCTTCATCTTAACTTTTTTGGTAGGTTACAAAAATATTGTCATGTTTAACTAAAAACAATAATTTTATTGATAGTGTTGCACGGGGTTCTAACCCCCCTCCCCCCGAAAATTTAGGATATTAATATTCGTAGAATTAAAATAAGATTACTCTCATTGATTACTAACTATTACCTACATTAAAATATTAGGTCTTTACCTATGAAATTTCCGTTTTTCACGAAATAAATGAAGCGTAATTTTTTTTTATATTTTTTATTTCTATTAATCAAAATAATCACCCATGCAATCAATGCATCTTTGCCAACGCATTGGTAGCTTATTGATGCCTTTCTTGAAGAAATCAACTGGACGGGAGGCAACAAATTCTTCAAAGGTATTTTGTACTGCCTCTCGGGTATTGAATTTTTTTCCCGCCAAGAAGTTATCCAAATTCTGGATAAAGTAGAAGTCTGTAGGCGCAAGGTCTGGTGAGTACGGCGGATGACGGAGAACTTCCAACCCCAACTCTTGTAGCTTGGAGACCGTCTGCTGTGCAGTATGAGGTCGCGCGTTGTCGTGCAGGAGCAGTGGAGCCGAACGATTGACACGTTGGAGACGTGCGAGCTTCTCCATCATTGTGTTCAGTTCTCACAGTACACATCTGCAGTAATGCTTGTCCCGTTTGGCAAGAAGCTGTGATAAATTACACCCGCGTTAGACCACCAAACAGTGACCATTACTTTTCTAGGGGTAAGTTTTCGTTTAGGTCATTGTTTGGGTGCTGAACCAGGGTCCAACCAACTTGCTGAGCGCTTACGATTGTCAAACAGGATTCATTTCTCGTCACAGGTAACAATGCGGTTCAGAATTCCTTCATTTGTATGCCTGCTGAGCAGTGCAAGGCACGTCTCCACGCGTATTTCGCGCTGGCGGGCTTTGAGTTCGTGGGGTACCCATTTGTCAAGCTTTTTTACCTTGCCAATTTGACGCAAATGGACCAATATTGGTTTGATGCTAACGTCGAAAGCTGCTGCTAATTCAACAGTGGATTGAGTTTCATCAGCTTCCACAATTGCCTTTAATTCGTCATTGTCGACCAAAGTTTTCGGACGACCACGGGGTTCATTTTTCAGGTCAAAATTTCCAGAACGGAAGCGGGTAAACCAATAACGGGTGGTGCGTTCGTTTGTAGTTTTCGCTCCGTAAACGTCGTTGATGTTGCTTGCCGCTTGTGCCGCTTTGCTGCCACGACGGTACTCATACTCCATAATTACTCGAATTTTTAACTTATCCATGGTGACGAAAAATGTTTGAATGCGTTGAAAACAAAACACTAACTATTAAACAAATGACGATTTTAGAAAAAGAATTCCATGTTTGTCAAATAAAATTAATTTGAAATTAGAATTATCAGTAAAAAAAAAAATATTTTCATTTGAAATGGCCAGTACGGCAAAACGGCAGTTTCATAGGTAAAGACCTATTATACGGTGGTTTGGATTCCTCCGCCACCGTCAATTCGCATTCGGTCATCTTCGTATATTTTCGTTCCCTTTCGTATCCCACGCGCTGCGCGATAAGTGCGCGTCGCACTTGTCACGTTCACTTAATTACCGAGCGCGGGAAAATGAAGTTATTGTGATATTTTTATGATTTGACCTACGTTGATTTAGAATTTCCACTACATACGTTAAAAGGATTTGGCTTCACGATAACACAGGAGTAAACCCTTGTCTTATAAATACAAGGGTAAGTAAAGAATAATAAGATTTAAATTAATTCTAAATGTGCACATGTAGTGGAATAATTTGACGATTTTTTTTTAAATTACTTTCTATAATTTCATTCTAAATTAAAATTACTACTAATATTGGATATAAAAACTTTGAATTTGCATTTTATCCTGAAGACTTATTCTATTATTAATAAACTAAAGCTATCTACGCCTAAAAATAATTTTAGTTAAATATCGTAATAAATTGTCCTGATTACTTACCTACTTAGCATAATCTATATCTACTAATATTATAAAGTGGAAAACTTTGTATTTTTGTATGTTTTTAATAAATAAACTCGACAAATTTTAAAAATTCTTCCATCATTTGAATGCTTTATTATTCCTGAGTGATTCCTGAGGCTACTTTTTACCACGGGAAAATTCCTTTTCATACGGGGAAATTAATTTGTCGTGGGTAAAGCTGCGGAGCGAAGGCTAGTCAGCCTATTATGTGTAAATTATATTACCTCTTAGTATAGTATTTTTTTATTATTTTAGGTTAAGTACGAGAAAATGGAGAAAAACAAAAGAAAAAGCGATAAGCTGGTAGGAGTATTGGAAAAAGTGGTGTGGTCAAGCGGTTACCCGTAAAGGGACCAACAACTAATTCGCATGCCGACATTAAAGTTGTTACGACAAGCGAGCCTTTAACTTCGTTTGCGGTATCCAATGTCGAGACCGAGTCGGTGATGCCTCCGGCGGCGCCCAGTTTCATGACTACCGCTACCGAGCCTACATTTATCCTGGATCCAACCAGCAGCAGCGCCAGCTCACCTGTAACGTCATCTTTTCATTCTGCTAAATTGGATGTTGGTTTTTATGCGAATCAAGACAAAATCGAGGATGAATATCTAAAGGCTAAAATTTTAAAAGAGCCTTGGACTCCATCTAAAGATTATAAGTTTCCCATTTATACAAAACAAAATCTGCGCTTTCAAATGAAATGGATGTAAAGATTCCCCTGGTTGTCATATTCTGAATGTAAAAGTGGAGCATACTGTAGAATTTGCGTCGTAATGAGACGTACGCTTGATGAAGGTAAAGGGGGCTATCAGCGGGTCGGCCAGCTTGTAACCGATCCTTTTTGTAAGTGGAAAAATGGACTAGAAATGTTTGAAGCTCATGCAAAATCAGGATATCACAAACGAAATTCGGAACTCGCAGATAATTCCTAAAAGTAATGTCTTCTCAGGCTTCTTCAGTCGATGATCAGTTGTCTTCTGAAAGAAAGAGACAGCAACAGGAAAACAAAAAGAAACTAATCCCTATCGTAAAAGGAGTAATTTTTTGCGGCTGATTCGGGACGGATCCACATTTCACCGGAGTCTGAACAACCACTTCAAAATGATGGTAATTTTCGCGCACTGTTGCGGTACGCAGCCGAATCTGGGGATAACGATCTTTCTGAGCATTTGGTCACTTCTCAGAAGAATTCCCTTTACACGAGCCATCAAATCCAAAATGAAATAATTGGAACTTGTGGTGAAATTATGCAAAATAAGATCATCGGTGAAGTAAAGGAAACCAAATTTTTTACAATTGTTGCTGACGAGACGACTGACATTGCACGTATTGAGCAAGTCTCGCTGTGTTTGCGATATATTGATTCAAAATATGTTACACAACATAAAGTTAAAGAGATGTTCTTAGAGTATTCCACCAGTTGATGTGACAGAATCCGGTCTTGCAAATCTCATAATTACAGCTCTGAAAAAGCATGGACTTGAATGTTCTCATGTAGTTGGTCAAGGTTACGATAGGGCTGCAGCTATGAGTGGGCATTTGCGCAGTGCCCAAGCGTATATTCGTCAAGAATGTCCTCTTGCTCTTTATGTACATTGTAGAGCACACTCTCTCAACCTTGCTATTGCTGACTCATGTTCACAAGTAGATGTGCAAAATTGCGTTGGAATCGTGCAGTCTGTTGGATCCTACTTTAGACATTCGGCTCAACGCACTGCTGTTCTGAAAGAAAAAATTTGGGATATGTTACCGGCTGATCACTAAAAAAGCCTACTTGCGATGTGCGAAACACGGTGGGTTCACAAGCATGAAGCCGTTATAAGATTCAAGGGAATTTATTCAGCTATTGTGCATGCTCTCAAAGAACTCCAATCTAGCCACAATAAAGAAGCATCGCAACAAGCCGTCCAAATGCTTAACACACTTTGATCTTCGAATTTTGTTATGTGCCTAGTGATACTTCAAAAAGTCATGAGCTACACATTGTCACTGTCAAAACAACTGCAGGTAGTTAACACAGACTTCATAACAGCATTCAGTCACGTGGATGATGTTAATAATGCTTTGCAACTTTTGAGAGATAAAGTTGACGAAGAGTACTTCCATCTCTATGAAGAAGCAAAGGTGTTGCTCGAAGAAAATGGTGGTATACTGCTTATGCCACGTAGCGTCGGAAGGCAGTTGAATCGCTCTAACATTTCTGCGTCGGATATATCCACGTATTACAAAAGAAATTTATTCATCCCGTTTCTCGACCATACAATTCAACAATTGATTGAGAGGTTTACAAAACACCGTAAAGTAGTATCGGCATTGTCCGGTGTGTTACCGTCAAATTTTGCGGCCGGTTGTGAAGTCGAAAAGGCATTTTGTATGTACTCGGCAGTGCTCCCCGAAAAAAGTACATCTGTCGTCAAAGCAGAACTTGAAGTGTGGAAAGCAGCTATGACTGTCACCTCCCCTACTCCAAAATCTGCTTTGGAATGCTTAGATAAGTGTGACCAAAAACTATATCCAAATATTTACACATTCTTGTAAATATTGGCTACCATACCTGTCTCCACTGCTACCCCAGAAAGGACCTTTTCAAGCCTAAGAAGACTTAAAAACTACTTGCGGAACACAACGAGTGAAAACAGACTGAACGGCTTGGCTCTCATGAACATTCACTATGGGATAGAAATTGATGCGAATGAAGTAGTGGATATATTTAAAAAGAAAAACAGAAGATTAATTATGTAATATTATGTGTTTCTGTGATATATAAGAGAACGTTATTTTTTTTTATTTATCTTATAGTTAATACTGTCCCACTGCTCGAGAAAGGACTCCCCCAATTCATTGAAAGAGAGTATGTAGTATTTTTCTGTATGTATTTTCCACATCTTTAATATTTTTCTTTTAAAAGGGTTATTTTATGTATTTTTTGTCGTTTTATTTTCTTGAACCCCCCGCCCCCATCATACTAAAACCTGGCTACACCCGTGTAGTGTTGTAAATAGTTTTGTAAACAGACAGTTTCATGTTAAGGCGTATGTTTACTTAGTTTAAAACCTGATCAGGAATAGAGGGACTCAGGTTTGAAACAACCCACAACTTTAACTCCCGTTCATTAGAGTTAATTTGTGCAGATTGACTTTGGACTACTGAGGCATGTTGTAGGCGTCGCGGTATGAGCGATCGAAACAATAGTGTCCACTTAGCAAACATTTTTCGTTTTCTATAATATACATCTAAATAATTCACGATTACATAACAAATGATAAGGTGCCAAATAAAAAAATCTCAGTTAGCCACAATACACCTAAGCAATGGATGTTGATTTACCAGTATTTATCTGCAAGATTTCAATCAAACCTTACTTACTGCAATAAAAGAAATCGCATTCCTACTGAGTTTCTTACTGGTTCTTTGGCAGTAGATGACCCTTCCAAACCAGTGGTAGTTTCAATATACGACGTCCTAAGCCTCTGAGGTGCTCTTAGGCGTATCGTATGTAGGAGTAGTTTAAGATCCGCCTTAGCCCCGTCAGCTGTTTATAAAAAAAACAATCCATTTCGAAAAAAAAAGCAATACAAAAAACAATAAAAACGACAGATATTATGATCAGATACACCGTTTCAGACAAATAATATGACATTTTGAGCCGCCCGGGTTTGGAATAGAAGTTTGTAAAGACAGTTGGCGCAGAACGACATATTTTGTTTACTACTGACACAACTGGCTTACGAGCACTCGACTGCTAGTGGTCAGGCGCATCCAGATCCGCGCCCGTGAACATTATTTATCATAGGTATTCATAGTATCATCAGTAGTAAATGCGATTATGATATCGACTAATTACGCGTTACCGACCGTAGGCTTCAGTTGAAATGCTCACTGTTCCTTCTAGTGTTGTAAGAGACTCGAGTCTTGGAGTCTTATTTAATAAAACTTGAGCAATTTTTGAAGACTCGTGTCTAAAAAATAAAACTTAGAGCTCAAGTCTTTCAGCATTTAGAGTCTTTTGTAAAAAGACTTGAGTCCTGCCAAAAATAACTCAAAAACTGAGTCTTTTTAAAAGAACTCATGACTGAGTACTCTAAATCCATGGCTGTATATAGTTTAGCAATAAAACAGCAATGAACAAATTATTGAATTATTATTATATGGTTTATATATACTTATATGAGGTACGTACTATTATACGTAGGCAGGTGCTATTATTTATTTGTATATTATATTATTTCAATACATTGAGCCACGAATACAGGCACATTGAAGCCCTTATAGTTTTATTACCCAATCAGTGAATGACACGTCGTTTCAACATAACTTTCACTCGCAACAGGTCAATTTAATTTGATTTGCTATAACCGGACTAAATTGAGTAGATAGTTTTCGCGGGTTACGTACCGACGGGATGACGTTAGTTAGCCGTTCTTAAACAGTAGTGCAAACACAACACACCATTAGATAATATAATACACCAACTCAAATTCATGACTCAGTCTAGCTCAAAGAACTTAAAAAACTCGGAAGACTCAGAAGGCTCAAAGGACTCGGACTCATTGTGACTAACCTAGTACTAGTCTTGAAAAAAGGCTCAAGTCTTGAAATGAAGACTAAAAGACTCGAGTTTCTTACAACTCTAGTTCCTTCCCTGTCACTGGAACACTACAACGTAAACGTGATTATTATGGCGCTCGGAATAGGAAGGACTGTAGCCCCACCCCAGACAGTACTACAATTTGGGATACAGATATTATATTTAATTTTTGATATGCTTATTGTGGAAGTAACAGAATGCTACTTATTTTGGCACTCTTTTGGTGAGGGCATTTTTCTGACACTGATTTTAAATCTTGTTTTTATATGAGACCGATGTAAAATACGAAAGGAAAGAAACTTTAATATTGTCTTAAGTTTTCACGATACATTCTTTAAATAAAACACTTTTTACCGGATATTATCGCGTATATTTTAGTTAATTTTAAAATTATTTCGACGTTTCGGCATCTTTGCAGTTGCCGTGGTCACGATAGACTAAGGTGTTGTTCATCTATTGCCAGTAATAAAAACTACATGATTGTCAATACATATTAACGCCATCTGTTTCTCAGTCTTCTCGCATAACGTCCCGGATTGACACAAAAGGCACTGACTGTGTCCTGAGTTTGCAGTCTAACAGTTTGCTGGTTTTTCATTTTGATGTTTTTAAGTATTGGATCCCATGTTGATGAAAGTTTCCAACCATCTTCTCTATTGAAATTTGGATGTTTTTTAATTTCAATAGTTTCTCTGATCATCCTAGGTATAAAATGTTTCTCTTTTGCTAGGATCTTCACGGTATCAAATCTTAAATAATGGTTGGGCTTGTCTATGGAATGTTCACAAACTGCAGATTTTGAGGTTCGTTTATTTTTAACATCAGAGATGTGTTCTTTAATGCGAGTTGACACATTTCGTTTGGTTTGACCGATATAAGAGAGCCCGCAGTCACAGTCGATTTTATAAACGCCTGGATCTTGTAAAGGGATGCTTGATTTTATTGGAAGAAGATGCTGGCTTATCTTTGAGTGCGGCTTGTAGATAGTTTTGATTGAAGCTCGCCGAAGAATGCCTCCTATCTTGTCAGTAACACCCTTTATATAAGGCAGGAATGCTGGTCTTCGTTCAACAACTGTGAACTTTGTTCAGTGGTTTAAAATGAACATATAACATAAGGAACTGATACTTTAATATTTTTATTGAGACATCTGACAATCACTATCGTGGTGTAAAAGTATAAATTTAAACCATTTTTGATTATCTACAAATATTTAATTCGAAACATAAATTTATGAAATGAAAACAATTCAAAATAAGCCAATTAAGTTTAAACAACTAGTATGAAGAAGTGAAATTTACTTTATTTGATATATCTGTATCATTATTTGAGGGTAGCTTTACGGAGAAGAGCTTCCGAAGAAGTACTCTTGATTGATAAATTATAATATAGAGGCAACCATAAATCAATATTAAAAAACGAACTTAGAGCATTGTTTCACACGACTGACTTCCCCCGTCCTGTTATAATTACGCAACGGAGTATCTTTTAGTTAAATTAATTATCTGAAGAAGTCCGCATCACTCGTTTCATTAAGGAGTCAGCTTACGTTTTCTTCGCGGGTCAACGGAGGACTTATCAAAGTAATAAAGATTCATCTGAAATCCCTTTAAATAGGTCTTCCAAGTTCGTTACGTTTTTCTGAGAAATACGCAGCTATGATTGCGCTGGACTTAGTTTGAATAAGTCATCGTGAGTATCTAACATTGAGAATTAAAAGTAATTTGTAATATTTTACGCTCTAATGAAAGAACTGGGGTTCACTAATTATTGGTTTCGATGTTATTTTAAGATCTTAATTTTCACATTATTGTCAGAAACTCTGAATTACAGAAGCCATTTTTAATAACCTCGCAATATGATTTTATGAGTAAGCTTTCACATTACACAGATCAGGTACTGCTTAAAAAAACTTCATAGACAACTTAAAAGTTTGCCCGGCTATGACAAAATGAAAAAGGTTTAACTGAATATCGCCAAAAAGACGAATCGATAATTGATCCCAATCTACAGGTATTTTTATACCAAGGACATGATGTGTTTTAAGAGTTTAAGGCAGTTGTTTCACGACTTAGCTTTTTAAATAGTACCTTCAGAAACCCTATTGTGACTTTAGCTTTGTCTTCCCCACAACATACTATAAAATCGAAGCAGCAAACAACTCTGCCACCTAAAGTTATACCTACGGCCTCGCTAGTTGCAGATACAAATTACTTATACTTATAATATACCTAATAGAAAAAAAACTGAGGTTCAAAAATCGCAAACGTACAAACATACAAAAAGTACAAGAAGACTGTAAGCATGCTTTTACATTATAGTATACCTGTACACATCAATACACCCGCTAGATTCGTGTAATGTTTAGATTTAAAGGCAGGCAATTTAAGGTGCATAAGAAGTAATATCCACTACTTAAGCTTCTCCGTTGACCTAGAAAGACAAAAATATATCTAAATTTATCGAATGTATTTTGGCGCTATCATTTAGTGACATTTATTAAGAGACTAACACCGAAAATCGTTTAATAGAAACGTCGGTTTGGATTGAGTAGCCACTCCAGATTTTTAAGGGCAGCTATCACCCTTATTTAGTAGCTATGCAGATAATTTAGTAGGTAAAATTTTGGAATTTGTAGTAAAATACATCAAAAGTTATATCACTGCAAAGGTGGCACCTCAATCTAAACATCTAGATTGAGGAGCCACCTAGAACTCGTAATGTATTGAATGTAGGTTACTGAAAATTATGTATCATTTTGTATCTATAACGTAGGACATCTACTACAATTTTGAGCACATTAGTTCTAAAATTCAAGAAACTACAACACTTTCGTTTGGTATGCTCCTCAATCCATATACAATGGAGTACATTTTTAGAAATCCTTTCGTTCGTTTCTTTCAATTCATATATTCGACATAATGATAATTTAGGAGGAGGTAAATCGTATTGCCTACAATATGAATGAAAAACTAAAACATGGTGATTTCCGTAAACAAATGCATATTATTTGGCTCCTCAATCTTGACGTTTAGCAAACCAATAATTTACTATATTTACCTGAGTTCACAACGAAATCAAAAGCCAGAGATACTAACATATAGTAGGCATGCCTACTAATACAATTCATAGCTCTATTCGTTTTAATTGCAGAAAAAAAAGCTTTTTGATATTGCTTAAGGATTAGTTGCGAGGGGTGATCATAATATCTGAATGAAACGAGGAGAAGTAATTCATCTTATCTTCTATAATTTGTTTAAAAAAAATATAGGTGAGCGAATGGATGACTATTGGGTCTTCTGTACTCTTACGAATTTTGGATTCATAGTCATCGTAACACAACATCACATGCTTTTTTTTTGTTCCCCTCCACGGGAAGGGCAGGAGGATAAAAAATGCTCTGACGCATAATCTGGCGCGTGCGATCCTGAGTTATGTGGGACTCGTCCCGACGCCTACCAGAACCTCTACCCATTAAAAAACCCCCTGTCGGCTCGTCCTTTTTTGCCATTCAGCCTTCATCTGAGCGAAGGCCAATTGGAGAAAGAGGCTGCGCTAGGGATTTACATAGCACTGAAGGTGCTCAAAGCACTGAAGGTGAATACATAGCACTGAAGGTGCTCAAAATGAAAAGTAACTAATTAAAAACATTAAATTTGAAAAATAAAATTGCATTAATTCGGATTTAGGCTAGAATTAGAATTTGCGGCCAGAAGGGCTTGGAGATCTAAAGTTAATTGCGTGGGTTCGCCAGTGTGCGCGTTTCTCGGTCTAGCGACTATGAATTTCGAGTCTAAGACAGGAGCAGTATAAGAGACTGAATCTCGAACAAGATGATTGGGACGGGTTTCGCTTCAGAGAGTGTTTTGAGGTGTTGTTGCACTGTAGGTAGTTCAACATCTCTGTGCAGGTCCGCGTTACGCACGTACCAAGGTGCGATTGTGGCCCTGCGGCAGAAGAGATTTTGAACTACCTGCAGCGTATACAGGACGGAGGGTTGGGCGTGGGCAAAGATTGGCGAGGCATATGTCATGACGGGTCTAACGCAGACCTTATAAAGCGTACGCTTATTTCTGAAAGACATTTTACTTTTTCTTCCTTTCATACTATATACGCGGCTTAAGTAAAAACGCGCGACTTTCGTTACTCTATCGACGTGTGGCTTGAAAGAAAGCGTCTGATCTAAGGTGACGTCTAAGTATTTAATATTGCGCTTCCAGGGGATGGGAATACCTAACATTCGAATGTGGGGATCGTTGTAGCGATTACGGAGTTTGTGGTCGGATTGAATAGCAGAACTCTTTTCTGGGTTGACATCGATACGCCATTTTTGAAACCAAACACCGAGGGCGTTTACGGCCTTTTGGAGTCTGGTGATTTTATACGGGACCGCGTGAACTTTAGTGCAAAGGGCGGTGTCGTCTGCAAAGAGGGCGAGTTCGACTCCCTTCGGCGCGATGGGGATGTCGTTAGTGTACACGGTGTACAGCAGAGGGGCGAGGACTGAGCGTGCCTTCATGTTTGAATCGAAACGTACGGTCTTTGAGAAACGGCGCGATTAATCTGACTAGGCGATCCGGTAAGCCTATTTTGTAGAGTTTATAAACGAGACCGCTGTGCCAGACTTTGTCATTAGCCTTGGCTACGTCAAAGAGAACCGCGACTGTTTTATTACGACGCGGAATATTTTTATTTTTTTTTTTGCTGCCGAGGCACCCTCGCGGGAGGGAGGTGGAAGATGCGTCATGCATACCCGCCCGCAGGTAAATTCCTCTGCGGGGGGGTTATGTGGGACTCACCAGAATGGCACCTACCCACTAAAAACCACCTGTTGGCTGTAGTTATTACCGTTAGCCTTCATCGGAAGCGACACCCGTCGGGAAGTTGGGCGCGCTGGCGGAGACCCGCTAGCGGGTCTTCCGCCTGTAGTGAAAGTTGCACTGAAGGTGCTCAAAGGGACATGAGTTTGTGGCCGTTCTGGGCAGCCTCCGGTGAAGCCGGGGCTGGGCAGAGGTCGGCCGAAGCATGATTTAGGGATCAATTCATTTAAATGAACCTACAATGAATTGAGAAGGGAACTATGCTCCGCCAGAGCTAGCAAACGCTCTGTCGGAGTACGTGAAGCCCTAAGTTTACGGGCTAAGACTGCGATTTCACTAATATCGACATTTTTTATAGTGTCGCAGACGATACGCATATCGTCTGCTACGGAGGATTGAGGAGTGGGTTTGAATGGGCGAGGAGCCGGGATGGGATTCGATGCGGGGCGCTACCTCCAGTTTTCTGGGGCAGGCCTAGACTGCGTAGGCTTTGTAGCCGGAGGAACCCGGCTACGCAGCGGCGGAAAGTTTTCTTGAGAAAGGCGCGGGGCCTGTTTGGGTGCCGACCTCTTGGGATTGGAACGCATACAACGGGGTGCACGAGGGCAGCCCCTGTAATTTGCGGTGTGGCCGGACTGGCCACATAGCACGCAATCGGGAGGAGAGGGAGTTTCAGGAGTGCGATTGCACTCCTTAGTGAGATGAGGGACCAGGCACTTGACGCACCTGGGCGGTGCGCGGCAGTTGGCTGCCGCGTGCCCGTACAACTGGCACCGATGGCACTGGCCGGGATGACCGCGGCGATGAGGCGCCTCGATTGAGATCCCAGAGAGGCCGCAAATAGAGCTAACCCCTTTCAGGATCTCTCTGGACTTGGGGACGTTGGCGAGAATCACCAAAGCGAGAGGGTGTTGCCTCCCGTACTTGCTGTGCATTTTATGCACCGCGAGTGCCGGGAAGCCTTGGGACTGCAGATCCTCCAGGATAGCCTCGTTCGATAATTCGAACGGGACTCCCCTGAGTACCGCTCTGATCTTACGCTCTTCTGACAGAGCATAAGTGTGATAAGCATATTGCTTATCAGTGAGGAGCTTAGTCAAAGCTCGGAAATCGTCTATCGACGAGACAGTGATTTTAATATATTCACCCGAGTTTACCGCTCGGGTGTAATGGATCTTGTGCTCATTGCACAATGTCGAGACCTCAGTCCATTTACCCTTTTCCCGAAGGAAAACGGGTGGTGGGACCTTGGCCTTGACAGAAGTTGGGGCCGGAGCGGGTGTTGAAGACACCGGGGCAGCTGGCGTTGAAGACGCCGCAGGGGGTGTGGGGACGGGCGTTGAGGGCGCCGGGTCTTGTTTCGAATGCTTCTTAGAGCGCTTCTTAACAAGCGTAAAAGAGGGAGACTCAGGGCCAGTTGGGGTGGCGTCCGAGGATGACTCGGTCGCGGGTGCGCGCTTGCGGCGCGGAGGGGCGTCTACTTCGCACTCCATGTCACTGGAGGAAGGGGACGCGGGAGGGCCTAAGACCAGAGTGGTCTGAGGGACGGAGGTGGCCTGAGGGGCCGGTGTAAACAGTGCCATGATTAGAGGGAGAAATGATTGCAGTGTGCGAATCATATGAGGGGGGCAGTAAGTGCCTTGGGCGTCATAATCAGCGATCAGCTTATTCAGAAGCTCCTCAGGGCTTAGGGAAGCCATTGCGGAGGGGTTGGGGGGGGACGACAATATATAAATGTATATACTATGAACCTATCAACGATGACTAACTTCCTGAAAAAACCACCCTACACGCAGTAGGGCGGTTGAGGACGACGCGGATAACTTACTCGAACACGGAACTTGAAGTCCTGGAACGACGAAACCCCGTCGACGAAGCTCACGTTCCACGAAGTACGGTTAACAAGCCACTGACCGCCGTGAAAACGGCGTTAGAAACTTATTTGAAGTACGGTTAACGAGCCACTGTCCGCCGTGAAAACGGCGTTAGAAACTTTATACGGTATACAACTATGAAATTATATATTACGACAACAACCAGTGAAATTTGGGTGCTCAATTAGCGCGGGGGCTAAAAGAGCGGGAAGGCGTCTGCGATCGACGTGCGCTCAAGAACGCACGCAGACCGAGACTACGACGCGGATAGAATCCTTCGAGTATGTACTCGACGATTCGATGGACTTGCTGAGGGTAGGAGTGCTTAGCGCAAAAGCCGAACTGGTGGGGAATAATGAGGGGGTTGCCATCCGTTGGAATTAGATGGTTCCGCATTCGAGAGAGTATGACTCTTTCGAGAAGTTTTGACATGGCCTTGAGGGGCTGATGGGTCTGTGATTAGCCGGGATATTCAGAGGTTTACCCGGCTTGGGAATACCTATGACAATCTCTTCTTTCCAAGCTTTTGGAAGGTAGCTATGATCAAAGCAGGCGTTGAAGATGATAAGGTAAGCACCTGCTGAGGCAAGTGCTAAAGTGCGTTATTAGAAATTCCATCCGCACCCGGGGCCTTTTTGGATTTTTGATTTCTAATGAGAAGCAAGATTTCATCGTTAAAGACTTTAACGGGGTCAGCGGTGATGGGGAGAGAGTCTCTGCGGAGAATTTGGTCCTCCACCGCTTTGATGTGAAAGGGATTCGCGGGTTGCATGCTGGGCGAGCATTGCGAAGCAACGCTGTCAGCGAAGCATTCGGCATTCTCTTCGACTTCAAAGTCAAAGCCTCTACCGGGACGAGTGAAAGGAGGAACGTGAGAGGCGGTGTCTACGCGTAAGGCTCGGGCCATTCGATTATACGCTTGGTAGGACGGGGAGATATTCTCTATGAGATCGTTAAACTGAGCGTCTCTTGTTCCGCGAAGCAAGGCCTAACTTTGCGTTGAAGCTGATTCGCAGCTGTTCTGTATGCGGGCGTGTATCCGGAGAGCCGCGTTCTTAGCTTTAATTAGATTGCTAACGGCTAGGCGAAGCGTGGGTTTGCCTTGCTTAGCAACGTTTTCGTTATCGCTAATGGCTGAGTTGATAGCATCAGTGAGAGTGTTGACTAATGAGTCTATTTTATCCGGGCTATCTAATTGGTCGGGCGAAATCGCGAGTGGAGAGTTCGGGGCCTCTAAGGCTGAAACTAACGTATTTTTAAAGCCTTTCCAGTTGGTAAAGGTCTTAGGAGATGTGACGTTATCGTTAGGCGCACCTAGCACGAGGTAGACGGGGTGGTGGTCAGAGCCTAGGTCATCGAGCGGTTCGATAGACCTGAGATCGAGATTGATTCGCTTGACAATTGCAAAGTCGAGGATGTCAGGAGAGTAGTTCGGATTGTTGGGATAGTGAGTTGGAGTGATGGGAGATATGACGTCTAAGTCAAGTGAGTTACTGATGTTGAGGAGAGCGATACCGCTGGTGTTGATCGATGGGCACGTCCACTATAGTCGCTATACGTCGACTATAGTCGCCTGTAAGGCCTGCGTTATTACGTCATCTGAGATGGGGACGCCGGAGGAAACGAGCGCCCGGGCGAACGACCTAGCAAAGTTTACCAGGCTTTGCTGGTCCATTGGAGGGCTTGAAACTACAATATATAATATATAAATACATAATAATGCCTAGGTTCCCTAAAAAATCTAGCACCTAAACCTCCCTACCCGCGGTAGAGGGGCTGGGGATGACGCGAGGTGATGTCCCTAATTTGGACAGCACCGTACCGTCACCCTGGGAAAGGCCCAAGTGCAATTGGATCGGGTCAGCCGGTTTCTCCTTGGCCTCAAGGGCCTTGGAAGCGCACCGGAGCAACGCTATCAGGCTTAGTTGTCACCGTTAAGTATCCACCTGATCAAACGCGAGTCTACTACGGAGTGTGTTGCCAATAAATTGACAACAAAAACCGGCCGTAGACCTGACGAGGTTGGGTTGCACTGAAAGTGCGGGATTGACTTCATTACGACCGGCCGGGGCCAGCCGCAGAGCGAGTCTCTGACTACGTAACAGGCGCCAAGCGTCAAGTACGCAGCCAGAAAATCAGCCCGAGCCTTGAGAACCACTATCGAATTTAATCGACCGTAGTAAGCTCAGCTCTGTTGTTGCTGCGAGACCGACTTAGTTGCAGCCGATCGAAACCGGCCGCAGCGTAAGTCTTACAGAGGCTTGTCTCAAGTCGTCGAGGACGAAGCGAGATTTGTACGAATCTCAGCGTACGAGTATTGCTACGAGTTGTCGTCGTGAGACGACAATCGTGACTCAACAGCTGGTGCGATCGCGAACACATCCGAGCGGGGCCGGACACAGAACGGATCTGAGAGTGGCGTTTGAGTAGTGCTACGAGAGAAGTCGTGAGACAACAATCGTGACTCGGCAGCCGGGAGCGACCTTCAGCACGTCCGAACGGGTCCGGACGCAGATCGTGTCTGTTGTCACATCCTGTCCTAGGATATGACATTTATAGTGACCAATGCCAGTGATATACCTACGGGAATGAATTCTACAGCGCCAATGACATATTACATATAGATAGGTTATCCGCTCTCAAAAATGGCAACGCAAATGCAAGGCAGTTGCCGGC
Source organism: Marasmarcha lunaedactyla (assembly GCA_923062675.1). Classification (NCBI taxonomy): domain Eukaryota; kingdom Metazoa; phylum Arthropoda; class Insecta; order Lepidoptera; family Pterophoridae; genus Marasmarcha; species Marasmarcha lunaedactyla. Next base: position 27,320,918 of record OV281350.1, read on the forward strand.
TATTTGACAGTCTTGGGCAACCCAGTGTCACAGCTAAACATCAAACAAACCTTATTCCCTATTCTGCGTTTTTAATACCGTACAATGCCTTCTTGTGTGCTAAGACAGTGTACTTATTACATTGTTACTGTTAAAGATAGAATAAACGTTTCTTTTCATGCGTAAGGACTATTTTTTTATAACTATCTTATTTATTATTTTATTTTGCTATTTAAAATGACGTTTAAAAATTGACATGGCTATTCGTTTCAACATAGTCGAAGAGCGAGATGTAATATGATTTTGTATGTGGGAGTAAAAGAGACAACCCTATAGAGTTTCGACAATTTACGTACTACGTCACGTACGCTCGCGACCAATTAGTGCGAAGCAATATCACGAAGTACATAGATATCTATTTGTGAACCGTATTATTCTTTCCTTCTTCCACAATTTTTTTGTGCGGTAATGTTTGAGTATGACTTGTCTATATGTAATATGTCATTGTATAGTGCCCATTAAAGTGTATGAGCTGCCTAAAATCATTATGGATTCTGGTATCTCCTTCAGAAAAATTTTCTTGCAATCATTTACTATGCACGTGTGTGTTATAGTTCGGTTTATGGCCCTAAGAACGAAGTAATAAGGCTCACTTGACGTACTGGTTACGTGGTATCTGACATTTAACATCATGTAGGTACATGTGCATATTATCCTCATAGGACATTTCAAATTGTTTCAGATTCAATGTTGTTATGGTTTTAATGGCCACACAGTCATTTTGTGGTAAGGGGGCAGTTTCTGTTCTAAAAATGTGTTAACTCCGTACCCATTATTTAAAACATATTTAAAATTAAGCAAATAATAACACAAATATGAACAGAAGACAATAACGTACTTACTTACAAGTAACAAGAAACCAAACTGCACTTAATCAGTCACTCAATATATTGGTACTAACCACAAATTATGATTAATAGAACTGCAATGCGATTAGAACTGCAAGTTATGCCTAATTAATTTACTTTTTACTTCACACACAAGAAACCTTCAATCACTATACCATTTCCATTTGTTTATTTTCTCGATGACAGTTCTAATTTGATATAATGTAGTGTTGTGACCAAATAAGTAATGATATCGATCGCATATGTTTATTAAATTTTGAACAAAGACAAATACAACAAAAACATTCAAATATATTTTTTCAAGGAACACTCAATGGCCCACCGCTATTTTGTGTTTGTCTTAATCTGTCACTCGCAACATGACGGTCGTGCTAGTCACTACATTTCTGTTCACTGAGTTTTTTCACATTATACGTTACGTTGTGTATTTTTTTTCCGTGTTGATTGCTGCCCAGCTGTCAAATATCAAAATGCCGAAAGGATCTGTTCTGAAAAGGCAGGCGAGAGAACTGGTGATCAAGGTTCGTAATTACTTTGAAGCAGAGTATCAAAATGGTTGGCCCGCTATTACCACTGTTGCAAGTGCGAGAGCGTGTTGCGGCCGCATAAGGAATTAGAGGACCTACTGTTTCAAAAATTACTACCGAAGCTTACGGTACAAGCGGCATGCAGGAAAATAAGGTTCATACGCCGAAAAAAAAAACGCCAACCACGTCGTATGACATCGGTTGACAACTTCAACGCTGATGCTTGCACGTTGATGATGCACCGTCATATATATATGACTATTACTTGCGCAAAAAAATTCCAACACTTAAAAAACTTGTTTCTTTACGTGAATGTGGTTTGTTCCATGGCCAAAAATCGTCATTAAGCTTAGTATTGGATTTTTTTATAAAAAATCGAACAAACGTAAAATATTGATGGAGCGTCACGACATTGCTATGGCTCGCTGCAAATTTTTGAGCGAAGCCAAAAATATTTTAGATTGGTCAAATGTTATTTTCACTGACGAGACTTGGTTAAATGCAAACCACACAGTATCTAAGAACTGGACTGACGACACCGCCGCTTCCACTAGTTCAGTGGCAATGGGAAAAGGTGAACGCCTTATCATATGCCATGCAGGGTGTACGAAAGGATTCGTGTCAGATGCTTTACTGGCCTTTAAATCCAAGAAAACTGTAGACTACCACGAAGAAATGAACGCGGAGGTTTACGAAGGATGGTTAAAAAAAATGGTGCAATCTCTGGAAGAACCGTCCATAATTATTATGGACAACGCTACATATCACTCCAGACAAATTGATAAAATGCCGACGCAGGCCAATAAAAAACAAGAGATAATTGACTGGCTCCAACGTCATGGCAAAAATGTGGATAGTACTTTATTAAAAGTACAATTAGTGAATGTTTTGGTCATTGGGTTCTTTGACTTCCGCCGTATCATTGCCAGTACAATGCTATAGAACTATTATGGGCACAAATCAAAGGACACGCCGCTGGAAACAATACCCATCCCCTTTTACGGCAAACAAGATGTTAGATTTATTAAAAAATGCATGTGCGGAAGTCATCATCAGATTTTGAATAAAATAAATAAAGATTACCTGCCGTTATAATTACTTCGTTTCATTGTCGAGTACCTAACTATACCTACTTATTTTACAACAGCCTCGAAAGTTTTAAAGAAGTTGGCATTATCAATCAAGAATTAATACGTGTAACATCTTGTAATGAAATATAATATTAGTTAATAAACTTGTACAAAAGTATCCGGCAGTAGTTTAGATTCTTACATTTTGTAAAAAAAATATCGGGTCTGTTATCGTGTTACGTTTATCGATATAGCTCCATCCCTATCAGTTTCTCCGACTCTGGTATTATATAACCTTGTACGTATGTAAACGTCATATTTTTATAAAATAATGCATAAATAATGTAAAAAAAATCGAGAAAATAAAGAAATGGAAATAGTATAATCAACGTTACGTTACTAAATAATTGTTATTGGTAGGTAGGTAAAAAATAATTTCCAATTACCCTCAAAAAATATATGGTCACCCTTCGCAATGAATCCTTAAGCAACATCAAAAACTTTCTTTTTCCGCAATTTAAACGAATAGAGCAATGAATTGTATGTAGCTATTTAGTAGGCATGCCTACTATATGTTAGTATCTCTGGCTTTTGATTTCATTGTGAACTCAGGTAAATTATTGGTTTACTAAACGTCAGGATTGAGGAGCCAAATAATATGCATTTGTTTACGGAAATCACCATGTTTTAGTTTTTCATTCATATTGTAGGCAATAGGATTTACCTCCTTCTAAATTATCATTATGGCGAACATATGAATTGACCGAAAGGATTCCTAAAAACTTACTCTATTGTATATGCATTGAGGAGCCACAACAAAAGTGTTGTAGTTTCTTGAATTTTAGAACTAATGTGCTCAAAATTGTAGTAGATATCCTACGTTATAGATACAAAATGATACATAATTTTCAGTAACCTACATTCAATACATTACGAGTTCTAGGTGGCTCCTCAATCTAGATGTTTAGATTGAGGAGCAACCTTTGCAGTGATATAACTTTTGATGTATTTAACTACAAATTCCAAAATTTGACCTACAAAACTATTTGCATGGCTACTAAATAAGGGTGATAGCTGTGCTGAAAACTCTGGAATGGCTACTCAATTCAAACGGACATTAATAGAATTCATGTCTATCTGACGCTTTTCTATAAATTATGTTTCCCATGCCTTTTAATCAAAAGGTAAAAATAGAAAATAAACCGATACGTTAACACTTTATCCCCAAAGGACATAAACGATGTTGTGTTGTTAAACGTCAATTATACTTAAAATACTGGCTTTGCCCAGCCAATTAATAAGTCAAATAGCAAGACAAAGTATTATACATACAGTAAAGTCTTATAAAATTATAAGAAAATTAAATATCAAGTTCGTTCTAATAACAAATGCAAGGTGCGCTGGACTATAATAAAAAGAAACTGTAGATCACAACTATCAAATTCAATTAGTACATCAAATTGAACTGTGGGACAAAGGCGATAAATTAAACCAACATTTTACTGAAATAAGCATTGGTGCTTATTCGAATTATAAATTAAATGTTTGTGACTGAAGAATAAAAAATTGCTGTAACTCTTTATTCAAGATGCCTTCAACCGAAATCGTTACATAAATTATGGTTATGATTTAATCTCTACAAAATATTTCAGCCTAGTGCTAATACGCAGCAGATCCTCACAATAACAATGACTTTCATTATTAACTTATTATTAAATGAGGGTGCTTTTTCCAGTGGACTTAAAAAAGTAATCTAAAAACCACTGTATGTCATAAAAAAATAATAAAGAATAATCTAGTAGAAAATGTCAGACGGAATCTGTGTTTCAATAAAGTTTTAAATATATTATAGTGATAAGAAAATGCATTGTTTCCCTTTATTATTAAAATACTGGCTGATGATATAAATAATTTCCGCCCACTTCCCGGTATTTCCGTATCATCCAAAGCCTTTAAAAGAGCTGTGTATGACAAAAAAGTATTGTTTATTTACAAAAAAAATATACTAGGTTCGCGACGGTTAGGATTCAAAAGAAAAAAATTCTCTATAACTCTAACAAATAATTCTTTTATTTAAAGTCGTACCAGCAGCTTTAAATCACGTCATGCGCCGATAACCAGTCTGTGTATATCAAATCTATGTTCTGAAAATAATTTAAAAAAATTATCTCTTTGTCAGTGGCTACTAAATTCAAAACTGAAAGACAAAATGTATTACAAAGTAAATGCTTTATTTGAATGACAATTTATTATTAGAACCTAATTTTAATTCACTGACATTTGTTTTTAAGTACCTAAAGATTTTTTAACATATTATTAAACATTTTTTACTTTTAGTACAAAATTAGTTTTGAAGTTATTGTGTTTTTGCTGTTAAGGTTTGATTTAATGTAGTTTCCCTGTTGTTTTGCTCTTTATTATTTTATTGTTTTAATTAATTTTGATTTTTTAAATTATGTACTTTATGGACCTGGTTAAAATATTGACATAGCTAATTACACCTGGCTGTATATGTAAGGACATTTAATTCATTTGTAGAATGCTCATAACTATATTATACTGGCAAATATAAATCGCTGCCAAAGACTTAATTTTATTAGAAAGCTTGCCCTATGTCCGCAATTTAGATCTGCATAAAGTTCTCGAGTTGCCACGTTGATGAAGTTGGTGTCTAGACGCTACTTCGACAACGCTCCCCACCATCCCAACCTGCTGGTCAATAATTCAGCTGACTACACAGCCAACCCAGACGCACCGGTTAGTTACAGGCGTCTGCGTAAGGTCCTGACAGATCCCGACGACACTATTACAACAAGGAACGCCGGTGTTCCGATTAGAGATAACACGGCATCCAAACATAACCTAACCAAGTGGGCCAGGCTAACGCGTCGTACACATTTCTATTGAGTTTCTTGCGTGTTGTTTGGCAGTAGATGACCCTTCTGAACCAGTGGTAGTTTCAATATACGACGTCCTAAGCCTAACGGGTGCCCTTAGGCGTACCAAATGTAGGAGTAGTTTAAGTTATTATTTGGTAAGTTCCGGCTAAGCGTCCTCAGCGCTACGCCACAAAGTCCGGTGAAATTTAAAAGGCTAATAGGGCCATAAAGAAACTGTCCATTTCAAAAAGAAAAAATTGGAAGCTTTTAATAATTATATGATCAAACGAACTTACCTGTAAGTGAAGTTCGATCATAATTATCTTGACTTCTTCGAAGAAATTTAAATTATTACCTTATGTAGTAGTGTTCTAGCTACGTCTCTTTCGCACGTAGTTTAGCGTCGTAGGAAAGAAAGAAAAGGAAAAAAAAACAAAAGATCCCCGTCACGACGCTGTGCTCCATCCGTTACAACTTCATAATTTTAGAGATTCAGTCAATATTGCGAGATCTAGGGGCACTAGAATGCTTCGGGTGTGGAGGGACCTTAAATTTCTTCGAAGAAGTCAAGATAATTATGATCGAACTTCACTTACAGGTAAGTTCGTTTGATCATATAATTATCTTGACTTCTTGCTCGAAATTTAAATTATTACCTTATGTAGATGTTTAGAGAAACAATCGAGCAATATTTTACTCAACCATGAAATAAATCAAACCACAGTTTTTAAGGTTAAACATATAATTTTAAAATAGTAACAAATTGAAACGAAACAATAACATAATTAGGTGCAATAGTAATTTACTATTCAGGTCGCAAATAATTATTAATTATTACCATGTTAAAAAATCTAGTGATACAAATCATTTCTTACTCATTAATTAATAGATTGTTATTGGTATTGATTAAAGGCCTGTTATAGTAATTAGCAAAGGTGGCTGATCGTTCGGACCAGCCAGCACATTTCCGAATCACGTCAACGCTAACACCAGCTCGCGCGGCGGCGGACGTGCTAGCGTGACGAGTGCTGTGAGCACTGAAAATGTTAGTGTTAACACCACTGTCACATAGAGTTTGTTTTTGCCAACGTCCAATAGTTTGCGCGGAAGCCGCATAATGAGGTCTTTTAAAGGTTAAAATCAATTTATTGCAACTAGGATCTCTTAAGTTAGCCGTAGCTTCTAAGTAAATTTGCAAGGATCGGGCAGGACAGATGTTAGGATTATCGAAAAAAGGTAAATTTATTATTGGTTGTGCCCGACCAATAGCTGAAGTTTTAACCAAGTCCGTAATTTCAATAATAATGCGGTCATTATAAATCTTTATATTAGGTATTTTAATTAGGGACAGAGTTTGGGTCCTTTGTCCCGTGGCTAAAGCGAGTAACATAATAGTTTTTTTGGTTAATTTTTCCAAATTAGTTGACATGCTATTTATAGTATTCAAATAATCAAGAACTATGCTAGGGTCCCACACTGTAGTATATTTAGGAAAAACTGGCTTTGATCTAAATATACCCTTAAAAATCTTCTTAACCTATCATCTTGTGAAAAGCTACAAGATGAGATAAGAGATATGGCCGATCTATGGTTGTTTAGGGTGCCATAAGAAGCACCGGAGTTAAAACTATTTATCAAAAAATCAAGAATATCTTTAATTTGTGGAGCATAAAGATCAAGTTGCTTTTCCTGGCAATAGTTCCACCATAACTTGAGACTACTGGAGTATTGGGTATGAGTACTTTTTGAAATGGAATTCATCATTACTTGAATTGCCGATTCGGGTATGTGTTGTCTAACGAAGGCCTCCCGGATAACACGGCTACTTCCAGGGAAAGATGCCGGTGGAGTGGGTGCCTCGATCTGAATTCAGAAAAAAAAAGGTTTTCATAGGGTTGGAATATAATAGGTTCGGTAATGCAAAGTGACTTAAAAATAGGGTACCATGGCTGGGATGGCCAATGAGGGATAACTACAATACCTACTGCCTTATCGGATATAATTTTGTTAAGCATTTTAAAGACTAAAGCGAATGGGGGAAATGAATAAAAATAAAACGGTCTCCAATTTATGGTAAATGCGTCAATCTCGTAAGCAAAGGGATCTTTTCTCCAAGACACATATTTTGAACATTTAGTATTGACCCTGGAGGCAAAAAGATCTATATCAGGGACCCCAAACGTATTGGTAATTTGATTGTATGCTCTGAGGTCTAATTGCCATTCCGTATCAATATTAATTTTTCTAGATTCTTTGTCAGCATCAACGTTAAGGGATGATTTTATGTAGGAAGCATAAATAAATAAACCTCTGCATTCACACCAACCCCAGATCGACTGTGTTATAGAATTAAGATGTTCGTATTGAACTCCGCCCATCCTATTAATATAAGAGATGGCGGTTGTATTGTCAATACGGAGAAGTATACTAGAATTAGTCATATGACTAGCGAAAGACTTCAGACCGAAGTAGGCCGCAAGTAATTCCAGGTAATTAATATGATTACACATTTCATTGCTGTCCCAGTGTCCACCGGTTTTCTCGATACCGCAAGCAGCCCCCCAGCCTGTTTTTGACGCGTCCGTGTATATTTCTAAGACGTAACTTATTGGTTCGAGAGATTTGTGTAACTTAAAAATATTGTTTTTCCACCACAACAAGTCGTCTCGTAACAGGGAAAATAATGTCATGTTTGCGTTATAGTTACCTTTACTTTCGATTAGAGCTAAGTACTTGGGCCTTGACCAACCATATTTAAACGCTGGGCAAGCGGCGGTAAGAATCCCTAAGTACCGAGCAAATTCTCTAATAGGTATATTTTTTGTAGTAATTAGTTCACTTGATTTATCGAAAATTAATTGTCGTTTTTTAGTAGGTAATTCTAATAACATGGACTCTGAATTTAAAATGAAACCTAAAAATTTGCAAACTTGACAAGGTACTAGCGCACTTTTATTATAATTCAATATAAAACCTAGACGATTTAAGCACTCAACTGTTTTATTTGTATTGTTCAAATAATCGCTCATTGTACTCCCTACGCACAAAAAATCGTCTAAAAATCGTACTGACCTAAAACCTTGATGTCTTAAATGTGTGGCTACTGGTTGCAGAAATTTAGTAAAAATAAAAGGAGCGGAACATAGCCCGAATGGAAGAACTGTAAATTCATAAAGGGTATCATTAAAATTAAACCTTAAGTATTTTCTGTGCGCCTTGTTAATCGAAAGCAAAAAATACGCGTCCTTAAGATCAATATTAGTCATGAAATCATTTCGATTCATAATATTAATAGCTGTCCTAATGTCTTCCATTTTAAAATGTTCTTTGTACACAAATTTATTAAATTTTTTAAGATTTAAAATAAATCTAGAGCTACCGTCACTTTTGGGCACTAAGAAAATATCGGATACGTACTGGCCCGCGACTGGCGAACAGACTTCAATGGCGCCAATTTTTAATAAACGTGTTATCTCACTACTCATTATACTTAACTCAGATCGTTAAAATTTATGTTTTGGATATTCTGACGGTAACTGATAAGGAATTTCAATTAAAGGGATTTTATAGCCGGCTATTGTAGATAATATAAAATCATCGTTTGTAATAGACTTCCATTCATTTAAAAAATATTTTAAACGGCCTGTAAGTACCTGTGGTAACGTCAAGGCTGTCAACGGCTGGGATACGGCGGCGGCCGTTTCGACGAGTGCGCAGCTTGGCGCCGCGGCTGCGCCGGCGGCGGCTGTGCTGGCGGGTACGGCGGGGGCGGCAGGCGTCTCTGCGCTTGCGCTGGTGGCGCGCCGGTGGCTGCGTAGCGACGTCCTCTCGTTCGCGGCCCGCCACCTCTGCTGGACGTATAATAGTTTCGAACCAGACGTGGTAGATTTGGCGGCGGGCTGTTCCAGTTTAAATACGTATTAGAGGGACCCTGCATAAGGTTTCCAGCGTTTTTTATTCCTCTTGAGTTTTTTACCATTTCTGCTAGGTTTTCTCCAAACAAGTAACCGTCTCTTCGTCTTTCTTTTAGTGAATCTACTAACGATTTGTCAACCAAGGGAATCACGAGAGATCTACGAGTGTATGTTTCCATAAAATGTGCATCAGCTATAAGCTGGCTGCAGTCATTCAGTGTTCGCATTACATCTTGCAGATTAGGGGTTTTCGTTAGCAGAGAAGACATAGCTCTTCCTACAGCAGCAAGGGCCCGCCCTAGCTGATCCTGCTTGTTAAAAATAAATCTATCTCTGGATTTATAACTATCGGAAAGCATAGTTGATAGCTCTGGATTGAGTATTGGGGCCTTTCCTAATGGAGTATTTTTTGGAATTAAGTATCGCTTATATAATTCTTCTTTGCATTCTTTTTTGAGTCCATTTAGTAGGACGTATTGAAAGCGTTTTGAGACCTCATCCAATAAGTCGTCCCCCCACTCAACCTGCTCAGGCACGAAATCTCCCAAGGTTTGGAGTAGGACGGTATCAATATCCGGTTGAGTATCTGGCAGAATATCCGGGTGAATATCCGGAACGGGTTCTTGGGTATTCGCTGAGTACGGTATTAATGGGGTACTCAAAATATTTTCTACAATTAATGAAGAATTATCATCCTCTTGGGATCTTTCATTTACATCTGCAAACAAGATATAAATGCGTCAAGCAATATGCTTTACTTATGTTATGCATAAATATTGAAAGAAAAAAAAAAATTTGAAACGTAACACGAATACTTTCGTATACTAGTTTTTTTTTTCTTTTTTTGTAGGTAGTTTATACAAGCATCTTTGTCTTTTTGACGAATATCGTCTTTTTGTGTAGGTTTATTTTACACGAATATCGTGTAGGCAATATGCCTTATTAAATTTAAAAAAATTAAAATATGCAATATGCAAAATTGACGTGGGTAACATACCTTCATCACTGGAGTATATTACTCGTCTTCGTTTTGCCTGGCTGATTCTAAGCTTTTCTTCATATTTTTTAAGTTTCCTTAGCCATTTATCTTCTTGATCAACCTTCTTTCTTTTAGGCATTATTAAAAATATTTACGGATGGAATATTTAGAAAAATTGTAATACGTGCACTCGACGCAAGCGCTCGAACAAATATGAAGTTGTAACGGATGGAGCACAGCGTCGTGACGGGGATCTTTTGTTTTTTTTTTTCCTTTTCTTTCTTTTCTACGACGCTAAACTACGTGCGAAAGAGACGTAGCTAGAACGCTACTACATAAGGTAATAATTTAAATTTCGAGCAAGAAGTCAAGATAATTGACATTCTTCCAATGATTTCAATGAGGCATGTTTTTCTGGATATTATTCTCTTCACAAAGTTGTCAACGGTAATAGAGAGCCCACGATGATTATTTTTTTAAAGTTTAATCACTATGCAAAATCCTGACATACAATTTTGGTATTCACAGCAACTGTTTTCAATTTCCAGACTTCATAAAAAAGCTTTAAACATAAAACAAACAAAAATTTACTCAAAAGTTTCATGAAACACGGTTTCAGTTTTATTCGGGTGTCAAAAAATATTTCTAGTAGAAAAATGTAGCTTCCGCTTTTAGCTTTTTAGTACATAACACGGGCGGTCGAGAGCGTGCAGTATGCATGTATTTTCCTGGATTTCAGTGGATGCAATCAACCGGGATTAAGTTGCAATTTGAAGTCATAATGAAAACGAATCGATATTGACTGTCAGTATACATATTTAGCTTTCGATTTTATTACAATGAATTTATAAGGAATTAGCTGACTCAACAGTCGTTGTTGTGTCCTATACTCTTTCATTTGATGTAAGTGCGGATACAATTTTTTTTTGCGCCCCATCCGCTTATATGTTGCTTTTATCGATTGAATATATTTTTTTGAATAAATATAAAGAAAAAGAAATAAGGGTAAGGTAGTTAAATAAGATTTCAACTTTGGTGTATAGATAGCTCTTATAACGTAGGCGCACACCAATAAAGGATTTTGCATTCTACAATCATCCCCAAATCTCTGAAACTAACGAGCTATAAGTCTAAAAATAATAATATAAGTTCCCTTTATGAAGAAGACGTCAGCTGCGACACGATTTTGATTAATTCCAAAAATACAACATTGTCAAGGAATAATTGTTTGATTTAATATTCTAAATTCGACAACAATGACTGTCAGTGTCTGTTGGCGTTGTCGGGAGGCGTTCGGTGTTTTTAGAGGTTTCTGTAGCCACGGAGCGGGGCCGCAGTTCACCTTAATACTAAAAAAATAACAATATTTGTATAATTTTTTGTTCACTATTTTTCAATGTTTTATTTTAATTTTTGTTTTATAGTAGTTGGGTGACAAAGATGAATAAGTTTGCGTGTCCCAACAATACAAGGATATATTTTTTCTAAACAACTGAAATATTAAATAAATACGAAACGTGAAGATCAAACAAATCTCCCTTATGGATCCGCTAAGCGTTATTAACGCGTTCACCCAGGCACTTGCTGCGGTAGGTGTCTACATCCCGAATGACATCATAACGCAGGCCTTGCAGGCATCAATCGCGTCCCCGGCCCCTCAGGCCTCAACCCCGGCCCCTCAGGCCTCAAACCCGGCCCCTCAGGCCTCAACCCCGGCCCCTCAGGCCTCCAACGTCGAGACCCCTCAGGTCTACAGCTCTTCCTCGTCTCCCGCCTCGTCCGAGATGGAATGCGAATCGGTCGCATCCTCTCACGCGTCGCGTCGCAAGCGTACCGCTCCCGGGAGCGACTCTGAACCCGCGTCTGATACGTCATCAGATGCCGTCACCTTAACCGGCTCTCCTGAGCCCGCGTTTCAACTTGTCGCCAAGCGCTCCAAGAAGCGCTCGAAGAAAGCTTCGGTATCATCAATACCCGAGCCCTCCCCGGTGTCTTCAACACCAGCCCTCGCGCCGTTAAAATCACTCGAAGTTACCGCGCCTCCGTCGGTCCCATCGAAGCCAGCGACGCGCTGCGCTCCCGTCCCGCCGAAACCTCAGCTCCCTCCGCCCGTCTTCCTGCGTGAAAAAGCGCGCTGAACCGCGGTTTCTAACTTGTGCAAAGAGCACAAAATTAATTACTTAAAAGCCGCCAACGCTGGCGATACAATCAAAATCCAAGTAGCGACCGTCGACGACTTCCGCGCGTTTACCAGGTTACTCTCGTTAAATAAAATCGCGTATCACACCTACGCCCTCCCGGAGGAGCGTAAGATCCGCGCAGTACTACGGGGCGTCCCGTTCGAACTCAGTAACGAAGACATCCTCGAGGACCTTAAGTCTCAGGGTTTCCCGGTCACAGCAGTGCACAAGGTGCACTCCAACCGCGGTAGGCGTTTTCCTTTAGCTTTAGTAATCCTGTCAAATACTCCCAACTCAAAGGAGATTTTCAGAGAGGCTCGCACAATCTGCGGGCTCTCGAACATCTCCGTCGAGCGTCCCAACCCCCGCGGTCACCCTGGGCAGTGCCACCGCTGTGAGCTATATGGCCACGCAGCGGCTAACTGCTCAGCTCCCCCCAGGTGCGTTAAGTGCCTGGATCCACATTTCACAAAGGAGTGCACTCGCACTCCTGAATCCACTTCCCCCCCTGCCTGTGTGCTGTGCGGCCAGTCCGGCCACACAGCTAACTACAGGGGTTGCCCGTGCGCTCCGCGCTCCACCGTCAAGAGGGTCGCGCCTAAACCGGCGCCGCCGCTCACTCCTGCTAACTTCCCGCCGCTGCGCAACCGGGGTCCCCCGGAAGCAAAGCCCGTTCAGCCGACGCCTACTCCGGCTCTGTCTTGGAGGCAGCGTCCGGCCGTCCCGCCTGCACCTTCCCGACCCACCCCAGCTCCCGTAGCTTCCGTAGGGCCGCGTCCCACTTTGTCATCTTCACCTCAGTCGTCGTTGGCTGAGGACATGAAGACCGTGTTCGACGTCATCCAAAACGTCGACATTAACGAAATTTCCGTACTCGCACGCAAACTGCGAGCCGCCCGCTCTCCTCAAGAGCGTTTATTCGCGTTAGCCGAGCATCACTCGCTCCTAAGTTCGTTGTAAATTCTTTTATTTTTGTATAAATTCGTAAATAAATAAATTTTAATGTCTAGACCCGCGAATCCCGCGTCCAATCGTATTAAACCCAAGGGCTTATCCCTAGTATCTTTTAACGCTCGTAGCCTTAGCACTAACCTTCCCGAGATTAAACTGTTCCTTCAGAACAAAGAACCTGACTTATTCCTTCTCCAGGAGACATGGCTTACTCCAAACCGCTCCAGGGGATACGCTATTCCTAAGTACGCGTTAACTCGCAACGATAGGCCCAACTCCGACGGTTACGGCGGCACCGCTATATATTACAAAAGAGGCTTCCATTGCTGTCCTCTCCCTACCCCTCCTCTCCTCAACATGGAGGCCACTGTGTGTAGATTGGCTATGACTGGTCATCCGACCATCATCATAGCTTCAATCAACATACCTAGTGGTACCAGACCAATCCGCAGCGACTTTGAGGCCATTCTCGCCCTCGGCCATTCAGTCATTATGTTCGGAGACTTTAACTCCAAACATACTGACTGGACGTGCCTATCGACCAACACCAGCGGTATCGCTCTCCTCGACATCACTAACTCCCTTGACTTAGACGTCATATCCCCCATCACTCCCACTCACTATCCCAACAACCCGACCTATTCTCCTGACATCCTCGACTTTGCAATTATCAAGCGAATCAATCTTGATCTCAGGTCCATCGAACCGCTCGATGACCTAGGCTCCGACCATCGCCCCGTCTCCCTCGTGCTAGGCGCGCCTAACGATAACGTCACATCTCCTAAGACCTTTACCAATTGGAAAGGCTTTAAAAATACGTTAGTTTCAACCTTAGAGGCACCGAACTCTCCGCTCGCGATTTCGCCCGACCAATTAGACAGCCCGATTAAAATAGATTCGATAGTCGATAATCTCACTGATGCTATCAACTCAGCCATCAGCGACAACGTAATCATTGCTAAGCAAGGCAAACCCGCGCTTCCCTTAGCCGTTAGCAATCTCATTAAAGCTAAGAACGCGGCTCTCCGGAGAGCCAAGAAATATCCCACGCCCGCATATAGAACAGCTGCGAATCAGCTTCAACGTAAAGTTAGGTCTCGCCTCGCGGAACTCCGTGACACTCAGTTTAACGATCTCATGGAAAATATCTCCCCGTCCCACCAAGCGTATTATCGAATGGCCCGAGCTTTACGCGTAGACACCGCCTCTCACGTTCCTCCTCTCACTCGTCCCGACGGCACCATTGCCTTCGAAGTCGAAGAGAAAGCCGAATGCTTCGCCGACAGCATAGCGGCACAATGTTCGCCCAGCACGCAACCCGCGGAACCCTCCCACATCCAGGCGGTGGAGGACGAAGTTCTCCGCAGAGAATCTCTTCCTATCACCGTCGACCAGTCTCACGTCACAGTCTCTAATGATGAAATCTTACTTCTCATTAGAAAGCAAAAGTCCAAAAAGGCTCCGGGTGCGGATGGAATTTCCAACCACGCACTTAAGCACCTGCCACAGCAGGTGCTTACCTTGTTAGCTATCATCTTCAATGCCTGCTTCGACCATAGCTACTTTCCAAAAGCCTGGAAAGAAGCGACAGTCATAGGCATTCCCAAGCCGGGTAAACCTCTGAACATCCCGGCTAATCACAGACCCATCAGCCTCCTCAAGGCAATGTCTAAACTTCTCGAAAGAGTCATACTCTCTCGAATGCGGAACCATCTGTTTCCAACGGATGGCGACCCTCTCATTATTCCCCACCAGTTCGGCTTTCGCGCTAAGCACTCCTGCCCTCAGCAAGTCCATCGAATCGTCGAGTACATTCTCGAAGGATTCTATCCGCATCGTAAAAAATCAATCGCGGTTCTCTTTGACGTAGCCAAGGCATTCGACAAAGTCAGCGGTCTCGTTTTTAAACTCTATAAAATAGGCTTACCGGTTCGCCTAGTCAGATTAATCGCGTCGTTTCTTATAGACCGTACGTTTCGATTCAAACATGAAGGCACGCTCTCCGCGCCTCGTCCCATAAAGGCTGGAGTCCCGCAAGGCTCAGTCCTCGCCCCTCTGCTGTACACCGTGTACACTAATGACATGCCCATCCCGCCGAAAGGCGTCGAACTCGCCCTCTTTGCAGACGATACCGCCCTTTACACTAAAGGTAAAAGGATCCCGTATAACATCACCAGACTCCAAAAGGCCGTAAACGCCCTCGGTGTTTGGTTTCAAAAATGGCGTATCGATGTCAACCCAGAAAATAGTTCTGCCATTCTATTCGACCACAAACGTCGTAATCGCCGCAACGATCCCCACATTCGAATGTTAGGTATTCCCATCCCCTGGAAGCGCAGTATCAAATACTTAGGCGTCACCTTAGATCAGACGCTTTCTTTCAAGCCACACGTCGATAGAGTAACGAAACTCGCGCGTTTCTACTTAAGCCGCTTTAATAGTATGATAGGTAGAAAAAGTAATATGTCTTTTAGAAATAAACGTACGCTTTATAAGGTCTGCGTTAGACCCGTCATGTCATATGCTTCGCCAGTCTTTGCCCACGCCAATCCCTCAGTCCTGTATAAGCTGCAGGTGGTTCAAAATCTCTTCTGCCGCAGGGCCACAGACGCACCTTGGTATGTGCGCAACGCGGACCTGCACAGAGATCTTGAACTACCTACAGTGCAACAGCACCTCAAAACACTCTCAGAATCGTTCTTCAAACGCGCCGAATCCCATCCCAATCATCTTGTTCGAGATTCAGTCTCATATACTGCTCCTGTGTTAGATTCGAAATTCAAAGTCGCTAGGCCGAGAAACGCGCACACGGGCGAACCTACGCAGTTAACTTTAGCTCTCGAGGCCCTTCAGGCCGCAAATCCTAATTCTAACGTAAATTCCAATACTAACGTAAATCCGAATTAATGCAATTTTTATTTTTCATTTTTAATGTTTTTATTTTTACTTTTCATTTTTGAGCACCTTCAGTGCTATGTGAATCTCAGCGGGTGACCCCTTAAGGGCCCCGCTGGCGCGGCCTCTTTCTCCAATTGGCCGTCGATCAGATGAAGGCTGAGTGGCAAAAATGCACGAGCCGACAGGGGGTTTTTTGGTGGGTATGGTTCTGGTAGGCGTCGGGACGAGTCCCACATTACTCCGATCGCGCGCGCGGAGTATGCGTCAGAGCATTTTTTATGTCCTCCTGCCCATCCCGTGGAGGGGAACCAAAAAAAAAACAAAAAAAAAAAAAAATCAAACAAAAATCATCAGTCTCGGTCTGCGTGCGTTCTCGAGCGCACGTCGATCGCAGACGCCTTCCCGCTCCATTAGCCCCCAGCGCTAATTGAGCACCCAAATTTCACAGGTTGTTGTCGTAATAAATAATATCATAGTTGTACACCGTAATAAGTTTCTAACGCCGTTTTCACGGCGACTAGTGGGTTGTTAACCGTACTTCGTGGAACGTGAGCTTCGTCGACGGGAATTCGTCGCTCCAGGTGCCTCGGGTCTTCGTGATCGAGTAAGTTATCCGCGTCGTCCTCAACCGCCCTACTGCGTGTAGGGTGGTTTTAGGAAGTTAGTCATTAGTACTGTAGGCATGTCTATAAATGCTGATAAGTATCGTTTCTTGGATTCTCTTATCCCGCACATCATGGCATTAATTCCCTTAATGGCCCCTCAGGCCACCCCAGTCCCCCAGACCCCTCTGGTCTTAGGCTCTCCAGCGTCCCCTTCCTCCAGTGACATGGAGTGCGAAGTAGACGCCCCTCCGCGCCGCAAGCGCGCACCCGCGACCGAGTCATCCTCGGACGCCACCCCAACTGGCCCTGAGTCTCCCTCTTTTACGCTTGTTATGAAGCGCTCTAAGAAGCGTTCGAAACAAGACCCGGCGCCCTCAACGCCCGTCCCAACACCCCCTGCGGCGTCTTCAACGCCAGCTGCCCCGGTGTCTTCAACACCCGCTCCGGCCCCAACTTCTGTCAAGGCCAAGGTCCCACCACCCGTTTTCCTTCGGGAAAAGGGTAAATGGACTGAGGTTTTGACATTGTGCAATGAGCACAAGATCCATTACACCCGAGTGGCCAACTCGGGTGAATCTATTAAAATCTTAGTCTCGTCGATAATCGACTTTCGTGCTTTAACAAAGCTCCTCACCGATAAGCAATATGCTTATCATACTCATGCTCTGTCAGAAGAGCGTAAGATCAGAGCGGTACTCAGGGGAGTCCCGTTCGAATTATCGAACGAGGCTATCCTAGAGGATCTGCAGTCCCAAGGCTTCCCGGCATTCGCGGTGCATAAAATTCACAGCAAGTACGGAAGGCAACACCCTCTCGCGTTGGTGGTTCTCGCCAACGTCCCCAAGTCCAGGGAGATCCTGAAAAGGGTTAGCACTATTTGCGGCCTCTCTGGGATCTCGATCGAGGCGCCTCATCGCCGCGGTCATCCCGGCCAGTGCCATTGGTGCCAGTTGTACGGGCACGCGGCTGCCAACTGCCGCGCACCACTCAGGTGCGTCAAGTGCCTGGTCCCTCACTTCACTAAGGAATGCAATCGCACACCTGAAACTCCCTCTCCTCCCGATTGCGTGCTTTGTGGCCAGTCCGGCCACACCGCAAATTACAGGGGCTGCCCTCGTGCACCCCGTTGCATGCGTACTAATTCCAAGAGGTCGGCACCCAAACAGGCCGCGCCCCTTTCTCAGGAAAACTTTCCGCCGCTGCGTAGCCAGGTTCCTCCGGCTGCAAAGCCTGCTCAGCCAAAGCCTGCTCCAGAAAACTGGAGGCAGCGCCCCGCATCGAATCCCATCCCGGCTCCTCGCCCATACAAACCCACTCCTCAATCCTCCGTAGCAGATGATATGCGTATCGTCTGCGACGCTAAGAAAAATATCGATGTTAGTGAAATCGCAGTCTTAGCCCGTAAACTTAGGGCCTCACGTTCTCCAACAGAGCGACTGCTCGCTCTGGCGGAGCATAGTTCCCTTCTCAATTCATTATAGGTTCATTTAAATGAATTGATCCCTAAGTCAATCTTCAGCCGACCTCTGCGCAGCCCCGGCTTCACCGGAGGCTGCCCAGAACGGCCACCAACTCATGTCCCTTTGAGCACCTTCAGTGCAACTTTCACTTCAGGCGGAAGGCCCGCTGGCGGGCCTTCCGCCAGCGCGCCCAACTTCCTGACGGGTGTCGCTTCCGATGAAGGCTAACGGTAATTACTACAGCCAACAGGTGGTTTTTAGTGGGTAGTTGCCATTCTGGTGAGTCCCACATAACCCCCCGCAGAGGACTTTACCTGTGGGCGGTATGCATGACGCATCTTCCACCTCCCTCCCGTGAGGGTGCCTCGGCAGCAAAAAAAAAAAAAAATTCAAACAAAAAGAGTATAAAATAGCGAAATGCCAACCTGCTCAAGTAATGTCTGGATTTTTAAAGTATTCGAAGGCCAAATATCGACTACCTAGTTTTATTTTATAGAAATTACTCATACTCTAGAAGAAAATCTAGGAATAAACTTTTAGGTTTGTTTTAATTTTTAACGTTAACGTTAACGGGTGCCGTCGTTTTAGGGTGTTCGTTGTTTAGATACTTGGGGCAGGGACACTTGCCGAGCTAACGGATGCACATATTATACATATAGGTGTAGTTTAGGTTGAGTCTAAACTGGAAGGAAAGAGACCACGGCCAGCAGCGTCATAAGGGAAGAAAACAGCATGGAAAATAAATAAAAATCTAAAATAGTTCCCGTTTCGGTTGAAAAGTTATTATTCTCTTCTATTTCGTTAATTTCAGTTAAGATTTCGGTTTTTATTTTCGAATAAAATGATTTTGCAATATCAATATCAATGAAATTAATTCAAACACAATTGTTCAGAATAAATAAAAGATTACATTAAGATTAATCTTCAAAGGTCTGTAATAGATAAGTCTTCAAAAGACAAGAATGATTGATCTTATATTATTTATACATTTGTTATACAGTGTAATTATTTTATAATTTTAATGTCAGTAAAGACAAAGTTCATCCTTAATTAGAGTTTACAGTGTCGATATGAATATAAATAAATTTAAACACAATTCCATTCATTCAAATTCATGATTGTCAAAGTAATACGGACTGCAGTATCGCCCCAGACAATGATCTTAAAATATGATTCAGCGATCACTAAAATATGGGTCGATTGTATACGTTGTCCATCCCAATAATTTAGCGGTTACATGTAACAAATGTTAATGAGTGGAGTTTCAATTAAAAAAAAGTTATTATTATCCGATTTCTTTATTAATAATATAGCACGTATTTTTCAAATAATGTACTATTTTGAATTTGATGCTACATTTCTGCATTTCTGGTATTACTAGTAAGTGGTCGGGGTAAACTCCACTATTTTAATATTTGCTGCGACATCAATATTATACAAAACGTATAAAAACATCGGCTGAAGTCGAAGAAACTGCAGACAAACACGATCCAACTGTAACTTCACGAAATATACAATATGTTATAGTATAATGTAGTTACGGCTAGTAACTCTAACCGCTTTTTGACTAGCTTATCACTAATATGATATTTCACTATTTACATAGTTAGTTGAAATTACTCTTAGTTAATCAATTTGGTTTTAGGAAAAGATTATGATAAAAAAATATTAAAGCTTATATCAAACTGGTTTTTTAAATTTTGCAGTTTTAATTACTTAAGCAATGTATATTTTACAGAATATTTTTTTTAAATAGCACCGTTTTAAACCTTTTAAATTCTATTTTTATGAAACAGTTTATTTATTATTTTATCAAATATTTCGTTTAAGCACAGCTCATGAATAATGCGATTGTGTCATGAAATGTATTGTAAGCTATAACGGCAGCAGGTACACTGAAGACGTCACTAAACGACAGATTTTTGAAAGCAATTTCTGAACTTTACAATATTATAATTTGAATAATCTCATTTTTTTTAAAGGAGATTTATATGTGGAGGGGACTTCTAGGTGTTATTATATGGAATTTGGTTGGTCGTATTTTATTGTCTGCCTGGATTTCTAATGGGCAGTCTAATAGTAATGTTCTATATAATCTGATTTATAAATTAATTATTAATGCACGTAATTAAAAATGTTAAATAAGTATTGTAACGTAATAATGGACTAAAAGCACGATCTATCAATAACTTTTCTAAGTAATAAGTGTTGAATTGACTTTCATCGACTTACATTTCCTAACTCCGTAAAATAACAAGTTTTTTATCTTCAAAATCAGATGTATGACCTACAGTACATTTTTTTTAATTTTGACGCAAAAATTGCATTAGCAATCACTAACTACAATATACAACAGTTGAAGAACGTGATATGATTTATAAATATTACACTTTTACTTGAAGTATTAAAATAGGTATTGATAGCAAAGTATAATTTTTTAAACAACTTTTTGTAACTTATCGCTTTGCCACAATTTGAGGGATTTCAATTGAAAAACTGTTTATTTGGAAAAAATTACTACTTATGGATGAAACGAATGTTTACTTTGGCCACGCTTATCAGTTTTCAACACACTAATAGATTTTTAAATGTCGAAGGTGCCAAACTTCTAACTATATTTTGGTATACAGCAATTGGCTCCTTAGAAGACAATTTACACCCGGGGTTTGACGGTGTGAGACCTTTGCAGCATAGCGGCACAAGGCGCGGTAGCCCGCGGGTTGCTGTGGGGGGAAGGGTACAACCCGTTTGACGATCAAATATTTTTCGAGAAAGCATGGCATAGGACGTGAAACATCGCTACGGCACTTAAAAGTTATAAACGTATTATTTGCTAACAGGTTTTTGCTTGGTTAGCGGACTTACGTTCTAGCTGACTCTGTAATTACGAAGTTCGTTGGTATAGTTTCTCCAAACGGTTTCAAGATAGATACAATTAGTCAGTGAATTGAACTTTTTTTCTTTTTAAAGGTTAAGTCTGCACCGCTAATATTTTTTTAAAGTTATACTGCAATCAAAACAAGTTATTTTCTCAAGAAATAAAATCTATTAAGTAAAATACATGTTTGCAAAGTTTTAATATTAAATTAATATCTAACTCAAGAAACAAATTGTAGATCTGTTTTTTTTGTATCTACGTTTTATTTTCTGGTCACCTCTTTTGTTCGCTACTTTCATAATCGGGCAGCGCGTGCGCCCCCAGGTGGTGAGTGCCATCCCCGCCCGAGGACATCATTCGTCGTAGGTTTTTTTCCCTTCAATATTGAGTGTACTTTATATATCAATTCTTATTCTCTTCCTTTCCTTTGACCGAAACAAAACCGCGTTAATGTGAATATCACCCCATGGCGGTACCTCTGGCCGCCCCAGGCGAGATCTCACCTTGTCACGTTATAAAAATCTTTTATATCAAAAAAACTGTCACGGGCATGAATTAGTCGGAGGGGTCGCCGCGAAGGCTTCCACGGTGAAGGCGCTTAGGTGCGTGCAGGGTCAGTGGCAGACGCTCAGGCGCCGACTGGCGCTCTGGCGCGTGCAGGGTCAGTAACATCAGGAACAGTAGGAGCAGGTTGGATCAGCAGGCAGGAGGAGGCGGTAGGCAGGATCATTAGGGTCAGCAGCAGGAGCAGCATCAGGCGTCAGTGTCGGGGTTCTCAACATGAGGCAGCTTCAGGTAGCTTCTGCATGAGGCAGCTTCAGAGTCGGTAGCTTCAGCATGAGGCAGCTTCATAGTCGGGTAGCTTCAACATGAGGCAGCTTCAGCGTCTGTCAGGTAGCTTCAGCATGAGGCAGCTTCAGAGTCCTTCAGCACGAGCATGAGTTCGAGGACTTGCAGTAGACTGGAGGTGTTATCGGTAGGATGGCTTGAAATAGACTGGAGATGTTATCGGTAGGACGGCTTGAAATAGACTCTAGATGTTATCGGTAGGATGGCTTGAAATAGACTGGAGATGTTATCGGTAGGACGGCTTGAAATAGACTGGAGATGTTATCGGTAGGACGGCTTGAAATAGGCTGGAGATGTTATCGGTAGGATGGCTTGAAATAGACTGCCGTTCTAAGGCCAGCAATCGGCTTATATGGCCGGGCTCGCATTTCTTTGGACCCGCAATTTGAAATTTTAAATTTAACCTTATTAGCCAGGAATCAAGGATATTTTCTTACAATAGTTTTGTAAGAATCCGTGTGTAAGAGGCTTAGTTCGTTTGGCAGCCTCCATTGCTGTCATAAAAATTGAGTTTACACGATTGGTCAAAAAATAAACAACAAAAATAAAAATGAAGAAGAATAATGAATAAGAAAGAAAACAAGAAAAAGTAAGTGCAAAACAAAGGATATTATTATGCAAAACATAAGTATTATTTATATTACAGCCTATCATAATAAATTTTATTATTACTAAGTTATGCACTAAGTACCGTATTATATCAATAGCATGACGACCGAGTGGTGTAGTTGTAAGTAGCCTTGTGTCATATGCCGAAGGTCCCACGTTCGAGTCCTGGCCGGGGCATTCAGTTGTGTGATGAACACAGATGTTTGTTCTCTGGTCATGGTTGTTTGTATTTATATATGTATGTTTATTCTGGGTCCCCCCCCCCAGTTCGCTTTATGGTGATCCATAACACAAGCTTTGCTTATTTTGGGGCAGTTGGTGTGCTTGTCTGGGGATTTATTTATTATTATTTATTTATCATTATAACTGTTATTTATTCGTTAAGAAAGTGCGTGTCTACTGATTTGCAGGCTCCTAAGTGGACTCCGGAATCTGATCATTGCTGACCATTTGTGGAAAGAAAACCTTTGATTAAAGTAAAATGGGAAAGATGGGAGGCTAGCTCCTCATAAATGGCCCTAAAAAATCTTGTTCCTTTAAACCATTTTACTTGTCAAATGGTTTAGTATGTACGCGAACCCAAACGATATGTAATGCAATGTAATTGAATTTGTGTGAGCAAATATACCCGTAGTAGTACAAAACACCGAGTTATACCCGTAAAGTTTCTTGCTAGTTCCGCTTCTTGAAGGTTTTTGCGAACTGATGGTAAAGTCCTGCTTTATTTGACGTTAATATAAATATTTGAATTTGAATTTTACCAGTGTCTATTCACGCACGCTATTTATTTTAATCAAAGAAGAAAATAAATTACTTAATTAAAAAAATGTTTCAATAAAAACTCACAGCAAATTGTATTATTTTTTTAAGTTTCCTCATTTGATTTTTAAGTAATAGAAATCTTAACAAATCTCTATGAAAATGTACTTTCATCAGCTTTGTAATTACCTAATTTGAATCCAATTGTCTCGAAACACGCTTCAAGAACCAGCTTAAATTGCTGAACTCACTCTGAAATTGAATAATATTTTACACATTTCATTATAAAGTCGACACCCCAAAGACTTTCTCGTAAAATTCTGATTTAACTTTAATCAAACATTAATAACCAGTTTATATCGCGTTCTCGCTTTCAAGCACTGTAATTATTTGGTTAAGAATATTTAGAGTTCGTTTAATTATAGCGATTTTCTTATGTTCAAGAGGCTTTTGAACTTGATTGGACTTTGGATACATTCAATATTTATGTACTATTGTCCATTTTTGATTTTAACAATATCTAAATATTAATTTCAAAGGCCTTTGAAAACCAAAGCCTGAAAGCATAGTGCTTGCGATCGTAAAGGTGGCAGATTCGTCGATCACAGCCAAATTAGGTTGTTATACCTGCCCTTATTATATTAATAAATCTTACTTATTAGGTATGCATTGTATCTTTGTACAAAGTACATTTACTTGTCATCGATTAATTCGCAGTTATAGCAATCAGATGTAGATTTGTAGGGCATATGCGTTTTTGGTTAGTTTTAATTTCCTAGTTTTAACTATAGAGTACGATCTTATTTTTATTTCATCTTACTCCTTACAAACGTGCACTCTCAATTCTTTACATTATTACTTACTTAAAAGCACCCTTACATGTACATCTTTACTTTACATTTCTATATGTTGGATTAAACCTCACCATTGTTTTTTTTTGGTCCTTCGAGCCGGATGTTGTGGGTTTAATGTAATTAGTAAGATGTAATAAAAATAAAATCGTACTCTATACTTAAAACTAGGAAATTAAAACTAACCAAAAACGCACATGACCTACAAATCTACATCTGATTGCTATAACTGCGAATTAATCGATGACAAGTAAATGTACTTTGTACATACTGCCACAGCGAAGTAACACAAACCATAAAATTAAAATTAACAATTCGTAAAATATAACTTATAACATTATCTAAAATTCAAAGAATGGAAATCAAAATATTTGCAAACTAAACAGTAATCATTTTGTGACATAAGTAAAATATAAAATTAACTAAACTAATGCAATTATGTAACTGTGAATAAATTATTATCTATCACTATGCAAGTTATGAAACACGTAGGTATTTCTGTAAACAAACGACAGTGTCAATTATCACTCTTTAGATGCACTTGTTAATTGTCTGATTTAGTGTCAAATTTCACTGATGGACCCGGTAGAGTCGCATTCTCTATATTAAATACGACGGGTCGCGGCTTTCCCTGCTGCAATTCCATGATCTGTCTTCTTCTATAGCTTCCTCGCTCTGTTTTCTGAGACTTGGCGTCCCGTCGACGTGTTTTTATTATCCAGCAAGTAATTAATATAATGTTAAGTAATACAATTCCAACTATGGTGTAAATCATTATGTAATGGTGCATGTCATGTTTTGATATGTAGGTAACGCTCGATTGTCCCTTTAAGATGTTAATGTCCTTCTGAATATTTCGAAATATCTGATCGTGCGACTCATTTCTTATCTCAGAATATGCTAGGGAGGTATTCATAAGCTCATTTAAAGGTGATATCATAGGCATTGTAACTTTCTCATTGATTTATAACTGACTTGTGTATTCCTTATTAGCATACAACAAAAACATATCTGTTTTTACAACGCATCCCTAGGGTAATACGTCCTATCCCATGTAATCGCTCTGTCGCCAGTCCGTTTGGACACAAGATGCGTATCAAGCATTCTTCGCAGCACGCGAACATCCAGGTGTCAACAATCAAATGTTTAACTTGTCCCACTTATCAACACAGTGTAATGTTTCAGTTTTACAAAATGTATCATGTTTAATAGTTTCTATTATTTTTAATTGACAAATGGATTGCGTTGGTTTCATATTATAAACAGGTTAATGTAAATGGCAAAGTAGTTTGTTTGTTGAAATCGTAAGGCAAGATGTTATATCAGAGTTCTGTAGCAAAATGAGAGTATCTTTGTTGACATCAAATGCAATGTACTCAGAGGCAGGTATAGCGTAGGTTTTATTAAACTTAAACATATTTTTATTCAAGCTCACCGGCAAACTTATCAACTTATTAAGCTCATACTTAGTGTTGCTTAGAATTGGAATTCTTATTTCAAATATAATAAATTCTTTTGTCATGCGTGCTTGGACTCTCAGTATTTTATAAATATCAGTTAATGTACTCGATGTGTCAGGGAGTTGTAAGTCGCGTGATAAGTGGAGTGCTATTTTATTGAATTCTTTTTGTAATTGGATCGGCGATAATAAATGCATATCTATATGCCCTCGATATAGTAAGGCAGTCTAGTAATGACTACTGAATTTGTTTAAGATATGAGATGATTTTGTCGGCGGCGTAGCTAGCTGTAATAGTATATAATGCATTATCAGAGCTTTGTTTTAAGGAATTTGACTGCAATGTAAGGCTCTTTAGGTGCTCGTTGATTAATTTGAATTGGCTGTTCCTGAGTTCTTCGTTTCGCTTTATAATATTATTATGTGCCTCGACAATATGCGTCTGGTTTTTCAATAAATTAATGACGTGATTTTCATTTTCATTGACAGTTCGTCTATCTTGAGCATATTTTTCGGCGAAGCTCTCATCCAAGACTCCAAACAGTGCATTTGCTACGTAACCTGCTCCGTTTATCAGTCCTCTTTTGTTTCTCAGGTGTTTTGTTTTCAAGGTATTATAATATAAAAATTCGTTGAGGCTCTGATCCAATTGGTTAAAAATAATTTGGTTATGCTTATTGGTAATGTTATAAGATAAATTCTTTATGTACTTTACGTATTTACAACTTCATCCGTGTTCTCCCAGTGGGATGTCATATTGTAATACATGATAAGCTTCCAGTCATCCTTTATTTCTCTTATCTCTGCCAAGGTATCAAAATATAAAGAATTGTCTTGTTGCAAATAGGTGATGTTGTAACTTTTATCGTTGAAAGCTGCAACAGGTGACGATAGAAACAGCCAAAATATACTTGTAATACTTAGCATTATATTTTTACAGGATAAATTATTAGATGTTCTCTTTTTTATTGTTTTATTATAAGTTTGCTGGTGATTGTGCATGTCATTTAATGGTGTAGTTGAGTCCTTGTAATCGTCTGTAAGCAGTAATGGTGTCAATTTTACTATCGGTCGCTTTGTCTGCCCATTCTGGGTTTTTAATGTTTTTAATGGGCACACGCGTGTGCCCGTCTTTTCCCGTGTGGAGTTTTATTACTCTGCCCATCGCCCATCTACCGATTAGTAGATTGTCATCCTTTATGCAAAAAATGTCATTTAATTGTATTTCCCTGAATGGCAATCTCCACTTGGATCTTATTTGTAACTGCTGCAAATATTCTCGTGACCATCATTTCCAGAATGCCGCTGTCATGGTTTCAAGTAAATGCCACCTTTTTCTTAAATCTAAGTGCTCTTCTCGTACGTTCGGAGGTGTAAGTAGCATCCCTCCTACTAGGAAGTAGCCAGGTGTTAAAGCTTCGATGTCATCGATACTTTCAGTCAAGGGGCATAATGGTCGTGAGTTTAAGCAGGCCTCTATGTCATATAGGATCGTAATGAACTCTTCATAGGTGAACCGTTGATTTTCTATTACTCGTTTGAGATGGTGTTTCATGCTACGCACTGCTGCTTCCCAAAGTCCTCCTGCACTGCACAGAAACCTTATTTAAAAATATATTGTCAATACTGTATAAACATTCTCTATATTGCATTAGCAGTAAACGGTTGGCTCCAACGAAATTAGTCCCATTGTCACTGTATACGTGCTGGGGTGTACCTCTTCGTGCACAGAAACGACGGAAGGCTGCGAGAAAAGATCCGCTGCATAATCCTGCTACAAGTTCTTAGTGTATCGCTTTAGTGGCTAAGCACACAAACACACATATGTAGCCCTTGATTGATCTTACTCCTCTTCCTTTGTTTGCTTCGATTTCCACGTGACCCGTGAAATCAACCCCTGTGTGTGTAAACGGTCTAGATACTTGTACTCGAGGCGTAGGGAGGTCGGCCATTAATTGAAACTGCTGTCGGTTGCTTGCACTCCACACATTTGCGTAATTATTTTTTAACTTGACTGTAGCCACTAACAGTCCAGTACTGCTGCCATATGTAATTTAATGTAAGCTTTGCACCCCATGTAAAGTACGTAAATGCGCTTCGTTTATGATAATTTCCGTTATTTTGCAGTGCTTAGGTAGTAAGATAGGGTGTTTCGTATTGTGGTGTAAACTTGAATTTTGTAATCTACCCCCTACTCGTAAAATATTGTCACTGTCTAGGTAGGGGTTGAGGCACAATACTTTGCTTTTCAATTTAAGCTTGCCATTAGTATTCAAATCTAATATTTCTTGGCGAAACTCACAACCTTGAACTAATTATATAATTTTTACTCGTGTTCAGTTCTGCTGACGTTAAATGTAGGTTTTTGTCAGTATTACGCTGTAATGCAATATTAACAATGCATCACAGCAAAAAAAATTAACATCGAATCCCGAACTAGGTCAGAGATATTCAGAATTTATCAAAGAATACGAAGAATTAGGACATGACGGAGAGTAAAAATGACTTACAACCATTTTGTTATCTGCCACACCACGCAGTTCTTAAGGAAGAATCGACAACAACGAAACTCCGAGTCGTATTCAATGCATCCAGCAAGACATCGTCAGGTTACAGTCTGAATGATCTCATGGAATGTGGACCTAAGCTGCAGAAGGACTTACAGAGTTTATTGATAAGATGGCGACTTTATCAATATGTGTTTACAGCAGATTGTGAGAAAATGTATAGATACCTACGAGTTGCCAAAGAAGACCAGGAATTGCAGAAAATTGTCTGGGAAACACCTTTAAAACAATACAAGTTATGCACAGTTACATACGGAACAAAGGCAGCCCCCTACCTTGCACTTCACACCTTACAGAAACTAGCATGTATGTCGATGACGTCATAAGTACTATGACCACTTAATAAGTAAGTTAATATCAATTTTCAAAAATGCAGGTCTAAACTTAAGAAAATGGACTAGTAATACGCCTTCACTCTTACAAAATATAAGCACAGAAAACTTAAACTATACAACATTTGACTTTAAAAACGCAGAATTGACTAAAACATTAGGATTACAATGGATAGCAACCACGGATACGTTTAAATTTACTAACAAAATAAATACAAATTGCAATAAAAAATACACAAGACGATTTGTATTATCAGAAATCTCGAAGATCTCTGATCTTGGGTTGGCTGACGCCTGTTACTCTACGAGCAAATTTACTATTCCAACGAGTTATAACAACCACTTCTGAATGGAATTAAATTATTTCAGAGAAATTACAAAATGAATGGTTACAGTTTACAAAGGATATTAATATTATTGAAGAAATAAACATCCTGCGATGGTTGGGTGACACCACAACAGCAATCCAGCTACGTGGTTTCTGTGATGCTTCGGAGAAGGTATATGCATGTGCTATATACATAAAAACATTTAATAAAACACATGAACCCGTTACATCTTTAATTACCGCCAAGTCAAAATTTGCACCATTAAGCAAACCGGTCACCTTGCCCCGCTTAGAATTATGTGGAGCCGTATTACTATCAAAACTCATGAATAAGGTATGACAAGCATTTGATTGGGATAATGTACAAACGCCTAAGTCGATTCATGCATGGACAGACTCAATAATTACCTTATGGATTCATGGAGATCTAACCAAGTGGAAAGTATTCGTAGCTAATAGAGTCCAGGAAATACATCAAACTTTACCAAAATCATGTTGGAATCATGTGAAATCTGAAGACAATGCCATGGATTGTGCTACCAGAGGTCTCATTCCTTGGAAAGGAAAGGTGGAAAGGACCCTCGTGGCTACAGACTTCAGATAATTTTGAAGATAACACTAAGGTTGAGGCCACCTACATAGAATCTAAAATAATGCCATCAAAATCATATTTTACACAATTACAGCAATATTCTCTAATATTAGAATTAATTGACCGTTACAGCAATTTTTTATCACGTAGTAGGATTACTAGCCTGGATATTACGTTTTGTTAATAATGCATTACAGCGTAATACTGACAAAGACCTACATTTAACGTTAGCAGAACTGAACAATCTTCTTGAGATAATGTCAATAAAATCTAGATATTCCTCTTAGTATTAATATTAACACGTCGAGGAAATCATACTAACTATTATTAACATGGAGTTGCTTATCTGGCACAGACGAAGTTCGAAAGGAGTGAAGTTAGTTACAAAGGTGAATAGTGATCTGAAGTGAGTTAATCATTTGACACGATAAAAAAGATTAGAAATCTAAATGATAATGCAACGAAAAAAACACGCGTCAACTTAAATATTACTTTCATCACTTCGCTGGATCACCAGTTTTATTAGTTGGGTTTTCCATCTTCCACTACTCACATGATGTTGATGTGCCTGTGCGCTAAAAAGTTATCTTGTAAAAGAAAATTAGTGAAGAAAATCAGGGATCTCACAGCTTGAATTCTGTTTTTATTTCTGTGGGCCAGTTCCTTAAAGGAACAAACCTCTCATGCATTTTTCTGCTTCGTATTACCTGTATTTACTATTTGATATTTCGTAATTATTTTGATCACCAAGCCACCATTGGTGTATTCCAATTAAGCACTTAAATGAAATGCTATAATGAGTAACAGTTTTTCTGGCTTAAACAAAAGACTTAAAATATAATTATAGTGCAAACCACAATCGGTGGCGCGAGGTTGCAGAATTTCCATTGTTTGGTTTAGCATTGTTTAACTGTTACCCGGATAAAGCGGGTTAAAACGACATGAACAATTTAAAAATTAAAGTTAGGGTTAAGCTCACACAGAGTTTAAACACACAAAAATTTTACTAATTTAGCGAGATATAGTTTTAATATTAGACACTTACCACCACCACTAACTTTCACTAAAGTATCTTAGAACTAAATGCCTCTAACAGTGACAAGACATTGACATCTATCATTATTGACTCTAACTTAGACATTGATGGCGCTTACAATAATGTCCGAATAGACAAAGTTGTTATGATACTTAGCCAGTTAAAAGTTAGAGCTAAATTATGCACATATCTTTGGGAGTTCTTAATAGAAAGACACCTTCATGTTAAAAGTGAGGCGCGAAAAGGCATAACCTATGTTAGATGGACAAGTAAAGGGATTTCTCAAGGGGATCCATTGTCTCCATTATTGTTTAATATAGCTACTTTTGAGATATGCCGAGGTATAAAATACGTTTGTATCGGTCAATATACTGGTGATTTTGTAATTTATTCAAACTTGACGCAACTTTATGATAGCACTTATTTTATTCAACGTGCATTAGAAACAGTAGTTATAACTCTAAAAGATTTGGGATGAGAACTGTCTGCACAAAAATTAAATCTATACATTTTTAGTAGAGGGTACAAGCGATTATCTGCAAACGTACATGTCGATGGTATAGTTCTTGAAAATGCAAGTTAAATTTAATATCCAGGAATATGGCTCGATCGGTCTTTAAGATGGGACATACATATTAATGAGGTTTGCGAAAAAGTGCATAAGTTTTTATATCAGTACTAAAAATTTTAGCAAGCTCAGGTTGGGGTGTACATCCGTTACAACTTCGCAGTTCATACATAGCCCTATCAGAAGTAGAATGGACTATGGCTGCTTCTTATGCGATAATGCTGCTCAATATCATGTATAAAAATTGGATAAATTGCAGAATCATGCTTTAAGGGTTATTGGAGGCTTCATTAACTAAAAAACTTTCCAATCCATATTATGGAAAGTAAACTATGCTTGCAACCCTTGAGTGTAACAAGACAATACTAGATATTGTCTGTTGTTGTATAAGTTCAGTTAAAAATCAAGGTCCTTGTCCAGTGCCACTAAATCTCAAATTATTTCCAATATTAACTCCATCCAAACCAATCACTGGTGAAATAAAAGAAAGCCTTTGTTATCTAGCCCATTGGAAGAAATTATGAAGAGCTGTTATCTACCTCAGATGTACTGTGTATATTCACCTTGCATACATGGGTTTCTAATGGACCTTTTTGTGTCAAATATCAATTTTCATCGAGTACATCATTGGGCCTTCTGTCCTCCTGGCTTCATACAGTCAACTTATCTTCATGCAGAATTGTGTTAACAAAAACAATATAAGATCTGTTTTGAATAGTATTATCACATCCAAATCACGGTACGAGCAAAATTATTTGAGTTGTAGTGTGCTGCAAAAGTTGCAAACGAAATATGACGGCTGGTACGCACCGTACACTGACGGTTCCAAGACAATTGATAGATTAGGTGCAGCCTTTTATGATCCCAACAAAAATACTTTTAAGTCTTTCAAGATTGTTGGAGAGGTTTCTATCATGACAAAGGAACTTATTCCAACGTCAAAGGCTCTATCCTATTATATGAATATAGGGTCTTATAGAATAGTAATTTTCACTAATAGTAAAAGTGCATAACAGCATCTATCGAAGTACTTCGGGTATGGTTGGATTAACTATGGCGTATAAAATTTTAGAAAAAATCATGTGATTCAAAAACTCCAGTGTAACTTTGGCACTGCAATGGGTTTGGGCGCACGTTGGTTTGGTTGGGAATGAGGAGGCTGACAGGTTGGCGAAAACGGCGAACGGGAGGGAGACATATTGAAACAACAGAACACCTCAGTACTCAAACGTTTTAACTAAATATATACGTAAAATTCATATTATGTGGGGGGAGTACTCTATTAAACGATCTAAGTCTAAAGGAGCTTGGTATAAAACTGGACAAAGTGACCCTTAAATTCCATGGTTTTTAAAGGGAGAAATGAAAAGACAAGTCATTATTATGGCTCACAGGATTTGATCCGGTCACATTCCTTCAAACAAATTCGCATACTAATGAGAAAATCTAGTTCACCTAACTGTTCAGTGTGTGGCAAAAAGAAGACCTGCATCACATGTTGATAGAATGTGAACGATATGAATCGCAAACGTCTAACCTAGTACAAACGCTGAAATTATATATGTTCGATGTCAGTGTGTTTCACGCCTAGCGGAACCCAGTTCGAGTGCTGCTAGAATGGTGTACTCTATTTTTAGATAGATTTCTCAGGATAGTGTTAATAATGCTCTTATGTAAATAGAACTTTTAAGAATTTTTAAGTTTGTGTAATTCTGTATGAGGTTACGGTGGGATTGTCATCATCACTATGTGTACATAAATCCTGTTAAAAAAAAATAAAGAATTTAAAAAAAAGTTATGGAAGCAATAACGTATTTGAGTTTGAGTTTGAAGGGACTTTATTAAATTTTATATTATAGTAAATTATAAGTTTTCGTGTTTTCTTTTTTATGACTTCTTTAACCACAGTAAGTATAAATTGTGTCTTGCATAACAATGAGGGAGGAACGACTTCAATAGTTCGATTGCAAGTTACAGGGCAATCCAATTTTAATATGTCATTTGAGTAACATAGGAAGTGTAAATACACTTTCATGAAATATCTTTGACAATTGTGTAATACAGCTGAGCCAAACTGAGCCCCGGCGTTGGCAGGGTCGCACGCTCGTATTTCTACCAATAATTCCATGCACTGCTAGCTAGATTTAGAATTGGCTGCATTCAGGCTAAACCCATTCAATCTAACAACATTTTTATATATTTTAAATTAATAAATAAAATAAAATTGATTTATTTCAGACGCTAGTCCATATATTGTTAGTTTTACTTGAATAGATTAAGTATATAGTAAGCTTTACAATTGAATTTAAAAACGTTTGTATAATCACATTAATACATATTTTTATAACCAGAATAAATATAGTGTTAATAAAAAATCCTTAGAAAAACACACCAACTGTACGGACCCAAAGTAAAAAGAGCTTGTGTTATGAATGACCATACCGTGACCTGGGGGAAACTCAGAATAAACATACATAAATCAATATAAACAACCATGACCTGAGAACAAATTTCTGTGTTCATCACATAAATGCATGCCTCCAGGACTCGAACGTGAAACTTCCGGTTTACAAGGCAGGGCTACGCCACTCGTCGTCGAAGCATTGAATATTTTATCTGTAACTATCTAAACATATAATAAAACTGTAATGAAGCCAAGTTTGTACATTAAATATGTTTATTAAACCTTATTGATGGAGGTGTGGTTAATAATCCTACAAGATACCAAAATGAAAAAAAATAAATTCTGGTCTGTCGGTATCGTTCGTCTATCTGTCTGTACACAATCGAAGTGCTTGCAATTTGGCGTAAGTATGGCCTACTGTAATCTAGCTACTATAATACATTTTCTAAACAAGTCTTGTAAAAAATACAGAAAAGCACTTAAACAAAAATGTAACATAGAATTTAAGCTCAAAGCTTTATTTTTATATTTGAATTCAGAATCTAGTTTTGAATCCATTGGCATGCGAGGGTGAAATAGATGCAAGTAAAGGAGCTTGATGTCGGTATCGATATTTATCCATAAAGTTGTAAAGGTAAAAATAAACGGTCTTTACACATTAAACAACACGACATTAAAAAACAAATTTTCACATGTCTTTAAACTAGCGCAGAACGTTGCAATAATTATAACGAAATCTTTAAAGGTATTCACACTTATTTAATTTTAAGTTATGCTATTTAACTATTTTCCTTACAGCATGTTAAAGCATGTTTTCTTTATGTTTCTTTTTCTTGAAAACAATTATGTTAATTTTGCATAATGTCACTACTTATGTTAAATCTTAAAGTTTTTATACCAATAAAAGGACTCATGCAGAGGATCTGAATTTTAATAATATATGTCAGGCCAATCAAAATTTTTTTTTGTTAATTCTAATATTTAAAAGTAAATATATATTTGTTCCAAATTTAAATTTCCTTCACAATTTTTTTACCAGCATTATGAAAATATTGTGTGTCACAGACTAATTTGTCTGCGTCGAAAACATTTTCGTGCAATGATTTGTTTCGAATTTAAGCCCAACTTGAAACCTCATGAATTGTTTAATTGACTTCAATTAGCTGTTATGACCAAAGCACCTTCTAAAGCAACTGTGATCACTTGTTCACAACTGTGGTCACTTAATGATGAAGAAAAAGTGGTCGTCTGTTGACTGCTCTTACGGAAGAAAACGTGCTACAAGTGAAAGATTTAATTCAACAAAACCCGGAATCACACAGTAAGAGATTCAGCACAAGCTGCAGATTAGATCGGGATCCTATATCTACTTATTTGTAAAGAGGTGTGTGTGCTTTCCCGATCCCAATCAACGATGCCCAGAAGCAGGTGTATGTCAAATCGTGGCATGATAATATGATTGATAAATTAAAAGCAAGTTCTTCTCGCCGTATTTACTATATGATAACAGATGATGAATCTTGGATTTATCAATATGATCGAGAAACAAAACGCCAGTCAACAGTATGGCTGTTTCAAAACGTACCAACGCTTATGAAAGTGAAACGATAGAGAAACGCTGGAAAAATATTGATCGCCAGTTTTTCTCCTTTACAGGGTATTTAGTATAATTTCCCTTAAGAAACCAAAGTAGCATCAATGTAGAGTGCTACACTACCAAATGCTCGCCGGAAGTTTTTGATGCTGCTAGCAACAAGTAACCGAACACAGGCCTCAATACTTTTTACGTAGCTGAAGCGGTATAGGTACCTAGAACGATAAATATGACGTGTCTTCAATGGTCAAACCCAAACTGCCTGCAATCGTTAAAAAAATGTAAACAGGTATTAGGTATAGGGATATGTATTAGGGATATTATATAACAAATATTTCAATGAATAATTGCTTAACTATATTATTAGATATATATAGATAGCCATATAGATAATATGGTTTCCAGAAGGGTAAATCCACAACATTGGTGGAATTTAAGTTGATTAACAAAATAATAAGTCATGTTAATAGAAAAATAAAAACTGTCGTTGTATTCTTCAATATGACTCAAGCGTTCGACCACGTATCACACAAATTATTATTAAGAAAATGCGAGTCCTATGGGATTCGTAGTCTACCATTAAAATGGTTAGAGAGTTATCTTTATGATAGGCTACAGTTTGTTGAAATAATTGGTACAAATAAAAATGCCCACCAAGAAACGTGGTACTCTACAACAAAGCCAAATAAAGTTGGAGTTTCACAGGGTAGTTTATTAGGTCCTCTTTTATTTCTAATATATATAAATGATTTGCGAAACACAACAAAGTTTTATACAACATTATATGCAGACGACATATCCATTGTTATTCCTGACGATTCAAATGAAGATTTTAATAACGTTATAAATTCGAATATAGTGTCTATCGTAAATTGGCTAAAATTAAATAACTTAAAAATATATATAAATAAAACTAAATATATTCAGTTTTTTTTAATAAAGTTGCCAAAAAAGCCGCTTTAAATATTAAGTGTCATGATAAGTCCATAAATTAAACAGAGGTGTCCTCATTTCTAGGCATTGAATTTGACCAAAACTGCACTTGGAAAACACACGTCGACAAACTATGCGGAAAAATAAATAGATTTGCTTACGCTTTATAGAGACTCTCAAAAATTACAAACATGGAAACAGCACTAAAGGCTTACCATAGGTATGTTGCGTCCATATCGAGGTATGGTATTCTTCTTTGGGGTAATTCAGTGAAAATAAATAGAGCATTTATTTCACAGAAACAGTGCTTTGGAGCCAAGCTGATGTCAGCTCGTTGATGACCTGTAGACCTTTTTTTTTATATTTATTTATTTAGGAAAACATACAGCATTATATAAATACATAGGAAAATATTACAAGCAGGTGGTTCACAAGCCAATTAAGTTTTCACTGTTAATTGTAATAAATATATTGGGGAGATTAAACAGAAGTTAAGTAACAATTTAAAGTTATAATACGTTATGGAAAAGTCAATAGAAAGTTTTAGTTTTAAAGCCATTTTTATTTAAGCTGCTTGATGGTAGATATGAATTTGTGGGGTTTCAGATTAAATATATCTAAGGTTTGATAATTCTGTTTATAAAAATTACAGGCTCTAACAATAAAGCGATTTTTACTGTAATTAGTCTTACAGGCTGGAAGAGCAAAATTAGATCTTAATTTTAACCGAAGATTGCATCTCTGACATTTAAAGTAAATATTATTTAGTAAGTATGAGGAATCAACAAAGTTATTAAGTATTTTGTAAAGAAAAATAACATCACGGTGTTCACGTCGCGTTTCAAGGTCTGTCAATACATCGGATGGGATTGTCTTAAATCTATACACTAAACGCTTATAGAATTTGTCCTGAATACGTTGAATTGCATCCCTATATACCGAATACTGCGGGTTCCACACAGTAGAGGCGAATTCAAGATGCGACCTTACAAGGGAATTATATAAAATTATTAATGTATTCACATTTCTAAAGTCTACTGTTTGTCGAAATAAAAATCCCAACACTTTATAGGCTTTTGCAGTTATTTTATGAATATGCGACCGGAATAATAAATGATCATCCAAAAACACTCCCAAGTCTCTCACCTCAGTCACTCTATTAAGTGGTGTGTTATTTATTGTATAATTGTGATAAATAGTATTTTTTTTTCTAGAATAGGAGATAACACAACATTTTTTTATGTTTAAATATAATTTGTTACGCAAACAGTAATCGTAAAGAGCAGTTAAATCATGCTGAAGATCAAATATAAATTTTTGTGTCATCTGCAAACAATAAAACCTTGGAGTAACCAAAGCATTTTAAGACATCGTTAATAAATATGTTAAATAACAGTGGGCCGAGGTGAGAGCCCTGAGGCACGCCCGATGTAATAGGAACAAAAGATGATGTATATCCCTTAACCGCAACAGCCTGGGATCGATCCCTGAGGTAAGATGTGAGCAAACGTAGTAGGTCACCGTGTATACCAATTTTCTCAATTTTATTTATTAACAGAGAATGCGAAATTTTGTCGAAGGCTTTTGAGTAGTCGGTATACACGGCATCAACCTGATAACCTTTACTCATGGCCTCAAGAATTATATTCAAAAATTCACACAAGTTAGTTTCTGTGGAACGTTTATTAACAAAACCGTGCTGTTGTGTAGTTAACAGCGGCCGGATAGCGGGAAATAAAGAGTCGTAAATAATTTTCTCAAATAACTTTGGCAAAACGGAGAGTTTGAAAATACCTCTATAATTCGTTATATCATGTTTATTGCCGCTCTTAAAGATAGGTACCACAAAGGAGCGTTTCCAGTCTACGGGCATTATACCACTGGACAGAGACAATCCAAAAAGGATACTTACAGGGTAAGAAAGTTCTATACAACAATTTTTTAGAAAAATAGGATGAAGATCATCCGGGCCGCTACCCTTATTTACATCGAGGCGACCTAAATAGTTTTCTACAATATATGGAGAAATATCAACGGAGGTAATCAGTGTTTCATTAGCTTCCTGTATCGTAAAAGGTACAGAGTACGAGTCTTCTTCAAAAACTGATTTAAAATATGCACTAAAAAGATTAGCAATAGATTCACCGTCAGAAGAAGTATTACCTTCGTAATGCAAAGTATTCGTGATAATGTTGCTAGACTTTTTTGATTTAATGTACGACCAAAACTGCTTTGGGTTCTTATTTATATTATTTTTTGTCCTAGATATAAATGAATTATAACATGATTCAATTAAATCTTTGGTTTGTTTACGAAGTTCAGAAAATTTTTTATAGTCACCTAATCTATTATAGCATTTCCATTTTTTATGTATTTTTTTTTCTAATAAGTCTTATTAAAAGTGGCGAATACCAAATCGGATACTTGTTTTCCTTGGCTAAATTTTTTGAAGGGACAAACTTAACTATTATCTGGTTAATAAAATAATAGAATTTTTCAACTGATACATTAATGTCACCGTTCTTAAGAACATTCCCCCAATCTACATCACTTAGAGCACTCCTTATTGCATCGTAATCGGCCGCGGCGTACCTCCTCACAACGCGCGGTGCGGGCCGCAACTCGGCGAACGCGCGGTGCGGGCCGAAACTAGGCGACCCCACGCACAGGTGTACACGACACGCGTAGCACCGGGAAGTGTGCGTCCTCCGGCAGAGCCAGTGGTGCCGCGCGCGATACTGAGCATGCGCAGCTACTAAACACAAGATCTAAACATCTGTTATTTATGTTTAAGATATAAGATGCATTTGATTAGTAAATACATTCGTTGTTAGGTTCATATATTGTCCCTCCCCAACCCCTCCGCAATGGCTTCCCTAAGCTCTGATGAGATTAGGAAGAAGTTACTTGATAGTACCGGTGCTGAAGGCATGTATATAAATGCGTTTCTTAGATGCGTTTCTTAGATTCTCTCATCCCTCATTTCATGACGATAATGTCCACAATGGCCCCTCAGGCCACCCCAGTTCCCCAGGCCCCTCAGGTCTTAGGCCCTCCCGCGTCCCCTTCCTCCAGTGACATGGAGTGCGAAGTAGACGCCCCTCTGCGCCGCAAGCGCGCACCCGCGACTGAGTCATCCTCGGACGCCACCCCAACTGGCCCTGAGCCTTCCTCTTTCACCCTTGTTAAGAAGCGCTCTAAAAAGCGCTCGAAACAAGACCCGGCGCCCTCGACGCCCGTCCCCGCACCCCCTGCGGCGTCTTCAACGCCAGCTGCCCCGGTGTCTTCAACACCCGCTCCGGCCCCAACTTCTGTCAAGGCCAAGGTCCCACCACCCGTTTTCCTTCGGGAAAAGGGTAAATGGACTGAGGTCTCGACATTGTGCAATGACCACAAGATCCATTACACCCGAGCGGTAAACTCGGGTGAATCTATTAAAATCACTGTCTCGTCGATAGACGATTTCCGAGCTTTGACTAAGCTCCTCACCGATAAGCAATATGCTTATCACACTTATGCTCTGTCAGAAGAGCGTAAGATCAGAGCGGTACTCAGGGGAGTCCCGTTCGAATTATCGAACGAGGCTATCCTGGAGGATCTGCAGTCCCAAGGCTTCCCGGCACTCGCGGTGCATAAAATGCACAGCAAGTACGGGAGGCAACACCCTCTCGCTTTGGTGATTCTCGCCAACGTCCCCAAGTCCAGAGAGATCCTGAAAGGGGTTAGCTCTATTTGCTGCCTCTCTGGGATCTCAATCGAGGCGCCTCATCGCCGCGGTCATCCCGGCCAGTGCCACCGGTGCCAGTTGTACGGGCACGCGGCGGCCAACTGCCGCGCACCGCCTAGGTGCGTCAAGTGCCTGGTCCCTCACTTCACTAAGGAGTGCAATCGCACTCCTGAAACTCCCTCTCCTCCCGATTGCGTGCTTTGTGGCCAGTCCGGCCACACCGCAAATTACAGGGGCTGCCCTCGTGCACCCCGTTGTATGCGCTCCAATTTCAAAAGGGCGGCACCCAAACAGGCCCCGCGCCTTTCTCAAGAAAACTTTCCGCCGCTGCGTAGCCGAGTTCCTCCGGCTGCAAAGCCTGCACAGTCCAGGCCTGCCCCAGAAAACTGGAGGCAGCGCCCCGCATCGAATCCCATCCCGGCTCCTCGCCCATACAAACCCACTCCTCAATCCTCCGTAGCAGACGATATGCGTATCGTCTGCGACGCTATCAAAAATGTCGATGTTAGTGAAATCGCAGTCTTAGCCCGTAAACTTAGGGCTTCACGTACTCCGACAGAGCGTTTGCTAGCTCTGGCGGAGCATAGTTCCCTTCTCAATTCATTATAGGTTCATTTAAATGAATTGATCCCTAAATCATGCTTCGGCCGACCTCTGCCCAGCCCCGGCTTCACCGGAGGCTGCCCAGAACGGCCACCAACTCATGTCCCTTTGAGCACCTTCAGTGCAACTTTCACTACAGGCGGAAGACCCGCTAGCGGGTCTCCGCCAGCGCGCCCAACTTCCCGACGGGTGTCGCTTCCGATGAAGGCTAACGGTAATAACTACAGCCAGCAGGTGGTTTTTAGTGGGTAGGTGCCATTCTGGTGAGTCCCACATAACCCCCCCGCAGAGGAATTTACCTGCGGGCGGGTATGCATGACGCATCTTCCACCTCCCTCCCGCGAGGGTGCCTCGGCAGCAAAAAAAAAAAAAAAGAAAAAAAAAGTAAATACATTAAAAAATGGATTATGTAAATCCTGGATACCTAGGCCATCAATGCGCGATTTCCATAATGCATCAGGAATGCTAAAATCTCCCAATAGAATAAATTCACTATTCGGCAGATCGAAGCTTAAGTCTGACAAGTAGTCAAATAGTAATCGCTGAGCTAAAGCTTGATCTTTATTTTGTGGGAAGTAACAACAGAATATATATAAAAAGTCAGAAACGTTATGTGCACTATCAAGCGCGATTCCTACGCAAGCAATGTCGGGCGCGCCGGGCAGCGGCGGCAGCGCGCACGGCGGCGACACCTGCAGTGCCAGCCCGCGCCGCGCCGCCACCAGCGCGCCGCCGGCGAGCCGCTGTCCCAGCCGCTCATAGTCGCGGTCCGCGCGGTATACGCTGTAACGGGGATCAAATAATTCAGAATCGAATATACCCGGCAACAACCACGTTTCGGTCAAACATATGACGTCATAATCAAAATTAAGAACATTGTTAAAAAACGTTTTAGTTTTTGCGCGTAATCCTCTAACATTTTGATAAAATAAATTTAACGAATTCACAGCGACAAATAAATAAAATAATAGTTATTATTAATATCGTCAAATAATCGATTAACTATTACAGTCCAAAACGAAGTTAAACTAAAAACAATGTTAATTATTTTAAATAATTTTACGATAAAATACAATATAACATCCGCATATGAATCCGCATACCTTGATTGAATGAATGTATGTAAAATGTATGTAAATAAAAATTCGACAAAAATACGCCCACTAAACAATAATATTTAGTTAAATTACCCAAAAATATTAAACGGTTACATATTATCACTAAACGTGAACTGCAAGTTGCCTTCAAAAATGTTTGTATTTCAATGTGACATAAATTCCACAAAACACACTTGTTTATGCCAATTGACAAAGCGCTCGAACTGCGTAACAGTTGAATAAGTATACTAGTTTTTTGCCAACTACCATGAACACTATGAACGTAATACATTGCGCGCGTCGAACATCCAACATCTAAGAAACCAGTAACGAACCGTGACATGAACACTAAACATAACGAAGGAAAACTTATCCAATATATAAGATAACAACAGCTAAAACACCTCAAATTAAGTGTCTCAAAACGTGGTTTACTTAAGAAAATATTTAACGAAAAATGACAATGTATACTAATAATTAAATTTAGAATAAAAATTAAAAAACATGCATACCTAACATCAAGCTCACACTGAATTAATATTGACAATGGCAAACTAAAATTTAAAAGTAATTTTTAATTTTTTTTGAACAAAAGCATACAAATTGTTTAGGAAACTGAATATTACTTATACTATATTTTTTAATGCTTCTTCCGAAGTAATATGCAGTACCGGGGAATTGTCAGTGCGCCGCACCATGACCGTGCAGTTGCGCACCCAGCAATAAGCGTAGTTCTTCTCCTTCGCTTTAGTACGTGCTTGTTGTAAAAGAAACTTGTTGCGGGTTGATAAATGGTCATTTACGTATATGCGATTATTGTTGCTGACAAATCCTAGATCGCTTGCTTTGAGATCTTTAAGTTTTCGAATTGCTGCCAGAAAATCATCCTTTTTGTATCTCGACTGAAACTTCAATATGATTGGTTTAGGTTTTTTATTGTTGTTATCCGTGTCATTTCTTACCGCAATCCTGGTCACAAAGTCGATATCCGTTGACAAGTTCAGTGGGAAACTACTACGTTCTGACAGTTTCTGGACTATTTTCAGCAGGTTTTCACCAGCATTATGAGGAATACCATTTATTTGAACGTTAGATCGCCGCACCCACTGCTCATTTCTGTGATTATCCTCCAGGATGCCATTCACAACATTCCTTAAATCATCAAGATCAGTTTTGGATGATTCTACAGCTTTTACCCTGCTT
This sequence comes from Marasmarcha lunaedactyla, assembly GCA_923062675.1. Lineage (NCBI taxonomy): Eukaryota > Metazoa > Arthropoda > Insecta > Lepidoptera > Pterophoridae > Marasmarcha > Marasmarcha lunaedactyla. The sequence continues at coordinate 27,363,657 of OV281350.1, forward strand.
TCAATTGTGCTAAGACGCTCCGAGATCTCATCCATTCTTGAATTGAGAGCTAACTTGAGGTCTGCAATAGCATCAGTAACTTGATTCAGGTCGTTTTGAATAAAATGTATAGCTTCAAATTTAGATTCCAGTCCAGCGATTTTTGAAGAAATGTCGCTGAGAGCCTCACGGGCGGACCACCCGAGCTCGTCCTCATCACGAGACTTGATCGGAGTGTTCGTGTTATCGGCCTTAGGTATTTTAGAAATGCATTCCGGACAACACCATTGTTTTGGTACGGATTTATTCAAATTAAGCGCCACGCATAATTTATGAAATGTTGCCTTGCACTTGCAACAGGTGGCGTCACCCGTAGGCGATGCAAACTTTGCACACGCTCCACACTTATTCATTTTATTAGATAAGACAAATTAGTACGGCTGTAACTATATAGGTGGCACTGTGTGGTGTTATTGAAATTGGAGACAATTGATCGACAATTTCAAATTAATAAAATAATCACGAACTAGTATTTTCTCTAAAGAAAGCACTCGATACTTTACTAATGATATTCAAAAAGAATTTGTAAATGTACACACCGTCTAAGAAACAATCCTCAGTCCAAGGTTCACTCAAATTGTCACTACACAAAGAAACAGTTAGTTATAATGTTATACAAAATGCACTAAACTTTGTTGCATCAATTATAACTTTAATGTCAAGATTATGATAAAATAACTTAATTTATGGTAATATTTACTTTTATATCGATTAAAAACGCAGAGCTCAATGTTTACGCTGCAACTACCCACACACGAAAAAAAGTTTATTTAAATTATTTTTTAAATAACACTTTATTTAAATTATTTTAATTGCTAACACTTCCCAGGATATATCTCTTTGAAATATGTGTATTTGTGAAAACACACCATGAGTTGTATACAACAAAAAAACATTATTGTACATTTAACACAAAATACCCCAATAAATTATGTTTGCCAAATATTAAAACTGAAATCTGTAACAAAAACTGCCTTGCAATGTCAGTAATAGAACTGAAAAGTTTGCCGTTGCGTAAATTTAAAAATACTCTCAACTTGGTTAATTGAGAAGTGTTTTTATAGTGTTAGTGACTTTCTATCAAAAAAAAAATAGTTATGTATCACATTTTATGTCATGACTGAATTATTATATAATATATTGACATCTAGTTTTTCTTATTTAGATAAAATGTTTCAACTGTTGTTATTGTGCTGCATTTTACCTTCACATTTTATTTATATTAAATTATATTTTTCTTTGATCTTAATTTGTTCGCTTTTAATCTGCTTGTATGTAATATTGCATGCTGTTGTACTGTTGTAGTGTGAGGGACTTTTATACTGTGAATCTTGATAACTTCTTTTGTTACCACCTATAATGCAATAAATTTGATTTGATTTGATTAGAATGTTATCGCATAATTAATTTAATGGTAATTTTATTGACTTGAAGAAATCTAATTTGACTAAAGGAAAACCGTGCTTTAAAAATTATATTTGTTTTAAATTAAATATAGTAATAGACATTTTGCAATATAATTCTACTTTTGTGAACAGAATGCTACCACATCACGCATTTGTAAAAACCTTTTACCAAGCTACTTAAATAGACTCAAGCAACGGTAGGAATCTACAAGTACGAGTACAATCCTCACCGGATCAGTTTTTCCTTTGATATTAGTACACATAATTTTAACGTATTTCACCAAAATATAGAAGCTGTACTTGGAAAGCGCGATGTACTACAAGTAACACTAAAGGAACTTAGCACAACTATAGGCTCTTTAGATTTTTTCTTTTTTAATTAGAACGTTTGTCTTCTATCTGACCTGATGGAAAAGGACGATGAAGCTTCTAGTTGGTACTTTGCAGAACCATCCCAAAGGTGGCTACAGTACAGTACTCCATGCAAGATCGAACTTGAGCTGTGTACAAATTAAGTAGCCGTTCAGGGCTGAAGTACCGTCGGACCTTCGAGATGATTCCCAACTTCTTCGAAGCAGTTTGAGCCATGGACACAATTTGTTGCCCAAAGTTTAGTTGGGACGATGTAGTTACGCCCAGAAGCCCTAAGTGGTCGGTTAAGGGTGCAAAAACATTTTGGAAAGTGGACATTAAGTCGAAACTGCTCTTTTTGGCGGAGAATAAACATGCCTGTGTTTTTGACGTGTTACATTTGACCAAGTTGGACTCGCCCCAATCGGACACACCCACTCAATCATCGACTCTCTCAAAGCCCGGATTTCTTGAAGACTCGCTCGCGCATTGGACATATTTCTCTCTACAAAAGTGCTGTCATCAGCATAACCAATAAGGCCTAGGGTTAGCAGGTCATTAATGTGCAGCAAAAATAACGTTGCAAAGAGAACCGATCCCTGAGGTACCCCGGTATTAATTGCCATTAGGTCAAAAGAACAGCCATCTAAGACTACTCGAATTGACCTTTCCCTCAGAAAATCAGATATCCAGTCGCAGAGCCCATTAAGTATTCCGTATGCTGGAAGCTTACTCAAGAGACCATCATGCCAGACCCTATTAAAAGCCTTGGAAATGTCTAAGGATACAGCTATAGCTGACTACCGTGACCTTCCAAGGATTCGCTCCATAAGTGAGTGGCATACACAAGAAGATCATCAGTCGAGCGTCCACTGCGAAAACCATATTGGACTCAAGGTATGCCAGAAGGCGATTGTTCAATACACGCTCCATAACTTTGCAAAGTATGGACGTGATAGCAATAGGTCGGTAGTTGATAGGATCTGATTTCTAAAAAGAGTCGATACAGTCGCGTTAGAATGGGAGACAACTCGGCTGCGCAGTGTGTTAACATAACTGCAGGTATGCCATAGGGATCGCTGGCCTTATTGACGTCTTAATTCTGCAAGCATTTAAGAACCTCCTTTTGGCGAATATGGACGGTACCCATTTTGGGTCCAAACTGCGATAACTGGGGTGCGACTTTACCTTGACTATTTAGACGTGAACAATCTGCAAAAAGGTTTGCTTTCTCTTGTCAGGCTTCCTCAGAGGTGGCAGCAATGGGCAACAGAAGTTCGACTCAACCGATGTGGCCAATGTGGTCAAAGCGAGCTTTTCTGATCACCTTTTTGAAAGAATTGGCGGCAGCATTGTATTTTTTCTTCAGTTCATACGAATCCACGGCTTTGCTTCTGCGAGCGCCAGCCCAGGCTTTATACGCTTCTTGCAGCTGTGAGGCAAGTAGCATTAAACCATGGGCGACCTTTGGTTTCAAGGGATAAGTCAGCGTAAGGGATGAAATATTCCATTGCTTGGCCACACTTGATACATCATTAGCGCAGCACGATGAAACGGTTGAGGTAAAACAAGTCTGCCGCCAAGGATAAGGCGCGAAAAATGTCGCATCTCATCCCAATCTGCTGATTTGTATCACCATATTCGCCTAGCGCCTTTTGAGCGGGTGTCAGGTGGCGAGTGCTGCGACACAGATTTCACCACGCAATGGTCGGTTGCCCCTTAAGTGCAGTTATGGACACCGAGTACCTGTCACGATCAGTTGTCAGCAGAAGGTTCTAGCAATATGCAGTGTGGCCAGCAACGTCGGGGATGCGCGTGGGCTCGTGCACAGATGTAGTATGTCTAACAGAGATTTTTATAAAAAGAGGATAGGAAACAAATCTTATGTTGGAGGCTATGAACTAGCAGCGTATTGTTCACTTACACAACAACGTACAGGTGGTTCTTGTATTTTAATTAAAAAAACAGTTACAATATAAAGTCATTCAAACCATTCAACTTTTACGAGATGTGTTTGAATGTTGTGCTATTGAAATTATTACTTATATGCATCTTAGTTTGCATTCATAGAACACCATCCTCTTCAGTAGATGTATTCTTAAACGAGCTTGAAAAATTGCTGCATAAATTATGTAATAAACCAAACAAAAATATTATACTCAGTGGTGATTTCAACATTAATATTAAAAAAAAAATAACTCCATCCCAAAAGAAAGGCTTTGTTACTAAACCCGACCGAAAAAATTCTTGTATAGACCTTACATATAGTGATTTTGAAAATGTACACACGGAAATACATTATCTACCTCTATCGGACCACGAAAGTTAAAAAAGAAAACATATAAAGCAGAATCCTAAATTTTGGTTCGAAGAAAATATAGACTTTTCAGAAGACAACGTCTGGAAATATATAGAATGAACACACATAAAAAAACCAGTAAACAGTAGTTTGTTGATCATTAAATTTTACTAGACAAATTAAATCAAAATGGTATTAGAGGTAGAGTGAAAGAACTGATTCAAAGTTATCTGGCGAATCAAAAACAATGTGTAGAGATAAGCAATTTAATGGTAGAAACAGAGAATCAAGGAGTTCAACATATCAAAATAATAAGTACGGCGTTCCCAGGGTAGCATAATAGGACCTCTCTTATTTTTGTTATATATAAATGATTTGCCAAAGGTCACGGGAAATCAAAAATGTATAAACTTTGCAGATGACACGACGCTCATTATAAATACAAATAATAAAAAAGAGCCAAAAGATGAAATTCAACCAACATAGACTAACATTTTGATATTTTTAAATAACATAAATTTTAAAATTTATTTTAATAAAACAATTACAAACATCTAATATAAATAATAATAAAATCGACATCAATTTTGACAATAAGAATGTAGCATTGTGCCTATTTGAAAGTAAAAACTTAATTAATAAAATAAATTTACAAATTAAAGATTAATTAGTACTAAAACTATCTACACAAATACCTTATTAATCATTTAAACTTACAACCTAAACTTATAATAAAATAAACAAATAATCAAAACTATTTACAAACCACTAATTAATAAAATTCCGTCAAGTGCGCTAGTTGAAAATAAAGCTTATTTTGCGCGCGCGCATTCCTAATTAGACAATAGAATGCCGGCTGATTGGTTCAGCAGCGAGGTTGCCTGAACGTCGCCGTGCTAAACACGACGCGACGGCCATTTCCATTTCAGCAGCCTAACAGCCTGGACCGCTGCGTAATTGAGACGCATTTAAGAGTACATAATTAACCTTGATTTGGAAGTTGATCCCGCTGGGGTGAGTTCTAATTTGTTCCTATTAAGTGTTTTATTAAGTGTAAGGTGTTTCTAATGTAGTTATTAACGTTAACTAACACTAGTACTATCTCTTTTTCCTCTTCTGGGACGCTGTGACCTCTAAACGCCACGCGGTAACGGTCATTTCAGGATTTACGATTTGGATTTACTATTAAATCTGAAACTGACGGGGATTATTACTACCCAAGGAAGCTTGCGGACCACTACCTGACCCGGGACGCTCAGAATTTACCCACAAGGATCCGTGATAACAATATCTGGAGCCGGTTGGAGAAAGACGACCTAACAAATGGAGGACCGTACCGTCAGGCCAGTGTTCCCTACCTACCTACCTATTTCTCTCTGCATATCTTGATGTGAGGTGGCAACTCAGAAATAATAAATGTATCGTATGTGAAGATCATTCCATCTTTTATTTTGAACCCACGAACTGTGACGGACCGGACAGCTAACCCCGAGCGCCGCAAGAAAATAAATAACGTTGAAACGAAAACAGTTTTAGGGATTCAAATTGACAAATATTTAAATTGGAAGGCCCATATCGAATGCCTTTGTCATAAGCTAGACTGATTTATTTACGCGTTGTTAAGAGTGAAAGAAGTAGCGGGAAGGAAAGCTGCTCTTCTATCGTATCACGGCTACTAAATATCAACCGCCATGACCCAAGAGCAAACATTTATGCTCATCACACAAATGAATGCCCCGGCCAGGAATTGAACCTTGAACCTCCGGCGTATTAGGCAGGGCTACTTACCACTACGCTACTCGGTCGTCGTGGTATTTAAGCCAAAAGGTAATAAATAAAAATATATTTTTTCTATATAAATGGTCTGAGAAAAATTAAAGTTTTTGTTAGTAATTAGACTCGCGCTTGTTCCCCGCATCCCCTGATGGAGGTCGATCCGGTTGTCACTCCACGACGGCGCACATACATGCTTTTAAGCAGATAGACAAACCTTATTTAACTTTGCATTTTTAATTTGTCAGCCGAGTGACGAAGTTTGTACTGGCCCTGCCTCATATGCCGGAGGAGCCCCGGTCGGTGCATTCCTTTGATTTTTTTTTGTTCCCCTCCACGGGAAGGGCTGGAGGATAAAAAATGCTCGGACGCATACTCCGCGCGCGCGATCGGAGTTATGTGGGACTCGCTCCGAGCCTACCAGAACCTCTACCCACTAAAAAACCCCCTGTCGGCTCGTGCAATTTTTTGCCACTCAGCCTTCATATGAGCGACGGCCAATTGGAGAAATGGGCCGAGTTAGCGGGGCCCAGAAGGGATCACCCGCTGGGATTTACATAGCACTGAAGGTGCTCAAAGCACTGAAGGTGAATACATAGCACTGAAGGTGCTCAAAATGAAAAGTATAAAATTAAAAAAAAAAATTAAAAATTAAAAATTACAAAATAAAATTGAATTAATTCGGATTTACGTTAGAATTCGGATTTACGTTAGAATTAGAATTTACGTTAGAATTAGAATTTGCGGTCAGAAGGTTTCAAGATCGGCTGACAGTCTGGTGAAAGAGTACGTTTGCGCATTCCTAGGCCTAGCGACTTTGAACTTCGAATCTAAGACAGGAGTAGTATATGAGACTGAATTACGAACTAGACGATTGGTATGGGTTTCGGAGCGTTTGAAGAAAGCTTCAGAGAGTGTTTTGAGGTGTTGTTGTACTGTAGGCAGTTCAAGATCTCTGTGCAAGTCCGCGTTACGCACGTACCACGGTGCGTTTGTGGCCCTGCGGCAAATCGTCGGATCTAACGTGACGCCTAAATATTTAGTACTGCGCTTCCAAGGGATGGGAATGCCTAACATTCGAACGTGGGGATCGCCAGCGGGACGACGGCGTTTGTGGTGAAAGCGCATCGCAAAACTTTTTTCAGGGTTCACATCGATACGCCATTTTTGAAACCATACACCAAGGGCGTTTACGGCCTTTTGGAGTCTGGTTACAAGGTGCGGAACACTGTGGCCTTTGGTATAGAGTGCGGTGTCGTCGGCAAAGAGGGCGAGTTCGACGCCTTTCGGCGGGATGGGAATGTCATTGGTGTACACGGTGTACAGCAGAGGGGCGAGGATTGAGCCTTGAAGGACTCCAGCCTTTATGGGACGAGGCGCAGAAAGCGTGCCTTCATGTTTAAATCGAAAGGTACGGTCTTTGAGAAACGACGCTATTAACCTGACTAGGCGATCTGGTAAGCCTATCTTGTAGAGTTTATAAACGAGACCGCTGTGCCAGAATTTATCGAAAGCCTTGGCTACGTCAAAGAAAACCGCGACTGTTTTATAACGACGCGGATAGAAACCGTCAAGTATGTACTCGATGATTCGATGGACTTGCTGAGGGCAGGAGTGCTTAGCGCGAAAGCCGAACTGATGGGAAATAATGAGGGGATTGCCATCCGTCGGAAACAGATGGTTCCCTATTCGAGCGAGTATGAGTCTCTCGAGAAGTTTAGACATGGTCTTGAGGAGGCTGATGGGTCTGTGATTAGCCGAGATATTCAGAAGTTTACCCGGCTTGGGAATGCCTATGACTGTCGTTTCTTACCAAGCTTTTGCAAAGTAGCTATGGACGAAGCATTGAATATAACAGCTAACAAGGTAAGCACCTGTTGAGGCAGGTGCTTAAGTGCGTGGTTGGAAATTCTATCCACACCCGGAGACTTTTTGGACTTTTGATTTCTAATGAGAAACGAGACTTCGTCATTAGAGACTGTGACAGGGTCGGCGAAGGACTCCGTCATCCTGGATGTGTCAGGGATCAGCAGGCTGCGTGCTGGGCGAGCATTGTGCGGCAATGCTGTCAGCGAAGCATTCGGCTTTCTCTTCGACTTCGAAGGCAGTAGTGCCATCGGGACGAGTGAGAGGAGGAACGTGAGAGGCGGTGTCTACGCGTAAGGCTAAGATATTCGCCATTAGATCATTCATCTGAGCGTCTCGGAGTTCTTCGAGGCAAGACCTAACTTTGCGTTGTAGCAGCTAATCTATAGGCGGGCGTGGGATATTTCTTGGCTCTCCGGAGAGCCGCGTTCTTGGCTTTAATGAGATTGCTAACGGCTAAGGGAAGCGTGGGTTTGCCTTGCTTAGCAACTTTTTCGATAACCCTGATGGCTGAGTTGATAGCATCAGTGACAGAATTGACTAATAAATCTATTTTATCCGGACTATCTAAGTTCGGGAGCCTCTAAGCCTGAAACTAACGTATTTTAAAGCCTTTCCAATTGTAAAGGTCTTAGGAGAGGTGACGTTATCGTCAGGCGGTCCTAGCACGAGGGAGATGGGACGGTGGTCAGAGCCTAGGTCATCGAGCGGTTCGATAGACGTGAGGTCGAGGTTGATTCGTTTGACTATTGCAAAATCGAGGATATCAGGAGAGTGGTTCGGGTTGTCGGGATAGTGAGTGGGAGTGATGGGAGAGATGACATCTAAGTCAAGTGAGTTTGTGATATCGAGGAGAGTGATACCGCTGGTGTTGGTTGATAGGCACGTCCAGTCAGTATGTTTCGAGTTAAAACCTCCGAACATAATGACTGAATGGCCGAGGGCGAGAATGGCCTCAAAGTCGCTGCGGATTGGTCTGGTGCCACTAGGTATGTAGATTGAAGCTATGATGATGGTCGGATGACCAGTCATAGCCAATCTACACACAGTGGCTTCCATGTTGAGGAGAGGAGGGGTAGGGAGAGGAAAGCAATGGAATCCTCTTTTGTAATAAATAGCAGTGCCGCTGAAACCGTCGGAGTTGGGCCTGTCGTTACAAATAAACGCGTACTTGGGTATAGCGAATCCCCTGGAGCGGTTTGGAGTTAGCCACGTCTCTTGAAGAAGCAATAAGTCTGGCTCGTTGTTCTGAAGGAACAGTTTGAGCTCAGGAAGGTTAGTATTAAGGCTACGAACGTTAAAAGAAACTAGGGATAAGCCCTTGGGTTTGATACGACCGGTCACGGGATTTGCGGTTCTAGACATTACATTGCTTATTTACGAATTTAAATAAAATATAAAATTTATAACGAACTTAGAAGCGAGTGATGCTCGGCTAACGCAAATAAACGCTCTCGAGGAGAGCGGGCGGCTCGCAGTACGGAAATTTCCTTAATGTCGACGTTTTGAATGACGTCAAACACGGTCTTCATGTCCTCAGCCAACGGCAACTGAGGTGAAGACGATGGAGCGGGACGTGGGCCTGCGGGAGCTACGGGAGCTGGAATAGGACGGGAAGATGCAGGTGGAACGGCCGGACGCTGTCTTCAGGACAGAGCCAGAGTAGGTGTCGGCTGCACGGGCTTTGCTTCCGGGGGACCCCGGTTGCGCGGCGGCGGGAAATTAGCGGGAGTTAGCCGCGGCGCCGGCTTAGGCGCAGCCCTCGTAGCTGAAGAGCGCGGAGCGCGCGGGCCACCCCTGTAGTTAGCTGTGTGGCCAGACTGGCCGCGAGGGTTGGGACGCTCGAGGGAGATATTCAAAAGTCCGCAGATTGTGTGAGCTTCTCTGAAGATCTCCCTCGAGTTGGGAGTGTTTGTGAGGATAACTAAAGCTAGTGGAAAACGCCTACCGCGGTTAGAGTGCATCTTGTGCACTGCTTCAGCCGGGAAGCCCTGAGACCTAAGGTCCTCGAGTATGTAGTCATTACTGAGTTCAAACGGGACACCCCGTAGTACTGCGCGGATCTTACGCTCCTCCGGGAGGGCGTAGGTGTGATACGCGATTTATTTGATCGACAGAAGCCTAGTAAAAGACCGGAAGTCGTCGATGGTCGCGACCTGAATTTTAATTGATTCGCCAGCGTTGGCGGCTTTTAAGTAATTAATTTTGTGCTCTTTGCACAAGTTAGAAACCGCGGTCCAGCGCGCTTTTTCACGGAGGAAGACGGGCGGAGGGAGCTGAGGCTTCGGTGGGACGGGAGCGCAGCACGATGCTGGCTTCGATGGGACCGACGGAGACGCGGTCACTTCGAGTGAAATTAACGGCGCGGGGGCGGGTGTTGAAGACACCGGGGTGGGCTCGGGTGTTGAAGACACCGCGGCTTTTTTCGAACGCTTCTTAAAGCATTTGGCAACTAACTGGAACGCGGGCTCAGGAGAGCCGGTTAAGGTGGCGGCGACCGACGAAGCTTCGGACGCGGCGGAGTCTGAATCGCTCCCGGGAGCGGTACGCTTCCTACGAGATGAGCGCGAGGATGAGACCGACGCGCAGTCCATATCGGATGGAACGGGAGATGCGGGGGAGCTGTAGACCTGAGGCGTCTGGACTTTGGAAGCTTGAGGGGCTGGGGGCCTGAGGGGCCGGGGACGCGATTGATGCCTGCAAGGCCTGCGTTAGGATGTCTTTCGGAATGGAGACGCCTGCCGCAGCAAGCGCCTGGGTGAACGCGTTCGCGAAGTTAATAACTCTTAGCGAATACATAAGGGAAGTTTGGGACAATTATATGTATAAAATAAGTATGTCACAGGATGCCTCGTTTCTAAAAACCTAGCGAACCTTAGCGGCTAACCTCCCTACCAGTGGTAGGGGGGCTGGGGAGAATAACTTAAAACTAACCGTAGTACGCCGAAGGCCGCTACCTAGAAACTTAAAAAAGGGTACACAGGTAGAATTGACCGCGTTAGGGTCAACCTTTATCGACAGAAAGGACAAATACACACGAAAATACACAGATATGATAAAAGTAAATATGAAAATAGGAGAAAAATAAATAAAATAGAGAAGAGAAATAAAATAAAAATAAAAGGACTGGTTCAGTACAAATTCGTTGTCACCGTTAAGTATCCTTTGTACTAAAACCAGACTATTTACGCTGGGCACAACACTGCACTCAGCACAACACAACTTGGCACAGCACTTTGAACGCTTTGCTGCCACGACGGTACTCATACTCCATAATTCCTCGAATTTTTAACTTATCCATGATGACGAAAAATGTTCGAATGCGTTGAAAACAAAACACTAACTTTTAACGAAATGACGATAGTAGAAAAAGAATTCCATGTTTGTCATATAAAATTAATTTGAAATTAGAATTATCAGTCAAAAAAAAAATATTTTCATTTGAAACGGCCAGTTTGGCAAAACGGCAGTTTCATAGGTAAAGACCTATTATTTATTTATAAGTAGCAACTACCGTAAAATGCCTTTTGATGAAAAAAGCTTGGGTTTGGGTCAATCCATATAACAGAACAAATACCCCAGGCCACGTCTGTCTCTTTGTCTATGAGTCTAAACGCGATAACCTTAAATTCTTCCGAACGGATTTTCGTACAGTTTTCAACAATCGATAGAATGATTATGTAAAAGGCTTACCTGTATAATTATTTCGTATTTTATGAAATTTTGAAATACGGTAGTAAATGTAGACAAAATGGTAAAAAATCAGCTGACTGGTAGCTTCATAGAAATCGCTGTCTTATCCCTTTGAGAGATAACAAAAAAATGCATGGTGAAAATGTTTCTCTTTTATCTATTTATTTAGTCTACATAAAAATTCACGATAGCATATCTCTATTTTAACAATTAGCTTAACGTACCCATTTTAATGTTTATAAAAAGTAGCCGCCTGTACTGTGGTAATTGGAGAGCTATTTAGACGGATACGATATTAATAATTATCCAATTTAATACGTTAGTTGCCTTAAACAATTCATGCGCAACTAAATTGCGATTTATTTTATACATTTGGAGTTAATACCTTACGAGCTATTGCAAATATAAAAACTATCGCGAGAGAAAATGAATTCGCCCGCTGTTGCTTTACCAGTATAAAAGTGTAAGCCGAGCGCTTAACTGCCGTAAGGGCTTTACTTATTGCATTTGTTTTATTTTTGAGTGTTACCTCTGGAGATTGGTGCTTAATTAGATACTTATATTGTAGGTCTCAATCTTTAAAAACGCTTAACTTCTTAAATGCTTTATAAACGGTGCAACTTAAATAATTCTAAATTTCTCAAAAATTATAATATCAACATTTATTCTTTATAGCATCCACTTTCGCGCGTATCTGTACTTTTGCATTATGTATACCACTGCCGGCCGCGGGATGCTATGTACTTCGTCCACGCGCGTTTGGTGTGTGTCGCTGGTTAGTGAGAATCTGACTCGCGCGGCGAATGCACGGCCGATTTTATAAAGATTTGTGGCAACAGCAGTTAAAAGACAGTCACAGGGTGTAAATTCAAAAATAAAAAAACAAAAATGCACTATAATTTGAAAAATACATGGCTTTATTTTTTTTTCATATTTTTCGGATAACTACTGTGACATAGCCTATCACCCGGTTTCGGCTTTTGCGTCAACTTTGGGACTATATACAGGATATAGCGATCTTTGCGTTTTCAATTACTTGCAGGATAGAAAATAAATTCTTTGAAAATATTCCAAGTAAGATAAATAAACGTTACATTTAAATATAAACAACATACTCAACGCAACACTACGAAACTAAAGGTACGAAACTACCAAATTTTAGGCCTATATATGCTCTGTGACCCGTGCGCAGCCGGGTCGGGTCGCTAGTCGGAAAAATCAATTCCAAAAGGAAGATATCAATTTTGGGACGTTTTAACCTTATACAGGGCGTCCCACGGCTATGCCACATTTATTTATTTATTTATTTATTTATTTGGGAAACATACAATATTTTAATACAGTTATATAAATTAATATAAATAATATAACAAATCAATAAAGTTTCCACCAATAACTAACTCAATTAAGGTAGTTACAGCAATACAAAGTTAAATCATTATTAATACATAAAAATAAACATTACATTTTTACAATTTAATCAAAATAAACAAAAATATAAGAATAGAGATTAATGGATAATAAGCTCCTCCCTAATTTTCCTTTTATAAACAATCACACTGGACTGAAACATATCTACAGAATTAAATTTCTTGTTAAAATCATTACAAGCTCTGTTTAAAAACATATTCGCAGTATAGTTGGTTTTAGCAGGAGGAACAGAGAACAAATTCTTACATCTAGAACTTATCCGGGGACACCTAAAGAAAATGTTACTCATAAGAAACGGGGAATCTATGATGTTGTGAATAATTTTGTACAAAAAGATCTGGTCTCTTACTCGGCGACGATTACACAAGGAATTTTGATTGTTAACATCACAATTGTTTTTGCAATGCGAACACCTAAATGAAAGATGCTTAACAAATTTTGAATAAATTCTTTCTATACTATCAGTATGTGAATTATAGTGAGGATTCCAGATAGTTGATGCATATTCCAGGATCGACCTAACGAAACTGTTGAACAGAAGAGTGACAGTAGAGCAACGTTTAAATTCTTTACCTATTCGAAGAATAAAGCCCAACATCTGGAAAGCCCTAGAAGTGATGAATTCAATATGAGTTCTGAAAGACAATTGAGCATCAAGAATTACTCCCAAGTCCCTCACCTCAGTAACCCGCGTCAAGGATGTGTGGTTAATCTTATAATCGAAAAATATATTTTTCTTCTTTTTTCTTGTAAATGTAATAACACAACATTTTTTAATATTTAAATGTAGGCAGTTTTTTTCGCAATAGCTATACAAATTATTTAAATCGTTTTGTAGTAACAAACACTCTGAGTAATTTTCTACATTTTTATAAATTTTCATATCGTCAGCATAAAGTAAACAATTTGAATGTTGAAATACAGAATAAATGTCATTGATGAATAAATTAAATAATAAGGGACCAAGGTGTGAACCCTGAGGCACACCGGATGTAACTGGAATAAAAGTTGAACAAAAGCCCTTAATAACCACTGCCTGGCTTCGATCCCGCAAATATGACGCAAGCCACCTAAGCAAATCACCATGTATACCGATAACTTCAAGCTTGCGAAGAAGTAGATTATGAGGAATTTTGTCAAAGGCTTTGGAGTAATCGGTATACACCGCATCGACCTGACTACCTTTATCCATTGAAGTAGCAACATTATGAGTAAATTCACAAAGATTCGTCTCAGTGGATTTTCTCTTGACAAAACCATGCTGTTGCCCAAAAATTACATAGCTAAGTTTGGGATAGATTATATCAAAAACACACTTTTCAAATATTTTAGGAATAATACTAATCTTGGAAATACCTCGATAGTTAAGAACATTATGTTTGTCTCCAGCTTTGTGAATTGGGACTATGTAAGAACGTTTCCAGGCAGTAGGAAATGAACTTGTTCTCAATGATAGCTGAAAAAGATAACACAGTGGACCAGAAAGAGTCTTCCAGCAATTTTTTAAAAATATAGCTGGTATGCCGTCCGGTCCCCCCCCCCCTTCGCTTCGTCAATATCTTTCATATGTTTTCCTACGATATGTGTTGAAATATCAACAGATCCTATTGATATATTTCCAGAGTAACATGGTAAATTACTGTCTGATGGGAAAGCAAAAGTAATTCGAGGTTCAAATACAGACTGAAAGTAAGAATTAAATAAATTACATATTTCATTACCCTCTGTACATATGATTCCATTCAAAAATAACGACTTAGGCAACTCATTTGAGCTTTTTTTAGACTTCACAAAAGTCCAGAACTGTTTACTATTTTTATTTATGTTATCTTCCGCAGTTTGGATATATTTATTATAGCATTCAAGTTGAACATTTTTTTGACGTTTGCGTAGGACACTGAAAGTGTCAAAGTCACTCATTCTACCGTAACGTTTCCAACGCTTATGAAATTTAAGTTTTTCTTTTATTATTTTGATGAGTGCCCTGGAAAACCACGGGGGATATCTCGAATCATCCTTTACTTCGAATGAAGGGGAAGTACCTTGAATATTGTAGATAGAAAATTTTACTGAAAGAAAACATTATTTAAAAAACAATTCAAACTGCGTTCAAAGATTTTTAAATAAATATCATATCATAAATATTATTTTTTTCTGAATAACATAGTGTCAGAAATAAAAGAAAGACCATGAATTTTAACATTTGATGTGAAATTTTGTTCAGAAAAATTAAAAGCTGACATTGCCGTAAGGGCATAAAACTGACATTATCATTTTAAAGTACCTACTACTAATGAATCATGAACTGAATTGAGAAGTATGGATCCTTTCTCTATTATAATTTAAGTGCATGATAAAGTTATATCAAAAATATTTAAAAAAGTGATATTAGAAACGTTACAAAGTCTCTGATTTCAATCTTTTGGATAATAACCAATTCGGATTCTGAAAAAACAAAAACACTACTCTTGCCTGTTTTTCTCTTATGAAACATGTGACAGAATCACTTAACTCGGGGTCACAAATCGTCTTTTTAGTGCTTTTAGTGCGACTCTACTAAAAAAGCTAGAGTCATATGGTATAAGGGGAAATGCATTAAATTTACTAACGAGTTACTTGCAGCATAGGGACCAATGCGTCGAAGTGTCAAAAATATGTAGAAATAGGGCAAAGGAGTATAAGTCGTCATTTCAAAAACCAAATCCATTCGGAATCCTTCAAGGGAGTGTGTTAGGGCCGTTCTTATTGATTTTATTCATTAATGATCTTCTTACTGTTACCGAGCATGAATGTGTACTTTTCGCTGACGACATAACAATAAACATAACATCAAAAAATACGAAATCTCTGGAACATGAATCTAATAAAACACTCACCTCTATTACTAATTATTAAATTTGAATCAAAATAATTTAGTCATGAATATGAATAAAACAAATTTTATGCAATACCAGACATACAGAAGTAAAGCTGATGTAATTCAGTTAACATCTCGAGGCACGGACATAGAGCAGGTAGATAGTACCAAGTTTTTAGGAACAACCCTAGATAAGTATTGTGACTGGAAACCACATATAAGTAATTTATGTATTAAAATAAATAGTTTTGTTTTCGTCAGATGTAGATTATCAAGTACTGTAAGTCAACAAGCAGCAAAAGTAGCTTATCATGGTTGTGTTTCATCTATCTGGCGCTATGGTTTAATTTTATTGGGAAATTCTGTAGACATTCAGAAAGTATTTTTGTGTCAGAAGAAATGTGTTCTTGCACTTCGTAGAGCAGATTTTAGAGATCCATGCAGGCCTCTTTTTACTGTTTTTCAAGTTACTCACTTTGTCGAGTTTTTACATTTTCAAAATGTTATTTTTTGTAAAAAAAACATAAGGAATATTTTAAGGAACTAGGTAATGTCATGATTTTAAGAACCAGAAATAAAGATATTTTGAGTAAAAAACTGTATATGCCGCCTAGAAAATTAACATTATTTAGTAGAAATGTTTATTGTATGGCTATCGATATATATAATAAGTTGCCCTTTAATTATGAAAACTTAAATTTTAATGACTATAAACGAAAAATATATGACTTATTGATACATAAATGTACACTACACAATTGATGAATATTTTAAATACTCTGAATTGTAATTAAATGAATCTATATGTATAAGTTTAGGAACCATAATGTTTTGTAATATTTTTATAACATTTAAATATTAATATTTGTAAATACTATTTTGATACTATTTAACCCACTTAACCCGACCAGGTGTTATAGCACCGCTCAAATTTACTTAAATCTACCCTCAAATTTTGATTTTAAAAAGTGATATTCGCATTGTATTTCTTTGATTTTATCTTTCAGTGCTTATTAAGGTTTGATTGTGTGCAGTGGAAATAAACAAAAAAAGTTATTTGTAAGCGTAAATTATGTATTTTAGCAGCAGAGTTATTTTTAACTATTATGTCTGGTAAAAGGTAGGCTATATTTAATACAAATTAGTAATTTTTATCTCTTTTTGTAATTGATTATTTATAACATGACTGTTAGTGACCTGAAATAGAAAGAATTTACAATGGTAATAACATGTTATAAATTTTTTTTGCTGTTGAATTGTCACAGGTGTTATAACACCTGGTAGTTTTATCAACGTCTAATACATTTTTGTATGAAATTTTAGGGTACGATCAAGGAGAGCGTTACAGCTTACCGAAATTATAGAAGAATTGGAAAAAGCGGATGTTGGCATAAACTTGCCAAGTGTTATTACTATTTTGCCCCCGGATAATGCAAATGCAGATGTTACTGACGAGGATTCGGGTGAAGAAAACGTCGTGAATTTGCACAATCTTCCAGGTAAAATGTAATTTGATTATTATATCGTTACTTATTTTTCTAAAAATATTTTACATTGACTAAAATCAAAATTAAGTTTTTTCTTTTCATTATTGTCACAATTCTCTAAAACTTAATAACATGTCTATCTCTTTTAGGTTCGCAGCTAAGAGCTGAAGCTGAGATTATTTATAGCCAGTCTTCTTCGGATGATGAAGACAATACGCCATTGTCTCATTTGGCTACAAGACGATGCAGCGAGTCGGTCACGCAAGGAACCAACGTCACCCATTCTTCTGTGGCTAGAACACCATCAGTGCCGAAAAATCAACAGTACACTTGGCGAAATCGGCATAATCCGAAAGAATATCATCAGTGGCAAAATGATCAATCCCCTAAATATTTACAATCGCCCATGTATTATTACGAAGCTTTGATGAACAACGAGATCATTGATTTGTTGGTGCATTACACGAATATATATGCACGCCAAAAGAATAAGACAGGTAACATAACTCGAGCAGAAATGAAATGTTTTCTTGGTATTTTGTTGTTTAGTGGATATATTGTGGTGCCCCAAGACAATGTATTGGGAAAAGTCTTCAGACACAGATTTCCAATTAATCTATAATGCTATGTCTCGAGATCGTTTCAGTTTTATAATGACACATATCCATTGCTGTGACAATACTTTATTACAAGTACAAACCGACAAGTTTGCCAAAGTAAGACCTTTGTTCGATTTATTGAACAAAAAATTCCTAACTATGGCTCCTTTGGAGGAAGTTTATAGTATTGATGAGGCGATGGTGCCTTACTATGGTGGTCACGGCTGCAAGCAGTTTATACGCGGTAAGCCAATCCGATGGGGGTATAAGTTTTGGGTTGGTTCTACTAGATTAGGATACGTGTTATGGTTTGATCCATATCAAGGACAGTCTGCCACGTTACCTTCAGCTTATAAACAGTATGGTCTAGGTGGGAGCGTAATTTTGCAGTTCGCCGATGTGTTGCAATCCCTTCAACCAAATCTACATTTCCACTTATATTTTGACAATTTTTTTTCATCAATACCTATGTTGCATGTATTGAGTAACAGAAACTTGAAAGCAACAGGTACTATCCGGGAAAACAGAACATCTAAATGCCCGCTGCCAACAAACAATGAGTTCAAAAAAACTGAGAGGAACTTTTAAATTTAAATCTAGACATCCAGAGAACATCATGGTTTGTAAATGGAAACGACGATAACGTTGTGACTGTTGCGTCCAATGTAGATAGCGTCGAGCCACTACATAAGGCGAAACGTTTCTCTCAACAGCAAAAGAAATATATTTTAATTGATCAGCCTTCTGTTATAAGGAAATATAGTGAGAATATGGGAGGTGTAGACAGATCAGACCAAAATATAGGTCTTTACCGAACGTCTATTCGTGGCAAAAAGTGGTATTTCCCTCTTATTTGCCACAGTTTAGATATGGTCGCACATAATGCTTGGCAACTATACAGACATAACGGAGGGGAACATGATCATCTTACATTTCGAAGAGTTATTGCAAGGGCTTTACTAGAGACCAATAAGAAAAATGATAAGCGTGGGCCTTGTCCCACTCCCACTTCTCATAGGGAGACTTCTCGATATGACAGATTAGACCATATCATTGAATACAAGGAAATTCAATTAACTTGCAAATTCTGCAAAAAAAAAAACAAATTTTATTTGTAAGAAGTGTGTCGTTTATTTACATCCCAAAACGTGTTTTGTAGCATATCATACTCCAGTTTAAGTTTTTATTACCAGATAAAATAAATAACATTTCATACTATTTAATTTTCTCTATTTCAACCTTTACCTTACCCCTAAGTACCTGATAGCAGTACATTCCCCTACCAGGTGTTATAACACCGCCCATTTTCCGGCTTTTCCAGGTAATTTCGATTTTTTTCATGATTTTTGCCGAAACTTTGGAGTCATAAGTAGCAACATACTAAAATATTTTAAACATCTGTGATGATGAATAGTTTCAGGGTTATCTGGGTTAATAGGTTTTTGGATAGTAAATCATTTTGTAATTAACTTATAAATTTTTGCACGCTGTTTTGGCCTAATTAAATAATTTGGTGCTTTTCATAGAATCTCTTTTCCTCTTTTGTAGTATCTTTTTACAGAATCTTTGACATTCCAATATATTAGAAGTACGAATCAAAAGATCACGGCCATCAAGGTCATTTGCACATTCTCGGGTGATTACTTCACGATTTGGAAGATAATTGATGGAAACTAACAAGTTTTTTCGTACTAATAGACTGGTTCATTTAGTCCAAATTGGTTACAGACCCCAGATTCCTGTGTTACAATGTTTTATCATCAGCTTAAGCTAGGTCCACGTCCGGTTTGTTACCACAGTATTATCTACCAACATTAGTAGCACCATTTTAGCACGGATAGAGCTAATTTATTTTTGCATTAGTGATAGTTTATCTGACATTATAAAGTTTCTTTTTTCTACAAACTTATTAACTTCATTAAATTACAATCAACTTATAAAGGATAAATCGTTTTTATAAATAGGTGTAAGGTGTTTCACTCGTTTCGTAAATAATTTAAAGCTTTCGCCAATCCCAAGGAGTTATTAAAATATAACTTAAGATTATTTTTTAACATTAACTACACACTTTAATATCTAGCGATTATGTATAAACACTAAATAATCACATAAGCTTGAACATATACAATAATGAATAAATCTCCAGAAAAGTACACCAACTCTATAGCCCCAAAGTAAGCAAAGCTTGTGTTATGGATGACCATACAATGAACTGGGAGGGAATAAACATTAACATCTGGGTTCTTCACACAAATGAACACCCCGAAAGGAAATACGCGTTAAGAACTCGGAAAACAATCAACTCTTGTAAGGATAACTGTGTGAACCAGCTGAGAGCAGCTTTTATTGGTTATTGACTTCTGTTATTCTTCAAAATAAGGTTTTAATCACTGTAGTTTTACACGCTATGGATAACTTGAACTTATGGAAATATCCCAATGGAATACCATTGACTTTAAATAGTGATGCTTGTAGAAACACTGTGTCGATAGAATTATCTTTGTCCCAGTGATGGCGGTCTCGGTAACCGAAACACAACCACGAAGACGTGATTATTGTGACGGACGAAATAAAATGGACTGTCTGTAGTACCGTCCCAGATGCGATCTGAACAAAGAGTGCAAAGAGAGGAGGGAAGTAGAGGACTTTAATTAAATCTAATTTTTGCAAATTTTACAGACAATAACTTACTTCATGATAAACAATTTGGATTTACGAGGGATTGTTCAACGACTGACGCAAAAGTTGAACTATTTGAAGTTTCCTGTTAGTGCTTGAGAAAAATCACAAGATGTATTTTTTGTTATTTATCTCAGACATTTGATGGCGTTCATTATGATACTTTAATCATAAAACACCAAGACTACGGCATCAAGAGCACTAGTCTCAAGATTTTGACTTTATACTTGTCCAAAATTAAGGCTGGCTAAATGCAACAAATCATTTGTTCCAATTTCAATACATTATATGGTACAATTAAATCCTCAATTCACTTTATGGTAAGTGACATTTATGTACTACTATATACTTTATATTATATACTAGTTTTTTTTAACAACATCGAATTACAAAAACCGTAGAAATAAGAGAATATAAACTATGAACGGTGGAAACTGAAATCAACATTGATAATTAAAGTTCCAAAATTTCAAGGTTTCCCAATGATACTGTACAGAGTTTAATCAAACAAGTTTTTCAATTGAAACCTTATTAATAGTTACGAAGTTGTCGAATTTCCATTAATGGATGGTTCAACGGAACTCGGCAGCAGTTTCTGATTGGTCCGATGTCTTGATTGTATTCTAATTGTTGAAACTAACTTAAACTGTGTCATTACAGCTGAGGATGTGTGCGTAAATTAGTGCGGATGGTAGCCTGGGCATCGTCAAGCTATTTTTATCATTTACATTCCAGTGTAAATTATGTTGTTCATTTGTAAGGGGAAATCACTGAAACTTGAATAAAATGTAATAGCAAAAAAGTTTGTTGATTAATAGGAAATATTTTAACAAATTTGTCTCAAGAAATCCATTGGTAAATTGACAATGAGCAGAATTAAAATAACTAACAACTCATTTGACATCAGAAAACTTTACTCAAAATAGGGTGACTCTATTCCTAAGATTGGTTAAATATTGATTTTACTGTTAATAATAAAACAACGAAGTCGCTTGAATGCTACTCTAATTATTACCGAACAAAATTAACCTTTTGTGATTCATCTGTTTACGCTATAAATACGTTAGGTATATAAAGACCACTGTTTCGGATGTAATATAAATTTTAGATTTAAAAAAGCAGGGTATTTCGGAATTCAAAATACCTACATAATATAATCAGTGTCATACTATAATTGTATTTTTATCCAAAGCCGTAAAAGCTTATCTAATTTAATGTCTAGAGATTAAGGATAAAAAAACAGTATAATGCCGACTTCAGCCGAAATAAAGTGATAAAAAAGTAATGATGCAAAATTCTTACTAAATAAGTCGGATGAGATTTCGCTTCAGTTTGCAGGCGATTTTACGAGAGCTCATTTGGACATTACTGTCGGTAATCACGGACGCTTACAGTTTTTTGTTCATTCGACAATTTTATTTACTTTTTGTAAAAAAAATAAGTGTGACCAAAGTGACTAAACAAAACATAGACTTACGATTAGAAAACATGTAAAAAAATTAAAATAAATTTTCGTCTTTTGGATACTGATATTAATGTACCGGCTGGCTTTTTTACTGTTCGTAAAATGAGCACATGAGCTTGGATTACAATTTTGAGCACCTTTTCCATAGAAACCATATTGCGGAAATTAAATGAAAAATTTAACTCTTCGTATGATATTGGCAGCTTAATTGGTACGTGCTTATTCTCTAAAAGGTGAAAAAAAGTCACCATCACCATATCATCATCCAATAAAGCTTATTTTGAGGTTATAAACATGATGCATATAGTGTGAAATGTCCAAAAGTCCTTGAAACATTTTCAGTCAACAAAGAAAAACCTTCCAGCATTAATGACAAGGGAAATATTGAACATAAAAACGAAATATTACACGAGATATTATGACAATTGCTAAGATGGCTTTTTCCAGAATTGGTCTTCTTTGTAAAGGAATGTGTCGTTTTTATGAACTTCTATTACGGAAAACATGTTTGTAATTCCCGTTTATGTTTTTATCTCTGGAAGAAAACCGTATGTGTGTATTAATGTTTAAAGATGCTGTGAGTGTTGAGTCCTGAGCACTTGTACTTGTGCAATTCGGTATGTAAAGTAATTAGGTACATATTTTTGACTTTCTGCAAATGAAGTTGTTATATATGTAGGTAGTTCTAAGTTGTCTTTTGGTACGTCAGTCTCGAATACAAACTGTTGCTCGATACCCGTGTTTATTCAACATGGCGACGAGGAAGAAAAATAAAAAATAACTTTAGAAAATTAATGATAGTGATCGCTAGTGGTTGTTCCTATTGTTTTCGAAATGTCAATCGGGAAAATGCAAGAGTTTGACTGTAAATGTGGTCACTGGACAAGCTATGTGGAAATAATTGAAATGTACTTTTTAGTGAACAAAGTAACGGAAGATTTAAAATTATCGACGTTGATATCCGTTATGGGTCAAGATACCTACGAATTACTTTCAACGTTGTCAAGCCCTTTGAAACCATCACAGCTAACTTATAATAGGGCGGTGGAATCATTAGCAGCGCACCTACAACCGAAACCATCAGTGTTGGCTGAGAGGTACAAATTCCGACAACGACGTCAGCATAGCAACGAAGCCATCTCTGACTACGACGCAGAGTTGAAAAAGTTAGCAAAGTATTGCGACTTCAAGACTTACATTAGACGACAACTTACGGGACCAATTATTAGTGTGTGGTCTCAAAAGCGAAATTATTCGGCAACGGTTGTTCGCGGAAGATGATTTGCAGTACAATCGAGCGGTCACCTTAGCGCTGTCACTGGAGGCGGCCGAGCGGAATGCCATCGTGGTGGATAGTTCGAGTGTGAATTAATAAATTAGGCTTCATGGTTTGCTCAAGATGTGGAAATCCAAGCCATCGGGCGGAAGAGTGTTCATTTAAAGATTACGTGTGCAGTTCGTGTCAGGGAGTCGGTCACCTAAGGAGAATGTGCCCTAACAAAACGGGGAATCACGAGTCGAGAGGGAATGGCGGTAAATGCCAGAGCACGTGTAGGTCGCGTGATGCGCGGCGGCGATGGCGGCGGCGGCAGTGGCGGCGGCGGCGGCGCGGGCTACGCGGGGCGCACGGGCGCTTGTGCACACGGGACCGGGTACGGCAGCGCGGGGCAACGCGGGCGTGCGGCAGCCGGGACAGGCAGCCGGTGCACATATTGGAAGAATCGGAAGACAATTCGGGAGATGACATCGACGAACCTATGTTTCAGATGTCTTTGAGTAAATATAAACCAGTGTGCATAACCGTTAGGATTCAAAATCATTTACTTAACATGGAAGTCGATACAGGGTCAGCCCTATCATGCATTAGTAAATATACTTATTTAAAATTATTTAGTGATTTAAGTTTAATTTCGTGCAGTTTAAATATTAAATTCTACAACGGCTCGGTTATTAAACCATTGGGCTATATTGAAGCAAATGTTAGTTACAACGGTAGTGCAAAAACAATAGATTTGTATGATAAGGGCAGTACTAATTTGTCGAGTCGCCAGTGGTTAGCAGAGTTAAATATACCTATTGTATTGTCAAACGATACCTCACAGAGCAATCAAGTTTATGTGTATAATATTTCAAAGTTAATGTGTATAAATTGGGGGTTCGAACAAAATTCAGCTTATACTCTTATTAAAAAGTTCTTATATAGTACAAGGGCTTTGGTGCACTTTGATCACAGACCTGATCTGCGTCCGGACCCGTTCGGACGTGTTGAAGGTCGCTCCCGGCTGCCGAGTCACGATTGTTGTCTCACGACTTCTCTCGTATCAATACTCAAACGCCACTCTCAGATCCGTTCTGCGTCCGGCCCCGCTCGGACGCGTTCGCGGTCGCTCCAGCAGTTGAGTCACGATTGTCGTCTCACGACGACAACTCGTTCGCAATACTCATACACTGTTAGCCTCTTAAGGGCTTACGCTGCAGCCGGTTTCGATCGGCTGCAAGTAAGTCGGTCTCTTGCACAGCAACAACAGAGCTGAGCTCACCGCGGCCGATTAAGTTCGATAGTGGTTCGCGAGGCTCGGGCTGTTTTTCTGGCTGCGTACTTGACGCTTGGCGCTTGCTACGTAGTCAGAGACTCGCTCTGCGGCCGGCCCCGGCCAGTCGTAACGTAGTCAATTCCGCACTCTGTGCACCCCTCGCATTAAAAACCTCACCTCGGTGAGTGCAGCAACAACAGGGTTGAGCTTACCGCGGTCGATTAAATTCGATAGTGGTTCGCAAGACTCGGGCTGTCCTTCTGGCTGCGTACTTGACGCTTGGCACCTGTACGTAGTCAGAGACTCGCTCTGCGGCCGGCTCCGGCCGGTCGTAACGTAGTCAATCCCGCACTTTTAGTGCAACCCAACTCCGTCAGGTCTACGGCCGGTTTTTGTTGTCAATTTATTGGCGACACACTCCGTAGTAGACTCGCGTTTGATCAGGTGGATACTTAACGGTGACAACTAAGACTGATAGCGTTGCCCCGGTGCGCTTCCAAGGCCCTTTAGGCCAAGGAGAAACCGGCTGACCCGATCCCATTGCACTTGGGCCTTTCCCAGGATGACGGTACAGTGCTGTCCGAATTAGGGGCACCACTTCGCGTCGTCCCCAGCCCCCCTACCACGGGTAGGGAGGTTTAGGTGCTAGGTTTGCTAGGGAACCTAGGCATTTTTATAAATTAATATATTACATATCGTAGGACCAAGCCCTGCAATGGACCTTGTTAACGTTCTTAGGTCGTTCGCCCAGGTGCTCGCTGCGTCTGGCTACAGCATACCCGATGACATACTAACGCAGGCCTTACAGGCATCTATCGCGTCCCCGGCCCCTCAGGCCTCAACCCCGGCCCCTCAGGCCTCCGACGTCCAGACCCCTCAGGTCTACAGCTCTCCCGCGTCTCCCGCCTCGTCCGAGATGGACTGCGAATCGGTCGCATCCTCTCACGCGTCGCGTCGTAAGCGTACCGCTCCCGGGAGTGACTCCGAACCCGAGTCTGATACGTCGTCAGATGCCGTCACCTTAACCGGCTCTCCTGAGCCCGCGTTTCAACTTGCCGCCAAGCGCTCCAAAAAACGCTCGAAGAAAACCTCGGTATCATCAATACCCGAGCCCTCCCCGGTGTCTTCAACACTAACCCCCGCGCCGTTAAAATCGCTCGTAGTAACCGCGTCTCCGTCGGTCCCATCGAAGCCAGCGACGCGCTGCGCTCCCGTCCCGCCGAAGCCTCAGCTCCCTCCGCCCGTATTCCTACGTGAAAAAGCGCGCTGGACCGCGGTCTCTAACTTGTGCAAAGAGCACAAAATTAATTACTTAAAAGCCGCCAACGCTGGCGATACAATCAAAATTCAAGTAGCGACCGTCGACGACTTCCGGTCTTTCACTAGGCTTCTGTCGATCAATCAAACCGCGTATCACACCTACGCCCTCCCGGAGGAGCGTAAGATCCGCGCAGTACTAAGGGGCGTCCCGTTCGAACTCAGTAACGGAGACATTCTCGAGGACCTTAAGTCTCAGGGCTTCCCGGCCGTAGCAGTGCACAAGATGAACTCCAATCGCGGTAGGCGTTTTCCCTTAGCTCTAGTAATCCTTACCAACACTCCCAACTCGAAGGAGATTTTCAGAGAGGCTCGCACAATTTGCGGATCTCGAACATCTCCGTCGAGCGTCCCAACCCCCGCGGTCACCTTAGGCAGTGCCACCGCTGCCAGCTATATGGCCACGTAGCGGCTAACTGTTCAGCTCCCCCCAGGTGCGTAAAGTGCCTGGATCCTCACATCACTAAGGAGTGCACTCGCACTCCCGAATCCACTTCCCCCCCTGCCTGTGTGCTGTGCGGCCAGTCCGGCCATACAGCTAACTACAGGGGTTGCCCGCGCGCTCCGCACTCCACCGCCAAGAGGGTCGCGCCCTAACCGGCGCCGCCGCTCACTCCCGCTAGCTTCCCACCGCTGCGCAACCGGGGTCCCCCGGAAGCAAAGCCCGTTCAGGTGACGCCTACTCCGGCTCTGTCTTGGAGGCAGCGTCCGGCCGTCCCGCCTGCACCTTCCCGACCCATCCCAGCTCCCGTAGCTTCCGTAGGGCCACGTCCCGCTTTGTCATCTTCACCTCAGTTGTCGTTGGCTGAGGACATGAAGACCGTGTTCGACGTCATCCAAAACGTCGACATTAACGAAATTTCCGTACTCGCACGCAAACTGCGAGCCGCCTGCTCTCCTCAAGAGCGTTTATTTGCGTTAGCCGAGCATCACTCGCTTTTAAGTTCATTATACATTTTATTTTTTGTATAAATTCGTAAATAAGTAAATTATAATGTCTAGACCCGCGAATCCCGCGTCCTGTCGTATCAAACCCAAGGGCTTGTCCCTAGTATCTTTTAACGTTCGTAGCCTTAGCAACAACCTTCCCGAGCTCAAACTGTTCCTTTAGAACAACGACCCAGATCTTTTACTTCTCCAGGAGACATGGCTCACTCCTCATCGCTCCAGGGGATTCTCTATTCCTAAGTACGCGTTTACACGTAATGATACTGCGACGGTTTCGGTGGCACTGCTATCTACTACAAAAGAGGATTCCATTGCTGTCCTCTCCATACCCCTCCTCTCCTCAACATGGAAGCCACACAAACAGGAAGTAGATTGGCTATGACTGGTCATCCGACCATCATCATAGCTTCAGTCTACATACCTTGTGGCACCAAACCTATCCGCAGCGACTTTGAGACCATTCTCGCCCTCGGCCGTTCAGTCATTATATTCGGAGACTTTAACTCCAAACATACTGACTGGACGTGCCTATCAACCAACCAAAGCGGTATAGCTCTCCTCGACATCACCAACTTACTCGACTTAGAGGTCGTCTCCCCCATCACTCCCACTCACTATCCCGACAACCCGAACCACTCTCCTGACATCCTCGACTTTGCAATCGTCAAACATATCAACCTCGACCTCAGGTCTATCGAACCGCTCGATGACCTAGGTTCTGACCACCGCCCCATCTCCCTCGTGTTAGGACCGCCTAACGTTAACGTCACTTCTCCTAAGACCTTTACCAACTGGAAAGGTTTTAAAAATACGATAGTTTCTGCCTTAGAGGCCCAGAACTCTCCGCTCGCGATCTCGCCCAATTAATTAGATAGCCCGGATAAAATAGATTCGTTAGTAAATTCTCTCACTGATGCTATCAACTCAGCTATCAGTGTAAACGAAAAGGTTGCTAAGAAAGGCAAACCCACGCTTCCCTTAGCCATTAGCAATCTTATTAAAGCTAAGAACGCGGCTCTCCGGAGAGCCAAGAAATATCCCACGCCCGCCTATAGAACAGCTGCGAATCAGCTACAACGCAAAGTTAGATCTCGCCTCTCGGAACTCTGAGACGCCCAGATGAACTATCTCATGGCGAATATCTCCTCGTCCCGCCAAGCGTATTATAGTATGGCCCGAGCCTTACGCGTAGACGCCGCCTCTCACGTCCCTCCTCTCACTCGTCCCGATGGCTCTATCGCCTTCGAAGACGAAGAGAAAGCCGAATGCTTCGCTGACAGCGTTGCGTCTCAATGCTCGCCCAGCACGCAACCCGCGAATCCCACTCACATCAAAGCGGTGGAGGACAAAGTTCTCCGTAGAAACTCTCTCCCCATCACCGCCGACCCCGTCACAGTCTCTAATGATGAAATCTCGCTTCTTATCAAAAGTCAAAAGTCCAGAAAGGCTCCGAGTGCGGATGGTATTTCCAACCACGCACTTAAGCACCTGCCTCAACAGGTGCTTACCTTGTTAGCTATCATTTTCAATGCCAGCTTTGACCTTAGCTACTTTCCAAAAGCTTGGAAAGAAGCGACAGTCATAGGCGTACCCAAGCCGGGTAAACCTCTTAATATCCCGGCCAATCACAGACCCATCAGCCTCCTCAAGGCAATGTCTAAACTTCTCGAGAGAGTCATACTCTCTCGAATGCGGAACCATCTGTTTCAAACGGATGGCGATCCTCTCATAATTCCCCACCAGTTCGGCTTTCGCGCTAAGCACTCCTGCCCTCAGCAAGTCCATCGAATCGTCGAGTACATACTCGACGGCTTCTATCCGAAACGAAAGAAAACGATCGCAGTTTTCTTTGACGTAGCCAAGGCTTTCGACAAAGTCTGGCACAGCGGTCACGTTTATAAACTCTACAAAATAGGCTTACCGGCTCGCCTAGTTAGGATAATCGCGTCGTTTCTCAAAGACCGCACGTTTCGTTTCAAACATGAAGGCACGCTCTCCGCGCCTCATCCCATAAAGGCTGGAGTCCCTCAAGGCTCAGTCCTCGCCCCTCTTTTGTATACCGTGTACACTAACGACATTCCCATTCCGCCGAAAGTCGTCGAACTCGCTCTCTTTGCCGACGACACTGCCCTTTACACCAAAGGCCGCAGAGCCCCGTGTCTCGTCACCAGACTCCAAAAGGCTGTAAAAGCCCTCGGTGCTTGGTTTAAAAAATGGCGTATCGATGTGAACCCAGAGAAGAGCTCTGCGGTTTACTTCGAGGGGAACAAAAAAAAAAAAAAAAGGTGCACTTTGATATGGAATGTGAGTCCGTTTTGACAGCAGACGCGAGCGCGCGGGGATTGGGCGCGGTACTGGCGCAGCGCGCGCCGGCGGCCGCGAGTCCCGAGCGGGTGGTCGCCTACGCATCGCGTTCACTTAACGCGCGTGAATTACACTATAGTCAAATCCATAAGGAAGCATTGGCTATCATTTTCGCTGTGGAGAAATTCCACCATTATTTGTTCGGTCGAAAGTTTGTTCTGCGTACCGATCATAAACCCCTTGTTAGCATTTTCGGGTCAAATGTCGGTATACCTAGCGCAGCGGCTAGTCGGCTACAGCGCTGGGCTATTAAGTTATCAGCCTATAATTTTAACATCGAATATATTAAAACGGATAGTAATACCGCTGATGTCCTATCTCGTCAAAAAAGGGAGGTAGCTTTAGAGGAAGATTTGCTAGAACAAACTTACTTCAATTTTTCAACAGAAGCTTTACTGTTAGATTATAATATTTTAAATAAAGAAACTAGCTCGGATCCATTGCTGAGTCAGGGTTGAAGCTACATGGCAGACGGCTGGCCGCAGAATGTCGATATAAAAGAATTGAAGCCATATCATAATCGAAGGTCGGAGTTGTACTGTGAGTTAGGTTGTATTATGTGGGGTCATCGGGTAATTATACCTTCGTCATGCCGAGCAAAGGTATTAGCGGAGTTACACTACCCACATATGGGTATAGTGAAAACTAAATCGTTAGTGCGTAGTTATGTATGGTGGCCGGGCATAGACGAGGCGGTCGAAGCGACGTGCCGCGCCTGCGCCATGGGCGCCACCTTGGCCGACGCCCCGCCCGCGCAGGCGCCCCACTCGTGGCTATGGCCATCGCGCCCGTGGTCTAGATTACATTTAGACTTTTTAGGACCTATTCGTGGATTAACTTTTTTAGTCGTTGTGGACGCAGGTTCAACATGGGCCAACGTTTTCAAGCGCGGAATTTCAAAATTTTTTGACTTACAACGGAATAGGACATATATTTTCAGCACCATACCACCCAGCGTCGAACGGGGCAGCTGAAAACGCAGTAAAAATTATCGTTATTTCATAAATAATGTAGAACACTGCGCACACTACGACTGGAGATAGCCCAGACAGCTTACTGCAAGGTCGCAGGCTTCGTATGCGCTTGGATAACCTAAAGCCAGACAGGGACGCTAGGATAGCCTCGCGACAAGCGCAGAGCGAGTGGGCCGCGAGGGGAGCGGCGCGCCAGCTGCAGGTAGGCACGGCGGTGTGGTACCGCGAGTACAAAGATGGCAATAAATGGTCGCCGGGGACGATAGTAAAATCATTCTCGTTCCGATCGCCGCCCGGTACGGACGTGCAAGATCCCGTTCTCCGTTGATCGGTCCCTTCCCGATATTTCGTGCCGCTCAGTCTACTGACGTCACAGTTTAGCGTGTTGGTTCCATGATACATGTGCTTTTTACTATTGAGAACTCACATGTTTTACTTAACCATTAATCAGAAAATATATTTTAGATATTTTACTTTGAAATTAAATTACAAATCTACCACCATCGTAATGAAAGCTCTGTCTTTTTCTTTGCTATAGCAAAATACTTACTAAAGACGAAACAAATAATTGTAAGAATTCTTTGTCCAAGCTAACTATATATCAACAAACATTTACATCGGAAACGTTTCATGCACCCTACTGTGTAAGACGAAACAGACTGGCCTGTAAGCAGAATGTAAAGGTATATATCATAATAAATAAATAAATAACGATATAGCGTCAGCACGCGATGGGTCCGATGCAATTAGTTGCGTGAGCTGAATCGGAAAACGAGATCTTACTGGGAACTCTCTGTGAGAATGCGTGTACATGTGGGATGAGGGTACCTAATGTTGTTTCAAGTAACTAGGTTGACTGCTTTAGATACTCAGAAAGTTGGTAAGAGACAAGTCATTTTGATTAAGTATAACAAAATGGATATTTTATTGACAAAGTTTAATTCAAAGAACAAAGAATTCTATTAAATTGAAGGTAAAACACCAGCATAATTAAATTTAAAAAATGTTTTGTCTATCCGTTATAAAATGAATAAAAGAAAAGGCAACATCTAAGTAGAGGAACAACCAGGAATATCAATTTTCTGATGTTTTAAAATATGCATGCGTCTAACTGCAGAGGATAGTCGCAAAAATACAGGTGGAACTAACACATAAACTCCGTTACTTTTAAGTAACTGGGTATTTATACCCAGAGTTGTGGGAAAATCTTATAAATAAATCCCCACACCAGAGTTGCCTTAGAATGTTTGATAAATGTAGGTAGTTAAAACATATTTGTTTGTGTAGAAGTTTGTGCTAGGACGTTTAATATTGGATTATTGGTTTCAATGTGTTTAGACTTAAACACAAGTTTTAATTCAACAACTATTTGAGGTCGAACTAAGTAATAGGCAAAATAATAATGTAAAGTTGGCCAAAGGCCGTAGCATTATTGAAAAAATAAACGAAATAGACATTAAAAATGTAAATAAAGAAAAATCATAATAATACTCTTTACTGCACACCATACAGTAACAAGATATTTAAGAAAAGAACCAAGATTATAAACAATAGAAACGTAAACAGTATGTAGAAAGTTAGCTTTAACGCTCCAAAGTGATATTTCCAGACAGCCTGAGGTTCGCCGTTGCGGAACTTTGTACTAGGGTGTAAATAAAAAGATGACAACAAATAATTAACTCTAAGTACATTGTTTTCTGCTTTTTTAGGTTTACTATATCATGTGTGTTTGTATCTTAGGTAGCTGTGAACTAAATGTATTTTTTTCTTCCTTTCTTTCAAATAGGATCCTTTTATTTTATTACATAACATAATATAATATTAACATAATATTGTAAATACACCTAATAATTTGAATGCAAGTACTTAATATACATAAATATATTACTAGTATAATAAATTTTATAAAATTAATTGATATTTAATGTAAAATGTTTGCTTCTATCCCTTACTAGAATTTACTTTAAAACAGTATTCAAATTCAAATTCATTTATTTAATTTAGATTTGCATCCATAATAATTATTGTTAGTAGACAATTAAGACAATTAATTGTATTGCTCTTTGACCAATTTTCGGAGAGAATGTGTAGTCTGGATATACTTTATCTTAAATGGGAGCCCATTTTATAACGGCTGTAAAAGATGTCCTGTAGCGTGTGCCGTGGTGTAGCTTAAAACTAAATCGGATGAACATAATTATAGTTCGTGAGTAGTGTGAGTAATTTGAGAAGGGTTGATATCAATTTTTTAAATAAAGTGGTGAAATTGAGTGGAACAGCATCTGAGAATACGCAGATAAAGAAAGTAGGTATACTTGCAAAGGTGAATAGGAAGCCAAATAAATATCAATTTTTAAAGGGCTTAAGCTTAAGATTTCGTTCTTTAGTGAGGTCCAGATAGCAGGCATCGGCAGACCCGATCTGCGTCTGGCCCCATTCGGATGCTTATACGTTGACTTTCGCTCCCGGCTGCTGAGTCACGATTGTTGTCTCACGACTTCTCTCGTAGCAATACTCAGACGCCATTCCTGCCGCACTTTCGAGTGTAGCCCCAGACCCGTTCTGCGTCCGACCCCGTTCTGACGTGTTTGCGGTCGCGCTAGCCGCTAAGTCAGTAGCAATACTCAAACGCTGAGATCGAATCAATATCTCGCTTCGTCCCCAACGACTTCAGATAAGCCTCTTTGTGACTTACGCTGCCGTAACATACTGCGGTCATAACATAGTCAGTCTCGCACTTCCGTGCACCCCTCGAATTAATATCTCACCTCGGTGGGAGCAGCAACAACAGAGTTGAGCTTATGAGCTTACTTACGAAGTATCCGACGTTCGTTTGCAAGGCTCGGGCTGATTTTCTTGCTACGTACTTGACGCTTGGCGCTAGCTACGTTAGTCAGAGACTCTCTCTGCGGCCAGTGTCGGCCGGTCGTAACGTAGTCAATCCCGCACTTTCAGTACAACCCCACTTCGCAACAGGATCACGTCGCGAAGCCGTCAGGTCTACGGCCGGTTTCGGTTGCCAATTTATTGTGAAAACACTCCGCAGTAGCCCCCGCGTTGATCAGGTGGATACTTAACGGTCACAACTAAGCCTGATAGCGTTGACCCGGTGCGCGTCCAAGGCCCCTTAGGCCTTGGAAAAACCGGCAGACCAGATCCCGGTACAGGGGCCTTTCTTCCCAGGGTGAAGGTACAGTGCTTGTCCAATAGGGGCAAAACTTCGCGTTCGTCCCCAGCCCCCCTACCACTGGTAGGGAGGTTAGCCGCTAGGGTTGCTAGGTTTGATAGAAAATCTAGGCATCTTTAATTAATTTATATATTTATAACTTACCAAGCTGTCCCATGGATTTGCAAAGCTTGGTAAACTTTGTAAGCGTCGTCGGACGCCGCCACCCTAACTGTCTCTCCTGAGCAGCTATTTTATTTAGTTTCGTCCAAACACTTGTGCAAAGAGCACAAAATTAATAACGTTAAAGCCTCCAACGCAGGCGAAACCATCAAAATTCAGGTCGCAACTATCAACGACTTCCACGCATTTACAAGATTACTCTCGGTAAAGCAAATCGCGTACCATACCTACGCCCTCCCGCAGTATTACGGGGCGTCCCGTTCGAGCTCGTGAACGATGATATCTAGAAGGAACTTAAGTCCCAGGGCTTCCCGGCTGAAGCAGTGCACAAGATGCACTCTAACCGCGGTAGACGTTGTCCTTTCGCACTCGTCATCCTATCTTACACTCCCAATTCGAGGGAAATCTTCAGAGAGGCTCGCACAATCTGCAAACTCTATCTGCTACTTAGTTCGTTTTAAATTCTTAATTTAGTATAAATTTTTTAAATAGTAAATATACTGTCTAGACCCGGGTCCGGTTGTATCAAACCCAAGGGCTTATCCTTAGTTTCATTTACCGCTCGTAGCCTTAGTACTAACATTCCTGGGCTCAAACTGTTCCTTCAGAACAACGAGCCAGACCTAAACTGCTTCTCCAAGAAACGTGGCTCACTGCAAACCGCTCCAGGGGATTTGCTATTCCCAGATACGCGTTCACTCGTAACGATAGTCCCACCGCCGACGGTCACGGCGGCACGGCTATTTACTATGGTTTCCATTGCTCTCCTCTCCCTTTCTCTCCTCTCCTCAACATGGAGGCCACTGTGTGTAGGTTGGCTACGACAGGTCATCCAACCATCATCATAGCTTCAGTCTACATACCTACTGGCCAGACCTATCCATAGCGACTTTGAGGCCATTCTCGCCCTCGGCCATTTCGGGGATTCCAACTCCAAGCATACTTCTGGTCTTGCCTATCAACCAACACCAGCTGTACACACTCCTTGACATCATTGAGCAACTCGACTGAGACGTCATTTCTCCCGTCACTCCCACTCATTATCCCGTCAACCCGAACCACTCTCCCGACATCCTCTACTTTGCAATAGTAAAGCAACCTTGATCTCAGGTCTATCGAACCGCTCGATGACCTAGGCTCCGATCATTGCCCCGTGTGACATACGGTAGTGACGTGTTGGTAAGTTAATAAATAAAACACGGCACAACCGGTCAACAAAAGAAATTTAATAAAAAAAAAATTTAGGGTCGCAGGGTCGGATCCCGACTATTGTTTGCTTCCACAGTCCCGTACTTCCCTGAGGCGGCCGAGGATGGAAGGTGGCTCGTGGCAGCGGTCAGCAGCAGGACGCGGGCTGTGTGTTGGACCAAGACAGGGGCTTCAACTAGCTCCAACTTAGTCCCAGCTTAGTTCCAGCTTAGTTCCAGCTTAGTTCCCTGGAATGACGTTCCACATAATTAGAACACAAAAAACTTTAGTTAAGTCCGCTGATTGCGATCGCAAACATGCCTAAGCCATGCCTAAGCAAGGAAGACGGGTAGGTAAAGAAAGTAGATGGTGAGGTGGCTAATAAGATCGCAATCAGTACGGAGTGCAAAAAAACCTTTTAAAAGAAATAATTTATTTATTTAAAAGAACAAAGTAAGCATTTACTTATTTTCAATAAAATACAAAACTTCGTTATAAAAAGCTTTAGTAAGGGAAAAGATGGTAAAAAAATCTATTTTATTTAATTTAGGTAGGTACTCTTGTAACAAAAAAAAATCATAACCCTCCTTTGCGCTGCGCAGTCGGGTAGCAATATTGAGTCGGCAAATAACTTGCAATTTACACAAAGCGCAAAAAGCGAAGCAAGAAGCTAATACAAGTACCATAAAATAAAATCTAGTTAAAACACCACACAACATATTTTGTAACAAGTACTTATAACTATGGTTCACTATTTAAAATAAAAGATCATCAACTTACCCTTTCGGGGAATAACGATTTCAAAATATAATTTCCTTTGTTCGGTAGGCGAACGTTGTACGACAGCAATTATGAATCTAAAAAAAACTTTACTTTTCAACTCTGAAGTCTAGCTAGAATAGTACTAAAACGAGTACGCGCTCACTGCCCAACGCTCGGACGAGGTCTGCGTCACGTAGGCCAGCGAATGTTCTAGCAAAACCGGCGCTCACGCCATTTAGGCTCCGCCCACGAAATTCCTAAGCAAGTTAGGGTTCGCGCGGCAAAGTAGGTAGTGAACCATTAGCATAGTTTTTTGTTTGCGCAGTTGATTAACAATAATTATATTAAGTATAATAATATGATAAAATAATACATCTTTTATTACTTATTATTTCTTTACTAAAATACTAATTAATTATTAGAAAAGGAACGTGTAACGTTACAATACCCCCTCGCGTTGCCAAGGATTTTATTCTATATTTAATAAAATCCGCATTAATGTAATTTGAGTACAAATTTGTATTAACACTTTCATTCTTCTATTTCATACATCTCGCAAACATAAAAACAACAATAACCTTAAATAAGATATTGACGCGTCCTAACAATAAAAAGAGTTCCTGTTTCATTTAAACTGGTAACTCGTACAAATTATGATTACGAAAAAAAAATGTTATTTAACGCTGACTAGGGTAATATCGTTCATTAAATAAAAAGAAATTGTTAATAAGTAAGTTCAAAATAATGAAATGTACCACCTGTAAATGTTAAAATAAAAAATTATGTAATAAAGTACAAAATCCGACCCGTAAAAGTTATAATATAAGATTTTTTTTTTTAAATATTTATATTAATTTTTTTTTTTTTTTAATAGAATAAACATAGTAAAACTTTATTTGTTAAGGCCAATTAATTTTTAATCTTTTATGTGCCATGTACCAATATTTTTTCCCGACATATCCTCTAACACGTAAACCAGAGGTGATTTTTTGGCAATTACACGACATTTTAAGAACTTAGGTGCTAGTTTTTTACTAAAGTATTTATCTTTATCGCTAAGAACGTAGGCGCGTTTCATTACTACATCTCCGACCTTAAATTCTGCTGGTTTACGACGCAGATTATAGTGTGCGGTATTTTTTTTATGCGCATGCCACAATTTAGTCTGAACATCGTTGAATATGTTAGAAAGACAGCCTAAATTTTCCGCTTAGATGTCCCGTGGGAGAAATAACACCTCTTCGCCTAACTCATTATCAGTGTAATGGTAAACAGGTTACAAGTTCTCTGCCATAAACTAAAAAAGATGGCGTGAAACCAGTAGCCTCATTAACTGAGTTATTAATGGCAAATTGTACAGACGGAATAAAAAGATCCCAACATCTGTGATCAGACTCAACAAGGGTAGAAATACAGGTAATAATAGTCCTATTATACCTCTCCACGGTATTAATTTGCGGCGTGTACCTTGGTGTGAGATAAATATTCGGGACATTATATTTCCTAAAAAATTCGGATGTGTCACGACTAATGAATTGAGTTCCGTTGTCCATAAAAATGGTCTGAGGAACTCCATGGACTAAAAAGACAGAATCCTCTAAAATTTTAATAATGACATCTGACGTTGCTTTTTTGATAGGAAAAATCAAACAATATTTTGAAAAGCAGCACGTTATAACCAAAATATAGCCATTCTGCTTACGAGTAGTAGGTAATGGACCCATAAGATCTATTGAGATCACCTGCCAAGGACGTGAGCACTGCTTCGGACGACCCATAACACCTAAGGTTTGATGATTTTGTGTCTTGTACTCTAGACATTTCTGACAAGAACTAACGAACTCAACTACGTCCTTGTGCATACCTGGCCAATAGTACCTAAGCATGAGACGATGGTACGTTTTAAAGATGCCTAAGTGTGCAGAGGTAGGTTCAGAATGGTTTTCAATGATGACCTTTTCACGCAACTCAGAAGGAACTACAATTTTCCACGAAAATTCGTCATTTAAGTAAAATTTGTTTTTAGAGAGTCTGTAAAGAATTTTGTCTTTAATTAAATAATTTGGAAAATCCTGAGGCCTGTTGAGACAACCGTTGAAGGTTGTTTTGTACCATTCGTCTTTAGTGTCCGATATATCGGAAGATGAAATGGCACCAATTGGGACAGCTCGCGAAAGAGCATCTGGAATGACATTGTCGACACCTCGTCGGTGTTTAAGCTCGAAGTAACGAAATAACAAAATAACAAAAACAAAGAAATAATTATTTGTGGCGATTTTAATATTGATTTATTAGTAGAGACATCACTAAGTAAACGATTCTTGAATCTTTTTAATTGTTACAACCTAAAAAATCTCTTCTTAGAGCCTACGCGAATCACAGCGACCTCAGCCACATGTCTTGATAACATTTTTACAAATTTAATGCCATGTACAAAGTCAGTAATTAATAAACTACAATCAGATCATAGTGGGCAGTTGGCCACTTTTGATATTGGGCTAAAAAAGACTTTAAAAAGAGAAATTACCTTTATACCCATGAATGAGAGACGGCTTGAAACATTTAGGAAAAATGTATTTGAAAAAACATTTAAATTAGATTACTGTGCAGATCCTATTACTCAATATAACTCTATTCATAATATAATTAGAAATGAATATGACTCTGTTTTTAAAAAAAAGAAAATATGTATAAATAATAATTTATTTAGGTTTAGTGACTGGGCAACAGTGGGAATATGCAGAAGTAGAAATAGATTATATGAATTGTACAGTGAAAGAACTTATAATCATAATAAGACATTTTATGAATATGTTAAAAAGTATTCAAAATTATTTAAACGAGTTTGCAGTGTAGCTAAATCTAATTACATTAATAATAAAATTAAATATAGTACTAACATTTCAAAAACTGCATGGAATATAATTAATCAGGAAACTGGGAAAGCAAAAGAACCACACACCAAATATAATTTAAAAATTAATGATAAAGTGTTGTCAACTGACAAAGAAGTTGCTGAAGCATTTGAAAATTTTTTTACTGCCATCCCTGTGTCAACTACTTCGAGTATTAATTCATGTTCCACTCTTGCACAGTCACTGCTAACGGAAAATGTAAATTCATGCAATATTGATTTTATTTTTAAACATGTTACTGTTCCACAAGTTTTAAATGCATTTAAAAGCATTAAAGTAAAAAATACTGCCGATTTAGATGGGATTTCTGTTAAAATTATTGAATCTGTCATTGATGGTATAGCCCCGTACTTAGCCAGTATATTTAATGACTGTGTTGATAATGGTGTTTTTCCTGATTTAATGAAATTGAGTAAGGTCATTCCAATATTCAAAGCAGGTAGTATGTCTGACCCTAATAATTTTAGACCTATATCTATACTACCAACGCTCAGTAAGATTTTTGAAAAATTAATTTTAAATCAATTACTTTCTCATTTTTACGGTAATAGTCTAATGAATTTTAAGCAGTTTGGTTTCACGCGGGGTCGCTCAACAACCGATGCCGGTGTCGAGCTCATAAAACACGTATTCAGCGCCTGGGAGGAGTCGTGTGATGCTATTGGTGTCTTTTGTGACTTGTCCAAGGCGTTCGACTGTGTGGATCATACTACTCTACTCATGAAACTGCACCATTACGGCATTAAAAACCGAGCGCTTGCCTTGATTAAATCATATATTTCTAATAGAAAACAGAAAGTTGCAATAAATGGAGAAAAATCATCAGGATCGGCAGTGACAATGGGTGTGCCCCAGGGCTCAGTTCTTGGTCCTTTCCTATTTTTAGTTTATATTAATGATCTGCCATCGGTCGTTAAGAATCAATGCGAGGTCATATTGTTTGCTGACGATACTTCCTTCTTGTTTAAAATCAAAAGACAAGAAATTGACTATCGAGCGGTGAACAAATGCATCTCTAACACAGAGCAGTGGTTCTCAGCTAATAATTTGCTCCTCAATGAAAAAAAAACGAAATGTGTTAAATTTACATTGCCAAATGTCAAACAGGTAAACACAAACATTGTAGTTAAGAGCCAGGAACTGACTCCTGTAAACTCAACTGTATTTCTGGGCATAACCTTAGACGCTAAACTGCAGTGGGGACCGCATGTTGATGGTTTAGCGAAAAGGCTTGGCTCTGCCGCATATGCTGTTAAAAAAATTAGACAAATTTCAAATGAAACAACTGCTCGATTAGTCTATTTTGGTTACTTCCACAGCCTCATGACATATGGTATTCTGCTGTGGGGGAGTGCTGCCGACATCGATGCTATATTTATTCTGCAGAAAAGGGCTGTTCGCGCAATCTATCAGCTCGGTCCAAGGGTGTCACTTAGAAGTAAATTTAAGGAAATAAATATTCTTACCTTCTATTCACAATATATTTTAGAAAATTTAATGTATGTTAAAAAGAACATAACCTTGTTCAAAAGAAAAAAAGATCTGCACAATGTTAACACAAGAGGAAGAAATATGCTGGCAGCTCATAATAGCAGGCTTCATAAAGTCACTAACTCATTCATGGGTCAATGTATACGCTTTTATAATAAGGTTCCTGAGGATATCCAAGGTCTTCCTACTGACAAATTCAAAGAAACTTTAAAGGAGAAGCTGTGTGCTAGAGCATATTATAAACTATCCGATTATTTGGATGATAAAAGCCCTTGGGTATAATCCCCTCATTAACAGGATTGTACTAGTATTTGTAACAAAGCATGTGTAATGTGTCTGTTTGTGCGATGAGTTTTTCGTCCCGATGAATATCTAAAGCGTCATTGTCACTAAAGTACGTCTTCTTATGGTAGCGTCGGGTGACGGGTCGTTCACTTCCCTCTAATATGGTTGAGGAGGGCGATGGCTGGATCCCGCGTTAACTCGTGAACGGGTGCCGTTTGAGGGTGTTCGTCGTTTGGATACTTGGGGGGAGGGAGACTTGCCGAGCTAACAGATGCAGAAAAGAATAATTTTGTATAGACATAAAGAGACTGTAAATATATTTTGAAAAAAAAAAATATACCCGTGAAGTTTCTTGCCAGTTCTTCTTCACGAAGGTTTTTTTTCGAACTGGTGGTAGAATCATGTTTTATTTGACGTCAATAAGAACAAGTAATTGTCAATGTTGAGAAATAAATATTTGAATTTGAATTTGAATTTGAAGTCAAATGAAGACAAGCGAACTCCCCATCGAGCCAATCGACCGGTTGGATTATTCAGAGAGAGGAACCACTTCAAAGCACTGTGATCTGTATAGACAGTGAAGGTTTTTCCATTCTCCAAATAACATCGCCAATACTCTAACGCGGTAATCACGGCTAAGGTTCACGCTCTGTGATACTATAATTACGTTCGGAGGCGGTCAACGATCGACTCATGTAGGCGATAGGGTGTTCTTTCCCGTCTTTTATTTGAGTGAGCATGGCGCCAATTCCATAGTTACTCGCGTCGGTGTGAACTTCAAAAGGTTTGTTGTAATCAGGGCAAACCAGAACAGGAGCAGAAACTAAACATTCTTTGAGCTTTTGAAAGGACACGTCAGCCTCGGAAGTCCATTGGAAAGGAGGCGTACCTTTTTTCATGGAGGTCAACTTATTTAAAGGGGCCGCTACGGTGCTGAAGTTGGGGACAAAACGACGATACCAAGTAGCTGTCCCGAGAAAAAGTTTAATATCTTTCCGGCAAGTAGGCGTGGGATAGTTCAAGATGGCTTCCACTTTTTCGGGATCGGTACGTAGTCCACAGCCGTCAACAACATACCCAAGGTACTTGAGTTGGCTTCGAAAGAACTTGCACTTATCCAAGTTTATCGTGAGATTTGCTTGTTTAAGTTTTTCTAATACCTTCAGCAATAAGGTCACGTGACTCTGGTAATCAGTGCTGATGATTACGACATCGTCAAGATAGGCACATTAGGGCCAAACTCGCCAAACAACAAGTCTACAAGACGCTGTTGGGTCGCTGGTGCATTAGTGAGACCAAAAGCGGTTCGTTTGAAATGAAACGTCCCTCTGCCTGGAACGTAAAAAGCGGTCTTGTCGCGGTCGGTAGGTAAAATATCAATTTTCCAGAACGATTTAGATAAATCCAGGCTGCTGAGATAACGAGCATCTCGCAGGTTGTCCAATATCTCCGAGATGTAAGGCAAATTGTAAGCGTCGCGTTTAGTCACCGAATGAAGCTTCCGGCTGTCGAGACAGAACCTTGGCTGGCCGTTTTTCTTCGTCACTAACAAGACTGGCGAAGACCAGGCACTTTCACAGGGCTCGATGACGTCAAGAGCCAACATCTCATCTACCTGCTCTAGTAATATTCGCTGTTTTTCAGGCGACATGCGGTAATAACGTTGACGTATTGGTTGGGCATCTCCGGTATCGATGCGATGTGTGATCAGACCTGCTCTGCCAAGACCTTTACGCTCAAATGATATGTCCTTGTATTGTTCAATAATATTGTCGGCAATAAGCTTTTCAGAATCGCTAAGGTTTTCATAGCTGTGAATAAGAGGTGCGGTAGGCTCACTAACGTCAGTATTATATGTACTGAGAGAAATGCTACCCAAATATTTCGGACAAATCTGAAACTTCCGCCAAAAGTCGACGCCTAATATAAGGGACGCTTCGATCTCAGGGACAATAACAGCTTCAATTAAGGGAAATTTATTTTCAAAACTTACTGGTATATTTATGAAACCTATACTTTTAAAAGATTGACCACCTGCAGCCATGACAGTAATAAAACGATCGCTAACTAATTTAAAACCATGAGATTGCAACAACATGTGAGAATTATTTCCCAAAATAGTAACTGCCGAACCAGAGTCTAGAAGTCCGGTAAAAGGAATATTATTTATGTTAATTGTAATATAAGGCCTAACATCATCAATTGGTTTACTTAGAATTGTGGCAGTTTTATATGACTTAAAGAAAGTGCTAAGTGTACGGAGCCAATTTTTCCAATCGTCTTTGTCAAAGTGACTAGATGATTTACCACAATTCTGCTTAACTAGTTTTTTGAATTTGAAACCATCGTTTTGTTACAATTGGGGCACTGTGGAGTCTTGACATCTTTACGGCCACACTTAAAACAATGAACAACATCCTTATTTTCAGTACTTTGCCTTAAATTGTGGGTGTTAACACGACACCTGGGACAAAAACGAGCTTTAGGGGCGTCAATTGCATGTATATATTTTTCATTGATATTTGTTTTATTAGGACTTTTATTTATTTTATTGTTGTAGTTATTAGAGTAGTGTTTATTTTGATGACTAAAATTTGTATTGTTATATTTATTACATGTAGGATAATTTGTTTGATTAAAATGTTGTTTACTTGTATTTGATCTGTAATAAAAATTGTTATGACTTTTATATCCGCTGTATGCAAATTCTGGGGCAAGAGTGTCAGAAGTTGCAGAGCGAGGCTCATGAAAACCTGAAAGACGTGCCTGAATGTCTTCATAATTTCGACAAATAGATTCTAAGTAATCGAGCGTCTCAATTTTTCCGGCTGATGCCAAGGTGCTCGCGTAAACGGGTCTAATATTGTGCAAAATTATTTCTAGTTTTTCAAGTTCTGGTTTCGGATTAGACAAACGTGAAAACAATCCTGACATGATGGAAATATAAATAGTGATATTTTCCGATTCACCTTGCGTTCTTGCACGAATTTCGTCAAGTAACCTGTAGTCGAAGTCAGACTGGGTAAAATCTTTTTTTAATAATTCTATTAACTCGCTCCAAGTAGTCGCTCGATGCTTTACGTTACGGAACCAATGCAAAGCGTCACCCGTGAAAATCTCTGTAGCGAAGGATAGTGCTTTGGGGCCTGAGATGTTTCTCGCGTCGCAAAATTCTGTCAAACGCTGAATGAAAGACCGAACGCAAGTTTTGCTTACCAAAATCACCTGGTCCTCCACGATCGCATGTAACTGAGATGTTCCAAGGTGTCGCAAAAGTCGCAGGTTCACTATAGCTGCTACTATCGTTGATGGGATTTAAATTGTCAACTGCCTTGTCTTTATAATTATTTAAAACAACAATATAATTCCTCAACTGCGCAACGTAGGCATCATATTGCATTTTAACCGTATCATTGCAAATAATTCGATTGATGCGGTGGTACAGATGGTTGACTATATTTTGAGCACGGAACAAAAAATTTTTATCTATTTTAACGTCAGATTCTAAAATTAATTTTATTTTATTTAAGGCTTCACTTACACCCTTTAAGTCTTCAGCAGCATCATATGGACTATCAATAATGTCCTCTGAGGGAAACAAGGGTCCGAGCTTAGCTATCTGTTTGCGTAAGTCCTGAACAGTGAGTGCGGGAGTTGTACCCCTAATAGCAACCTCATATTCAAGCTCTGACTTTTGCAAAGACAAAAACTTAACACTAAAGGACATCTTAGAAAAAAAAAAAATTTTGTACGGAACCCAAAAAATTTAAATTTTTTTTTTTTATGGTGAAAGTTGATGATCTAGTATTTCACGATACTAATTATAGCTAAGTAAACTCCGTCTGTTACAAAATAATGCTAAGCAGAACACACAAAAATTATACAAAGCAGCAAATAAAAATAAAAAATAAAACGAACACAAAACCAAAATTAAACTGTAACCAAAAAAAACGCTATATAAAAATAAGCACACAACACACATACTACTTACTGCGGAAGCAAACAAAAAGTCTTTTAAAAACCAGGTTGAGGCGCCAGTGTGACATACGGTAGTGACGTGTTGGTAAGTTAATAAATAAAACACGGCACAACCGGTCAACAAAAGAAATTTAATAAAAAAAAATTTAGGGTCGCAGGGTCGGACCCCGACTATTGTTTGCTTCCACAGTCCCGTACTTCCCTGAGGCGGCCGAGGATGGAAGGTGGCTCGTGGCAGCGGTCAGCAGCAGGACGCGGGCTGTGTGTTGGACCAAGACAGGGGCTTCAACTAGCTCCAACTTAGTCCCAGCTTAGTTCCAGCTTAGTTCCAGCTTAGTTCCCTGGAATGACGTTCCACATAATTAGAACACAAAAAACTTTAGTTAAGTCCGCTGATTG
This sequence comes from Marasmarcha lunaedactyla, assembly GCA_923062675.1. Classification (NCBI taxonomy): domain Eukaryota; kingdom Metazoa; phylum Arthropoda; class Insecta; order Lepidoptera; family Pterophoridae; genus Marasmarcha; species Marasmarcha lunaedactyla. The sequence continues at coordinate 27,408,106 of OV281350.1, forward strand.
CGATCGCAAACATGCCTAAGCCATGCCTAAGCAAGGAAGACGGGTAGGTAAAGAAAGTAGATGGTGAGGTGGCTAATAAGATCGCAATCAGTACGGAGTGCAAAAAAACCTTTTAAAAGAAATAATTTATTTATTTAAAAGAACAAAGTAAGCATTTACTTATTTTCAATAAAATACAAAACTTCGTTATAAAAAGCTTTAGTAAGGGAAAAGATGGTAAAAAAATCTATTTTATTTAATTTAGGTAGGTACTCTTGTAACAAAAAAAAATCATAACCCTCCTTTGCGCTGCGCAGTCGGGTAGCAATATTGAGTCGGCAAATAACTTGCAATTTACACAAAGCGCAAAAAGCGAAGCAAGAAGCTAATACAAGTACCATAAAATAAAATCTAGTTAAAACACCACACAACATATTTTGTAACAAGTACTTATAACTATGGTTCACTATTTAAAATAAAAGATCATCAACTTACCCTTTCGGGGAATAACGATTTCAAAATATAATTTCCTTTGTTCGGTAGGTGAACAAAGGCGCAAATACAATACGTGTATACTTGTTTTTTAAATCAAAAAAATATGCTGCGCACAAAAACGTTGTACGACAGCAATTATGAATCTAAAAAAAACTTTACTTTTCAACTCTGAAGTCTAGCTAGAATAGTACTAAAACGAGTACGCGCTCACTGCCCAACGCTCGGACGAGGTCTGCGTCACGTAGGCCAGCGAATGTTCTAGCAAAACCGGCGCTCACGCCATTTAGGCTCCGCCCACGAAATTCCTAAGCAAGTTAGGGTTCGCGCGGCAAAGTAGGTAGTGAACCATTAGCATAGTTTTTTGTTTGCGCAGTTGAGTAACAATAATTATATTAAGTATAATAATATGATAAAATAATACATCTTTTATTACTTATTATTTCTTTACTAAAATACTAATTAATTATTAGAAAAGGAACGTGTAACGTTACACCCGTCTCCTTCATACTAGGACCGCCTAACGACAACGTCGCGTTTCCTAAGACCTTTACCAACTGGAAAGGCTTTAAAAATATGTTAGTTTCAGCCTTAGAGGCCCCGAACTCTCCACTCGTGATCTCGCCCGACTCTCTAGATAGCCCGGACAAAGTAGATTTGTTAGTCGATTCTCTCACTGATGCTATCAACTCAGCCATCAGCGATAACGAAAAGATTGTTAAGCTTCTATTAGCTAAGAATGCGGCTCTCCGGAGAGTCAAACTTTATCCCATGCCTGCCTATAGATTGGCTGCGAATCAGCTGCAACGTAAAGTTAGGTCTTGCTTCGCGGAACTCGTAGGCGCTTCAATGAACGATCTTATGGTGAATATCTCCCCGTCCTACCAAGCGTATTATAAAATGGCCCAAGTCTTAGCCTTAGCCCATCATGACTTATGCCTCGCCAATCTTTGCCCACGCCCAACCCTCCCTCCTGCACAAACTGCAGGTGGTTCAAAATCTCTTCTGCCGCAGGGCCACAAATGCATCCTGGTACGCGCGTAACGCGGACCTGCACAGAGATCTTGAACTACCTACAGTGCAACAGCACCTCAAAACACTCTCAAAAGCGTTCTTCAAACGCTCTGAAACCCACCCCAATCCTCTAGTTCGAGATTCAGTCTCCATTATTGCTCCAGGTAAATATTTTATTAAGATCACTGTTGACAATACTAATAGCCTCATGTACGTCCTTAACTTTGGAGATCGTTTTCGATACGGAAAATTTTAGGTCGTTACAAATTGAATTGGTAAATACTGAAAATAGAAGAGGGGACAACATACCTTGCAAAACGCCAGCCTCGATACCAAAACTGTTTTATCGAAAGCTACACATTGTTGGCTTGCGTACTTGTAAGTTTGAAACCCATCCACCACTGATGGAGATACATTCAGAGGGCGTAATTGTTGTAATAAAATGTTTGGTTGATTGTTTTAGAAGCGTTGCTAAATTCGAGCATGGTCTAAATAGTCAGTTTCTTGGATTCCATGCCTGAGAAAATACTGCCTGCCATCTTAAACAACGCTGTGACAGTATTGCGACCAAGTTTAAAGCCAAATTGTAAAGGGTTCATAAAAAACCCATTCAGTTGCGTATGAACGAGGCGTTCCATAACTTTCAAAAGAAAAGCAAGAATAGACTACCTCAGATTGCAGGTCTTTTGGCACTCTCTGGGCAGATTTTTGGAAGTGGAATTATATGAACATCTTTCCATATTGTATAGAACTGTTTGCAGGAAATGGAGTTGTAGAGAAAAAATTGTATTATGGGTAGTAGGAAATCAATAACGTAATCTTAGTGTCCGATCCAACAGCGTTTAGGTCTATGATGTTTATAGCTCTCTTTACCAGGTTTTCTCTCTTTTTCTCTTTACGTTCAGACAATTAAGTCAGATACGCTTTTTTTATAGGTAAAAGAAGGCAAAGAAGAAAGATATTGTAAAATTCGAGATTTAAATTAGGGTTAAGTTATCTTTATTGCTAAGATTAGATATTGTTTTGTTTTTACTGAGACCGATTTAAGGAAATTCAAGACCCTTGGTTGAGCCCTCGTAGAAACGGAACTGTGGATATGACTTCGAGGTACATTTTTGCACATGCTTTTCTCGATTTATTTCCTTACGATAATGTCTGAACTCGTTGCGGGCACGACAACACTAAACCACCAAAAATTTGATATCGTCATTAAGCCATGGAGCAGGGAGATGATTGATCTCGACCGGCTGAACTGAGGCGTGCTGATGAATGCTGTTCAACTGTATGCTGAAGATGCCGGAAATAATCAACTTAAGTTACTCTGAGGAATAATTTTTAGATTAGCTTTCGGGGGCTTAGTATATAAAAGAAATATATAGTATAGGAAAAAAATATCTGGTTGTGGTAATAGACACATTGAGCCTCTAATTGCCTATAGTGGAACACGTGATCTAAAGATGAAACTATAATTAATCCTTATCGTGAAGGAGAAGGATGTACCAATGCGTTTTTACAACTGAAGTACATAAAGCCGACTGCTGTAACGGTGAAGGAAAACGTCGTGAGGAAACCAACACACCTAATTAATTATTTTAAACGTATGTGTAAATTCAAATTCAAATATTTCAATTATTTATTTCTCAACAATCAAAATTATTTGTTCTTACTGACTTCAAATAAAGCATGACTACCACCAGTTCAAAAAAAATTTCGTGAAGAACTGGTAAGAAACTTGTCGGGTTTATCTTTTTCAAAATAAATTACAGTGTCTCGTTATGTCTACCCAAAATTATTTTTATCTGCATCAGCTGTTAGCTCATATAGTTGTATGTATCCAAACGATGAACATCCCCAGCACCCGTTCACGAGTTGACGTGGGATCCAGCCATCGCCCTCCTCAACTATATTAGAGAAATAATAATAATAATATATAAGGCAAATAAATGTATGAAGAATTATCCAATTGTTATCGTATTCAAAAAGGAAATTAAGTATATGATAAAAACACTCCTGTGTCGGAGATTGTCATTTCTGACATTGTAGACCTAGTTCAAAAACTCCACCAACGAAGCGTATTAACGTTACCGTTACATAGTGGTACGAATTCTTCCTTTTTTACGAAGTTATCGTAAATCGAGTGGTCAAAAAGTTCACTGAATGGAGGGGTTAGTAGTAGTAACTAGTAGAGCAACTATATAGTAAGCATATAAACTAAATGATAATTGGATCATTAACTTTTGAGCTATATATAGTTTATACAAGTAAATCGGGAAGAAAATAGCCAGTATGGAGAAAATTTTTTTGAGATATTAGCGGTTTTTAGAGGATCTGCCCCTCACAACACCATGGTTTACAAGTAGCATGGCCTTTACAAGTAAGCCAGGGACTCCATTGAAGACGACCATCGCTCCGGACGGCCAATTGAGGCCACTACCCCATACAACATCGAAAAGATAGAAAAATTAGAAGCGGAAGATGCCAGGCTAAAGAAGAAGCAGCTAGCAGCAGTAGTTGTATCACAATTTCAAACATCCTACACAATCATTTTGGGATTACAGCAATCGGCCGGAAAAATCGTGGCAACTGTCTTTTGGGACATAGAAGGCATTTTGTTAATTGATTACAAGGAACGTGGTGTTTCTATATTGGGGCAGTGTTACGCTTCTATATTAAACCGATTAAAGAAAGCCATCAAGAAAAATCCAAGAGGAAAACTGACAAAGGGTGTGCTCCTTTTGCACGACAACGCACCCTTGCCCATGAGCCATGTTGCGGCGGCTGCCATTCACCGGTGCGGCTTCAAACTGCTCCAACACCCCCCCCTACAGTCCAGAGCTGGCCCCCAGTGACTATTATTTATTGCCAAAGATGAAGAAAAAACTACGTAAAAAAATTATACCACGATGAAGCAGCAATTTCGGCCTATTTCGTGACGACCGTGTAGCGTAGTGTTTAGTAGCCCTGCCTCATACGCTGGAGGTCCCAAGTTCGAATCCTGGCCGGGGTATTCATTTGTGCGATGAACACAGATGTTTGTTCTCGGGTTGTGATTGTATGATATGTATGTTTATTCTGGGTTCCCCCCCAGTCCGCTGTATGGTCACAGTAGTGTACAGTTGGTGTGATTGTCTGGGGATTTTTTTATGATTATTTATTTCGACGACAAGGATGAATCATTTTGTTGCGATGGATTACATACATTATTTGTAAGATCTCAAAAATGTACTAGGGTTAAGGAAGAATATATTGAAAGTTAAAAATATTTTTTTTGTTTTATTTAACCCTCACTCTGAGAACTTTTAGAGTTCACCTCGTATATAATATTAATTTGGACGAATGTAGAAACAAGAGAATATGATATTCAATTAATATTTTTTTAAACCCGTCTAAAATAAATCAACAAAAATAGTTAAAATTTCGAAATTTTTCATGCAAGTTAAAGAAAACTTGGTCGGGGCAGTCTTCAAAACATATCCAAAAAGTATAATAATTAAAATCCTTAACTTTGACGGATTCAGCTTATTCATAAAAGTTTTGATTAGAAGAGGCGTAACAAAAAGTTCCTTCAAGTCAAAGGCCCTTATTAGAATCTGGTGTAAGTTTTATTTAAATTAAAAACATATAAAGTAAAATATTACTCTCATTTCGTATTTATCTGACGACTTTGTTTATATGTACAGTTCATATTAAAGTAAAAGACATTAGTAAAAAACATACTTTAACACTAAAAGGCTCGCAAATTTTCTATCGGGAAATGGTATTTGTAATGTTGATGTTGGCAGGTCAATAGACGTTGCACTGAAATCCTCCTTGAGTATAATAATGGTTCTGCGTGATATTATAGGATTTTTGTTTCCAAGTTTGCTAGAATAATTTTACACATTTACACTCCTGTATTATACACATTAATTCTTTTATATTATACACATTTTAAAATATTTTTAAATATATAAGCCCTAAGCACTCAAGCTAAACCGTATACTATCAATATTCATGAAAATTAATGCCTGGCAAAAATCTAGAGATTTTCCGATTTTTAACAACTACTTACCAACTCGCTGAAATTAATCTACATATTTAAGCCACAGTCTCATTGGCCGGGCTTGTCACAAGCAAGAAATCTGCTCAGTATTTATCAAACAGCCGCATTATTCGGAAATTTTGTACGCTCAGGAAATAAAAACCTCAACCAGCAGTATTACTTCAACTCGGGAAACCGCCATTACAGCACGCACTCGACGTTTGGAATGTTAGAATTAGCCGCGCTTTAGTAAAAGTTCCTGTGGCCTACTTGATATGGTTACTTAGCGTACTCTTAGTTATTGCTTTCAATAAGCAAATATTAGAGATTAGATATATTTTAGACAAAAAATTAATGGGCTAAGTAAAATCTTGTTTACTCACATCTCTTACGTCGGAATGCTAGGTAAACGTTTTGAAGAGTGACGAAAGCCTTGCTCACATTTGTCGAGTCCTTTCCTTAACGCTAGAGGCAGGTAATACAATCAGCTGAAGAAAAGGTATCAAGCAGCAGATGGAATTTTCGATTTGATACATCTGTGAATGGATTTACGCTTTGTATTGCTTCTGTCAACGAATTGATATAAACTTCTTACAAATTAATAAAAACAAATAAAAAGACTTTGCAGCTTTTAGTAGAAAGAACTGCATATAAAATATTGGTAAAAATTAAGTACTTCTGATAAATGTGTAAATACCATTACAACAATTGTAGCAAGTTACAGAAAGTCAGCAATTGTACTACAATAACAAAATAATCTGTGTCATGACTAGGCAAACCAGATAAAAGTTCGTTTACAGATTCTGCACAACACAGTGACTTGTAGCGCCACGAATACTAACGTTTATTTTGTTATTACGGTTTTAACAGTATAGACCTCTCTGTGACATTGTTACACTGCCCGTTGAATAAACGAAGCTTTTAAAAGTGCTTATGAAGTTTTCTTTTGAAGACCTAAAATGAGCAATTATCATGAAGACAACAATTATAACGGTCACCATTGCTTCAATGCATTTAATGAATATTCATTATAATTAGTTAGTGCTGAGGCAAGTAATCAAATTGAGAAATAATGTTTAGCTCATTGAAACTCTGATTAACCCAAAATATCAAGTACCCAAACTTCAATCCCCACATGTATAAGCTTAGGCTTGCATACCAGGATACATTTATGTGCAGACATACTTTTTTCTATAATTTTAGTTTTAAATATTATGTTTTGGATAGATGGAAGATATCAACATTATTATGTATAATATTTATTATGTAGGGTACACATTGTGTTTAGCATGGCTACAATGGTGGAAAAGGAGTTTAAAAATTGGAACATGTCTAATACGACGCACCGAGGTGTACAATAGGATATTAGCCAAAAGATCAGGACGATTAAGTTTGGCGTGCATAATGTCATCTAGCAACAACATATAAAGGACTTCACGTCTAGATTGTAATGACAAAAGTTGATGATGATGGCAGCGTTCGTAATATGATTGATTTCGTCTATAGGACTTAGTTTCGCGTTTTCTTATGAATTTTCTGTACCCTTTCTAAAATTATAATGTGAACATCATATTTTGGGGTCTAGACTGAGCAACAATAATAAACATAATATAAAAGCTAATCCTTGCGTTTGCAATACTCTGCCATCAACTTTATACGAAAAATGTATAACCTTTTTATTGTGACCAAAACTAATACACTGACATTTTTGGATCTTATTTTATTATACGCATAGCAGTCATAGACATAAAGAGACACTGTAAATTGATTTTGTAAAAAATATACCCGTGAAGTTTCGTGCCAGATCATCTTCACGAAGGTTTTCCGAATGGTGGTAGAGTCATGTGTTATTTGACGTCAATAAGAACAAGTAATTGTCAGTGTTTAGAAATAAATATTTGAATTTGAATTAGATGTCGAGATTATTGTACACACTAATTGTTGGTATAAATGCAGGTACAATAAAACAAGACGTGAGCCTCCGTAAATTCTTGACAGGATCAATTCTGATCTTAGTCCATCTACTTAGCTACAGTCTGGGAACGATAAGAGAGGTAAGATTCATCCAACACCAAGTCTCCGCGAGTACCAAAATCAGTGTAGATTACGTATACCTGATCCGCATCCTCCACGCCATACAGCACATAATTGCTAAAAGCTGTGAGAGAAGATGTACCTGATGAGATCTAACATTCAACAAACTATGTTGATAGTCCGGTATGCTTTAAGAGATACAAACACATTTTATTTAATTAAAAACAAGGCATTCAATATTGTACTCAAAGTATTTAATGTTGAATTGGGACGGTAATTTTGAATCATCATTTTTAAACCTTTTTTCTATGTTGGCCTATAATAGCCTTCTTCCATAATGTAGAAAATTCAAATTTTATGACTGACCGGGAAAATAACTCATTTTACATAAGACCAGAATGCTTTTGGTCTTTAAAATGCTACGACTTATACTGTACTCAAGGGATGTAATATATTTTTGGAAACAAGGATTTTTTATTTGGTTCTCTCTAGTGCGTAATAAACAGTATCGTGATATTCTAAGGGGTTACCATATGTTTTCAATTTACGGAATAAATGAAAACTATACCAAGACGTTGTTAAGTCTGTGTTATTTATTGCAAAGTCGTAGATAAACTTAAGAAATTTTCAAGTTTAATACAACTGCACATCCTCATCTATTGAATTTGCTAGATAGTCGTTTGAACCAGTCAATGTTATTATGATATTTAATAATTAAATTATAATCAGCCTTTTAACATTCACATAAATCAGGAGTTTGATGCATAAGCTTTTCATCTATTTCCGAAGTACTAATATCTTATAATCGTCCACGGTAAACTGAGTTAAACCTAGGTATACCGAGCAGTGTTCTTTTATTAAATATTCTCGCTCCGATCGCCGCCCGGTACGGACGTGCAAGACCCCGTTCTCCGTTGATCGGTCCCTTCCCGATATTCCGTGGCACTCAGTCTACTGACGTCACAGTTTAGCGTGTTGGTTCCGTGCTACGGTTTTTAAGGTTTTTCTTCTCTGTCTGAGTGCTATCGAAGTGCGATTTTTCTTTGTGACTAAGCCCCTTAGTCTTCAAAGTGCTGTGCTAAGTTGTGTTGTGCTTGTGCTGAGTGCAGTGTTGTGCCCAGCGTAAGTAGTCTGGTCTCAGTACAAAGAATACTTAACGGTGACAACGAATTTGTACTGAACCAGTCCTTTTATTTTTATTTTATTTCTCTTCTCTATTTTATTTATTTTTCTCCTATTTTCATATATATTTTTATCATTTCTGTGTGTTTTTGTGTGTATTTGTCCTTTCTGTCGGTAAACGTTGACCCTAAAGGTAAAGGTGCGGCCAGTCTGGCCACACAGCTAACTACAGGGGTTGCACGCGCGCTCCGCGCTCTTCAGCTAAGAGGGCTGCGCCTAAGTCGGCGCCGCCGCTCACGCCCGCTAATTTCCCGCCGCTGCGTCCTCCGGAAGCAAAGCCCGTGCAGCCGACACCTACTGCGGCTCTGTCCTGGAGACAGCGTCCAGCCGCTCCACCTGCATCTTCCCGTCCTATCCCAGCTCCCGTAGCTCCCGCAGGCCCACGTCCCGCTCTGTCGTCTTCACCTCAGTCGTCGTTGGCTGAGGACATGAAGACCGTGTTCGACGTCATTCAAAACGTCGAAATTAAGGAAATTTCCGTACTCGCATGCAAACTGCGAGCCGCCCGCTCTCCTCAAGAGCGTTTATTTGCGTTAGCCGAGCATCACTCGCTTCTAAGTTCATTATAAATTTTATTTTTTGTTTAAATTCGTAAATAAGCAATATCATGTCTAGACCCGCAAATCCCGCGTCCGGGCGTATCAAACCCAAGGGCTTATCCCTAGTTTCTTTTAACGCTCGTAGTCTCAACACTAACCTTCCTGAGCTCAAACTGTTCCTTCAGAACAACGAGCCAGATTTATTGCTTTTTCAAGAGACGTGGCTCACTCCAAACCGCTCCAGGGGATTCGCTGTTCCCAATTACGTGTTCATTCGTAACGATAGACCCGACGGTTACGGCGGCACAGCTATTTATCACAAAAGAGGTTTCCACTGCACTCCTCTCCCTACCCCTCCTCTCCTCAACATGGAAGCCACTGTGTGTAGATTGGCTATGACTGGTCATCCGACCATCATCATAGCTTAGTCTACATACCTAGTGACATCCATCATACCAGACCTATCCTTAGCGACTTCGACTCCATTCTCGCCCTCGGCCATTCAGTCATTATGTTTGGAGATTTCAACTCCAAACATACTGACTGGAAGTGCCTATCGACCAACACAAGCGGTAGAGAACTCTTTAAAATCACTCAGCAACTCGACTTAGACGTCATCTCTCCCGTAACTACCACTCAACCTACCGGCAACCCTAACTACACACCTGACATCCTCGATTTTGCGATTGTCAAACAAATCAACCTCGATCTCAGGTCTATCGAACCGCTCGATGACCTTGGTTCTGATCACCGCCCCATTTCCCTCGTGATAGGACCGCCTAACAATGACATCACTCCTCCTAAGACCTTTACCAACTGGAAAGGTTTTAAAAATATGTTAGCTTCAGCCTTAGAGGCCCCAAACTCTCCGCTCGCGATCTCGCCCGACCAATTAGATAGCCCGGACAAAATAGATTCATTAGTCAATTCTCTCACTGATGCTCTCAACTCAGCAATCAGTGGAAACGAAAAGGTTGCTAAGCGAAGTATACCCAATCTACCTTTAGCCGTTAGCAACTCATTAAAGCTAAGAACGCGGCTCTCCGGAGAGCCAAGAAATATCCCACGCCCGCCTATAGATCAGCTGCGAACAAACTACAACGTAAAGTTAGGTCTTGCCTCACGGAACTCCGAGACGCTCAGTTTAACGATCTCATGGAGAATATCTCCCCGTCTCAACAAGCGTACTATAGTATTACGCGTAGACGCCGCCTCTCACATTCCTCCTCTCACTCATCCCGACGGCACTATTGCCTTCGAAGTTGAAGAGAAAGCCGAATGCTTCGCCGACAGCATAGCGGCACAATGTTCGCCCAGCACGCAACCCGCGGATCCCTCCCACATCCAGGCGGTGGAGGACGAAGTTCTCCGCAGAGAATCTCTCCCCATCACCGACGACCCCGTCACAGTCTCTAATGATGAAATCTTGCTTCTCATTAGAAGTCAAAAGTCCAAAAAGGCTCCGGGTGCGGATGGTATTTCTAACCACGCACTCAAACACCTGCCTCAACAGGTTCTTACCTTGTTAGCCATCATCTTCAAAGCCTGCTTCGACCACAGCTACATTCCAAAAGCCTGGAAAGAAGCGACAGTTATAGGCATTCCCAAGGCGGGTAAACCTCTGAATATCCCGGTTAATCACAGACCCATCAGCCTCCTCAAGGCCATGTCTAAACTTCTCGAAAGAGTCATACTCTTACGAATGCGGAACCATCTGTTTCCAAAGGATGGCGATCCCCTCATCATTTCCCACCAGTTCGGCTTCCGCGCTAAGCACTCCTGCCTTCAGCAAGTCCATCGAATCGTCGAGTACATACTCGACAGGCTCGAAAGGCTTTCGACAAAGTCTGGCACAGCGGTCTCGATTATAAACTCTACAAAATAGGCTTACCGGCTCGCCTAGTTAGGATAATCGCGTCGTTTCTCAAAGACTGCACGTTTCGTTTCAAACATGAAGGCACGCTTTCCGCGCCTCGTCCCATATAGGCTGGAGTCCCTCAAGGCTCAGTCCTCGCCCCTCTGTTGTATACCTTGTACACTAACGACATTCCCATTCCGCCGAAAGACGGCGAACTCGCCCTCTTTGCCGACGACACAGCCCTTTACACCAAAGGCCAAAGTGTCCCGAGTCTCACCACCAGATTCCAAAAGGCTGTAGACGCCCTCAGTGCATGATTTCAAAAATGGCGTATCGATGTGAACCCGGACAAGAGTTCTGCGGTTTACTTTGACTGCAAACAACGTCATGTCGCTGACAATCTGCACGTTCGAATGTTAGGTACTCCCATCCCCTGAAAGCGCACTACCAAATACTTAGGCGTCACCTTAGACCAGACGCTTTCTTTCAAGCCACACGTCGATAGAGTAACGAAACTCGCCCGTTTTTACTTAGGCCGCTTATATAGTATGTTAGGTAGAAAAAGTAAAATGTCGTTCAGAAACAAACGCACGCTTTATAAGGTCTGCGTTAGACCAGTCATGACATATGCCTCGCCCGTCTTTGCCCACGCCAAACCCTCCATCCTACAAAAACTGCAGGTAGTTCAAAATCTCTTCTGCCGCAGGGCCACAGACGCACCGTGGTACGTGCGTAACGCGGACCTGCACAGAGATCTTGAACTACCTACAGTGCAACAGCACCTCAAAACACTCTCAGAATCGTTCTTCAAACGCGCCGAATCCCATTCCGATTCTCTAGTTCGAGATTCAGTCTCATATACTGCTCCTGTCTTAGATTCGAAATTCAAAGTCGCTAGACCGAGAAACGTGCACACGAACGTAGCGACGCAGCTGACGCTAAATCTCTTAGCCTTTCAGGCCACAACTTCTAATTCTAACGTAAATTCGAATTAATTTAATTCCTTTAATATTTATTTAATGTAACTTTAAATTCTATTTTTTATTTTTCATTTTTGAGTACCTTCAGTGCTATGAATTCACCTTCAGTGCTATGTAAATCCCAGCGGGCGACCCCTTCTGGGCCCCGCTAGCGCGGCCTCTTTCTCCGATTGGCCGTCGCTCAGATGAAGGCTGAGTAGCAAAAAGTTGCACGAGCCGACAGGGAGTTTTTTAGTGGGTATGGTTCTGGTAGGCGTCGGGACGAGTCCCACATAACTACGATCGCGCGCGCGGAGTATGCGTCAGAGCATTTTTTATCCTCCTGCCCTTCCCGTGGAGGGGAACAACAAAAAAAATTGTTTTATTTGAAACAAGCCAGTTTGTGTCGCTGGGTTTCTGATTTACCAGTAACACATAAATCCACAAACTTATTCTAAATGTATAGAGCGCCCGGAAAGGTCACGAGGAATATACACTAGAACGATGTTAAAGTTTTCATTACATTTATATAACGTGCTGGTATGGCAAGACTTAACAGTTCAGTGCCTGTGCCAGAGGAGAAGCTATGCTGTTGAGCACAAAACAGCCACCTGTTATTTCTTGGACAGTGAAAGACATTCGGTCGAAACGAAAAATACCATAATGATTGTCGGACAATTCATTATTTAAGATATCATCTTAGAGTAAAGTTAAATATTAATTATATAAAAATAAATATAAATAATTAAATAAAAATATAAATTGTTAAATATAATTTTAAATAAATAAATTAAATTAATTAAATAAAATTTTAAATTATTTTAAATATCTACGCATTTCATTCTAAGCCCACACAAATTCTGGTATTATATATTTAATTTGAGTACATTAGTTGCCATTTTTACGTTTTTTTAAGATCAGTCACTATCCCAACTCTAATTTATAAATGAAACTTACTATATAAACTCTAATACATTTGTACTGAAAAAACAAGTGATAAATCTTTAGTTATTAGGAATTAGTATATATTATTATTAGGAATAGTATCTATTATTTAAACTTCGACCAAATTTTAATTTAATTTAAATCTTTTGAGTTTTATTATGTAGAACTTCAATTAGGGCCGTTAAAGAAGACAAGTAATTTAATAGCACCTCATCGATTACCCTCGCCATTTTGTTGGAAAAGCCGCCTTGGCTTTCTATCTAAGTTTAGAAATGTTATGAAGGAAATTGCAACAACCTTTATTTGTTAACAAAAGATTTGCTTTGAAGCAAATAATAAATCAAATGTACGCAGGGCCTTTATTTTTTCCTGCATAGGGATGTGTAGGTTTATATATATTATGTAAAGTTAAATTATCTGACTATTCAATTATGATTTGAGGAGATTAAATTTTAAGGATTTAAAAATACATAATGAAAGAGCAGAAGTGTGTAAAATAGGCACGATACATTAACAAAGGCAGACACCAACTTAATTCTTATTTGCAGATTAATTTTTTCATTGAACATGTTGGTGCCCTGGATACTGAAAATTTATCGCAATATCAAGACTAAAATATATGTCTAATCCAAAACCGCAAAGCAGTAGCCATTTTATTAATCAAGATCCCGCCCAAGTAAAATGCCGATATGTCTACTTAGTGCGACACACAAAAGTGGTTGTTGGTGAATTGATATAATGGTTTGCTCCGTTTTTAAATGCAATACATTTTAATTTCATATCAATATATGTCGTCAGCCATTTCAAATTACATTTATATTCATTACTTACCGAGGCGTTTTTAGGTCTTTTGAGATATTTCCAAAGTGCGCAAGCAAGTTTGTCGAGGGAATTTGCAAGAAAATTCTTATTAAGAAAGGCCACTGCGATTCATAAAAAGGTAAGAAAAAAATATTTTTTTAATAAATTCTGTAATAACAAAAATATGTGTTTCATAAGTATGTTGAATATGAATAAGAATGTCTTAATTTAAATAACCTAAATTGTCGCAAACACACGTATTTCTTATCGTGATTTATACATTATTCATTTTATAAGGCGGTCATCACGTGCATGAACCGTATACGCACAATGTGCACTTTTTGATAAATCCAGTAACATATTTTGCCAATAGACCGTTGCCAGTGATTCTCAACACGCCTGGAGATTCTCGAACTTTTAATTTAGTTATACCATTTGTTTAGGCTATTGGGTTAGACTATGAACACAACAGTTAAATACATAGAATATATTGTGTACTTAAACTGAATAAATACTAATTTTGACTATTATATGGTAATTAAGAATGACCTTTTTCGAGAGTTTGTATGTATGCACTGTTTTTTCGGAATTCCCGTGGGAACCGGAATCACACATGAGATATTAATTAAGCACACGGGTTTTAAAATGTTTCAAATTCTGCAACTTGTTTGAAAGTCCGTAACATTCAAGTACAAAGACTATCCACACTTTCACTTTTGAGGTTTACATCGATGCAACTGTCAAATTTATTTCTTCAGATTCAAATCCAGGTCATCGTCAAAGGCAACGGGCACAAACGGGCAGAAATATCTGCATTTCAAATATTAAAATAAAAAATAAAATAAAAATAAAATATGTTTATTTCAGACAAAGTCCATATTGTGTTAAGTACAGAATCTTAGTGCCTATATTAGTAAAACAAAATAAAATAAAACAGTAATAAACAAAAGCTTAACTAAGGTATTTACCCTGAAGGCTTGTACCGGGTAAGTGTACATGAATGTGCACCCAGTGACGCACTATAGGGCAGTCGGGCTTCTCACTAATGATTCTGAGGATGCTATTGGCACTCGCATGCACTCTGCTTAGCAACGACAATATATTGTTACACCAAAATAATAAACGTGTCCCAGATATAATCGACTACAATACAACTTAGACAAAATTTTAAATAAATAAATATTTTCTTAGTAAATAATGATGTATAAATAAGTTCTTCTTCAAGAAAGTATTTCCGTTTTAACGTAGGTGCCTATAAAAGAATCTCAGATTTACTAATTTAATCTATGATTGAAATTAATATTTATATAATAAGTAATTCAACGCAATATTAAAGTGTTTTCTGTAATTTTATTTGAGTTGCAATAAGGTAGAAATACTGAAATATATTTACACCTTATTCAAACTAGTTAAGGTAGTATTTGATTGTTTCCATGTAGTTGCGGTTCGTCTCGCTTCAACCTTTGAGCGTCACTGACTTTTTTGATAGCAATCTAATATTCGTAAACTTCTTTTTTTATTTTTTACTTGGTTATGACTCTGTTTTGAAATAATAATAATTAGTTTACTCATTGTTTATTAACTATTATACACAAAGAATATTACCATTCTAAGGCCAAAATGTAGACACAGAGTAGACACAGAGTGTTCACTTTAGGATAGGTTGGTCTTGTTGCCAAAAAGTAGTAACTGTGGTTATATTTACGAAACGTTGTCACCAAAAGGTTTTCCGCCACATCCCAGTCGCATAGTACATGCTCTGTTATCTCTTTTGAGGACGAACTTAACGTAGACACAAAGAGTAATAAAAGTGACCACATTGCAACTAGAATTTGTGTATATCTTATTTTTTTACTGAAATGTTGTGACTGCGACTGGGTTTTATTGTATGGGTATAATCAACTTAAATTTGCTTGCCTATTTAGCATGTCGCCTACTTAGTTAGGTGATGCATCTAGGCTCGTAATAATAATCAAATTTTCCGATAAGACAATTTAGTGGGAATATTCTTTTGAATTTGCCAAATTTTAATGTAAATAAAATTAAATTCGTAAAATAGTTGGTTAAAACTATACAAAACATTATTAATTATAGAAACGCCTATTGTTGTGATCAACGCAAAATATCTAGAGAAAAGTTGTATTTGTAAGAGTATTCAACGCTTTGTTTAAAGCCAACTCTATTTTGTGCGAGGTGAACTTTCAGGCATTCACGTTAAAATTAAGCAAGTTAGTTTAGTGGTTAAACCACCTCTCAAATTCAAATAGTTTAACAACCTCCAAATAAAATAAAATTAATTTGATGACTGTTTTTAGTTTTATAGTGGGTGGTCTTTTCCAAAGAAGAGGCTGTTCCCTTAGGGGTCCATTATAACTTTGACAGGACCCCAAATTAATGAGGAGTGTAATGTAATCTAATTCAGTTAAAACAAAAGTGACACTCGTATTTAACTTAAAAAGTGTTAAACCTTTTTAAATTGAAGTTGAGTCATATCGTCTCATCGACAACGCAGCGCTTAAAAGGTAAAGGTTCACAATATGTTTTATAATTGAAGACGGATGTGAGAGTATCATTTGTTCAGATCTCTTCTGGGCTGTACAAAAGTCTGTTATGATTTTATTCGCTACAAAAAACATAGACATAGACATTTATTTATTAACACTTCACACAATACAATAATTGGTACAGAAACATTGTTAACATAATACATACTTAAAAGTTCACAACATAAGAAAAAGCAATATAATGATAAAAATTACAAGAAAAGAAGAAAAAATATATTTATATATAGGTAACAATAAAAACATTTAAAAAAATAAAAAAAACTAACAAAACTGTGCAAAATGTAAAAAGGTGGTGCCTCAGTGTATGTACTATTTGCATTGATATGCAAATCACTGATTTTCAGTCACCACCTTGAGCAAAGTATAAATATTTGTCAACATATAGTACGTGACGTGTAAAAACAAACAAAACAAAAAAAAAAACTCATAAACAAATAATGAGTACGTACAGTTCAACCTCCCACCACATGCAAACAAAACAATAATATCAGGAGTCAGGGGGAACGTTTGAGCACAAAAAAAAAGAAAAATGATAAATAAATAAAAATGCTCATTGAATAAATACATAAGTATATTTATAATAGATAATTTATAAGCAATATATACATTAACAAAATAAAAGTGGTTAGTTCACCATGCAACATTGCTTCAGCCTATTAATTGAGATTCCATCAGAAATGTTTTGAGACTTTTTTAAATATACGTTTAGAAGGTGCATTTCTGATGGGCGGCGGTATGTCGTTCCAGCATTTAGTTGCTTGGTGCCTAAAACATCGTGTAAAAGCCACAGTCCGGTGAGCATGGTATGCCAGTGGTGCACGTAGCGCCCTCGGGACGCCAGGCCCATACCTGTTGTGGGATTTAGGGAAATTTAATTTTTTAAATAGATATTCTGGGCGCTTTAAATGAAAAACATCAAACAGAAGTGATGCCAGGTGCAGTCGTCGTCGTGATTCCATATTTAACATGGAGGCATTGTTGATGAAAGGGGAGACATGGGTATGGGGGGGTACAGTAAAACAGAAACGACAGCATGCGTTTTGAATGCGCTGAACCATTCGCTTTGTTTTATATAGTAGTCGAGGTCCATAAACTACATCACCATAATTGAGACGCGATAGAACTAGCGATTCACAAAGCATTATACGTGCTTTTTCCGAGAGGTATTTTCGTATTTTATATAAAATTTTTAATCTATAGAAGCAGCTCCTGACGAGACATAAAACATGCTCCTCAAATCGCAAGTGGCTATCGAATGTGATACCCAGGTTTCTTGCGATACCCACACAGTCCAATGCAACGTCCTTAATCCTCACCATGGGCTTACAACTCGTGATTTTTTGTATTTGTTTTTTTGATCCCAGTACCATAAACTTGGACTTGAATGGATTAAGATAAAGAGAATTATTAGTAGACCAGGAAGCAATCCTATCCAAGTCTTCGTTTAGCGCATTTGTTGCTGTAACTACACTAGGCGTACGTACAGGAATATAAAGTTGAATATCATCGGCATAACACTGATATTCGCAGTGACTGATAACCTGAGAAAGATCGGCAGTGTAGATGATGAAAAGAAGAGGGCCCAGAGGAAGGAGCCCTGAGGAACTCCCCGCGTTAACGATTTGGGTTCTGATGTCAAATAAGATCCATTTTCTTGTCGTAATCTAACTGATTGGTATCTTTCGCTCAAGTAGGTATTGAACCTTGTGACCGAATGATAGTCAAAGCCGTAAAACGATAATTTCGATAAAAGCAACGGGACACATAGACTATCGAAAGCGCGTGAAAAATCGAGAAGTGCTAGTAAAGTGCCGCTACCACTATCTTGATCGGCAAGTATATTATCGGTCACGTCAAGTAGCGCAGTCACCGTGCCACGGCCCCTGCGAAATCCTGATTGTAACTCCGGCAGCAAACCATTTATACTTTTGTACATTTATACATACTTTACTACTTGTTCATACACCGCTCTTTCCAAAATTTTTGAAAAATATGGCCGAATGCTGATGGGCCGGACATTTTTAGTTCGCTTGGACAATCTACTTTGGCCAATGGCGTGATCAACGCCATCTTCCACTGCAACGGTACCACCCCGGTGGTTATAGATTTATTAACCATTGCTGTAATTATTGTCAGTGTATGTGGCAATGTAAGTAGTATCATATCTCGACTAATGCCGTCGCTGCCGCAAGCATTTGATTTGAGCGATATCATATAGTTGGCTACCTCACTCTCCGTAACCGTACGCAATTTAAACGATGGGAGCATTGGATTAAAACGATGATACTCAAAGTACGTTAACTGTGATATTGTTACGTTTGTGTACCGGTAAAAGACAACATCATTAGTGACAATAAATGAACTATGGCAAATTGACCTTAAGCTTATATGTCGGCAACGCACCATGTTTCACTGAATTATGTGTCCACAATAAAACTATTGATGATAAGAAATTATACGAAGTTTAGGGAGAAAGGAATCTGTTATCGTGCAAATCAATGCATGCAAGCGTCCTCGTGTTTCCTGGTTTACCAACGTCAAGTTCAGTAAAATTTTTAAATTTAGTATACAGATTGTTGTTTTAAAGCTTTTCTTTTAAGTTTGATTTTAAGATGTAAAAGACTGTTGAAAATGTTTTTCACTTGTTGGTAGAGCTTGTCCAAAATAGCAGAAGGATAGCAGAAGTGCTTTACTGGCTGAATTAAAGTTAAATAAAATCGATTTAGGTATTTTTTTTTTAAATCTTTATTTATTTAGGGACTTTTATTACAATATAATATGTTAGTCCCATTGTACCTTATTCTAACTTATAAACTATTAAAGCAATTATACATCGAACGAAACTATTTAATAAGCATTTTATATACATCAAATGCGGCTTTTGAAGTGGGATTAGCAAGAATCTCTACAAACCAACCCATATTGTAAACATTTAAACGGTACCGCTTAATTAAGGCCTCTCGCTGACTTTGACATTTGGCACAATCCACCAATAGGTGTTGGACATCATCGATTTTTCCACAAATTTCGCAATTTGGCGATTCTAACTTGTTCATAAGATAACCAAACCTATTGGATGGATAGTGCCCTGAGCGCAGTCTATGTGCCATTTTAGGTATTTTCCAAAGTGTTTTGTCGAGTCCTTGCAGTGAAATAGCAAGTAAAGTTTATAACTTTATAGGAAGTTCCTATTCTAAAAAATATAGGCTAACGTGGGGCTGACATAGTTTGTTTCGTTGTAACCAAAAGCTTTTAAATAAAAAAAGAAGAAATTAAACAAATATATTATTATACATACATATACAACAGTTAAGATTGAGGATGTTTATTGACGCGAGTGCTACTTTTCATTAGTCGACAGCTCTTGCTCATTTAGCAAAAAAAAAAAAAAATTCTGTTTAATTTGTTATACTATGTACATGTAGTTATATCTCGTAAAACCATTTGTTATCTTATGTCACGCGCAAGTTCCAAAGTTTGAAAGCTAACGTTATTTAGTAGCGATATAAGAATAAAACATGATTATCACAATTTTAAAACTATTTTGTTGGCGCGATAAACAAAATACCACCCTGCTAAATCAGGGTAAATAAAGCTGCGGAGTTCGTCGACACATACCAGTTGAACTTAATCTTATTTTGAAACACTATATATTTGCCATTCTTTACAATTAAATTGTAAAGAATGGCTGCTTCTTGAAATGTCACTCAACAGGAAAACACAATTTTTATGAGTTAAGCAACCTGTCGTATGTACCAGGCACTGCGCTATTACCCTTACTTTAGCTATATAGTTCGCTGCAAGTTGAGTCTAGTTTCAGCAGAAGCTTACGAGAAGAGAGAACTTACAGTAATTTAAGTAAAATAGCGGTAGAGAGAGCGGTAACAAGTCCTGACGCATGGACTTTATAAATCATGTCCCCGTAGCCTGATTTGAGTTATTGGAAATCCGACTGTCACAACCCGAAAAGAACCCAGACAATTAGACACGACGCCAGCTTTGCTTGCATGACACGTCTTTTTAATCAGTTTGTTTCTTTCTGAGTCTTATTTATGTAAAGTTGCATGAATATAATGACTGGAGTTTGTGTCAGTGCCAGACCCGTCACTGAAGTACGTCGTGTTGTAACAACACCTACCTTCCACTTCTTTAATCAAAGTTTGTTTAGCAATAGACAAAACTTTGATGAAATCTTTGGAAAGTTAATTTTATTCATAAATGTAGATATTCTTTACTAAAAGTAAGGAACGGCTGTGACCACTGCTAGAGCGTGGTTCTGTGTTGGCGGCACTAGACAACCTTAATATACTAATTCGTTTAATTACATTTTCAAAAAAACACCTGCAACACCATTTATATACCTTAAGCAAAGATGCATCAAAGCATGACTTAATTTGCAGTTATTTTAGAATTAAATATAATTTTATTCGGTTATTAAAGTACTGTTATATTTAGAATCCTTACTCACTTATTGACGCTGCAAAAGGCATGAGTTTATTGTTCAGTCCTTCTTATTTCGTATGTTCCTCAGTGGAAACGTTTTCTCTTTAGACTTGGTTTTGATTTAGAAGTATCTGTATCTATCTAACCACGTTTAGCAAGATGTAATCAGAAGGCCTACCATCAACTTTTAGTTTGCCATTCAATTCCGATGCAATTCAGTTTAGGTACCTAAACTGAATCGCTAAGATTCGTACCATGAAGTGCCTTTAGCTAACTGGCGTTTGAATCGCTCACGGAGGAATGAAAGATCGAAATTTGTCTGTGGTCCGCATGCGAGAAAGAGATGACGCTGTACTCTCGTTGCATAAGTCTGTCTCTTTTACTCAAACCATATGCGTTGCGTTTCGATATCTAGTTGATATGATTTTATCGGTTATTTTTTGTGTAAAAATAACAACAAATATATTTTGAAATTGCGCTTTTTAGTGTCAAATTATATACCATTAGACCGTTTTAGTACTCATTAAATAATAGAAATTCATATAATTCTTTAAATTAAAAAATACATAAAGGTTAGTGTTGTCGTAAACATAAATTGACTATGACGAGTTTAGAACGCACCCAATTTGACTTCTACCTTTGTCTCTACTGATAAATCAGTTGATTTTGTTGGATTTTTCAACAATGGGCTTCTTCAACAAACTGAAATGTGTTTCTAGAAATGTGTTTTTCAACAAACACATTTCTAATACCAATCGTTTAGACAACCGATATGCTTTTATATATTCTTCATTTTCCAAATAAAAGGGGTCCGATTGTTTCCGTGTTTTGTTTATTTCATTATCATTTTCCAAGAACATAAAAAGGACTAATTCGTCAGACATCTACAATAAAAAATAGCTCTAAAAATCACTTTTTCACATTAACACATAAGAAACACTAAATATCCAACTGAAATACCTTAAATTACGTATATTTTCAACCATTTTTTAGAGATAAACCGAAACGATTCACTTCACGCCAAGAAAGTAGGAACTTTTTTTGAATTGCTTACTTTGACATTTAAGTCATCCAATATAGGTTGAAATATCACCTCATGGTACGAAAAATGAACGAACTAAAACAATTTGCGATCCAATTGCCGACTTGATTTGGCGTCAACCTAAACTGGATCGCTTTAATGACGTCGTGGTATGAAATAGCAAAGCAGTTTATTTTAGGTCGTCAATTGAATCGCAATAATAGTTCATAGTAGGCCTTCAGAACTAAGAAATACAGGCAATCCAACATTTTATTATATTTTAATTTTAATTTACTTTCAGAGAATTACGGTGATTATAATAATCTAAAATCAATGTCGGATGAAGTAACTTTTTACTGCTTAATAAAGCTCGGTCAATGCCTCTTTCAAAAATATAATAATTACATATTTACATCCTTTGAAACTGTAAAACGACTTGTTTTTAATTAACATTGTCAATCCCATCCGCAGAGATGGAGATTATTTCATTAATTATCATTAAAACCAAATAAACACTATTAAACAAATCTTCAGCATTCAGTTAGTCTTGTAAAAACAAAAACAAAGTATTTTAATTCTTTGAATTAAGCAAATAAGCCCAACGCACTTTAACTGCTCGGTGGCGCATATAAAGAAAAAAACTATTTATATTTTTCAACCGGACAGCATATTATGTTAGCAAATCAGAAAAAGAAGGCTCATCATGTTTTTCTTAATTATCTTATACAATCGATTCATACTCTAGAAACTAGAGAACACCCTATTTTCTACTTACATAATTCCATAAAACCTTTATTGCTCACAAAGCATTTTTCAGGAATACGGTTTTACTTCACGGACCGTAAAATCAATGAAATTGAAGCAGTTCTCCTACTTACCGTCTGTAGTAAAAAAGGAGGAAAGTGTAATAAAGTGTTTCAGGCAGCCGAGTTTATGTGGTACTGTGATATATATGTATACAAATTAGGTTAACAGCAAATAGTGTAGATATTATTTAAAAAAATATTTTAAAAAAACAACGCCACATTTGATTTATCACAACGTATTGATTTTAATTTTATTTTTTTAAATATAAATCCGAATGAAAAAATATTTCTTTTCGATTTAAAAGCCTACACTGTTTAATTTATAATAATAGGATGCAAGTTAAGTATGAAGCATTTGCACACTTTATCATATCATTATTAAATAAATTGCTAAAACTAATTTGTTTCTCATAAATTAGATACTTAGCTAAATATGTTCACTTTTCTGTCGGTTCAAATAAATTTTCCGTGACGACGAACTTTGGCAATTTACTGGCATAGGAAATAAATAAGGAAATTTCGTCCCGTTGGTACAAGAAGTAGTAATTTCGCACCTGAGTGGACATTTGTATGTGGCATGCTTATCACGTGGAACAGGCTTTCAAAACAGAAGCGACGTGTAAAATCGACGATGTTGGTTCTACACATATTTGTTACGATATTCTGATGCTTTTTTACTATAATTTGCCATACCCTAACAACCGACGCATAAATTATATTCAAATTTTAAGCAGGGTTTCCACACCTAATCATGTTTTGATAACACTGAAAAACACTTACAGATTACAACATAGAGATACACTCTTAACTTATAGTTGTGGTGGACTGGTACCTGAATCAGACTCTTAAGAAGTTTGTATATCGCAACCAACGTGACGTTATGATCTGATAAAATAATACAAAATATACATAAAAAATAAAATCAAAATGACGTGCTGATAAATTTACATGCATCTAAGTATGTGGTTTAAAGGAAAATAGTTTGCTTATTTTTGGCCACTACTGCTGGCGCACTTTTCATGGTCCACCTTATCCTTAATTAATCATATTTTAATAAATGAAATATAAAAAAAGATAAAAAGATACACACTATTTCAAAACAACCTAACATAAATATATTTTCTACATGTACACTATAAGAAATTCCTCATTCACAACATCTCGTCTTCACGAAGCACTCTTTTATGCACAAAATTGATTTTAGATACGAAATCAGAATGTCTAGTGTTGGAGTGCTCTTGAATTTCCTTCTACCCGCGGTAGATAGGCCTCGATAGAGTTTACTAAAATATTCGCAGCGGGACTGGATCGGAACGAACGTAAAATAAAAATGAAATCGAAATATTCCTGGCTACCCTGAATTTAGTAAGCGAATTTATTGCTCTGTATTTTGTCATTTTGTGTTTGTGTGTGAATACTTTAAAATTGAACTTAATAACTAAACTAATCTAATAAACACAAAAACATGTTCCTAGCCTACTATTTTATGATATGTAATATTATTACTCACAGAAGCTATCTTAATTATAAACCTAATTACTATAAGTATGTACCTAGACCGCGCGAACTTTAATTTGAAAGACATCTATGCGCATAGTGACGCCGAGTGAACAGTAACGGTATGAATGAGAAGGAAGACCGGTTCTGTTCCCGACAGTGGGCTGTTAACCGTACTTCGTGGAACGTGAGCTTCGTCGACGGGAATTCGTCGTTCCAGGTGCCTCGAGTCTTCGTGTTCGAGTAAGTTATCCGCGTCGTCCTCAATAATCCTACTGCGTGTAGGGTGGTTTTTAGGAAGTTAGTCATCGTTGATAGGTTCATAGTATATATATTTATATATTCATTCATTCATTCATTACGCTCTGAGTAGACACGTTTCTAAGAACTTGCTGGTAAATATTGTGTTTTTGTTGTGCATTATCTTATTTATAACTAAGTTTTACTCGCGAAAGTTAGCGAATGTTTGCTCATACCACAGTGTAAAAACTTAAACTTAAGAAATCTACACATTTGCTGCGGACGATACGAGAGTTCGTAAGTCAACGCAACGGTTCGAGTCTAACGTTCGAGTTACAACGGTCGCTGCCTTACTCAGCATTTCACATCATAACACCTGTGACATACAAGGTACCAAAAATCAACTATTTCCTAACTATTGCCAACCACTGTGTGTCTTCTACAAAAAGCTGATATACCTACTTGCACCATGTCTAGTTGCAGTGCATGTAAAAAAACAGTAAAGCAATCTGAGAAGATCATTTGCACTCGCACTAATTGCTCTCGATCTTATCATTTATTATGTGTTGGTATAAATCAGGATACGGCAAAGAAAGCAATATCTTGGATATGTCCGTTGTGCACGAATAAACAACCAAAAATCGGTGATAACTCCGATACCCCCGTTAAATCGTCATCGGAGCAAAGTTTTGTGCAGGCAGACTCTGAGTTTGTTACCACTAGAAAACTCAACCAGTCTAAAAGTAATCACGGCGACAAGCAGCAGCAGACGCATACATTGACTACTACGACACATGAACTCCAGAGTTTAGTGCGGGAGGCTATAAAAAGTGAACTTGGCAGTATCAAAAATCAAATCTCAACGGTCGAATCAACTGTAGTATACATCAGTTCTCAATACGATAACCTCCTAAAAACTTTAACTCACACCAAGAATGAATTAAAAGCGCTAAAAGATGAAAACGCTCGCTTGCGCAAAGACGTGGATGCTATCACTTCTAAAGTCCATCATCTCGAAGTAGAACATGCACGTCAAGAACAGTGGAGCCGACTACAAAACATCGAAATAGTTGGAGTCCCTGAAATTAAAGAAGAAGACACAGTAGGCCTCGTTATAAATCTCGCCAAGAAAGTCGGTGTTGACATCGATAGGGCTGAGGTGGAGTTCGCTCATCGGGTGCAGTCTCGCCGGCTGAGCAGCGCTGCCAGCGGTCGCGCTGTCGTCGCGCGGCTTCGGCATCGCCGCACCAAGGACACAATCGTGGCAGCCGCTCGCAAACACCGAGGAATAAAACCTGCAGACATCGAAATTGGAGAAAAATCCAATGGCGGAGCCCTAATCTATATAAATGAACACCTCACGAAACAAAATCGAGCGTTACTGAAAGACTGTAAATTGAAATGTAAAGAATCTAACATTAAATTTGTTTGGACAAAAAACTGTCGTATTTACGTCCGCCGAAACGAAACATCGCCTCCGATACCAATACTTTCAGCAGCCGATTTACAAAAATTACAGTAATTGTATCAATTATAATCAATACTCTCCGCATAACTCATTTAATAGTACGCACCTACACTTCAGAAAAAAAATACCTAACTAACCTAACACTCAACCAAAAGCATCAAATCCTACCTATAAACAAGTTTTATACTATTTACTCTAACCTAACTTTTGTAATTCACTACCGATGTATATATTATATTTCTTCTAACGAAGCTGTCAATGTTACATCAATATATTATCCTTTTAAATTCACTGGTCAATCTATATTTAACATTTACTCACTTCACAAAAAATACCAACTTCTGAGTCACGTATTGAAATTAAACACTATTACCATACAACTGACCTGTACTAATATTTTAAAAC
The DNA here is from genome assembly GCA_923062675.1 of Marasmarcha lunaedactyla. Taxonomy (NCBI): domain Eukaryota; kingdom Metazoa; phylum Arthropoda; class Insecta; order Lepidoptera; family Pterophoridae; genus Marasmarcha; species Marasmarcha lunaedactyla. Next base: position 27,434,374 of record OV281350.1, read on the forward strand.
ATGTAATTTTATATTATGTAGTATTGGTAAAATCCGCACAACTATGTAAAATGTTCACTAATTATCTCTCGATATTAACGCACGTAACGCAATCGCAAGATTTTGAAATAACTTGTAGGAATTATTTTATATCAATTGGAGATGTTCCTCGAAATGTCTAACACACTAAATATTTTGTATCAGAATGTGCGAGGTCTACGAACAAAAACTAACACATTTTTTAACAATCTACTTCTATCCAACGTAGATATAGCTATTATTACTGAGACGTGGCTGTGTGAAGGCATCCTTGACACTGAATTATGCAGCTCCGAGACGTATGACGTGTTCCGTGTCGACCGTGGCGCGCTCGGCGGTGGAGTGATGATCGCGTGCGCCTCCCGCCTCGCTGCCCGCCGCCGCGAGGCCCTGCGCGGCGCGGACGTCGAATGTATAGGTATAACTATACCCGCGCGTTCGCTTGGTTTGCAGTACGACTTGAATATTATTTGTTGTTACATTCCACCTAATGGTGCGCTTTCACAGCGGATACAAAACTTTTTGGAACTTTTGTCGACAACGTTCCTCTCTAGTCCTGATGACTACTTTATTTTGGCAGGTGATTTTAATCTTCCTTGTATTGAATGGCGCAGTCACGTTCCCACAATTCTTAAAAAAGGATCGACTGAGACTCAACTAGCGGCAACGGACTTAATTAATACTTTGACCTATTATGGACTAATTCAGTACAATGAGATTCTTAATTCAAATAATAAAATTTTGGATCTTATCTTTTCTAACATGCCTCTTAGCGTTATAAAATCTAAATTTCCCCTCGTAAATGAGGATATTTATCACCCGGCAATTGAATTTTTTGCACGGGACATTAACATTAAATTCATCAATCCAGGCACGAGAAATATAAAATTGTTTCGTAATGCAGACTATCTCAACTTGAACATGTTTTTTTTTAATTATGATTGGACATTTTTAAAGAATTTGGCACTGCCGGAAGCTATAATAAAATTTTATGATGTTATGAATCTGGGTATTTCCAAGTATGTACGTGTAAAAGCAATCACTCCAACTCATTCCTATCCAGCATGGTATACGAGTAGCTTGATAAAGTTGCTAAAGGAAAAAACAAAATACCATAGGCTTTGGAAAAAACATAAAAACCCTATAGATTACGTATCTTTCGCTGTTTTACGGTCCCGGATAAAAAAGCTAGAACCAATATGCTATGCAGCCTACATAAAATTCTCCGAGAGCAAAATAAAATCCTGTCCAAAACTCTTTTGGTCTTATGTAAAATCCAAAAGACATAGTAAATCTAATTATCCTAACCAAATGATTTATAATGGAATCAGTTATTCAGGTCCACATGACATTTGTAATACCTTTAGTGACTTTTTTAATATCAACTTTACCTCCCCCATTGACAACTACCCAGACTTCGTGGAAGATGCAACTTTATATAGTGACGTCATTACAAACATAACCTTATCTGCTCAGGAATTGTTTAAAATGTTGAGGAAGCTTGATTGTGCCAAGGGTGCGGGAAGCGATGAGATACCTCCATACTTCTATGTTAGATGTGCTGAATCGTTGGTAATTCCTTTGTCTATAATATTCAACCGCTGCTTTCAGGAGGGCTATTTCCCAAATATATGGAAAACAGCTTTAATTGTACCTGTGCATAAAAAAGGTCCGAAGACTATGGTTGAAAATTATAGACCTATTTCTAAACTGAACGTCTTGGGGAAGGTCATGGAAACTGTGGTTCACCAGTACATTTACCCCATTATCATCAGCAACATACCATCTCAGCAACATGGCTTTGTTCGTGGACGCTCAACTAACACTAACCTTTCCATCTTTGTAAACGACGTGCTGCTGGGAATGGACAATGGCTTTCAAACTGACGCTATATACACTGATTTCGAAAAAGCCTTTGATCGTGTTGATCATATTATTCTTCTGCGAAAGCTGCAAGAACTCGGAATCCGTGGAAATCTTCTGCGTTGGATAGAATCTTATCTCCGGAATCGTTCCCAGGCTGTAGTATTGGGTGGTCATCGGTCCGAATTCGTTGTTGTTCCATCGGGCGTGCCCCAAGGTTCAATCTTGGGGCCTCTTTTTTATGTAGCATACCTGTATGACGTCGGCAAATGTTTTAAATTCGCAAAATACTTAATGTATGCTGATGACACAAAAATCTACGCTAACGTTAAAACTCTTAAGGACGCTGCTGAGCTTCAGGCTGATCTAGATAAACTGTGCAAATACTATAAAGATAACAGAATTATTGCAAATATATCTAAATGTCATCAAATCAGTTTTACGCGGAAAAAGAACTATATTATGTTTCAATACAGCCTTGAGGGTAAGGAGCTCGCACCCATTAAAACTGTCAAAGACCTTGGAGTGATTTTGGATTCTAAAATGACACTGACTGAGCACATCGCTGCAACTATCACAAGGGCTTTTAGAAATCTGGGATTCGTCCTACGTGTAACCAAACCTTTTTCTGATACCGAATGTATAAAATTGTTATACTTTGCCTACGTCCGCAGCGTAGTGGAATATTGTTGTGTTGTCTGGACCCCTTATTATTTAACCCATGCTCAAAATATTGAAAAAATACAGTCGAGATTTCTGAGAGCTCTTAATTATCGCACCTACTTTAAAAACTCCAGCTATACAAACCTGTGCAGTAGGCACACACTCTTGCCACTGACAGACAGACGTACTTTGCTACAGATGCTGTTCCTACATGACATATGTAATAATAAAATTGACAACCCTGAGCTAACCTCGCACGTCTTACAACTCAGAACACCAACTAAGCGAACTAGACATTGTACTCTCTTCTATATTCCTACTCATCACTCAAATTATGCCAAAAACTCGGTAATTTGCCAAATGCTTAGCTGCTACAATAAAAAATTTCACTCAATTGATATATTCCATCTCACAAAGCAATCATTTAAAAATTCTGTTATTGCTGAACTCTATGCAGATCAAAAGTGACATCCGAAACTATTTCCGGTGTAATACTTGAACGTAAACCTAACATACATATATATAATTTTTCACACACACACACACACACACACAAACACACACAAACAAACACACACACATACACATATTCGCGTACTGTTATTATTTGAATTATTATTATGAATTATTATTTGTAAATTCATATACATAGATTTGTTTAATTTATCTCAAATTTCTTTTTTGTGTTTCTCTCTGTCATTTGTTTTTTGTTTATAGTGTTCTCAGTCCAAAAATGTAAAATTAGTTCACATAGGTATTCTACTCTATAAGATCATTTTAAAAATTGTGAGCCTGTTATTGGCGGTCTGTTTAAGTAATTAAATACAAACAAGTGTAAATTAGACCTAAGTGCTGTTGGCTCTGTGAAACAATAAATAAATAAATAAAATAAATAAATAAATAAAATAAATATTGTTGTCCCTCCCCAACCCCTCCGCAATGGCTTCTCTAAGCTCTGATGAGTTTATGAGGAAGTTACTTGATAGTACCGGTGCTGAAGGCATGTCTATAAATGCTGATAAGTATCGTTTCTTGGACTCTCTCATCCCGCATATCATGGCGTTAATTCCCTCAATGACCCCTCAGGCCACCCCAGTCCCCCAGACCCGTCAGGTCTTAGGCCCTCCCGCGTCCCCTTCCTCCAGTGACATGGAGTGCGAAGTAGACGCCCCTCCGCGTCGCAAGCGCGCACCTGCGACCGAGTCATCCTCGGATGTCACTCCAACTGGCCCTGATGAGCCTCCCTCTTTCACCCTTGTTAAGAAGCGCTCTAAGAAGCGCTCAAAACAAGACCCGGCGCCCTCGGCGCCCGTCCCTACACCCCCTGCGGCGTCCTCAACACCCGCTCCGGCCCCAACTTCTGTCAAGGCCAAGGGTAAATGGACTGAGGTCTTGACATTGTGCAATGAGCACAAAATCCATTACATCCGAGCAGCCAACTCGGGTGATTCTATTAAAATCTTAGTCTCGTCGATAGACGACTTTCGTGCTTTAACAAAGCTTCTCACCGATAAGCAATATGCTTATCATACTTATGCTCTGTCAGAAGAGCGTAAGATCAGAGCGGTACTCAGGGGAGTCCCGTTCGAATTATCGAACGAGGCTATCCTGGAGGATCTGCAGTCCCAAGGCTTCCCGGCACTCGCGGTGCATAAAATGCACAGCAAGTACGGGAGATAACACCCTCTCGCTTTGGTGGTTCTCGCCAACGTCCCCAAGTCCAGGGAGATCCTCAAAGGGGTTAGCACTGTATGCGGCCTCTCTGGGATCTCGATCGAGGCGCCTCATCGCCGCGGTCATCCCGGCCAGTGCCATCGGTGCCAGTTGTACGGGCACGCGGCGGCCAACTGCCGCGCACCGCCCAGGTGCGTCAAGTGCCTGGTCCCTCATTTCACTAAGGAGTGCAATCGCACTCCTGAAACTCCCTCTCCTCCCGATTGCGTGCTTTGTGGCCAGTCCGGCCACACCGCAAATTACAGGGGCTGCCCTCGTGCACCCCGTTGTATGCGCTCCAATTCCAAGAGGGCGGCACCCAAACAGGCCCCGCGCCTTTCTCAAGAAAACTTTCCGCCGCTGCGTAGCCGGGTTCCTCCGGCTGCAAAGCCTACACAGTCCAGGCCTGCCCCAGAAAACTGGAGGCAGCGCCCCGCATCGAATCCCATCCCGGCTCCTCGCCCATACAAACCCACTCCTTAATCCTCCGTAGCAGACGATATGCGTATCGTCTGCGACGCTATAAAAAATGTCGATGTTAGTGAAATCGCAGTCTTAGCCCGTAAACTTAGGGCTTCACGTACTCCGACAGAGCGTTTGCTAGCTCTGGCGGAGCATAGTTCCCTTCTCAATTCATTATAGGTTCATTTAAATGAATTGATCCCTAAATCATGCTTCGGCCGACCTCTGCCCAGCTCCGGCTTCACCGGAGGCTGCCCAGAACGGCCACCAACTCATGTCCCTTTGAGCACCTTCAGTGCAACTTTTACTACAGGCGGAAGACCCGCTAGCGGGTCTCCGCCAGCGCGCCCAACTTCCCGACGGGTGTCGCTTCCGATGAAGGCTAACGGTAATAACTACAGCCAACAGGTGGTTTTTAGTGGGTAGGTGCCATTCTGGTGAGTCCCACATAACCCCCCGTAGAGGACTTTACCTGCGGGCGGTATGCATGACGCATCTTCCACCTCCCTCCCGCGAGGGTGCCTCGGCAGCAAAAAAAAAAAAGGGTTCTGTTCAATGCGCAGAGGCACCTCCGACTCACTCTCTCTCGTCTCGAATGTTCGACAGTCCCTGCCAAGCTTTTTTTGAACGCAAGGATGCATTACCTTTCTGCTAAAAAAACCTACTCGTGTTAATCGAGTGTAAGTGAATTCTTTGATATTATAAGTATACTGATTTATCCCAAAATCGGGTGCGTTGCAATTAATTTTAGAACTTAGTTTTAGTGTTTATCTAGTTGCCTAAGTAATTTTGTGTATAAGTTATTAACTCTAGTGCTTGTATGAGGAGTCCATTTTCATTTTTTGCATTTCATGCCTTTAATTTAATGAATGCTGTTCATAAGGGTGCTTTTTAATGAATTTCTTATTGCAAGCAATGCACGCATGTTTTGGTACGCTATTGTGACATGACCTCGCATGACCCTTAACGGTCATAACGATTTAGTGTATTCCTTAAGTATGCCCCTTTGTTAATTGTTGCTGTTCTATTTAGATCTATAAGAATAAACATGCTATCTAACTTACATTTTAAGATGTGAAACTATTTAAACGTGTTCTATTATAATCTTTTCTTTGTGTTTGGTACCTTAAGTACCTACCTATTTGATTCCGATATTTTGTTACAATATGTAGTTAAAACCTGTTAATAGTGAGCGCAAATAAAACCAGCAATTTCATTCTACATAATATTTTATATTAACGGATCAGAATATAAATCAATTGTTCCCGAGATCACATCGGGCCGCGTCATAGCTCGTCAAACCGGTCCCAACGGCCGACCGGTTCCACGCCCGCGCCGCCTGCCCGGGCCGACAGACCGCGTTAGTGAACCACCGAGCTCTGGTGGTTCACTAACGCAATCTGTCGGCACGCACGCGCAGGCTATTTTTGTAAGACCTAAACAGAATACAGTTCTACACATCGAAGAACTAATTTTATTAAGCCTGAAATACATTAGTCCTTCGAGCTATTCGAACATTGGATTCCGTTGTCAAGAAAAAGTAACTATGAACTATCAAGATCGCCATCTTTAAAACTGTGCAAAATCGGCCGCTCTGCAGAGGGCACTTAGAGGGCTTACATCCACCGCTGGAGGGAACTGGTTCTGAATGAGTTCGTTCTGATAAGGAATCCTTATTTTTTCGTCTTTCCTCTTTTTCCTTTCATTAAGATAGTGCTATTAAAGTGTAATAAATGTTTTATCTATCTATCTATTACGGATCAGACATAAATCGATCTCTTGAAAAATAGCCTTACATTCCCTATCTACTCTTTCATAATATTTTATTGTTTTATAACGATGAAAGTTAATTTGCACATCCATACGCTTATTACGTTATTTAAATATAATACGCGTTTACCTATCTACGATGACGTAATTACGGAACATTCAGCCTTTAATTTTATTAAGCCTGAAATACATTTAATATAAAAGATTTAGCAATTTAATCTAAATACGTAGTGATTTACGTTTCATTATAGAAATATACCACATTTACATAATAAACAAATTTTTACACTAATAAGATCCCTGTATTCAATTATTTTACGCTTTTTAAATACCAATAATTAAACAATAGTGCACCGCTGTCCATATTTATCGGCTTTGCACGTCAAAACCGGTTTCGCGTGAGATCTGTGTCATTCTATCTGACCTACAGTTGTTAGCTTCCCTGTCCATTCATAGTTTTTGATACCTACGCATCTCTTTTAGCGATCGCTTCCGCTTTCTTTTTCTTTTCTGATTGTTAGTAAACTATGTCGGAATCAAAATTGAGGGAGCTTGTAAAGAGACGTGGAGGTTTAAAATCTAGGCTGACAAATATGCCACGGGCACTAAACCATTAATTGAAATATCTTTAAAATAACATTCATTTACCTGTACATTCACCACATTGACAATCTTCTGAAAACATTGCTCCTTTTTATGGTTGGTCTTTCCGCAAATGTCACATTTTATAGCACTGGGGTTATTAGGGCAGGACCTAACGACATGACCCTGCTCGTTGCAAAGGTGAGTCCAGGCCTTTTATCCTTTGGATTGCGACTGAGTCTCTTGAAGGCCCTGGCGCAGAATCTCGTGTACGAGGAACGCTTCGATGACCATGAGGTGGATTAGTTTTTCTATCATCGTTCATGCAAAGAAAATGTGAATAAAGTTCGCCTGGGGTTTTATAATTACCAGCCCTAGCAGGGTGTCTTCATATGAAAAGGCAAGCCCTCAATAATGCATGATACGGCCTTCTCACCAGTAACTTCACATTTGGTAAGTAATGTAGATTTCAAATAGAAATAGTGAATCATGGTTTCGTTCATAAGCTTTTTTCTGCCAAGCATTTCCTTTAACGCGTCTGCATAGTCAACGTTCTGAGGAAAAGTAACTTTAAGTAAGTGCATGTAGTAACTTTTTGAATCGTCACCCCATCCATGTATTGCACCTAGTTGCTCTACTTTGTTGAGCCACTGTGATGCAGACAAATCTGACTTTTCCGTGTCAAATTCTGGTACGATGTATGGTCTAACTACTACGCTCGAATAATATGGAAAGGACCTACCGGATTCATTCGGTCTAAAAGATGAACGGAATGTCTTGGCATCGCCGCTGGTAGGAGATCGGCGGCGCTCTCCACGTGTCACCTGACCCGCTGCGACTCTCGTTGCCGCTCCATGTGTCGACGATTTGACTGCCTCATCATTAATTGCTATTTCTAGCCTAAATAATTCCATCCGTTTAGCCTTTGGGTTGATGTCGCAGTCAGACTGTAAAACTGGACATTTTCTAAAATGGCCAATCTCATAATTTCCAGGGTTCAAACCCCTACTAAGGAGTGGTTGCTTTTTGGGCCAATGCAGATCTACGCACGGACCAAAATCCTACTCCGCTGCTTCACGTCTGCCTGCCGTCCGACGTAACGTTTGGACTTCGGACTACTGCAGCTGCGAACCAAGGATAGTGCGGTTTGGTTTTAGAGACCTTAGTAGTGCGTCGGTTGTGAGTGTAGAATTCCCACCCCCTGTGATTCTCTTGTTTAGATTTTATTGTTATACTATTTATTCCCATTTTTTATTTATTTACCCTTCACCTTATTTTCGTTACCGCTTTAGCTAAGGGGCCGGTACAAGCTTTTTACTCAAAAATATTCTATTAATAACTATGACAGTTTTAATAGGTCCAAATTTTAACTCAAATATAATTAAAGAGATAAAATCAAGGTGGTTTATTTAAAAAGTAACCTAAAAGGAGACACAGGCGCATTGGAATCAATTAAATAATAGTACAGGAAAAGGACATTTGCAGCCTTTACGAGCAGTTATATTAAACAGGGGGTTGTTTCTTCTTTTAAAAAAAATACCTATGTAATTTAAATACGTAAGGTATGAATACACAAATTAGCCACTACATTAATAATATCCAGCACGTTTCTATGTCAGTTTAACCTTAGATTTATGAAATAAAATTGCATATAATTACTATAACTTAGGGAGTAAACTCCTTACCTAAAGTACGGTGAAGTTGTGAAACCATAATTATATTTGAATTTTACGGCGTGCAGATTAAATCAAGGTTTTATTACCAAAACAATTATTAAATGTTTGGTTAGTGTTCAGTCGAACACCAGTTTTCTGGTACGTTTTTATGCATGAAATAAAAAAAATTAAGGAGTTATTTAGTATACAGTGTAGGTTACTGTCACTAGTATACATCATTTAATAGAAACTAACTAATGATTATAAAAGGATTTGGAAGCTGCAATATAAAAAGTAGTACATAGTAACTTAATGATAAAAACATATTTTTTGTTTGTACTTACTTAACTAAAAAAGGAGAAATATTTGAAAAGACAGTCTTTTGTGAACACTTTTTGGATAGTTGTTGGACTCTGTTGCCTGGATACAAGCATCTAAAGATTAATTTCGCAGCGTTCCTACAATGACTGTACTTTGTAGCACGTTGTGCATGTGCCATATGCGTAGCTGTCATTTAGATGTAGAAAATAAATTTTGCGTAAGATACCTTTTGTGAAAATGTTTGTTTTTGTTATTAGAAAAGTAAGATCACTTTAATTTTATTGTGGGTTATGTGGTCAATTCGAAATAATATCTTAAATTATGTTTTTTGTTTAAAAAATAACTCAAAAAAGTGAATTTTTTTCGTGATACTGGTTCATTCCCTAAAACTTAAAAACTAAAGGATATCGGACCATGGTTCTTGTACTAAAAAATATTGGTCATGGACTAACTCTATCTAACCGCAAAATATCTACATTCTTGCCGATAACAAACTATACAAATGTAACGTTTAGTTATCCTACATGAAGGTTTTTTTAAAGTATTATTTCCTTTCCAGTAAGTATTTGAAAAGGTAAGGTAAGCCCGGACACGGGATTTTCAGGTTTAGACATTATATTTACTATTTAAAGAATTAGTACTAATTAAATAATTTATAAGGAACTTAGAAGCGAGTGATGCTCAGCTAACGCGAAGGACGCTAAGGGACGGGAAAGTGGAGCGTTCGGTCGCTGTCTCCAGGAGTTAACTGGAGATGGCTTCGGCTGCTCAGGCTTTGCTTCCGAGGGAGCCTAGTTGCGCAGTGGTGGGAAGTTGGTTGGAGTGAGTGGCGGCGCCGGTTTGGCGCGGCCCTCTTAGCGGAGGGACGTGGAGCGCGCGGACATCCCCTATAGTTAGCTGCATGGACGGACTGGCCGCACAGCACACATGCAGGGGGAAGTGTAATTGGGAGTGTGAGTGCACTCCTTCATAATATGAGGATCCAGGCACTTAACGCACCTGTAGTTAGCTGCATGGCTGGACTGGCCGCACAGCACACATGCAGGGGGGAAGTGGAATTGGGAGTGTGAGTGCACTCCTTCATAATATGAGGATCCAGGCACTTAACGCACCTGGGGGAAGCTGAGCAATTAGCCGCTGCGTGGCCGTAAAGCTAGCAACGTTGGCATTGCCCAGGGTGGCCACGAGGGTGAGGACGCTCGACGGATATATTTGAGAGTCCGCAGATTGTGCGAGCCTCTCTGAAGATCTCCCTCAATTTGGGAGTTTTAGATAGGATGACGAGGGCGAGAGGAAAACGTTTGCCGCGGTTTGAGTGCATTTTATGTATTGCTTAAGCCGGGTAGCCCTGGGACTTAAGGTCCTCAAGGATTTCATCGTTCGCGAGCTCGAATGGGACGTCCCGTAATACTGCGCGGAACTGACGCTCCTCCGGAAGGGCGTAGGTATGGTACGCGATCTGTTTTACCGAGAGTAATCGCGTAAAAAGTCGATAGTCGCGACCTGAATTTTGATGGTTTTGCCTGCGTTGGAGGCTTTTACGTAAATGATTTTGTGCTCTTGGCGCAAGTTAGAAACCGCGGTCCATCGTGCTTTTTCGCGGAGGAAGACGAGAGGAGGGAGTTGAGCCTTAACCGGGACGGGAGCGCAGCGCATTCCTGGCTTTGACGGAACCGACGGGGTTGCGGTCCTTTGCAGTGACATTAACGGCGCGAGGGCGGGTGTAGAAGACACCGGAGTGGGATTGGGTGTTGAAGACACCGCGATTTTCTTTGAACGCTTCTTGGAGCATTTAGCGACTAAGGTGAATGGGTGCTCAGGAGAGCTCAGGATAGCCTCACCGAAGAGAGTAAAATTGTATAACGTTATGGGCAAATATGATGAATATAAATTGCTCTACGATATCTAATTTATTGAATTGGATAAGCATTAATATTGTTACCGTATAAATAGCTCTTCAATTACCACATTGTATGTGACCATGTTTTTAAACATTTAAATGGGTGTATACTATGCTAAAAAGACAAACCTATTAAAGGGGAACATATCCACAATACTTTGTTCTGTTATATCTCGACGGGATTGGAGCTCCCAGTCAGCTAGAAATATTCCAATATACCTAACAATTATCATCATAATTCAGCCAATGTCAGGAAGACACCCTCTTCTTGCATAATATTTTAAAACATGAATTTTTAAAATCAAAAGTTTACATCAGGTCCGAACAAAAATTCATAAAAAGTTGGTTGTTTATTGAAGTAGGTGGGTAAATAGAATATAAACATTCAGGAATTCGGTACGTGTTACCAACAACTGTGGGAATAAATCGGTTTAAAATTACATTTTGAATTATTGCATGAAATTTCCGGCGAGAAATGAGTGACTTTATTGTGAAATGTTTGGAACAAAGACGTTAACTTTGTAAGCCTATTAAATTGATGTGTGTTTTAAGATCTACAAAAAAAACAAAACTTGACCTTGTATTCCACTTAATTATATTAAATGTATAAAATTAATTAATTTTATTAATCAGCCTTATTTGTTTTATTTTTATGTATGTGAATTATTTTATTAGATTTTTTCACCACAAATTATTTTTGTCTAACAAAATAACCAAAGTCAACAACACGCTCGGCGGTGAGCAGGTACAAGAATAATGGTTTGAAAGCTTTCCTATGATTGAGTTCATCGGAACTGTGACATTTTAAAATACCTATATTCACGGCTTCATTGTTATAGTTATTCAAATTATTTTTCTTATTTTTTTCAGGGATTTAAGCTGTGTATACTTAGGACAAAGAACGTACTTCATGACAAGTTACGAAGAAATTTGTACACACATGAAAATCTCAGTTTAAATATAAAATGTAATTACAATTAGATAGTGTATTCACAATGTGAATGTTTGTTTCACGTACCATAATATCACAATAAATTGCTACGAAATCTAAATGTGGTATTATTTAAAGACAAAACTTTACATTTGGTTTATCCCTTTTTTTTACTTATAAACTAACTACTTAAAAAATAACTTTAGGACAATCGTTTAAAATTTTTCTTTTTATATTAGTGTTAGCGCATGTCCTATGACCATTGTGATATTGAATGATCTAATTAAATACAACGTAATGTATCAGCATGCTAGGTTTACATAATCTGGTAGACGATCAGATTCACCTGCACTTTTTTTTTCTTAAGTACTTTTTTTTTTTTTTTGTTCCCCTCCGCGGGAAGGGCAGGAGGATAAAAATGCTCTGACGCATACTCTGGCGCGATTCCAAAGTTATGTGGGACTCGTCCCGACGCCTACCAGAACCATACCCACTAAAAACCCCCTGTCGGCTCGTGCATTTTTGCCACTCAGCCTTCATCTGAGCGACGGCCAATTGGAGAAAGAGGCCGCGCTAGCGGGGCCCTTAAGGGGTCACCCGCTGGGTTTTACATAGCACTGAAGGTGCTCAAAACAAATGAAAAGTAAATAATAACATTAAAAATTGACAATAAAATTAAATTTGCATTAATTCAGATTTACGTTAGAATTAGAATTTACGTTAGAATTAGAATTTGCGGCCTGAAGGGCCTCGAGATCTAAAGTTAATTGCGTACGTTCGCTTGTGTGCGCGTTTCTCGGCCTAGCGACTTTGTATACCGAATCTAAGACAGGAGTAGTATAAGAGACTGAATTTCGAACTAGTGGATTGGGATGGGATTCGGCGCGTTTGAAGAACGATTCTGAGAGTGTTTTTAGGTACTGTTGAACTGTAGGTAGTTCAAGATCTCTGTGCAGGTCCGCATTGCGCACGTACCAAGGTGCGTTTGTGGCCCTGCGACAGAAGAGGTTTTGAACCACCTGCAGCTTGTGCAGGACGGAGGGTTTGGCGTGGGCAAAGACTGGTGAAGCATATGACATGACTGGTCTAACGCAGACCTTGTAAAGCGTACGTTTATTTCTGAAGGACATTTTACTTTTTCTACCTAACATACTGTAAAGCCGGCCTAGGTAAAAACGTGCAAGTTTCGTTACTCTATCGACGTGAGGGTTGAAAGAAAGCGTCTGGTCTAAGATGACGCCTAAATATTTAGTACTGCGCTTCCAGGGGATGGGAGTGCCTTGCATTCTCAATTGGAGATTGTCGGGGATACGACTGCGTCTGTAGTCGGTTTAAACCGCAGCGCTCTTCTCTGGGTTCACATCGATACGCCATTTTTTGAACCAAGCACCGAGGGTGTTTACAGCTTTTTGAAGTCTGGTGACGAGACCCGAGGCTCTGCGGCCTTTGGTGTAAAGGGCGGTGTCGTCAGCAAAGAGAGCGAGTTCGACGACTTTCGATGGAATGGGAATGTCGTTAGTGTATACGGAATACAAAAGAGGGGCGAGGACTGAGCCTTGAGGGACTCCAGCCTTTATGGGACGAGGCGCGGAGAGCGTGCCTTCATGTTTGAAACGAAACGTGCGGTCTTTGAGAAACGACGCGATTATCCTAACTAGGCGAGCCGGTAAGCCTATTTTATAGAGTTTATAAACGAAACCGCTGTGCCATACTTTGTCGAAAGCCTTGGCTACGTCAAAGAAAACTGCGATCGTTTTCTTTCGTTTCGGATAGAAACCGTCGAGTATGTACTCGACGATTTGATGGAGTTGCTGAGGGCAGGAGTGCTTAGCGCGAAAGCCGAACTGGTGGGGAATTATGAGAGGATCGCCGTCCGTTGGAAACAGATGGTTCCGCATTCGAGAGAGTATGACTCTCTCGAGAAGTTTAGACATTGCCTTGAGGAGGCTGATGGGTCTGTGATTAGCCGGGATATTAAGAGGTTTACCCGGCTTGGGTATGCCTATGACTGTCGCTTCTTTCCAAGCTTTTGGAAAGTAGCTAAGGTCGAAGCAGGCATTGAAAATGATAGCTAACAAGGTAAGCACCTGTTGAGGCAGGTGCTTAAGTGCGTGGTTGTATATACCATCCGCACCCGGAGCCTTTCTGGACTTTTGACTTTTGATGAGAAGCGAGATTTCATCATTAGAGACTGTGACAGGATCGGCGGTGATGGGGAGAGAGTTTCTACGGAGAACTTCGGCCTCCACCGCTTTGATGTGATTGGGATTTGCGGGTTGCGTGCTGGGCGAGCATTGAGACGCAACGCTGTCAGCGAAGCATTCGGCTTTCTCTTCGTCTTCGAAGGCGATAGAGCCATCGGGACGAGTGAGAGGAGGGACGTGAGTGGCGGCGTCTACGCGTAAGGCTCGGGCCATTCGATAATACGCTTGGTGGGATGGGGAGATATTCGCCATGAGATCGTTCATCTGGGCGTCTCGGAGTTCCGCGAGGCGGGATCTTACTTTGCGTTGTAGCTGATTCGCAGCTGTTCTAAAGGCGGGCGTGGGATATTTCTTGGCTCTCCGGAGAGCCGCGTTCTTAGCTTTAATAAGATTGCTAATGGCTAAGGGAAGCGTGGGTTTGCCTTTCTTAGCAACCTTTTCGTTTACACTGATGGCTGAGTTGATAGCATCAGTGAGAGAATTTACTAATGAATCGATTTTATCCGGGCTATCTAATTGATCGGGCGAGATCGCGAGCGGAGAGTTTGGGGCCTCTTAGGCAGAAACTATCGTATTTTTAAAACCTTTCCAGTCGGTAAAGGTCTTAGGAGGAGTGACGTTAACGTTAGGCGGTCCTAGCACGAGGGAGACGGGGCGGTGGTCAGAACCTAGGTCATCGAGCGGTTCGATAGACCTGAGGTCGAGGTTGATATGTTTGACGATTGCAAAGTCGAGGATGTCGGGAGAGTGGTTTGGGTTGTCGGGATAGTGAGTGGGAGTGATAGGGGAGACGACGTCTAGGTCGAGTAAGTTGGTGATGTCGAGGAGAGCTATACCGCTTTGGTTGGTTGATAGGCACGTCCAGTCAGTATGTTTGGAGTTAAAGTCTCCGAACATAATGACTGATCGGCCGAGGGCGAGAATGGTCTCAAATTCGCTGCGGATAGGTTTGGTGCCAGAGGGTATGTAGACTGAAGCTATGATGATGGTCGGATGACCAGTCATAGCCAATCTACATACGGTGGCTTCCATGTTGAGGAGAGGAGGGGTAGGGAGAGGACAGCAATGGAATCCTCTTTTGTAGTAGATAGCAGTGCCGCCGAAACCGTCGCAGTTAGGCTTATCGTTACGTGTAAACGCGTATTTAGGAATAGCGAATCCCCTGGTGCGATTAGGAGTGAGCCATGTCTCCTGGAGAAGTAAAAGGTCTGGCTCGTTGTTCTGAAGGAACAGTTTGAGCTCGGGAAGGTTGGTGCTTAGGCTACGAACGTTAAAGGATATTAGGGATAAGCCCTTGGGTTTGATACGACAGGACGCGGGATTCGCGGGTCTAGACATTATAATTTACTTTTTTACGAATTTATGCAAAAATAAAAATTTATAATGAACTTAAGAGCGAGTGATGCTCGGCTACCGCAAATAAACGCACTTGAGGAGAGCGGGCGGCTCGCAGTTTGCGTGCGAGTATGGAAATTTCATTAATGTCTACGTTTTGGATGAAATCAAATACGGTCTTCATGTCCTCAGCCAACGACGACTGAGGTGCAGAAGACGGAGCGGGACGCGGCCCTACGGAAGCTACGGGAGCTGGGATGGGTCGGGAAGGTGCAGGCGGGACTGCCGGACGCTGCTTCCAAGACAGAGCCGGAGTAGGCGTCGGTTGAACGGGCTTTGCTTCCGGGGGACCCCGGTTGCGCAGCGGCGGGAAGTTAGAGGGAGTGAGTGGCGGCGCCGGTTTAGGCGCGACCCTCTTGACGGTGGAGCGCGGAGCGCGCGGGCAACCCCTGTAGTTAGCTGTGTGGCCGGACTGGCCGCACAGCACACAGGCAGGGGGGGAAGTGGATTCGGGAGTGCGAGTGCACTCCTTAGTGAAGTGGGGATCCAGGCACTTTACGCACCTGGGGGGAGCTGAACAGTTAGCCGCTGCGTGGCCATATAGCTGGCAGCGGTGGCACTGCCCAGGGTGACCGCGGGGGTTGGGACGCTCGACGGAGATGTTCGAGAGTCCGCAGATTGTGCGAGCCTCTTTGAAAATCTCCTTCGAGTTGGGAGTATTTGATAGGATTACTAAAGCTAAGGGAAAACGCCTACCGCGGTTGGAGTGCATCTTGTGCACTGCTGTGACCGGGAAACCCTGAGACTTAAGGTCCTCGAGAATGTCTTCGTTGCTGAGTTCGAACGGGACGCCCCGTAGTACTGCGCGGATCTTACGTTCCTCCGGGAGGGCGTATGTATGAAACGCGATTTGATTTAGCGAGAGTAGCCTAGTGAAAGACCGGAAGTCGTCGACGGTCGCTAATTGGATTTTGATTGTATCGCCAGCGTTGGCGGCTTTTAAGTAATTAATTTTTTGCACTTTGCACAAGTTGGAAACCGCGGTCCAGCGCGCTTTTTCACGCAGGAATACAGGCGGAGGGAGCTGAGGCTTCGGCGGGACGGGAGCGCAGCGCGTCGCTGGCTTCGATGTGACCGACGGAGACGCGGTTACTACGAGCGATTTTAACGGCGCGGGGGCTGGTGTTGAAGACACCGGGGAGGGCTCGGGTATTGATGATACCGAAGCTTTCTTCGAGCGCTTCTTGGAGCGCTTGGCGACAAGTTGAAACGCGGGCTCAGGAGAGCCGGTTAAGGTGACGGCGTCTGACGACGTATCAGACGCGGGTTCGGAGTCGCTCCCGGGAGCGGTACGCTTACGACGCGACGCGTGAGAGGATGCGACCGATTCTCAGTCCATCTCGGACGAGGCGGGAGACGCGGGAGAGCTGTGGACCTGAGGGGTCTGAACGTTGGTGGCCTGAAGGGCCGAGGTTGAGGCCTGAGGGGCCGGGGACGCGATAGTTGCCTGTAAGGCCTGCGTTAGTACGTCATCTGGGATGGGGATGCCGGAGGCAGCGAGTGCCTGGACGAGAGACCTAGCAAAGTTTACCAAGCTTTGCTGGTTCATTGGAGGGCTTGGTCCTAAGATATATGATATATAAATAAATAAAAATGCCTAGGTTCCCTAGCAAACCTAGCACCCAAACCTCCCTACCCGCGGTAGGGGGGCTGGGGACGACGCGAAGTGGTGCCCCTAGTTCGGACAGCACTGTACCGTCACCCTGGGAAAGGCCCAAGTGCAATGGGATCGGGTCAGCCAGTTTCTCCTCAGCCTGAAGGGCCTTGGAAGCGCACCGGGGCAACACTATCAGGCTTAGTTGTCACCGTTAAGTATCCACCTGATCAAACGCGAGTCTACTACGGAGTGTGTCGTCAATAAATTGACAACAAAAACCGGCCGTAGACCTGTCGGAGTTGGGTTGCACTAAAAGTGCGGGATTGACTACGTTGTGACCGGCCGGAGCCGGCCGCAGAGCGAGTCTCTGACTACGTACAGGCACCAAGCGTCAAGTACGCAGCCAGAAGGACAGCCCGAGTCTCGCGAACCACTATCGAATTTAATCGACCGCGGTTAGCTCAACCCTGTTGTTGCTGCACTCACCGAGGTGAGGTTTTTACTTCGAGGGGTGCACAGAGTGCGGGATTGACTACGTTACGACCGGCCTGGGGCCGGCCGCAGAGCGAGTCTCTGACTACGTAGCAAGCGCCAAGCGTCAGGTACGTAGCCAGAAAAACAGCCCGAGCTTCGCGAACCACTATCGAATTTAATCGACCGCGGTAAGCTCAGCTCTGTTGTTGCTGTGCAAGAGACCGACTTACTTGCAGCCGATCGAAACCGACCGCAGAGTAAGCCCTAAAGAGGCTAACAGCGTATGAGTATTGCTACGAGTTGACGTCGTGAGACGACAATCGTGACTCAACGGCTGGGCGACCGCGAACACGTCCGAGCGGGGCCGGACGCAGAACGGATCTGAGAGTGGCGTTTGAGTATTGTTACGAGAGAAGTCGTGAGACAACAATCGTGACTCGGCAGCCGGGAGCGACCGTCAACACGTCCGAACGGGTCCGGACGCAGATGAGGTCTGTCTTAAGTACTCTAAACTACAAATATATAACACACAACTTAATTACTTACTTAGTTACGTTACGCCTTACTTAAAAAAATTTTTTAACATTCTTGCACAATCATTTTACCTAGGTATATGTTTAATTGCTAGGATAGACAATTTTTCACCTGCACTTTCAATTAAATATTATCAAGCACAGCTTTAATGCATGTCTCATTAATTAACGTTGCAGCACTGGAGCTTTTAGCCGCTTCGGTGCCCATTATGTACGGCGTAAGCACGCATATGCGTAGTAAGGCATATTCAAAATTAATGAGATACAAGACATGTTTGTGCTTTGCTTTGTCAAATTAAATCAAATCAAAATATTTCATTGCGTAACAAATGGAATGTACATTTTGTTTTATTAGAGCGCATATTTTACCGTCAACGACTCTGACCAAAAAAAAATGTTGCTGAAAATACAATAAGTTCAGTGAAAATAAACGTTTCATAAAATATGCAATCAAGGTAAGTGAGTTGTGAATGTCAGATACTGCCCTCACTTTTTTTAAACACCGTTAATGGTGTTGTATTCAAAATTAACGGTATGAAAACTAATTTGGAATAGGTCTTAAGAATGCATTTAAGTTTTTTTATAGTATACTATATTTAGGATATTACTAGACAATTCATCAGAAATTGTAACTGCAATTAAGAAAACAATTTTTATAACCCATAGCTGTGCGCTTTGCTGGTAAAAGGGTGTAGAGTGCAGCAATGTAATCTAGGCCAGTTGTGTATGTAAGGGCCAGTTAAAAATTTTTTGGCCAGTAAAAAATTTAGGAATTTATAGTTTATTGTTAACACCCTAGTAGCCCTGTCATACGCCGGAGGTCCCCGACCAGGACTCGAACTTGGGACCTCCGGCGTGTAAGACAGGACTACTAAGCACTACGATGCTGGGGCGTCATAACTCGGTGTTAACAATAAACTATCAACTCCTTTGTTTATGCTTTAATAAAAAAAAACTTTTTATTCTGGTTTCCAGAATTTTTGCCAGTTCGCTGTATGGTCATCCATAACACAAGCTCTGCTTCTTTGGGGCCATACAGTTGGTGTGTTTGTTTGGGGATTTATTATTATTATTATTTTGGACAATTAATGCATAAGGTCGGATCTAGAAAAAGACAGCAAGATAAATAGTTTGACTGAAGCAAAAAGATTGTATTCGATTATTTATGCATTATTACAGAAACATGATATTTATTAGCATGATCATGCATTCATTCAGTGGCAAAGTCTACGATATGTATTTGTTTAAACCCGACATTAACATTTAGCAAGATATAGAACACTGGAGATGCATAAGGGTTTATGTTGATTTACTTATTATTTATTTATTTACAATGTAAAATAGTGGCTTTGAGCGAATCTTTAGGTTCCACTATGCTTGGCATGTCTAGTATTAACCTCATGGCTTTCTTCCAAATGTATTATGAGTATTGGAGCTTAGTAGTTCATGGATACAGCAAAAGGGTTTCAGAAATTTTGTAAAATTGACGTAAGAAGTAAGGATACTATCAGACCTTCTGCAGTTCTTAAAAAGGAAGGCCAACCTCACGTTTATACAACAGTATTATTAGTAACCTGTAATGTGAATAGCGTTACGTATTTTAACTTTAAAACTTTGTGAAAGAGCTTGTCGCTTGAACAAAATACGGATTATGCGTGTTTTTTGTTTAAACAAAAAACACGCATAATTAAATTATGATAACGTTTTTTTTGTTTGGGTCTCAAAAATTACATTTCTAGTAGACGAGCTGCACTACAACCACCTCAGTCGTTTTTTTTTTTTTTTGCTGCCGAGTCACCCTCGCGGGAGGGAGGTGGAAGATGCGTCATGCATACCCGCCCGCAGGTAAATTCCTCTGCGGGGGGGTTATGTGGGACTCACCAGAATGGCACCTACCCACTAAAAACCACCTGTTGGCTGTAGTTATTACCGTTAGCCTTCATCGGAAGCGACACCCGTCGGGAAGTTGGGCGCGCTGGCGGAGACCCGCTAGCGGGTCTTCCGCCTGTAGTGAAAGTTGCACTGAAGGTGCTCAAAGGGACATGAGTTGGTGGCCGTTCTGGGCAGCCTCCGGTGAAGCCGGGGCTGGGCAGAGGTCGGCCGAAGCATGATTTAGGGATCAATTCATTTAAATGAACCTACAATGAATTGAGAAGGGAACTATGCTCCGCCAGAGCTAGCAAACGCTCTGTCGGAGTACGTGAAGCCCTAAGATTACGGGCTAAGACTGCGATTTCACTAACATCGACATTTTTTATAGCGTCGCAGACGATACGCATATCGTCTGCTACGGAGGATTGAGGAGTGGGTTTGTATGGGCGAGGAGCCGGGATGGGATTCGATGTGGGGCGCTGCCTCCAGTTTTCTGGGGCAGGCCTGGGCTGTGTAGGCTTAGAAGCCGGAGGAACCCGGCTACGCAGCGGCGGAAAGTTTTCTTGAGAAAGGCGCGGGGCCTGTTTGGGCGCCGCCCTTTTGAAATTGGAGCGCATACAACGGGGTGCACGAGGGCAGCCCTTGTAATTTGCGGTGTGGCCGGACTGGCCACAAAGCACGCAATCGGGAGGAGAGGGAGTTTCAGGAGTGCGATTGCACTCCTCAGTGAAGTGCGGGACCAGGCACTTGACGCACCTGGGCGGTGCGCGGCAGTTGGCCGCCGCGTGCCCGTACAACTGGCACCGATGGCACTGGCCGGGATGACCGCGGCGATGAGGCGCCTCGATCGAGATCCCGGAGAGGCCGCATATAGTGCTAACCCCTTTGAGGATCTCCCTGGACTTGGGGACGTTGGCGAGAACCACCAAAGCGAGAGGGTGTTGCCTCCCGTACTTGCTGTGCATTTTATGCACCGCGAGTGCCGGGAAGCCTTGGGACTGCAGATCCTCCAGGATAGCCTCGTTCGATAATTCGAACGGGACTCCCCTGAGTACCGCTCTGATCTTACGCTCTTCTCACAGAGCATAAGTATGATAAGCATAATGCTTATCGGTGAGGAGCTTTGTTAAAGCACGAAAGTCGTCTATCGACGAGACTAAGATTTTAATATATTCACCCGAGTTGGCTGCTCGGATGTAATGGATTTTGTGCTCATTGCACAATGTCGAGACCTCAGTCCATTTACCCTTTTCCCGAAGGAAAACGGGTGGTGGGACCTTGGCCTTGACAGAAGTTGGGGCCGGAGCGGGTGTTGAAGACACCGGGGCAGCTGGCGTTGAAGACGCCGCAGGGGGTGTAGGGACGGGCGCCGAGGGCGCCGGGTCTTGTTTCGAGCGCTTCTTAGAGCGCTTCTTAACAAGGGTGAAAGAAGGAGGCTCATCAGGGCCAGTTGGGGTGGCATCCGAGGATGACTCGGTCGCGGGTGCGCGCTTGCGGCGCGGAGGGGCGTCTACTTCGCACTCCATGTCACTGGAGGAAGGGGACGCGGGAGGGCCTAAGACCTAAGGGGTCTGGGGGACTGGGGTGGCCTGAGGGGCCGGTGTGAACAGTGCCATGATTAGAGGGAGAAATGATTGCAGTGTGCGAATCATATGAGGGGGGCAGTAAGTGCCTTGGGCGTCGTAATAAGCGATCAGCTTATTCATAATCTCCTCAGGGCTTAGGGAAGCCATTGCGGAGGGGTTGGGGAGGGACGACAATATATAAATATATATACTATGAACCTATCAACGATGACTAACTTCCTAAAAACCACCCTACGCGCAGTAGGGCGGTTGAGGACGACGCGGATAACTTACTCGAACACGGAACTTGAAGTCCTGGAACGACGAAACCCCGTCGACGAAGCTCACGTTCCACGAAGTACGGTTAACAAGTCACTGACCGCCGTGAAAACGGCGTTAGAAACTTATTAGAAGTACGGTTAACGAGCCACTGTCCGCCGTGAAAACGGCGTTAGAAACTTAATACGGTATACAACTATGAAATTATATATTACAACAACAACCAGTGAAATTTGGGTGCTCAATTAGCGCGGGGGCTAAAAGAGCGGGAAGGCGTCTGCGATCGACGTGCGCTCGAGAACGCACGCAAACCGAGACTGATGCACCTCAGTCGATACCAGCAGAGAATATAAGACCGATGCTCGCATCAATCTACTGGTGATATCAGCATAGACGAGCTGCACTACAACCACCTCAGTCGATACCAGCAGAGAATATAAGACCGATAGTCGCATCAAACTAGTGGTGATATCAACATAGACGAGCTGCACTGCAACCACCTCAGTCAATAACAGCAGAGAATATAAGACCGATAGTCGCATCAATCTAGTGGTGATATCAGCATAGACGAGCTGCACTACAACCACCTCAGTCGATAACAGCAGAGAATATAAGACCGATGCTCGCATCAATCTAGTGGTGATATCAACATAGACGAGCTGCACTACAACCACCTCAGTCAATAACAGCAGAGAATATAAGACCGATGCTCGCATCAATCTAGTGGTGATATCAGCATAGACGAGCTGCACTACAACCACCTCAGTCAATAACAGCAGAGAATATAAGACCGATTGTCGCATCAATCTAGTGGTGATATCAACATAGACGAGCTGCACTACAACCACCTCAGTCGATACCAGCAGAGAATATAAGACCGATGCTCGCATCAATCTAGTGGTGATATCAACATAGACGAGCTGCACTACAACCAACTCAGTCGATAACAGCAGAAAATATAACACCGATGCTCGCATCAATCTAGTGGTGATATCAACATAGACGAGCTGCACTACAACCACCTCAGTCAATAACAGCAGAGAATATAAGACCGATGCTCGCATCAAACTAGTGGTGATATCAACATAGACGAGCTGCACTACAACCACCTCAGTCAATAACAGCAGAGAATATAAGACCGATAGTCGCATCAATCTAGTGGTGATATCAACATAGACGAGCTGCACTACAACCACCTCAGTCAATAACAGCAGAGAATATAAGACCGATGCTCGCATCAATCTAGTGGTGATATCAGCATAGACGAGCTGCACTACAACCACCTCAGTCAATAACAGCAGAGAATATAAGACCGATGCTCGCATCAAACTAGTGGTGATAGCAACATAGACGAGCTGCACTACAACCACCTCAGTCAATAACAGCAGAGAATATAAGACCGATAGTCGCATCAATCTAGTGGTGATATCAGCATAGACGAGCTGCACTACAACCACCTCAGTCAATAACAGCAGAGAATATAAGACCGATAGTCGCATCAAACTAGTGGTGATATCAACATAGACGAGCTGCACTACAACCACCTCAGTCAATAACAGCAGAGAATACAAGACCGATAGTCGCATCAATCTAGTGGTGATATCAGCATAGACAGAATCTGGCAATAATTCTCTTAAACTTGTTAGAACAACAGGGTTTTAATGTCGTTTTTTCGTACTGCTTAAATTGGTTAGTTTTTATAGTAAATAGAAATGTAATAGTTCTAATAAATGAACACGGGAATTTTTTTATAGTACATAGGTTTTGTTATAAAAGGCTGAAACGAAATTTGAAAGTTATAAGTATATTGAGATTAAATACTGTATGGCAATATCTGAAACCTAATTCAATTTTATTTTACTTACCTCTAGCGGGACCTATTTGCAAAGTATTTTATTTAACTTATATGAGCGCAATCAGCTTACTAATTTGGTTTGTTGATTCAATATTTAACGAAGATTTTAATAATTTAAATAAATCAGCAATTGTACATACAATTTATTTTAGAATTAATACTATATTTTACTTTAAGAATCTAATAAAAGAAATTGCGGCAAAGGGTCCATTTAAAATGTATGATTTGAGTCATTATTTTAAGTACATATTATTTTCATTCCACTCATTTTTAATGGGGTGCAGTTTAATCTTTTTTATAATGTTTTTTATTACTACAACACAAAGTAATTGCTTCATAAGGGTGTTGTTATGTAAATGTCAGGAATGGATGATTTTAATTTCTGTAGATAAATATTATTTTGGCGCCTGGATCACTTATTTTAGTAAATATTTAACAATATATATAATATACAGCTTTGTTCATTTAATTCATATATTTTATGTATTTATTTTCAATTAACATTGTTGCCATCTCACTTTCTAATAATTTCGAAATTTGTTTACATTGCACTTATTGGAACTTATTTATTTTTAGGAAACCATCAGTGTTGTGAATTTCTAGAGCAGGTTTTTATCGCCCAAACAATTTGCTTCTTCATTAATTTGTCATGTAACTTTTATATTGCGGGTACTGGTTTTATGTCGTTTCTATTTTTTTATATATTTCTACACTCCAGTTTTTATTTTAACTCTCATAACAATGTCACTGTTTAGTATGTACTACCAGAATACACGAGGCCTGCGTACTAAAACTCAGGAATTTAAACGTAATTTGCTTGCTAACTCTTATGACGTCATTTCATTGACTGAAACTTGGCTTCTCGACGGAATAAACAATAGTGAACTCTTTGACGACCGATACCTAGTTTGGCGTAGGGATCGAAACTTGTCGAATACCCAACAAAAATATGGTGGAGGGGTGCTATTGGCACTGCGCCGTGAACTATCGGCAATTGATCGACCCGAATGGAGTTCTTCGGCAGAGGATATATGGGTTACGGTCACATACAAAAACGCCTGTCATATCTCTAATAAGCTACATATCTGTACTCTTTACCTATGTAATGAAAGACATGGTTATTCTTTTGCATCGCAGCTTCAAAACTTTACAGACAACCTTTCGATTTTAATTAATTCTTGTCCCGACGATGTTTTTATAATCATGGGAGATTTTAATCTAGGCAATGTTGAGTGGTTAAACGGTGAAATGGGTCTTCAACCTTCAGGCATTACAGGTCAAACTCAATTATACTTTTTCGACACTCTCTGTGAGTGTAATTTGAACCAATTCAACTCATGGAAAAACGTTAATAGTAAAATTCTTGATCTCGTTTTATGTAATGCACATTTAGCCGTAACTAACTGTTCTGATCCCTTAGTGCCTGAGGATAGTCATCATAAATCTCTTATTGTCAACCTAAACTTTATAAATGTCAAGCCACTTAAATCTAATCCCAGAAAAAGATACTCGTACTACCGCGGTGACTACGCAAAAATAAACTCCTACTTAGAGAAAACAAATTGGGGTCAAGTTTTAGCTGAGAGTACATTAGACGATGCCGCTGATAACCTTTATCAATGCCTTTACAATGTGAGAGATAAATTTGTACCTTCCAAATTCGTTACCGCCACCAATTTTCCACCTTGGTACAATTCTTGCCTAAAAAAGATACTAAAAGAGAAACGTAAGTATCTATCAAAATATCACACTTATGGAAATGCCTCAGATTACGTTAGTTTTTGTCTACTTCGCAAACGAGCTAAGACATTGGAAAAACAATGCTACAGCCTTTACATTCAGAATGCAGAAAACTCCATTACAGAGAATCCAAAACTATTTTGGTCATTTGTTAAGTCAAACAGAAAGGGTTCTAATTACCTTCCTTCAACTCTATCATACGAGGGTGAGGTGGCTGATTCTGGTGAGAAAGTGTGTAATCTTTTTGCGAACTATTTTAACACTACGTTTCTTACTCCAAGGTCAAAAACAAGTCACACCGAATCTGTAAATAACATTTGCAATTTAAACACAGCACAAAGTATAGGTGACATACAGGTAGATGCAAGAATGGTTTTTGAATTACTCAATTCACTCGATATAACTAAAGGAGCCGGCCCTGACAATATACCAGCTATTTTCATACTAAGATGTGCTAAATTTATAACTAAACCACTCGTCGTCTTATTCCAACGCTCACTAAAAGAAGGCATTGTACCAAATGTATGGAAGTCTGCATTTATAAGTCCAATTCACAAAAATGGTAATAAAAATGAAATTAAAAATTATAGACCAATATCCAAGCTATGCATATTTGCAAAAATACTTGAGAGAATTATTTACAACCAGGTCTATAATACTATTTCAAGTTCTTTTATTCTTGAGCAGCATGGGTTCTTAAAAAATAGATCAACTACAACTAATATTCTTTCTTTGGTAGATTTCGTTACATCTTCTATGGATAACGGTGTGCAGGTGGACACAATTTACACGGACTTTAGCAAGGCATTCGACCGCATAGATCACAAAATACTGTTGAAGAAGATTTGGCTTGCAGGCATCCACGGCAACTTATATAGGTGGTTTTGCTCATACATAGAGAATCGATCTCAGTCTGTTGCGGTAAATGGATATTGCTCTTCTTGGCGCGGTGTCCCTTCTGGAGTTCCCCAGGGATCGTTGCTTGGCCCGCTGTTGTTTAACATATTTATAAACGATGTTAGGTCTTGTTTCCTTCACTCAAAATTCCTCCTATATGCAGATGATATGAAAATTTATAAAGAAATTGTCACCTTAGAAGATTGTTTTCTCTTGCAGGAAGACCTGCAAAGATTTGAGAAATACTGTTCACAAAATAATTTAGATCTAAACGTTCTAAAATGTCACATAATAACTTTTTCTCGTAAACCTCAACCTTTGCTTTATTCTTACAATTTGAAAGAACAAAACTTGCAACGCGTCAATGACATCAAAGACCTAGGAGTATTTCTTGACACCAAACTAACATACGAAAAGCATATTGACCATATCGCCAAAAAAGCAAACAAAACAATGGGATTTGTCATAAGGTCGAGTTCTCAATTTAGTAGTTTAAAAATTGTAAAAATACTATATTGCAGTTTGGTACGAAGCATTCTCGAGTATTGCTCGCAAATCTGGAATCCGCAGTATGAAATTTACATAAACCGTCTTGAAGCAGTTCAAAGAAAGTTTCTAAAACATCTAGAATACAAGTGTAAACAATACGACGAACGATATGAGCTGAGATGCAAACGGCATCACATCTTACCACTGAAAGAAAGACGTAAAATTGCTGACATATCTTTTCTGCTAAACATTTTACAGTCCAAAATTGACTCCCCACATCTTCTTTCCAAAATAAATTTGCGGGTCCCAACGAAAACTGTGCGACATCCTTCATACTTCTTTATACCACATAGCTCCACCAATTACAGAAAAGAATCCTTTTTTCCTAGATCAGCGAATAACGCAAATAAACTTGCGGAATTACCTGATTTAGATTTATTTACCTCTGGTGTGGTCCCTTTCAAGCGAGCATTGTCAAAACTCTGGTTCGACAATATTCATTGAACCGATTTTATTATGGATCTATTTTGGCGCGATTCCTGTTATTATTAGTATTATTTTTAGTTTTTATTTTTATAATTTGGTTGTTTTCTAACATCATAACTGTTACTTTTTCTCTCTGTTATTTGTATTTTTTTTTTTATAATGTAAGAACAAATTATGCTATAGATAGTAATTTGTGATAACATGTAAATGGTTAAAAGTTATTCATATTGCTTTATACATAGATTATAAAATACTGTTTGTTATCCTATGAAATAAAATAAAAAATAAATAAAATAGACGAGCTGCACTACAACCACCTCAGTCGATAACAGCAGAGAATATAAGACCGATAGTCGCATCAATCTAGTGGTGATATTAACATAGACGAGCTGCACTACAACCACCTCAGTCGATACCAGCAGAGAATATAAGACCGATAGTCGCATCAAACTAGTGGTGATATCAACATAGACGAGCTGCACTGCAACCACCTCAGTCGATACCAGCAGAGAATATAAGACCGATGCTCGCATCAAACTACTGGTGATATCAGCATAGACGAGCTGCACTACAACCACCTCAGTCGATAACAGCAGAGAATATAAGACCGATGCTCGCATCAATCTAGTGGTGATATCAACATAGACGAGCTGCACTACAACCACCTCAGTCGATAACAGCAGAGAATATAACACCGATGCTCGCATCAATCTAGTGGTGATATCAACATAGACGAGCTGCACTACAACCACCTCAGTCAATAACAGCAGAGAATATAAGTCCGATGCTCGCATCAAACTAGTGGTGATATCAACATAGACGAGCTGCACTACAACCACCTCAGTCAATAACAGCAGAGAATATAAGACCGATAGTCGCATCAATCTAGTGGTGATATCAACATAGACGAGCTGCACTACAACCACCTCAGTCAATAACAGCAGAGAATATAAGACCGATGCTCGCATCAATCTAGTGGTGATATCAGCATAGACGAGCTGCACTACAACCACCTCAGTCAATAACAGCAGAGAATATAAGACCGATTGTCGCATCAATCTAGTGGTGATATCAACATAGACGAGCTGCACTACAACCACCTCAGTCGATAACAGCAGAGAATATAACACCGATGCTCGCATCAATCTAGTGGTGATATCAACATAGACGAGCTGCACTACAACCACCTCAGTCGATAACAGCAGAGAATATAAGACCGATGCTCGCATCAATCTAGTGGTGATATGAACATAGACGAGCTGCACTACAACCACCTCAGTCGATAACAGCAGAGAATATAACACCGATGCTCGCATCAATCTAGTGGTGATATCAACATAGACGAGCTGCACTACAACCACCTCAGTCGATAACAGCAGAGAATATAAGACCGATGCTCGCATCAATCTAGTGGTGATATGAACATAGACGAGCTGCACTACAACCACCTCAGTCGATAACAGCAGAGAATATAACACCGATGCTCGCATCAATCTAGTGGTGATATCAACATAGACGAGCTGCACTACAACCACCTCAGTCGATAACAGCAGAGAATATAAGACCGATGCTCGCATCAATCTAGTGGTGATATCAACATAGACGAGCTGCACTACAACCACCTCAGTCGATAACAGCAGAGAATATAAGACAGATGCTCGCATCAAACTAGTGGTGATATGAACATAGACGAGCTGCACTTCAACCACCTCAGTCGAAAACAGCAGAGAATATAAGACCGATGCTCGCATCAATCTAGTGGTGATATCAGCATAGACGAGCTGCACTACAACCACCTCAGTCAATAACAGCAGAGAATATAAGACCGATGCTCGCATCAATCT
Source organism: Marasmarcha lunaedactyla (assembly GCA_923062675.1). NCBI lineage: Eukaryota > Metazoa > Arthropoda > Insecta > Lepidoptera > Pterophoridae > Marasmarcha > Marasmarcha lunaedactyla. Next base: position 27,463,482 of record OV281350.1, read on the forward strand.
AGTGGTGATATCTACATAGACGAGCTGCACTACAACCACCTCAGTCGATAACAGCAGAGAATATAAAACCGATGCTCGCATCAATCTAGTGGTGATATCAGCATAGACGAGCTGCACTACAACCACCTCAGTCAATAACAGCAGAGAATATAAGACCGATAGTCGCATCAATCTAGTGGTGATATCAACATAGACGAGCTGCACTACAACCACCTCAGTCAACAACAGCAGAGAATATAACACCGATGCTCGCATCAAACTAGCGGTGATATCAACATAGACGAGCTGCACTACAACCACCTCAGTCAATAACAGCAGAGAATATAAGACCGATAGTCGCATCAATCTAGTGGTGATATCAGCATAGACGAGCTGCACTACAACCACCTCAGTCGATAACAGCAGAGAATATAAGACCGATAGTCGCATCAATCTAGTTGTTAGGTCTCAGATGTTTTGAGATAAATAAATAGTGGACTGTATATATTTATAAGCGCTGGTATATTTGAAAGATGTCAGGTAGCAGAACGAATGTGTGATGCGGTGGTCCCGAGCGAGGGCTAGAGTCGAGTCGTCAGGCAGGTCACGGTAGCGGTGCGCACGCGCCGCCCGCGCCCCTCACACCGCTTGCGCCGCCGCCGCGCCCCGCTCTCCTTAGTAGATAGGTCCTTTTGGTGCAGTTGTGAAGGCGCCTGGCTAGCAGCGCGATGGCGAGGATTGTATACGGTTCTCGACATATTCCCACCCAGGATGAGAGTTAGACGTCTTGAGCTGGAAGAGGACAGATGTTATTGAAGGCTCTTCGAATAATGCCCCGTTTTGTCTTGACGTCTGCTACACGATTGGCCCCATCAGACCCAGGAAATATCTTAATGATCCTTCCCAATGACCATAACAGTGGAGGAAGGGTTTTATCTTTTATTAAAACGATGTCATTCATCTTGAGTTCGTTGTTGGATGGAGTGAGCCATTTCGTTTTTTGTTGTAGAGTACATATGTACTCGTTCCTAAATCGTGCCCAGAAATGTTGTCGAATATATTCTATTCGCTTGTAGCGGTCAAAGCTTGAAAGGTGTTTTTCGAACACTATTGGGTATGGAATAGATGTGTGTGTTCGTCCTATTAAAAAGTGAGAAGGAGTGAGGGCGGTAAGATCGGCGGGATCGGTGGATAAGGCAGTAAGAGGGCGTGAGTTTAAAATAGACTCAATTTGAGCAAGACACGTAGCCATCTCTTCGTAAGTGAAATGAACAGTATTCAACAAACGCCTAAGATGATGTTTGGTCGAACGGACCGCTGCCTCTGCCATCCCATTGAAGTGTGGGCTATAAGGAGGTGTAAACTTAAATTCTATACCTTCCTGTGCCATGTCGTACTGAATATTGGACTCAGTTAAAAACCTATGCAAGTCATTGCTAGCATCAACAAAGTTCGTTCCGTTGTCGGACGAGATGCTTTGTGGCTTCCCCCTCCGAGTGACGAAACGGTTTAACGCGGCAATGAAAGCTTCCTTGGTGAGATCTGTAACAAGCTCCAAATGTATAGCTTTTACAGAAAAACATACAAAAATACACAGGTAGGATTTCAAGAGCCTACAACCACGACCCTTGCGATCAGCTATCAGCAGTGGACCTGCATAGTCGACGCCGCAGTTCAAGAAAGGAAACTCTAACGTAGTTCGATCAGAGGGAAGTTGACCCATTATGGGCTGAGTAGTTTGAACCTTATATCTAAAACATTTTAAACATTTTTTGACTGTAGCTTTGGATAGATTTCTACCTTTAAGTGGCCAGTATGTTTGACGTATATTTGATAATAACAACTGCGGCCCAGCATGAAGTAACTTATTGTGGTACATATGAAATATTAATTTTGTAAGATGATGTTTACTACAAAGTAGTATTGGATGTTTAACATCATAACAATATGGCGAGTTATCCAACCTGCCACCTACACGAATGATATGATTTTCGTCTAAAAATGGTGATAACGATAGCAAACGATTTTTGCTAGGTAGAGCCTTCCCAGCCCTCAGAATAAGAAATTCATCAGGAAACATCTCCAACTGAGCTTGCTGGATAATAACATATAAAGATTTTTGTAATTCTAAAGTAGTAAGACTATTAGTAAATTTGTTTGATTTATTTTGAGGTTTGGAGTTATGTATAAATCTAAGTATATATGAAACTATTCTTTGTAATTTATTTAAATTCGAATTTTTATTTATTAGGTTTGATAATATTGTTTTAGAAGTATTATGGTCGTTTTTTATTTCATTTATAGATAAACATACCTTTTCCTTGCATTCTAAATTATTATTTTTATTTGTGTTTGGTGTTTTGGGCCAATGATGCTCGTCTAGTTTTAAAAAAGGAGGCCCATGCCACCATAGTGTAGAGTTACTTAGCTGATCTCCTTACTTAGCCAGGCCTCGCGAGACCAAATCAGCAGGATTTAATTTCGAAGGAATATAATTCCAAGTGTAACCGAATGTTTTTTCTTGTATTTCATTAACACGATTACTAACGAAAGGCTTAAATTGGTTAGCTCGAGCCGACAGCCACCCTAAGACTACGGTCGAGTCACACCAAAAGTAGCATGAATTTATATTAAGAGTTAGCGCAGACCTCACCTTGGCACACAGTCTCGCACCTAATAAAGCACCACAAAGCTCTAGTCGTGGGATGGTAACTGGTTTTATGGGTGCAACCCTATTTTTTGACGTAAGTAATTGTACATTAACTTGACCTTTGGTGTCAATAGACCTTGAATATAAACACGCACCGTATGCGTTTTCTGACGCGTCGGTAAAGACATGAATTTCAATTCTATGGCAGTCCATACAAACAACCCAACGAGGTATTTTTAAATTATTAAGATAATTTAATTTATTAGCGAACAATACCCATAAATTATTTATTTCATCAGATAATTTCTCATCCCAAGAATACCTATTAACCCATAACTTCTGCATAATAATCTTTGCTTCAACTACACACGGTCCAACTAATCCTAGTGGGTCGAATATTTGACTAATAACGGACAAAATATGCCTTTTAGTTATCCTTTGATTATTATCTATATTAATGGAAAATGACAAAGTATCTAAATTAGACTTCCAAATTAAACCTAATGTTTTAGAAGAGCCTTTTGAATCAGTGAAATCATGAACGTTAGATGACTCACAGTTAGAAATAGATTTTAAAATTTCAATATTGTTTGATTGCCATTTTCTTAAATTAAATTTGGCAGATAATAGAGCGTTAATGACACCTTTGCATAATTTAATGGTAGAATCTATAGTGGAACTTCCACTTAAAAAATCGTCAATATAAAAGTCATGTACAATAGCATTTTTTACGGCTTCATCATTAACAGTGGATGCCAGACTTGATAAGCATTTCGTAGCCAAGTACGGCGCAGATGCTGTACCGTAAGTTACAGTATTTAACGTGTACGTTTTTAATGGATAAGTTGAGTCATACCGAAAAATAATTTGTTGCAAAGGTCGTTGACTAGAGTCTATTTCTATACACCTATACATGCTAGCTATATCTCCGGACACTACGAATTCATGCTGTCTAAAACGTAAAATAATAGAGTAAAGATCGTCTTGAATAGTTGGGCCAACCATTTGTAGGTCGTTTAGTGAGTAACCCGTAGTAGTCGCCGCTGAGCCGTCGAACACGGTGGGGAACTTCGTAGTAGTACTCGACTCGCGAATAATACCATGATGCGGAAGAAAGTAATTTATTTGAGAATTATCTCGCGACAACAATTGTTTATTTTCAGTCATGTGACTTTGCGACTCGTAGTCACGCATAAAAGCAACATATTTTTCTTTAAAATCGGGATCACGTTTAAATCGTCTTTCTAAAGAATGAAAACGAGTTTTAGCTAACTGAAATGAATCCCCGAGAATATTAGGATCATGTTTTAGAGGCATCTGGACCACAAAACGTCTTTCCTCATTGCGTAAAGTATTTTGCGTAAAACTTTGCTCGCACGCTGTCTCCTCGACGGTTAAGGTATGCTGAGAGTCAAGCGTGTCTAGTTTCCAAAAACAAGTAAGATCGGGATTCGAATCGGTTTGCGTAAAAAGACAGAATTTAGATGTAATTGGCGTTGTTAAAATATGTTTTGTTACTAACCAACCTAGCTTTGACTCACGTAAGACGGGCATATTTTTTCCTAATTCGATTGATTCTTTGCCCAAAATGTCCCAGAAAATAGTTGCACTCAAAAGAATATCTATGTCTGATGGACAATTGTAAGATGGGTCCGCTAGACAAATACCCGAAGGCAATCGAATATTACTAACATCTATATAAGAAGATGGTATGTTTGAAGTTATTTTTGGCAAAACTATACAATTTATATCTGTTTCATAATCACTACACAGAGATTTTATCGTTATATTGCAAGACTGTGTGCTAGTGGTTAAATAATCATTAAAACCTGATACCGCCGTAGTCACGAAGCGTTGCGCCACTTGCAACCTATCGCAGCAGCTTTTTGATATTAAGTTTATTGCGCTTCCGTTGTCCAACAGTGCTCGCAAGTTGTGTTCCTTGCCGTAGTCATCAGTTACTTTCACGATAGCTGTGGAAAATAATACGAGTGGCGCAGTAGTGTCTGTGACAGTATCACTGGTAAGAACAATGCTTTTAGAGGGGTCAGGTTTAGTTTGTTCAAGGTGCAATAACGTGTTGTGTTTAAACTTGCAGTATTTACAATGAGATAAGCTGCATTTATTACTAATATGACCAGGACGTAGGCAATTCAAGCAAACCTTGTATTGTTTGGCCTGTTCTATACGCGATTCTACTGAAAGAGCCTTAAATGAATCACAATTAAATAAGGTATGAGATTGTTTACATAAGGGACATTGCAATGAAAATGTTTTGTTATTATCATGAAGGTTAGTTTTAGAATTAATTTTATTATATAAATTATTTGTGTTACTATTATTGTCATGATCTTCTAAACTTTCTAATAAGTCGGATCGATTTCTCAAACACGTAATAAAAGTATCTAATGTCGGACTATCACTGAATTTGTTTTTATTTTCTTCCCAATGTTGTAATGTAACTCTATCTAATTTCGAAGACATCATGAATATAATAAGGGTATCCCAGTATTGAGTGGGTTGATTCAGTACAGTAAGTGCCCTTATATTTTTAGTAGTAGTATCAATAAGATTTCGAATGGATCTACAAGATTCTTTCTGTATAGGAGTAATGTTGAATAAGGCTTGTATGTGGTTGTTAACAAGAAGACGATTATTGTCATATCGCTCAAGTAATAAATCCCACGCTATTTGATAATTTTCACTTGAAAAATTTATATGCTTGATAATTAAAGCTGCACTTCCATGAAGTGAAGCGCGAAGATAATGGAATTTGTTAATATTTTCTAGGTTTTTATTGTTGTGAATAACTGAAGTAAAAATATCCCTAAATTCTAACCAATGCTGATAGCTGCCGCTGAAATGAGGTAGATCAATTTTAGGCAATCTGACATTACTACTGCTCTTGAAACCCTCACCTGATTGCGCATCATTGCAGCTTGCTACAGAGTCTTTCCGCTTGGCAGACGAGAGTAGGCAACGCGCCCTGGCTATCAGCGCGTAGTATTCATTTTCAAACTGCTCCCGCTCTGGAGTTTGATCATCGTTCTCATCGCTGGAATCACAAAGCGCCTCGATTTCATCCTGTAACGCGTCGAAATCACAATTTAGATTTTCAATTTTGCTTAGACGGCACTCTAACTCCACGATTTGCAGCTCACTAAGACTTGCACAGCTTTTTAGGATATTTAAGTATTTACTAAATGTAGTAAGCTTTGATTTAATTGAGGATCTTTTCTTTATTAAAGTTTTAATATTTTCAGGCATTTTGAAGATACGATAAAGGATTATAGGTTACTAAATGCAAGCAAAAAAAACACTGAATTAAACACTCAAATTGTTATTTAAGATAAGGAACAATTGAAATGAAGGTAAAGGATTATTGTTGAATGATAATTAAGCAAACAATAAAACAAAGGTACACCTGGCCGCTCGAACGTAGTGCTACCGAAATAAGAAACCGGTTTGATGCAAAGCGGCTATCGATTGCAAGCGGCGGATTTTTAAGATTATAAGATAATATTGAATGCAAACGTGTAAATATAATACACTTTAACTATGATAAGATAGGTAAATTTAACGAAAAAAGATGACTAAGTAAGACTGACTCAAATTGGCTATTTGAAGCAAGGCATGGAAGATAATGGAAATCTGAGGTAAAAGAGATGAGAAGGAAAAATGGAACGAACTCACAACACTTCTTATCCAACCACTTAGAATTTCTCTTCTTCGCCTTTGTCTTCTAAATCCTTCGCCGTTCGAATGCAACGTTCTTATGTCGACGCTTCTCGAACAAAGGGGGTCCAAAGTCCTCTAACACACGCTGGCGCTTCCATCAAAACTTCTTTTCCGCGATGTAGGACCAAATTGTTAGGTCTCAGATGTTTTGAGATAAATAAATAGTGGACTGTATATATTTATAAGCGCTGGTATATTTGAAAGATGTCAGGTAGCAGAACGAATGTGTGATGCGGTGGTCCCGAGCGAGGGCTAGAGTCGAGTCGTCAGGCAGGTCACGGTAGCGGTGCGCACGCGCCGCCCGCGCCCCTCACACCGCTTGCGCCGCCGCCGCGCCCCGCTCTCCTTAGTAGATAGGTCCTTTTGGTGCAGTGGTGAAGGCGCCTGGCTAGCAGCGCGATGGCGAGGATTGTATACGGTTCTCGACACTAGTGGTGATATCAACATAGACGAGCTGCACTACAACCACCTCAGTCGATACCAGCAGAGAATATAAGACCGATAGTCGCATCAAACTAGTGGTGATATCAACATAGACGAGCTGACTACAACCACCTCAGTCAATAACAGCAGAGAATATAAGACCGATAGTCGCATCAATCTAGTGGTGATATCAGCATAGACGAGCTGCACTACAACCACCTCAGTCGATAACAGCAGAGAATATAAGACCGATGCTCGCATCAATGTAGTGGTGATAACAACATAGACGAGCTGCACTACAACCACCTCAGTCGATAACAGCAGAGAATATAACACCGATGCTCGCATCAATCTAGTGGTGATATCAACATAGACGAGCTGCCTTACAACCACCTCAGTCGATAACAGCAGAGAATATAAGACCGATGCTCGCATCAATCTAGTGGTGATATCAACATAGACGAGCTGCACTACAACCACCTCAGTCGATAACAGCAGAGAATATAACACCGATGCTCGCATCAATCTAGTGGTGATATCAACATAGACGAGCTGCACTACAACCACCTCAGTCGATAACAGCAGAGAATATAAGACCGATGCTCGCATCAAACTAGTGGTGATATCAACATAGACGAGCTGCACTACAACCACCTCAGTCGATACCAGCAGAGAATATAAGACCGATAGTCGCATCAAACTAGTGGTGATATCAACATAGACGAGCTGCACTACAACCACCTCAGTCAATAACAGCAGAGAATATAAGACCGATTGTCGCATCAATCTAGTGGTGATATCAGCATAGACGAGCTGCACTACAACCACCTCAGTCGATAACAGCAGAGAATATAAGACCGATGCTCGCATCAATCTAGTGGTGATATCAACATAGACGAGCTGCACTACAACCACCTCAGTCGATAACAGCAGAGAATATAAGACCGATGCTCGCATCAAACTAGTGGTGATATCAACATAGACGAGCTGCACTACAACCACCTCAGTCGATACCAGCAGAGAATATAAGACCGATAGTCGCATCAAACTAGTGGTGATATCAACATAGACGAGCTGCACTACAACCACCTCAGTCAATAACAGCAGAGAATATAAGACCGATTGTCGCATCAATCTAGTGGTGATATCAGCATAGACGAGCTGCACTACAACCACCTCAGTCGATAACAGCAGAGAATATAAGACCGATGCTCGCATCAATCTAGTGGTGATATCAACATAGACGAGCTGCACTACAACCACCTCAGTCGATAACAGCAGAGAATATAAGACCGATGCTCGCATCAAACTAGTGGTGATATCAACATAGACGAGCTGCACTACAACCACCTCAGTCGATACCAGCAGAGAATATAAGACCGATAGTCGCATCAAACTAGTGGTGATATCAACATAGACGAGCTGCACTACAACCACCTCAGTCAATAACAGCAGAGAATATAAGACCGATTGTCGCATCAATCTAGTGGTGATATCAGCATAGACGAGCTGCACTACAACCACCTCAGTCGATAACAGCAGAGAATATAAGACCGATGCTCGCATCAATCTAGTGGTGATATCAACATAGACGAGCTGCACTACAACCACCTCAGTCGATAACAGCAGAGAATATAACACCGATGCTCGCATCAATCTAGTGGTGATATCAACATAGACGAGCTGCACTACAACCACCTCAGTCAATAACAGCAGAGAATATAAGACCGATGCTCGCATCAAACTAGTGGTGATATCAACATAGACGAGCTGCACTACAACCACCTCAGTCAATAACAGCAGAGAATATAAGACCGATGCTCGCATCAAACTAGTGGTGATATCAACATAGACGAGCTGCACTACAACCACCTCAGTCAATAACAGCAGAGAATATAAGACCGATGCTCGCATCAAACTAGTGGTGATATCAACATAGACGAGCTCCACTACAACCACCTCAGTCAATAACAGCAGAGAATATAAGACCGATGCTCGCATCAAACTACTGGTGATATCAACATAGACGAGCTGCACTACAATCACCTCAGTCAATAACAGCAGAGAATATAAGACCGATAGTCGCATCAATCTAGTGGTGATATCAGCATAGACGAGCTGCACTACAACCACCTCAGTCGATAACAGCAGAGAATATAAGACCGATGCTCGCATCAATCTAGTGGTGATATCAACATAGACTAGCTGCACTACAACCACCTCAGTCGATACCAGCAGAGAATATAAGACCGATAGTCGCATCAAACAAGTGGTGATATTAACATAGACGAGCTGCACTACAACCACCTCAGTCAATAACAGCAGAGAATATAAGACCGATGCTCGCATCAATCTAGTGGTGATATCAACATAGACGAGCTGCACTACAACCACCTCAGTCGATACCAGCAGAGAATATAAGACCGATAGTCGCATCAAACTAGTGGTGATATCAACATAGACGAGCTGCACTACAACCACCTCAGTCAATAACAGCAGAGAATATAAGACCGATAGTCGCATCAATCTAGTGGTGATATCAGCATAGACGAGCTGCACTACAACCACCTCAGTCGATAACAGCAGAGAATATAAGACCGATAGTCGCATCAATCTAGTGGTGATATCAACATAGACGAGCTGCACTACAACCACCTCAGTCGATACCAGCAGAGAATATAAGACCGATAGTCGCATCAAACAAGTGGTGATATTAACATAGACGAGCTGCACTACAACCACCTCAGTCAATAACAGCAGAGAATATAAGACCGATGCTCGCATCAATCTAGTGGTGATATCAACATAGACGAGCTGCACTACAACCACCTCAGTCGATACCAGCAGAGAATATAAGACCGATAGTCGCATCAAACTAGTGGTGATATCAACATAGACGAGCTGCACTACAACCACCTCAGTCAATAACAGCAGAGAATATAAGACCGATAGTCGCATCAATCTAGTGGTGATATCAGCATAGACGAGCTGCACTACAACCATCTCAGTCGATAACAGCAGAGAATATAAGACCGATGCTCGCATCAATCTAGTGGTGATATCAGCATAGACGAGCTGCACTACAACCACCTCAGTAAATAACAGCAGAGAATATTAGACCGATAGTCGCATCAATCTAGTGGTGATATCAACATAGACAAGCTGCACTACAACCACCTCAGTCGATAACAGCAGAGAATATAAGACCGATGCTCGCATCAATCTAGTGGTGATATGAACATAGACGAGCTGCACTACAACCACCTCAGTCGATAACAGCAGAGAATATAACACCGATGCTCGCATCAATCTAGTGGTGATATCAACATAGACGAGCTGCACTACAACCACCTCAGTCAATAACAGCAGAGAATATAAGACCGATGCTCGCATCAAACTAGTGGTGATATTAACATAGACGAGCTGCACTACAACCACCTCAGTCGATACCAGCAGAGAATATAAGACCGATGCTCGGATCAATCTAGTGGTGATATCAGCATAGACGAGCTGCACTACAACCACCTCAGTCAATAACAGCAGAGAATATAAGACCGATAGTCGCATCAATCTAGTGGTGATATCAGCATAGACGAGCTGCACTACAACCACCTCAGTCGATAACAGCAGAGAATATAAGACCGATGCTCGCATCAAACTAGTGGTGATATAAACATAGACGAGCTGCAGTACAACCACCTCAGTCAATAACAGCAGAGAATATAAGACCGATGCTCGCATCAAACTAGTGGTGATATAAACATAGACGAGCTGCACTACAACCACCTCAGTCGGACACAAAATCGCATATTTAACTGGGTTTTCGCTGGCCGATTTTCACCATCTGTTTTTAAGGTTTGGGTAAATTTTTCTTTTCGGAATTTCGAGAAAATCCCGGAAAACCTCAAATTTTATAGAAATTTAATAGACACAATACCGTTTTGACCGGTTATAATTGTTATTAATTTGTCGTAGTTAGTATTTAGGTTTTTGTTGATCCGAGGTCGTTAAATAACACCTTTTGGTACATCTTTGCTGACGGAAAATTCAATTTTCAATTGTTTTTCATATTAAAATAGTAAATTTTTGGTAGTTCTGTTTTCAAAATTTCATAATACGCTCTGTATTGTAGGTTTTCTTCAAGTTTCTTACACCATCATCTGCGCCGTGTTCCTGCGCGTCTTTTGAGACACTAAGGACCACTCTGCGGGAAATAGGTGTTGGAAAATCTGCAATACCTAGATAATTCGTTTTAAATTAGTGTTTTCCTTAAATATTTTCAAAATTTCTAATTGAACCTTCACTTTTTATAGTTTAAATAGCTTGCTTTTTACCGTCCGCATCGATTGAGACGTCAACCGCCCCGATCGGACGACGAAAACTTAGAAAAATCGAATTTAATCGAGTGCCACGCCCTCGACAAATTCTTTGTTTTTCCTTAATAACTTTAAATTTTTTCATTACGCGATTTTTGTTTTTATATCTAGTATATACTTCTTGATCGTACGCATCGATCGAGACATCAACGGGTCTGATCCGACTGCAAAAACTTTGGAAATTTCAATAAAACGAGGGCCACACCCCCGCCCACCGCGCCCATCAAAAATCCACTTAAGCTCAAGTTTTTGCAGTAAAAATTCACACAAAATCGCATATTTAACTGGGTTTTCGCTGGCCGATTTTCACGATTTTTTCACAGTAATTTTTGTTTTGTTGACGCCCATCTGTTTTTAAGGTTTGGGTAAATTTTTCTTTTCGGAATTTCGAGAAAATCCCGGAAAACCTCAAATTTTATAGAAATTTAATAGACACAATACCGTTTTGACCGGTTATAATTGTTATTAATTTGTCGTAGTTAGTATTTAGGTTTTTGTTGATCCGAGGTCGTTAAATAACACCTTTTGGTACATCTTTGCTGACGGAAAATTCAATTTTCAATTGTTTTTCATATTAAAATAGTAAATTTTTGGTAGTTCTGTTTTCAAAATTTCATAATACGCTCTGTATTGTAGGTTTTCTTCAAGTTTCTTACACCATCATCTGCGCCGTGTTCCTGCGCGTCTTTTGAGACACTAAGGACCACTCTGCGGGAAATAGGTGTTGGAAAATCTGCAATACCTAGATAATTCGTTTTAAATTAGTGTTTTCCTTAAATATTTTCAAAATTTCTAATTGAACCTTCACTTTTTATAGTTTAAATAGCTTGCTTTTTACCGTCCGCATCGATTGAGACGTCAACCGCCCCGATCGGACGACGAAAACTTGGAAAAATCGAATTTAATCGAGTGCCACGCCCTCGACAAATTCTTTGTTTTTCCTTAATAACTTTAAATTTTTTCATTACGCGATTTTTGTTTTTATATTTAGTATATACTTCTTGATCGTACGCATCGATCGAGACATCAACGGGTCTGATCCGACTGCAAAAACTTTGGAAATTTCAATAAAACGAGGGCCACACCCCCGCCCACCGCGCCCATCAAAAATCCACTTAAGCTCAAGTTTTTGCAGTAAAAATTCACACAAAATCGCATATTTAACTGGGTTTTCGCTGGCCGATTTTCACGATTTTTTCACAGTAATTTTTGTTTTGTTGACGCCCATCTGTTTTTAAGGTTTGGGTAAATTTTTCTTTTCGGAATTTCGAGAAAATCCCGGAAAACCTCAAATTTTATAGAAATTTAATAGACACAATACCGTTTTGACCGGTTATAATTGTTATTAATTTGTCGTAGTGAGTATTTAGGTTTTTGTTGATCCGAGGTCGTTAAATAACACCTTTTGGTACATCTTTGCTGACGGAAAATTCAATTTTCAATTGTTTTTCATATTAAAATAGTAAATTTTTGGTAGTTCTGTTTTCAAAATTTCATAATACGCTCTGTATTGTAGGTTTTCTTCAAGTTTCTTACACCATCATCTGCGCCGTGTCCCTGCGCGTCTTTTGAGACACTAAGGACCACTCTGCGGGAAATAGGTGTTGGAAAATCTGCAATACCTAGATAATTCGTTTTAAATTAGTGTTTTCCTTAAATATTTTCAAAATTTCTAATTGAACCTTCACTTTTTATAGTTTAAATAGCTTGCTTTTTACCGTCCGCATCGATTGAGACGTCAACCGCCCCGATCGGACGACGAAAACTTAGAAAAATCGAATTTAATCGAGTGCCACGCCCTCGACAAATTCTTTGTTTTTCCTTAATAACTTTAAATTTTTTCATTACGCGATTTTTGTTTTTATATCTAGTATATACTTCTTGATCGTACGCATCGATCGAGACATCAACGGGTCTGATCCGACTGCAAAAACTTTGGAAATTTCAATAAAACGAGGGCCACACCCCCGCCCACCGCGCCCATCAAAAATCCACTTAAGCTCAAGTTTTTGCAGTAAAAATTCACACAAAATCGCATATTTAACTGGGTTTTCGCTGGCCGATTTTCACGATTTTTTCACAGTAATTTTTGTTTTGTTGACGCCCATCTGTTTTTAAGGTTTGGGTAAATTTTTCTTTTCGGAATTTCGAGAAAATCCCGGAAAACCTCAAATTTTATAGAAATTTAATAGACACAATACCGTTTTGACCGGTTATAATTGTTATAAATTTGTCGTAGTTAGTATTTAGGTTTTTGTTGATCCGAGGTCGTTAAATAACACCTTTTGGTACATCTTTGCTGACGGAAAATTCAATTTTCAATTGTTTTTCATATTAAAATAGTAAATTTTTGGTAGTTCTGTTTTCAAAATTTCATAATACGCTCTGTATTGTAGGTTTTCTTCAAGTTTCTTACACCATCATCTGCGCCGTGTCCCTGCGCGTCTTTTGAGACACTAAGGACCACTCTGCGGGAAATAGGTGTTGGAAAATCTGCAATACCTAGATAATTCGTTTTAAATTAGTGTTTTCCTTAAATATTTTCAAAATTTCTAATTGAACCTTCACTTTTTATAGTTTAAATAGCTTGCTTTTTACCGTCCGCATCGATTGAGACGTCAACCGCCCCGATCGGACGACGAAAACTTAGAAAAATCGAATTTAATCGAGTGCCACGCCCTCGACAAATTCTTTGTTTTTCCTTAATAACTTTAAATTTTTTCATTACGCGATTTTTGTTTTTATATCTAGTATATACTTCTTGATCGTACGCATCGATCGAGACATCAACGGGTCTGATCCGACTGCAAAAACTTTGGAAATTTCAATAAAACGAGGGCCACACCCCCGCCCACCGCGCCCATCAAAAATCCACTTAAGCTCAAGTTTTTGCAGTAAAAATTCACACAAAATCGCATATTTAACTGGGTTTTCGCTGGCCGATTTTCACGATTTTTTCACAGTAATTTTTGTTTTGTTGACGCCCATCTGTTTTTAAGGTTTGGGTAAATTTTTCTTTTCGGAATTTCGAGAAAATCCCGGAAAACCTCAAATTTTATAGAAATTTAATAGACACAATACCGTTTTGACCGGTTATAATTGTTATTAATTTGTCGTAGTGAGTATTTAGGTTTTTGTTGATCCGAGGTCGTTAAATAACACCTTTTGGTACATCTTTGCTGACGGAAAATTCAATTTTCAATTGTTTTTCATATTAAAATAGTAAATTTTTGGTAGTTCTGTTTTCAAAATTTCATAATACGCTCTGTATTGTAGGTTTTCTTCAAGTTTCTTACACCATCATCTGCGCCGTGTCCCTGCGCGTCTTTTGAGACACTAAGGACCACTCTGCGGGAAATAGGTGTTGGAAAATCTGCAATACCTAGATAATTCGTTTTAAATTAGTGTTTTCCTTAAATATTTTCAAAATTTCTAATTGAACCTTCACTTTTTATAGTTTAAATAGCTTGCTTTTTACCGTCCGCATCGATTGAGACGTCAACCGCCCCGATCGGACGACGAAAACTTAGAAAAATCGAATTTAATCGAGTGCCACGCCCTCGACAAATTCTTTGTTTTTCCTTAATAACTTTAAATTTTTTCATTACGCGATTTTTGTTTTTATATCTAGTATATACTTCTTGATCGTACGCATCGATCGAGACATCAACGGGTCTGATCCGACTGCAAAAACTTTGGAAATTTCAATAAAACGAGGGCCACACCCCCGCCCACCGCGCCCATCAAAAATCCACTTAAGCTCAAGTTTTTGCAGTAAAAATTCACACAAAATCGCATATTTAACTGGGTTTTCGCTGGCCGATTTTCACGATTTTTTCACAGTAATTTTTGTTTTGTTGACGCCCATCTGTTTTTAAGGTTTGGGTAAATTTTTCTTTTCGGAATTTCGAGAAAATCCCGGAAAACCTCAAATTTTATAGAAATTTAATAGACACAATACCGTTTTGACCGGTTATAATTGTTATTAATTTGTCGTAGTGAGTATTTAGGTTTTTGTTGATCCGAGGTCGTTAAATAACACCTTTTGGTACATCTTTGCTGACGGAAAATTCAATTTTCAATTGTTTTTCATATTAAAATAGTAAATTTTTGGTAGTTCTGTTTTCAAAATTTCATAATACGCTCTGTATTGTAGGTTTTCTTCAAGTTTCTTACACCATCATCTGCGCCGTGTTCCTGCGCGTCTTTTGAGACACTAAGGACCACTCTGCGGGAAATAGGTGTTGGAAAATCTGCAATACCTAGATAATTCGTTTTGAATTAGTGTTTTCCTTAAATATTTTCAAAATTTCTAATTGAACCTTCACTTTTTATAGTTTAAATAGCTTGCTTTTTACCGTCCGCATCGATTGAGACGTCAACCGCCCCGATCGGACGACGAAAACTTAGAAAAATCGAATTTAATCGAGTGCCACGCCCTCGACAAATTCTTTGTTTTTCCTTAATAACTTTAAATTTTTTCATTACGCGATTTTTGTTTTTATATCTAGTATATACTTCTTGATCGTACGCATCGATCGAGACATCAACGGGTCTGATCCGACTGCAAAAACTTTGGAAATTTCAATAAAACGAGGGCCACACCCCCGCCCACCGCGCCCATCAAAAATCCACTTAAGCTCAAGTTTTTGCAGTAAAAATTCACACAAAATCGCATATTTAACTGGGTTTTCGCTGGCCGATTTTCACGATTTTTTCACAGTAATTTTTGTTTTGTTGACGCCCATCTGTTTTTAAGGTTTGGGTAAATTTTTCTTTTCGGAATTTCGAGAAAATCCCGGAAAACCTCAAATTTTATAGAAATTTAATAGACACAATACCGTTTTGACCGGTTATAATTGTTATTAATTTGTCGTAGTTAGTATTTAGGTTTTTGTTGATCCGAGGTCGTTAAATAACACCTTTTGGTACATCTTTGCTGACGGAAAATTCAATTTTCAATTGTTTTTCATATTAAAATAGTAAATTTTTGGTAGTTCTGTTTTCAAAATTTCATAATACGCTCTGTATTGTAGGTTTTCTTCAAGTTTCTTACACCATCATCTGCGCCGTGTTCCTGCGCGTCTTTTGAGACACTAAGGACCACTCTGCGGGAAATAGGTGTTGGAAAATCTGCAATACCTAGATAATTCGTTTTAAATTAGTGTTTTCCTTAAATATTTTCAAAATTTCTAATTGAACCTTCACTTTTTATAGTTTAAATAGCTTGCTTTTTACCGTCCGCATCGATTGAGACGTCAACCGCCCCGATCGGACGACGAAAACTTGGAAAAGTTGAACGAAGCGCCCGAAAACCTTTGAATTGACGCATACCTCGGCGTAATAATGTTCCGCACACCTGACAAAACTGTGGAAAAGGGAGTGGTGCCAAAGTCGCCTCCTTAAACTGTGACAGTGACATCTAAAGTCAGAAAAAGTATAGGTGAGTGGGAGGCAGTGGGGTCAGAAATACCAAACACTTCTCCTCTGACTTCTAGACCAGTATATAAAGACAGGACTACTGAAGCTAGAGCGTGTCTTAGCAGGACAAAGAAGTGCCTAAGCATCTCAAGAAACCTTAAAACTGAAATCAAGAACGTAGTTTTAGAAGAAGTTGATAGACTGTATAACATCGTTAAGGAACTAGAAACAAAATTGAAAGCAAAAAACACTGGGAAGGGAGAAGAAAGCATAAAAACGCAAGAAGATACGACAGAAGATACTCTAAAAAACATAAACGTTGAGTTAATTGAACAACTTCAAAAAACGAGTGCTCATATACAAGAAAATAATAAAAGGATGGAACAGTTAAGAGAAGAAATGGAAAGGCAAAAACAAGCCATAGAGAGTTCAGCCCAGGGAACCTACGCCAGCATAGCGGCAATACCTCCCAGAGGGCCAACAATAGAAAAAGTAGCCCTGCACTCCATAGCTATAACTTCAGAAGACGAGACAGACACCGGCGAAAGGATACTGGATAGGATACGGGATGCAGTGGACGCTAAGGAAGGATGGGTCAAGGTCGAGAGAGTCCGCAAGGCAAAGGACAGAAAAATTATTGTGAGCTGTAGGACAGAGGAGGAAAAGAACAAAGTGAAAGATAGATTGTTAACATCGGGACATCGCCTCAATTGCGAGGATATTAAGAACAAAGACCCTCTCATGATCCTAAAAAATGTGCTCACAATATATACTGACGCAGATATTATAAAAGCCTTTAGGAACCAAAATAAAAGTGTAGTATCCGGCATTGACCCCGAGGATGAGAGAATAACTGTTAAATACAGGCGTAAAGCCAGAAACCCGCATGTCTGCCACGTCATCCTGAGTACTTCCCCGATGATATGGAGAAGAGCCACAGAAGCGGGAGAGTTGCACATAGATTTACAAAGGATCAAAGTGGAAGACCAATCTCCACTTGTGCAATGCACCCGCTGTCTTGAATATGGACACGGCAAAAAATACTGCAAAGGAACAATAGATTTGTGTAGCCACTGTGGCGGTCCACATCTGAAGTCAGAATGTCAGGAGTGGCTGAGTGGCGTGGCTCCATCATGTAGAAACTGTGCGGCCGCAAATTACGACTGCAGGGACCATAATGTATTTAGCCAGGCATGCCCGGTTCGGAAACGGTGGGACATACTGGCTAGGTCCTCTGTGGCCTATTGCTAAGGGCACCCAGGCGGACAACACCCCCTACAGAATTTTGCAAGCCAACCTACAAAGGATGCAGGTCGCCACGAATGAAATAATTTTGGAGGCCAACAGGCGCAAATCTTCTTTAGCACTTTTGCAAGAGCCTTATGTAGGTGGAGTAGGGGCTATGAAAAACTACAAGGGCGTGAGGGTCTTCCAGTCAACCGGCGTGGAGACGATCAAGGCGACAATTGCGGTCTTCGATCAAAATCTAAAAATAACGCAATACCCGCACTTAACAACACCCAACATCGTTGTCGTTAGTGCCCACACGGATGGCAGGAAGATCGCTTTTATATCTTTTTATTTTGAGCCGGACAAGCCCCTAGATCCATACTTAGACCAAATAAGAGCGATTATTGAAGAGTTGGACACAAACTTGCTCGTTATAGGGGGTGACGCAAACGCCAAGAACTCTTGGTGGGGCAGCCGTAGGACTGACCAAAGGGGGGAGGTAGTGCTGGGCTTCCTCGATGAACTGAAGCTACATACCTTGAATACTGGAACCAAACCAACGTTTGACACAGTCAGAGGGGGAGTACGGTACAGCAGCACAGTTGATATAACGGCATGTACTACCGGCCTGTTGGATCGGGTGAGAGGTTGGAAAGTTGATGAAACGTTGACGAGTGCGGACCACAACGGCATCTCATTTGAACTGGGTTTAAAGAAACTTGCTGAAATCAGTATTACTAGAACCACGAGGTTGTACAACACACGGAAAGCTAATTGGGTCGGATTTCATGAGAAATTCGAACAATTAAAAGCGGAACGTGGTCTGGATGTAGAAACTGTGAATAACATCTCACAAACTCAAGAGTTGGACAGCCTCGTGGTTCAGTACACCGATATAATCACTACGGCCTGCAATGAAAATATACCCAAAATAAAAAATAATCAAAAACCTACCTTGCCGTGGTGGTCTGAGCGTCTTCATCAGATGAAGAAGGATGTTGCCACTCACAAAAACAGGATCGGTCGTGCCGCCCCCTGCCGCCGCACCAGGGTCGTAGAGGAATACCTGAAAAAAAAGAAAGAATATGAATTAGAGACAAAAAGATCACAAATACAGAGTTGGAAAGATTTCTGTGGGAAGCAACAGAAAGAAAGTGTTTGGGATGGTGTATATAGGGTACTTGGAAGGACCAAAAAAAGGGACGAGGATCAGCCACTACACTGGAGGGGTAAAACGCTAGATGCCAAAGGCTCCGTCAAACTATTGTCCGAAATTTTTTACCCTGAAGACAATAAGGATGATGACAACGAGGAGCATAAGATCACAAGGCAAAAGGCCAAGGTAGTGAATGATACACATGAAATAACTGAAATCACTGATCCACCATTCACCCTTAATGAAATACACTGCGCAATAAACTCCTTCAGTGCAAAGAAAGCACCAGGCGCCGATGGACTGACGGCTGACATCTGTAAACAAGCCATTGAGAGTGACACACTTCTGTTTCTCGCTATTATGAACAAGTGCCTGGAGCTTCACCACTTCCCTGTACTTTGGAAACAGGCGACAGTGATCGTACTGCGCAAACCTGGAAAGGACGACTACGGTGCTCCGAAATCATATAGGCCGATAGGACTGCTGCCGATCTTAGGTAAAATTTTAGAAAAGTTGCTCATGTCCCGACTCAAATACCACCTCATTCCAAGGATAAGTACTCGCCAGTACGGATTCATGCCCCAAAAAGGTACCGAAGACTCCCTCTATGACTTAATGAAATACATAAGAACCAATCTTAGCCAAAAGAAAATTGTACTAATGGTATCACTAGACATAGAGGGAGCATTCGATAGCGCCTGGTGGCCAAAGATAAGAGTCCGACTGGCTGAGGAAAAGTCATCATTCTCGCTCCGATCGCCGCCCAGTGCGGACGTGCAAGACCCCGCTCTCCGTCGTTTGGTCCCTTCCCGATACTCCGTGGCGCTCAGTCTACTGACGTCACGGTTTAGCGTGTTGGTTCCGTGCTACGGATTTCAAGGTTATTTCTACTCCCTCTGAGTGCTATCGAAGTGCGTATTTTTCTTTGCGACTAAGCCCTTTAGTCTTCAAAGTGCTGTGCTAAGTTGTGTTGTGCTTGTGCTGAGTGCAGTGTTGTGCCCGGCGTAAGTAGTCTGGTTTCAGTGCAAAGGATACTTAACGGTGACAACGAATTTGTACTGAACCAGTCCTTTTTATTTTTATTTATTTCTCCTCTCTATTTTATTTATTTTTCTCCTATTTTCATATTTATTTTTATCATATTTGTGTGTTTTCGTGTGTATTTGTCCTTTCTGTCGGTAAAGGTTGACCCTAACGCGGTCAACTCTTTACCTGCGCACCCTTTTTTAGGTTTCTAGGTAGCGGCCTTCGGCGTACTACTGTTAGTTTTAATTTATTCTCCCCAGCCCCCCTACCGCTGGTAGGGAGGTTTGCCGCTAGGGTTGCTAGGTTTTTATTTAGGAACTCTAGGTATTTGTTATTTAATTAGGTGCTAGGTTTGCTAGGGGACCTAGGCATACATTATATATTCACATATTACATATTCAAGCCCTCCAATGGACCTTGTAAGCGTTCTTAGGTCGTTCGCCCAGGCGCTCGTTGCGTCCGGCGCCAACTTATCAGATGATGTTATAACGCAGGCCTTACAGGCATCTATCGCGTCCCCGGCCCCTCAGGCCTCAATCTCGGCCCCTCAGGCCTCAATCTCGGCCCTTCAGGCCTCAACCCCGGCCCCTCAGGCCTCCAACGTCGAGACCCCTCAGGTCTTAAGCTCTCCCGCGTCTCCCGCCTTGTCCGAGATGGACTGCGAATCGGTCGCATCCTCTCACGCGTCTCGTCGTAAGCGTACCGCTCCCGGGAGCGACTCCGAACCCGCGTCTGATACGTCGTCAGATGCCGTCACCCTAACCGGCTCTCCTGAGCCCGCGTTTCAACTCGTCGCCAAGCGCTCCAAGAAGCGCTCTAAGAAAGATTCGGTTTCTTCAATACCCGAGCCCTCCCCGGTGTCTTCAACACCAGCCCCCGCGCCGTTAAAATCGCTCGTAGAAACCGCGTCTCCGTCGGTCACATCGAAGCCAGCGACGCGCTGCGCTCCCGTCCCGCCGAAGCCTCAGCTCCCTCCGCCCGTATTCCTGCGTGAAAAAGCGCGCTGGACCGCGGTTTCCAACTTGTGCAAAGTGCACAAAATTAATTACTTGAAAGCCGCCAACGCTGGCGATACAATCAAAATACAATTAGCGACCGTCGTCGACTTCCGCGAGTTTACCAGGTTACTCGGATTAAACCAAATCGCGTATCACACCTACGCCCTCCCGGAGGAGCGTAAGATCCGCGCAGTATTACGGGGCGTCCCGTTCGAACTCAGCAACGAAGACATTCTCGATGACCTTAAGTCTCAGGGTTTCCCGGTCACAGCAGTGCACAAGATGCACTCCAACCGCGGTAGGCGTTTTCCCTTAGCGTTGGTAATCTTGTCGAATACTCCCAACTCGAGGGAGATCTTTAGAGAGGCTCGCACAATTTGCGGACTCTCAAATATCTCCGTCGAGCGTCCCAACCCCCGCGGTCACCCTGGGCAGTGCCACCGCTGCCAGCTATATGGCCACGCAGCGGCTAACTGTTCAGCTCCCCCCAGGTGCGTTAAGTGCCTGGATCCCCACTTCACTAAGGAGTGCACTCGCACTCCCGAATCCACTTCCCCCCCTGCCTGTGTGCTGTGCGGCCAGTCCGGCCACACAGCAAACTACAGGGGTTGCCCGCGCGCTCCGCGCTCCACCGTCAAGAGGGTCGCGCCTAAACCGGCGCCGCCGCTCACCTCCGCTAACTTCCCGCCGCTGCGCAACCGGGGTCCCCCGGAAGCAAAGCCCGTTCAGCCGACGCCTACTCCGGCTCTGTCTTGGAGGCAGCGTCCGGCCGTTCCGCCTGCACCTTCCCGACCCATCCCAGCTCCCGTAGCTTCCGTAGGGCCGCGTCCCGCTCCGTTATCCGTACCTCAGTCGTCGTTGGCTGAGGATATGAAGACCGTATTCGACGTCATTCAGAACGTCGATATTAACGAAATTTCCGTACTCGCACGCAAACTGCGAGCCGCCCGCTCTCCTCAAGAGCGTTTATTCGCGTTAGCGGAGCATCACTCGCTCCTAAGTTCGTTGTAAATTTAGTTTTATTCTTTTTATTTTTATAAAATCGTAAATAAGTAAATTATAATGTCTAGACCCGCGAATCCCGCGTCCAGTCGTATTAAACCTAAGGGCTTATCCCTAGTATCTTTTAACGCTCGTAGCCTTAATACCAACCTTCCCGAGATTAAACTGTTCCTTCAGAACAAAGAACCTGACTTATTCCTTCTCCAGGAGACATGGCTTACTCCAAACCGCTCCAGGGGATTCGCTATACCTAAGTACGCGTTTACTCGCAACGATAGGCCCAACTCCGACGGTTACGGCGGCACCGCTATATATTACAAAAGAGGCTTCCATTGCTGTCCTCTCCCTACCCCTCCTCTCCTCAACATGGAGGCCACTGTGTGTAGATTGGCTATGACTGGTCATCCGACCATCATCATAGCTTCAGTCTACATACCCAGTGGTACCAGACCAATCCGCAGCTACTTTGAGGCCATTCTCGCCCTCGGCCATTCAGTCATTATGTTCGGAGACTTTAACTCCAAACATACTGACTGGACGTGCCTATCGACCAACACCAGCGGTATCGCTCTCCTCGACATCACTAACTCCCTTGACCTAGACGTCATATCCCCCATCACTCCCACTCACTATCCCAACAACCCGACCTATTCTCCTGACATCCTCGACTTTGCAATTATCAAGCGAATCAATCTTGATCTCAGGTCCATCGAACCGCTCGATGACCTAGGCTCCGACCATCGCCCCGTCTCCCTCGTGCTAGGCGCGCCTAACGTTAACGTCACACCGCCAAAGACCTTTACCAACTGGAAAGGCTTTAAAAATACGTTAGTTTCAGCCTTAGAGGCACCGAACTCTCCGCTCGCGATTTCGCCCGACCAATTAGACAGCCCGATTAAAATAGATTCAGTAGTTGATACTCTCACTGATGCTATCAACTCAGCCATCAGCGACAACGTAATCATTGCTAAGCAAGGCAAACCCGCGCTTCCCTTAGCCGTTAGCAATCTCATTAAAGCTAAGAACGCGGCTCTCCGGAGAGCCAAGAAATATCCCACGCCCGCATATAGAACAGCTGCGAATCAGCTTCAACGTAAAGTTAGGTCTCGCCTCGCGGAACTCCGTGACACTCAGTTTAACGATCTCATGGAGAATATCTCCCCGTCCCACCAAGCGTATTATCGAATGGCCCGAGCTTTACGCGTAGACACCGCCTCTCACGTTCCTCCTCTCACTCGTCCCGACGGCACCATTGCCTTCGAAGTCGAAGAGAAAGCCGAATGCTTCGCCGACAGCATAGCGGCACAATGTTCGCCCAGCACGCAACCCGCGGATCCCTCCCACATCCAGGCGGTGGAGGATGAAGTTCTCCGCAGAGAATCTCTCCCTATCACCGACGACCCCGTCACAGTCTCTAATGATGAAATCTTGCTTCTCATTAGAAAACAAAAGTCCAAAAAGGCTCCGGGTGCGGATGGAATTTCCAACCACGCACTTAAGCACCTGCCTCAGCAGGTTCTTACCTTGTTAGCTATCATCTTCAATGCCTGCTTCGACCATAGCTACTTTCCAAAAGCCTGGAAAGAAGCGACAGTCATAGGCATTCCCAAGCCGGGTAAACCTCTGAACATCCCGGCTAATCACAGACCCATCAGCCTCCTCAAGGCAATGTCTAAACTTCTCGAAAGAGTCATACTCTCTCGGATGCGGAACCATCTGTTTCCAACGGATGGCGACCCTCTCATTATTCCCCACCAGTTCGGCTTTCGCGCTAAGCACTCCTGCCCTCAGCAAGTCCATCGAATCGTCGAGTACATTCTCGAAGGATTCTATCCGCATCGTAAAAAATCAATCGCGGTTCTCTTTGACGTAGCCAAGGCTTTCGACAAAGTCTGGCACAGCGGTCTCGTTTTTAAACTCTATAAAATAGGCTTACCGGTTCGCCTAGTCAGATTAATCGCGTCGTTTCTTAAAGACCGTACGTTTCGATTCAAACATGAAGGCACGCTCTCCGCGCCTCGTCCCATAAAGGCTGGAGTCCCGCAAGGCTCAGTCCTCGCCCCTCTGCTGTACACCGTGTACACTAATGACATGCCCATCCCGCCGAAAGGCGTCGAACTCGCCCTCTTTGCAGACGATACCGCCCTTTACACTAAAGGTCAAAGGATCCCGTATAACATCACCAGACTCCAAAAGGCCGTAAACGCCCTCGGTGTTTGGTTTCAAAAATGGCGTATCGATGTCAACCCAGAAAAGAGTTCTGCCATTCTATTCGACCACAAACGTCGTAATCGCCGCAACGATCCCCACATTCGAATGTTAGGTATTCCCATCCCCTGGAAGCGCAGTATCAAATACTTAGGCGTCACCTTAGATCAGACGCTTTCTTTTAAGCCACACGTTGATAGAGTAGCGAAACTCGCGCGTTTCTATTTAAGCCGCTTAAATAGTATGATAGGTAGAAAAAGTAAAATGTCCTTTAGAAATAAACGTACGCTTTACAAGGTCTGCGTTAGACCCGTCATGTCATATGCTTCGCCAGTCTTTGCCCACGCCAATCCCTCCGTCCTGTATAAGCTGCAGGTAGTTCAAAATCTCTTCTGCCGCAGGGCCACAGACGCACCTTGGTACGTGCGCAACGCGGACCTGCACAGAGATCTTGAACTACCTACAGTGCAACAGCACTTCAAAACACTCTCAGAATCGTTCTTCAAACGCGCCGAATCCCATCCCAATCATCTTGTTCGAGATTCAGTCTCATATACTGCTCCTGTGTTAGATTCGAAATTCAAAGTCGCTAGGCCGAGAAACGCGCACACGGGCGAACCTTCGCAGTTAACTTTAGCTCTCGAGGCCCTTCAGGCCGCAAATCCTAATTCTAACGTAAATTCTAATTCTAACGTAAATCCGAATTAATGCAATTTTTATTTTTCATTTTTAATGTTTTTATTTTTACTTTTCATTTTTGAGCACCTTCAGTGCTATGTGAATCTCAGCGGGTGACCCCTTAAGGGCCCCGCTGGCGCGGCCTCTTTCTCCAATTGGCCGTCGTTCAGATGAAGGCTGAGTGGCAAAAATGCACGAGCCGACAGGGGGTTTTTTAGTGGGTATGGTTCTGGTAGGCGTCGGGACGAGTCCCACATAACTCCGATCGCGCGCGCGGAGTATGCGTCAGAGCATTTTTTATGTCCTCCTGCCCTTCCCGTGGAGGGGAACCAAAAAAAAAAAAAAAAAAAAAAATGAGGAAAAGTGTCCGAGGAATTTGAGAAAGGTAGTCGATAGCTACTTAACGGATCGGTCAGTTAAAGTCAAATACTTAGGCGAGGAGCACCGTAGGCTAAATAACAAGGGGTGTGTGCAGGGTTCAATAGGGGGACCGCTACTATGGAACCTTCTGCTTGACCCTCTGCTGAAGGGGCTCCAGGCACGGCAGGACTACGCTCAAGCGTTTGCAGACGACGTGGTGCTTATGTTTGAGGGCGACACCGCCCTGGAAATAGAGTCGAGAGCCAATGCCGCTTTGGAATATGTCTGCGCATGGGGTGTGGCCAATAAGTTAAGATTTGCTCCGCATAAAACGAAGGCGATGGTCATCACGAGGAAACTCAAATTTGACACCCCACGCCTGAAAATGGATGGTGCTCAAATAGACATAGCAAATGAAATAAAGTTACTAGGAGTCACGATAGACCACAAATTAACGTTCAAAACACACGTAAATGGCTTGTGCCAGCGGACGATAGCTGCGTACAAACAATTGGCAAGGGCGGCAAAAATAAACTGGGGCTTGCACCCTGAGGTAGTAAAAAATTATCTATACTGCCACAATAGAACCAATTGTATTGTACGCAGCTAGCGTCTGGGCGCCAGCTGTCAGCAAGGTCTGTATTCGAGAGAAATTAAATGCAATGCAGCGCGGCTTTGTCCAAAAAATTTGTAGAGCGTACCGTACTACCTCCCTCAACTCGGTTTTGTTGTTATCTGGGATACTTCCCCTCGACCTACGGGTACGTGAAGCGGCCTCGCTGTATGAAGCGAAGAGGGGCGTACCCCAATCCGCACTTGGTGATAGGGAAGTAGAGCAAAGGGTCCTACCGGGCGATAATCCACATCCCGCTGCGTGCTCCAGCCTTGAGTTCCTAACCCTGGTAAACCAGGAACAAGTAGAAGCAAACAGTGCCTTCGACGTACGGATATTCACGGATGGCAGTAAGATTGACGGACGGGTCGGGGCCGCGTTATCGTTTTGGAATAACGAAACCGAAACCAAGTCCGTCAAGCTTACTTTGCCATCATATTGCACCGTTTACCAGGCGGAGCTCTTGGCAGTGCACAGGGCGAGTGAGGAGATGTTGAAGCGCAAGGAGAAATCATACGCAATATATAGCGACTCTACAGCCGCCCTACAATCAATCGTGTCCCTGGACTGCCCTCACGCCCTTGCAGTAGATACAAGGCGAAACTTCAGCGCCTTATTCAAACAAAATAAAACTGTGGTTTTATATTGGATTAAGGCTCACGCAGGACTTGCAGGAAACGAGAGGGCAGATCAGTTGGCTAAAGAGGCGGCAAAGTTTTCGAAGAGAAGGCCGAACTACGAAAAATGCCCCGTTTCATTCGTCAAGCGATGTATTCGGATGCATTCGCTTGACGAGTGGAACGACAGGTACAAGAAAAGCAGCGTAGGCAGCACTACAAAAATGTTCTTCCCGGATCCAATAGAGGCGTATCGAGTTGTGAGGAAAATGGAGGTTTCCGGAACCACGACCCAAGTCCTAACGGGGCATGGAGGATTCTCGGAATACCTATTTCGTTTCAAACGCAAAGAGAGCCCATCATGCCCCTGCGACCCCCTTGAAAATGAAAATGTCGCTCATATCATCTTGGAGTGTCCTGTGTACGCTGTCCAGAGATATAATATAGAAAACATGATAGGAGAAAAATTAACCGTACAAAATGTCCCTAGCATCATGATAGGCAAAAATAGACAAAAATTTTTACATTACTGCTCCGAAATCGCGCTGAAGGTAATAAATAAAAACAAACAGAATTAAGAAAATATGTTCATAAATTATTGAGTATAATTTACTGTAACATATAGCTAAACAAGTTTAAAACTATCTAATGAGATAAGGAACACGTAGTTAAAATAAAACGTAATAATGTAAGAAATGTGATGATAAATATATGTAATAAATATTAGGAAAATAAATATAAAGCAATAAGTATCTGACCGCAAAACAAAACTCTAGAAAAGTGTAAAGTTCCATCCCAAAGCAAAAACGAACCACTGAATAATAGCTAGACATAAGTAGGAAATGACAAGAGTAGTTGAAGTCAGGATTAAATTGTAAAATAAAAATAGAATGTAATAAATGAAAAACTTCATAATGCCAAAGTCTGCGGCCATATATGCCGGAGGTAGAAGGAAAAAAAAAACCACCTCAGTCGATACCAGCAGAGAATATAAGACCGATAGTCGCATCAAACTAGTGGTGATATCAACATAGACGAGCTGCACTACAACCACCTCAGTCAATAACAGCAGAGAATATAAGACCGATAGTCGCATCAATCTAGTGGTGATATCAGCATAGACGAGCTGCACTACAACCACCTCAGTCGATAACAGCAGAGAATATAAGACCGATGCTCGCATCAATCTAGTGGTGATATCAACATAGACGAGCTGCACTACAACCACCTCAGTCGATAACAGCAGAGAATATAACACCGATGCGCGCATCAATCTAGTGGTGATATCAACATAGACGAGCTGCACTACAACCACCTCAGTCAATAACAGCAGAGAATATAAGACCGATAGTCGCATCAATCTAGTGGTGATATCAACATAGACGAGCTGCACTACAACCACCTCAGTCAATAACAGCAGAGAATATAAGACCGATGCTCGCATCAATCTAGTGGTGATATCAGCATAGACGAGCTGCACTACAACCACCTCAGTCAATAACAGCAGAGAATATAAGACCGATAGTCGCATCAATCTAGTGGTGATATCAACATAGACGAGCTGCACTACAACCACCTCAGTCGATAACAGCAGAGAATATAACACCGATGCTCGCATCAATCTAGTGGTGATATCAACATAGACGAGCTGCACTACAACCACCTCAGTCGATAACAGCAGAGAATATAAGACAGATGCTCGCATCAAACTAGTGGTGATATGAACATAGACGAGCTGCACTACAACCACCTCAGTCGATAACAGCAGAGAATATAAAACCGATGCTCGCATCAATTTAATGGTGATATCAGCATAGACGAGCTGCACTACAACCACCTCAGTCAATAACAGCAGAGAATATAAGACCGATAGTCGCATCAATCTAGTGGTGATATCAACATAGACGAGCTGCACTACAACCACCTCAGTCAATAACAGCAGAGAATATAAGACCGATAGTCGCATCAATCTAGTGGTGATATCTACATAGACGAGCTGCACTACAACCACCTCAGTCGATAACAGCAGAGAATATAAGACCGATGCTCGCATCAAACTAGTGGTGATATCAACATAGACGAGCTGCACTACAACCACCTCAGTCAATAACAGCAGCGAATATAACACCGATGCTCGCATCAATCTAGTGGTGATATCAACATAGACGAGCTGCACTACAACCACCTCAGTCAATAACAGCAGAGAATATAACACCGATGCTCGCATCAATCTAGTGGTGATATCAATATAGACGAGCTGCACTACAACCACCTCAGTCGATAACAGCAGAGAATATAACACCGATGCTCGCATCAATCTAGTGGTGATATCAACATAGACGAGCTGCACTACAACCACCTCAGTCGATAACAGCAGAGAATATAAGACCGATGCTCGCATCAATCTAGTGGTGATATGAACATAGACGAGCTGCACTACAACCACCTCAGTCGATAACAGCAGAGAATATAACACCGATGCTCGCATCAATCTAGTGGTGATATCAACATAGACGAGCTGCACTACAACCACCTCAGTCAATAACAGCAGAGAATATAAGACCGATGCTCGCATCAAACTAGTGGTGATATCAACATAGACGAGCTGCACTACGACCACCTCAGTCGATAACAGCAGAGAATATAAGACCGATGCTCGCATCAATCTAGTGGTGATATCAACATAGACGAGCTGCACTACAACCACCTCAGTCAATAACAGCAGAGAATATAAGACCGATGCTCGCATCAAACTAGTGGTGATATCAACATAGACGAGCTGCACTACAACCACCTCAGTCAATAACAGCAGAGAATATAAGACCGATGCTCGCATCAATCTAGTGGTGATATCAGCATAGACGAGCTGCACTACAACCACCTCAGTCAATAACAGCAGAGAATATAAGACCGATGCTCGCATCAATCTAGTGGTGATATGAACATAGACGAGCTGCACTACAACCACCTCAGTCGATAACAGCAGAGAATATAAGACCGATGCTCGCATCAAACTAGTGGTGATATCAACATAGACGAGCTGCACTACGACCACCTCAGTCGATAACAGCAGAGAATATAAGACCGATGCTCGCATCAATCTAGTGGTGATATCAACAACAGCTAAGTTAGGAGTTAAAAAAAGGTTTGGTGATATCTTTTAACATATCAAGTAATTTAGTTACCAAGTTTACGAGTATTTTAAAACATTACTTGTATAAATGATTTATTTCACATGTGATCAAAGTTCACCATAGTAAGAACTTATTTAAGTTACAGCTTTAAGAACAAACAAAATTCACCACACGAAACTTAAATAAAAGCTTTACCACCAAGTACAGCGTTACAGCTTCACAGAACACACCTACACAGCTAAGTCGTGTTTTACAAGAAAACCCATTTAGCCGCTTCCTCCTCACCTTCCTTAAACAAAACAATAATTTAACTTCACGACAAGATTACACGCAATTCGTACACTTTGTGTAAAATAAAAGTATCCAATGACAACCAACTTAATTACAGACCCTGTATGTACCAAGTGTGATATACATGACAAAATCGAATTTTAATCTTATTCACTAAACGATGTGTGCGAATGATTTGTTACAGTATATTTTAAACAATAAAAACCCTGTGCAAGATCATCTAAATATTTATGTCAGGCTTACTTCTCGTCTATTGGTGCTATAGTCGCTGTTCTGCTCGTTACTTAGAGAACTCGGGATCGGCGCAATCCGTACAGATCTTACGTGACGAGATTGCGGCGCGAGTTCTGTAGAATGGAGTGGTCTCATATTCGTTCCTGCAGTAAGATACTTGAACGTTGAAAAGAGTATCAATTTTGTTTATGGTCCCAAGTTTATAAGAAAACTAAATACTTTTGACGCATTACATCCAAACTTTTGTATTTAACGTAAAAATTTTAAATGTGCTGTGTGCTTGCAAGTAGCAAGTTTAGGTATTTATTATTACATCATTTACAGTTTATTTTTATTTTTATTGATTTTGGGTACAATTTAATATTAGTTTGTGGCATATGGACTTTGAGTTTCATATTATATTAACCGAGTACACGCGACATAATAAATTGTTTGCCATAATGTGGACATGGTGATTCTTTACTAGGGATTTATAAAAGATCATTGCCGTTTTATATTTAAAATATCGTACAATAGTTTATAACAAAATATTGTAGAGTATAATAAAAAAAAATTCGATTATATTATGTTTCACAGGCGTACGTAAAAAACTGAGATTTTAGGTACTTGTAAGTTTAGGTTTTGGAGGTGGTGACGCAATAAAACCAAAGTCCTTTTAAATTCACTCAGTCTATTATTTTCAAACACTTAAACGTAGTTACATAAGTCAGTATAATAAGTCCTTATCTTATGTAATACAAGTTGACCTAGCGAGGCGGTGTTGCGCAGACGACTGACTGCCTAGAACACGCGGCAGTCCAGTCTGGGGTTTTGCTGACTTTACTAACAATGTATAGCCGCTACATCACACCCCTTCTTTTTTAAAAAAATTTTTTTATAAAACTAACTTTACCAAAAAAATTTATACAATTCAACAAACAAACATCCTGTATCTCGTAAGTGCTATTGCATTTTAATTATACCTTGGAGAGAACAAAAACAAAACAAAAAAAAATTTTTACCAGTTTTTAAAAATATGACTCCATAATATTACCTTACACTAAACTTATTACAGAAGTGTACCAGATGACGTCGATTCGACATGATTGCTGAATCTGTGTTTACATTACGGGTTACTAGGTCTGATATCGCATTCCAAAGCTCAATGCTCTTTTGTTTCTTACAATCTATTTATAGAACAAAATATGTTAAGGCGATGCTTCGTAACAAAATATGTTAAGGCGATGTTTCATACACAATGTACCTGTAATTGAATTATTTTACAAAAATTTGAAATAAGAAATTAGCAACAATAATTATTTATAAGTTGTTTGAAATGGGTACAAAATTAATTACACGTAATTTAAAAAGATCACTTTTACAACAATAAAAAAATTTTGCGGATACCTATTTTTCAAGGGCCGACTTGATGCAGGCACTTGACCTAATAATAATCATTAAAATATTAAGGGTATATTGCCCGAGAGGCCGGTCTGCAATATAAAAAAAACGTCCCTTAGGACTCACCTTGCCTCCTCTCGCGACAATAGCCAAAAAAAAAACTCCCTCATCGGCCGACCTGTATCGGCTTATACCGTGCCGTTTGCGTCACTAGCTGCTTTCCACATGGCTCTTACTCTGTTATCCATCCAGCTTCGAGTGTTTTTACGACATTTTTGAATGCAATAGTACACGAAAATTAATACCATCATTATGAACACTGCAAATACAATTGCTCCGAAAAGCTTAACGTGCGTTATTATTTCATTAGTACTGGCGTTATTTGCACCATTTTGTGCTATGATTATTTCTTGTTCTTTACTATACGATTTACCCATTTTTGGATTGAACAAAATGTTATATACGAATTACTACGTTAAATTCTTTTGCAATTAGAATAATGTATGATTAATAACTATGTGAACTCATCTATTTTAGTTCATCCAACATCAGCAAATCGCACCGGCTGCTTAACTGCGCGGCCACTGCGCGTGGTTAAAGGTTTAGGCGGTAGCGATTTTTGCACCTGTGGAACATCATTAAAAAATTTTTTACTATTTGAGAACATAGAATTTCTATTTCCATCATTGGGATCTGCTTCATATAAGCAGTAAGCGGGTTTCACTCTATCTATGGAAACGGTTGTTCGACGGCCCCCTATTTCAATGGTCATACTCTTTGGTGATCTATTTATCACAAGATACGGTCCACTATAACTAGGCATCAATGGCCTTTGCACTAAATCATTTCGTACGAAAACATGACTACATGATTTTAAATCTTTATGAACGAAAATTGTACCAGAATCGCTATTTTCTCGTGTCTGGGGCCGGAGACTTTGTATAATATTGCGTAATTTACCTACGTATTTTTCTTGCGACGTTTCTGCGTTCGCGCAATCGACATAAAAATCACCAGGCAAGCGTAACGTGTGCCCTAATACCATTTCAGCTGCGCTGACGCCGCTGTCGCTACGACATGCTGCACGTAGCCCCAGCATGACCGTTGGCAGTTCATCAACCCATGACCCATTTGTATTCTGTAATAAACGTGCTTTCAAAGCGACCTTCAGAGAACGATGTAATCTTTCTACCTTGCCGTTACTTTGGGGATGGTACGCTGTGGTTCGGAATTTATTAATGCCTAATACTTTCATAAGTTTATTAAATAATTCACTTTCAAATTGCCTCCCCTGATCGCTAGTTAACCTACTTGGGCATCCAAAACGGCAAATCCAGTTTTCATATATTATTTTAGCGACGGTCTCGGCTGTTATATCGCTGACCGGAACGGCTTCCGGCCAGTTTGTAAATCTATCTATCATCGTAACTAAGTACCTATGCCCTTCCTGCGTGGTCGGCAGGGGGCCCACGATGTCTACGTGTAAGTGCTCGAACCGTTCTGCTAGTGTAAAAGTACCTAATTTAGAATGTGTGTGCCTATGCGTTTTTACCTTTTGACATTGTATGCACGCTCGGGCCCATACACTGATATCTTTATTCATACCCGGCCAGTAATATTTATTCGTAATCATTTTACGCGTTGTTCTAATTCCGGGATGGTTATTACTATGTACGACATTGAAAGCCACATTTCTGAACTGCTGAGGCAGGTAGGGTCTCACACGGTTCTCTGAAGTTTCGCAATAGATCGCACTATTACACAGTGGTGATTGTAGTTTTTTAAGCACTATATTACCTTGAGATTCCGTCAGCATTTCTGCAAGCTTATCGTCTGTTTCCTGTGCCCGGGCGACTTCGTCGAAATCTAAAACGGTCGGACAAACAATGGTCTCTATAACTCGGGACAATGCGTCAGCAACTGCATTTTCGTTACCTTTGACGTATTGTATATCGCTCGTAAATTCGCTTATATACAATAGTTGTCGTGCTCGCCTGGGCGTCTCTTTATTATCTGAACCTATTTTAGAAAAAACGTGTGTTAATGGCTTATGATCCGTCATTATGGTGAGCTGCCGGCCTTCTACCATGCTGCGAAAATGTACTATGGCCAAGTATACTGCCAATAGCTCTCTGTCGTACGTGCTATATTTCTTTTGAGCCTCCGACAATCTTTTGGAAAAATACCCCAACGGCTTCCAGACTCCTTTAACCTTATGTTGGAGGACTGCGCCGACGCACGAGTTTGACGCGTCACACATTAAATACAGCGCACCTTCGTCTCCCGGATGTGACAAGGTCACCGCGTTTTCTAAAGCTAACTTACATTGCTCGAAGGCGGCTATCGACTTATCCGTCCATTTAATCTTTGATTTATCCTTCTTTTTGGCGCCATGCAGGAAGTTGTTCAAGTCGGCCTGATGATCTGCCGCACGCTCTAAGTGATTCCTGTAAAAGTTAACCATACCTAAAAAACGGCGGAGCTGCTCGATTGTTTCAGGTCTGGGGAATTCTTTGATAGCTTCCACCTTGCTCTTCATGGGTTTGACACCTTCCGCGCTCACTTCGTAACCTAAAAACTCTATATTATACTTACCGAGACTACACTTCGCCAGATTAATGGTTATGCCGAACTCTTGAAACCTGGCAAAGACCTGTTTAAGGTGCTCTCTATGTACGTCATGATTCGTACTAGCTACGATGACGTCATCAATGTAGGAAAATAAATTAGAGCTCTCACGCACTTTGTTATTTGTACTCTTACCCTCATCCCCAAGGGTGCAGGTTTCGATTCCCTGCAGCACGCTATTATTCATGAATCTCTGGAACGTTTGGGCCGCATTCCGCAAGCCGAATGTCATTCTTGGAAATTCGAAAAGACCAAACGGCGTTATAATGGCGGTTTTCTCTACGTCTTCCGGTGCAATGCTAATATTATGGAACGCTCTGTTAATATCTAACCGGGAAAAAACACACTTACCTGCCAATCCATATGTGAAGTCCTGAATTCTCGGAATCGGGTAGCGGTCTGGCTTCGTGATCGCGTTGAGTGCACGATAGTCTCCGCAAGGCCTGATCTGGCCGTCCTTCTTTGGTACTACATGCAACGGGCTTGCCCATGGACTCTTTGATGGCCTGCAAATACCTAATTCTTGCATTAACCTAAACTCGTCCCTAGCGATTTTATATCTTTGCGGCGGTAATGGTCTTACTTTAGCAAAAACCGGGGGGCCAGTAGTCTCTATATAATGTACGATACCGTGTTTACTGGGCTCCTTAAAAGAAATTGGTTTCGTTATTTCTGAGTATTGTTCTAGAAGCTCGCGATATGGGTTGTCATTTTGAATACTCGTTATCGCGGGCTCGTTATACAAAACTAATATACCTTGCGTATCTAATTTAGTGCGGCCGTCCAACAACCGTCTATTGTATAAATCAACTACTAATTCGTGTGCCTTTAAAAAGTCTGCCCCAATTATGGGTTGTTTTACGTCAGCTATAATAAAATTCCATCTAAAACTACGGCGTAAACCAAGATTAATTTCTAACGATATTACACCATAAGTTTTTTTTCCGTATTGTTCGCAGCATACAGTTTATACGGGCATTCGCTTGCCTTTCTTTTGTCCGGCACTTTATTCACTGGAATCACTGACACGTTAGCCCCGGTATCGACCAGGTACACTAAGCCGGTTTTCTGTTCTCGGACGCATAATCGGTGATTGCCCTCAGCACAGTCGCTCCCCGTCGCTGACTGTACTGCAACTAGATTTTCCGAATCCAACCGCGCTGCCTGTCCATTCACCCAGCCACAAGGTTGCTCGCATTGCGTTGCCTTTTCTCTGAACCGGAGATGATGACGACACAGCCACGCTCGGTTCCCTGATTCCCGATGTCGTGACGCTGTCCTGCTCCTGGGTCGCGATCTCCACCGACCTCCGTCATAGCTTCTGTCCTGCGGTCGTCCGTAGCTCCCTCCTCGCGACCGGATCTCTTCTATCTCCCCGCGGAGTTCCTTTAACTCTAGGGACATGTTGCGCAGGAATTTGATCATTTCCGACTCCATGTCGGTAGCTGCAGGCGCGACGCTTTAATATTCACTTTTTATTTATTATTAAACAATATGCACTCTCGCTAGGTTCGCGCGTCACCGTGAGTCGTCTTCTTGATCACGTCGGGGTCACCAATTTGGAGGTGGTGACGCAATAAAACCAAAGTCCTTTTAAATTCACTCAGTCTATTATTTTCAAACACTTAAACGTAGTTACATAAGTCAGTATAATAAGTCCTTATCTTATGTAATACAAGTTGACCTAGCGAGGCGGTGTTGCGCAGACGACTGACTGCCTAGAACACGCGGCAGTCCAGTCTGGGGTTTTGCTGACTTTACTAACAATGTATAGCCGCTACAAGGTATACCAGGCATACTAAAATGATCGTTCCTCTTTGTTTACAACATAACTTAAGTAGTAAGCAAAGTGTAATAGTCACCGCCAAAGATGACACGAATAGAACTAGAAGCGGCGAGAAGCGAGTTTGTAATCGCAATGGTTGTCGCTACCATTAGAAAGTGCGTGAGTGTGACTGGCAATTACTTACACCGCCGCCGTCACGCAAAAATAAATGGGCGCTGGATGATCTCTCGGTGAGCGTTCCGACCACCAAGCAAGCGTCACTCAGCGAATTTTATAGCGATAAGACTGCCGAACTGAACTTTTTGTGTAATCAAATATCTTTTACAAAAAATATTTTAAGGGAAAATTAATAAATAAACATTTAAATGTTATATTGGGTCATTACATATGAAATTAACGTTTTGTAAGGTAGGAACATAAAGTCAATTAAAAAAATATATATTTGTTTAATCAAAGTATGTACCATTGCTATCTATGCACTTTTGCCATGTCAAAGGTAGTTCTTTGATCCTTTTACTAAAAAAACCATTCGGACGGGAATCAATTAAATCTTTGAAGGCGCCTTGGACTGCCCCATTGGAGTTGAATCCCTTGCAAGAAGTCTCGAATTTCAAAAAAAATGGTAATCTGTTGGAGCAAGGTGCGGAGAGTACGTTGAATGTCTTACACATTCCAATTGAGGCTCCTCCAAGTTGGTAGCAGTCTGTTGTGCAGTGTGTGGTTTAGCGTTGACCTAAAGCAGCAGTGGCCTAGAGCAGCAGTAGCCCAGAGCGATTGACCAGCCTTAGTTGTTTAGCAGCTAGCTTTTCCTTCATGGTTTGCAGTTGCTGACAATAGATATCTGCCGTAATCGTCTAATCGTTTTGGTATACTATACCAATATTAAATTACACTGACGATAATCGAGAGTCAAAAATTAAACAAAGGAAAATACACAATAATTTTCTATATTTTAGTTCTGCAACAGTTACTTAACCTAGGTTCCACGCACAACACTAAATCTAAATTTGTCCAGTTATTTACACTTATGAGCACGCAAATATTTCTACCAATTTCACTATTAAATACTGCACACGCGTCAGCAATTTTTGTCACCAAGCGGTACGCGATCTCCGTTCGAACCTAGTTACCGACTGCCAGCGAGTCGAACAAAGGACCACGGATCGGTTGCTTGAACGCAATACAATAGCGTCGGTTCAGACGCATCGATCGGTAAGTACAATATTTGTAACAGTTTTTAGTAAATATTTTAATAGAATTGTTTTGTATGGAAATTTATGTCTTAACAATTTTACTTTTCGAATATTATAAATGTGATATATATATAATTATAAAGTTATTTGAATGTAAATTGTGTATGTTTGAATTTAATGTGTAAATATTTATATATTTCAGAAAGCTGCGCTACATCACTCCCCTGCCGAGACCGGTTCACGGTCGATAGTAGTCCGGAAAATGAATTTTTCTACCGCTTCGTGTTTTCTTTTCAGGTGGTTGTGCTGCGGGTAGGGGTTCTGTAGGTGGAGCTGTTTTTGCCGAGGTAAGTGGGTCTTTATTTTCGTTTGTTAGGTAAGCTGGTTTGATCCTGTCCACGGTCACTGTAATTTGTTTGCCCTGCACTTCTCACTTAAACGTTTTTGGATTACGCTCCATAACTTTGTAGGGACCGGTGTACGGCGATTGTAGCGGGCGTTTTTCGGGGCCTCGACGTAGAAAAACGTACTCTGTGGTCCATAAGTCTTTTGGTAGGTTTTTTTGCTGCTACCGTGACTTGATGCAGGTGTTGGGGCTACGTGGCAGAAGTGCTTGCGAAGACGTTCCACGTAGTTGGCTGGATCGAGGGTGCGCGATGTTGTAGGCGTGAAGAACTCACCAGGTAACCTCAGTGGTTCCCCGAAGACGAGTTCGGCCGAAGATGCTTTCAGGTCTTCTTTCCAGGCTGCTCGCATTCCAGTTAGCACTATGGGAAGTGCCTCCGTCCATTCTGCTTTGTTGTGGCATACGATGGCTGCTTTCAGCTGTCGATATAGCCGCTCCACCATTCCATTGCACTGTGGATGGTATAATGTGGTGGGGCGATGTTCTGCGCCGATGAGTGTAGCCAGACTTTTGAAAAGCTCTGACTGAAACTGCTGTTCTCTGTCCGTCGTGATTGTGGCGGGGCATCCAAAGCGTGCTACCCAGCCGGAGACAAAAACTCGTGCGCATGTCTCGGCTGTGATGTCTGCTACCGGGTAGACCTC
Source organism: Marasmarcha lunaedactyla (assembly GCA_923062675.1). Taxonomy (NCBI): domain Eukaryota; kingdom Metazoa; phylum Arthropoda; class Insecta; order Lepidoptera; family Pterophoridae; genus Marasmarcha; species Marasmarcha lunaedactyla. The sequence goes on from OV281350.1 coordinate 27,501,653, forward strand.
TGGCCACCGTGTGTAGCGACCGATTGCAGTTAAGCAGTACCTGAAACCGTTTGAGTATGGCAAACGGCCTATTAAATCGATGTGGACTTGGGAGAAACGTTGGGAAGGAATAGGAAAGTTTGATAAAGGAGAGGAAGTATGGCGGGTAACTTTGGAAATTTGGCAATCTGGGCATTCTTTCGTCCATCTCTTGCAATCTTTTTGTATTCCGGGCCAAACAAACGTCTCAGCTACTAGTTTTGCGGTTGCTGTTGATCCTGGGTGGCTCAGTTCGTGCATCTTTGAGAAGATTTGCTTGCGGAATTTCGGCATAATGTATGGACGTATTCTCTCTGTTGACACGTCGCAGTATACTCTGCCGTGTTTTCTCAGTTTCAGGGCCGTTTCCTTCTTTAATAGGTTTTGCAATTCCGGATCTTGTTCCGGATCTCTTGCAAGGTCTCCGTAATTCAGGGCCTCTGTTTTGTCTTCGATTCTGGATAGTGCGTCCGCTACGACATTATCACTTCCTGGTATGTGGCGCAAGTCTGTAGTGTAATGAGTGATAAAATCAAGATAGCGGAATTGGCGCGGGGAACATTTATCTCGCCTTGTGGAGAATGCGAATGTCAGTGACTTGTGATCCGTATAAATTGTGAATATTCTTGCTACCATCATGTATCGAAAATGTTTGATTCCTTCGTATATTGCGAGCAGTTCACGGTCGTACGGACTGTATTTCGTTTGACTCGGGGAAAGTTTGCGTGAGAAAAACGCTAAAGGTTTCCACTCGTCAGCTACTTTTTGTTGCAGGACTGATCCAATAGATTGGTCGGAAGCGTCAGTGAACAAGGCTAGTTCTGTGTAGATGTCTGGATGAGTCAGTAGAGTAGCTTCTGCAAGGCTCTTTTTACATGACTCAAAAGCGACTAACATCTCTTTTGTCATCCTTATCGGTGCTGCTCCTTTGATGTTGCCTATCAGGGCGTTGTTTAGTGGACTTTGCAGTTTAGCGGCTTGTGGAATGAATCTACGGTAGTAATTTATCATTCCGAGGAATCTACGGAGTTGTTTGGCTGTAGTTGGCGGTTGTAGGTTGCGGATGACTTCTACTTTTTCTTCCAGGGGTTTTATACCGTCTGCTGTAACGTGGTACCCAAGAAATGACACTTCTGCGACGCCGAAAATCGATTTTGAAGTGTTGATAAGGATTCCATATTTTTCCCACATTTCGAAGAGTTCTTCCAGATGCTTCAGATGCTCTTCTTCTGAGCGTGAAAACAATAATATATCATCCAGGAAACTGTATACATTGCCCATTCCCTGCAGTACTTCGTCCATAAAGCGTTGGAAGGTTTGGGCCGCATTCCTCAAACCGAAAGTCATATACGGGAATTCGTATAGGCCAAAAGGAGTTGTTATGGCGGTTTTAGGTATATCGCTGTTAAAAACTGGAATTTAGACTTTTATGAGGTCCACCTTGGAGAAGATTTTTGCTCCGGCAAGCTCGTAGGTGAAGTTATTGATGTGACGGATTGGGTAGCGGTCTGGTATTGTTCGTGCGTTTAAAGCGCGGTAATCACCGCACGGTCGCCACCCGTCGTCCTTTTTCTTTGCTAAGTGCAGTGGCGAAGACCACGGGCTCTCAGATCTGCGTGCAGTACCGTTGCGCATCATTTCCTCAAATTCATTTTTTGCAATCGCGAGGCGATCTGGGGCTAGTCGGCGTCGACGTGCGCTTATAGGCGGACCGGGCGTTGTGCGTATATGGTGCTTTGTATTGTGCTTTGGGTCCACTGGTGCACCAGCTGGTTTTGTGATAACTGGAAACTTCCTCAGCAGCTGATGGAATGGAGAATCACTAGTTACTGCCTTGATTGTGACGGTTTCGGTTCAAAATCCACCTTGTCATCTATGAGGCCGTGACTGATGTGCGCTTAGGGCTGCTACTTGTTTTGTCAGCTCTGCGATTTGTTTAGCCATGGCCTCCATGGCTGCCCAAGTAGGCTCTAAAGTTGTGGAGGAGCCTGGCGTAACAGCTGCTACTTGCGGGGTTAAGAACGCTATGGCCATTATTTTATCAGCAAGTTCCGCCAGTTTTTCCAAACCCATGTCGCTGTAGGAAGCTACTATGGGCTGAAGAGATACGGGAAGTCTGTTGTACCAAGTTGTACGCGTAAATACTTCCGGTATGTTGGGCCCAGCTAGGTGTTGGAGGTGCCTCAAGAACTGTGATGGCTTCAGTGAACCCATTCTTCACTGGTTAAAAATTGTTTGATTTTTTCTTCGCGGGGTGCAGTCAAACATCGGATTAGTTCAGTTTTGAGGGTTTCGTACTTGTTTTCCTTCGGGGGATTTTCTATGATGTCTGCGATTTCTATAGCGTATTGATGGTCGAGATTCCCGCAAGCGATATAAAATTTCGTAGAATCTGAACTTACCCCGGATAACAAAAATTGCCCTTCTGATTGCGCAAATCATAACGCTGGGCGTTCTGGCCAAAAAGGGGGAACTTTCACACCAACTCTAAAAACTTCATTTTGTTGAAGCGGTTTGTCAGTTGCGTCCTTCTGACTCGGTACCGAAATGTTCTGCGTAACCGTGGAATTTTTTTTAAGTCTTTAGTTTATTTGCACTTTCACAAATAGTCGGGGTCACCAGTTTGGTATACTATACCAATATTAAATTACACTGACGATAATCGAGAGTCAAAAATTAAACAAAGGAAAATACACAATAATTTTCTATATTTTAGTTCTGCAACAGTTACTTAACCTAGGTTCCACGCACAACACTAAATCTAAATTTGTCCAGTTATTTACACTTATGAGCACGCAAATATTTCTACCAATTTCACTATTAAATACTGCACACGCGTCAGCAATTTTTGTCACCAAGCGGTACGCGATCTCCGTTCGAACCTAGTTACCGACTGCCAGCGAGTCGAACAAAGGACCACGCAGCTTTTGCGGCCTCTCTGGGATCTCAATCGAGGCGCCTCATCGCCGCGGTCATCCCGGCCAGTGCCATCGGTGCCAGTTGTACGGGCACGCGGCAGCCAACTGCCGCGCACCGCCCAGGTGCGTCAAGTGCCTGGTCCCGCACTTCACTAAGGAGTGCAATCGCACTCCTGAAACTCCCTCTCCTCCCGATTGCGTGCTTTGTGGCCAGTCCGGTCACACCGCAAACTACAGGGGCTGCCCTCGTGCACCCCGTTGTATGCGCTCCAATTTCAAAAGGGCGGCTCCCAAACAGGCCCCGCGCCTTTCTCAAGAAAACTTTCCGCCGCTGCGTAGCCGGGTTCCTCCGGCTGCAAAGCCTACTCAGCCCAAGCCTGCTCCAGAAAACTGGAGGCAGCGTCCCGCATCGAATCCCATCCCGGCTCCTCGCCCATACAAACCCACTCCTCAATCCTCCGTAGCAGACGATATGCGTATCGTCTGCGACGCTATTAAAAATGTCGACGTTAGTGAAATCGCAGTCTTAGCCCGTAAACTTAGGGCTTCACGTACTCCGACAGAGCGTTTGCTAGCTCTGGCGGAGCATAGTTCCCTTCTCAATTCATTGTAGGTTCATTTAAATGAATTGATCCCTAAATCATGCTTCGGCCGACCTCTGCCCAGCCCCGGCTTCACCGGAGGCTGCCCAGAACGGCCACCAACTCATGTCCCTTTGAGCACCTTCAGTGCAACTTTCACTACAGGCGGAAGACCCGCTAGCGGGTCTCCGCCAGCGCGCCCAACTTCCCGACGGGTGTCGCTTCCGATGAAGGCTAAAGGTATACGCTTACCACAGCCAACAGGTGGTTTTTAGTGGGTAGGTGCCATTCTGGTGAGTCCCACATAACCCCCCCGCAGAGGAATTTACCTGCGGGCGGGTATGCATGACGCATCTTCCACCTCCCTCCCGTGAGGGTGCCTCGGCAGCAAAAAAAAAAAAAAAAATTGCTTGAACGCAATACAATAGCGTCGGTTCAGACGCATCGATCGGTAAGTACAATATTTGTAACAGTTTTTAGTAAATATTTTAATAGAATTATTTTGTATGGAAATTTATGTCTTAACAATTTTACTTTTCGAATATTATAAATGTGATATATATATAATTATAAAGTTATTTGAATGTAAATTATGTATGTTTGAATTTAATGTGTAAATATTTATATATTTCAGAAAGCTGCGCTACATCGTCTAGCCAGATTTAAAAAAGCTGTAGTGAACGACACCGGCACTAGTTCACCAAACGCTGACAAGTAAAATTTTTTTAGTCAATTTTCGCTTGGAGCCGGATTTAGCTGGTTTGCCAGGGTTCAACCATTGCGAGGAGTGTTTCCGGTTGTTGTACAGGACCCATTTTTCATCACAGGTAATGATTCGATTTAAAATCCTTTTATTATTGTGTCGGATGAGTAATGTAACGCAGCAGTCGACGCGTGTTTATCAGTTTGCTGCATTCAGGTCATGAGGTACCCAACTCTCAAACTTGTTCACAAACTTGTTAAAACAGTTTTGTCACTAACACCGCAGCCTGCAGCTAACTCGGACGTGGTTTGCGATGGATCCGCTTCCACAGTAGCCTTCAATTCCTTATTATCAACTTTGGTCTCCAGCCGTCCACAGGGCTTGTTCTGCAGTTCAAAATTTCCAGAATGAAAACGTTGGAACCAAAACCGCACTGTGTTTTCTTTGGCGACACCGCCGCCATACACAGCATTAATACTTCGAGCCGTTTCTGCAGCACTGGTGTTACGGTGGAACTTGTACTCGTAAATAACTGAATATTTTAAGCTTTCCATTTTGTAAACTAAGTGACGCAAAGAAAAAACCAAAAGTGGAAAAAAACGAGTACACTTCATAAATACGAAAAACTTAATTCCGATAGTCATAATCACGAAATTCTAAATTCCGAATTTTATAACACCGAATGGTTCAAAATTATAATGAAATTTATAATAATACCGATAATGAAATTTCCGTGTTATTTTTCAGGAAAATTCCTAATTTTTCTTCTTCGAAACTTCAAAATTCCGAATCAAATTAAATCAAATCAACTCAAAACAAATGAATTTATTTGTGATAAATGTGTACAAATAGTTCTTAATTAAAATTAACAGTTCTACATTTTTTGCTGTTAAACAGCTTGCAAATATTTATAAGAAGTTGATAACAAAATGATTTACTAACTAAAAGTCACTTACAGCTCACTTTGGGCTGCGTGGGATGGGAAAGTACCAACTTAGGCACTGACTGAGTTTTGCCTGAACCTTGTGTTTGATTTCTATGTGTACTTTAAGGCCATGAGGATTGAACGTACGTGAAAGGTATATAATAAGGCAATGCATAATTCAAAATCAAACAGTTAAAAACATGCAAAAACGATTTGGCCAATTATTAAAAAACGTTATCTCTAAACAAATATCATTTATGGCATTATGAAAAACCAGACCATCAAGATACAAAAATTACTTTTGTAAAATGGTAAGTAATAAGTGACTGCCTATCCAAGACCAACAACATATAATTTAGGATTAGACTTGTTGAATAAAAAAAAATTCTTTTAGAATGGTACAATGCTGAAAACTAAAATAAACAGTTATTATTTATGTTACGATGTACCAAATTGTTAACTTATTAAAATTTTAAACTTAAGATAAGAAAAATAATCTGTGAAATGTGTGTTATAGTCGAGAGAAACTGCAATATAAATTAAAAAAGTAAAGTCCGTACAGACAGGAACTCGATTATTCCACTTTATATAATCTGTGCCAAATGACCTTAATGAAGAGAAGAAACGAACCCTGCCTGTAGCTATACATAAACTTTGTCACAAAAGAACTAAACACTAACTAATCACTATTCACTATCACGAAATATACAAAAACAATATTATTCGTAGTTATATTTAAACTCTCCTTAAAAATAAAGAAAAACTAGCTGCATGAAGTAGCTCCGAGTTCGCTGCGTGACGGACGTACTTGCTGTGCGCGTGCGCTTATATTCTATGTGTATTCTCTTGGATTCTGTGTTCTCAAGATGGTTAAGTGTTTCAAGTGTAACAAACTTGTGTCAAAAAAAAATCCTGGCATTCAATGTGTGAAATGCAGTAAATGGTGTGCTGCAATAACAAACGAACAGTTAAGTTCGTTATTTGCAACGGAGGCAGAATGGAAATGCCAAAATTGTGGCATCCAATCAAAAAACAAACGCACATCGATTATGCTGCCAGATGGAGAAGACGAAGACAACATTTACAATGAACAATACACTACAACGTGTGCAGAGTCCGTTCTAACGGAAAAAATCATGATGGACATTCGTCGTCAAATTCGAGAAGTCATACAAGAGGAACTGACGCGGCACTTACAATTCTACGCAGATAAAATATGTAGATGATTATCAATAAAAAGTTGAGTTATTTGAAAATAAAGTAAAAATAGTAGAAAATCAATGTAAAGATGTCCAAAACAAATATAACAATATTAAAATAAAATATGATTTGATGGAACAAAAAGTCAACAATTTAGAGCAGTGCAACTTAGAAAACAAAATAGAAATTTGTGGGATAGATATAGATGAAAAAGAAAACATATCAAAGCTTGCACAAAAAATTGGTGAAAAGCTAGGACAGGATCCCACAGATGTGATAAAAGTATATTGAAAAATAAATAAATCATCAGCGGGACAGAAAAGAAACGCCTCAACCATCGTGGCGGTACTTCGAGATGGGTGCCGTGACCCATGGCTGGAGAGCTGCAAGTCTATGACACTCACCGCCCGTGCCCTAGAACGGGACTACAATTCGAGAATTTTTCTAAGAGAAAGCCTTACACCAGCCAACGCTCACCTACTGTGGAGAACAAAGAAGGAGCTCAAAGAAACAAATCTAGTGAAATTTGTATGGTTAAAAAAAGGTGTCTTAAAAAAAACTGTACCTAAAAAAAAATACTGAAGTGCTAATAGTAAACTTACTTCACTACCTAATTATGAACTACAATGATAACGAAATAAATGAATGTAATGTTGATTGTTGGAATGATTACTTGCGCTCCATCGGAACCCAAAACACCGAAATAACCGTGTTTCATGTTAATATCAGATCAATTACTCTTAATTTTTCACGTCTAGAATATATTATAACAAACAGCCTAAACATGGTAGACCTCATTATATTACCTGAAGTTAACGTAAAAAGCACATGTAAACAATTATTTGAATTACCGGATTATGATATGTATACCAATCTCCGCCTCAACAAAAAAGGTGGCGGAATTATTTTTTATGTTCATAAAAACCTGACTTTTACGAGGACAATGCAATCGAATACCTACTACTGTGAATCTATAACTGGCTATTTAGTAACTACAAATAACTATAAAATAAACATTTGTGCAGCATATAGACCAGCGAAGAACTCCAAGCAGTTATTCATTAGAGAAATAAATCACTTGCTCAGAAGTTTTAATACACATAACGACTTAATACTCATCGGAGATATAAATATTGACTTAAAATGCCAAAATAACATAAAACATTTATACTTGAATACGTTATCGGCTTTAGGATTAAACTGTGCAGTTAACCAGTATACGCGAGTTGAGAAAAAGGGGATTATTATGTGTAAGTCCTGCATAGATCATATTTTTATGCGGATAACGGGACCACGGTCGGCTAGCTCTGCAGTAGTTAACACATCTATAGCCGATCATTACATAATAGGGTGCGCGGTCACTGATAACACGGTCGGTGACTCACCGGCACCTCAGTCACGTTGTGTCAAAAAAATAAACAATGAACAGGCTATAAATGAGCTGAGGAATGTAAACTGGAGTGAGGTATTATTATGTCATGATCCGGATGCCATATACCACTTCATTTTGCAACGTTTTAATGATATATATGAAAGATGCTCCTATTTTGTAAATATTTCATATAATAAAAGGTCAGTATGTAAATGGATCAATAACACTATAAGAACAATGTGTAATAAAAGAGACCAGTTGTTTAAAATTTGGCAAAAAAACCCCGCAAATATAGAAAATAGAATTATATACAATAGATATCGTAATAAAACAAATAAATTAATTAATAAAGCTAAAAATAAATATTATGAGAAGGAAATCTGTAATAACTTTAGTAATAGTAAAAAAGTGTGGAAATTAATTAACCGACTTTGTGGAAACATTACAAAAACTGTAGATGAGACGATTATGAAGTACTTTAAACAACCGTTACAGGCGTTGACAAATAAATTTGCCCAAGAATTTAAAAACAATGTAAATAACTTAGATATTAAATGTAACTCTGCCTTTCTTTTTTTTTTTTTTGTTCCCCTCCGCGGGAAGGGCAGGAGGATAAAAATGCCCTGACGCATACTCTGGCGCGATTCCAAAGTTATGTGGGACTCGTCCCGACGCCTACCAGGACCATACCCACTAAAAACCCCCTGTCGGCTCGTGCATTTTTGCCACTCAGCCTTCATCTGAGCGACGGCCAATTGGAGAAAGAGGCCGCGCTAGCGGGGCCCAGAAGGGGTCACCCGCTAGGATTACATAGCACTGAAGGTGCTCAAAGCACTGAAGGTGAATACATAGCACTGAAGGTGCTCAAAATGAAGATCAATAATTAAAACAAAAATTAAAAAATTGCAAAATAAAATTGAATTAATTCGCATTTACGTTAGAATAAAGATTTACGTTAGAATTAGAATTTACGTTAGAATTAGAATTTGCGGCCAGAAGGGCCTCGAGATCGCGTGACAGTCTGGTGGATGAGTACGCTTGCGCATTTCTAGGCCTAGCGACTTTGAACTTCGAGTCTAACACAGGAGTAGTATATGAGACTGAATCACGAACTAGAGGATTGGGATGGGTTTCGGAGCGTTTGAAAAACGCTTCAGAGAGTGTTTTGAGATGTTGTTGTACTGTAGGCAGTTCAAGATCTCTATGCAAGTCCGCGTTACGCACGTACCACGGTGCGTTTGTGGCCCGGCGGCAAAAGAGGTTTTGAACTACCTGCAGTTTGTGCAGGAGGGAGGGTTTGGCGTGGGCAAAGATTGGCGAGGCATACGTCATGACGGGTCTAACGCAGACCTTGTAAAGTGTACGTTTGTTTCTGAAGGACATTTTACTTTTTCTACCTAACATGCTATTTAGGCGGACTAAATAGTGACGAGCGAGTTTCGAAACTCTTTCGACGTGTGGCTTGAAAGAAAGCGTCGGATCTAATGTGACGCCTAAGTATTTAGTACTGCGCTTCCAGGGGATGGGAATGCCTAACATTCGAACGTGGGGATCGCCATCGGGACGACGGCGTTTGTGGTCGAAGCGCATCGCAGAATTCTTTTCAGGGTTCACATCGATGCGCCATTTTTGAAACCATACACCAAGGGCGTTTACGGCCTTTTGGAGTCTGGTTACAAGGTGCCGAACACTGTGGCCTTTGGTATAGAGTGCGGTGTCGTCAGCAAAGAGGGCGAGTTCGACGCCTTTCGGCGGGATGGGAATGTCGTTGGTGTACACGGTGTACAGCAGAGGGGCGAGGACTAAGCCTTGAGGGACTCCAGCCTTTATGGGACGAGGTGCAGCAAGCGTGCCTTCGTGTTTAAATCGAAACGTACGGTCTTTGAGAAACGACTCTATTAATCTGACTAGGCGATCCGGTAAGCCTATCTTGTAGAGTTTATAAACGAGACCGCTGTGCCAGACTTTATCGAAAGCCTTGGCTACGTCAAAGAAAACCGCGACCGTTTTATAACGACGCGGATAGAAACCGTCAAGTATATACTCGACGATTCGGTGGACTTGCTGAGGGCAGGAGTGTTTAGCGCGAAAGCCGAACTGATGGGGAATAATGAGAGGATCGCCATCCGTTGGAAACAGATGGTTCCGCATTCGAGAGAGTATGACTCTCTCGAGAAGTTTAGACATTGCCTTGAGGAGGCTGATGGGTCTGTGATTAGCCGGGACGTTCAGAGGTTTGCCCGGCTTGGGAATGCCTATGACTGTCGCTTCTTTCCAAGCTTTTGGAAAGTAGCTATGGTCGAAGCAGGCATTGAAAATGATAGCTAACAAGGTAAGCATCTGTTGAGGTAGGTGCTTAAGTGCGTGGTTGGAAATTCCATCCGCACCCGGAGCCTTTTTGGACTTTTGATTTCTAATGAGAAGCAAGATTTCGTCATTAGAGACTGTGACAGGGTCGGCGGTGATGGGGAGAGAGTCTCTGCGAAGGACTTCGTCCTCCACCGCCTGGATGTGTGAGGGATCAGCAGGTTGCGTGCTGGGCGAGCATTGTGCGGCAATGCTGTCGGCGAAGCATTCGGCTTTCTCTTCGACTTCGAAGGCAGTAGTGCCATCGGGACGAGTGAGAGGAGGAACGTGAGAGACGGTGTCTACGCGTAAGGCTCGGGCCATGCTATAGTACGCTTGGTGGGACGGAGAGATATTCGCCATGAGATCGTTCATCTGAGCGTCTCGGAGTTCCGCGAGGCAAGACCTAACTTTACGTTGAAGCTGATTCGCAGCTGTTCTATAGGCGGGCGTGGGATATTTCTTGGCTCTCCGGGGAGCCGCATTTTTAGCTTTAATAAGATTGCTAACGGCTAAGGGAAGCGTGGGTTTGCCTTGCTTAGCAACCTTTTCGTTGTCACTGATGGCTGAGTTGATAGCATCAGTGAGAGAATTTACTAATGAATCGATTTTATCCGGGCTATCTAATTGTTCGGGAGAGATCGCGAGTGGAGAGTTCGGAGCCTCTAAGGCTGAAACTAACGTATTTTTAAAACCTTTCCAGTTGGTAAAGGTCTTAGGAGATGAAACGTTATCGTTCGGCGGTCCTAGCACGAGGGAAACGGGGCGATGGTCGGAGCCTAGGTCATCGAGCGGTTCGATAGACCTTAGATCAAGATTGATTCGCTTGATAATTGCAAAGTCGAGGATGTCAGGAGAGTAGGACGGGTTGTTGGGATAGTGAGTGGGAGTGATGGGGGATATGACGTCTAGGTCAAGGGAGTTAGTGATGTCGAGGAGAGCGATACCGCTGGTGTTAGTCGATAGGCACGTCCAGTCAGTATGTTTGGAGTTAAAGTCTCCGAATATAATGACTGAATGGCCGAGGGCGAGAATGGCCTCAAAGTCGCTGCGGATTGGTCTGGTACCACTAGGTATGTAGATTGAAGCTATGATGATGGTCGGATGACCAGTCATAGCCAATCTACACACAGTGGCTTCCATGTTGAGGAGAGGAGGGGTAGGGAGAGGACAGCAGTGGAAGCCTCTTTTGTAATATATAGCGGTGCCGCCGAAACCGTCAGAGTTGGGCCTATCGTTACGAATAAACGCGTACTTAGGTATAGCGAATCCCCTGGAGCGGTTTGGAGTAAGCCATGTCTCCTGGAGAAGGAATAAGTCAGGTTCTTTGTTCTGAAGGAACAGTTTAATCTCGGGAAGGTTGGTATTAAGGCTACGAGCGTTAAAAGATACTAGGGATAAGCCCTTGGGTTTAATACGACTGGACGCGGGATTCGCGGGTCTAGACATTATAATTTATTATTTACGAATTTATACAAATATAAAAGAATTTACAACGAACTTAGGAGCGAGTGATGCTCGGCTAAAGCAAATAAACGCTCTTGAGGAGAGCGGGCGGCTCGCAGTTTGCGTGCGAGCACGGAAATTTCGTTAATATCGACGTTTTGAATAACGTCGAACACGGTCTTCATGTCCTCAGCCAACGACGACTGAGGTGCGGATGACAGAGAAGGACGCGGCCCTACGGAAGCTACGGGAGCTGGGATGGGTCGGGAAGGTGCAGGCGGAACGGCCGGACGCTGCCTCCAAGACAGTGCCGGAGTAGGCGTCGGCTGAACGGGCTTTGCTTCCGGGGGACCCGGTTGCGCAGTGGCGGGAAGTTAGCGGGAGTGAGCGGCGGCGCCGGTTTAGGCGCGACCCTCTTGGCGGTGGAGCGCGGAGCGCGCGGGCAGCCCCTGTAGTTAGCTGTGTGACCAGACTGGCCGCACAGCACACAGGCAGGGGGGGAAGTGGATTTGGGAGTGCGAGTGCACTCCTTCGTAAAATGTGGATCCAGGCACTTAACGCACCGGGGGGGAGCTGAGCAGTTAGCCACTGCGTGGCCGTAGAGCTGGCAGCGGTGGCACTGCCCAGGGTGACCGCGGGGGTTGGGACGCTCAACAGAGATATTTGAGAGTCCGCAAATTGTGCGAGCCTCTCTAAAGATCTCCCTCGAGTTGGGAGTATTCGACAAGATAACTAAAGCTAACGGAAAGCGCCTACCGCGGTTGGAGTGCATCTTGTGCACTGCTGTGACCGGGAAACCCTGGGACTTAAGGTCCTCGAGGATTTCTTCATTCGCGAGCTCGAACGGGACGCCCCGTAGTACTGCGCGGATCTTACGCTCCTCCGGGAGGGCGTAGGTGTGGTACGCGATTTGATTTAACCCGAGCAACCTGGTAAACGCGCGGAAGTCGTCGACGGTCGCTACTTGAATTTTGATTGTATCGCCAGCGTTGGCGGCTTTTAAGTAATTAATTTTGTGCTCTTTGCACAAGTTAGAAACTGCGGTCCAGCGCGTTTTTTCACGCAGGAAGACGGGCGGAGGGAGCTGATGTTTCGGCGGGACGGGAGCGCAGCGCGTCGCTGGCTTCGATGGGACCGACGGAGACGCGGTCACTTCGAGTGAACTCTGCCTTTCTTGACCAGTCTCACATTTATAGACCTGTTGTTAGCGACGCAACATGAAACGGATTCGGCATAATAGGGACATAGTCATATAATAGTTTTGTAAATAACGCTAGTCCACGCCCTCACTACTTGCGCCCGTCCTCGGATGGGTAGTTATTTTCGAGTGTGACGTAAGCAAGTACTAATCAGATTCTTTTAGGAAATTATGATGTTATAGGAACCTAGGTATAGGTATATTTTAATGCTATTTTGATAACATTGATTTATGGTTGAATTGATGATATTTGTGTTTAATAAAGTTCTTAGAGATTTCATTGGTAGATAAGCGTAATATGAGAAGCTTTATGTATGTTTTAGATGGAAATTAGACCTAGGTTATTTGTCAAATACTGATTTGTTTAGATTTGTCATAATTATGGTAATTTTATGGTTATTTCGTATCAGATTAGGTAGATAATGGTAGATATAACGTTATTGTATATAGGTTCATATAATAAAATACTTATTTGAAGTAATAAATGACGTAATATGGTTAGAGATTTTCTCGTTGAATAACTACGTAATTATAGGGTTTATTGTTATGATTTTTTGATACTAATGTGTAAATTGCTTTCTTTTATCGAAATGTAATAATTATTTTCATGGTGTTTTACGTATTTGAAGAGAATAACGAGAAAACCTTTGTTGTTGTATATGTTCCTAATTGGTAGTTATATCTTGTTTGATTATGTTAAAATCTAATTGTAATTAGAATATTTGCATATTTTAATAATGTGAAATGATAAAATTATGTTTGTAACCGTTTCGCCTTAGGTACAATGTTAGGCTAAGTAAATAGTCTGCCGGCGCAAACGGTGTTTTGAGATAGTCTTTGTTCTAGAAAGTTTTTGGTATTTAATTTTATCAAATTGATATTTATGTAATCATATAGGAATCGTTTCGCTCTTTTATTTGAATATAATATTGTAATAGTTCTGATTAATAGTTTAAAAGATAATTCGATGTAAAGTTTAGAATCCAAGTAAAACTTAAGTGTAATTAGGTGCAAATTGCACAAACGCGCCGGCCAATCAGAGCGCTGGAATTATTTAGGGCGAAATTTGTATAAAAGGCGCACGCCGAGCTATGGAAGTCACATTCTCGCTCCGATCGCCGCCCAGTGCGGACGTGCAAGACCCCGTTCTCCGTCGTTTGGTCCCTTCCCGATACTCCGTGGCGCTCAGTCTACTGACGTCACGGTTTAGCGTGTTGGTTCCGTGCTACGGTTTTCAAGGTTCTTTCTACTCCCTCTGAGTGCTATCGAAGTGCGATTTTTCTTTGCGACTAAGCCCCTTAGTCTTCAAAGTGCTGTGCTAAGTAGTGTTGTGCTTGTGCTGAGTGCAGTGTTGTGCCCAGCGTAAGTAGTCTGGTTTCAGTGCAAAGGATACTTAACGGTGACAACGAATTTGTACTGAACCAGTCCTTTTTATTTTTATTTATTTCTCTTCTCTATTTTATTTATTTTTCTCCTATTTTCATATTTATTTTTATCATATTTGTGTGTTTTCGTGTGTATTTTTCCTTTCTGTCGGTAAAGGTTGACCCTAACGCGGTCAACTCTTTACCTGCGTACCCTTTTTTAGGTTTCTAGGTAGCGGCCTTCGGCGTACTACGGTTAGTTTTAAGTTATTCTCCCCAGCCCCCCTACCGCTGGTAGGGAGGTTTGCCGCTAGGGTTCGCTAGGTTTTTATTTAGGAATCCTAGGCATTTGTTTTATATTATAGGCATACATTATATATTTATATATAACATATTGTAATTCCAAGTCCTCCAATGGACCTTGTTAATATTCTTAAGTCGTTCGCCCAGGCGCTCGCTGCGTCCGGCGTAAGCATACCCGCTGACGCACTAACGCAGGCCTTACAGGCATCTATTGCGTCCCCGGCCCCTCAGGCCTCAACCCCGGCCCCTCAGGCCTCTAATGTCCAGACCCCTCAGGTCTATAGCTCTCCCGCGTCTCCCGTTCCATCCGATATGGACTGCGCGTCGGTCTCATCCTCGCGCTCATCTCGCAGGAAGCGTACCGCTCCCGGGAGCGATTCAGACTCCGCCGCGTCCGAAGCTTCGTCGGTCGCCGCCACCCTAACCGGTTCTCCTGAGCCCGCGTTTCAGTTAGTTGCCAAACGCTCTAAGAAGCGTTCGAAAAAAGCCGCGGTGTCTTCAACACCTGAGCCAACCCCGGTGTCTTCAACACCAGCCACCGCGCCGTTAAAATCGCTCGAAAAAACCGCGTCTCCGTCGGTCACATCGAAGCCAGCGACGCGCTGCGCTCCCGTCCCGCCGAAGCCTCAGCTCCCTCCGCCCGTCTTCCTGCGTGAAAAAGCGCGCTGGACCGCGGTTTCAAACTTGTGCAAAGTGCACAAAATTAATTACTTAAAAGCCGCCAACGCTGGCGATACAATCAAGATTCAAGTAGCGACCGTCGACGACTTCCGCGCGTTTACCAGGTTACTCGGATTAAACCGAATCGCGTATCACACCTACGCCCTCCCGGAGGAGCGTAAGATCCGCGCAGTACTACGGGGCGTCCCGTTCGAACTCAGCAACGAAGATATTCTCGAGGACCTTAAGTCCCAGGGTTTCCCGGTCACAGCAGTGCACAAGATGCACTCCAACCGCGGTAGGCGTTTTCCTTTAGCTTTAGTAATCCTTTCAAATACTCCCAACTCGAGGGAGATCTTTAGAGAGGCTCGCACAATTTGCGGACTCTCAAATATCTCCGTCGAGCGTCCCAACCCCCGTGGTCACCCTGGGCAGTGCCACCGCTGCCAGCTCTATGGCCACGCAGCGGCTAACTGTTCAGCTCCCCCAGGTGCGTAAAGTGCCTGGATCCTCACTTCACTAAGTAGTGCACTCGCACTCCCGAATCCACTTCCCCCCCTGCCTGTGTGCTGTGCGGCCAGTCCGGCCACACAGCTAACTACAGGGGCTGCCCGCGCGCTCCGCGCTCCACCACCAAGAGGGTCGCGCCTAAACGGGCGCCGCCGCTCACTCACGCTAAATTCCCGCCGCTGCGCAACCGGGGTCCCCCGGAAGCAAAGCCCGCTCAGCCGACGCCTACTCCGGCTCTGTCCTGGAGGCAGCGTCCGGCCGTTCCGCCTGCACCTTCCCGACCCATCCCAGCTCCCGTAGCTTCCGTAGGGCCGCGTCCTTCTCCGTCATCCGCACCTCAGTCGTCGTTGGCTGAGGACATGAAGACCGTGTTCGACGTTATTCAAAACGTCGATATTAACGAAATTTCCGTGCTCGCACGCAAACTGCGAGCCGCCCGCTCTCCTCAAGAGCGTTTATTTGCTTTAGCCGAGCATCACTCGCTCCTAAGTTCGTTGTAAATTCTTTTATAAATTCGTAAATAATAAATTATAATGTCTAGACCCGCGAATCCCGCGTACAGTCGTATTAAACCCAAGGGCTTATCCCTTGTATCTTTTAACGATTAAACTGTTCCTTCAGAACAAAGAACCTGACTTATTCCTTCTCCAGGAGACATGGCTTACTCCAAACCGCTCCAGGGGATTCGCTATACCTAAGTACGCGTTTATTCGTAACGATAGGCCCAACTCCGACGGTTTCGGCGGCACCGCTATATATTACAAAAGAGGCTTCCACTGCTGTCCTCTCCCTACTCCTCCTCTCCTCAACATGGAAGCCACTGTGTGTAGATTGGCTATGACTGGTCATCCGACCATCATCATAGCTTCAATCTACATACCTAGTGGTACCAGACCAATCCGCAGCGACTTTGAGGACATTCTCGCCCTCGGCCATTCAGTCATTATGTTCGGAGACTTTAACTCCAAACATACTGACTGGACGTGCCTATCGACTAACACCAGCGGTATCGCTCTCCTCGACATCACTAACTCCCTTGACCTAGACGTCATATCCCCCATCACTCCCACTCACTATCCCAACAACCCGTCCTACTCTCCTGACATCCTCGACTTTGCAATTATCAAGCGAATCAATCTTGATCTAAGGTCTATCGAACCGCTCGATGACCTAGGCTCCGACCATCGCCCCGTTTCGCTCGTGCTAGGACCGCCGAACGATAACGTTTCATCTCCTAAGACCTTTACCAACTGGAAAGGTTTTAAAAATACGTTAGTTTCAGCCTTAGAGGCTCCGAACTCTCCACTCGCGATCTCTCCCGAACAATTAGATAGCCCGGATAAAATCGATTCATTAGTAAATTCTCTCACTGATGCTATCAACTCAGCCATCAGTGACAACGAAAAGGTTGCTAAGCAAGGCAAACCCACGCTTCCCTTAGCCGTTAGCAATCTTATTAAAGCTAAAAACGCGGCTCTCCGGAGAGCCAAGAAATATCCCACGCCCGCCTATAGAACAGCTGCGAATCAGCTTCAACGTAAAGTTAGGTCTTGCCTCGCGGAACTCCGAGACGCTCAGATGAACGATCTCATGGCGAATATCTCTCCGTCCCACCAAGCGTACTATAGCATGGCCCGAGCCTTACGCGTAGACACCGTCTCTCACGTTCCTCCTCTCACTCGTCCCGATGGCACTACTGCCTTCGAAGTCGAAGAGAAAGCCGAATGCTTCGCCGACAGCATTGCCGCACAATGCTCGCCCAGCACGCAACCTGCTTATCCCTCACACATCCAGGCGGTGGAGGACGAAGTCCTTCGCAGAGACTCTCTCCCCATCACCGCCGACCCTGTCACAGTCTCTAATGACGAAATCTTGCTTCTCATTAGAAATCAAAAGTCCAAAAAGGCTCCGGGTGCGGATGGAATTTCCAACCACGCACTTAAGCACCTACCTCAACAGATGCTTACCTTGTTAGCTATCATTTTCAATGCCTGCTTCGACCATAGCTACTTTCCAAAAGCTTGGAAAGAAGCGAAAGTCATAGGCATTCCCAAGCCGGGCAAACCTCTGAACGTCCCGGCTAATCACAGACCCATCAGCCCCCTCAAGGCAATGTCTAAACTTCTCGAGAGAGTCATACTCTCTCGAATGCGGAACCATCTGTTTCCAACGGATGGCGATCCTCTCATTATTCCCCATCAGTTCGGCTTTCGCGCTAAACACTCCTGCCCTCAGCAAGTCCACCGAATCGTCGAGTATATACTTGACGGTTTCTATCCGCGTCGTTATAAAACAGTCGCGGTTTTCTTTGACGTAGCCAAGGCTTTCGATAAAGTCTGGCACAGCGGTCTCGTTTATAAACTCTACAAGATAGGCTTACCGGATCGCCTAGTCAGGTTAATAGCGTCGTTTCTCAAAGACCGTACGTTTCGATTTAAACACGAAGGCACGCTTTCTGCACCTCGTCCCATAAAGGCTGGAGTCCCTCAAGGCTCAGTCCTCGCCCCTCTGCTGTACACCGTGTACACCAATGACATTCCCATCCCGCCGAAAGGCGTCGAACTCGCCCTCTTTGCTGACGACACCGCACTCTATACCAGGGGCCACAGTGTTCGGCACCTTGTAACCAGACTCCAAAGGGCCGTAAACGCCCTTGGTGCATGGTTTCAAGAATGGCGCATCGATGTGAACCCTGAAAAGAGTTCTGCGATGCGCTTCGACCACAAACGCCGTCGTCCCGATGGCGATCCCCACGTTCGAATGTTAGGCATTCCCATCCCCTGGAAGCGCAGTACTAAATACTTAGGCGTCACATTAGATCCGACGCTTTCTTTCAAGCCACACGTCGAAAGAGTTTCGAAACTCGCTCGTCACTATTTAGTCCGCCTAAATAGCATGTTAGGTAGAAAAAGTAAAATGTCCTTCAGAAACAAACGTACACTTTACAAGGTCTGCGTTAGACCCGTCATGACGTATGCCTCGCCAATCTTTGCCCACGCCAAACCCTCCCTCCTGCACAAACTGCAGGTAGTTCAAAACCTCTTTTGCCGCCGGGCCACAAACGCACCGTGGTACGTGCGTAACGCGGACTTGCATAGAGATCTTGAACTGCCTACAGTACAACAATATCTCAAAACACTCTCTGAAGCGTTCTTCAAACGCTCCAAAACCCATCCCAATCCTCTAGTTCGTGATTCTGTCTCATATACTACTCCTGTGTTAGACTCGAAGTTCAAAGTCGCTAGGCCTAGAAATGCGCAAGCGTACTCATCCACCAGACTGTCACGCGATCTCGAGGCCCTTCTGGCCGCAAATTCTAATTCTAACGTAAATTCTAATCCTAACGTAAATCCTAATTCTAACGTAAATGCGAGTCAATTCAATTTTATTTTGCAATTTTTTAATTTTTGTTTTAATTTTTGATTTCATTTTGAGCACCTTCAGTGCTATGTATTAACCTTCAGTGCTTTGAGCACCTTCAGTGCTATGTAATCCCAGCGGGTGACCCCTTCTGGGCCCCGCTAGCGCGGCCTCTTTCTCCAATTGGCCGTCGCTCAGATGAAGGCTGAGTGTCAAAAATGCACGAGCCGACAGGGGGTTTTTAGTGGGTATGGTCCTGGTAGGCGTCGGGACGAGTCCCACATAACTTTGGAATCGCGCCAGAGTATGCGTCAGGGCATTTTTATCCTCCTGCCCTTCCCGCGGAGGGGAACAAAAAAAAAAAATAAATATGGAATATGGAAGTTCGGTGCCTGCAGCGAAGAAAACAACAACTAACAAGAAGAAAGAAAAAGTCTAATAAGAAGAAAGAACAGTCTAATAAGAAAAGTTCAGAAGCTTCCAGCTAGAAGAAAGAAAGTGCTGTTCGGTGAATCCGGAGGCCAGTGAAGACCCAAGAAGACGTAAGCGCTGTTCGGTGTATCCGGAGGCCAGTGAAGAGGTCTGAAGAAAGAAGCTAAACTACATAAACAATTGCGGTTCATAGGCTTGTTTAAACTTAAGGTTTATTTGTATCCGCAATAAATGTTCATACTTTGAAGACGTGTTGCTTTCACTGCGCTCCAACCTGCACTCGATCAAGTCGGGTGTCACTCCGTGGTTCGTCAGGTCGTGGTGTCTTCGGGGCTTCGAAGGGTACATACGGCGGCATCTTCCCAGCCGGCGCAAAACCCCGCAACACCTGTGCATGCAGCTATGAGACTTAAAAAAATTGACAATAAAACGACGTTATCGCTGCTGAACAAAATTAATGTTAATAAGAGCCCTGGCATCGACAGGATTAAGGCAAGGTATCTAAAAATTATTAATGACGTAATAACACCAGCAATTACCCATCTCATAAACTGTTGTGTAACTACGTCGAGATATCCGAATGGCTTGAAAATTGGCCTAATAAGGCCGATATATATAGAAGAAGGGTATAATATATAGAAATACGATAGAAGGGTAGCCACACAGACTACAACAACTACAGACCTATAACAATACTATCTTGTATAGACAAAGTGATTGAGAGGTATATTGGAAATGAAATAAATTTATTCCTAAATAAACATAATATCATAAATGAAAATCAGTAAGGATTCCAAAAAAAAGAGTACTTCTCAACTTTTATGTAAGTTCTCTAATGAAATCAATAAGTACTTGGATGAACAAAAACATGTACTAGTTGCCTTTATTGATTTCAGCAAAGCCTTTGAATTATTAAATTATAAAACACTTTTTAATAAACTTGAGCAATGTGGCCTACAGGGACCATTATTAGATTTTTTTTTAAATTACCACACAAATGGGTACACTCATGTAAAAATACATGATACTATTAGTACAAGTGTAAAGACAGATAAAGGCACCGCCCAAGGCTCAATCATCGGTTTTTTTTTTTTTTTTTTTGTTCCCCTCCGCGGGAAGGGCAGGAGGATAAAAATGCTCTGACGCATACTCTGGCGCGATTCCAAAGTTATGTGGGACTCGTCCCGATGCCTACCAGGACCATACCCACTAAAAACCCCCTGTCGGCTCGTGCATTTTTGCCACTCAGCCTTCATCTGAGCGACGGCCAATTGGAGAAAGAGGCCGCGCTAGCGGGGCCCTTAAGGGGTCACCCGCTGGGTTTTACATAGCACTGAAGGTGCTCAAAACAAATGAAAGGTAAATAATAAACATTAAAAATTGACAATAAAATTAAATTTGCATTAATTCAGATTTACGTTAGAATTAGAATTTACGTTAGAATTAGAATTTGCGGCCTGAAGGGCCTCGAGATCTAAAGTTAATTGCGTACGTTCGCTCGTGTGCGCGTTTCTCGGTCTAGCGACTTTGTATACCGAATCTAAGACAGTAGCAGTATAAGAGACTGAATTTCGTACTAGTGGATTGGGATGGGATTCGGCGCGTTTGAAGAACGATTCTGAGAGTGTTTTTAGGTACTGTTGAACTGTAGGTAGTTCAAGATCTCTGTGCAGGTCCGCATTGCGCACGTACCAAGGTGCGTTTGTGGCCCTGCGACAGAAGAGGTTTTGAACCACCTGCAGCTTGTGCAGGACGGAGAGTTTGGCGTGGGCAAAGACTGGCGAAGCATATGACATGACTGGTCTAACGCAGACCTTGTAAAGCGTACGTTTATTTCTGAAGGACATTTTAATTTTTCTACCTAACATACTGTAAAGCCGGCCTAGGTAAAAACGTGCAAGTTTCGTTACTCTATCGACGTGAGGGTTGAAAGAAAGCGTCTGGTCTAAGATGACGCCTAAATATTTAGTACTGCGCTTCCAGGGGATGGGAGTGCCTTGCATTCTCAATTGGAGATTGTCGGGGATACGACTGCGTCTGTAGTCGAAGTAAACCGCAGCGCTCTTCTCTGGGTTCACGTCGATACGCCATTTTTTGAACCAAGCACCGAGGGTATTTACAGCCTTTTGAAGTCTGGTGACGAGACCCGAGGCTCTGCGGCCTTTGGTGTAAAGGGCGGTGTCGTCGGCAAATAGAGCGAGTTCGACGACTTTCGATGGAATGGGAATGTCGTTAGTGTATACGGAATACAAAAGAGGGGCGAGGACTGAGCCTTGAGGGACTCCAGCCTTTATAGGACGAGGCGCGGAGAGCGTGCCTTCATGTTTGAAACAAAACGTGCGGTCTTTGAGAAACGACGCGATTATCCTAACTAGGCGAGCCGGTAAGCCTATTTTATAGAGTTTATAAACGAGACCGCTGTGCCAGACTTTGTCGAAAGCCTTGGCTACGTCAAAGAAAACTGCGATCGTTTTCTTTCGTTTCGGATAGAAGCCGTCGAGTATGTACTCGACGATTCGATGGACTTGCTGAGGGCAGGAGTGCTTAGCGCGAAAGCCGAACTGGTGGGGAATTATGAGAGGATCGCCGTCCGTTGGAAACAGATGGTTCCACATTCGAGAGAGTATGACTCTTTCGAGAAGTTTAGACATTGCCTTGAGGAGGCTGATGGGTCTGTGATTAGCCGGGACGTTCAGAGGTTTGCCCGGCTTGGGAATGCCTATGACTGTCGCTTCTTTCCAAGCTTTTGGAAAGTAGCTATGGTCGAAGCAGGCATTGAAAATGATAGCTAACAAGGTAAGCATCTGTTGAGGTAGGTGCTTAAGTGCGTGGTTGGAAATACCATCCGCACCCGGAGCCTTTCTGGACTTTTGACTTTTGATGAGAAGCGAGATTTCATCATTAGAGACTGTGACGGGGTCGGCGGTGATGGGGAGAGAGTTTTTACGGAGAACTTCATCCTCTACCGCTTTGATGTGAGTGGGATTCGCGGGTTGTGTGCTGGGCGAGCATTGAGACGCAACGCTGTCAGCGAAGCATTCGGCTTTCTCTTCGCCTTCGAAGGCGATAGAGCCATCGGGACGAGTGAGAGGAGGGACGTGAGAGGCGGCATCTACGCGTAAGGCTCGGGCCATTCGATAATACGCTTGATGTAACGGGGAGATATTCGCCATGAGATCGTTCATCTGGGCGCCTCGGAGTTCCGCGAGGCGAGATCTAATTTTGCGTTGTAGCTGATTCGCAGCTGTTCTATAGGCGGGTGTGGGATATTTCTTGGCTCTCCGGAGAGCCGCGTTCTTAGCTTAAATAAGATTGCTAATGGCTAAGGGAAGCGTGGGTTTGCCTTTCTTAGCAGATGATAGCATCAGTGAAAGAATTTACTAACGAATCTATTTTATCCGGGCTATCTAATTGATCGGGCGAGATCGCGAGCGGAGAGTTTGGGACCTCTAAGGCAGCAACTATCGTATTTTTAAAACCTTTCCAGTCGGTAAAGGTCTTAGCAGAAGTGACGTTAACGTTAGGTGGTCCTAGCACGAGGGAGACGGGGCGGTGGTCAGAACCTAGGTCATCGATGGCTGGATCCCGCGTTAACTCGTGAACGGGTGCCGTTTGAGGGTGTTCGTCGTTTGGATACTTGGGGGGAGGGAGACTTGCCGGGCTAACAGATGCAGAAAAGAATAATTTTGTATAGACATAAAGAGACTCTGTAAATTTATTTTGAAAAAAAATATACCCGTGAAGTTTCTTGCCAGTTCTTCTTCACGAAGGTTTTTTTCGAACTGGTGGTAGAATCATGTTTTATTTGACGTCAATAAGAACAAGTAATTGTCAATGTTGAGAAATAAATAAATATTTCAAAAAAAATATTTCGAGCGGTTCGATAGACCTGAGGTCGAGTTTGATATGCTTGACGATTGCAAAATCGAGGATGTCCGGAGAGTGGTTCGGGTTGTCGGGATAGTGAGTGGGAGTGATAGGGGAGACGACGTCTAAGTCGAGTAAGTTGGTGATGTCGAGGAGAGCTATACCGCTTTGGTTGGTTGATAGGCATGTCCAGTCAGTATGTTTGGAGTTAAAGTCTTCGAACATAATGACTGAAAGGCCGAGGGCGAGAATGGTCTCAAAGTCGCTGCGGATAGGTTTGGTGCCAGAGGGTATGTAGACTGAAGCTATGATGATGGTCGGATGACCAGTCATAGCCAATCTACATACGGTGGCTTCCATGTTGAGGAGAGGAGGGGTAGGGAGAGGACAGCAATGGAATCCTCTTTTGTAGTAGATAGCAGTGCCGCCGAAACCGTCGCAGTTAGGCCTATCGTTACGTGTAAACGCGTATTTAGGAATAGCGAATCCCCTGGAGCGATTAGGAGTGAGCCATGTCTCCTGGAGAAGTAAAAGATCTGGGTCGTTGTTCTGAAGGAACAGTTTGAGCTCGGGAAGGTTGGTGCTTAGGCTACGAACGTTAAAAGATATTAGGGATAAGCCCTTGGGTTTGATACGACAGGACGCGGGATTCGCGGGTCCAGACATTATAATTTACTTTTTTAAGAATTTATACAACAATAAAGAATTTACAACGAACTTAGGAGCGAGTGATGCTCAGCTAACGCGAATAAACGCTCTTGAGGAGAGCGGGCGGCTCGCAGTTTGCGTGCGAGTATGGAAATTTCATTAATGTCTACGTTTTGGATGACGTCGAATACGGTCTTCATGTCCTCAGCCAACGACGACTGAGGTGCAGAAGACGGAGCGGGACGCGGCCCTACGGGAGCTACGGGAGCTGGGATGGGTCGGGAAGGTGCAGGCGGGACGGCCGGACGCTGCCTCCAAGACAGAGCCGGAGTAGGCGTCGGCTGAACGGGCTTTGCTTCCGGGGGACCCCGGTTGCGCAGCGGCGGGAAGTTAGCAGGAGTGAGCGGCGGCGCCGGTTTAGGCGCAACCCTCTTGGTGGTGGAGCGCGGAGCGCGCGGGCAACCCCTGTAGTTAGCTGTGTGGCCGGACTGGCCGCACAGCACACAGGCAGGGGGGGAAGTGGTTTCGGAAGTGCGAGTGCACTCCTTAGTGAAGTGAGGATCCAGGCACTTTACGCACCTGGGGGGAGCTGAACAGTTAGCCGCTGCGTGGCCATATAGCTGGCAGCGGTGGCACTGCCCAGGGTGACCGCGGGGGTTGGGACGTTCGAGAGTCCGCAGATTGTGCGAGCCTCTTTGAAAATCTCCTTCGAGTTGGGAGTATTTGACAGGATTACTAAAGCTAAGGGAAAACGCCTACCGCGGTTGGAGTGCATCTTGTGCACTGCTGTGACCGGGAAACCCTGAGACTTAAGGTCATCGAGAATGTCTTCGTTACTGAGTTCGAACGGGACGCCCCGTAGTACAGCGCGGATCTTACGCTCCTCCGGGAGGGCGTAGGTGTGATACGCGATATGATTTACTGATAGTAGCCTGGAAAACGCGCGGAAGTCGTCGACGGTCGCTACTTGAATTTTGATTGTATCGCCAGCGTTGGCGGCTTTTAAGTAATTAATGTTGTGCTCTTTGCACAGGTTTGAGACCGCGGTCCATCGCGCTTTTTCACGCAGGAATACGGGCGGAGGGAGCTGAGGCTTCGGCGGGACGGGAGCGCAGCGCGTCGCTGGCTTCGATGTGACCGACGGAGACGCGGTTACTACGAGGGATTTTAACGGCGCGGGGGCTGGTGTTGAAGACACCGGGGAGGGCTCGGGTATTGAAGATACCGAGGCTTTCTTAGAGCGCTTCTTGGAGCGCTTGGCGACAAGTTGAAAGGCGGGCTCAGGAGAGCCGGTTAAGGTGACGGCATCTGACGACGTGTCAGACGCGGGTTCGGAGTCGCTCCCGGGAGCGGTACGCTTACGACGCGACGCGTGAGAGGATGCGACCGATTCGCAGTCAATCTCGGACGAGGCGGGAGATGCGGGAGAGCTGTAGACCTGAGGGGTCTGGACGTTGGAGGCCTGAGGGGCCGGGGTTGAGGCCTGAGGGGCCGGGGTTGAGGCCTGAGGGGCCGGGGACGCGATAGATGCCTGTAAGGCCTGCGTTAGTATGGCATCGGGTATGCTGTAGCCAGACGCGGCGAGTACCTGGGCGAACGACCTAAGTACGTTGACAAGGTCCATTGGAGGGCTTGGTCCTACGATATATAATATATAAATATATAAAATGCCTAGGTTCCCTAGCAAACCTAGCACCTAAACCTCCCTACCCACGGTAGGGGGGCTGGGGAGAATAACTTAAAACTAACCGTAGTATGCGGAAGGCCACTACCTAGAAACCTAAAAAGGGTGCGCAGGTAAAGAGTTGACCGCGTTAGGGTCAACCTTTACCGACAGAAAGGACAAATACACACGAAAACACACAGATATGATAAAAATAAATATGAAAAATAGGAAAAAAAAAAAATAGAGAAGAGAAATAAATAAAAATAAAAAGGACTGGTTCAGTACAAATTCGTTGTCACCGTTAAGTATCCTTTGCACTGAAACCAGACTACTTACGCTGGGCACAACACTGCACTCAGCACAAGCACAACACAACTTAGCACAGCACTTTGAAGACTAAGGGGATTAGTCGCAAAGAAAAATACGCACTTCGATAGCACTCAGACGGAGTAGAAAACCTTGAAAACCGTAGCACGGAACCAACACGCTAGACTGTGACGTCAGTAGACTGAGCGCTTCGGAATAGCGGGAAAGGACCGATCAACGGAGAACGGGGCTTGCACGTCCGCACCGCGTGGCGATCGGAGCGAGAATGATGAAAATCATCGGTTTTTTTTTTTTTTTTTGTTCCCCTTCGCGGGAAGGACAGGAGGATAAAAATGCCCTGACGCATACTCTGGCGCGATTCCAAAGTTATGTGGGACTCGTCCCGATGCCTACCAGGACCATACCCACTAAAAACCCCCTGTCGGCTCGTGCATTTTTGCCACTCAGCCTTCATCTGAGCGACGGCCAATTGGAGAAAGAGGCCATGCTAGCGGAGCCCAGAAGGGGTCACCCGCTGGGATTACATAGCATTGAAGGTGCTCAAAGCACTGAATGTGAATACGTAGCACTGAAGGTGCTCAAAATGAAATCAAAAAATTAAAACAAAAATTTAAAAATTGCAGAATAAAATTGAATTAACTCGCATTTACGTTAGAATTAGGATTTACGTTAGAGTTAGAATTTACGTTAGAATTAGAATTTGCGGCCAGAAGGGCCTCGAGATCGCGTGACAGTCTGGTGGATGAGTAGTCTTGCGCATTTCTAGGCCTAGCGACTTTGAACTTCGAGTCTAACACAGGAGTAGTATATGAGACTGAATCACGAACTAGAGGATTGGGATGGGTTTCGGAGCGTTTGAAAAACGCTTCAGAGAGTGTTTTGAGATGTTGTTGTACTGTAGGCAGTTCAAGATCTCTATGCAAGTCCGCGTTACGCACGTACCACGGTGCGTTTGTGGCCCGGCGGCAAAAGAGGTTTTGAACTACCTGCAGTTTGTGCAGGAGGGAGGGTTTGGCGTGGGCAAAGATTGGCGAGGCATACGTCATGACGGGTCTAACGCAGACCTTGTAAAGTGTACGTTTGTTTCTGAAGGACATTTTACTTTTTCTACTTAACATGCTATTTAGGCGGACTAAATAGTGACGAGCGAGTTTCGAAACTCTTTCGACGTGTGGCTTGAAAGAAAGCGTCGGATCTAATGTGACGCCTAAGTATTTAGTACTGCGCTTCCAGGGGATGGGAATGCCTAACATTCGAACGTGGGGATCGCCATCGGGACGACGGCGTTTGTGCTCGAAGCGCATCGCAGAACTCTTTTCAGGGTTCACATCGATGCGCCATTTTTGAAACCATACACCAAGGGCGTTTACGGCCTTTTGGAGTCTGGTTACAAGGTGCCGAACACTGTGGCCTTTGGTATAGAGTGCGGTGTCGTCAGCAAAGAGGGCGAGTTCGACGCCTTTCGGCGGGATGGGAATTTCGTTGGTGTACACGGTGTACAGCAGAGGGGCGAGGACTGAGCCTTGAGGGACTCCAGCCTTTATGGGACGAGGTGCAGAAAGCGTGCCTTCGTGTTTAAATCGAAACGTACGGTCTTTGAGAAACGACGCTATTAACCTGACTAGGCGATCCGGTAAGCCTATCTTGTAGAGTTTATAAACGAGACCGCTGTGCCAGACTTTATCGAAAGCCTTGGCTACGTCAAAGAAAACCGCGACTGTTTTATAACGACGCGGATAGAAACCGTCAAGTATATACTCGACGATTCGGTGGACTTGCTGAGGGCAGGAGTGTTTAGCGCGAAAGCCGAACTGATGGGGAATAATAAGAGGATCGCCATCCGTTGGAAACAGATGGTTCCGCATTCGAGAGAGTATGACTCTCTCGAGAAGTTTAGACATTGCCTTGAGGAGGCTGATGGGTCTGTGATTAGCCGGGACGTTCAGAGGTTTGCCCGGCTTGGGAATGCCTATGACTGTCGCTTCTTTCCAAGCTTTTGGAAAGTAGCTATGGTCGAAGCAGGCATTGAAAATGATAGCTAACAAGGTAAGCATCTGTTGAGGTAGGTGCTTAAGTGCGTGGTTGGAAATTCCATCCGCACCCGGAGCCTTTTTGGACTTTTGATTTCTAATGAGAAGCAAGATTTCGTCATTAGAGACTGTGACAGGGTCGGCGGTGATGGGGAGAGAGTCTCTGCGAAGGACTTCGTCCTCCACCGCCTGGATGTGTGAGGGATCAGCAGGTTGCGTGCTGGGCGAGCATTGTGCGGCAATGCTGTCGGCGAAGCATTCGGCTTTCTCTTCGACTTCGAAGGCAGTAGTGCCATCGGGACGAGTGAGAGGAGGAACGTGAGAGACGGTGTCTACGCGTAAGGCTCGGGCCATGCTATAGTACGCTTGGTGGGACGGAGAGATATTCGCCATGAGATCGTTCATCTGAGCGTCTCGGAGTTCCGCGAGGCAAGACCTAACTTTACGTTGAAGCTGATTCGCAGCTGTTCTATAGGCGGGCGTGGGATATTTCTTGGCTCTCCGGGGAGCCGCATTTTTAGCTTTAATAAGATTGCTAACGGCTAAGGGAAGCGTGGGTTTGCCTTGCTTAGCAACCTTTTCGTTGTCACTGATGGCTGAGTTGATAGCATCAGTGAGAAAATTTACTAATGAATCGATTTTATCCGGGCTATCTAATTGTTCGGGAGAGATCGCGAGTGGAGAGTTCGGAGCCTCTAAGGCTGAAACTAACGTATTTTTAAAACCTTTCCAGTTGGTAAAGGTCTTAGGAGATGAAACGTTATCGTTCGGCGGTCCTAGCACGAGGGAAACGGGGCGATGGTCGGAGCCTAGGTCATCGAGCGGTTCGATAGACCTTAGATCAAGATTGATTCGCTTGATAATTGCAAAGTCGAGGATGTCAGGAGAGTAGGACGGGTTGTTGGGATAGTGAGTGGGAGTGATGGGGGATATGACGTCTAGGTCAAGGGAGTTAGTGATGTCGAGGAGAGCGATACCGCTGGTGTTAGTCGATAGGCACGTCCAGTCAGTATGTTTGGAGTTAAAGTCTCCGAACATAATGACTGAATGGCCGAGGGCGAGAATGGCCTCAAAGTCGCTGCGGATTGGTCTGGTACCACTAGGTATGTAGATTGAAGCTATGATGATGGTCGGATGACCAGTCATAGCCAATCTACACACAGTGGCTTCCATGTTGAGGAGAGGAGGGGTAGGGAGAGGACAGCAGTGGAAGCCTCTTTTGTAATATATAGCGGTGCCGCCGAAACCGTCAGAGTTGGGCCTATCGTTACGAATAAACGCGTACTTAGGTATAGCGAATCCCCTGGAGCGGTTTGGAGTAAGCCATGTCTCCTGGAGAAGGAATAAGTCAGGTTCTTTGTTCTGAAGGAACAGTTTAATCTCGGGAAGGTTGGTATTAAGGCTACGAGCGTTAAAAGATACTAGGGATAAGCCCTTGGGTTTAATACGACTGGACGCGGGATTCGCGGGTCTAGACATTATAATTTATTATTTACGAATTTATACAAATATAAAAGAATTTACAACGAACTTAGGAGCGAGTGATGCTCGGCTAAAGCAAATAAACGCTCTTGAGGAGAGCGGGCGGCTCGCAGTTTGCGTGCGAGCACGGAAATTTCGTTAATATCGACGTTTTGAATAACGTCGAACACGGTCTTCATGTCCTCAGCCAACGACGACTGAGATGCGGATGACGGAGAAGGACGCGGCCCTACGGAAGCTACGGGAGCTGGGATGGGTCGGGAAGGTGCAGGCGGAACGGCCGGACGCTGCCTCCAAGACAGAGCCGGAGTAGGCGTCGGCTGAACGGGCTTTGCATCCGGGGGACCCCAGTTGCGCAGCGGCGGGAAGTTAGCGGGAGTGAGCGGCGGCGCCGGTTTAGGCGCGACCCTCTTGGCGGTGGAGCGCGGAGCACGCGGACAGCCCCTGTAGTTAGCTGTGTGACCAGACTGGCCGCACAGCACACAGGCAGGGGGGGAAGTGGATTCGGGAGTGCGAGTGCACTCCTTTGTAAAATGTGGATCCAGGCACTTAACGCACCTGGGGGGAGCTGAGCAGTTAGCCGCTGCGTGGCCGTAGAGCTGGCAGCGGTGGCACTGCTCAGGGTGACCGCGGGGGTTGGGACGCTCAACAGAGATATTTGAAAGTCCGCAAATTGTGCGAGCCTCTCTAAAGATCTCCCTCGAGTTGGGAGTATTCGACAAGATAACTAAAGCTAACGGAAAGCGCCTACCGCGGTTAGAGTGCATCTTGTGCACTGCTTCGGCCGGGAAACCCTGGGACTTAAGGTCCTCGAGGATTTCTTCATTCGCGAGCTCGAACGGGACGCCCCGTAGTACTGCGCGGATCTTACGCTCCTCCGGGAGGGCGTAGGTGTGGTACGCGATTTGATTTAACCCGAGCAACCTGGTAAGCGCGCGGAAGTCGTCGACAGTCGCTACTTGAATTTTGATTGTATCGCCAGCGTTGGCGGCTTTTAAGTAATTAATTTTGTGCTCTTTGCACAAGTTAGAAACCGCGGTCCAGCGCGCTTTTTCACGCAGGAAGACGGGCGGAGGGAGCTGAGGTTTCGGCGGGACGGGAGCGCAGCGCGACGCTGGCTTCGATGGGACCGACGGAGACGTGGTCTCTTCGAGTGACATGAGCGGCGCGGGGGTGGGTGTAGAAGACACCGGGGTTGGCTCGGGTGTTGAAGACACCGCGGCTTTTTTCGAACGCTTCTTAGAGCGTTTGGTAACTAATTGGAACGCGGGCTCAGGAGAGCCGGTTAAGGTGGCGGCGACCGACGAAGCCACGGACCCGGCGGAGTCTGAATCGCTCCCGGGAGCGGTACGCTTCCTACGGGATGATCGCGAGGATGAGACCGACGCGCAGTCCATTTCGGATGGAACGGGAGAAGCGGGAGAGCTATAGACCTGAGGGGTCTGGGCGTTGGAGGCCTGAGGGGCCGGAGTTGAGGCCTGAGGGGCCGGGGACGCAATAGATGCCTGTAAGGCCTGCGTTAGTGCGTCAGCGGGTATGCTTACGCCGGACGCAGCGAGCGCCTGGGCGAACGACTTAAGAATATTAACAAGGTCCATTGGAGGACTTGGAATTACAATATGTTATATATAAATATATAATGTATGCCTATAATATATAACAAATGCCTAGGATTCCTAAATAAAAACCTAGCGAACCCTAGCGGCAAACCTCCCTACCAGCGGTAGGGGGGCTGGGGAGAATAACTTAAAACTAACCGTAGTACGCCGAAGGCCGCTACCTAGAAACCTAAAAAAGGGTACGCAGGTAAAGAGTTGACCGCGTTAGGGTCAACCTTTACCGACAGAAAGGACAAATACACACGAAAACACACAAATATGATAAAAATAAATATGAAAATAGGAGAAAAATAAATAAAATAGAGAAGAGAAATAAATAAAAATAAAAAGGACTGGTTCAGTACAAATTCGTTGTCACCGTTAAGTATCCTTTGCACTGAAACCAGACTACTTACGCTGGGCACAACACTGCACTCAGCACAAGCACAACACTACTTAGCACAGCACTTTGAAGACTAAGGGGCTTAGTCGCAAAGAAAAATCGCACTTCGAAATCACTCAGACGGAGTAGAAAAACCTTGAAAACCGTAGCACGGAACCAACACGCTATACTGTGACGTCAGTAGACTGAGCGCCACGGAATATCGGGAGGGAACCGACCAACGGAGAACTGGGTCTTGCACGTCCGCACCGCGTGGCGATCGGAGCGAGAATTAAATCATCGGTCCTACGGAGTATCTTTTATACGTCAATGATATGTGTAATCTGGTCAAGGAAGGCTCGATCTACCAATTTGCCGAGGATACATGCATTGTAGCGGCAGATAAGGACATTCAAAGGGCAGAAAAACTATTACAATATTATAATTTTAGTGAAATATGTAAGTGGTCACACGATGTGGGATTAGTGATTAATAGTTCTAAAACTAAACTAATGCACATACATTCATCGCACAATAATACCATATATATACCAAAAATCCTGGCCCAATCGCATGACTGCTTGCACGGTGTATTGGACTTATGTAATTGTAGTAAAATAGACCTAGTCGAAGAGCACATCTACATAGGTCTAACTATAGACCATAGATTTAATTGGATTCCACATATTAGTTTTGTTTGTGAAAAGCTAAGAGCCATATTAAGTAAACTAACTATACTTAAATACAGATTACCCTATAAATCACTTAGATTATTATATTTAGCTTTGGCAGACTCAATAATTGATTATGGCCTGTCCTCGTATGGTAGAACACATACAACTCACATAAATAATATATATAATTTACAAATAAGATTATTAAAAACATTTGTACCTCTGAAAATAAAAAAAATGTATAACAACAATTATTCTAAACTTTTCCAATACACTAAAGTTTTGCCGGTACAAGGTAAAATTGAATTATCAATATTAAACATGAAATCATGTAATGTTAAAAACCTCATAGAATATAAGCGTAGTAATAAATTAAGACCAATTGCATTTACTTTTACCAGACATCTTAAACAAATTACCTAACTACATTGTTAATAAGTATGTATCAGGAACTAAATGTAAAACTTATCTCAAACAATATTTTATAGAACTGGCTAGGGTTATTAGTTAGGTACGTTTACTTAAAGTCTATAATTGTTTTGCGAACCACCTTCGTCAGGTAACCTAGCAATAAGTTTTGTTGATGGTGCAATGTTAAAAAAAAAAAAACCTTTGTATATTTTGTATGTGTTGATCAATAAAAAAAAAAGGAACAATACTACTTTATTCTTAATTATTATAAAGTAATATATGATATTTAACTCTAATTTAATGTTAATACACAAAAACTACTAATTCAGTTTTCTTATACTTCTTATATTTCTGATATCACACAAACACAATAAAGAGTGGTAACTAAATATTATGACTTAAAAACACGCACACTGTATATTTTCACTTTAATTAAATTAGTAAGGCGTTTTTATTCGCATTTTTTATAACAAAATAAAAACAAATCCAATTTCAAGTTGTTGGAGCCGAAGACTAGGTGCGTGGCGCAGGCGTAATCTCTCAGTTGTTAAAGGATTTCTGTGTGCATTGTAGATGTCTGAGCTTTGTTTGATGATGCATTGGATGTTACGCCACTGTTAGGTCACTTCCTACGCGGTAGACATGAGATGTTTATTCGAGTGCTTAATCCCGAAATTAACTTCAGTCTGCGCTCGGGCGCCGTCGAGGGAGGATGTGCATAGCACTCGCGGATGTAGATGTTGAAAACATCGCTGTACATACCTACACAATTTATCACGTCAAATAAAACTTGATACTTTACACATGCTACCCGTTTATTAATACAAAAGGTTAATAGATAATTTAAATACATATTTGTAAGAGAACCAGGTGACCTAAAACTCTACTTCCACGTTTGTGCTTGCGCAATAACATGACACTTATTGCTGTCTATTTCCGTGATATTTCCGCGTTTAAATATCCTATTTAATACCTGGTTCTTTAAGGTTTTGGTGTGTTTTTATTGCTTTCGGATTTGTTTTGATATGATTTTTTAGTTAATTTCCAGCATTATCAGGTTTACTTTTCATTAATCATCAGTTATTAACATTTTCATTCGATGTACAAATTTCGTTATATTTATAGTTCAACACTCGAAGGCAATCCCTTAACTATTTATTAAGAACAATCTTAACTTCCTTGACTAAATGAAGTTTTAGTAACCGTCAAAATATAAAGGTTGTATTAAGTCTTTACATATAAAATTGGCGTTTTGTCGTACTGGCTGGCCACTTTGATCTGTATTATCACTTCTTTGTTTAAGAATTCAAATTTAAAATTAATGCAGCTATTTATTTATATATCACGCATTTGTGTTTCGAAAATTGTAATTTTATCTGTTTGTTTTCGGGAACACCCAAAAATTTCGAATTATGTAACTCCGAATTTGAATACTCCGATTTTTTAAATTCCGAATTTCACAATCCCTAGCAGATTAAATTCCGACTATTCAAAAACCCGATTCTTATTTCATCGAAGTTCATAAATACGAAATTTTAATTTTCTGCCTTTCATTAGTACGAAGAATTAAAAACCCGCTGTGTCTACTAGTCCGAAATATGGTATTGCGAATTTTAATTTCCCGCTAATTCAATGCTAACATTCAGATTTTGTATCTAAAACGGGTATACATTAAAAATTATTATTTAAATCGCCTGTCACACAAATTAAACGTAATAAGGCACATTTGAAATTATACAAATTAGGCGCGACGACGAGCGAAGCGAGGAAGAGCAGTTAGTTTGTACGTAGATGATGCAGTGCGAGCTGAGCGAGCGCAGCGAGCGTGCCGTGGCAGCGGCCGGCGAAGTTTGCCGGCGGGTTTGGATGGCTTTAGTCCAGCACACTTAAAAGAACTGACTTCCATCTCTGCAGGCGATAACGGGCCACGCTTGCTTGACACTTTGGTGAGACTTTGTAATTTTTTACTTAGCGGGCAACTAAACCCTGAGGTGTGCCCATACATGTATGGTGCCAGTCTTTGCGCATTGTCCTAGAAAGCGGGGGGTATACGACCATTTGCAGTTGGAAGTATCTTTCGACGGCTGGTTAGCAAGCTGGGATGCAGAGCCGTCAGAGAACAGATAGCCACATACCTACTACCTCGCCAATTGGGGTTTGGAACGCCGGTGTTGTGAAGCGGCAATCCACGCAACAAGTTTGTTTATGTCTGATCCCAGTAATAAAGATGCCGTCGTTATCAAACTAGATGTCAAAAACGCTTTCAACACAGTGGAGAGAGACGTTTTACTGCTGGAGGTTAGTAAACACATTCAATCCTTATATCCTTTTCTTACCAGGCCTACCAAAGTTCTTCGAAGCTATTCTTCGATAATTCCTTGATTGTCTCACATGTGGGTGCGCAACAAGGCGATCCGCTCGCACCATTACTATTCAGACTTACCATTATTAACGCAATCTTGTCTTTGAAATCTCCTTTGAACATATGTACAATACGGTACAATGAGAGGAAACCCCGAGAAAGTGGCAAGTGGCTTCAAGTCCTACTGCCCATGCTTAAGGAATTAGGTCCGGAGATCAATCCATCCAAATGTGAGTTGTTTTCTTGTGGATCTCCCTCTGCTCCTTTAGTCCCTCGTTTGAAGTCTATTCTTCCTGGCCTTCAGGAGCGGTCTAGACTCACATTTAACCTTCTAGGTTCTCCCATCTTTCCAGAAGCAATTCCTGACGCCTTAGAAGCAAGGCGACGCCTCTTCCTGTTTGCTCGTGAACGTCTAAATGTTTTGTCTCCTCACGTGGCACTTATATTACTAAGGAAATGTTTCGTGGTGCCAAGATTGACCTATTTCCTTAGAACGTCCCCAATTTGGTTGCTTCCCGCGGAAATCTCCACCTTAACAACTGAAATAAAAGATACAATCGAGCACATTTTAAACGTTGCCATTAATGAAATCCAGTGGGATCAGGCTTCTTTACTCATTCGCCACGGGGGTTTGGGCGTGCGGCGCATAAAAGACGTATGTTTGCCTGCTTTTCTAGCATCGTCACATGGGGTCGTCAATCTTGTATCGGATATTTTAACGTCTCACAAGGGTAACACGAACATTTCCTATGCTACCGAACCCTTGAGGGAATGGACCGCATTTTTTGCAAATGGGCCCACTCTAACGAACCCAACGGGGCTGGGAGGAGGTGGGATCAAAGTCCACCATCAAGCAGCTCTTTGCACACGCTACTGGCGTTGACTTGGCCAGACTTAAATCTGTTTCGAGGCCAGATTCAGGAGCATGGTTGCGAGCTGTACCTTCACCATTTATTGGAACTCTGCTGGACAGTGACTCCTTTCGTGTGGTGGTGACACTACGCCTGGGCTGCGATTTTTGTCAACCTCATCGATGCACCTGCGGTTCTATGGTGGAGACCAATGGCCATCGGGCGTTAAGCTGTTGTCGGTGTTCAGGTAGATTTCCGCGACACCATGCTTGGACATGACGCGACATTGTTCGAAGAGCATTGGTTTCTGCCAACATCCCCTGGGTATTAGAACCACCGGCCTCATTCGTTCCGATGGTAAAAGACCAGACGGATTAAGTCTGGTGCCATGGCAGAGGGGTCGATGTCTCATATGGGATGCCACCTGTATCAACACTTATGCAGCGTCCCATTTTAGTCGCACACTAGTGTCAGCTGGGGCAGCCGCCAAAGCAGCAGCCTCCAAGAAGAAAGAAAAAATACGCAATGTTGACGACAAATTACGATTTTGTGCCGCTCGCATTCGAAACTTCAGGCTGTTGGGGGTCCGAAGCTTTTTTTTTATTGAAATAGGATTATACGTTTATCTTTTATCTCACCTAAAGGAAAGTGACAATGAAGACGAAGGTGTTACACGTCTATCCACGAGATACTTATTCACTCGACGCTTGAAAGGACGAGGACTATAGTTTTCTTGAAAAACAGACGCAGTCAGTTCATTCCACACCTTTGCGACCCGCACCAAAAAGGAACTATCGAAGCGTTTGGTTCGACTTCTTGGGACATCCACCATAAAGGGATGGAAGACATGTCTGCATGATGTAAGAAGGGTGTTGGTTCAACCTGATCAAAAACAGCATTCGCGCACTCTCCAAAATGTAATCTGTAGAAGACTGCTAAACTGGCAACTTTCCGACGATGGTCGAGGCTTTGCAGCTTTGAGCTTCTGTAAAGAGTTGGGCCGTCGACTTATGGAGAGGGGTAAAGAGGTGCGCTCCGGGTCTTAACTGATGCAAAGGCTGTCCATAGCTGTCCAATGAGGTAACGCGGCCAGAGTGATGGGCACATTTGCGTCAGGTAGGGCACGGGGCGGGCTTTTTAAAACTTAAAATAATTGTATAAGGTTGTATTTGTTTAATTTTTCTTTGGTAATATTGTACATTTTAATCATCTATACTGCTAAATATGTTTGTATATGCTATGTAAGTTATAAGATTGTATCAATAAAATCACTGCACGTTTAGAAAAACAAATAAGATAAATAAATAAATAAGATATACCTTTATATTTTGAAAAAATGAACATCACTCATCAATGAGCATGAATTACACATTACTTTGTCACAAACTATTTGCGATCAATCATAATTGTAGAAATTTATTCTTTGCGAATTACTTGTTTAGATGTTATTTATTATATAACCTGCGAAACCAAATTCACCCTTCTGGCAGTGTGATAAGATTGATGTATCATCATAAAACATGTACAAATTAGCATTTATATTTGTATATTTTTATGAAGTTTTTAAATTTCATTTACAAAACAGAAAATGTCTCAAGATAACTTCGCAGTTTGTTAGCTAACGATCGATATTATATTAGTATGTTTATACGAATGTGCATTTAACTGTAAAAGTTTATATAAATTGGACCCGAAATTGCCACTTTTGACTCACCAGGTATCGCAATGTAGATTTTATATTAGTAACTACAATTATATTTCATTAGTACTTATATAGCATTACATCGTAAATGAAAGAAGAATTAGTAAATGTTATACTTTACAGGGTTTTTTACTGGGACATTTTGACCTAAAGAACTCTTCTCTTTTCCCTACAAAAAGTTAATGTAACTAATTCAGTGTTGTCATACGCACTACCTATAATATTACGCACAAAGTCTATGAGGACGAAGATAAGAAAAATATAGCTGTTTATATGAAACCTTTTTCATTTACATAACATCCGACAATCATTTATAAATAACTCACGACTGCACAATAACTGAGTTTGTAGGGACGAATGACCTTCAATTGGTTTAGGTCTTTGGTTAAATTATACTACAATACCTACGTAAATACCTGGATTCCTAGTCACTCTGGTATCACAGGTAACGTTACAGCTGATGGCTTTGCAAAAGATTCCATCCAAATCGGTTCCTCAGATTACTACATGTGCTTCGCTCAGGATTTGAGATTCCTAGCTAAATCCCACCTACAGGCCATATGGAGTTCCGAATGGTAGGCGTCGCGGAAAGTAAAAGGTAAGTAAAGTAAAAAAGTTTAAAGTGAAAAAGAATAATTTGCCTTCACAGATTAAATTGTTGTACCTATACTACGAGGGTGGATTGAAAAGTTCGCGGCCTTAATAAGAAAACACAGGAATAACGCAATTTTTTATATTTATTTTTCTAAATACTCTCCTCTTAGTTCACAGCACTTAGTCCAGCTGTCCTCCAAAGCCTTGATCCCATTTAGATAGAAGGTCTCGTCGAGGTCTTCAAAAAAGGCATCTACGGCCACTTTGACCTCCTCATTGGTAGAATATTTCATTCCACCCAAGTGTTTTTTTAGTTTTGGATATAGGTGGAAGTCAGAAGGTGCCAATTCAGGTGAATAAGGGGGATGAGGAAGCAATTGGAAACCACAATTCACTATTTGAGCCATCAATTCTACAGATGTGTGAACACGAGAATTGTCCTGATGAAACAAAACTTTTTGGCCAACAATCCTGGTCTTTTAGACTTTATTTCTTCGCGTAAACGACGTAATAGTGTGTAATAGTATGCATAATTTATAGTTTGACCTCTTTTTAAGTAATCAACCAAGATGACACCCTTAGAATCCCAGAAAACCGATGCCATTACCTTGTTTACTGAAAAACACACCTTGGCTTTCTTGGGGGTCGGAGATCCGGGTCTCTTCCATTGTTTGGATTATTGCTTGGATTCAAGAGTATAGTGATGAACCTATATTTCGTCCATAGTAACAAACCTTGCCAAAACTCGTTTGAATCAGCTTGAAAAAGCTCTAAACAATCTGTAGAAATTGTGAGTCGAGTTCGTTTCTGTTCAACTGAAAGGAGCCGCGGAACCCATCTTGCAGACACCTTGTGGAACCCTAATTCGTTAACGATCATGTTTTGTGTACATTAATGTGAAAGCCCTAGAGCTTCAGCTATCTCAGATACCTTCAAACTTCTGTCTCCCATGATGAGATCATATATTTTTTCGATGTTTTCCGAAGTCATAGCTGTAGAAGGCCGTCCAGAGCGGGGGTTATCTTTGATGCTCTCTCCTCCACGTTTAAATTCAGCTGTCCACTTTTTTATCATTGTATACGACGGAGCAGATGTTCCTAAAGTAGCCACCATATCTTCATGACTCTGCTTTGGAGTTCTCTAAGTGTTTCTTGTGGAGGTATTTGACCACGGCACAGTGCAAACTATCCATTTTCAAAATTAATGAAACTTACTCTCACTTAATGTTCAATAAAATAAATAATTACGCATGTATCTCAGAGAAAAATTGTACAAAGACGGACCAAAAGTCTAGGTTTCATACGAGGGTAGTTTTATAACAATGTGACAACGCTATCTATGTTAGGCTGCGAACTTTTCAATCCACCCTAGTATTTTGTTAGCTGTAAGTTTTCTGAACGTAAATAAATAAATAAATAAGCACTACATTGACATCCAGTCTTTTATTCCCGATAGACCTTGGTTTTTTTAATTTACAAAGGCAGACAAAAGGACAACATCAGTTATCTCTAGCTGTTCCCCAATTTTCCAGGATTTTTAACAGGATTAGAGTTCGCTCTTCCCCGTTCTGCGAGTGTGGTCAGGATTTAGGAACAGTGGACCATACATTTTTTAATTGCCCGCTCGTTTCGTTATCACTATTTGATTTCCTTCCTCCTAAGATTCAGCGCCCAACTAATATCAAGACTCTCCTCTCTACTTACAGCCCGAAGATTTTAATAATATGATGTAAATTCATTCATCGATTTAATATTAGCCTATGATTGTACATTGTTAACAAGTATTTTATGTTAAGTATTAATTTTATTTTAGTTATTGTTATAATTTTATTTTATTTTTTTTTCATTTAGGGTAAGTTTAGTTTGAGCATGTATTATATCATTATAAATAATTAATCATTCTTATTAGTTTAAGTTATTGTTAGTGTGTTATATTTTGTTTTAGCCTATAATATATCATCTCAATGCCCAACGGAATTTATTTCTTGGCAATTTTTATTTTATTTTTTGTACTGTGTTCCACCAATACGCGACACTGGCAGAAATAGCCTGCCACACCAATCGCGGCTGATTGCCATTTTTTTCAATTAACTAATTAACTAACCTACATAAAAACAAATACAGAGACAAACAAAAACAAATCACTTAACTCAACTCACGCACACTTAAAGACCACTCAAAACATACATAAATGCCTTAATTAAACTATCTTTTTAAAAACAAAATATTACATGCTACGTACTTTTGCAATAATATTGTATAAAACAATAAGACGCTTTTTTTCTATGTACATTTTGTAATCCTAGTATTATATATGCTTGTGACTAAATTTAGAAGAGCTGCGTCATCTTATATAAGTACTGTGCTAAAAATAAGAATCACGCAGCGTAGAGTTTGCAGTTAGAGCAAGTAAATTATTTGTATTTGAGTATATTTAACGTTCAAGAACAATATAAATATTAACACAAACTTAAGTTGTTAAATTGACCTAATAAGAACATTACAAAAAAGAACTGCCAAAACGATCGAGAAAAACAAACCAGGGAACCCTTTTTTACCCTCAATGGCTCTCATGTGATCTCCAAATTTTGCAAAATAATTTTCTGAGCACGTTCACAAGCACCCGGGGAATACCTGAAAGGAGTATTCGAGATCACAAAGTGCTGTATAACTATTTGCAGCTAAATCGATCCTCCAGATATGCTTAATTTGTATTCATATTTATTCTAAAAACTAAAAAAGAACTTAGCGCCGTATTTGTTACAGCGGACGTTGAAATGATCTACTGCTAGATCGACAAGCGGTCCTCGAATTTTTTATTTTTTTTACTATTTTCATAGACAGCAAAGGAGCGAGCAACCCTTCTACCGATACCCGCCCCCATGGACATCGTTCATCGTGGGTATTTTATTTATTGATAGTTATTATGATACATTTCGATGGGTTATTGGAACAAAGCCGCAATCGACAAAACACAATTTTACAGGAAAAATATTTAGAGAAAATCTTGGATAATTACTAAACTATGAGGCGTATCAAAACGGTTTGTATATCAAACGATGCGTTATTTTTTTTTTGGAGTTACATAATTGTTCAAAAGGTTATAGCGCTTACCAAATACCAAAAAAAAACTTATAAAACGACATTGCCCCTTCATACATTGAAAATTGTTTCCGTAAGGCTCCATTGTGGTTTTAGTCCGGTAAAAAGTGCAAAATCTATCAAACAGCAATAGTCTTTTGCAACGTTGTGTGCTGTTCTGAAGTATGTATGGTGAATACAGTAATAGCGTTTTGCAGTGATATTACATGAATTTAATGATCGACTTGGAAAATGTACTCGTCAATGCTTTGTACATTCTATGAATATTATGGTATTGAAATGAGTACATTTTTATTTTATATATAGAGTATAACGTAAATATCTGTATATAATGTAGTGTACTTATTTGTTAATAATCATAATAATACTATATTATGCCTGTATATAGGTACTACATACACGTTTTAGGTATACTTATAAGGATATATAAAAAGAAACAAAATTAATTATTAAATTAATATAAAGCCCCACAATGTTTGATACACACATAATGATATTTTTTACTTAATATTATGGACACTTTGCACAATTAAGTTATAAGAAAATCAACACAAAATAACAATAACACAATCTTTAAGTTATTAAAACGTTTCAACGATCTTACGTGTATTAAATTTGTACGATGGTTTTTTTTTCATTCTCACGTAAATAAAACCAGAAACAACATTTTAATCTTGGTAGGTGGGTGTAATTAAGAAATAACAACATTATTCATGAAATGGCGTGTCTTCTTGGAAATGATGTCCTGCTACTACATCCTAATCAGTTTCACATACCGAAGTGTCATAAAAATCATGGTAGTGGCGTGGCATGTCATGATTTTTGAAAAGATTTAACTAGTCTGAATGAAAGGCTAAAGGCACAGGGAATGGTTGAATGCAGCTCGGTATACTACTCATCATACTTTGACAAAAATAAGTGGACTATAAAATTAATAACCCATTTATAAAATCATTTCATATGTTTACAGACGATAAAGCAATGTGGTTTAAAGTTTGGAGTACGTTCGAATAAGATGAAGAAAACATACCACGAATCCAAAATAACTCTGAATCGTGGCATAACCGATTTTTACATTTTGTGGGTCAGCATCACCCGGAGTTTTATTTTTTATCACAAAAATATGTGCAAGAAATAAGACACCAAACTGCAGAAATTTACAAGTTTTTAATTGGAGCACCACCACCAGCAAAGAAAAAGAAGAATGTAGAAAAGTCGACTCGAATTAATAATATTTTGATATATATTTTGATAATAGCGAGATAATTATTTACAAATGTATATATTATCGTTTCTTCATTCGGTTCAAGCATGCACGCAAGCAGGCAAGTATGCATGTAAGCAAGTAAGCAGGCATGCATGCAAGCAAGCAAAACAGAATCATCTATTATTCAAATCTTATTATTAATTAAGGTCAAATATTATTATTTATTATTCACGTGTAAATCGCTTTTTGGCATTATTTATTGTTACTTTCAAAACTTAACATAAAGTAGGTACATATGGTCTGTACTTGATAAATTAGGCACCAAAAGTTTTTTTATTACTTTACATTTATGACTTAGACCATAATGCGTTTTGTATTTTATGATAATTTATCTTTAGACGTATAACAGTTATGTCCTTTACATTTATGCTGTATAAAATTAAGTTAAAGAAAATTAGAGTAAGTGAAACTTATGGCAATGAGACCATTCTGCGTATATAATATTCTGTTTATCTCAATTTATACTGAAACTGTTATGCCAAACTACGTTATGATAAAAAAAATTATGCACCGAAAGTTCAAGTGCAAGTTCGCATCCGCTGTATGGAATCCTCAATATTTTTTGCATTCGGAACGTATGGAGTTGCTTCAGCGCTCTTTTCCAAGATCTTTAGCCTTTCATTCCGCTGACATCTAGTATATAGCACCGTACGAAGCCAGATTATTTAATTTTAGTATGAACTCACTGCATAATCGTAGGAGGGTCTTTGATGCTAAATCTATTTATAAAATTATGAATTCTTTAGTTGACAGTGTTAGTATCACAAAAAATATTACCATTGCTGTACCTCGTCGCATTCCTAGGCAACGGGTAAATAAATCCCCCAGACATATGTACACCAGCATTCGAGCAAATAAGAAATAATCTTACTACAAGTGTGGTGAAAACTAATTAAAGAAAAATAATTT
Organism: Marasmarcha lunaedactyla; assembly: GCA_923062675.1. NCBI lineage: Eukaryota > Metazoa > Arthropoda > Insecta > Lepidoptera > Pterophoridae > Marasmarcha > Marasmarcha lunaedactyla. The sequence continues at coordinate 27,544,860 of OV281350.1, forward strand.
TTTGCCTTTGCCTACGAAATCGAGGTGGTCATTTTGAAAATGAGTTGTAAATAATTTCATTCATAATAAAAATAATGGTCAAGACAAAAATATTTTTTTTCAATCAACCTTTAATATTGTTACTTCTTTACCTGACTCCATTGTCAAACCAATGTATTTGGCGCTATGTTTGCTACGTCGGATTGTAACGCCTCGTTTTAAAGCTAATTAAATTTAAATGTTTTAGAATAATATGCCAACTAAAGTTACCGTGTTTTTAGTGTTAAAGTTTATGAGCAAGACTTGAAAAAATTTGTGCTTTTTTTATTTGTCTGAAGCACTGCATCTAAATAAGGCAAATAATTGCACCTTATTTATGTCGATTTAGTTACTATAATGTATCACATACAAATTCATTAAAAAACTTAGTAGAAAGCTGATAGTTTTATTTTTATTTACGCCTAAATAAATGATTTTCCAAAAAAAATATTAAAATTGAAATATCTCGTTAATGATTGACTTTGGCACAATCATATACATTACTAAATTTGTTGCAAATGAACTGTACCATACTCCCTTACAAGGGTGTTCACTAATTTCCAGTCTCTCTGAATATTTTTTTGAAGAGACTTTTCTCAAACCATATATATTATCACTATTTTGACATTTTTTAAATTTGTTTTATGATTCTTGACATTCTATTCTTGTAATGTTTTAATTTAACTTAAATCGAACTAATTTAATTTAACTTATTTTTAATTTTTTTATATGTAATAATTTAATTGTAATTTTTATTTTATTTCCATTTTTGTAGTATGAGCGCTAGACTTAGGAATGCTGTATGTGCCTATAATTGACATATTATGCTAGAAATAAGTCTTTAGTAATGTTGTTATGACTCTTTTGTATATAAGTTGTTGGCATGTCTTTTTCAAATAAATAAAATAAAAGTTCATACATTTCTTTTTTTGTTCCCCTCCGCGGGAAGGGCAGGAGGATAAAAATGCCCTGACGCATACTCTGGCGCGATTCCAAAGTTATGTGGGACTCGTCCCGACGCCTACCAGGACCATACCCACTAAAAACCCCCTGTCGGCTCGTGCATTTTTGCCACTCAGCCTTCATCTGAGCGACGGCCAATTGGAGAAAGAGGCCGCGCTAGCGGGGCCCAGAAGGGGTCACCCGCTGGGATTACATAGCACTGAAGGTGCTCAAAGCACTGAAGGTGAATACATAGCACTGAAGGTGCTCAAAATGAAAATCAATAATTAAAACAAAAATTAAAAAAATTGCAAAATAAAATTGAATTAATTCGCATTTACGTTAGAATTAGGATTTACGTTAGAATTAGAATTTACGTTACAATTAGAATTTGCGGCCAGAAGGGCCTCGAGATCGCGTGACAGTCTGGTGGATGAGTACGCTTGCGCATTTCTAGGCCTAGCGACTTTGAACTTCGAGTCTAACACAGGAGCAGCATATGAGACCGAATCACGAACTAGAGGATTGGGATGGGTTTCGGAGCGTTTGAAAAACGCTTCAGAGAGTGTTTTGAGATGTTGTTGCACTGTAGGCAGTTCAAGATCTCTATGCAAGTCCGCGTTACGCATGTACCACGGTGCGCCTGTGGCCCGGCGGCAAAAGAGGTTTTGAACTACCTGCAGTTTGTGCAGGAGGGAGGGTTTGGCGTGGGCAAAGATTGGCGAGGCATACGTCATGACGGGTCTAACGCAGACCTTGTAAAGTGTACGTTTGTTTCTGAAGGACATTTTACTTTTTCTACCTAACATGCTATTTAGGCGGACTAAATAGTGACGAGCGAGTTACGAAACTCTTTCGACGTGTGGCTTGAAAGAAAGCGTCGGATCTAATGTGACGCCTAAGTATTTAGTACTGCGCTTCCAGGGGATGGGAATGCCTAACATTCGAACGTGGGGATCGCCATCGGGACGACGGCGTTTGTGGTCGAAGCGCATCGCAGAACTCTTTTCAGGGTTCACATCGATGCGCCATTTTTGAAACCATACACCAAGGGCGTTTACGGCCTTTTGGAGTCTGGTTACAAGGTGCCGAATACCGTGGCCTTTGGTATAGAGTGCGGTGTCGTCAGCAAAGAGGGCGAGTTCGACGCCTTTCGGCGGGATGGGAATTTCGTTGGTGTACACGGTGTACAGCAGAGGGGCGAGGACTGAGCCTTGAGGGACTCCAGCCTTTATGGGACGAGGTGCAGAAAGCGTGCCTTCGTGTTTAAATCGAAACGTACGGTCTTTGAGAAACGACGCCATTAACCTGACTAGGCGATCCGGTAAGCCTATCTTGTAGAGTTTATAAATTAGACCGCTGTGCCAGACTTTATCGAAAGCCTTGGCTACGTCAAAGAAAACCGCGACCGTTTTATAACGACGCGGATAGAAACCGTCAAGTATATACTCGACGATTCGGTGGACTTGCTGAGGGCAGGAGTGTTTAGCGCGAAAGCCGAACTGATGGGGAATAATAAGAGGATCGCCATCCGTTGGAAACAGATGGTTCCGCATTCGAGAGAGTATGACTCTCTCGAGAAGTTTAGACATTGCCTTGAGGAGGCTGATGGGTCTGTGATTAGCCGGGACGTTCAGAGGTTTGCCCGGCTTGGGAATGCCTATGACTGTCGCTTCTTTCCAAGCTTTTGGAAAGTAGCTATGGTCGAAGCAGGCATTGAAAATGATAGCTAACAAGGTAAGCATCTGTTGAGGTAGGTGCTTAAGTGCGTGGTTGGAAATTCCATCCGCACCCGGAGCCTTTTTGGACTTTTGATTTCTAATGAGAAGCAAGATTTCGTCATTAGAGACTGTGACAGGGTCGGCGGTGATGGGGAGAGAGTCTCTGCGAAGGACTTCGTCCTCCACCGCCTGGATGTGTGAGGGATCAGCAGGTTGCGTGCTGGGCGAGCATTGTGCGGCAATGCTGTCGGCGAAGCATTCGGCTTTCTCTTCGACTTCGAAGGCAGTAGTGCCATCGGGACGAGTGAGAGGAGGAACGTGAGAGACGGTGTCTACGCGTAAGGCTCGGGCCATACTATAGTATGCTTGGTGGGACGCAGAGATATTCGCCATGAGATCGTTCATCTGAGCGTCTCGGAGTTCCGCGAGGCAAGACCTAACTTTACGTTGAAGCTGATTCGCAGCTGTTCTATAGGCGGGCGTGGGATATTTCTTGGCTCTCCGGAGAGCCGCGTTTTTAGCTTTAATAAGATTGCTAACGGCTAAGGGAAGCGTGGGTTTGCCTTGCTTAGCAACCTTTACGTTGTCACTGATGGCTGAGTTGATAGCATCAGTGAGAGAATTTACTAATGAATCGATTTTATCCGGGCTATCTAATTGTTCGGGAGAGATCGCGAGTGGAGAGTTCGGAGCCTCTAAGGCTGAAACTAACGTATTTTTAAAACCTTTCCAGTTGGTAAAGGTCTTAGGAGATGAAACATTATCGTTCGGCGGTCCTAGCACGAGGGAAACGGGGCGATGGTCGGAGCCTAGGTCATCGAGCGGTTCGATAGACCTTAGATCAAGATTGATTCGCTTGATAATTGCAAAGTCGAGGATGTCAGGAGAGTAGGACGGGTTGTTGGGATAGTGAGTGGGAGTGATGGGGGATATGACGTCTAGGTCAAGGGAGTTAGTGATGTCGAGGAGAGCGATACCGCTGGTGTTAGTCGATAGGCACGTCCAGTCAGTATGTTTGGAGTTAAAGTCTCCGAACATAATGACTGAATGGCCGAGGGCGAGAATGGCCTCAAAGTCGCTGCGGATTGGTCTGGTACCACTAGGTATGTAGATTGAAGCTATGATGATGGTCGGATGACCAGTCATAGCCAATCTACACACAGTGGCTTCCATGTTGAGGAGAGGAGGGGTAGGGAGAGGACAGCAGTGGAAGCCTCTTTTGTAATATATAGCGGTGCCGCCGAAACCGTCAGAGTTGGGCCTATCGTTACGAATAAACGCGTACTTAGGTATAGCGAATCCCCTGGAGCGGTTTGGAGTAAGCCATGTCTCCTGGAGAAGGAATAAGTCAGGTTCTTTGTTCTGAAGGAACAGTTTAATCTCGGGAAGGTTGGTATTAAGGCTACGAGCGTTAAAAGATACTAGGGATAAGCCCTTGGGTTTAATACGACTGGACGCGGGATTCGCGGGTCTAGACATTATAATTTATTATTTACGAATTTATACAAATATAAAAGAATTTACAACGAACTTAGGAGCGAGTGATGCTCGGCTAAAGCAAATAAACGCTCTTGAGGAGAGCGGGCGGCTCGCAGTTTGCGTGCGAGCACGGAAATTTCGTTAATATCGACGTTTTGAATAACGTCGAACACGGTCTTCATGTCCTCAGCCAACGACGACTGAGATGCGGATGACGGAGAAGGACGCGGCCCTACGGAAGCTACGGGAGCTGGGATGGGTCGGGAAGGTGCAGGCGGAACGGCCGGACGCTGCCTCCAAGACAGAGCCGGAGTAGGCGTCGGCTGAACGGGCTTTGCATCCGGGGGACCCCAGTTGCGCAGCGGCGGGAAGTTAGCGGGAGTGAGCGGCGGCGCCGGTTTAGGCGCGACCCTCTTGGCGGTGGAGCGCGGAGCACGCGGGCAGCCCCTGTAGTTAGCTGTGTGACCAGACTGGCCGCACAGCACACAGGCAGGGGGGGAAGTGGATTCGGGAGTGCGAGTGCACTCCTTTGTAAAATGTGGATCCAGGCACTTAACGCACCTGGGGGGAGCTGAGCAGTTAGCCGCTGCGTGGCCGTAGAGCTGGCAGCGGTGGCACTGCCCAGGGTGACCGCGGGGGTTGGGACGCTCAACAGAGATATTTGAAAGTCCGCAAATTGTGCGAGCCTCTCTAAAGATCTCCCTCGAGTTGGGAGTATTCGACAAGATAACTAAAGCTAACGGAAAGCGCCTACCGCGGTTAGAGTGCATCTTGTGCACTGCTTCGGCCGGGAAACCCTGGGACTTAAGGTCCTCGAGGATTTCTTCATTCGCGAGCTCAAACGGGACGCCCCGTAGTACTGCGCGGATCTTACGCTCCTCCGGGAGGGCGTAGGTGTGGTACGCGATTTGATTTAACCCGAGCAACCTGGTAAGCGCGCGGAAGTCGTCGACAGTCGCTACTTGAATTTTGATTGTATCGCCAGCGTTGGCGGCTTTTAAGTAATTAATTTTGTGCTCTTTGCACAAGTTAGAAACCGCGGTCCAGCGCGCTTTTTCACGCAGGAAGACGGGCGGAGGGAGCTGAGGTTTCGGCGGGACGGGAGCGCAGCGCGACGCTGGCTTCGATGGGACCGACGGAGACGTGGTCTCTTCGAGTGACATGAGCGGCGCGGGGGTGGGTGTAGAAGACACCGGGGTTGGCTCGGGTGTTGAAGACACCGCGGCTTTTTTCGAACGCTTCTTAGAGCGTTTGGTAACTAATTGGAACGCGGGCTCAGGAGAGCCGGTTAAGGTGGCGGCGACCGACGAAGCCACGGACCCGGCGGAGTCTGAATCGCTCCCGGGAGCGGTACGCTTCCTACGGGATGATCGCGAGGATGAGACCGACGCGCAGTCCATTTCGGATGGAACGGGAGAAGCGGGAGAGCTATAGACCTGAGGGGTCTGGGCGTTGGAGGCCTGAGGGGCCGGAGTTGAGGCCTGAGGGGCCGGGGACGCAATAGATGCCTGTAAGGCCTGCGTTAGTGCGTCAGCGGGTATGCTTACGCCGGACGCAGCGAGCGCCTGGGCGAACGACTTAAGAATATTAACAAGGTCCATTGGAGGACTTGGAATTACAATATGTTATATATAAATATATAATGTATGCCTATAATATATAACAAATGCCTAGGATTCCTAAATAAAAACCTAGCGAACCCTAGCGGCAAACCTCCCTACCAGCGGTAGGGGGGCTGGGGAGAATAACTTAAAACTAACCGTAGTACGCCGAAGGCCGCTACCTAGAAACCTAAAAAAGGGTACGCAGGTAAAGAGTTGACCGCGTTAGGGTCAACCTTTACCGACAGAAAGGACAAATACACACGAAAACACACAAATATGATAAAAATAAATATGAAAATAGGAGAAAAATAAATAAAATAGAGAAGAGAAATAAATAAAAATAAAAAGGACTGGTTCAGTACAAATTCGTTGTCACCGTTAAGTATCCTTTGCACTGAAACCAGACTACTTACGCTGGGCACAACACTGCACTCAGCACAAGCACAACACTACTTAGCACAGCACTTTGAAGACTAAGGGGCTTAGTCGCAAAGAAAAATCGCACTTCGAAATCACTCAGACGGAGTAGAAAAACCTTGAAAACCGTAGCACGGAACCAACACGCTATACTGTGACGTCAGTAGACTGAGCGCCACGGAATATCGGGAGGGAACCGACCAACGGAGAACTGGGTCTTGCACGTCCGCACCGCGTGGCGATCGGAGCGAGAATTAAATCATCGGTCCTACGGAGTATCTTTTATACGTCAATGATATGTGTAATCTGGTCAAGGAAGGCTCGATCTACCAATTTGCCGAGGATACATGCATTGTAGCGGCAGATAAGGACATTCAAAGGGCAGAAAAACTATTACAATATAATTTTAGTGAAATATGTAAGTGGTCACACGATGTGGGATTAGTGATTAATAGTTCTAAAACTAAACTAATGCACATACATTCATCGCACAATAATACCATATATATACCAAAAATCCTGGCCCAATCGCATGACTGCTTGCACGGTGTATTGGACTTATGTAATTGTAGTAAAATAGACCTAGTCGAAGAGCACATCTACATAGGTCTAACTATAGACCATAGATTTAATTGGATTCCACATATTAGTTTTGTTTGTGAAAAGCTAAGAGCCATATTAAGTAAACTAACTATACTTAAATACAGATTACCCTATAAATCACTTAGATTATTATATTTAGCTTTGGCAGACTCAATAATTGATTATGGCCTGTCCTCGTATGGTAGAACACATACAACTCACATAAATAATATATATAATTTACAAATAAGATTATTGAAAACAATTGTACCTCTGAAAATAAAAAAAATGTATAACAACAATTATTCTAAACTTTTCCAATACACTAAAGTTTTGCCGGTACAAGATAAAATTGAATTATCAATATTAAACATGAAATCATGTAATGTTAAAAACCTCATAGAATATAAGCGTAGTAATAAATTAAGACCAATTGCATTTACTTTTACCAGACATCTTAAACAAATTACCTAACTACATTGTTAATAAGTATGTATCAGGAACTAAATGTAAAACTTATCTCAAACAATATTTTATAGAACTGGCTAGGGTTATTAGTTAGGTACGTTTACTTAAAGTCTATAATTGTTTTGCGAACCACCTTCGTCAGGTAACCTAGCAATAAGTTTTGTTGATGGTGCAATGTTAAAAAAAAAAAAACCTTTGTATATTTTGTATGTGTTGATCAATAAAAAAAAAAGGAACAATACTACTTTATTCTTAATTATTATAAAGTAATATATGATATTTAACTCTAATTTAATGTTAATACACAAAAACTACTAATTCAGTTTTCTTATACTTCTTATATTTCTGATATCACACAAACACAATAAAGAGTGGTAACTAAATATTATGACTTAAAAACACGCACACTGTATATTTTCACTTTAATTAAATTAGTAAGGCGTTTTTATTCGCATTTTTTATAACAAAATAAAAACAAATCCAATTTCAAGTTGTTGGAGCCGAAGACTAGGTGCGTGGCGCAGGCGTAATCTCTCAGTTGTTAAAGGGTTTCTGTGTGCATTGTAGATGTCTGAGCTTTGTTTGATGATGCATTGGATGTTACGCCACTGTTAGGTCACTTCCTACGCGGTAGACATGAGATGTTTATTCGAGTGCTTAATCCCGAAATTAACTTCAGTCTGCGCTCAGGCGCCGTCGAGGGAGGATGTGCATAGCACTCGCGGATGTAGATGTTGAAAACATCGCTGTACATACCTACACAATTTATCACGTCAAATAAAACTTGATACTTTACACATGCCGTTTATTAATACAAAAGGTTAATAGATAATTTAAATACATATTTGTAAGAGAACCAGGTGACCTAAAACTCTACTTCCACGTTTGTGCTTGCGCAATAACATGACACTTATTGCTGTCTATTTCCGTGATATTTCCGCGTTTAAATATCCTATTTAATACCTGGTTCTTTAAGGTTTTGGTGTGTTTTTATTGCTTTCGGATTTGTTTTGATATGATTTTTTAGTTAATTTCCAGCATTATCAGGTTTACTTTTCATTAATCATCAGTTATTAACATTTTCATTCGATGTACAAATTTCGTTATATTTATAGTTCAACACTCGAAGGCAATCCCTTAACTATTTATTAAGAACAATCTTAACTTCCTTGACTAAATGAAGTTTTAGTAACCGTCAAAATATAAAGGTTGTATTAAGTCTTTACATATAAAATTGGCGTTTTGTCGTACTGGCCACTTTGATCTGTATTATCACTTCTTTGTTTAAGAATTCAAATTTAAAATTAATGCAGCTATTTATTTATATATCACGCATTTGTGTTTCGAAAATTGTAATTTTATCTGTTTGTTTTCGGGAACACCCAAAAATTTCGAATTATGTAACTCCGAATTTGAATACTCCGATTTTTTAAATTCCGAATTTCACAATCCCTAGCAGATTAAATTCCGACTATTCAAAAACCCGATTCTTATTTCATCGAAGTTCATAAATACGAAATTTTAATTTTCTGCCTTTCATTAGTACGAAGAATTAAAAACCCGCTGTGTCTACTAGTCCGAAATATGGTATTGCGAATTTTAATTTCCCGCTAATTCAATGCTAACATTCAGATTTTGTATCTAAAACGGGTATACATTAAAAATTATTATTTAAATCGCCTGTCACACAAATTAAACGTAATAAGGCACATTTGAAATTATACAAATTAGGCGCGACGACGAGCGAAGCGAGGAAGAGCAGTTAGTTTGTACGTAGATGATGCAGTGCGAGCTGAGCGAGCGCAGCGAGCGTGCCGTGGCAGCGGCCGGCGAAGTTTGCCGGCGGGTTTGGATGGCTTTAGTCCAGCACACTTAAAAGAACTGACTTCCATCTCTGCAGGCGATAACGGGCCACGCTTGCTTGACACTTTGGTGAGACTTTGTAATTTTTTACTTAGCGGGCAACTAAACCCTGAGGTGTGCCCATACATGTATGGTGCCAGTCTTTGCGCATTGTCCTAGAAAGCGGGGGGTATACGACCATTTGCAGTTGGAAGTATCTTTCGACGGCTGGTTAGCAAGCTGGGATGCAGAGCCGTCAGAGAACAGATAGCCACATACCTACTACCTCGCCAATTGGGGTTTGGAACGCCGGTGTTGTGAAGCGGCAATCCACGCAACAAGTTTGTTTATGTCTGATCCCAGTAATAAAGATGCCGTCGTTATCAAACTAGATGTCAAAAACGCTTTCAACACAGTGGAGAGAGACGTTTTACTGCTGGAGGTTAGTAAACACATTCAATCCTTATATCCTTTTCTTACCAGGCCTACCAAAGTTCTTCGAAGCTATTCTTCGATAATTCCTTGATTGTCTCACATGTGGGTGCGCAACAAGGCGATCCGCTCGCACCATTACTATTCAGACTTACCATTATTAACGCAATCTTGTCTTTGAAATCTCCTTTGAACATATGTACAATACGGTACAATGAGAGGAAACCCCGAGAAAGTGGCAAGTGGCTTCAAGTCCTACTGCCCATGCTTAAGGAATTAGGTCCGGAGATCAATCCATCCAAATGTGAGTTGTTTTCTTGTGGATCTCCCTCTGCTCCTTTAGTCCCTCGTTTGAAGTCTATTCTTCCTGGCCTTCAGGAGCGGTCTAGACTCACATTTAACCTTCTAGGTTCTCCCATCTTTCCAGAAGCAATTCCTGACGCCTTAGAAGCAAGGCGACGCCTCTTCCTGTTTGCTCGTGAACGTCTAAATGTTTTGTCTCCTCACGTGGCACTTATATTACTAAGGAAATGTTTCGTGGTGCCAAGATTGACCTATTTCCTTAGAACGTCCCCAATTTGGTTGCTTCCCGCGGAAATCTCCACCTTAACAACTGAAATAAAAGATACAATCGAGCACATTTTAAACGTTGCCATTAATGAAATCCAGTGGGATCAGGCTTCTTTACTCATTCGCCACGGGAGTTTGGGCGTGCGGCGCATAAAAGACGTATGTTTGCCTGCTTTTCTAGCATCGTCACATGGGGTCGTCAATCTTGTATCGGATATTTTAACGTCTCACAAGGGTAACACGAACATTTCCTATGCTACCGAACCCTTGAGGGAATGGACCGCATTTTTTGCAAATGGGCCCACTCTAACGAACCCAACGGGGCTGGGAGGAGGTGGGATCAAAGTCCACCATCAAGCAGCTCTTTGCACACGCTACTGGCGTTGACTTGGCCAGACTTAAATCTGTTTCGAGGCCAGATTCAGGAGCATGGTTGCGAGCTGTACCTTCACCATTTATTGGAACTCTGCTGGACAGTGACTCCTTTCGTGTGGTGGTGACACTACGCCTGGGCTGCGATTTTTGTCAACCTCATCGATGCACCTGCGGTTCTATGGTGGAGACCAATGGCCATCGGGCGTTAAGCTGTTGTCGGTGTTCAGGTAGATTTCCGCGACACCATGCTTGGACATGACGCGACATTGTTCGAAGAGCATTGGTTTCTGCCAACATCCCCTGGGTATTAGAACCACCGGCCTCATTCGTTCCGATGGTAAAAGACCAGACGGATTAAGTCTGGTGCCATGGCAGAGGGGTCGATGTCTCATATGGGATGCCACCTGTATCAACACTTATGCAGCGTCCCATTTTAGTCGCACACTAGTGTCAGCTGGGGCAGCCGCCAAAGCAGCAGCCTCCAAGAAGAAAGAAAAAATACGCAATGTTGACGACAAATTACGATTTTGTGCCGCTCGCATTCGAAACTTCAGGCTGTTGGGGGTCCGAAGCTTTTTTTTTATTGAAATAGGATTATACGTTTATCTTTTATCTCACCTAAAGGAAAGTGACAATGAAGACGAAGGTGTTACACGTCTATCCACGAGATACTTATTCACTCGACGCTTGAAAGGACGAGGACTATAGTTTTCTTGAAAAACAGACGCAGTCAGTTCATTCCACACCTTTGCGACCCGCACCAAAAAGGAACTATCGAAGCGTTTGGTTCGACTTCTTGGGACATCCACCATAAAGGGATGGAAGACATGTCTGCATGATGTAAGAAGGGTGTTGGTTCAACCTGATCAAAAACAGCATTCGCGCACTCTCCAAAATGTAATCTGTAGAAGACTGCTAAACTGGCAACTTTCCGACGATGGTCGAGGCTTTGCAGCTTTGAGCTTCTGTAAAGAGTTGGGCCGTCGACTTATGGAGAGGGGTAAAGAGGTGCGCTCCGGGTCTTAACTGATGCAAAGGCTGTCCATAGCTGTCCAATGAGGTAACGCGGCCAGAGTGATGGGCACATTTGCGTCAGGTAGGGCACGGGGCGGGCTTTTTAAAACTTAAAATAATTGTATAAGGTTGTATTTGTTTAATTTTTCTTTGGTAATATTGTACATTTTAATCATCTATACTGCTAAATATGTTTGTATATGCTATGTAAGTTATAAGATTGTATCAATAAAATCACTGCACGTTTAGAAAAACAAATAAGATAAATAAATAAATAAGATATACCTTTATATTTTGAAAAAATGAACATCACTCATCAATGAGCATGAATTACACATTACTTTGTCACAAACTATTTGCGATCAATCATAATTGTAGAAATTTATTCTTTGCGAATTACTTGTTTAGATGTTATTTATTATATAACCTGCGAAACCAAATTCACCCTTCTGGCAGTGTGATAAGATTGATGTATCATCATAAAACATGTACAAATTAGCATTTATATTTGTATATTTTTATGAAGTTTTTAAATTTCATTTACAAAACAGAAAATGTCTCAAGATAACTTCGCAGTTTGTTAGCTAACGATCGATATTATATTAGTATGTTTATACGAATGTGCATTTAACTGTAAAAGTTTATATAAATTGGACCCGAAATTGCCACTTTTGACTCACCAGGTATCGCAATGTAGATTTTATATTAGTAACTACAATTATATTTCATTAGTACTTATATAGCATTACATCGTAAATGAAAGAAGAATTAGTAAATGTTATACTTTACAGGGTTTTTTACTGGGACATTTTGACCTAAAGAACTCTTCTCTTTTCCCTACAAAAAGTTAATGTAACTAATTCAGTGTTGTCATACGCACTACCTATAATATTACGCACAAAGTCTATGAGGACGAAGATAAGAAAAATATAGCTGTTTATATGAAACCTTTTTCATTTACATAACATCCGACAATCATTTATAAATAACTCACGACTGCACAATAACTGAGTTTGTAGGGACGAATGACCTTCAATTGGTTTAGGTCTTTGGTTAAATTATACTACAATACCTACGTAAATACCTGGATTCCTAGTCACTCTGGTATCACAGGTAACGTTACAGCTGATGGCTTTGCAAAAGATTTCATCCAAATCGGTTCCTCAGATTACTACATGTGCTTCGCTCAGGATTTGAGATTCCTAGCTAAATCCCACCTACAGGCCATATGGAGTTCTGAATGGCAGGCGTCGCGGAAAGTAAAAGGTAAGCAAAGTAAAAAAGTTAAAAGTGAAAAAGAATAATTTGCCTTCACAGATTAAATTGTTGTACCTATACTACGAGGGTGGATTGAAAAGTTCGCGGCCTTAATAAGAAAACACAGGAATAACGCAATTTTTTATATTTATTTTTCTAAATACTCTCCTCTTAGTTCACAGCACTTAGTCCAGCGGTCCTCCAAAGCCTTGATCCCATTTAGATAGAAGGTCTCGTCAAGGTCTTCAAAAAAGGCATCTACGGCCACTTTGACCTCCTCATTGGTAGAATATTTCATTCCACCCAAGTGTTATTTTAGTTTTGGATATAGGTGGAAGTCAGAAGGTGCCAATTCAGGTGAATAAGGGGGATGAGGAAGCAATTCGAAACCAGAATTCACTATTTGAGCCATCAATTCTACAGATGTGTGAACACGAGAATTGTCCTGATGAAACAAAACTTTTTTGGCCAACAATCCTGGTCTTTTAGACTTTATTTCTTCGCGTAAACGACGTAATAGTGTGTAATAGTATGCAGAATTTATAGTTTGACCTCTTTTTAAGTAATCAACCAAGATGACACCCTTAGAATCCCAGAAAACCGATGCCATTACCTTGTTTACTGAAAAACACACCTTGGCTTTCTTGGGGGTCGGAGATCCGGGTCTCTTCCATTGTTTGGATTTTTGCTTGGATTCAAGAGTATAGTGATGAACCTATATTTCGTCCATAGTAACAAACCTTGCCAAAACTCGTTTGGATCAGCTTGAAAAAGCTCTAAACAATCTGTAGAAATCGTGAGTCGAGTTCATTTCTGTTCAACTGAAAGGAGCCGCGGAACCCATCTTGCAGACACCTTGTGGAACCCTAATTCGTTAATGATCATGTTTTGTGTACATTCATGTGAAAGCCCTAGAGCTTCAGCTACCTCAGATACCTTCAAACTTTTGTCTCCCATGATGAGATCATATATTTTTTCGATGTTTTCCGAAGTCATAGCTGTAGAAGGCCGTCCAGAGCGGGGGTTATCTTTGATGCTCTCTCATCCACGTTTAAATTCAGCTGTCCACTTTTTTATCATTGTATACGACGGAGCAGATTTTTCTAAAGTAGCCACCATATCTTTATGACTCTGCTTTGGAGTTCTCTAAGTGTTTCTTGTGGAGGTATTTGACCACGGCACAGTGCAAACTATCCATTTTCAAAATTAATGAAACTTACTCTCACTTAATGTTCAATAAAATAAATAATTACGCATGTATCTCAGAGAAAAATTGTACAAAGACGGACCAAAAGTCTAAGTTTCATACGAGGGTAGTTTTATAACAATGTGACAACGCTATCTGTGTTAGGCTGCGAACTTTTCAATCCACCCTAGTATTTTGTTAGCTGTAAGTTTTCTGAACGTAAATAAATAAACTTGACTTAAATAAACACTACATTGACATCCAGTCTTTTATTCCCGATAGACCTTGGTTTTTTTAATTTACAAAGGCAGACAAAAGGACAACATCAGTTATCTCTAGCTGTTCCCCAATTTTTAACAGGATTAGAGTTCGCTCTTCCCCGTTCTGCGACTGTGGTCAGGATTTAGGAACAGTGGACCATACATTTTTTAATTGCCCGCTCGTTCCGTTATCACTATTTGATTTCCTTCCTCCTAAGATTCAGCGCCCAACTAATATCAAGACTCTCCACTCTACTTACAGCCTGAAGATTTTAATAATATGATGTAAATTCATTCATCGATTTAATATTAGCCTATGATTGTACATTGTTAACAAGTATTTTATGTTAAGTATTAATTTTATTTTAGTTATTGTTATAATTTTATTTTATTTATTTTTTCATTTCGGGTAAGTTTAGTTTGAGCATGTATTATATCATTATAAATAATTAATCATTCTTATTAGTTTAAGTTATTGTTAGTGTGTTAAATTTTGTTTTAGCCTATAATATATCATCTCAATGCCCAACGGAATTTATTTCTTGGCAATTTTTATTTTATTTTTTGTACTGTAACCACCAATACGCGACACTGGCAGAAATAGCCCGCCACACCAATCACGGCTGATTGCCATTTTTTTCAATTAACTAATTAACTAACCTACATAAAAACAAATACAGAGACAAACAAAAACAAATCACTTAACTCAACTCACGCACACTTAAAGACCACTCAAAACATACATAATGCCTTAATTAAACTATCTTTTTAAAAACAAAATATTACAAGCTACGTACTTTTGCAATAATATTGTATAAAACAATAAGACGCTTTTTTTCTGTGTACATTTTGTAAATTTGAATCCTAGTATTATATGCTTGTGACTAGATTTAGAAGAGCTGCGTCATCTTATATAAGTACTGTGCTAAAAATAAGAATCACGCAGCGTAGAGTTTGCAGTTAGAGCAAGTAAATTATTTGTATTTGAGTATATTTAACGTTCAAGAATAATATAAATATTAACACAAACTTAAGTTGTTAAATTGACATAACAAGAACATTACAAAAAAGAACTGCCAAAACGATCGAGAAAAACAAACCAGGGAACCCTTTTTTACCCTCAATGGCTCTCATGTGATCTCCAAATTTTGCAAAATAATTTTCTGAGCACGTTCACAAGCACCCGGGGAATACCTGAACGGAGTATTCGAGATCACAAAGTGCTGTATAACTATTTGCAGCTAAATCGATCCTCCAGATATGCTTAATTTGTATTCATATTTATTCTAAAAACTAAAAAAGAACTTAGTGCCGTATTTGTTACAGCGGACGTTGAAATGATCTACTGCTAGATCGACAAGCGGTCCTCGAGAATTTTTATTTTTTTTACTATTTTCATAGACAGCAAAGGAGCGAGCCACCCTCCTACCGATACCCGCCCCCATGGACATCGTTCATCGTGGGTATTTTATTTATTGATAGTTATTATGATACATTTCGATGGGTTATTGGAACAAAGCCGCAATCGACAAAACACAATTTTACAGGAAAAATATTTAGAGAAAATCTTGGATAATTACTAAACTATGAGGCGCATCAAAACGGTTTGTATATCAAACGATGCGTTATTTTTTTTTTGGAGTTACATAATTGTTCAAAATGTTATAGCGCTTACCAAATACCAAAAAAAAAAACTTATAAAACGACATTGCCCCTTCACAAATTGAAAATTGTTTCCGTAAGGCTCCATTGTGGTTTTAGTCCGGTAAAAAGTGCAAAATCTATCAAAAAGCAATAGTCTTTTGCAACGTTGTGTGCTGTTCTGAAGTATGTATGGTGAATACAGTAATAGCGTTTTGCAGTGATATTACATGAATTTAATGATCGACTTGGAAAATGTACTCGTCAATGCTTTGTACATTCTATGAATATTATGGTATTGAAATGAGTACATTTTTTTTAATATATAGAGTATAACGTAAATATCTGTATGTAATGTAGTGTATTTATTTGTTAATAATCATAATAATACTATATTATGCCTGTATATAGGTACTACATACACGTTTTTAGGTATACTTAATAAGGATATATAAAAAGAAATAAAATTAATTATTAAATTAATATAAAGCCCCACAATGTTTATTACACACATAATGATATTTTTTACTTAATATTATGGACACTTTGCACAATTAAGTTATAAGAAAATCAACACAATATAACAATAACATAATCTTTAAGTTATTAAAACGTTTCTACGATCTTACGTGTATTAAATTTGTACGATGGTTTTTTTTTTCATTCTCACGTAAATAAAACCAGAAACAACATTTTAATCTTGGTAGGTGGGTGTAATTAAGAAATAACAACATTATTCATGAAATGGCGTGTCTTCTTGGATGTGATGTCCTGCTACTACATCCTAATCAGTTTCACATACCGAAGTGTCATAAAAATCATGGTAGTGGCGTGGCATATCATGATTTTTGAAAAGACTTAACTAGTCTGAATGAAAGGCTTAAGGCACAGGGAATGGTTGAATGCAGCTCGGTAACTGAAGTTTCATTAGTAGGAGTAGCAGCAGCAAGGAGTGTTCGTGCACCTCGTGAACGTCCACTTGGTGTGCACCCGGCGCCTCGAGACTGTAATCTGGTGTGATATAGATCACATAATCATCTTCTAAACTACATTTTAAAATCAGTATGCCCTCATGAGTATGACACGCGATCACTTCCATACTATTTGGACAACAATATTTTATTTATCTCTGAGTCATGCAACCAATTTCGGCCTTCAATAAACACTATTACATCGACAAAGTCGAATTGTTCTAACTCTATGACAATATATTTCTCGCCACTAACTTTGACATTCATTGCAAATGCGTAAATTTGTTCTGTCGTATATAGATATTTATTTTTCTTGAGCTCACGCTCGATTATTGTATTAAGTCACTTCCATTTTGTCCTTGTCCGGTGTGAAAATTCGATGCTTGATCGTCAACTCAAACTTCGAGGCCGCATATAAATGCAAAACAAATATAAATCGATTTTTATTTTGTCCGGGACATCCGTCCGATTAAAATGTTATGCTCATTCAAAAAAGACTTGAATAAACAACTCCCAACTTCAATAGCCCCTCTCTTCGCTATGTTGTAATGTCACATAAAGCAATATCCCAGCTTACGGCCTGCATCGGAAACAGTAAAATTATGAATGGGATATTTCCGTTTATAATAGACAATCCCAACTTTAAATCTCATCGTAAAGAACCTTCTCAAAATCTAAACTGCTATTGTCTCCAAGTAACTAGAATTGCAAGTTAACTTACACAACAGCAAGGTTAACAAGTAACTAGAATTGAAAACCATTGCTTGTATAAGCGATACATCCTCTTCCAAGTATAATTTTTGAGAGTATTTTTTCTCATAAAATGTGTTTCTACTGTTGCGAATAAGGTAATAAATATTTGACTGAATGAAGACAGCATACTCAAACAATTGTGATGATCACGCTGATCAATTAGGCTGTCGTCATTCTGTACCTTTTCCAAAACAGTAAATAAAACAGTATGAGAGATATTCAAAGTTCCCCATCTTGAAAGTTATACTTCAGCGTTTGTGTTCTGTTACATTTCCTGTTTATTGAGTGCTCTTAATTTCTTTAACTTTAACGTTTCTAATTATATTGCCATTGATATTCATGATTTCTTATTTGTTGTATTTATCAAATATGTTCTTTCACTTTTCTGGTGTAATACGGTCACCACACTTCTTTTTGAAGCTGCAGATGGGTCTAATAGTTTTTGTTTTCTTGATCGTTTCTTTGTAGTTTCAGTGTGCGCTTCTTGATTTTCAGTTTCATTTTTTTTTTTTTTTGGTTCCCCTCCACGGGAAGGGCAGGAGGACATAAAAAATGCTCTGACGCATACTCCGCGCGCGCGATCGGAGTTATGTGGGACTCGTCCCGACGCCTACCAGAACCATACCCACTAAAAAACCCCCTGTCGGCTCGTGCATTTTTGCCACTCAGCCTTCATCTGAGCGACGGCCAATTGGAGAAAGAGGCCGCGCCAGCGGGGCCCTTAAGGGGTCACCCGCTGAGATTCACATAGCACTGAAGGTGCTCAAAAATGAAAAGTAAAACTAAAAACATAAAAAATGAAAAATAAAAATTGCATTAATTCGGATTTACGTTAGAATTAGAATTTACGTTAGAATTAGGATTTGCGGCCTGAAGGGCCTCGAGAGCTAAAGTTAACTGCGTAGGTTCGCCCGTGTGCGCGTTTCTCGGCCTAGCGACTTTGAATTTCGAATCTAACACAGGAGCAGTATATGAGACTGAATCTCGAATAAGATGATTGGGATGGGATTCGGCGCGATTGAAGAACGATTTTGAGAGTGTTTTGAGGTGCTGTTGCACTGTAGGTAGTTCAAGATCTCTGTGCAGGTCCGCGTTACGCACATACCAAGGTGCGTCTGTGGCCCTGCGGCAGAAGAGATTTTGAACCACCTGCAGCTTATACAGGACTGAGGGATTGGCGTGGGCAAAGACTGGCGAAGCATATGACATGACGGGTCTAACGCAGACCTTATAAAGCGTACGTTTATTTCTAAAAGACATTTTACTTTTTCTACCTATCATACTATTTAAGCGGCTTAAGTAGAAACGCGCGAGTTTCGTTACTCTATCGACGTGTGGCTTGAAAGAAAGCGTCTGATCTAAGGTGACGCCTAAGTATTTGATACTGCGCTTCCAGGGGATGGGAATACCTAACATTCGAATGTGGGGATCGTTGCGGCGATTACGACGTTTGTGGTCGAATAGAATGGCAGAACTCTTTTCTGGGTTGACATCGATACGCCATTTTTGAAACCAAACACCGAGGGCGTTTACGGCCTTTTGGAGTCTGGTGATGTTATACGGGATCCTTTGACCTTTAGTGTAAAGGGCGGTATCGTCTGCAAAGAGGGCGAGTTCGACGCCTTTCGGCGGGATGGGCATGTCATTAGTGTACACGGTGTACAGCAGAGGGGCGAGGACTGAGTCTTGCGGGACTCCAGCCTTTATGGGACGAGGCGCGGAGAGCGTGCCTTCATGTTTGAATCGAAACGTACGGTCTTTAAGAAACGACGCGATTAATCTGACTAGGCGAACCGGTAAGCCTATTTTATAGAGTTTAAAAACGAGACCGCTGTGCCAGACTTTGTCGAATGCCTTGGCTACGTCAAAGAGAACCGCGATTGATTTTTTACGATGCGGATAGAATCCTTCGAGAATGTACTCGACGATTCGATGGACTTGCTGAGGGCAGGAGTGCTTAGCGCGAAAGCCGAACTGGTGGGGAATAATGAGAGGGTCGCCATCCGTTGAAAACAGATGGTTCCGCATTCGAGAGAGTATGACTCTTTCGAGAAGTTTAGACATTGCCTTGAGGAGGCTGATGGGTCTGTGATTAGCCGGGATGTTCAGAGGTTTACCCAGCTTGGGAATGCCTATGACTGTCGCTTCTTTCCAGGCTTTTGGAAAGTAGCTATGGTCGAAGCAGGCATTGAAGATGATAGCTAACAAGGTAAGCACCTGCTGTGGCAGGTGCTTAAGTGCGTGGTTGGAAATTCCATCCGCACCCGGAGCCTTTTTGGACTTTTGCTTTCTAATGAGAAGCAAGATTTCATCATTAGAGACTGTGACGGGGTCGTCGGTGATAGGGAGAGATTCTCTGCGGAGAACTTCGTCCTCCACCGCCTGGATGTGGGAGGGATCCGCGGGTTGCGTGCTGGGCGAGCATTGTGCCGCTATGCTGTCGGCGAAGCATTCGGCTTTCTCTTCGACTTCGAAGGCAATGGTGCCGTCGGGACGAGTGAGAGGAGGAACGTGAGAGGCGGTGTCTACGCGTAAAGCTCGGGCCATTCGATAATACGCTTGGTGGGACGGGGAGATATTCTCCATGAGATCGCTAAACTGAGTGTCACGGAGTTCCGCGAGGCGAGACCTAACTTTGCGTTGAAGCTGATTCGCAGCTGTTCTATATGCGGGCGTGGGATATTTCTTGGCACTCCGGAGAGCCGCGTTCTTAGCTTTAATGAGATTGCTAACGGCTAAGGGAAGCCTGGTTTGCCTTGCTTAGCAATGATTACGTTGTCGCTGATGGCTGAGTTGATAGCATCAGTGAGATTATCGACTATCGAATCTATTTTAATCGGGCTGTCTAATTGGTCGGGCGAAATCGCGAGCGGAGAGTTCGGTGCCTCTAAGGCTGAAACTAACGTATTTTTAAAGCCTTTCCAGTTCGTAAAGGTCTTAGGAGATGTGACGTTATCGTTAGGCGCGCCTAGCACGAGGGAGACGGGGCGATGGTCGGAGCCTAGGTCATCGAGCGGTTCGATAGACCTTAGGTCAAGATTGATTCGCTTGATAATTGCAAAGTCGAGGATGTCAGGAGAGTAGGTCGGATTGTTGGGATAGTGAGTGGGAGTGATGGGGGATATGACGTCTAAGTCAAGGGAGTTAGTGATGTCGAGGAGAGCGATACCGCTGGTGTTGGTCGATAGGCACGTCCAGTCAGTATGTTTGGAGTTAAAGTCTCCGAACATAATGACTGAATGGCCGAGGGCGAGAATGGCCTCAAAGTCGCTGCGGATTGGTCTGGTACCACTAGGTATGTAGATTGAAGCTATGATGATGGTCGGATGACCAGTCATAGCCAATCTACACACCGTGGCCTCCATGTTGAGGAGAGGAGGGGTAGGGAGAGGACAGCAATGGAAGCCTCTTTTGTAATATATAGCGGTGCCGCCGTAACCGTCGGAGTTGGGCCTATCGTTGCGAGTAAACGCGTACTTTGGAATAGCGTATCCCCTGGAGCGGTTTGGAGTAAGCCATGTCTCCTGGAGAAGCAATAAGTCAGGTTCTTTGTTCTGAAGGAACAGTTTAATCTCGGGAAGGTTAGTGCTAAGGCTACGAGCGTTAAAAGATACTAGGGATAAGCCCTTGGGTTTAATACGACAGGACGCGGGATTCGCGGGTCTAGACATTAAATTTTAATTTATTTACGAATTAATACAGAAATTAAAGAATTTACAACGAACTTAGGAGCGAGTGATGCTCGGCTAACGCGAATAAGCGGTCTTGAGGAGAGCGGGCGGCTCGCAGTTTGCGTGCGAGTACGGAAATTTCGTTAATGTCGACGTTTTGGATGACGTCGAACACGGTCTTCATGTCCTCAGCCAACGACGACTGAGGTGAAGATGACAGAGTGGGACGCGGCCCTACGGAAGCTACGGGAGCTGGGGTGGGTCGGGAAGGTGCAGGCGGGACGGCCGGACGCTGCCTCCAAGACAGAGCCTGAGTAGGCGTCGGCTGAACGGGCTTTGCTTCCGGGGGACCCCGGTTGCGCAGCGGCGGGAAGTTAGCGGAGGTGAGCGGTGGCGCCGGTTTAGGCGCGACCCTCTTGACGGTGGAGCGCGGAGCGCGCGGGCAACCCCTGTAGTTTGCTGTGTGGCCGGACTGGCCGCACAGCACACAGGCAGGGGGGGAAGTGGATTCAGGAGTGCGAGTGCACTCCTTTGTTATGTGTGGATCCAGGCACTTAACGCACCTGGGGGGAGCTGAGCAGTTAGCCGCTGCGTGGCCATAGAGCTGGCAGCGGTGGCACTGCCCAGGATGACCGCGGGGGTTGGGACGCTCGACGGAGATGTTCGAGAGTCCGCAGATTGTGCGAGCCTCTCTGAAAATCTCCTTCGAGTTGGGAGTATTTGAAAGGATTACTAATGCTAAAGGAAAACGCCTACCGCGGTTGGAGTGCATCTTGTGCACTGCTGTGACCGGGAAACCCTGAGACTTAAGGTCCTCGAGGATTTCTTCGTTCTCGAGCTCGAACGGGACGCCCCGTAGTACTGCGCGGATCTTACGCTCCTCCGGGAGGGCGTAGGTGTGATAAGCTATTTGATTTACCGAGAGTAACCTGGTAAACGCGCGGAAGTCGTCGACGGTCGCTACTTGGATTTTGATTGTATCGCCAGCGTTGGCGGCTTTTAAGTAATTAATTTTGTGCTCTTTGCACAAGTTTGAAACCGCGGTCCAGCGCGCTTTTTCACGCAGGAAAACGGGCGGAGGGAGCTGAGGCTTCGGCGGGACGGGAGCGCAGCGCGTCGCTGGCTTCGATGTGACCGACGGAGACGCGGTTACTACGAGTGATTCTAACGGCGCGGGGGCTGGTGTTGAAGACACCGGGGAGGGCTCGGGTATTGAAGATACCGAAGCTTTCTTAGAGCGCTTCTTGGAGCGCTTGGCGACAAGTTGAAAGGCGGGCTCAGGAGAGCCGGTTAAGGTGACGGCATCTGACGACGTGTCAGACGCGGGTTCGGAGTCGCTCCCGGGAGCGGTACGCTTACAACGCGACGCGTGAGAGGATGCGACCGATTCGCAGTCCATCTCGGACGAGGCGAGAGACGAGGAAGAGCTGTGGACCTGAGGGGTCTCGACGTTGGAGGCCTGAGGGGCCGGGTTTGAGGCCTGAGGGGCCGGGGTTGAGGCCTGAGGGGCCGGGGTTGAGGCCTGAGGGGCCGGGGACGCGATTGATGCCTGCAAGGCCTGCGTTATGATGTCATTCGGGATGTAGACGCCTACCGCAGCAAGTGCCTGGGTGAACGCGTTAATAACGCTTAGCGGATCCATAAGGGAGAGTTGGGACAGTAATATTAATAAATATAAGTATAATAAAAAATGCCTAGTTCCTAAAAACCTAGCAAAATCCTAGCGGCTAACCTCCCTACCAGCGGTAGGGGGGCTGGGGAGGAAAACTTAAAATTAACAGTAGTACGCCGAAGGCTGCTACCTAGAAACCTAAAAAAGGGTACGCAGGTAAAGAGTTGACCACGTTAGGGTCAACCTTTACCGACAGAAGGGACAAATACACACGAAAACACACAGATATGATAAAATAAATATGAAAAATAGAAGAAAAATAAATAAAATAGAGAAGAGAAATAAAATAAAAATAAAATGGACTGGTTCAGTACAAATTCGTTGTCACCGTTAAGTATCCTTTGCACTGAAACCAGACTACTTACGCTGGGCACAACACTGCACTCAGCACAAGCACAACACTACTTAGCACAGCACTTTGAAGACTAAGGGGCTTAGTCGCAAAGAAAAATCGCACTTCGAAAGCACTCAGACGGAGTAGAAAAACCTTGAAAACCGTAGCACGGAACCAACACGCTACACTGTGACGTCAGTAGACTGAGCGCCACGGAATATCGGGAGGGAACCGATCAACGGAGAACTGGGTCTTGCACGTCCGCACCGCGTGGCGATCGGAGCGAGAATCGATGATTCAGTTTCAGTTTCAACAGCGATTCAAGGTTTTAGTTCTGCGTGTACAGCTACACCACTCATAGGTTCAACGCAGTGTGATATCTGGTCAGGTAAGTTATTTTCAGGTTCGAGTATAGGCAGTGCACTGTGAGAAGCAATTATGTCCGGTTCAACACATGAAGACGACATACGTGTAGAAACCGCGTGGTTATCTAAAGGTCAGCCATCTACAGCTTCAACAACAGTGCTCGGCTCAGTAAGTGAAGAAGACAAGCTATTTTCAGCAAAAGTGGGACTGGGTCACCACAAGCGTCGGTGACTGGCGCACTATAAGTTTCAATATCATGTAAATCGCTTATTGTGCTATTTTGTAGTTCATTTATATTAAGTATTGTTATTACCTTTGAATTGAATTTACAACTGTAATTAGTAAAAATAAATAATAAATTTGTTTGTGCAAATATACATAGAATATTTTATCGAAGTATTGAATTATTATTTATTAATAACGTTTACGACTACTTTCAAAAACATATACCTACACAAATAAGTTACAGCAATGTTAATTGAAAATCAATCGACATTTTTTTAATTCATGGAAGCAAACTACAATTACTGTTATTGGCAAAAGTTCAAAATATTTGTAAAGCAATGTTTATTGTGCATCGGCATACAAAGTTCATTTCGGGGAACAGAGCCACAACGCCCGTTACTTCTAGAAGGTAGAAAAAAACTTTTATCATTGCACATAGTACGATTATACCGGTAAACAAAATTCGAATGATGAACGGAGAATAACGAGGCAATAACCATACTGCTTTTGCTAAGTCAGGCAACTTTCATTTTAAATGTGTGAAAAAAATTCACTTGGTGTATTCGGGTCTGTGGATAACGAAATGGTTTAATTAGAAAACTACTACTATGACTATTGCTGTCTTTTTCCAGGCACCCATCGATTTTATATATTAATAGTATATATTAATAACGTTTATTTAGCATAAGCCTTTGCAATAGTAGTCATATAATGTCGAAATGAGTTCAACTTGACATTAGGATGATATAGCATCAAGTTTATGAAGCAGCACAACAATAGTTGATAGAATAAGGCGTTATTTGCGAAACACATTGCAACTGTAATGAAGCTACTTCGCTGCTTCCGCGACAGTTGAGTGTGCTACTTTCAAGCGTTTAGTAATAGCATCACGATCAACATTATTGTTATTATTATTATGAAAGCTTAGAGTCTAACGCATTCTCTGAAGCTACTTAGAAACGAAAAAACTACCAGTTTCAATTTTGAATTTTAAGTTGAAAATTTACATGGTAACTCACAGAACATACATTTTATTGTCTGTAACTGTCATTTAAGTTATGAGGCTGTTTATTTTTTGCATAAACACACAGTTCAGTAGCAAAAATTGAAATCCGAGGAAACCTTCTTCTATTTTTTTTAGAAATTTTTGAAATTGCTTCTGTCGCATTGGGTCCGTATAAATTTAATTGGCATAATGTAAGGCTGCATAACGTTTTTTGGCGTACTGTTTGTTTCGCATAACGTTCATACAGAATAATATATTAAATATTATATACATTAGCATAAAATGTTTATGCATAAATGGTTATACAATAACGATTACTAATCATAACATTTATTGGCATCTCACACTATGGCATAAAGTTAACAAGTCATAAATATAGATTACCATATTTTGACAAAAATAAGTGGACTATAAAATTAATAACCCATTTATAAAATCATTTCATATGTTTACAGACGATAAAGCAAGGTGGTTTAGTTATTATTACACACCTAAAGTTTGGAGTACGTTTGAATAAGATGAAGAGAACATACCACGAACCCAAAATAACTCTGAATCGTGGCATAACCGAATTTACATTTTGTGGGTCAGCATCACCCGGAGTTTTATTTTTTATCACAAAAATATGTGCAAGAAATAAGACACCAAACTGCAGAAATTTACAAGTTTTTAATAGGAGCACCACCACCAGCAAAGAAAAAGAAGAATGTAGAAAAGTCGACTCGAATTAATAATATTTTGATAATAGCGAGATAATTATATACAATTGTATATATTTTTTTCATTCGTATATATTTCTTTATTGTATATATTTCTTCATTCGGTTCAAGCATGCACGCAAGCAGGCAAGTATGCATGTAAGCAAGTAAGCAGGCATGCATGCAAGCAAGCAAAACAGAATCATCTATTATTCAAATCTTATTATTAATTAAGGTCAAATATTATTATTTATTATTCACGTGTAAATCGCTTTTTGGCATTATTTATTGTTACTTTCAAAACTTAACATAAAGTAGGTACATATGGTCTGTACTTGATAAATTAGGCACCAAAAGTTTTTTTATTACTTTACATTTATGACTTAGACCATAATGCGTTTTGTATTTTATGATAATTTATCTTTAGACGTATAACAGTTATGTCCTTTATATTTATGCTGTATAAAATTAAGTTAAAGAAAATTAGAGTAAGTGAAACTTATGGCAATGAGACCATTCTGCGTGTATAATATTCTGTTTATCTCAATTTATACTGGAACTGTTATGCCAAACTACGTTATGATAAAAAAAATTATGCACCGAAAGTTCAAGTGCAAGTACGCATCCGCTGTATGGAATCCTCAATATTTTTTGCATTCGGAACGTATGGAATTGCTTCAGCGCTCTTTTCCAAGATTTTTAGCCTTTCATTCCGCTGACATCTAGTATATAGCACCGTACGAAGCCAGATTATTTAATTTTAGTATGAACTCACTGCATAATCGTAGGAGGGTCTTTGATGCTAAATCTATTTATAAAATTATGAATTCTTTAGTTGACAGTGTTAGTATTACAAAAAATATTACCATTGCTGTACCTCGTCGCATTCCTAGGCAACGGGTAAATAAATCCCCCAGACATATGTACACCAGCATTTGAGCAAATAAGAAATAATCTTACTACAAGTGTGGTGAAAACTAATTAAAGAAAAATAATGCTACTTTGCCTACGAAATCGAGGTGGTCATTTTGAAAATGAGTTGTAAATAATTTCATTCATAATAAAAATAATGGTCAAGACAAAAAATATTTTTTTTCAATCAACCTTTAATATTGTTACTTCTTTACCTGACTCCATTGTCAAACCAATGTATTTGGCGCTATGTTTGCTACGTCGGATTGTAACGCCTCGTTTTAAAGCTAATTAAATTTAAATGTTTTAGAATAATATGCCAACTAAAGTTACCGTGTTTTTAGTGTTAAAGTTCATGAGCAAGACTTGAAAAAATTTGTGCTTTTTTTATTTGTCTGAAGCACTGCGTCTAAATAAGGCAAATAATTGCACCTTATTTATGTCAATTTAGTTACTATAATGTATCACATACAAATTCATTAAAAAACTTAGTAGATAGCTGATAGTTTTATTTTTATTTACGCCTAAATAAATGATTTTCCAAAAAAAATATTAAAATTGAAATATCTCATAAATGATTGACTTTGGCACAATCATATACATTACTGAATTTGTTGCAAATGACCTGTACCACACTCCCTTACAAGGGTGTTTACTAATTTCCAGTCTCTCTGAATATTTTTTTGAATAGACTTTTCTCAAACCATATATATTATCACTATTTTGACATTTTTTAAATTTGTTTTATGATTCTTGACATTCTATTCTTGTAATGTTTTAATTTAACTTAAATCGAACTAATTTAATTAAACTAATTTTAAATTTTTTTATATGTAATAATTTAATTGTAATTTTTATTTTATTTCCATTTTTGTAGTATGAGCGCTAGACTTAGGAATGCTGTATGTGCCTATAATTGACATATTATGCTAGAAATAAGTCTTTAGTAATGTTGTTATGACTCTTTTGTATATAAGTTGTTGGCATGTCTTTTTCAAATAAATAAAATAAAAGTTCATACACACATTCTCATCTCATATATACACACACTCACTCACAAACACACTCGTACTAAGTTGCGTACTGATTTTCTTTATTGTTATTTTAACTTCAGACAAATTGATTGTGGTTCACTTATTGTTAATAAAAATCAGTCAAATTAAATATTAATTTCGTTGTAAAACCTAAGGAAAACAAATTATATCTGCTCAATAATGTTAAATTAAAAATATTATGACCATATTACTGGAATTGTGTTAATTTTTAAAATGGTTTAATTTTAAATTATATTGTAGTGCTGTTGGTTCTATGATAATAAATAAATATGCAATTATCTTTTTTCGGAATTTCAATTTAACCTTTTTTAATCTTAAAAAAAAAAGGAATCGGTTTTCATCTGCTGCAAATACGAATAAATTACGATGCATATACATTAAAAATAACTTTATTCTCATAAACTATATTAGTGTGTTTATATACATAAGTGTGAGAGACCTCATGAGATTTTTTTTTTGATATACATAAGATTATTTCTATTTATAGAGTTCACGTAATTTATTTAAACGCGCAATGAGATATATCATTTTGAAGCGAGGTATATAAATAGTTGAGTTCATTCCAGGCCCTCAATAAGCTTTTGATTTCAGTACTTTGCGCAAAAAATGACTATACCTTAATTTTTATAACATTTTATAATAATACTAAAATGAAAGTCAGAACCAAATTATGTATATAAATATTTAAGACATAAAAGCAAATCAAGGAATACGTAACTGCGTGCATCTTTACCGATACAGACAGGGTTCTTGAACCATAGGTTAATCATTACGCAAAAAGAAATACTTGAGGTAATCTTTATGATTTAAAATAGATGACATAGATATTCAGTTGAATAAATTACTTAAAAAAATGTCGAAATCATAACATATTAAATAATATCACTAAAAATATATTTATGTCAGCTTTATAGTCATATATTTTATTGTTGTGCTTTTTATTTGCTTGGGTTTATGTGCGAAATTATTTTCTTTGATCGGCAACCCTCAATAAAAAACACATTCGCTCTGTTTTTGTGCAACAAGGGAATGCAGCCTGCTTACTAATGAGATAGCAAACTAACACAATAAATAATGAAATAGTAGTTAATTGTTTATTTTTCCTATTTTTCCCTATTAAATGAAGTAACAAATATTTTTAGATTAAAGAATTTGTGGTGCAATACAATATAGTTATTATAAGTTTACTCTAATGATGACTATTTTAACACTAAAAAAAAAAAAAAATAATTAGTATTTAGCTCAAGTGATTATAAAATATGGTATTAACCTTATTTATTATTATAATAAAAATAATTATAACTGCATATTTTACTGAAACATAAGTGGCCGACGACACGAACATTTTGAACTCAACCCTTTGATCAATCTGGCTTCTTATTAGATGCTGATTCAAGCAAAACAATTATTTATTAAGCTTTAACTATAAGGTTTAAATAAATATTATAAACTCTTAGTATGTTACTATCCATTTCTAAAGTAATCGAATGTAAGAAACGTCATCGTTGTACGTAACTAGGTTGATCCGCGTAGATAACAAGTTCGGTCAAGATCTCGTTTTCCGATTCAGCTCTCCCAACTAATAATATCCGACCCGCGACGCCCGCCCTCCACAACAAGTATGTTCCAACTCATTCACAGAATTGTTTTCAAATGACGATGCTTCTGCACGCCGTGCTGCGGGAGTTTGACACAGTCTTGCAATAACAGCGTCAGGACAAGCATTGAACGATTGAATGAGTGGAGTGGCGTCAGTCCCGGCGGCGGAAGTCTCCTGGTCGGGACATTCATTTGTGTGATGAACTAATCATGGTTATTTATATTAATTATATATGTTTGTTTATGCTGGTTTCCTCCAGTTCACTGTATGGTCAGCCGCAGCACAAGCCGTGCTTACTTGAAGGCCATGTTGTTGGTTTGATTGTCTGGAGATTTTATTTTGTTATTATATTTATCCATTCATAGCCCCGTTTCGAACAACTTATAAATTCATCTAATTCTTTTTTTTAAACGTTTGATGATTTAAACTCTCCTTATTTTAGTTTTTTTTTAAGATTGAAAATTGAGAATTAATTTATTTTATATTAAAAAAGGGTGCACCTGAGTTTTCATTATTACCGAGTTTAGTTCATCTTCTCAAGTAATAAATCTTATAAAATCAACTTACTTCAAGAGGGCACATTTTATTATGTAGGAAGTATAACCGCATTCCTACATATAAACCGAAATTAAAGGTTTCGAACTGTCCCTAAACAAGTGAGAACTACTCAAAGCGGTGGCGCAGTCTGTGTTGTATTAAAAAAACAATAACGTGCACCGGAACAAAACTGTCTTACGCAATGGAAAGAAGTCGGAACTAGTGACTACGTAGACCCACAACGGGAACTTTACTTTATTAAGAAACTTTATTATTAGAGTTCAAGTCTTTGTTATGGTCGCATGCTACAATGAATAAGTACAGTTTTGAACCTCGACTTTCCACCCGCATTTCCATACCGAAGGTCTGCGTACCAAAAAGGAACAGCTATGATAAGCATTACTTTCATAAGCATCGCTCATCTTAACCTGGTTTTAGCCTTATTTTCATCCCCATTTAATTCCTTTAAGTGTGGAATATTTTTACATTTAATATTTTTTAAAGAACTCACAATTATAAATTTAATGCGTACAGTTTCAGAAATAACGAAATTCCCACACACTGTTTCAACCACCATTTCACTCTACCAATACTGAACAAGTTTTACAAAGACTGCGAAATCTTATATATACGTTTTGCTATCATTTGAGTGTTCGGCTGTCTCGGTCTGCGTGCGTTCTCGAGCGCACGTCGATCGCAGACGCCTTCCCGCTCTTTTAGCCCCCGCGCTAATCGAGCACCCAAATTTCATAGTTGTACCGTATTAAGTTTCTAACGCCGTTTTCACGGCGGACAGTGGCTCGTTAACCGTACTTCTAATAAGTTTCTAACGCCGTTTTCACGGCGAATAGTGGCTTTTTAACCGTACTTCGTGGAACGTGAGCTTCGTCGACGGGAATTCGTTGTTCCAGGACTTCAAGTGCCGTGTTCGAGTAAGTTATCCGCGTCGTTCTCAACCGCCCTACTGCGTGTAGGGTGGTTTTAGAAAGTTAGTCATCGTCGATAGGTTCATATTATATATATTTATATATTGTCGTCCCTCCCCAACCCCTCCGCAATGGCTTCCCTAAGCCCTGAGGAGCTCCTGAATAAGCTGATCGCTGATTACGACGCCCAAGGCACTTACTGCGCCCCTCATATGATTCGCACACTGCAATCATTTCTCCCTCTAATCATGCCACTAATCACACCGGCCCCTCAGGCCACCCCAGTTCCCCAGACCCCTCAGGTCTTAGGCCCTCCCGCGTCCCCTTCCTCCAGTGACATGGAGTGCGAAGTAGACGCCCCTCTGCGCCGCAAGCGCGCACCCGCGGCTGAGTCTTCCTCGGACGCCACCCCAACTGGCCCTGAGTCTCCCTCTTTCACCCTTGTTAAGAAGCGCTCTAAGAAGCGCTCGAAACAAGACCCGGCGCCCTCCACGCCTGTCCCTACACCCCCTGCGGCGCCTTCAACGCCAGCTGCCCCGGTGTCTTCAACACCCGCTCCGGCCCCAACTTCTGTCAAGGCCAAGGTCCCACCACCCGTTTTCCTTCGGGAAAAGGGTAAATGGACTGAGGTCTCGACACTGTGCAATGAGCACAAAATCCATTACACCCGAGCGGTAAACTCGGGTGAATCTATTAAAATCACTGTCTCGTCGATAGACGATTTCCGAGCTTTGACTAAGCTCCTCACCGATAAGCAATATGCTTATCACACTTATGCTCTGTCAGAAGAGCGTAAGATCAGAGCGGTACTCAGGGGAATCCCGTTCGAATTATCGAACGAGGCCATCCTGGAGGATCTGCAGTCCCAAGGCTTCCCGGCACTCGCGGTGCATAAAATGCACAGCAAGTACGGGAGGCAACACCCTCTCGCTTTGGTGATTCTCGCCAACGTCCCCAAGTCCAGAGAGATCCTGAAAGGGGTTAGCTCTATTTGCGGCCTCTCTGGGATCTCAATCGAGGCGCCTCATCGCCGCGGTCATCCCGGCCAATGCCATCGGTGCCAGTTGTACGGGCACGCGGCAGCCAACTGCCGCGCACCGCCCAGGTGCGTCAAGTGCCTGGTCCCGCACTTCACTAAGGAGTGCAATCGCACTCCTGAAACTCCCTCTCCTCCCGATTGCGTGCTTTGTGGCCAGTCCGGCCACACCGCAAACTACAGGGGCTGCCCTCGTGCACCCCGTTGTATGCGCTCCAATTTCAAAAGGGCGGCTCCCAAACAGGCCCCGCGCCTTTCTCAAGAAAACTTTCCGCCGCTGCGTAGCCGGGTTCCTCCGGCTGCAAAGCCTACTCAGCCCAAGCCTGCTCCAGAAAACTGGAGGCAGCGTCCCGCATCGAATCCCATCCCGGCTCCTCGCCCATACAAATCCACTCCTCAATCCTCCGTAGCAGACGATATGCGTATCGTCTGCGACGCTATTAAAAATGTCGATGTTAGTGAAATCGCAGTCTTAGCCCGTAAACTTAGGGCTTCACGTACTCCGTCAGAGTGTTTGCTAGCTCTGGCGGAGCATAGTTCCCTTCTCAATTCATTGTAGGTTCATTTAAATGAATTGATCCCTAAATCATGCTTCGGCCGACCTCTGCCCAGCCCCGGCTTCACCGGAGGCTGCCCAGAACGGCCACCAACTCATGTCCCTTTGAGCACCTTCAGTGCAACTTTCACTACAGGCGGAAGACCCGCTAGCGGGTCTCCGCCAGCGCGCCCAACTTCCCGACGGGTGTCGCTTCCGATGAAGGCTAAAGGTATACGCTTACCACAGCCAACAGGTGGTTTTTAGTGGGTAGGTGCCATTCTGGTGAGTCCCACATAACCCCCCCGCAGAGGAATTTACCTGCGGGCGGGTATGCATGACGCATCTTCCACCTGCCTCCCGTGAGGGTGCCTCGGCAGCAAAAAAAAAAAAAAAAAAAAAAATTTGAGTGTTCTCAGTCTCGGTCTGCGTGCGTTCTCGAGCGCACGTCGATCGCAGACGCCTTCCCGCTCCCTTAGCCCTCGCGCTAATCGAGCACCCAAATTTCACTGGTTGTTGCCGTAATAAATAATTTCATAGCTGTATACCGTAATAAGTTTCTAACGCCGTTTTCACGGCGGACAGTGGGTTTGTTAACCGTACTTTGTGGAACGTGAGCTTCGTCGACGGGAATTCGTCGTTCCAGGTGCCTCGAGTCTTCGTGTTCGAATAAGTTATCCGCGTCGTCCTCAACCGCCCTACTGCGTCTAGGGCGGTTTTAGGAAGTTAGTCATCGTTGATAGGTTCATAGTATATATATTTATATATTGTTGTCCCTCCCCAACCCCTCCGCAATAGCTTCCCTAAGCTTTAACGAGTTTAGGAAAAAGTTACTTGAAAGTACTGAAGGCATGTCTATAAATGCTGATAAGTACCGTTTCTTAGATTCTCTTATCCCTCATCTCATGACGTTAATGTCCACAATGGCCCCTCAGGCCACCCCAGTTCCCCAGACCCCTCAGGTCTTAGGCCCTCCCGCGCCCCTTCCTCCAGTGACATGGAGTGCGAAGTAGACACTCCTCCGCGACGCAAGCGCGCACCCGCGACCGAGTCATCCTCGGACGCCACCCCAACTGGCCCTGAGCCTCCCTCTTTCACCCTTGTTAAGAAGCGCTCTAAGAAGCGCTCAAAACAAGACCCGGCGCCCTCGACGCCCGTCCCTACACCCCTTGCGGCGTTTTCAACGCCAGCTGCCCCGGTGTCTTCAACACCCGCTCCGGCCCCAACTTCTGTCAAGGCCAAGGTCCCACCACCCGTTTTCCTTCGGGAAAAGGGTAAATGGACTGAGGTTTCGACATTGTGCAATGAGCACAAGATCCATTACACCCGAGCGGCCCACTCGGGTGAATCTATTAAAATCTTAGTCTCGTCGATAGACGACTTTCGTGCTTTAACAAAGCTCCTCACCGATAAGCAATATGCTTATCACACTTATGCTCTGTCAGAAGAGCGTAAGATCAGAGTGGTACTCAGGGGACTCCCGTTCGAATTATCGAACGAGGCTATCCTGGAGGATCTGCATTCCCAAGGCTTCCCGGCACTCGCGGTGCATAAAATGCACAGCAAGTACGGGAGGCAACACCCTCTCGCTTTGGTGGTTCTCGCCAACGTCCCCAAGTCCAAGGAGATCCTCAAAGGGATTAGCACTATATGCGGCCTCTCTGGGATCTCGATCGAGGCGCCTCATCGCCGCGGTCATCCCGGCCAGTGCCATCGGTGCCAGTTGTACGGGCACGCGGCCGCCAACTGCCGCGCACCGCCCAGGTGCGTCAAGTGCCTGGTCCCTCACTTCACTAAGGAGTGCAATCGCACTCCTGAAACTCCCTCTCCTCCCGATTGCGTGCTTTGTGGCCAGTCCGGCCACACTGCAAATTACAGGGGCTGCCCTCGTGCACCCCGTTGTATGCGCTCCAATTTCAAGAGGGCGGCACCCAAACAGGCCCCGCGCCTTTCTCAAGAAAACTTTCCGCCGCTGCGTAGCCGGGTTCCTCCGGCTGCAAAGCCTACACAGTCCAGGCCTGCCCCAGAAAACTGGAGGCAGCGCCCCGCATCGAATCCCATCCCGGCTCCTCGCCCATACAAACCCACTCCTCAACCCTCCGTAGCAGACGATATGCGTATCGTCTGCGACGCTATGAAAAATATCGATGTTAGTGAAATCGCAGTCTTAGCCCGTAAACTTAGGGCTTCACGTACTCCGACAGAGCGTTTGCTAGCTCTGGCGGAGCATAGTTCCCTTCTCAATTCATTATAGGTTCATTTAAATGAATTGATCCCTAAATCATGCTTCGGCCGACCTCTGCCCAGCCCCGGCTTCACCGGCAGCCCAGAACGGCCACCAACTCATGTCCCTTTGAGCACCTTCAGTGCAACTTTCACTACAGGCGGAAGACCCGCTAGCGGGTCTCCGCCAGCGCGCCCAACTTCCCGACGGGTGTCGCTTCCGATGAAGGCTAACGGTAATAACTACAGCCAACAGGTAGTTTTTAGTGGGTAGGTGCCATTCTGGTGAGTCCCACATAACCCCCCGCAGAGGACTTTACCTGCGGGCGGTATGCATGACGCATCTTCCACCTCCCTTCCGCGAGGGTGCCTCGGCAGCAAAAAAAAAAAAAATTGAGTGTTCTCAAAGATTCCAGTACGACTGCGATGATACGTTCAAAAAGTTCTTAACCTTGCCTGCCTTTTTTAATAATACAAACCTTGTTTTTTTTTTTTTTTTTTTGTTCCCCTCCGCGGGAAGGGCAGGAGGATAAAAATGCTCTGACGCATACTCTGGCGCGATTCCAAAGTTATGTGGGACTCGTCCCGACGCCTACCAGAACCATACCCACTAAAAACCCCCTGTCGGCTCGTGCATTTTTGCCACTCAGCCTTCATCGGAGCGACGGCCAATTGGAGAAAGAGGCCGCGCTAGCGGGGCCCTTAAGGGGTCACCCGCTGGGATTTACATAGCACTGAAGGTGCTCAAAAATTAAAAGTAAAATAAAAACAATAAAAATGAAAAGTAAATAATGAAACATTAAAAATTAAAAAATTTCATTTGCATTAATTCGAATTTACGTTAGAATTAGAATTGGCGGCCTGAAGGGCCTCGAGATCTACGGTTATCTTCGAACGTTCGCTTGTGTGCGCGTTTCTCGGTCTAGCGATTTTGTATGCCGAATCTAGGACAGGAGCAGTATATGAGACTGATTTACGAACAAGAGGATTGGGATGGGATTCGGCGCGTTTGAAGAACGATTCTGAGTGTTTTTAGATACTGTTGTACTATAGGCAGTTCAAGATCTCTGTGCAGGTCCGCGTTGCGCACGTACCAAGGTGCGTTTGTGGCCCTGCGGCAGAAGAGGTTTTGAACTACCTGCAGTTTGTGCAGGACGGAGGGTTTGGCGTGAGCAAAGACTGGCGAAGCATATGACATGACTGGTCTAACGCAGACCTTATAAAGCGTACGTTTGTTTCTGAAGGACATTTTACTTTTTCTACCTAACATACTGTAAAGCCGGCCTAGGTAAAAACGTGCGAGTTTCGTTACTCTATCGACGTGAGGATTGAATGAAAGCGTCTGGTCTAATATGACGCCTAAATATTTAGTACTGCGCTTCCAGGGGATGGGAGTGCCTTGCATTCTCAATTGGAGATTGTTGGGGATACGACTGCGTCTGTAGTCGAAGTAAACCGCAGAGCTCTTCTCTGGGTTCACATCGATACGCCATTTTTTAAACCAAGCACCGAGGGTGTTAATAGCCTTTTGAAGTCTGGTGACGAGACCCGAGGCTCTGCGGCCTTTGGTGTAAAGGGCAGTGTCGTCGGCAAAGAGAGCGAGTTCGACGACTTTAGCTGGGATGGGAATGTCGTTAGTGTATACGGTATACAAAGAGGGGCGAGGACTGAGCCTTGAGGGACTCCAGCCTTTATGGGACGAG
Source organism: Marasmarcha lunaedactyla (assembly GCA_923062675.1). Lineage (NCBI taxonomy): Eukaryota > Metazoa > Arthropoda > Insecta > Lepidoptera > Pterophoridae > Marasmarcha > Marasmarcha lunaedactyla. Next base: position 27,580,891 of record OV281350.1, read on the forward strand.
GCGCGGAGAGCGTGCCTTCATGTTTGAAACGAAACGTGCGGTCTTTGAGAAACGACGCGATTATCCTAACTAGGCGAGGCGGTAAGCCTATTTTATAGAGTTTATAAACGAGACCGCTGTGCCAGACTTTGTCGAAAGCCTTGGCTACGTCAAAGAAAACTGCGATGGTTTTCTTTCGTTTCGGATAGAAGCCGTCGAGTATGTACTCGACGATTCGATGGACTTGCTGAGGGCAGGAGTGCTTAGCGCGAAAGCCGAACTGGTGGGGAATTATGAGAGGATCGCCGTCCGTTGGAAACAGATGGTTCCGCATTCGAGAGAGTATGACTCTCTCGAGAAGTTTAGACATTGCCTTGAGGAGGCTGATGGGTCTGTGATTAGCCGGGACATTAAGAGGTTTACCCGGCTTGGGTATGCCTATGACTGTCGCTTCTTTCCAAGCTTTTGGAAAGCAGCTAAGGTCGAAGCAGGCATTGAAAATGATAGCTAACAAGGTAAGCACCTGTTGAGGCAGGTGCTTAAGTGCGTGGTTGGAAATACCATCCGCACCCGGAGCCTTTCTGGACTTTTGACTTTTGATGTGAAGCGAGATTTCGTCATTAGAGACTGTGACGGGGTCGGCGGTGATGGGGAGAGAGTTTCTACGGACGACTTCGGCCTCCACCGCTTTGATGTGATTGGGATTCGCGGGTTGCGTGCTGGGCGAGCATTGAGACGCAACGCTGTCAGCGAAGCATTCGGCTTTCTCTTCGTCTTCGAAGGCGATAGAGCCATCGGGACGAGTGAGAGGAGGGACGTGAGAGGCGGCGTCTACGCGTAAGGCTCGGGCCATTCGATAATACGCTTGGTGGGACGGGGAGATATTCGCCATGAGATCGTTCATCTGGGCGTCTCGGAGTTCCGCGAGGCGAGATCTAACTTTGCGTTGTAGCTGATTCGCAGCTGTTCTATAGGCGGGCGTGGGATATTTCTTGGCTCTCCGGAGAGCCGCGTTCTTAGCTTTAATAAGATTGCTAATGGCTAAGGGAAGCGTGGGTTTGCCTTTCTTAGCAACCTTTTCGTTTACGCTGATGGCTGAGTTGATAGCATCAGTGAGAGAATTTACTAACGAATCTATTTTATCCGGGCTGTCTCATTGATCGGGCGAGATCGCGAGCGGAGAGTTTGGGGCCTCTAAGGCAGAAACTATCGTGTTTTTAAAACCTTTCCAGTCGGTAAAGGTCTTAGGAGAAGTGACGTTAACGTTAGGCGGTCCTAGCACGAGGGAGACGGGGCGGTGGTCAGAACCTAGGTCATCGAGCGGTTCGATAGACCTGAGGTCGAGGTTGATATGCTTGACGATTGCAAAGTCGAGGATGTCCGGAGAGTGGTTCGGATTGTCGGGATAGTGAGTGGGAGTGATAGGGGAGACGACGTCTAAGTCGAGTAAGTTGGTGATGTCGAGGAGAGCTATACCGCTTTGGTTGGTTGATAGGCACGTCCAGTCAGTATGTTTGGAGTTAAAGTCTCCGAACATAATGACTGAACGGCCGAGGGCGAGAATGGTCTCAAAGTCGCTGCGGATAGGTTTGGTGCCACAAGGTATGTAGACTGAGGCTATGATGATGGTCGGATGACCAGTCATAGCCAATCTACACACGGTGGCTTCCATGTTAAGGAGAGGAGGGGTAGGGAGAGGACAGCAATGGAATCCTCTTTTGTAGTAGATAGCAGTGCCGCCGAAACCGTCGCAGTTAGGCCTATCGTTACGTGTAAACGCGTACTTGGGAATCGCGAATCCCCTGGAGCGATTAGGTGTGAGCCATGTCTTCTGGAGAAGAAAAAGATCTGGGTCGTTGTTCTGAAGGAACAGTTTAATCTCGGGAAGGTTAGAGCTAAGGCTACGAGCGTTAAAAGATACTAGGGATAAGCCCTTAGGTTTAATACGACTGGACGCGAGATTCGCGGGTCTAGACATTAAAATTTATTTATTTAAAATTTACAAAAATAAAAGAATTTACAACGAACTTAGGAGCGAGTGATGCTCTGCTAACGCGAATAGCCGCTCTTGAGGAGAGCGGGCGGCTCGCAGTTTGCGTGCGAGTACGGAGATTTCGTTAATGTCGACGTTTTGGATGACGTCGAACACGGTCTTCATGTCCTCAGCCAACGACGACTGAGGGGAAGATGACAACGCGGGACGCGGCCCTACGGGAGCTACGGGAGCTGGGATGGGTCGGGAAGGTGCAGGCGGGACGGCCGGACGCTGCCTCCAAGACAGAGCCGGAGTAGGCGTCGGCTGAACGGGCTTTGCTTCCGGGGGACCCCGGTTGCGCAGCGGCGGGAAGTTGGCAGGAGTGAGTGGCGGCGCCGGTTAAGGCGCGACCCTCTTGGTGGTGGAGCGCGGAGCGCGCGGGCAACCCCTGTAGTTAGCTGTGTGGCCGGACTGGCCGCACAGCACACAGGCAGGGGGGGAAGTGGATTCCGGAGTGCGAGTGCACTCCTTGGTGAAGTGAGGATCCAGGCACTTTACGCACCTGGGGGGAGCTGAACAGTTAGCCGCTGCGTGACCATATAGCTGGCAGCGGTGGCACTGCACAGGGTGACCACGGGGGTTGGGACGCTCGACGGAGATGTTCGAGAGTCCGCAGATTGTGCGAGCCTCTCTGAAAATCTCCTTCGAGTTAGGAGTATTGGACAGGATTACTAGTGCTAACGGAAAACGCCTACCGCGGTTGGAGTGCATCTTGTGCACTGCTTTGGCCGGGAAACCCTGGGACTTAAGGTCCTCGAGGATTTCTTCGTTGCTGAGTTCGAACGGGACGCCCCGTAGTACTGCGCGGATCTTACGCTCCTCCGGGAGGGCGTAGGTGTGATACGCGATTTGGTTTAATCCGAGTAACCTGGTAAACGCGCGGAAGTCGTCGACGGTCGCTAATTGAATCTTGATTGTATCGCCAGCGTTGGCGGCTTTTAGGTAATTGATTTTGTGCACTTTGCACAAGTTTGAAACCGCGGTCCAGCGCGCTTTTTCACGCAGGAAGACGGGCGGAGGGAGCTGAGGCTTCGGCGGGACGGGAGCGCAGCGCGTCGCTGGCTTCGATGTGACCGACGGAGACGCGGTTACTACGAGCGATTTTAACGGCGCGGGGGCTGGTGTTGAAGACACCGGGGAGGGCTCGGGTATTGAAGATACCGAAGCTTTCTTAGAGCGCTTCTTGGAGCGCTTGGCGACGAGTTGAAACGCGGGCTCAGGAGAGCCGGTTAATGTGACGGCATCTGACGACGTATCAGACGCGGGTTCGGAGTCGCTCCCGGGAGCGGTACGCTTACGACGCGACGCGTGAGAGGATGCGACCGATTCGCAGTCCATCTCGGACGAGGCGGGAGACGCGGGAGAGCTTAAGACCTGAGGGGTCTCGACGTCGGAGGCCTGAGGGGCCGGGGTTGAGGCCTGAGGGGCCGGGGACGCGATGGTTGCCTGTAAGGCCTGCGTTAGTACGTCATCTGGGATGGGGATGCCGGAGGCAGCGAGTGCCTGGACGAGCGACCTAGCAAAGTTTACCAAGCTAATACAAACCTTGAAGAGAATTGAACTTTTATTCAACGAATGATGTTGTCTAATACTTCATGCGGGAGGACTTCTTGCGAGTGGACCGGTGTACCGGCGCTTCCCAAGAAAGCTGCCAGTGGCTACAAAGCGACAGTGCAGTGCTAATTAGCTACCTACTATCATACATTTCTGTATTTTTACTAAGAATAATTCGTTTTATAACATTTGTACGTCAGACTTGTGATGGAACAAGCTCGAGTCTTGTATATAAAACGGGAATATAATCTCAATATACCTCCTAGTAGGATTTGGCAAAATTAATTTACCTAATTAATTTACTATAAAAATATCTGTTCATATACTAGTATATGTTATAATTGCAGATATAATTGTTCATATATAGAATCTTTAACTGGAAGTAAAATTACATATAAAGGGATGTTCAATTAAATTCATTAATCTTTCTAAAGAATAAAAATAGGAAAGATATTAATTTAAAATTGGTATCTGTTTCTCTGAATTTAAATACTAATTTGATATACATACATCTAATAAATATTACTTAAAGGTTAAAAGGCATAGCAATTTGGGATATCTTAAAGTTTCTTCTTCATTGTTAGATACGTTTTTTTGATTGGTCTTATTGGTAGTAATTATTCACAGGAAAGATAAGGTATAATAAATAATTGAGGGACACTTCCGCCCCTACTTACTGATTAAAGCTTTTTTTTTTGTCCCCCTCCGCGGGAAGGGCAGGAGGATAAAAATGCTCTGACGCATACTCTGGCGCGATTCCAAAGTTATGTGGGACTCGTCCCGACGCCTACCAGAACCATACCCACTAAAAACCCCCTGTCGGCTCGTGCATTTTTGCCACTCAGCCTTCATCTGAGCGACGGCCAATTGGAGAAAGAGGCCGCGCTAGCGGGGCCCTTAAGGGGTCACCCGCTGGGATTTACATAGCACTGAAGGTGCTCAAAAATTAAAAGTAAATAATAAAAACATTAAAAATTAAAGTTACATTAATTCGGATTTACGTTAGAATTAGAATTTACGTTAGAATTAGAATTTGCGGCCTGAAGGGCCTCGAGATCTAAAGTTAATTGCGTACGTTCGATTGTGTGCGCGTTTCTCGGTCTAGCGACTTTGTATACCGAATCTAAGACAGGAGCAGTATATGAGACTGAATTTCGAACTAGTGGATTGGGATGGGATTTTGGCGCGTTTGAAGAACGATTCTGAGAGTGTTTTTAGATACTGTTGTACTGTGGGCAGTTCAAGATCTCTGTGCAGGTCCGCGTTGCGCTCGTACCAAGGTGCGTTTGTGGCCCAGCGGCAGAAGAGGTTTTGAACTACCTGCAGTTTGTGCAGGACGGAGGGATTGGCGTGGGCAAAGACTGGCGAAGCATATGACATGACGGGTCTAACGCAGACCTTATAAAGCGTACGTTTATTTCTAAAAGACATTTTACTTTTTCTACCTATCATACTGTAAAGCTGGCCTAGGTAAAAACGTGCGAGTTTCGTTACTCTATCGACGTGAGGATTGAAAGAAAGCGTCTGGTCTAAGGTGACGCCTAAATATTTGGTACTGCGCTTCCAGGGGATGGGAGTGCCTTGCATTCTCACTTGGAGATTGTCGGCGATACGACTGCGTCTGTAGTCGAAGTAAACCGCAGAGCTCTTCTCTGGGTTCACATCGATACGCCATTTTTTAAACCAAGCACCGAGGGCGTTTACAGCCTTTTGGAGTCTGGTGACGAGACCCGGGGCTCTGCGGCCTTTGGTGTAAAGGGCAGTGTCGTTGGCTGAGAGAGCGAGTTCGACGACTTTCGGCGGAATGGGAATGTCGTTAGTGTACACGGTATACAAAAGAGGGGCGAGGACTGAGCCTTGAGGGACTCCAGCCTTTATGGGACGAGGCGCGGAGAGCGTGCCTTCATGTTTGAAACGAAACGTGCGGTCTTTGAGAAATGACGCGATTATCCTAACTAGGCGACCCGGTAAGCCTATTTTGTAGAGTTTATAAACGAGACCGCTGTGCCAGACTTTGTCGAAAGCCTTGGCTTCGTTAAATAAAACTGCGATCGTTTTCTTTCGTTTCGGATAGAAGCCGTCGAGTATGTACTCGACGATTCGATGGACTTGCTGAGGACAGGAGTGCTTAGCGCAAAAGCCGAACTGGTGGGGAATTATGAGAGGATCGCCATCCGTTGGAAACAGATGGTTCCGCATTCGAGAGAGTATGACTCTCTCGAGAAGTTTAGACATTGCCTTGAGGAGGCTGATGGGTCTGTGATTGGCCGGGATATTAAGAGGTTTACCCGGCTTGGCTATGCCTATGACTGTCGCTTCTTTCCAAGCTTTTGGAAAGTAGCTAAGGTCGAAGCAGGCATTGAAAATGATAGCTAACAAGTTGAGGCAAGTGCTTAAGTGCGTGGTTGGAAATACCATCCGCACCCGGAGCCTTTCTGGACTTTTGACTTTTGATAAGAAGCGAGATTTCATCATTAGAGCTGTGACGGGGTCGGCGGTGATGGGGAGAGAGTCTCTACGGAGAACTTCGCCCTCCACCGCTTTGATGTGAGTGGGATTCGCGGATTGCGTGCTGGGCGAGCATTAAGACGCAACACTGTCAGCGAAGCATTCGGCTTTCTCTTCGTCTTCGAAGATGAGAGGAGAGACGTGAGAGGCGGCGTCTACGCGTAAGGCTCGGGCCATACTATAATACGCTTGGTGGGACGGAGAGATATTCGCCATGAGATCGTTCATCTGGGCGTCTCGGAGTTCCGCGAGGCGAGATCTAACTTTGCGTTGTGGCTGATTCGCAGCTGTTCTATAGGTGGGCGTGGGTTATTTCTTGGCTCTCCAAAGAGCCGCGTTCTTAGCTTTAATAAGATTGCTAATGGCTAAGGGAAGCGTGGGTTTGCCTTTCTTAGCAACCTTTTCGTTTACACTGATGGCTGAGTTGATAGCATCAGTGAGAGAATTTACTGACGAATCTATTTTATCCGGGCTATCTAATTGATCGGGCGAGATCGCGAGCGGAGAGTTCTGGGCCTCTAAGGCAGAAACTATCGTATTTTTAAAACCTTTCCAGTTGGTAAAGGTCTTAGGAGAAGTGACGTTAACGTTAGGCGGTCCTAGCACGAGGGAGACGGGGCGGTGGTCAGAACCTAGGTCATCGAGCGGTTCGATAGACCTGAGGTCGAGGTTGATATGTTTGACGATTGCAAAGTCGAGGATGTCAGGAGAGTGGTTCGGGTTGTTGGGATAGTGAGTGGTAGTGATGGGGGAGACGACGTCTAAGTCGAGTAAGTTGGTGATGTCGAGGAGAGCTATACCGCTTTGGTTGGTTGATAGGCACGTCCAGTCAGTATGTTTGGAGTTAAAGTCTCCGAACATAATGACTGAACGGCCGAGGGCGAGAATGGTCCCCGAAATCTCAAAGTCGCTGCGGATAGGTTTGGTGCCACAAGGTATGTAGACTGAAGCTATGATGATGGTCGGATGACCAGTCATAGCCAATCTACATACGGTGGCTTCCATGTTGAGGAGAGGAGGGGTAGGGAGAGGACAGCAATGGAATCCTCTTTTGTAGTAGATAGCAGTGCCGCCGAAACCGTCGCAGTTAGGCCTATCGTTACGTGTAAACGCGTACTTAGGAATAGCGAATCCCCTGGAGCGATTAGGAGTGAGCCATGTCTCCTGGAGAAGTAAAAGATCTGGGTCGTTGTTCTGAAGGAACAGTTTGAGCTCGGGAAGGTTGTTGCTAAGGCTACGAATGTTAAAAGATACTAGGGATAAGCCCTTGGGTTTGATACGACAGGACGCGGGATTCGCGGGTCTAGACATTATAATTTACTTGTTTACGATTTTATACAAAAATAAAAATTTATAATGAACTTAAAAGCGAGTGATGCTCGGCTAACGCAAATAAACACTCTGAGGCGAGCGGGCGGCTCGCAGTTTGCGTGCAAGTATGGAAATTTCGTTAATGTCTACGTTTTGGATGACGTCGAACACGGTCTTCATGTCCTCAGCCAACGATGACTGAGGTGCAGATGGCGGAGCGGGACGCGGCCCTACGGAAGCTACGGGAGCTGGGATGGGTCGGAAAGGTGCAGGCGGGACGGCCGGACGCTGCCTCCAAGACAGAGCCGGAGTAGGCGTCGGCTGAACGGGCTTTGCTTCCGGGGGACCCCGGTTGCGCAGTGGCGGAAAGTTAGCGGGAGTGAGCGGCGGCGCCGGTTTGGGCGCGACCCTCTTGGTGGTGGAGCGCGGGGCGCGCGGGCAACCCCTGTAGTTAGCTGTATGCCGGACTGGGCGCACAGCACACAGGCAGGGGGGGAAGTGGATTCGGGAGTGCGAGTGCACTCCTTAGTGATGTGAGGATCCAGGCACTTTACGCACCTGGGGGGAGCTGAACAGTTAGCCGCTGCGTGGCCATATAGCTGGCAGCGGTGGCACTGCCCAGGGTGACCGCGGGGTTGGGACGCTCGACGGAGATGTTCGAGAGTCCGCAAATTATACGAGCCTCTCTGAAAATCTCCTTCGAGTTGGGAGTGTTGGTAAGGATTACTAGAGCTAAGGGAAAACGCCTACCGCGGTTGGAGTGCATCTTGTGCACTGCTATGGCCGGGAAACCCTGAGACTTAAGGTCCTCGAGAATGTCTTCGTTACTGAGTTCGAACGGGACGCCCCGTAGTACTGCGCGGATCTTACGCTCCTCCGGGAGGGCGTAGGTATGATACGCGTGATTAAAGCTCAAAGGTACATTCTTTTATAAGAATGTATTATACTTTGTCTTGAAATATCACTTGAAACTTAGTACTGATAATTGGGTAAAGAGTCTCAAATGCGTTGTGTGTTGTACACTGTTAGGAAAAATTCTCTCGTTTGGTTGTTATATTCATATTGGTGTTTCAGTCTTGGTTTCGGGTGCATTCAATCTTTTCATTTTTGTCAGGAAGGGAAAGTAACCTAAAAGTTCTGCCAGTTCGTACCTAGTTCAAAATTAGAAATATAATTTATTAAAAATTATTTCCATTGTTTAAAATTAGAATACAGTGTTGTGTTTGAAGGTGGGTCCTGTCTTTGGGTGAGTGTTTATTTTATTTAATATTGTAGGACAAATTAATAGGGAATTTAGGTTTCAGGAAAGTTCTACCAGTTCGTAGATAAAAGTTTAATTTTTGAGTATTTTAATATTAGTTTACATTATTGTGTATGAAGGTGAATCCTGTTTTACGTGAGCATTTATTTATATTTAGGGTAATTTAATAGGGAAATTAACTTTTACATTATACTTACTTAATTTAGGTCTTGATTTATTTATTAAAATTTGTGTATTTAATTCTTGTAATATATATATATATCAGCAAGTGGTCAAAAAAACACTATTTGGTTCTTAATCCTTCTAAAACAAAGTTTATGCTATTGGGTTCTAAGGCTAAAGTGAATCAATTCAAAGATCATAACCCTAAAATAGTTTTAAATTAGACAGTAATCGAACAAGTTTCTGAAGCCCGAAATTTAGGATTGATCTTTGATGAACAATTAAGATTCGAAAAATACTTGAATGAAGTGAGTCGAAACTGCTTTTTTAGGTTAAAAACGTTGTACAATTTTCGTAGCTATCTCAGCGTTTCTTTAAGACAAAAACTCTGTGAGAGCCTTATTTTGTCTAAATTAAATTATTGTGATGTCGTTGTTGGGCCGTGCCTCCTGAGCAGATTTGGCGCAGCGGATACAAAATGCCTGTGCTAGATATTGTTATTCAATACCACCGCGAACACATGTGACTTCTTTTCTGAACCGAGACAATATATTGAAAATCGGAAATCGACAGAAATTGCATCTGGCATGTTTACTTTTTGATGTAGTCCATTTCAACAGACCTGAATATTTATACAGCAAACTAAACTGGTCCTCTTCATCAAACAAATATAATACTAGAGCATCTATATATTTATTAAAAACTCCACGACACAGAACTACGGCATTTCGAGGAAGTTTTCGCTACCAGTCAAGCAAGTGCTGGAATAACCTGCCTCCGCCACTTCGACGGGTTACCAGTCGTGTATCTTTTAAAAATAAATATAAAAATATCTTGCTCGCGCAGCAAAAAGCTTGCCCTGTATAGTGAGGACTGACTTGAATTGTGTTTAGTATTTTATTATATTATTATTACCTATTTGATTAATTGATATTTAATATGCGCTATAATTATTAATATTATTTATATTTATTTCAGGTTTAAATTAAATCCTATTCACATATTTATTAAATTATTTATACCTACTGACAAATATCTCAAATATTATAACGTTGCCACAACCCTCTTGTAACCCTAAACACCTTGGGGTATAGGGCACGACAGAAAATCAGCGTCACTTATGCGGCATTATGCTGAGTCGCTTACCCTTTTTTAGAAATAAGTTAAAAATTTGTTATTATTTCCTTTTTTGTTAATTTTTAAGATTATTTCTAAAATAAAATATTTTCTTTCTTTCTTTCTTAACTTCTGTCCCCTCCCTATTCACTCACACAATATGAAAAGTCGTCAAAGGAAGAGTAAGGTTTTACAGCGGTTGCACTTCCTCTCTCTTAAAGTGCACTTCTGCAACATCAGAGGAATGCACTCAAAAAAAATCACTCACGATGTCCACCACCACCTTGAGACAGAGAGGCCTCACCTACTCTTCCTAACGGAGCCGCAAATCTGTAATCCGTCAAACTCAGCATACCTTTGCTACCCAGGGTACATACTGGAGTCCAATTTCCACACAAACGCCGTGGTGTGCATGTATGCCAGTGACGGATCTGTTGACAGCGTTTCCGTTACTTGCGAGCTCTGGACTTTTCCGTCATGTGGGTTCACATTGATACTGGCCTTGACCAATTGGTCTATGCTAGTATATACCGGTCACATAGTGGAGAGCGGGTGACAACGAGGAGCGAGTATTACCAAGTGTAATAGGCCAAGCAATGGAGTATTTCATCCCTTACGCTGACCTATCCCTTGAAACCAATGGTCGCCCATGGTTTAATGCTGCTTGCCTTACAGCTGAAAAGCTTAAACAAGAAGCGTACAAAGCCTGGACTGACGCTCGCAGAAGCAAAGGCGTGGATTCGCATGAACCAAAGAAAATATACTACATGCTACAATATGCTACAATAATACAATGCTGCCTTCAAGTCTTGCAAAAAGGTGATCAGGACAGATTGCTTGAACCACATTAGCCACATCGGAGACAAGATAGCATATCCTTCAGTAAGCAAAGCTTTCTGGTCTTTGGCCAAGTCGGTTGAGTCGAACTTCTGTCGCCCATCGCTGCCACCTTTGAGGAAGCCTGACGGTTCACTGGCCCGCACTGCAAAAGAGAAAGCAGACCTCTTTGCTAATTTTTTTGCAGACTATTCACGTCTTAATAGTCAAGGTAAAGTCCCACCCCAGTTACCTCAGTTCGGACCCAAAATGGGTACCGTTCATATTCGCCAAAAGGAGGTTCTTAAATGTTTACAGAATTTAGACGTGAACAAGGCCAGCGGTATGCACCTGCAGTTGTGTTAAAACACTGCGCAGCCGAGTTGTCTCCCATACTAACGCGCCTGTATCGACTCTCTTTGGAATCTGGAAAGGTCCCTAAATCCTGAAAGCTGGCTAACGTGCAGCCAGTACCAAATAAGGGAAGCCGTGCAGATCCCATCAACTATCGACCTATTGCAATCACCTCCATACTTTGCAAAGTCATGGAGCGTGTATTGAACAATCGTCTCCTGGCATACCTTGAGTACAACGAGCTCCTTAGTGATAACCAACATGGTTTTCGCAGTGGACGCTCGACTGGAGATCTTCTTGTGTATGCCACTCACTTATGGAGTGAAGCCTTGGAGGGTCACGGTGAAGCAATAGCTGTATCCTTAGATAAGGCTCTTGATAGGGTCTGGCATGATGGTCTCTTGAGTAAGCTTCCAGCATACGGAATACCTAATGGGCTCTGCGACTGGGTATCTGATTTTCTGAGGGAATGGTCGATTAGAGTAGTCTTAGACGGCTGCTCTTCTGACCTAATGGCAATTAATGCCGGGGTACCTCAGGGATCTGTTCTCTCTGCAACGTTATTCTTGCTGCACATTAACGACCTGCTAACCCCAGGCATTATTGGTTACGCTGATGACAGCACCGTTGTAGAGAGATACATGTCCAATGCGCGAGGGAGTCCTCAAGAAATCCGGGCTTTGAGAGGGTCCATGATTGAGGTGGATTTGGCCTTACAGAAAGTGTCCGATTGGGGCGAGTCCAATTTGCTCAAATTTAACCCGTCAAAACACAGGCGTGTTTATTCTCCGCCAAAAAGAGCAGTTTCAACCTAACGCCCACTTTCCAAAATGTTTCTGTACCCTTAACCGACCACCGGCTTCTGGGCGTAACTATATAGTCCTAACTAAACTTCGGGCAACAAGTTGTGTCCATGGCTCAAACTGCTTCAAAAAAGTTGGAATCATCTTGAAGGTCCGACGGTATTTCAGCCCTGAACGGCTGCTTAATTTGTACACAGCTCAAGTTCGATCTTGAATGGAGTACTGTAGCCAACTTTGGGATGGTTCTGCAAAGTACCAACTAGAAGCGATGGACGCAGATGAACAGTTATTACTTGACTTTGAACTCACCACCAAAAACCTGCAAAGCCTCGACCATCGTCGGAAAGTTGCCAGTTTAGCAGTCTTCTCCAGTTTACATTTTGGAGAGCGCACGAATGCTGTTTTTGATCAGGTTGAACTCACACCCTTCTTACATCGGACTACTAGACGCAGACAGGTCTTCCATTCCTTTAAAATAGATATCTCAAGAAGTTAAACCAATCGCTTCGATAGTTCCTTTTTGGTGCGGGTCGCCAAGGTGTGGAATGAACAGCCTGCATCTGTTTTTCCAGAAAACTATAGTCCTAGTTCTTTCAAGCGTCGAGTGAATAGGTATCTCGTGGATAGACGTGTGACACCTTCGTCTTCATCGTCACTTTTCATCAGGTGAGATAGAAGACAAACGTCTAATCCTTTTTCAATAAAAAAAAACAATACATCTATACATATACACTAAAAATTCTGTCATTTGTGACGTGTATTATATTTGCTTAAATATAATGTATTAATGCATTGCAATGGTGATATATTTTCAAAAATGTTATTTGATTGAGTCAAAATAATTTATTTAACATACGTTTGTACACTGAGTGTGATAATCTCCAACTTGGTGAAGATTGCACAAATGATAATTTAGATTATCTATCTCTTTATTTTCTTCCTTTATCTTAATGTCAATTGGCTTACATCCAGGCAGTCGTAAGATCTCTTGTAACCATTTTCATTGATCTGACTATCTGTTGTTGCGACAGGGACGAGTTCCGGCTCATCAGACTCAGAGAGAAAGTTGGATCTAGAAATTCTTGGCTGAATAAATAACAATTATCATGAAATGGATATTGCAGTTACCTTTCTGTTTAATTAGTGAGATCTGTGGAAAATGATCCAACTTGGAGATCACACTACTCAGTTTAAATTAAAATATCTGCAAGGTTTTGGATTTTGTGAGATAATTAATTTTATTTAAGATTGTCGAATTTTTATATCGTGCCAATTATAATTGCTCATTCTATTGTTTATAACTGAAGGTTTTATATATATTTTGGATAGGAAGTATTAGAATAAAGTTTGACAGATATATGTTAGGTTTTATATCATGTTTATGTATTTATTTCAAGTTTATATTTATGACATTCCCTTATTTTACGATGTTGAGAAAGGGGTTGTCGTTACAGACTGTAAGTTATTTATCTATGGGCCTAGCTTGAACTAAATGGATTTATTATCATCATTATATAATCTGTTATGTATATATTTGTTTGAAACAACAGAACAGCTGCAATGGTTGAGGACAGCACTGCAGCTGTAAACATCCACTCCAGTATATGAAGAGTAGTTTTATTTTTTGATATCCCTAATTTTTGAGGTCTTTTCGAATTAAATGTAGATTATATGCGAGAATGTAGGCAAATAAAATAATAGTAACAACCCGAGATGTTTATAAAAAAAAGATATAGAAACAAAGTCCACTGTCAAAGAAAAGCTATGGCTGTTCTCCTATCTTGATAAGAGAACCTAGTTATGTAACCGTTTCTTTAATTAGCGCCTCGGCAATAACTCGGATCGCTTGTTTCATTAAGAAGGCGGCTCACGTTTGAGCCGCGGTTCACTTTGGAAAAGAACAAAGTCTCAGCTGTAATCCTTTTTAATTTCATTTTAGATTTCTCCTAGATGAACAATTTCATATTCAAGATATTTGTGTTCGTTAATTAAAAAATAAGAACGGGATATCAATAAAAAGTTTAGAAATGAAACAGTTTTTGTAGTCTTACGCTAAGGTCCTCATTAATTAACTTGGTCACATACCACATTGAATTCCGTGTTATTGTATTTTGATTACATTGAATTGGTTTGTAAATAACAAAAGCGATGGTTTTGAATCAAAATAAGCAACCCAAATGTATCACTTTCTTCCGAATGTTATTTTCTGTTTTAGTATAATATCTAACAAATGTGCCGAAATACAAGTATAACAAATAGATTGTATACAGTTGGCGTTGATGAATCGCAGTAGTCTCAGAAATTAATGAACTAAAATTGATTGCGACCTACCATGTTCTCCAATCAGTATTCAGTTCGATTTAATGTTCTAGCAAATTTTACAATATCAGCAATTTTATTTACATTTCGATGTACTAATATGACTTAGGAAGAAACGAATGGAATCTATAAATGTTGATAGCAGTGTTTTTACATTAGTATTAGTAGGCCTAGTGGTGGAAGGATATCATAATATCGAGCTAGGATGGAGGCTACTCTATTGTAGCCACTTCTAAGCCAGTGTCACAAAGTAGTGAGTTCTGAACACCTATCCAGCAATAACACAATCTGAGCTTACAAATTGTGAAGAAATGTGTGAAGTTGGCCTTTTATCCAAGTTTTGATATTTAGAGAACCTGGGTAAGACAGACAATCAGACATGCCCATAGTGTTTACCTACAAGTTCCAGTTCCCTGGTCCTGCCCCAATCAGAACTCCGTATCCCCGGATAAGTTCTAGATGTAAGAATTTGTTCGGTGGTCCTCCTGCTGAAACCAATTATACTGTGAATGTGTTATAAAACAGAGCTTGTACTGATTATACCAATAAATTTAATTCTATAGATATGTTTAATTTCAGCGTGATTGTTTACAAAAGGAAAATCAGGGAGGAGCTCATAATCCACTAATCTTGTTCTTCTATCTTTTTGTAAATTTTGATTTAATTTTAATAATGTAATGTTTCTATCTATGTATTAACAATGCCTTAACTTTCAAATTTTTTATTGTTGTAACTACCTTAATTGAGTTAGTGAGTGGTGGAAACTTTATTGATTTGTTAAATTATTTACATTAGTTTATACATATAACCGTATTTAAATATTGTATGTCTCCCAAATAAATAAATAAATGTCTCATTCAAACGTTCGTGAGCCAGAATACCAAGGTCTTCGGTATAACAATTATATTGCTCTAAAAACCGATTTGAATGGAATCTTTGGCTTTGGGAAAATTGTCAACCAGGCAGTGTCCTGTAATGCCCACATGGCCCGGGATCCAAGCTATTGAAGCATTAATAATGTGGATGTAACATTGGTAGAGTCGATACCTGATCTGCAGAATTTCCGGCAGTTTCGAGCCAATTTTAAAAGGATTGGAGTTTAGGGCGAATACACAGCTAAGTCAGTTCAAAAAGTTTCTACCACAATGCTTATAAAGGTGGTATTGGTTTGTGGGTCACATAGACACACACATAAACGGGAAGGGCCATGTCAAAAAAGTTCGTTTGAAACTAGCAAAATTTGTATACGCGCTCCGCGAAGTAAAAACGACCATCGATCTAAAAGCTACTTTGATCACATACTACGCGTATGTGCACGCATGGCTCAGCTACGGTGGCAGCGTGGATGCGCCATCTGTGTTTACGGCCTAGAAAAACCTACGAATCGTTGTGAATATCGAACAAACGGACACTTGTAAACGCCACTCCATACACCACGGAATCCTTACACTTTCATGTATATTATTATATATAAATCTGTTAATTTAATAAAAAAAAAATCTGTATAAAAAACCCGAAAACATTCCAATAAAATACTCCCTGAGACTGAGTCGAAGAAAGCAACTAGTAGCACCGCCGTCCCGACTCAACGACTCTCATCCGGCCGCTGGACGTGGCAATAAATATATGTAATCATTTATTTGAAGATATTAAAAACCAAGTCAAAGTTAAAGAATTTATTAAAAGACTAAAGCAACTTCTCCTCACAGAGTGCTACTATTCAGATAATAAATACCGCAATGAAAATTTTAAATAAACTAGGTTAATGGACAGATAAACCTACTATATTTATATAACTTACCAACGTATTTAAAAATATATACATAAACCCACCAAAATAACATAAATGTAACCTACCAGAGAATTGTAACAATAATATGATGTCACTATACCATATGATTAAACAAATAATAATTTAAAAAACAGGAAGCCACAGATAAATAATTGATTAAAATAGAAACATACCTCACTACATCTAACCACTTGTAAACTAAAGTGTAGTAACTACTTACTGCTTAATTAAATTCAACCAGCTCAATATACTTAACTATCTTTGTCACATACCTACCAATTTGAAACAATACATACTTAAATAATATAAGAACTTGTATAAATACCCAATAGGATAAAACCATAGGTCAAAATATTTTAACATAATAATTATTATTAAACACGTCACGTTACTAACTAATTACATTATACACAAGCTTACAAAAATATATAATATTAAAATAAATATTACACAAAATAATGCTGTAATAATGTAAAGTATTATATGGAAATTAGTTCGTCGTTAGGATACTTGGGGGGAGGGACACTTGCCGAGCTAACAGATGCAGATAAGAATAATTTTGTATATATATATAAGAGACACTGTAAACTTATTTTGAAAAAAAATATACCCGTGAAGTTTCTTGCCAGTTCTTCTTCACAAAGGTTTTTCCGAACTGGTAGTAGAGTCATGTTTTATTTGACATAAGTCAATAAGAACAAGTAATTGTCAATGTTGAAACATAAATACTTGAATTTGAATTTGAATTCTTATTAGGTAAGCTTTAAAATAAATATGAACAGTATTTTTATTTTTAGTAATTATTAGCAGCTTAATGTAATGTCACCTCACATACTGCAGCGCCCCTACGGGGTATCACAAGAACTACAACTGTGCCTAATTAAGATCTTAAGTGTTATGTGAAAAGCAATAAAAGAATTTGAATTTAGGTAACCCCAAAATCAGGGACTATATTAGAAGCAAATCTAAGTGATCACAAGGGAAGGTGTAAACAAAATTATATTAACAGTGAAATATGGGGTTAGGTGAAATATCCAGTTTTGTAGTGGATTTGTATAAGGCAAGGGAGTATTCTGTTCTCCCATTATCTAGTTCGGGATAGAGGACTAAGAAGAAGAGAGTTTAAGATGTATTGGATGGGAAGAGAGTTGGAAAGTTCTTGCCAAGATTCTGCCTGAAAGGAACTGGAGGA
Organism: Marasmarcha lunaedactyla; assembly: GCA_923062675.1. Classification (NCBI taxonomy): domain Eukaryota; kingdom Metazoa; phylum Arthropoda; class Insecta; order Lepidoptera; family Pterophoridae; genus Marasmarcha; species Marasmarcha lunaedactyla. The sequence goes on from OV281350.1 coordinate 27,598,093, forward strand.
AAAGAGTTTCATAACACTCGACTTACATCGCTTTGGTTGGTGAGGATTAAATTGCTTCTAAAATGATCCGCAACATTCACTTTGAATTGTATGTATAGTCAGTAAACCTGATTTGCTACATGGCTCAAGTAGGGATGAGATGTATTCTATTACACTCCTATTCATAGCGTTATAAAGAACTTTTTTGGTGATTGGATGAGAGCCCCACTACCCTCCCGAGATTGCTCGGATCACGTTTCTTTCGTCGCGCATCTTTTAGCCGGTAGCTAAGGTGGCCAATGCCTGATAGTGTGCTATCAAATACCACCCCAAGAAACTTCGCTGTGCAAGTACAGCAACAATAGCAATTCCATCTTAGGCCAACGGTTCAGTAAGTTCACAATAATACAGACACGTCATAGTTCACGAATTAATATGTTGTTATGCGTATCACTTGATACGTACAGTTGTTTAGCAAATCTCATTTATTTTTAATACACTCGCCGCACTTTCAACAAACCTAAAAGCAATCATTTTTAGGATAAACAGACAAAAACCGCGGGAAGCTTAAATACTAATCTTAGGAGGTTGATTCTTGAAAACTGATAGTTACTAAGGAGTTCTGTACAGAATTTCAAATCACACATAGTCGAACACATTTATGGTGTGCATCCATTCATAAATATCATACAGTCACTTCATATTTAAATACCAATTAATAATTGAATTTTACCGACATCAAAAAGGGCAATGTTTAATAATTAAATTAAACAATATGGATTTCCATGCCAAGTAAATAATATCCAACGATCTACGTTATTTGTTTTGAAGGTTTAATGAAATATAATTGGAATGATAAATGATTTCAATGATAATGCGGTGCGCCACGATTTTTGAACACTCTGAATAAATCATTAAAGCTTAATTTTCATCCGGATTTCAATTATATAAAAAGAATTGCAGTGTTTTTACATGTAAGTCTCGAGTCCAAACTAGGTAATAGGTAATGGTTGCGCAAGGTGTGGACTATAAATAAAGATTTACAAAAAAAACGTTAAATTATCTATATTCACAGCCGCACCTGATGGTAATTGGCGTCGTGGCAATAGTGGCTCAAGGCATATATCAGTAAGCAACTGAATTACATGAACTTAACATAAAATCAGAACATTTATCCAAAACCATTCAGAAATAAATTGATATAAATATTGATAAAAATTTTTGAGATGATACAATTGATACAAAAATTTAAGTGTTATATTTTTTATATTCGCAGAAAAATGTAATATACTCAGATATTGTAACAGATTTATATAATTATCAACCCTTTAATAGCACGTACGGGCGGTAGTTGTTAACATGGCATGAACAAAAATAATCACAATTTTTGCACACAGCTTCACATAATTATCGCTTTTACCTATCTATTTGAGCACAGTATTCCTCCGACTATTCCGTCACATAAAATTATCTGCGTGTTGTAACTAGAGGCACATAAAAATATAAAAAGTTCTACAGTGTCTTCTACTGTCACTACATTCAAACAAAACACACTGAATGACCCACTTAAGATCGCAACATCGTGCACGCATCCTGCACGCTGGTACACGCCACAATGTCGTCACAGGTAAGCTTCGCTAACTGCACGCAAGCGGGTTAGTTTAAGAAGCTCACAGATCAAAGCAAATTCAGATTCATTGCCGCATGTTCAGACATTCATTTTTTACTGCGAGTAAAGGGATAAAGTATTACGGGTGTCCCATTACAATGGTGATGACTCGATCACCTTTAGTATAAGTATGCATGTAATAAGACTAATTATCAGAACAATGATTATTTTTATATCAATTACATACACAAGTACGAGAAATTAAACTCGTTTATTTATCTCTATTTTTTAATCGTAGACGTCGCTTGACTTTCGTCATCAATCAGTTTTTACCTCGAGTTCGTATCTAGTCCTGATTTCGCGCCCGTCACAGTTTATTTTCCAACTTAATCCTCGCTGATTGCACTCGCTCAAATCCGGAAAAGTTGCATATTCCTGTCTCTCTAACTCCGTGTCAGTTATTAGTGCAGCTTTTTGCTAGAAATGTTAGATACCTTTTGACACCATAATAAAGTTAGAACAGTGTTTTTGTTGATTTGATTTGAACTATGAAATGTATACCTTTAATAAAATTGTAAGACAGGTTTTGACGAATTACCTTGAAATAAAGACGGTCCTTTTACTTTATTACTAAAGGGCTTTTTACCTCTTTGGCATACCTAAACTTTCAAGTATCAAACCTTTCACTTTTTGGCGTATACTTATAAAATATATGTGATCCAGAAGAATAGTAATTATGTGTTGATCAATATAAAACCACGTGACTGATACAAATGAATGTTGTATTTTATATTTTACATAGTTTTATTGAACTTAACCAAGGTTTCTATCATTATAGTATCACATAAAAATTATCATCGAGTTTTAAACGTTACCAAGGGGACGCACTGCTCCCCGTTATCCCTTTCAGTGCTCGGATCACGACGCAGCAATAGTTCTGCCGTGCACAGGCTACATCATTATAATTAGCCAACTAGATCCACACTAAGTGTTAATTATATTCTACTTCTTGTAGTGCAATACATAAAACAATATGAAAATATTAGAAGATAAATAATAGGTAATATTAGTCAGAACATTCTACCTTGTTCTGAAATCCCAATTGTAGATAAATAAATGAATGCAATTAATTACCAAGTGTGATTCATTTCACAGTTAGTTAGATAAAATCCGGAAAAAGTATAGTAATTTTACGATCGGATGTATAATATGTTATAATTTAATGATTAATTATGATTGTCAATTACTGGGCAGTGAATCTCACGACGCGACAAGGTACGCTGCGGGGCGTTGCGCGCGAGCAAACCCGTTGGTTGGCTCTGACTGATCAACTTCATCAAGTTCAAGAGTCAAGGCGTCTGTTTTTCGACCTGAAAGTTCCGGGTGCCATTCCCAGTGGAAACCAAACCCCATATGCGTTGAAACAACTTCAGTACATCAAGCCTGGTGTAACAAAAATGAGTTAGAAAGTGATTAAAAATGTTTGCGTAGGTATACGTAGCGGGCTGGAAGCGGGCAAGCGCGGGAGATTATAAATTACTAGAAACAACCATTTAGTTCGGCTACACGGATGTCCCTGCAGTTTTTAATTTGTCAAAGTCAGCAGCTTGTGTGTGTATTAATCCTTGAACGATGCACTGCCGACTCCTGTACGATATTACAAATAGCAATTAATGACGTTGCAAGTGTTTTAAAACATATCATAATATCTAACTGTTGAGATAATTTTACTTGAATTGAACTGCTTCCAGTATTCTCATTAAAAAAATTGCTTTAGAACGCGCCTTGTTCATAAAAACTAATTGAAGTCGATTAAACAGTTTTTATTCATTGCACAAAAATGTTTCCTACGCAGATACATTTTCTATGACGCTTAATAGTTTCATAAGGCTGGTAAAAAAGAGCGAGGGAAATTCAAATTTGAAGCAAATATTATATTTTTACTTTTAAAGAATCGAATGTTCTAAACAAACTATAGCTTGCTAGCGTTCCATACATAAAAACTTTTTTTGCAAAACTTTCCGAGTGGCCTGTTATTTTAAACTATTTACGTTAATTTTTGAGCTCTAGATCTAATGGTTTTATGCGTGCATTTACGGGTCGCTTGGAAGTTGATGGCCAAAAGGTAGGTTTAACATATAAACAAACATACATTCCATTTTATTAAGAGTGCAAATAAATCTATATCAAAGGATTTTCTCTCTTATTGTACTTTTTAAGAACTCTATCAATGTAGTAATTTTTAAAGAGTCTTGCAGAGAACTGCTGGGTTAATGATGTGTCTTGGTTCGCTGGGTTTCAACTTAGTTTAAACTTTTCCAGCTTGATACGATATTGGATTATAAAATAATTTTTAGAGTGAACTAACTTGATTATTATTTTGTGTATGCGTATAATTTATTTATTTTCACAGAACCAACAGCACTTTAAACTAGAATATAGTATGATTATTGATATTAATAAACATACTGCCAATGACAGGTTCATCATTTTTTAATATAGCAGTTATGAGTAGACTAATTAATTAAACAAGCTTATTTATATTACCATAAGGATAAAAGGGTAAATTAAGAAATGAAATTTAAACATAAAATATACAAGTGACCGAAAAAAAATCATAGAGAAAAAAAAAGTACGCAATCTAGTGTGCAACATATGCATATGTTTGAGTTGGGTGTGTGTATGTGTATGTGTGCCTGTGTGTGAGAGTGAGTGAAGTAATAGGTATGTGATGCCAGTACTTCATTAACAGCAAATCATGTTCAATCATTAACAGGTGATGGTATATTTGTAATCTGATTTTTGAACGACTGTTTTAATGATTGAAATAAATCAAGAGACTGAAATTGTCTATTGTAACAACTTAGTACACGGCAAATCACTGAGTTTTTGGCATAGTTGCAATGACTAAATGGAACTTCAAATAGTGTGCTGTGACGTGTACGCCTAGAGGGTGTTCTTAATTACAAGGGGAGCGAGGTCAACTCGGGACTCTCAATGCGTATTACTCGTACTTGGTATTACCTACATTTCAGTTTCAGGGCACAGATTTTTTTTAACTTAAAGTTGTGTAATCAATGAAAAATCTTAAAAATTTCAGTGGTTGCTGAAAGTCCTTTTGTTCATTGCATGAGCTTTAGAACCCAACCATTTATTTTCTAAAACTACAATAAAAGTACATTTCAACTAAGAAGTGCATATCTGAGTCTTTCACAAAAAATAACAACAAAAGCAAACACAAACTTCAATTTCTGTCCATGCATTTTTACTTTATTTTATATACATCTATCATATATATTTATGCTTTATTTATTTATTTATTTCACAATTTATGTACACACAGTAGTTAAAGAAAGTTAAACACAGTGATTTAAAGTAAGTACAAAGGTACAGCTTATTTCTATAGAAATTTCTTACAGCAGACCTGTGAGTGGAGAGTTTAATATCAATGCAATAATAGTGTGTACTCTTAGGGTAAAATTACTTTAACGAGTAACATAAACATAATTTTAAAAAAATAAATATATATATATATAATAAATATATACATACATATATTATAGCACAAGTATAAGTATAAACTTATATATAAATAAACCTACAAAAGTATTAAATATATCCAGTTAAACAGACATAATTCTATACATATATCCTATAATAAATATACATAAAGATATACCTACCTAATCAATAAGAAAATAAATAAATAATATACTTATAATATAAGAAAATAAATAAAATACTTATTGTACATTACAAAAATTAAGAATCGATAAAAACAGGAGCTAACGACATTTATCTCTGTAAAGAAAAGAGGTCTTCTCGAACTCTCTTCTTAAAGACAGAGATTGATTTAGACTCACGTATGACATAAGGGAGTGAATTCCACAATCTGACTGCATGGACAGAAAAGGAGTAGGAAAAGAAATCTGTTTTATGGGCTGGCATTTGCAGGAAAGTACGCTTATGTGCTCTGCATAGCGTATACGGAGGATGAGCAAAAGAAAATCTTTCACGCAAATAAGGAGGGGCAAATGGATTATGAAGGATGTTGAAAAGGAGACAAAGGATTCTGCTGTTTCTGCGGTAGCGAATCGGAAGCCAACGGAGTCGCTTTCGATAGCTAGACACATGATCGTACTTTTTAAGTGCAAACACGTAGCGTATGGAAAGATTTTGCAAGCGTTCAAGTTTATTGTAAGTAGCTCCTCCGTGGCATCCAAATAGCAAGCATCAGCATAATCCAGTATAGGCTGAACCAATGTGTGGACAAGGGAAATCTTGGTCTGGAGGGGCAGGAAGCTCTGGAGAGTTTTTACGTGTGGAAGGTGAAATGGACTTTCCGACTGATTTCACTGACATGCGCGTTCCATGATAAGTTAGAGTCCAAAATGACACCCAAGTTCTTAGCTGTATCAGTGAAGGCAATCGGAATATGGTTCATGGTGACAGGGGGTAGAAGGGAGAAGTCAAGGCCACCACGTATGTAGCGACTGCCAATAATCATGGCTTGTGACTTTGTAGGATTAACAAGGATACCAAAGGATTTAGCCCAGTCACTAATTCGACCTAGATCCAGATTCATTGAAGCTATTGCAGATTCTACATCTGACAAAATGAAATGACGGTAAACCTGTAAGTCGTCTGCGTACAAGTGAAATTTAGATGAAATTACTTTAGTGACTGAGTTAATGAAAATGGAGAATGAGAGAGGTGACAGGACGCCCCCTTGGGGCACACCCACAATAAGATCACACCAATCAGAGCAGTTGTCCTCGAGGCGGACCCGTTGCGTGCGGCCCCGGAGGTAGGAGTTGAACCAGGAGATTGCGAAAGGAGAAACGTTAATGGATTTGAAGAGGCCAATAAGGATGTCGAAATCAACGGCATTAAATGCATTACTGAAATCTAGGAGTACAAGTAAGGTAAGGGATTTGTTCTCCATAGCCAGGCGAATGTCATCAGTCACATGTATAAGAGCTGATACGGTGCTGTGGCCCTGACGAAAACCGGACTGGTATGGGGTGATGATATTATTGGACCACAGGAATGCCGGCAGTTGTTTATGCACTATATGTTCGAGAACTTTGGACAGAAAAGGTAAGATAGATATAGGTCGAACATGTGAAAATGAAGATGGATTGGAAATTTTAGGTAGAGGAATAACATTACCAGGCTTAGAGCGGCTTAACGTACAGAATATTAGCATGGCCACACGAGTAGTCTGCCCCGAGGCACACCTTGATGGTAACACTCTACGCGTGGTGGTGGCTCCCCGCCTGCGCCACAACGTGGTTGAACCTCTTAAATACATTTGCAACGCCGCCAATATCCCATGCACTTCAGAATCACCAAGAGACTGATAACAATAATAATCCCCAGACAAACACACCAACTATACGGCCCCAAAGGAAGCAGAGCTTGTGTTATGGATGACCATACAGCGAACTGGGGGGAACCCAGAATAAACAAAATATATAAATACCAACAACCATGACCCGAGAACAAACATCTGTGTTCCTGGCCCCGGCCAGGACTCGAACCTGGGACCTCCGGCATATGAGACAGGGCTACTGACCACTACGCTACTCAGCCGTCATTGATGATGGTAAAAGACTCAATTTTAAAGACTTAAGTTGCAAGGGCAAAGGTCAGGTTTCTATTGTTTTCACGAGGTTATTCCACATTAGAGGCAAGCGAGCGCCCCGCCATCCGAAGCTTTTTTTTTATTGAAAAAGGATTAGGCGATTGTCTTCTATCTCACCTGATGGAAAATGACGATGAAGACGAAGGTGTTACACGTCTATCCACGAGATACCTATTACCTCGACGCTTGAAAGAACTAGGACTATAGTTTTCTGGAAAAACAGACGTAGGCAGTTCATTCTTCACCTTGGCGACCCGCACCAAAAAGGAACTATCGAAGCGTTTGGTTCGACTTCTTGGGATACCATGAAGGGATGGAAAGTCTGTCTGCGTCTAGTAGTCCGATGTTAGAAGGGTGTGGGTTCAAACTGATCAAAAAGAGCATTTGCGCACTCTCCGAAATGTAATCTGTAGAAAACTGCTAAACTGGCAACTTTCCGACGATGGTCGAGGCTTTGCAGTTGTTTGGTGGTGAGGTCAAAGTTGTTAATAATTTTTCGGGTTCTTCGGTCAACGGCGTCCATCGCTTCTAGTTGGTACTTTGCAGAACCATCCCAAAGGTGGCTACAGTACAGTACTCCATGCAAGATCGAACTTGAGCTGTGTACAAATTAAGTAGCCGTTCAGGGCTGAAGTACTATCGCACTTTCGAGATGGTTCCCAACTTCTTTGAAGCAGTTTGAGCCATGGACACGATTTGTTGCCCGAAGTTTAGTTGGGACGATATAGTTACGCCCAGAAGCCCTAGGTGGTCGGTTAAGGGTACAGAAACATTCCGGAAAGTGGGCGTTAGGTCGAAACTGCTCTTTTTCGCGGAGAATAAACACGCCTATGTTTTCGACGGGTTAAATTTAACCAAGTTGGACTCGCCCCAATCGGGCAATTTCTTTAAGGCCAAATCCACCCAGTCAATCATGGACTCTCTCAAAGCCCGGATTTGTTGAGGACTCGCTCGCGCATTGGACATGTATCTCTCTACAACGGTGCTGTCATCAGCGTAACCAATAATGCCTGGGGTTAGCAGGTCGTTAATGTGCAGCAAGAATAACGTTGCAGAGAGAACAGATCCCGGAGGTACCCCGGCATTAATTGCCATTAGGTCAGAAGTGCAGCCGTCTAAGACTACTCGAATTGACCGTTCCCTCAGAAAAATCAGATATCCAGTCGCAGAGCCCTTTAGGTATTCCGTATGCTGGAAGCTTACTCAAGAGACCATCATGCCAAACCCTATCAAAAGCCTTTGAAATGTCTGAGGATACAGCTATAGCATACACAAGTGGCATACACAAGAAGATCACACAAGAAGATCTCCAGTCGAGCGTCCACTGCGAAAACCATATTGGTTAACACGAAGGAGCTCGTTGGATAAAGCATATGAAGATGATTTGGCCTTCTGCCAACGTTAACCTTGGTTAATTTTATAGTCAATACGCTTCTTTGGCAGTCTATGTTTAACTTGGAAGTCTAGAAGTTCAGAACCAACAACGGTAGTCAGGTGTCTTTTATTATTTCAAAATATTTTTGGTCTTCAGGCAGATTGTAATGTTATGTTATTCAATCCTTTTTTACTTTCTTTATTAATTATTTTGTTCCTTTATTTATGTTGTTTACTATATTAAGAAATCATGTCAACTGAATTTTTTTATCACAGCAATGAAGGCTGCCAAACAAACTAAGCCTGTTACACACGAACTCTTACAAAAACATTGTATGAAAATATGCTTGATTCCTGTCGAATAATATTAATTTCAAAATTTCAAATTGTGGTTCCACTGGAAGACGAGCCCGGCCATAAAAGCCGATTGCTGGCCTTAGAACGTCAGTCTATTTCAAGCCATCCTACCGATAACATCTCCTGTCTATTACGAGCCAAACTACTGTTAACATCTAGAGTCTTCAACACACCAGTCTACTGCAAGTAACTCTGTAAGTCCTCGAACTCATGCTCATGCTGAAGCTACCGGACTCTGAAGCTGCCTCATGCTGAAGCTACCTGACGCTGAAGCTGCCTCATGTTGAAAACCCCAACACTGACGCCTGATCCTGCTTCTGCTGCTGTCCTACAACCTACTCCTCCTGTTCTTGCTCTCACTGATCCTGCACGCGCCAGAGCGCCAGTCGGCGCCTGAGCGTCTGTCGCTGATCCTGCACGTGCCTAAGCACCTTCACCATGGAAGCCTTCGCGGCGACCCGTCCGATTAATTCATGTCCGTGACCGTTTTTGAATAAAAACTTTTGTTACGTGACAAGATGAGATTTAGAATTTAATCGTTCATACAAATTAGATTTATTAATCGTATATCTAGATATTTTTTATCCCGAAATGATCTAAGTCCATACTAATACTACAAATGCGAAATTAGCTCTGTCTGCACTGAACCAATTTACATGAATGGTATGAAGTTAGTTTAAGGATATAGAATGGTTTTTATTTCGGAATCATTCTTTAGTAGGGTGAAATGGGGGTTGACAGTATGTATGGTAGTTTTGTTATTTTTGAAGCTAAAGACATGAAACTTATATTTTAGGTTTTTTAAGAAAGATAAGAAAAAGAAAATTATAAATTCCACCCTTAAAGGGGTCTAATGGGAGTGAAAATAATGATGGGATTTTTTTTCTCTTTTTAAGCAACAGCCATAAAGCTTTCGTTTGGTACGGAGTTAGTTTCAGACCTCAGAAAGGGCGTAGTATAGTTTTTAATCCTGGTTGAAAGTAGGCATGAAAATTTTGTTATTTTTGAATCTATAGGCATGAAACATATATTTTAGGTAATTTGTCAAACATAATAACACAGATTTCAGTATTTTAGAAGTTCTCTCCTTAATCCATCTCCTTGCGGGATGACATTTCTTTATTTTTAAAGCTACTTCGGAGTATCAAACTTTTATTGGGTATAGAGCTAGTATTCTTTCCCCGGAAAGGAAAAAAGATGGTTTTAATAAAATATAAACATTAAACAATGAAAATCTTACCCTAAAGGGTGAATATATGACATGAACATATTCATGTCCCATTTAAATGTATTTGTTTAAAATTTATTTAAATTTGTTTAATTCTGAAGCTAGAGTCATGAAACAATTCTTTTAGGCACTTAAATAAAATGCAAACACATTTTGCGGTGTTTTTGGAAGCTTTGTTCTGTAGGGTCTCAACCTTTATTTCAATCTATCTCAAGCTTAACTTCTTAAACGCTTAACTTCCGTATTTATAAATTCTATTCACAATTTAAATAATTATAAATTTCTCAATAATTATAATTTCAAAAATTGATTCCTTATTCCGTACTTTTGCATTAGATAATATTGCCGGCCGCGCAATGCTATGTACTTGTTCACGCGCGATGCGTGTGCGTCGCTCGTCAGTGAGAATCTGACTCGCGCGGCGAATGCACGGCCGATTTCGCTAAGCATCCATACTCGATCTTTCATCTGCATTATATACTCTTTATATTACTTGTGATTGGTGAATATATAAAGTGAAATAGATAGGACTAAATTAATTGTATAAACTATATTAACTGTGATTTATGTGCGTATGTTTCTGTGCCTATATACTTTTTATAATTTTCTATAATTGTGGAACTTTAAATATATAGTGTGTGAAGAGTTATATACGTCTTTTATTAGATCTTTAGTAAAACTCCCACTATAGTTCTTAAGGGTTGAAAGAGGAGATTAAACTTCGTGTATTACACTTTATGTTATTTTAAATACAAAATAAATTAACACGTGTTTCTTAAATTCTACTCATAAGAGTTCGAAATGAAAGGGTTCGATGGGAAATAAAATATTCTACGACAAATTGTAATATAATAAAAAAAACTAAACTTAAACTTTCTTCTTTCCCAGCGTTTGTTGTACATAGCAAACAAATGATACTGGGGTATTGCCTAGTATTATATCTCAAAATATATTTTTTAATTCGTTATTTATTATTGAGGGTTTCTTCTAATTTAGAAGACTTCACCCTCATAGTTCTTACAAAATACAATCAATAACAATAAATCAACTTAACCTACGTTTTAAACAAATCGTAACTGAGTTTATAGAGTAATTTAGCGGATTCAGAGGTAGGACGAGCTAATATACTGTTACATATACCCACTTCACCATTAAAATTAATCTTAATAAAGAATTCGTGTCTTTGACACATCCAGCATAATATGGTAAGCATCTTCCAAAACATCACACTCAGCGCAATTCGGAGAAGCCGTCTTACGAATAAGAAATGCAAAACTGTTTACGGGGATGTGTCCACAGCGAAGCCAGAAAGCAGTAACTACATCTCGCATGCACATGTTGCTTCCTTCAAACCAAAGGGATCTTTTCGAGACTGGTTGAATGGTCCTGTACCAGATCCCCGCCGTCAACGACCTTTCGTCAAAATACTTGCTCCAAACTTTCATACAATAATAGTTAATGATGAATTAGCAAACGATCATATTGTATCCCCTAATAGCCTCTTTAGCCAAAGAATCGACAACCTCATTTTCTTCAAGTCCAACATGTATTGCAAGGTTTTGTTCCTTTCCACGGGAAGGGCAGGAGGATATAAAAAATGCTCTGACGCATACTCCGCGCGCGCGATCGGAGTTATGTGGGACTCGTCCCGACGCCTACCAGAACCATACCCACCAGAGTCGCGGCGATAACGCGCAGTTTAAGTGTGCTCTTGAATTTAATTATTTTTTTTTTCATAATTATTGCTTATTTTGACCTAATGTAAATGAAATAATTACTTGCTAAACTCACTTGTGCTTCACTAAACAAACTTTTTTAACTTACAAGCACTGCATTATTGTGTAAAGGACTGTTCAACATGTATACTAACAGATTGGAAGCCCTAGAACAATTATTTAAAAACAAAATGGGAGACTATGAGAACAAGTTTGAGCAAGCTACCAGAGGGTCTCCTGTACAGTCTGATATTGCATTATTAACTAATGATTTTGAAGATTTTAAATCTTTAATGTGGCAAACCTTCACAATTTTTAAGAAAGAAATTGAGTCTCTTTCCCAAGGCATAGATCGGCTTGAGAATGCTAATCGAAGAAAAGTTCTTTTGATTCATGGTGTTGCTGAAAATAACAAAGAAAACCTTAATGATGTAGTCCAGAAGTTATTGTCTGATCGTTTGAAGTTGTCTGAAGTGGACACGAATCACATACATGTTCGTCATCTGCTAGGTGGAGCCTCCAAAGGCAAAACCAGGCCTAAACTACTGCGTTTTACTAATGTTGAGAAAAGGCGCGTAGCCTGGGACAGCAAAACTTTACTGAAGGGAACGGGCATTACAATATCTGAGTTTTTGACTTTAGTAAGACATCAAATTTTTGTATCGGCGCGCAAGCATTTCGGCATTAAAAGTTGCTGGTCCGTAGATGGAAAAATAGTTATCAACCTTCCCGACCAAACCAGACGCAAGATCGACACTATGGGTGAGCTAGTTGAAATTAAGACTCAATTCCCACTCAGCATTGTCGCCACCGAGGCTTCTGCGCACTCTGATGCAAAACTTGCATCTAAATCTCCGAGAAAAACTCGCCGTAGGCAATAGTTAAGTTCATTATATTTTAATTTTACAAGCTACACAAGTTTCACCCATACTAATTGCATAACAAAAGTCTGTACTCATCAATTTCTTTTGAGGTTAGTTAAGTTTAGTAGTAGTATTTACAATTCATCCTTTATTAGGATAAGCAAAGGAGCTGAGCCATACAGCCTGTTCTTGTTTAGTTAATTTTACTTGGATTGTTTACATCTTTTGGTTTTTAACTATCCCTATTAAAATAAGACGCAGTTTTTTTTTTACTATACAGCATGCTAATACACGTCCCGACTTTTTCCAATGATTTTTATTTTTGTTTATTTTACTTATATTGTTCATTTGTAAATTAAATTAAATTGTTTAGCTGGAAGTTTTTAATGGATAATAGAGGAATATATTTCATATTCCTCTTATTTTTAACTATTGTATTTTTTTTTAAACTAGTGTGTAGCATACATGTGACTGTAAAGATTAGCGAACGCGGTCATAATTTTGTGTGGTGAATGTTAATTTTGATATAGATTTTATTGTTAAAATTTTTTTTTTATAATATTTTATTTAGTATATTTAGGGATATAATATTTTCATTTTATTTAAATGGACGACAGTATGATGTGCAACACGAATGATAGCTTTTTTTCCTGCTCTTCCTCTTGTAGTTTTACTAGTGTAGGTTCAAGTCCATCTCTGACACTACATGACCAACTTGCTTCTTACCACAATCCATCTTGCTCATATTTATGCCCCTTATATTAATGCCCAGAGTGTTCCTGGCCATTATCCTGATCTTTTGCTTCCTTCAGCAGTGACAATATAGATGCAATATTGATTTCGGAATCCTTCCTAAAACCTTCACTGCTATCTACTCTGTATGCCCTTCCAGGTTTCGTTTTGATACGCAATGACCGGACGGGTAAGGGTGGCGATGGAGTGGCCATTTATTTGCGCGAAGATATTTCCTATAAGATCGTTAGTTTGTCTCCGTCACTTTACTCCGGATCTGCCGAATATTTGGCCATCGAAATTACTCTACACCATACTAAATTACTACTTAGAGTATTCTACAGCCCTAACCTTACAATTGATTATTTTAACTCCTTTGATAACTTTTTACAAAATTACTGTCCTGCATACGATCATGTTATTGTTATGGGACATTTTAATACTTGCCTCATGAAAAACGACACCCGTTCCCATAAATTAAAATCTCTTGTATCCTCGTATAATCTCCAAATCTTACCTCTGTCTGAAACTCACCATTTTTCTAATTGCGTACCATCTTTGCTTGACCTTATAATCGTCTCCTCACCTGAAAATGCTGTGGCTCATGGGCAACTTACTTCATCATTTTCTTACCATGACTTGATCTTCCTATACTATCGCTTCCGTCCCCCCAAACGTAGATCCCGAACTTTACTTTTACGTAGTTACAAGGACGTTGACTTGGAGGTTTTACAGCGCGGTGCCGGGAATATTGATTGGTCGAGTGTCTTGAGAAGTTCAACCATTGATCTTAAAGTTGAGAACTTCAACTCTATTATTCTAAAGTTATACGATCGCCATGCCCCCCTCAAAACACATTAAAGTCAAACATAATCCGGCTCCATGGCTTTCAGATGAAATAAAAGAAACAATGGCTAAAAGAGACAAAGCCAAAGGTAAGCATAAACGGTGTCCTACAGAGCTAAATCTTAATACATTTAAAATCCTACGTAACCGCTGCAATCGTCTGTGTAGGAATGCCAAGAAACGCTACTTTTACGAATCTCTTACTAACCAGAGCTCTGCAGTAGTGTGGAAGTTTTTTAAGTCGGTGGGAATAAGTAAATCTCCAATGGATTCAGCTAAAAATTTTGACCTGTGTGTTCTAAACAAACATTTTTCTACTCCTCCTGTAATCCTAAGTCCCAATACCAAAACTAAAACACTCAATTACTTATCTAGTCTTAGATCTGCACAAGCTTCTTTTTCCTTATCAGCTGCTTCGGAAGAGGATGTAAAGAAGTCAATTTTCTCCATATCTTCAGCTGCTATCGGCAATGATAATTTGTGCTCTAGAATGGTAACTCTCATTCTTCCTATGTTGTTACCTATTATGACCCACATATTTAATTACTCCTTGTCTACCTGCACTTTTCCATCGGCATGGAAGCTTGCGCATGTTATTCCTTTACCCAAAGTATCTAATCCTTCCTCTGCATCAAACTTTTGTCCAATATCCATTCTCCCATTCCTTTCTAAAGTTCTAGAGCACATAGTTCATAAGCAATTGTCAGCATTTTTATCTAAAAATAATGTACTTAATCAATTCCAGTCCGGCTTTCGAGCAGGCCATAGCAATGTAACTGCGCTCCTCAATGTAACAGACGATATTCGCTGGGCCATGGAGAATAGTCACTTACAATGCTGATCCTATTAGACTTCAGTAACGCATTGAATTCCGTAGATTTTGATGTCCTTCTCGGTTTTCTTAAATCCTTAAACATCTCCCCTTCTGCATTGAGCTGGTTCGACTCCTATCTTCGGGGCCGCTCGCAGCGTGTCCGCCTTGATGAGTCCTACTCTGACTGGTGTGATCTAGCTGCTGGCGTGCCCCAAGGTGGTGTTCTCTCTCCGTTACTCTTCTCAATATTCATCGACTCTGTGACTAAAGTCGTATCCTCCAAATTCCACTTATACGCAGACGACTTGCAAATTTATCGGCATTTCTCAGTTGCAGATGCCGATTCCACGATCGCATTAATTTATGAATATCTTTGTCGTATCAGTGACTGGGCCAAATCCTTCGGACTACTTGTAAATCCAAACAAGTCCCAGGCTATGATCATTGGTAGTAAACATTTTCGTGGGTGCCTCAATATCTCGGCTCTAGCTCCCATACTTCTGGACGGTATTCCAATTCCTTTCACTGACAAGGCTAGAAATTTAGGTGTGACTATGGATTCAAACCTTAATTGGAACGCTTATGTCGCCGAAATTAGTAGGAAAGTCCACTTTTCATTTCATTCCCTGAAAAGCCTCCAAAGTTGTCTGCCTTTACCTACTAAAATATCCTTGGTCCAAACAATTATACAACCCATTATTGACTATGCTGATGCTTTCTGCCTAGATGCCACCGAAGAGTTGTTAAATAGGCTGGAACGGTTGCAGAACTTTGGCATCCGTTTTATATTCAGTCTTAAAAAGTATGATCATGTGTCCGAGTTTCGCAAGCAACTCCGGTGGCTCCCGATCCGTTTTCGTAGGAACACTCGGATTCTTTGTCTCCTCTTTAATATCCTGAACAATCAAACCTCTCCTTCCTATTTGCGTAAGCGCTTTTCCTTCGATCATCCCCACGATGCTATTTGTAGACCTTCTATGCGACGATTACTTCAAATGCCTAAACATAAGTGCGATTTCTATGCTTATTCCTTTTCCGTCCATTCAGTTAGACTTTATTAGGGAGATAAATACATTACCTCTCTTTATGAAGAAAGTTAGAGAGCACTACCTATCCTTAATAGAATCGTAGTCGTCATGTTGCTTATTATATGTACGGTTCCATTAAATTATATGTTATGTATCATTGTATTATATTAATATTTATGTAGGTATATTATTTGTATTTAGTGTATGTAAAAATATATTTTCATGACACACTTAGTTGCATTTCTTTAACTAAGCTTTCCAGTCACAGGTCTGCTGGAAGAAATTTCTTTTAGAGATAAGCAGTACCTTTGTACATAACTTTTTTTTTGTTTTTATTTTCTTTTTTAAGTCTCCTTTTATGCTTTAGTGTGTACATAAATTGTTAAATAAAAATAAATAAAAAACCCCCTGTCGGCTCGTGCATTTTTGCCACTCAGCCTTCATCTGAGCGACGGCCAATTGGAGAAAGAGGCCGCGCCAGCGGGGCCCTTAAGGGGTCACCCGCTGAGATTCACATAGCACGGAAGGTGCTCAAAAATGAAAAGTAAAAAATAAAAACATTAAAAATGAAAAATTAAAATTGCATTAATTCGGATTTACGTTAGAATTAAAATTCACGTTAGAATTAGGATTTGCGGCCTGAAGGGCCTCTAGAGCTAAAGTTAACTGCGTAGGTTCGCCCGTGTGCGCGTTTCTCGGCCTAGCGACTTTGAATTTCGAATCTAACACAGGAGCAGTATATGAGACTGAATCTCGGACAAGATGATTGGGATGGGATTCGGCGCGTTTGAAGAACGATTCTGAGAGTGTTTTGAGGTGCTGTTGCACTGTAGGTAGTTCAAGATCTCTGTGCAGGTCCGCGTTGCGCACATACCAAGGTGCGTCTGTGGCCCTGCGGCAGAAGAGATTTTGAACCACCTGCAGTTTATACAGGACGGAAGGTTTGGCGTGGGCAAAGACTGGCGAAGCATATGACATGACGGGTCTAACGCAGATCTTATAAAGCGTACGTTTATTTCTAAAAGACATTTTACTTTTTCTTCCTATCATACTATTTAGGCGGCCTAATTAGTGACGGGCGAGTTTCGAAACTCTATCGACGTGTGGCTTGAAAGAAAGCGTCTGATCTAAGGTGACAACTAAGTATTTAATACTGCGCTTCCAGGGGATGGGAATACCTAACATTCGAATGTCGTTGTGGCGATTACGACGTTTGTGGTCGAATAGAATAGCAGAACTCTTTTCTGGGTTGACATCGATACGCCATTTTTGAAACCAAACAACGAGGGCGTTTACGGCCTTTTGGAGTCTGGTGATGTTATACAGGATCGCTTGACCTTTAGTGTAAAGGGCGGTATCGTCTGCAAAGAGGGCGAGTTCGACGCCTTTCGGCGGGATGGGGATGTCGTTAGTGTACACAGTGTACAGCAGAGGGGCGAGGACTGAGCCTTGCGGGACTCCAGCCTTTATGGGACGAGGCGCGGAGAGCGTGCCTTCATGTTTGAATCGAAACGTACGGTCTTTAAGAAACGACGCGATTAATATGACTAGGCGAACTGGTAGGCCTATTTTATAGAGTTTAAAAACGAGACCTCTGTGCCAGACTTTGTCGAAAGCCTTGGCTACATCAAAGAGAACCGCGATTGTTTTTTTACGACGTGGATAAAATCCTTCGAGTATGTACTCGACGATTCGATGGACTTGCTGAGGGCATGAGTGCTTAGCGCGAAAGCCGAACTGATGGGGAATTATGAGAGGGTCGCCATCCGTTGGAAACAGATGGTTCCGCATTCGAGAGAGTATGACTCTTTCGAGAAGTTTAGACATTGGCTTGATTAGCAACGATTAGCCGGGACATTCAGAGGTTTACCCGGCTTGGGAATGCCTATGACTGTCGCTTCTTTCCAGGCTTTTGGAAAGTAGCTATGGTCGAAGCAGGCATTGAAGATGATAGCTAACAAGGTAAGCACCTGCTGGGGCAGGTGCTTAAGTGCGTGGTTGGAAATTCCATCCGCACCCGGACACTTTTTGGACTTTTGACTTCTAATGAGAAGCAAGATTTCATCATTAGAGACTGTGACGGGGTCGTCGGTGATGGGGAGAGATTCTCTGTGGAGAACTTCGTCCTCCACCGCCTGGATGTGGGAGGGATCCGCGGGTTGCGTGCTGGGTGAACATTGTGCCGCTATGCTGTCGGCGAAGCATTCGGCTTTCTCTTCGACTTCGAAGGCAATAGTGCCGTCGGGACGAGTGAGATGAGGAACGTGAGCGGCGGTGTCTACGCGTAAGGCTCGGGCCATTCGATAATACGCTTGGTGGGACGGGGAGATATTCTCCATAAGATCGTTGAACTGAGCGTCACGGAGTTCCGCGAGGCGAGATCTTACTTTATGTTGAAGCTGATTCGCAGCTGTTCTGTATGCGGGCGTTGGATATTTCTTTGCTCTCCGGAGAGCCACGTTCTTGGCTTTAATGAGATTGCTAACGGTTAGTGGAAGCCCGGGTTTGCTTTTCTTAGCAATAATTTCGTTGTCGCTGATGGCTGAGTTGATAGCATCAGTGAGAGTGTTGACTAATGAATCTATTTTAATCGGGCTATCTAATTGGTCGGGCGAATTCGCGAGCGGAGAGTTCGGGGCCTCTAAGGCTGAAATTAACGTATTTTAAAGCCTTTCCAGTTGGTAAAGGTCTTAGGTGATGTGACGTTATCGTTTGGCGTACCTAGCACGAGGGAGACGGGGCGATGGTCGGAGCCTAGGTCATCGAGCGGTTCGATAGACCTGAGATCAAGATTGATTCGCTTGATAACTGCAAAGTCGAGGATGTCAGGAGAGCAGGTTGGGTTTTTGGGATAGTGAGTGGGAGTGATGGGGGATATGACGTCTAAGTCAAGGGAGTTAGTGATGTCGAGGAGAGCGATACCGCTTGTGTTGGTAGATAGGCACGTCCAGTCAGTATGTTTGGAGTTAAAGTCTCCGAACATAATGACTGAATGGCCGAGGGCGAGAATGGCCTCAAAGTCGCTGCGGGTTGGTCTGGAGCCACATGGTATGTAGACTGCAGCTATGATGATGGTCGGATGACCAGTCAAAGCCAATCTACACACAGTGGCTTCCATGTTGAGGAGAGGAGGAGTAGGGAGAGGACAGCAATGGAAGCCTCTTTTGTAATATATAGCGGTGCCGCCGAAACCGTCGGAGTTGGGCCTATCGTTGCGAGTAAACGCGCACTTAGGAATGGCGTATCCCCTGGAGCGGTTTGGAGTAAGCCATGTCTCCTGGAGAAGCAATAAGTCAGGTTCTTTGTTCTGAAGGAACAGTTTAATTTCAGGAAGGTTGGTGCTAAGGCTAAGAGCGTTAAAAGATACTAGGGATAAGCCATTGGGTTTAATACGACCGGACGTGGGATTTGCGGGTCTAGACATTATAATTTACTTATTTACGAGTTTATACATAAATAAAAAAAATTATAACGAACTTAGAAGCGAGTGATGCTCGGCTAACGCAAATAAACGCTCTTGAGGGGAGCGGGCGGCCGTCAGTTTGCGTGCGAGTACGGAAATTTCGTAAATATCGACGTATTGAATAACGTCGAACACGGTCTTCATGTCCTCAGCCAACGACGACTGAGGTGCGGATGACGGAAGAGGACGCGGCCCTACGGAAGCTACGGGAGCTGGGATAGGTCGGGAAGGTGCAGGTGGGACGGCCGGCTGCTGCCTCCAAGACAGAGCCGGAGTAGGCGTCGCCTGAACGGACTTTGCTTCCGGGGGACCCCGGTTGCGCAGCGGCGGGAAGTTAGCGGGAGTGAGTGGCGGCGCCGGTTTAGGCGCGACCCTCTTGGCGGTGGAGCGCGGAGCGCGCGGGCAACCCCTGTAGTTAGCTGTGTGGCCGGACTGGCCGCAAAGCACACAGGCAGGGGGGGAAGTGGATTCGGGAGTGCGAGTGCACTCCTTCGTTATATGTGGATCCAGGCACTTAACGCACCGGGGGGGGGAGCTGAGCAGTTAGCCGCTGCGTAGCCATAGAGCTGGCAGCGGTGGCACTGCCCAGGGTGACCGAGGGGGTTGGGACGCTCGACGGAGATGTTCGAGAGTCCGCTAATTGTGCGAGCCTCTCTGAAAATCTCCTTCGAGTTGGGAGTTTTCGACAGGATAACTAGAGCTAAAGGAAAACGCCTACCGCGGTTGGAGTGCATCTTGTGCACTGCTTCGGCCGGGAAACGCTGGGATTTAAGGTCCTCGAGGATTTCTTCATTCGCGAGCTCGAAGTGGACGCCCCATAGTACTGCGCGGGTCTTACGCTCCTCCGGGAGGGCGTAAGTGTGATATGCGATTTGTTTTAACGAGAGTAACCTGGTGAACGCACGAAAGTCGTCGATGGTCGCGACCTGGATTTTAATTGTGTCGCCTGCGTTGGTTGCTTTTAGGTAATTGATTTTTTGCTCTTTGCAAAGGTTTGAAACTACGGTCCATCGCGCTTTTTCGCGGAGAAAGACGGGCGGAGGGAGCTGAGGCTTCGGCGGGACGGGAGCGCAGCGCGTCGCTGGCTTCGATGGGACCGACGGAGACGCGGTTGCTTCGAGCAATTTTAATGGCGCGGGGGCTGGTGTTGAAGACACCGGGGAGGGCTCGGATATTGAGGATACCGAGGCTTTCTTAGAGCGCTTCTTGGAGCGCTTGGCGACTAGCTGAAACGCGGGCTCAGGAGAGCCGGTTAAGGTGACGGCATCTGACGACGTATCAGACGCGGGTTCGGAGTAGCTCCCGGGAGCGGTACGTTTGCGACACGACGCGTGAGAGGATGCGAGCGATTCGCAGTCCATCTCGGATGAGGTGGGAGACACGGGAGCGCTGTAAATCAGAGGGGTCTGGACGTTGGAGGCCTGAGGGGCCGGGGTTGAGGCCTGAGGGGCCGGGAACGCGATAGATGCCTGTAAGGCCTGCGTTAGTACGTCATCGGGTATGCTGGCGCCGGACGCAGCGAGCGCCTGGGCGAACGACCTAAGAATGTTTACAAGGTCCATTGGAGGGCTTGGAACTACAATATGTTATATATAAATATATAATGTATGCCTAGGTTCCCTAGCAAACCTAGCACCTAAACGACGCGAAGTGGTGCCCCTAATTCGGACAGCACTGTACCGTCACCCTGGGAAAGGCCCAAGTGCAATGGGATCGGGTCAGCCGGTTTCTCCTTGGCCTGAAGGGCCTTGGAAGCGCACCGGGGCAACGCTTTCCGGCTTAGTTGTCACCATTAAGTATCCACCTGATCAAACGCGAGTCTACTACGGAGTGTGTTGCCAATAAATTGACAACAAAAACCGGCTGTAGACCTGACGGAGTTGGGTTGCACTAAAAGTGCGGGATTGACTACGTTACGACCGGCCGGAGCCGGCCGCAGAGCGAGTCTCTGACTACGTAACAGGCGCCAAGCGTCAAGTACGCAGCTAGAAAAACAGCCCGAGCCTTGCGAACCACTATCGAATTTAATCGACCGAGGTAAGCTCAGCCCTGTTGTTTCTGCACTCACCGAGGTGAGATTTTTTAATTCGAGGGGTGCACAGAGTGCGTTATTGATAAAGTTACGACCGGCCGGGGCCGGCCGCAGAGCGAGTCTCTGACTGCGTAGCAGGCGCCAAGCGTCAACTACGCAGCCAGAAAAACAGCCCGAGCCTCGCGAACCACTATCGAATTTAATCGACCGCGGTAAGCTCAGCTCTGTTGTTGCTGTGCAAGACCGACTTAGTTGCAGCCGATCGAAACCGGCCGCAGCGTAAGCCCTACAGAGGCTATCTCAATGCGTCGAGGACGAAGCGAGATTTGTACGAATCCGGCGTATGAGTATTGCGACCGCGAACGCGTCCGAGCGGGGCCGGACGCAGAACGAATCTGAGAGTGGCGTTTGAGTATTGCTACGAGAGAAGTCGTGAGACACCAATCGTGACTCAGCAGCCGGGAGCAACCTTCAACACGTCCGAACGGGTCCGGACGCAGATCGGGTCTGCAGGTATCCTCTGGAGAACGACCTTTTTATCAGTATCCTCCTCCAACTTGTAAATCAGCTTTAAAATTACGTAGCCTAACGGAGAGCCTCGAGCGCTCGAGGTACTTAGAGATACACGTTGCAATGTCCTTTTTGAGTCTGATATAATGTTTACTTATTTTATTTAAGGTAACAGACAGGATAATTACACATTTGTATAAAAAATTACTATTTTTAGTAGATTTTACTTATGTTGGGTCTATTAAGGAGTTTTGGTGATTGTTTTTTGGGAATAAACGTTTTTCTTTCGATACTTATATTTTACTATATTTGGTCATTAGTAAGCATAAGATAAGTTATTTGTAAAAATCAATTAAAACGATCGACTGGCAAAAAAGAGCATGCATCATTGTTTAATACAGGTGAAACCAATTTATATTATTTTATTTTATTTACTTCTATTTGGGTGGTTTACAGCCGTTTACACACAATAAACTAACAATTTAATCGCTTAAGGATAATAACAAACCTCCACATATAGTGATGATTTAAAAAAAGCAACTAGTATGCAACAAAAAACTAAGATAAATCAAATGAAATTGACCAAAGTGCTGTAACAATAATTACAATTATATGGCATGCTGAGAAAAGTAAATGTTGGCTAAATATTTAGTAATAAAGATAGGCTTACTGTTGAATAAGTCTAAGTCCGGGGCATTTTTAACAGTAACATTAAATGTAGAGCAAGCGCGAATTATAAAACAGTTTTTTCGGAAATTAGTGCGGGTGATCGGGGTGTAAAGGGGATTTCTAGGGTGGCAATGTCGTGCTGGTACATTCGGGTGGATGTTTCCGAGGAGTTCAGGGCAGTCAATGGATGCTTGAGCTATTTTAGCAAGAGTTCTTAGATCGGAAATTTAACGTCTTTTGGTGAGTGGTAGCAGGTGGAAATGTGAGCAACGAAGGTTGTAGCTAAGTTTAGGCACTTTGAACTTAAAGCCAAGATAACGTGTGAACTTCCGTTGCACTAGCTCAAGCCGTTTTGAATGAACTGCGTATTGTGGATTCCAAACTTGGCTGCAATATTCTAAGTGACTGCGGACATAAGAGCAGTAGAGAATTTTGACTGTTTTTATTTGATTGAAGGAGCTGGAGTTACGCATTATGAAACCAAGAGCAGAGGAAGCCTTATTTGCAATTTTTTCAACATGGTGGTTGAAGGTGAGTTTGTCATCGATCGAGACGCCCAAATCGTTAACAACAGATGTTCTAGCAAGTGTCGTACTAGAAATGTGGTAGTTGTATATAAAAGGTTCTTTTTTTCGCGTAAAAATAATAACTAGGCATTTGGGCAGACTTAGATCGAGGGCATTAATGCTGCAGTAATTGGCTAATCGTTGCAGATCCTCACATAAGAGAATAGCATCTTTATTGACAGTCCTGTAGATTTTCATATCATCGACAAAAAGTTGATAATTAGAGTTGGCTATAGCGCTGCCAATGTCATGAATGTATACCAAAAAGAGGAGAGGACCGAGTAATGATCCTTGTGGGACGCCGGATGGGATAGAGGTCCAAGATTATGTGTATCCACATAAGGCTACGGCTTGTGTCCTTTGTTCGAGATAGGAAGAAAACCACCTAAGCAAATCACCAGAAACACCAAACCAAATCAATTTTTTTAAAAGGATTTTGTGATTTTTTCTGTCAAAGGCTTTGGTGAAGTCAGTGTAGATGGTATCAACCTGGTAACCTCTTTCTATATTGTTAGATACATAGTCCGTAAATAGTAGTAGGTTGGATGTCGCTGACCTACCTTTTAGGAAACCGTGTTGGTTAGAGCTGAGACTGGTGCTTATAGTCGCGTATAGTTGTTTGTATACAACACGTTCAAATAATTTGACGAGAAGGCAAAGCTTAGAGATAGGTCTATAATTTATGACCTGGTCCTTTGGTCCTTATTATATTTAAATACCAATTTATTTAACTTTCAGAAAAAAAAATCCAGATAAAAAATGAGGACATAATAAGTGTACGAGACACAGATACACACACGATAAACTGCTATTTTCAAAAGTAAAAAAGAGAAAAGGATTTTAACAAAATAGTGACTACTGTTGTTTTACGCGAATGAGGCCGCGGGCGAAAGCTAGTTGATTATAAATTTATAGTAAACGATATCGATGTAAAGCCGTTGCGGTGAGTAAATTACAAGTTCTTTCTAAGTTAGATCTAGCATGTTTATTTCTTTTACTATGTTCTTATTTGCGATTATTGTTTTCAGGCCATTTTATATGACCAATAACACCTTGTATATACTCACCCAATGCGTCTTATTCCACGTCGGAAAAAAAAATTTTTGAATTCGTTCTAGTAGCCTAGTGCAATCTGCCGTTTATTTGTGCGTTCTGAATATGTTTGCATCGCAATAAGTTATGAGGTGACTACCTACCTATATGTCTACCTATAGTACCTTTCAAAGCCCAAGTTGAGGTGTATTTACGCAATCTCGATGATAGTGAAGAAAAAGAAGTATTATTTTTTCAACCTGTGATGAAATATTTTGAATTTTAGAACTTACATAAACCTATAAAGCCTTACACTACTACACCATCTATTATGCCACTGCAGGGATCATCACGCCTCACTCTGACAAGGGAGCGGTGTCAGGCAATGATGGCCTGCTGCAGGTTGGCAGACTTGACACATATCTTTGAATAATTTTCTAGGAAAGCAGACTATCTCATGTTTGATTTTACTGTTGCCGTCTGAGTCTGCTTAGAGGACATAAGTAGGTATATTTGACAGTTACCGGGAGTGAACCCGAGATCTTAAATCGAGAAGCCTTAACCACTTCTTCATGAAATGAAATGCATAAGTTATGAGTAACGTTCAAAATAAGCATATTTGGTTTTCTATACTACCGATGTCCATACACTATGAAAAAGTATTTTTTTTACTAGATGAACTTGGATAATATACTTACTCTACTAAAATAATTTAGCGCCCACTTCCTATTGTTGCTACAGTCGTCGGCCTGGTCGCAACTTAGACAACCCGGGATTGAGTGCAGTTGACTGCATCGCGACGAGCCGTGCTAGTGAGACTAGCTCTCGCTGCGGGATGGAGGGACCATGTGTCTCAGCAGTTGCCCTGGTGTATCTTGCACAACGAGAACGAGAAATTTTTGAAAACTTCAACGTTATAAAACCTTCGAATGTAGGCTGTCACACTACTACTAATACACTGGTCCAATCAATCAATGCTTTAAAGCAACTATGAGAGGTAATATTGACTGGTCTCTCTCAAAAATCTCTTCAAAACGACTTTTTAGTTAATACATTCAATGTTATTGAAAACAATTCTGGTATATTAAACTATGAATTCTAGTCTACGAATATGTGACAACCATGCAACAGAACTGCCAGCGCCAACTATCAGCTACCATATAAACTGCGTTAGTTTTGAGTATTACCAAGGCCAAATATCAAGTCTTAATCATATAAACCATGTATTTCCGCTTACATTGATATACTCTACTGTACTGAACATAATTTATTTTTTATTTTATTTATTCCTCTTGTCATAACCCACTTTATTAAATGCGGGTAACAGTTAAAAGTTAAACAATGCAAAATCGCACAATGGAAATCCCGCAAGCTCGCGCTCCGACCACAGTTCCAGCTTTAATTGTGTTTCAAGTCTTTTGTTTTTAGTCTCGGTCTGCGTGCGTTCTCGAGCGCACGTCGATCGCAGACGCCTTCCCGCTCTTTTAGCCCCCGCGCTAATTGAGCACCCAAATTTCATAGTTGTTTACCGTATTAAGTTTCTAACGCCGTTTTCACGGCGGACAGTAGCTCGTTAACCGTACTTCTAATAAGTTTCTAACGCCGTTTTCACGGCGGTCAGTGGCTTGTTAACCGTACTTCGTGGAACGTGAGCTTCGTCGACGGGAATTCGTTGTTCCAGGACATCAAGTGCCGTGTTCGAGTAAGTTATCCGCGTCGTTCTCAACCGCCCTACTGCGTGTAGGGTGGTTTTAGGAAGTTAGTCATCGTCGATAGGTTCATATTATATATATTTATATATTGTCGTCCCTCCCCAACCCCTCCGCAATGGCTTCCCTAAGCCCTGAGGAGCTCCTGAATAAGCTGATCGCTGATTACGACGCCCAAGGCACTTACTGCGCCCCTCATATGATTCGCACACTGCAATCATTTCTCCCTCTAATCATGCCACTAATCTCACCGGCCCCTCAGGCCACCCCAGTTCCCCAGACCCCTCAGGTCTTAGGCCCTCCCGCGTCCCCTTCCTCCAGTGACATGGAGTGCGAAGTAGACGCCCCTCTGCGCCGCAAGCGCGCACCCGCGACTGAGTCTTCCTCGGACGCCACCCCAACTGGCCCCGAGCCTCCCTCTTTCACCCTTGTTAAGAAGCGCTCTAAGAAGCGCTCGAAACAAGACCCGGCGCCCTCCACGCCCGTCCCTACACCCCCTGCGGCGTCCTCAACGCCAGCTGCCCCGGTGTCTTCAACACCCGCCCCGGCCCCAACTTCTGTCAAGGCCAAGGTCCCACCACCCGTTTTCTTTCGGGAAAAGGGTAAATGGACTGAGGTCTCGACACTGTGCAATGAGCACAAGATCCTTTACACCCGAGCGGTAAACTCGGGTGAATCTATTAAAATCACTGTCTCGTCGATAGACGATTTCCGAGCTTTGACTAAGCTCCTCACCGATAAGCAATATGCTTATCACACTTATGCTCTGTCAGAAGAGCGTAAGATCAGAGCGGTACTCAGGGGAATCCCGTTCGAATTATCGAACGAGGCCATCCTGGAGGATCTGCAGTCCCAAGGCTTCCCGGCACTCGCGGTGCATAAAATGCACAGCAAGTACGGGAGGCAACACCCTCTCGCTTTGGTGATTCTCGCCAACGTCCCCAAGTCCAGAGAGATCCTGAAAGGGGTTAGCTCTATTTGCGGCCTCTCTGGGATCTCAATCGAGGCGCCTCATCGCCGCGGTCATCCCGGCCAGTGCCATCGGTGCCAGTTGTACGGGCACGCGGCAGCCAACTGCCGCGCACCGCCTAGGTGCGTCAAGTGCCTGGTCCCGCACTTCACTAAGGAGTGCAATCGCACTCCTGAAACTCCCTCTCCTCCCGATTGCGTGCTTTGTGGCCAGTCCGGCCACACCGCAAACTACAGGGGCTGCCCTCGTGCACCCCGTTGTATGCGCTCCAATTTCAAAAGGGCACCTCCCAAACAGGCCCCGCGCCTTTCTCAAGAAAACTTTCCGCCGCTGCGTAGCCGGGTTCCTCCGGCTGCAAAGCCTACTCAGCCCAAGCCTGCTCCAGAAAACTGGAGGCAGCGTCCCGCATCGAATCCCATCCCGGCTCCTCGACCATACAAACCCACTCCTCAATCCTCCGTAGCAGACGATATGCGTATCGTCTGCGACGCTATTAAAAATGTCGATGTTACTGAAATCGCAGTCTTAGCCCGTAAACTTAGGGCTTCACGTACTCCGACAGAGCGTTTGCTAGCTCTGGCGGAGCATAGTTCCCTTCTCAATTCATTGTAGGTTCATTTAAATGAATTGATCCCTAAATCATGCTTCGGCCGACCTCTGCCCAGCCCCGGCTTCACCGGAGGCTGCCCAGAACGGCCACCAACTCATGTCCCTTTGAGCACCTTCAGTGCAACTTTCACTACAGGCGGAAGACCCGCTAGCGGGTCTCCGCCAGCGCGCCCAACTTCCCGACGGGTGTCGCTTCCGATGAAGGCTAAAGGTATACGCTTACCACAGCCAACAGGTGGTTTTTAGTGGGTAGGTGCCATTCTGGTGAGTCCCACATAACCCCCCCGCAGAGGAATTTACCTGCGGGCGGGTATGCATGACGCATCTTCCACCTCCCTCCCGCGAGGGTGCCTCGGCAGCAAAAAAAAAAAAAAAAAAATTTGTTTTTAACGCTTAAAGCCAGAAAAAACTATGACTCGTTACAGCATTTTGTTTAAATGCATATATTTAATAAGCAAACGTTGTTTGATAATTATACAGGCAGATTACCTTTTACGTATATGTAAGTAAATAAATAGTTTACATCCCTTGATGTAATATTTTGTATGTTATTCTGGGCTAAATTTGTACAAAGCCGCTGAGAATGTTTTCAAAGATTTTAAACAATTCAAATACTATTATTGATATATTATATTATATTAGGGTTTTATATAAAAATAAAATAACTGACTGACTCATTCATCCATTCACCACTCACCACTCACTCACTTCAGCCCTAATGTTGACTCCAGGAAGTTAGAATTTCGCATGTAGTCTCCTCAGTGATAAACCAAGATATTTTTTCGCTGAGATGTCTCCTGCAACGATCTTGATTTTGTCTTTTTAGCACTAGTGTTGTTAGTGAGGCATATGTCGTGGCCATGTCGTTGTCGATACGGCCAGCTGATGCGCGGCTGATTCAACAAATGACGAGCAATTCTCATAAACGAAATATATAAGCTACAACTGATTTTTCAAGGTAAAAATCCACAAGAGTTAGCGGGAGCGGCGAACTGCACTGCGCAAGAAAAATTTTTATTCACATCCTTGGTCTTGAGGAAAATTTACGTCAGTAAGCTTATTATATAATCAAAAATTTTTTGTAAGACAAAATGGCGTGAGCTTGAGTGTTACACAGGCTGTTTCTCTTTTTGTATCTAAAATATAAATATTTAAACTTACGTGACCACGGTTTCTGTAAACGTACCGAAACGATGAACTAAAATGTAAAAGTATAAATAAAATGCGATAAAATCCGGTTAAAAGGTGATCTATTTAATAAACCGTAAAAAGGAAATGTGTGTTTCGTATGTGTTCGGAATAGAACGCGTCCATAGGTTGTATGTACGTAATTTATAAATTGAAGATAAAAATGTTCGGACCTACCCGCACTTGTCGCGTAATGTTGGAACGGCCAGGCTGTCGCCTGCTTCGCTGCCGAGGGAATTTCCATGAAATAATGTTTGAATAGTTCTGCAAGAGACTGAGTTTGGATCGCCGCGTGGTAGGATGCATTTTTATAATTTCATACAGAGAATCTATAGCGCCCGCGCTGGTTTTAAGTGTTTTAAACGCGAGTTATAGTTGCGCTTATACGAAGTTGAGAAATATTTTTATTTTGATTAGTGATTATTAATTAGCGAGTGATCATTATCAACTTGGTGGATTTGTATCGCGGTTTACCTATTGCCGACTTGTGCGGTACAGTATGTTTTATCGTTGAGTTCTTCGACCCAAATAATGTCTAAAGCGTCAGGCAAGCGTGACGGGTCTTCCCTCTAATATGGATGAGGAGGGCGATGGCTGGATCCCGCATTAACTCGTGAACGGGTGACGTTTGATGGTGTTCGTCGTTTGGATAGTTTGTGGCGATGATGCAGATAAGAATATGTTTGTATTGATACAAAAGTACAAAAATTTATTTTGAAAAATTTATACCTGTGAATTTTATTGCCAGTTCTTCTTTACAAAGGTTTTACCGAACAGGTGGCAGAGACATGCTTTGTTCAACGTCAACAAGAACAAGTAATGGTCAAAGTTGAGAAATAAGTAATTATATTTGTATTTGCATACCTTCACAGTATGACTGCAAGTGCAGACTGCATAAATAACAAAAAAATTATGATTTCATGAATTCACAAATAAAAAATAACACATCCTTCGTGAATTGCGGTAATTATATATGCTATTTTGTAAATAATGACGAATTTTTAATCGTATTAAAACCAGAAATGGACGAAAATGCAAAAAGAAAAATCCCAATAATCTAATAAAATTCAAAAAGCCTCAAGAAAATGAGAAAATTGCTATAATTAGACGAGCTTCTAAATATTCTTAACCAAATGATTTCAGTATTTCATAGCAAGAACGCGATATAAACTGGTTATTAACGGTTGATTAAAGTTTAATCAGAATTTTGCGAGAAAGCGTCGTTCTTTGGGGTGTCGGCGTTATAATGAAATGTGCAAAATATTACTCAATTTTAGAGAAAGTTCAGCAATTTAAGTGGGTTCTTGAAGCGTGTTTCGAGACAACTGGATTTATATTAGGTCATTGAAAAGCTGATTAAAATGCATACTTACAGAGTTTGTTAAGCTTTGTTTTGGTTAAATTGATTTGGTTCCAAAGTGAGCTTTCAATTTGCTTTCGATATTTATTGAGATTTACGTGAACTAGTAACATGCTCGCTGTTAGGGCTGTGCGTATTCATTCTCCACCCTACTTTCTTGCTTGAGTTGTATGCAGAATTTCCAATCATTAGTTCATTTATAATATGCATCATTTATCAAAAGTTTACAAAAAGTTTATTGTTTTGCAGTATGCAGTACTTTTTAAACTATTATCAACAACGTACATTATTTTTATGATGGTTCAATCGAATATAAGTGGAAATTTGATAACCGATCAAGCGATGCACGGAATATTTTTAATACGCTGAAATAAACATTGAAGAATAAGTTGGGTTATTATTTAGGTTTTGGAGTTACTATAAAAGTGTGTATTTTGTTCTACCACCATGAACAATGAAAGCTCTTGTTACCAGATAAAGTATCGAAATATTAAAGGTTTTTGTTCGTAGTGCCTCTTAAAATGAAACTAAATATTGTTTTAATCTGTGCTATCTTCCACAGCATGAAATAAATATAAGTTAATTATTGATCTATGAAGACAATTGGTGCAGGTTTAACCTCCTCCGAAATCGTTGCAATCAGGTCATACGTAACGCCATACGTCATTATTTTCATAATACGAGTAATATTGTGGATAACCCCTCGGCCAACTGTGGCAATTCCTCAAATTTTGTGGCTAGGGCTCGCAATCTGATTATTTCAGTTATTTTAATTTCGAAGTCGATGATTTAAATAAACATTTTGTTCCGACCCCCTTTCTCGATATTAGCATCGAATCAGGTTCTCTACCTAAATTAGCATCTTCCCCGAAACTAACAAGGGATACATTTGAATTTTTACCAGTTACCATAGACGATGTGAAAGAAATACTCAAATCTTTGAAGTCTAAAGCAGTCTCCTCTTCTCTAAGGTC
This sequence comes from Marasmarcha lunaedactyla, assembly GCA_923062675.1. Classification (NCBI taxonomy): domain Eukaryota; kingdom Metazoa; phylum Arthropoda; class Insecta; order Lepidoptera; family Pterophoridae; genus Marasmarcha; species Marasmarcha lunaedactyla. The sequence goes on from OV281350.1 coordinate 27,629,367, forward strand.
ATACATAGTTTACTAATTGTTGCAGGTTACTAGAAGACAACGAAGCAACCACTTGAATAATAATCAACTCGGTTATGTTTACTTTTCATTTCCTTGCAGTTATTTATTTATATTAGAAAGACTGTGCGTCTGTTTAATTTTTTTTTATTGCTTGCGGTGACATCTGATAGTTGACAGTAAACTAAAACAAAATGATTTTATGTGTTGAGTCACAATCATCATTGTTTCTATGACTGGTTGTGTTGTTAGTTAAAATATAGTTTTCTTACAATTGTTTATAGTCGGTACAGTTGTGGTTTTATTATTTTCGAAATGACAATAATTTCAACAGAATCAAATATGATTTAGTTAGACAGTCAGTCAGCCAATCAAGTTATAAAATAAATTGATTGAGAATTATAATTATGCGTCTGTTTTATAAAAATTAGAAAGATTGTTGAGGTTTTCAAAGAATTTAGGAAATGAATTTTGTTTAGACAAATTGCCTTATATTAAAATTTTAGATCTTCTGATGAAATGATTTTAATCTTTTGAAAATAATGGTTTCGGAAATTCAGGGTAGTTAAATTACAAAGTCTTACATATTAATCTCAATTTAAACGATTGAAATAATTCTATTTACCTACTTTGTTGATTGGTCTTTTTAAAAATATTTTAGGTGGAATGTTATTTCGGTGTTTATAATAGTATCTACAAAGATTATCATTTTTGTAGTGTTGGAGTCAATATAACCTTTTACAGACCAATACTTTGTTTCGTGTCTATCAAATTATCAATCCATTTTAGGTATTCAGTGAATTTATGGGTAGTTGTCTGAATAGTGAATGATAGTGTATTAATTTAAATTTCATTTAACAATTTCGCGTGGGAGTAGATAAGATTAATCAGTGTATTTTTTAAAATAGGTTTATTTGTTAGGAAGTAAAATTATTAGGTCACATACTGAGGCGACCGAGTGGCGTAGTGGTTAGTGGTCCTGCCTCGTGTGCCGGGAGTCCCGGGTTCGATTCCTGGCTGGGGCGTTGGTTTGTGTGTTGAGTATGGGTGGTTGTTCACTGGTCATGGTTGATGAGATTTTGTGTGTATATTTGTTCTGCGTTTCCCCACCGTTCGCTGTGTGGTGGCCCGTGGCATGGGCCCACAGACATGCAGTTGGTTTGGTTGTCTGAGGATTTATTATTTATATATTTTATATTGTTTCTGTGGAAAGAATTAAGACAGATCCTGAAAAACTAGAGGCCATTAGAAATTCACCCATTCCTAAGAAAGCAAAACATTTAAGAGCATTTTTAGGATTATGTAACTATTAAGTATCACAGATTTATCCCAGATTATAATCAGTCTATTCAATCACTTTGCCAATTGATTAGAAAATATCAAGTTTGGTTTTGGTCACAAAGAGCTCAAGATACGTTTGAACAATTAAAGTCACGTTTTTACATACAATAACGTTACATCATCCAGATTATACAAAATCATTATATTTGCAACCAGATAGTTAAGGAGAAGGGCATTAAGAGGGGCCGAATTAAGATGGACAGTGTTTTGTCCCGAAATTCATTAAATGGAAGTTTATAGAAATAAAACTTCAATGTCTGATTTAAAAAAAAAAATAAATAAATTTGTAATAATAAAAATATAAAAAGGTGGAGTGTTAGATTAGAATTTCGTGTAATATTTAATGATGGTTTGAATTTGGAATTGGATTATCAAATGAAAATTTAAAACCTTAGGATAAATAAATTATTATTATTTAGGTTAGGTTTTTTTTTTTTAAAGTCAAATTTATGCACCACAGACATTAGTCCGTGCCCTTTGTCAATTCATTACAATGTTGATTAATTAGTTTTCTTTTTTTTTACATTTAGATTTCGTGCTCAAAGCACTCACAGTTTTAATGCTAAAACTTAAAAACTAGGGTTCAGTGAGTCCGTAGTAATTTTTTTTTTGTTAGAGTTGTCTCTCTGTTTTTGTTAGTTACTATATTGTCTTATTTTTTTATTTATTTTTTATTTTTTTATTTGTCTTGTCTCGTGTCTTCCGTCATTGCCTGCCATCTTGAGTATTTCCGGACTTGGTCCACCGAAGCCTCAACGACCGCTGCGTTTCTGTCTGCGATTGTCATTTTTAGTTTGTAGTCGGTTACTTCAAAACTTGACACTTCCACCGCACGTCTTATAAATCTACCGATCGCATCGTTCTCTCTGTCGGTGTAGTAAACACAGCTTTTTGTGTGCCGAGATATTGCGACGACGGCGTGTGATACGCTGTCGTGCAGCTTTGTGATGTCTTTCCTCGTGTTTACGATCTTCACAGTTTCATACGTCAGTCCCTGCGCCTCATGTATGGTGAGAATTCGCGACCCTGTGCCCACCGCAAAACCCTGGTTGGTGAGGGTTTTCTTTTCCTCCTGAGTGTGCACGAGGAAAAGAGTGTTGGGTAGATCTTTCAGTATTTGCGATTCACTGTATCTCTCCATACTGAGGGACCTGACTTGATGTTTTGCTGAGTAGATGCCTGAGTAGACTCCAGCGAGAGCGTATGCCACATCCTGCGGTTTCCGGTGTGTGCACAACAGTTCTTGGGTGACTGACGCTACCATGGTCGGTCGAGAATATGTCATCTTGAAGAGGTTTTCCCGATCGATGTATGGTAGCTGGTTGATGTCTCCGATGAGAAGGACTTCTTTTGATCCTGACAGTTTGCAAGCCATGACAATGGCTCCGTAGTGGTTCATGAGAGCCTCGTCTACCATCATTCTGATGTAGTTCTCCGAGTCTCTGAACCCATTTACTAAGACAAAAGCCATCGTGCTAACTCTCCTTTTCGCTTCGCTTCCTATTCGCTCCGATAGCTTCTCTTTCAGGTCTTTGGCTGCTTCTGTCGTGGTGGTGACTATGATGTCGCTTTCTACATCGAAGTTTGAGATCACCCAAGTTGTCTTTCCACAACCTGGTACTCCATTGATCCAGTTGATTTTTGGTGCACTCCATTCCGACCAGGCTGCATGGACGTCCAGGCTTCCTGTCAGGGCGGTCGCCATTTCTAAAACCCTGTCGTCCAGCATTATCTTAGTGCAACTGGCTGTGATGACAATTGGATCATTTGGGGGAGTTTTAAAAGTGAGCCTGCCACTCCGCGATGTTTTTTCTTCATCTAGGACCACAAACTTCTCGGTCGCGTTGTAAGCCGCCATATATTTTCCCGACATAGAGCCTCTGATGATTACGGCTGTGTCATTGTTATAAATGGCAGCTTCTGCTTCCTTTAGTCTCTCTAGCATCTAGCAAGTTTTCGTTGCCGTATGTGAAGGCCTGAATGATGTTTTCGCATGTTTGATGGTGTGCCTGCTTTGTTGCTTTTGTTATTGCTAGAAATTCAAGGAATGCGTTTACTGTGTGGTCAAAGAGTTCCGTGGCTGGTCGTAGGTTCGGCAGAGTCACTAGGCCCATGTCCGCTTTTGTTCGCTGGATTTTTGAAGTAACTTGGGGCTTTTTAGGTGCAAGAAATTTCTTAAGCGCAGCGCCCTTTGTTTCCTCTGTGGATGTTCCGGGGCCTTTCTTTTTCTGGACGATTTTGGAGATGCTATGTACGAGTTGCTGGAGCCGCCCTACTTTCTTGTTCGTGGTGTCTGTGTCCCTGCTACTACATTCAGCTTCTTTTTCCTCAGCGGTCTTTTGCTGTAGCTTTTCCGAGCCACTTTGGGTAGGCGTATCCCAGGCTTCCGGAGGGGGAGATTTTGTTTCTGTACGTCTGAGTTTGAGGTAGCTGAGGTCCTCTCCTCTGTTTTCGTACACGACGATGTCGTGGAATTCGGAGAGTTTTAGGCATCCGATCCTGTCTACAGCTTCTCCTCTTTCGTACGCCAGCCACATAGCGTCTACGCTTATGGTCCGGGGTGATATACGTTCTCCGACTCTCATCTGTGCCATTTTTGAGAGCATTGAGCTTGCTTGAGCGAAAGGAGGGCCTTTCTTCCATCCCAATAAAACAATAGTTTTATTTTTTGTTTTTAATATTCTGCATGAATTGCCTTCTATGGATGTTGTGGGAAGTTCGGCAAATATCTTTCGCTTCATTGATACTCGTTTGGTGCTCCCATTCAGCAGCGACGCGAGACCCGGGGATATTTCTACGGAGCGCTGGTTTCGGTCTATGTAGTAACTGAGACCCAGTCTTTCACTGTTGCTGTCCATAAACAATGCAACTGCTCTTATTCTGAGGCCTGGTTCTCCTGGTTCGCCGTAAGATAGTATTTGGGCAGCTGAGATTTTGCACGTTGAGAGCGTTGCCTGCTCATTGTTTTCGGAGGGGTTTTGTGGTTCCGGGAGACTGTCTGGTTTATTGTGACTTGGTGTTTGGGAGATGGAGGTAGGTGAACTGTTTCTACTGCAGGCGATGCGGAAGATCTTTTCAGCAAAGGAAAAGAATATTGGTCTTGTTTCTGCGTCTGCGATTATCTCTGGCAGTTCAGACCTGGCCAATCTTTTGTCCATTTTAGCCTCTAAGTCTTGCCTTGCTGATGCAAAGCGAGGGCACTCCAGTATTATATGCCATACTGTTTCTTTGACGTTTGCATCGCATTCGCATCCAGGACTTTCTTTCAGGTTGAACCTGTGAAGGTAGTCTGAGGTCCCTCCATGTCCAGTCAATACCTGGATGTGTGTCGGTGTCAGTCTTGTTTTCCTTACGATTGAGAAGGCTTTGCTCGTGTCGGGGAAGAAGGTTTTCTCGACTGACCCCGTGCTTGAGGAATTGTAGCGGTTTTGCCATTTTTGAACCGTTTCTGTCCTTATTCTCATTTTTACGCTGCACAGTGGTATGCTGTTGTATACGTAGGAGGTGTTGGTTGCGGCAGCGGCTTTTGCGAGTTCGTCCGCTCTCTCGTTGCCTGCTGTTCCTACGTGTGCCTTTAACCAGAAGAGTCGTACGTCCCTGCCCTCCGTTTTGGTACTTTCAATGTTTTCCTTTATGGCTCTTGCTAGAGGGTGGCTGGATTTGGGGCTCTTCAGTAGGTCCAGCGAAGATCTCGAATCACTTAGGATATTCACGGTTTGATTCCCATTGGACTTTGCCAGTTCCGTTGCCTTCCAGAGCGCATAAAGTTCCGATTGAAAGACCGTGCAAAGGGGGTGTAGTTTGAAGGTGGCGTTTTGCGTTTCTTTTCCCGCCACCCATGCAGTGAGCGCGGCTCCAACATTTTCGTCCATTTTGCTACCATCCGTGTAAATTAAGAGGCCTGTTTTCTGTAGACTTTCGATGGTTTTCTGGTCCGGGCTGTTTAGGAGCTGGTAGTCTACTGATGTGATCCTTGACGGGTGTGCGTTTTGGAGATAGTGTATTGGGCGTTCCAGTTCTCCATCTTTTGGTAGATATTGTTTGCAGATGCCTTTTTTGGTCTTGAATAGACTAGCTGATTCTTGTATTCTGAGGTCTAGCGGGAGGAGGGCTGATAGTGTGAGGGCTGAGGTGAGAGACACAGTTCTGTATGCCTTACAAATTTTTTGTGCGAAGCCCCTTTGCAGAGCGTTCAATTGATTTTGTATCATCTGGAACCCTGTCGCATCCGACCACGCTCCCGAGGCGTACATCACGATGGGCTCTATTACTGCCACGTATATTGTTCTCACAATTTCTCCGTTGAGACCCCAGGTCACCTTTGCCGCACGTGCGAGTTGTTTGTAGATGTCGGCAGATTTTTTGCATGTCGCCGTTACATGTGCTTTGAAGGTGAGGTTGCAGTCTATTATTAGGCCTAAGAGCTTGATTTCTTTGACGATTTCAATCTTCGTGTTCGCCATGTAGAGATTGGGTTGTTCGTACTTCAGCTTTTTTGTCAATATCATGGCGCTGGTTTTATGTGGCGCAAAGCTAAGTTTGTTGTATTCACCCCAATGTACTACTGTTTTTAGTGCGTTGTTCGTTTTTTCTTCCAAGCTCTTTGTTGAGTTTTCTGCAAAGACCAGTGTCACGTCGTCTGCGAACGCTTGGCAGTAAACTCCCTCCTTTTCCAGCCTGTGCAATAATGGGTTAGGTTAGGTTAGGTTAGGTTAGGTTAGGTTAGGTTCCCCCCCCCCCGAATCGGAATGTGCCTTGTCGTGGCGGGGGGGCTCAGTAACCCGTTGTAATCCAGCAACGGGCGAAGCCAAAACGTTCCTCTGGTTGGGGCGCGCTTCGTCTGTCCCGTATCGGGCGGCAGTCTGCTTCGTCGATGCCCTGTTTCTGACCCATAGTGGGCGGCAGGGTGCCCTTTGGTGGTTGGGGTGGGCTGCGTCTGTCCCGTATCGGGCGGCAGTCGCGCCTCGTTGGTGCCCTGTGTCTGACCCATAGTGGGCGGCAGGGTATCCTTTTTGGTAGTTGGGGCGCGCTGCGTCTGTCCCGTATCGGGCGGCAGTTGCGCCTCGTCGGTTCCCTGCGTCTGACCCAGAATGGGCGGCAGAGATACCTCGCTGGGGGGTTTGGGGTGCACTGTGTCTGTCCGGTAGCCGGCGGCAGTGACACCTGACAGGGGAGCCCAACCCCTGAAAAAATGGGACGACGATGTGGAGTCATCGGTGAAAGCGGAAATGGAAGACAGCAATTGCAAATGTGGTCCCCAGGTGGGTACGTCGCAGATGGCGGGAAATCCCACCCCTCCACCTCGGTGGAGGGCCGCCCCTCGTACTCTGGGGGGGGCAACAATTGCTCCGTAGCAATTCGCTGGCCTTCGTAAACACGACCTTGGCAAAACCACACGGACTACTGATACAGCCGACTTTGAACCCGGTCGTAAAACGGGTTCAGAAAGGGATAGTTCTCTCGCCGAGGAGCTTAGCTCTGGATCGGCGATGAGTGTCACGGAGTCTCTAGGGACTCAAGGGTGGCTGTGGCAGCGGAAACGCAGCCGCTCGGAAAGAGCAACGTCAGACGACGACAGCAGCTCTGCGTCGGAGCCTGTAAAGGCTCCGAAAGTTTCTACCGCCCGCCGAGGCAGAGGCCGACCGCCCACCACTGGGCAATACGTCGGCCTCGCCAAAGACAAGGCGGAATTGGTGGCGGCTCAGCGCGCGGAGATGGAGCTCCGTGCTGAGCAAGAACTGGAGGAGACGGCACGCAAAATCCGTACGGCTAGAGCCAAAACGAGCTCGCCGGATATTGCGAGTGCCGCAATGGAGGAAACCTCGGCGGCGGACCTACAAGCTCGAGTGATGAGCTCCGTCGAGGTGATCTCCCAGGTGGCCAGCACCTCGAAGAACCTCAAGGGGACCTACGTAAAGGCTCTTCGAGATGCTGCCTCCTCCATTAAGGAGCTGGTAGGTGAGCTCCACCAGCGCACTGCGTCGGAGGAGCTGACCCGTCTGCGGCTGGCCAATGACCGCTATAAAGCGGACAATGACCAGCTGCGAACGGAGTTGGCGGAGCTACGCCGCGAGTTGGCCGCATTACGGGCTGACATGCGGCGTGCCCCAGACAGGGTGGCAGAGGAGCTGCCACCTGTCAATGTCGGGGGGTCGTGCCCAACGACAACCCTGTCCTCCGACAAGGCGCAGGAACTGGAGCGGAGCATCTTGCTCAGTGTGGGCAAGATGCTCAACGCTCGGTTCGAGGGCTTGCAGCAGAGGCTGCTGCCCGAACCGCGCCTCCGCCCACCGCTGGCTTCCGACAAGGCAAAGGCTGCCCCCCAGCCTAAGCCTGTGGCACCAGCGGTCCCGACGTCCCAGGGCAGGTCTGGCCCCAGCCCATCCCCGAAGTCCCAAAAGGGAAAGAAGGGAAAGGCCAAAGCCAAACAACCTGCCCCAGCCCCACCCCAACGGGAGCCCCGGCCACTGCCGCCGGCTCCTGCGTCTATGGACGAGGGGTGGAGTGTGGTGGCGAGACGGCGTCCAAAGGCGGCACCAAAGAGTGCTGCCCTGCCGTCTCAACCACGGAGGGCCCAATCTGCGTTGTCTGACTCCCAGCAGGCTCCGCAGAAGAAGGGACGGAGGCGCAAACCACGTGCTCCCCGGTCTCTGGCTGTGGTTCTAAAACTGCAGCCAGAGGCGTTGAAGAAGGGTGTCACCTACGCCGTAGCTCTATCCGAGGCCAAGAAGAAGGTCGACCTTCAAAGCCTCGGAATAGAGTCCGTGAAGTTCAAGGTGTCCGCCACCGGGGCCAGGGTCCTGGAGGTGCCTGGTTCAACCAGCACTGATAAGGCGGACGCACTCGCGGACAAGCTGCGTGCCGCCCTTGGGGAGGACGTGGTGGTGTCCAGGCCCATCAAATGCGCGGAGCTGCGAGTGTCCGGTTTGGACGATGCAGTCTCCGCTGCAGATGTCGCGGCGGTCGTAGCCAGGATTGGCGGATGCACAATTGCGTCTCGGCCTAAAAGGCGGCTACCACCACCGACTGCATCCTCAACGCAGTCGGCCAGCGGCAGCTCAGCTGGAGTGTCCGGGGACGGACTTGTGGCCATGGAATCCTAGTAATGGACCACAAGCTCCGATTCCTCCAGGCGAATATCGAACACTCCGCCAGAGCTCAGGACCTCCTGTTCCAGAGCTTCGCGGAGTGGTCGATAGACGTGGCCGTGATCTGCGAGCCGTACTATGTCCCCCCCGGTGCGAACTGGGTTCGGGACAGTGACGGCTCCGTCGCGATCGTCCGATGGGGCGCGGCGAACTCCCCACCCTTCGAAAAGGTAGCGAAGGGTCCGGGATACGTCGCTGTGTGGTTTGAGGATTTTGTAGTCGTTGGTGGCTACTTTTCCCCGAACCGCACACTCGCCGAGTTCGAGATTTATCTCGGACGGGTGGGCGCCTTAATCGGCCAATGTCACCCTCGCCAAGTGCTCCTCGCTGGCGACTTCAATGCCTGGAATACGGCTTGGGGTTCCGTCAGAACGGACGTATTTGGCGAGGCACTGGAGGAGTTTGCCCTCGGACAAGGGTTGGCCCTTCTCAACCGGGGATCGATGAGCACGTGCGTGCGACCCCAGGGCGAGTCGATCGTGGACATCACGTTCGCGAGTCCCGCCCTGGCGCGCCGTGTTCGGGACTGGGGAGTGGTGGATACGGCGGTGTTGTGTGATCACCGATACATTCGGTTCGATCTCGCAGCCGTATCCCCGTCAGATCCAGCCGGTCCCTTCCGGCCCCCGGTTGACGAAGGCCCGAGGTGGCAGTTGAGGCACCTCGACAGGGACCTCGCGAAGGAAGCTGCAATTGTGCAATCGTGGGTGTCCGCGCCTGTGGGCCCCGTGGTGGTGGATGACGAGGCGGAATGGTTGCGGGGCGCGTTGTCGCAGGTTTGCGACGCGTCAATGCCCCGAGCCAGGCGTCGTCCCCCGAAGCCCCAGGTGTACTGGTGGTCCGCCGAGCTCACGAATTTGCGTGCAGCTTGTGTGGTCGCACGACGCCAGTACACCAATTACAGGCGGCGGCGGATGCGGGAGGAGAATGTGATTGCACTCCTGCATGCTTCCTTCAAGGAGTCCCGGCGGCAGCTGAAGGCAGCGATCGGCAGGGCTAAGGCTCTTGCGAGGGAGGAGTTGCTGGGGACGTTGAACCGCGACCCGTGGGGGAGGCCGTACAGGTTGGCGATGTGCAAACTTCGCCCCTGGGCACCCCCACTCACGCGAAGTCTCCAGCCGCAAATCCTGGACAGAGTCGTTGAGGCCCTGTTTCCGCGGACGGGGGACCATCCCAGTCCCCCCATGATGCCTTCGGTTGCCGCGGAGCCCGGCCCGGATGTGGCGCCGTCAGTGACCCCGGGAGAGCTGGGAGCTGCGGTGTTACGGCTGCGAGCCAAAAACACCGCCCCCGGTCCTGACAGCGTACCCGGCCGGGTATTGGTCTTGGCCATGGATGCCCTCGAGCCTCGCCTGAGGAGACTCTTCGACGCCTGTCTGGCCCTAGGCCAGGTTCCACAGCGGTGGAAGACAGGCCGTCTCGTTCTCCTCAGAAAGGAAGGGCGTCCGGCGGAATCCCCATCTGCGTACCGCCCGATAGTGATGCTCGACGAGGACGCCAAACTCTTTGAGAGAGTTGTGGCCGCCCGGATCGTCGAGCACCTAGAGGATGTCGGACCGGATCTGGCAGACTGCCAGTTTGGATTCCGCAGGGGTAGGTCTGCCGTAGACGCGATCGCCCGGGGTGAGGTCGTGTTGGCAGTGTCTCTGGACATCGCCAACGCATTTAACTCCCTCCCCTGGAGCTGCATCAGGGAGGGGCTCCGATTCCACGGAGTTCCTCCGTACCTGCGCCGGGTCGTCGGGGACTACCTGTCTGGGCGTGCGGTGGAATACATGCCGAAAGCCTCCCTCTCCCGCAGTCCCATGAGCCTTCGTTGGCGGGTTCGGGGGAATCCGCCTCCGGTCCAGGGCTCGAGATGGCGCTGCACAGAGCGCCGGCCAACGCTGTCGGGCCGCGAACGAATGCGCAAGCTCCTCGTGACCCGACTCCGTGCGTCCAGACGGAAGCCGCAGGTTTTTAGTCGGTAAGAGTCCGGCATAACCCGACCTCGGCCCCCGCTGGGGTAGGGTATCCATGAGGATTTTCCTGCGATAAAAAAAAAAAAAAAAAAAAAAAAAAAAAGGTTAGGTTAGGTTAGGTTAGGTTAGGTTAGGTTAGGTTAGGTTCCGCGGACCTGCTTGGTTGTCCAAGTGGGAGGGGAGGTGATACCCCTACGCGGCGCGTCTCCGGGTGGCGGATAGGAGGCCACTCTTCTCACTCTTCTTTGTGAAGAGTGGTCCAGAGTGGTAGGGGCTTTTTCTATTTGAAAGGGCCCCCGCGGACCAAACACTGGGGAGGGGGGGTAAGGTTGGGGTGGGCTGCGTCTGTCCCGTATCGGGCGGCAGTCCTGCCTCGTCGGTGCCCTGTGTCTGACCCATAGTGGGCGGCAGGGCGCCCTTTGGTGGTTGGGGCGGGCTGCGTCTGTCCCGTATCGGGCGGCAGTCTGCTTCGTCGGTACCCTGCGTCTGACCCATAGTGGGCGGCAGGGCACCCTTTGGTGGTTGGGGCTGGCTGCGTCTGTCCCGTATCGGGCGGCAGTCTGCTTCGTCAATTCATCGGCGGAACGCGGGGCATTTGTTTGTTCTGCGTTGATTTTGGGAGTTTTGGTCGGCGTGGGCTTTTGTCCGGACCATGGAGGTGTTGACTGCCGGGGCTTTTGTCCGGGTCAAGGGTGGTGGGCGTGGCATGCACTCACACTGCCACCGCGCTGGCATTCAATTGCCACCATCACCAAAACCGTAGTCCGTTGGAGTGTCGTGGATCATGTCTCGCGGCTTCGACGGAGCGGGGGTCTTGGCTTAACCGCCTGGACCGCGAGGAGTAAACCTCTCTAAAAAATCCCTAAAGGGCCGTTATTGGGAGACGTGGTAACGGCCGCCCTCTGGGGTGGTAGCTGAGGCACAGCTACCTGCAAGTGCCAACCCTGGGTACCTTCCGCCCCCCAGGTGTAAGTAGGATTCACCTTGGCATTCGTGTCACTGCCATGTTTGTGAATATCAAAAACACGGTACTCGTGGGAACAATATGGGAAAAAATACAAAAACCAAAACCACAGACGTTAGGCCCGCGAAGGGTGGAGTAAATGATGAAGGTGGCTTCCGTGCCCTTAGGCAGAGGAAGGAAGTGCGGAGGGGGGATTCGGCTACGAGGAGTCGGTCCGGGAGCAGTAGCTCTGGAGGAGCAAGGGCAGTTTCGAGGGCATCGGTGCTCTCTGAAACTGTCAATGAAACGGCGAGAAAATCGGATCACGATTGCACGCGATTTGATGAAGTGAGGAGTGGAAGCGAGGTGGAAGAGATGTCCACCAACTCGTCCGACACTGAGGGGAGTGTGTCCCGCCAAATTTTGGCGGCGGGCAAGAAACGACTGCGCCAAGCTAGGACAAATAGCTCTAGCAGCGGTAAAGACGCGGTTGGAGGAGGAGCTGCTAAAAGTAGTGGCAAGCCGGCGGGCAAGAGGGGACGTGGTAGGCCTCCTACCACTGGAGAGTACGTTGGTCTTGCTCAGGCCAAACGGACCCTAATTGAGGCCCAAAGAAAGGAGCTCGAGTTGGCGACCAACTTGGCGATCGCAGAGTCCACCAAGACGCTGGGTGCGTCGGCGGACACAGTGAAGGGTCGAGTCCAAGCAAGCCTGGACTTGTTTCTGGAGGTGGCGGCTAAGTCCGGAAACCTTAAAGGCACTTTTGTAAATGCCCTTAAGAGGGCCGCGGCGCAGATCCGAGAAGAAATGGCCTCCATTTACGAAAGGAATCAGTCCGAAGAGGTAGCAGCTCTCCGGGCTGAAAACGCCCGCCTCACTGCAGAACACGCAGAGCGCATGGAGGCCGTGAGGGAGGAGAACGCTCGCCTCAGTGCGCAGGTCGAAAACCTCCGCGCTGAAATGGCGACATGGCTTGTGGATATGGAGACGGCCCGCGCCACGGCCCTGGTTGTGCCTCGGCCGGCGTGCCAGACTAGGGAGGAGATTCGGCCTGCGAGAACTTCTCCACCTGAAGAGGAGCTCAGGGCAGGTATCGTCCGGGAGTGTAGCTTAATGATGCGCTCCATGCTGGAGAGCATCAGTGGCCGGCTACTCCCGGAGAAAAGGCTGCGCCCGCCTCTGAAAGCGGATGCTAGGACGGAGACGACTTTTTCGGTGCCCCCTGCACAGTCGGCGCCGAAGAACCAAAAAAGGGGGAAGGCACCTACCCGGGTACTTGATCCCGAACCGGAGTCACGCCCGAGCACCTCCACGGTCCAACCTGATAGCTGGACCATGGTGGTGCGCAAGGGCAAGAAGAAAAAGACGGCGAATGCTCCGGGACCACGCGCCACTCCAGTGACGGCCCCGAAGAAAAATGCGAGGAGAAAGCCAGCTAGGGGCAATGCAAGGCCGAGAACAGCAGCAGTGGTAATCACCCTGTTGCCCGAGGCTGCTGAGATTGGCCTCACTTACGAGAGGGTCCTCAGGGAGGCAAGGGGAGGCATCGATCTGACCTCCCTGCAGATCGACGACGGACTCCACATCCGTTCGGCCGCTACGGGGGCTCGAGTTCTGGAGATCCCCGGCAAGGAGAGCGGCAGCAAGGCGGACTCCCTGGCTATCAAGCTAAAGGAGATCCTCCCGGAGACCGTCCGGATCACCCGGCCCGTGAAATGCATCGATCTGTGCATTTCCGGGCTGGACGACTCGGTTTCTGGCGTGGACCTGGCAGCTGCCATATCCCGGGATGGGAAATGCCCAGTCGACCAGGTGAGAGTTGGGCCGATCCGGTCTGGAATGTTCGGCGCTGGCAGTGCCGTGATCCAGTGCCCGATCGAAGCGGCCAAAGCAATTGCCGCTAAAGGGCGCCTTCTTGTCGGGTGGAGTGCTGCGCGGGTGCGAACACTGGACCCCCGGCCCATGAAGTGCTTCAAGTGCTTCGAGATTGGCCACACGGGGGTCCAATGCCAGTCCAAAGTGGACCGCAGCCAGAACTGCTTCCGATGTGGTGAAGCAGGCCACAGGGTGGCTGAATGCAGCAACGAGCTGAACTGCCCGATGTGCAAGGCAGCAGGGAGGATGGCGAATCACACGCCAGGGGGTCGCAAATGCGCACGCCCCAAGAAGGGTAGAGGGTGGCCTAGAATGACCCCAGCCGTCCCTCTACAGTCCAGGGAGCCGCCTACGGAGGCGATGTTGACCGGTCATTAATGGCGTGCCAACATCGCTTCCTCCAGGCAAATCTAAACCACTGTGCCGGTTCGCAGGACCTGTTCCTGCAATCCGTGCTACAGTGGTCGGTTGATGTGGCGGTAATATCGGAGCCATACTACGTCTCCTCCCAGCCAAACTGGGTGGGGGCCACGGATGACTCCGTGGTGATTATTGCCGCTTCCGGCCCGGACTCCTTGCCCCTCTCCATCAGGGAGCGAGAGCCTGGCATAGTGGCAGCGGTGTGGAGTGACTTCCTGGTCGTCGGGGTCTATTTTTCTCCGAACAGACCACTCGTCGAGTACGAGTTGTTCCTCGACCGGGTTGGGGCGGTGGTGAGACGAGCGGCACCTATGCCGGTCATTGTCCTCGGCGACTTCAACGCCCACAGCACGAGTTGGGGGTCCCCGCAGACCGACGATCGTGGAGAGGCGGTAGACGTGTGGGCGTCAGCGTGCGGCCTTGTGCTGCTGAACCAAGGCTCTGTCAACACGTGCGTGCGACGACGGGGAGGGTCAATAGTGGACTTAACGTTTGCTAGCCCCGTTCTCGCTATGCGCGTGCTGAACTGGCGGGTCCTGGATAATGAGGAGACCTTATCAGACCACCAATACATAGGGTTTGCGGTCTCCTCCTTGTCCAGTATCGACTTCTCCCGACGAAGGGCGGAGGGTCGGAATGCGGCCTTCCCGAGGTGGGCTCTATCCCGCCTTGACGATGAGCTGTTGGTAGAGGCGGCAATCGTCCAGTCCTGGGCCATGCGGCCGTTTGGGCCGAATGAGGTGAACGAGGGGGCGCTTAAATTTCGGGGGGCGCTTACGCATATATGCGACGCTTCCATGCCCCGAACCAAGAGTTTTGCTCCGAGGAGGCAAGTATACTGGTGGACTGACGAAATAGCGGCTCTTCGGTCCCGCAGCAACGCGGCTCGTCGTCAGTTCACCAGATACCGAAGGCGGCCTAACCGGGACGAGGAGTTCGAGGACCTGCTCCATCAAGCACATCTTGAGGCCAAAAAAGAGCTTCAACTGGCCATAAGCAGGTCCAAGGAATCCAAACGGAGGGAGATGCTGGAGGGGCTTGATCGAGACCCATGGGGTCGCCCGTACCGAGCGGCGCGAAATAAACTGCGCACTCAGGCCCCTCCAGTCACGGAGACCATGAATCCCCAACTGATGGGGGAAGTGATGTCAGCCCTGTTCCCGGACGGGCCGGCTCTCGTCCCACCGACGATGACGGAGGAACCCGTCGAGGAAACCGACCAGGTTGGTGAGGTCCCCCCCGTCACGCAGTCTGAGCTTGCAATCGCTGTGAGAAGGCTCCGGGCGAAGAACACCGCTCCCGGGCCGGATGGTGTTCCGGGCCGTGTGTTGGCACGGGCGTTGGGTGAGTTGAGGGCCCACATTACCGGGCTTTTCGACGCATGCCTTGCGTCATGTCGGTTTCCGGCTTGCTGGAAAGAGGGCAGGCTCGTGCTCCTCAGGAAGGAAGGGCGTCCGGCAGAATCTCCTTCTGCCTTCCGCCCAATTGTGCTGCTGGACGACACGGGAAAGCTCTTCGAGCGCGTCATCGCCTCCCGTGTCGTCGAGCATCTCCGAGAGGTGGGTCCGAATCTGGCGGACTGCCAATATGGATTTAGGGGGAGGCGATCGACGATCGACGCTATACTGTGCGTGAAAGGTTTGTCGGATGAGGCGGTGGCCAAGGGCAGCGGTTTGATGGCAGTCTCGTTGGATATCTCCAACGCTTTCAATTCACTGCCCTTTGCCTGTATCGAGGAGGCACTTAAGTACCATCGCGTACCACTCTACCTGCGGAGGCTAGTCACTGACTATCTCCGGGACAGAGTGGTGATGTATGTAGGGAGAAATGGCAGCGTCGATCGCCGATCGGTCCAGTGTGGGGTTCCGCAGGGGTCGGTCTTAGGGCCACTCTTGTGGAACATAGGATTCGACTGGGCTCTTAGAGGAGAGCTACCCCCGGGAGTGAACGTCGTGTGTTATGCAGACGACACGCTGGTCACGGCCAGGGGTAGAGAATACGAGGAGGCGTCCAGGCTTGCAGCAGATGGCACGCAAATGATCGTCGGGCGGATCGAAGCGTTGGGCCTGAAGGGGGCCTTCGCAAAAACCGAGGCTCTGTACTTCCACGGGCCTCGGCGGGGGCCTCCTGAAGGTGCCAACGTTACGATAGGAGGAATGCGGATCGGAGTGAAGTCCCACATGAAGTATCTTGGACTTCACCTCGATCCACGGTGGAGCTTCCGGGAGCATTTTAATCGACTGGCTCCGAAGCTCCACGGGGCCGCTTCGGCCCTGGGCAGGCTTCTCCCGAATGTGGGTGGACCAAGTAGGACCTGCCGGCGACTGTACGCTGGCATAGTGAGGTCCATGGCGATGTATGGGGCACCTGTGTGGTTCGGGGCTCTGACTCGCCCGAATAAGGCCAAGCTGTTCTCAGCGCAGCGGGTCATGGCCATCAGGGCCATACGAGGCTACCGCACAGTCTCCCATGAGGCGGCGTGCGCACTTGCAGGAACGCCCCCCTGGGATCTCGACGCAGAGATCCTAGCGGAGGCGTACTTCGAACGGAGGGAGCGGGAGACCGAGGGCAGCTCGAGATGGATGCGGCGGGCCCAAGAAAGACGGCTGCGTGTCTGGGAGGAACGGCTTGCAGAGCCGTCCGCGGGTGTCTGGACTGTGAGTGCTGTTCGCCCGGTGCTAAAGCAGTGGGTGAACAGACATCACGGCTCGCTCACATACCGGCTGGTACAGATTCTGTCGGGGCACGGCAGCTTCGGCCGATATTAGTGCCACATAGTTGGTAGGGAGCCCCTGGCGATGTGTCATCACTGTGGTGACAGAGATGACACTGCCGAACACACGCTCGGGGCATGTCCAGCGTGGGTGCAGGAGCAGGTGGCTCTGGTCGCCGTTGTTGGAGGAGACCTCTCCTTGCCGGCCGTGGTCAAGGCCATGGTCGGTGACGAGAGGTCATGGGAGGCGATGGTCTCCTTATGTGAAGCAGTAATGCTCCAAAAGGAGGCCGCGGAAAGGACTCGCGAGGATGATCCCCTCTCGGCTCCGATCCGCCGTAGACGGCCTGGGCGCCGACGGAGGGCTTACGCCCAAATGTCGTAACCCTGGCGACGACAAACCTCGGGTGGCGGAAGCGGGGACTCTTCCGACACTCGATGTCACGTAGGAACGTAGTCTTCCAAATGTTCCGGAAGACCACATGAACCAAGGAGCGCAGGTACACCCTGTTTATCTCGGAGGCTCTGCATTGCGCGGAGAACGCCCGCGGCATGTGGAAGAATGCAAAAGCGTACCCATGTGCCGCATCACGGGCAAGGTCGGGACATCGAGGGGTTTTAGCCAGTAGGAGTCTGGCATAACCCCGCCACGTCCCCGCGTGCCTGGGTATCCATGAAGGATTTCCCCTCGTTAAAAAAAAAAAAAAAAAAAAAGGTTAGGTTAGGTTAGGTTCCCCCCCGAATTGGAATGTGCCTTGTCGTGGCGGGGGGGCTCAGTAACCCGTTGCTATCCAGCAACGGGCGAAGCCAAAACATTCCTCTGGTTGGGGCGCGCTGCGTCTGTCCCGTATCGGGCGGCAGTCGTGCTTCGTCGGTGCCCTGTGTCTGACCCATAGTGGGCGGCAGGGCGCCCTTTGGTGGTTGGGGCGGGCTGCGTCTGTCCCGTATCGGGCGGCAGTCTGCTTCGTCGGTGCCCTGTGTCTGACCCATAGTGGGCGGCAGGGTATCCTTCGGTGGTTGGGGTGCGACTTGTCTGTCCCCAATGGGATGGCAGTCGTGCTTCGTCGGTGCCCTGCGTCTGACCCATAGTGGGCGGCAGGGTGCTCTCTGGTGGTTGAGGTGCCTTGCGTCTGTCCCATATTGGGCAGCAGTGGCACCTCGTCAGTACACTGCGTCTGTTCCGTATCGGGCGGCAGTTGTACTTCGTTGTTCTGGCTGTCGGAGTATTTGCTCGGGCCAGGGAGGGGTTGACTGTCGGGGTATTTGCCCGGGTCAAGGGTGACGGGCGTGGCGTGCACTTACCCTGCCGTCACGTTGACATTTGATTGTCACCGTCACCGAACCCGTAAACCGTCAAAGTGTCGTGGATCATGTCTCGCGGCTTTGACGGAACGGTGGACTTGGCTTAATCGCCCGGTCCGCGAGGAGTAAACCTCTTTAAAAAATCCCCAAAGGCCGAACGTTGGGGCGCCCTTCATGGGCCTTGCGACGGCGTTCGGCTGCCTCGTTGAGGTGGCAGACTGGGATAAGTCTGCCCGCGAGCGGCCACCTGTGCGGGACCACTCGACCCCGCACAGTATAAGAGTTACCAGGGGACAGGGGGCACTCCCTTGGTGGACTTTTTATATCCCCCATACTCGTGGGAACTGTATGGAGAAATTAATCCCAAACCCAGACGTTGTGCCTGAGACGGGCGGAGAAGATGTTAGGCCCGCGATGGGCGGAGTATCCGACCGCGAACCCGGTCGCAAATTAGGTTCGAGGGGGCAGAATGCTCTCACCGAGGAGCTCAGCTCCATCTCCGCGCGCTGAGCTGCCAGCAGCTCCGCCTTGGCTTTGGCGAGGCCGACATACTGCCCGGTAGTGGGCAGTGGTTCCGCGTCGGAACCTGTTAAGGCTCCGAAGGTGTCCACGGCCCGCCGTGGCAGAGGTCGACCGCCCACTACCGGGCAGTATGTCGGCCTCGCCAAAGCCAAGGCGGAGCTGCTGGCAGCTCAGCGCGCAGAGATGGAGCTCCGCGCCGAGCAAGAGGTGGAAGAGGCGGCACGAAAGGCTCACACAATTCGCGCAATTTCGTTGCCGAAAGCCTCCCTCTCCCGCAGTCCCATGAGCCTTCGGTGGCGGGTTCGGGGGAATCCGCTTCCGGTCCAGGGCTCGAGATGGCGCGTGCGCTTCCTGCGCACCATCTCATGAGGGACGACTAGAGAGGGACCCCTCCCTCTCGGGACGTCGCCGGCGCTGCACAGAGCGCCGGCCAACGCTGTCGGGCCGCGAACGAATGCGCAAGCTCCTCGTGACCCGACTCCGTGCGTCCAGACGGAAGCCGCAGGTTTTTAGTCGGTAAGAGTCCGGCATAACCCGACCTCGGCCCCCGCTGGGGTAGGGTATCCATGAGGATTTTCCTGCGTTAAAAAAAAAAAAAAAAAAAAGGTTAGGTTAGCTGGACCACGGTGGTGCGCAAGGGCAAGAAGAAAAAGACGGCGAATGCCCTGGAACCACGCGCCACTCCGGCGCCGGCCCTAAAGAAAAAGGCGAGGAGAAGGCCAGCTAGGAGCAACGCAAGGCCGAGGACAGCAGCGGTGGTAATCACCCTGTTGCCCGAGGCTGCTCAGACGGGCCTCACTTATGAGAGGGTCCTCAAGGAGGCCAGAGGAGGCATCGATCTGACCTCCCTGCAGATCGACGACGGACTCCACATCCGTTCGGCCGCTACGGGGGCTCGAGTCCTGGAAATCCCCGGCAAGGAGAGTGGCAGCAAAGCGGACTCCCTGGCAGTCAAGCTAAGGGAGATCCTCCCGGAGACCGTCCGGATCACCCGGCCCGTGAAATGCATCGATCTTTGCGTTTCCGGGCTGGACGACTCGGTGTCTGGCGTGGACCTGGCAGCTGCCATATCCCGGGATGGGAAATGCCCAGTTGACCAGGTGAGAGTTGGGCCGATCCGGTCTGGAATGTTCGGCGCTGGCAGTGCCGTCATCCAATGCCCGATCGAAGCGGCCAGAACGATTGCCGCTAAAGGGCGCCTTCTCGTCGGGTGGAGTGCTGCGCGGGTGCGAACACTGGACCCCCGGCCCATGAAGTGCTTCAAGTGCTTCGAGATTGGCCATACGGGGGTCCAATGCCAGTCCAAGGTGGACCGCAGCCAGAACTGCTTCCGATGTGGTGAAGCAGGCCACAGGGTGGCTGAATGCAGCAACGAGCTGAACTGCCCGATTTGCAAGGCAGCAGGGAGGACGGCGAATCACACGCCAGGGGGTCGCAAATGCGCACGCCCTAAGAAGGGTAGAGGATGGCCTAGAATGACCCCAGCCGTCCCTCTACAGTCCAGGGAGCCGCCTACGGAGGCGATGTTGACCGGTCATTAATGGCGTGCCAACATCGCTTCCTCCAGGCAAATCTAAACCACTGTGCCGGTTCGCAGGACCTGTTCCTGCAATCCATGCTACAGTGGTCGATTGATATGGCGGTAATATCGGAGCCATACTACGTCTCCTCCCAGCCAAACTGGATGGGGGCCACGGATGGCTCCGTGGTGATAATTGCCGCCTCCGGCCCGGACTCCTTGCCCCTCTCCATCAGGGAGCGAGAGCCTGGCATAGTGGCAGCGGTGTGGAGTGACTTCCTGGTCGTCGGGGTCTATTTTTCTCCGAACAGACCACTCGTCGAGTACGAGTTGTTCCTCGACCGGGTTGGGGCGGTGGTGAGACGAGCGGCACCTATGCCGGTCATTGTCCTCGGCGACTTCAACGCCCACAGCACGAGTTGGGGGTCCCCGCAGACCGACGATCGTGGAGAGGCGGTAGACGTGTGGGCGTCAGCGTGCGGCCTTGTGCTGCTGAACCAAGGCTCTGTCAACACGTGCGTGCGACGACGGGGAGGGTCAATAGTGGACTTAACGTTTGCTAGCCCCGTTCTCGCTATGCGCGTGCTGAACTGGCGGGTCCTGGATAATGAGGAGACCTTATCAGACCACCAATACATAGGGTTTGCGGTCTCCTCCTTGTCCAGTATCGACTTCTCCCGACGAAGGGCGGAGGGTCGGAATGCGGCCTTCCCGAGGTGGGCTCTATCCCGCCTTGACGATGAGCTGTTGGTAGAGGCGGCAATCGTCCAGTCCTGGGCCATGCGGCCGTTTGGGCCGAATGAGGTGAACGAGGGGGCGCTTAAATTTCGGGGGGCGCTTACGCATATATGCGACGCTTCCATGCCCCGAACCAAGAGTTTTGCTCCGAGGAGGCAAGTATACTGGTGGACTGACGAAATAGCGGCTCTTCGGTCCCGCAGCAACGCGGCTCGTCGTCAGTTCACCAGATACCGAAGGCGGCCTAACCGGGACGAGGAGTTCGAGGACCTGCTCCATCAAGCACATCTTGAGGCCAAAAAAGAGCTTCAACTGGCCATAAGCAGGTCCAAGGAATCCAAACGGAGGGAGATGCTGGAGGGGCTTGATCGAGACCCATGGGGTCGCCCGTACCGAGCGGCGCGAAAAAAACTGCGCACTCAGGCCCCTCCAGTCACGGAGACCATGAATCCCCAACTGATGGGGGAAGTGATGTCAGCCCTGTTCCCGGACGGGCCGGCTCTCGTCCCACCGACGATGACGGAGGAACCCGTCGAGGAAACCGACCAGGTTGGTGAGGTCCCCCCCGTCACGCAGTCTGAGCTTGCAATCGCTGTGAGAAGGCTCCGGGCGAAGAACACCGCTCCCGGGCCGGATGGTGTTCCGGGCCGGGTGTTGGCACGGGCGTTGGGTGAGTTGAGGGCCCACATTACCGGGCTTTTCGACGCATGCCTTGCGTCATGTCGGTTTCCGGCTTGCTGGAAAGAGGGCAGGCTCGTGCTCCTCAGGAAGGAAGGGCGTCCGGCAGAATCTCCTTCTGCCTTCCGCCCAATTGTGCTGCTGGACGACACGGGAAAGCTCTTCGAGCGCGTCATCGCCTCCCGTGTCGTCGAGCATCTCCGAGAGGTGGGTCCGAATCTGGCGGACTGCCAATATGGATTTAGGGGGAGGCGATCGACGATCGACGCTATACTGTGCGTGAAAGGTTTGTCGGATGAGGCGGTGGCCAAGGGCAGCGGTTTGATGGCAGTCTCGTTGGATATCTCCAACGCTTTCAATTCACTGCCCTTTGCCTGTATCGAGGAGGCACTTAAGTACCATCGCGTACCACTCTACCTGCGGAGGCTAGTCACTGACTATCTCCGGGACAGAGTGGTGATGTATGTAGGGAGAAATGGCAGCGTCGATCGCCGATCGGTCCAGTGTGGGGTTCCGCAGGGGTCGGTCTTAGGGCCACTCTTGTGGAACATAGGATTCGACTGGGCTCTTAGAGGAGAGCTACCCCCAGGAGTGAACGTCGTGTGTTATGCAGACGACACGCTGGTCACGGCCAGGGGTAGAGAATACGAGGAGGCGTCCAGGCTTGCAGCAGATGGCACGCAAATGATCGTCGGGCGGATCGAAGCGTTGGGCCTGAAGGTGGCCTTCGCAAAAACCGAGGCTCTGTACTTCCACGGGCCTCGGCGGGGGCCTCCTGAAGGTGCCAACGTTACGATAGGAGGAATGCGGATCGGAGTGAAGTCCCACATGAAGTATCTTGGACTTCACCTCGATCCACGGTGGAGCTTCCGGGAGCATTTTAATCGACTGGCTCCGAAGCTCCACGGGGCCGCTTCGGCCCTGGGCAGGCTTCTCCCGAATGTGGGTGGTCCAAGTAGGACCTGCCGGCAACTGTGCGCCGGCATAGTGAGGTCCATGGCGATGTATGGGGCACCTGTGTGGTTCGGGGCCCTGACTCGCCCGAATAAGGCCAAGCTGTTTTCAGCGCAGCGGGTCATGGCCATCAGGGCCATACGAGGCTACCGCACAGTCTCCCATGAGGCGGCATGCGCACTTGCAGGAACGCCCCCCTGGGATCTCGACGCATAGATCCTAGCGGAGGCGTACTTCCAACGGAGGGAGCGGGAGACCGAGGGCAGGTCGAGATGGATGCGGCGGGCCCAAGAAAGGCTGCTGCGTGTCTGGGAGGAACGGCTTGCAGAGCCGTCCGCGGGTGTCTGGACTGTGAGTGCTGTTCGCCCGGTGCTAAAGCAGTGGGTGAACAGACGTCACGGCTCGCTCACATACCGGCTGGTGCAGATTCTGTCGGGGCACGGCAGCTTCGGCCGATATTTGTGCCATATAGTTGGTAGGGAGCCCCTGGCGATTTGTCATCACTGTGTTGACAGAGATGACACTGCCGAACACACGCTCGTGGCATGTCCGGCGTGGGCGCAGGAGCGGGCGGCTCTGGTCGCCGTTGTTGGAGGAGACCTCTCCTTGCCGGCCGTGGTCAAGGCCATGGTCGGTGACGAGAGGTCATGGGAGGCGATGGTCTCCTTTTGCGAAGCAGTAATGCTCCAAAAGGAGGCCGCGGAAAGGACTCGCGAGGATGATCCCCTCTCGGCTCCGATCCGCCGTAGACGGCCTGGGCGCCGACGGAGGGCTTACGCCCAAATGTCGTAACCCTGGCGACGACAAACCTCGGGTGGCGGAAGCGGGGACTCTTCCGTCACTCGATGTCACGTAGGAACGTGGTCTTCCAAATGTTCCGGAAGACCACGTTAACCAAGGAGTGCAGGTACACCCTGTTTCTCTCGGAGGCTCTGCATTGCGCGGAGAACGCCCGCGGCACGTGGAAGAATGCAAAAGCGTACCCATGTGCCGCATCACGGGCAAGGTCGGGACATCGAGGGGTTTTAGCCAGTAGGAGTCTGGCATAACCCCGCCACGCAATCCCCGCGTGCCTGGGTATCCATGAAGGATTTCCCCTCGTAAAAAAAAAAAAAAAAAAAAAAAAAAAAAAAAAAAAAAAAAAGGTTAGGTTAGGTTCCCCCCGATGGTTGCCCGCCTTGTCGTGGCGGGGGGGCTTAGTAACCGTGGACTGGTCACCCACGGTGAACTAAGAGGCAACCAGGGCCGGCCTGTTGGGGCCGCCGGCTGGCCCGAGGAGGGCGCTCCCAGTGGGCTGGGGAAGTCCGCTGAGGACGCGCTTGGAGGTGGGACCGCAGAAGAAGAGGAGTGCCGGTATCACGGTGCGCCGTTCTCCCTATCTTCTGCGGCCGTGGAGGGATCGCAGGGGGAGAGGCGTGTTGGTATCACGGTGCGCCACTCTCCCTACCCCCTGCGAGCCGGCGGGGCCGTTCCGTGGAAGCGGCACTGGTGGGGCCGCAGAGGAAGAGGCATGTCGGTATTGCGGTGCGCCGCTTGCCCTATCCTCTGCGGCCGAGTTGTGGTCGGTGGCAGAACCACAGACCCGATCTGCCACCGGGTGCCAGTTATCTGGTACCCATGGCCTCCTAGTAGCAGACTTAGGGGGAGTCTACTACAGTACTGGTGGAGGCCGAGGAGGGAGGCGCACCTTAACATCTGGTGCGCCCATCGTGGAGGGCCTTTGGGCTGTGGCGATGGAGCCGCTTGTGGGCGGCTGCCGCCGGCGGGGTCGCGGATGTGTGCGAGAGCGTTCCCGTGGCCCCGTCACAAGGCGGCGAGGAGGAAGATGGGGGGGTTTTTAGTGGGTATACCGTGGGTCTCATTAGCCTATACGGGAGTCCCACATAACCACTCGGGTGCCCCCTGCGCCCGGGTGGTATGCGTAATGCATTTTCCCCCCGGAAAAAAAAAAAAAAAAAAAAAAAAAAAAAGGTTAGGTTAGGTTAGGTTAGGTTCCCCCCCGATGGTTGCCCGCCTTGTCGTGGCGGGGGGGCTTAGTAACCGTGGACTGGTCACCCACGGTGAACTAAGAGGCAACCAGGGCCGGCCTGTTGGGGCCGCCGGCTGGCCCGAGGAGGGCGCTCCCAGCGGGCTGAAGAAGTCCGCTGTGGACGCGCTAGGAGATGGGACCGCAGAAGAAGAGGAGTGCCGGTATTACGGTGCGCCGTTCTCCCTATCTTCTGCGGCCGTGGAGGGATCGCAGGGGGAGAGGCGTGTTGGTATTACGGTGCGCCACTCTCCCTACCCCCTGCGAGCCGGCGGGGCCGTTCCGTGGAAACGGCACTGGTGGGGCCGCAGAGGAAGAGGCATGTCGGTATTGCGGTGCGCCGCTTGCCCTATCCTCTGCGGCCGAGGTGTGGTCGGTGGCAGAACCACAGACCCGATCTGCCACCGGGTACCAGTTATCTGGTACCCATGGCCTCCTAGTAGCAGACTTGGGGGGAGTCTGCTACAGTACTGGTGGAGGCCGAGGAGGGAGGCGCACCTTACCATCTGGTGCGCCCATCGTGGAGGGCCTTCGGGCTGTTTGATGGAGCCGCATGTGGGCGGCTGCCGCCGGCGGGGTCGCGGATGTGTGCGAGAGCGTTCCCGTGGCCCCGTCACAAGGCGGCGAGGAGGAAGATGGGGGGGTTTTTAGTGGGTATACCGTGGGTCTCATTAACCTATACGGGAGTCCCACATAACCACTCGGGTGCCCCCTGCGCCCGGGTGGTATGCGTAAAGCATTTTCCCCCCCGAAAAAAAAAAAAAAAAAAAAAAAAAAAAAAAAAAAAAAAAAAAGAAAAGGTTAGGTTAGGTTTATCGTCGTATCCGGAGTCCGCATCGACGTGAGGCCGTCGATGCGCTATCTGGGACTCGTCCTGGATAGCCGGTGGAACTTCGGCCCCCACTTCGAGTGCCTTGAGCCTCGGCTGCTGAGGGCGGCTGCGGCCCTGGGAAGGCTGCTGCCGAATCTCGGCAGACCTGAGACGTCGTGTCGGCGTCTCTACGCGGGAATCGTGAGATCGATGGCCCTGTATGGTGCCCCTGTGTGGGCCGGCAGCGCCCTGAGTCGCAGCAATATCGCCCGCTTGACGCGAGTCCAGCGGGTGATGGCGATCAGGGTGGTACGGGGTTATCGCACGATCTCGGGTGAGGCATCTTGCGTGCTGGCGGGTACTATTCCCTGGGACCTGGAAGCGAGAGCCCTCGCGTCGCTCTACGAGTGGCGCGTGGAGGCGCTCCGGGCCAGGGGTCACCCGCCTGCACTGCAGGAACAGGAGGGGCACAGAGCTGAGCTGCGCCAACGGGCTACCGAAGCGTGGGAGTCCAGGCTGGCGCTTTCGAGCGCCGGACTCTGGACTATCGAGGCAATTCGTCCGGTCTTCCAGCAGTGGTTGGGTAGGCGACACGGTTTCCTGACCTACCGTCTGACTCAGGTGCTCTCGGGACATGGTTGTTTCGGGAGTTACCTGTTTCGGATCGGTCGGGAACCGACTGCCAGGTGCCACCACTGCGACGATTGCCTCGACGAGACGGCCCAGCACACGCTGGAGGTGTGCCCGGCGTGGGATGCGGAGCGCAGCGCGCTCGGCTCTGTATTGGGTGCCGACATCTCGCTCCCGACCGTGGTTCGCGCTATGGTCGAGAGTGAGAGATCGTGGCAGGCGGTGCGATCCTTCTGCGAGGCCGTAATGCTCGCGAAGGAGGCGGCGGAGAGGGCGAGGGAAGATGATGCATCCTCCCTTCCGCTTCGTCGCCGTCGCACGGGACGCCGGAGGGCGGCTTTCGTTGCCGAAAGCCTCCCTCTCCCGCAGTCCCATGAGCCTTCGGTGGCGGGTTCGGGGGAATCCGCTTCCGGTCCAGGGCTCGAGATGGCGCGTGCGCTTCCTGCGCACCATCTCATGAGGGACGACTAAAGAGGGACCCCTCCCTCTCGGGACGTCGCCGGCGCTGCACAGAGCGCCGGCCAACGCTGTCGGGCCGCGAACGAATGCGCAAGCTCCTCGTGACCCGACTCCGTGCGTCCAGACGGAAGCCGCAGGTTTTTAGTCGGTAAGAGTCCGGCATAACCCGACCTCGGCCCCCGCTGGGGTAGGGTATCCATGAGGATTTTCCTGCGTTAAAAAAAAAAAAAAAAAAAAGGTTAGGTTAGGTTAGGTTAGGTTAGGTTAGGTTAGGTTTTTTTTTTTTTTTTTTTTTTTTGTACCTCCGCCGGTAATGGCGCAGACTGTGTTCGTCAAAATGGTTTGTGAACGACAGTTTATTTCGAGGCTGATATAATGAATTGATTTTTTTATTAGGATAGGGACATCTTTATTTCATTTGGGAATAGGTTCAAGGACACAGACATATTATTTTTATTTTGTACATAACAATGTTCAACGTGTCTTGCTTTTTACATTATTAAATTCTTATTTTCTACTTTTTGTTATCTTCATTTACGATAATTTGTTACATTACTTATGGTGCTATAAAACTTAACTTAATTTTATACTATATGTTTTTATGTTATATACAATTTGGTGCTTACATTATTGTTATTCGATATATATTTTATTTTTCAAACTTATTATATGTTGTCCTAAATATTTACAAAATATCTTGTCAACATATTTTACTTAAACTTTATTTCTTTCATTTACTATCTTAACAATATATTTACAATAATCTAAGAATAGATCTCTTTTTTTACAAGTTATAATAGAATTCGCGTTATCTAACTTAAAATCCATGTCTAACTTGTGTTGAACATCGTATCGGACTCTGTCGAATATTGGGCATTCAAATATCAAGTGCGGGACAGTCTCAGCTCTACCAGGCTCACAAACACATGAGGAAAACAAATCTTTGCACTTGAATCTAGTCAGGTACTCTGAGAATCCCCCATGGCCGGTTAGTATTTGGGTTAGCTGATTTGATATGTCTAATTTTGTTATTGTTTTATATGCCGCCACTGCATCCGGAAAAAAGATCTTGGTTACACCTGCTGTGTTGCCACTTTTGTATCTTGTGTTCCATTCATCAAGCGAGCGCATCCGGATGGCTCGCCTGATGAATGAGACCGGGCACTTAGCGTAATCAGGCTGTCTTTTAGACTTTAAGGCAGCCTCTTTGGCCAAACAGTCAGCACGCTCGTTACCAGCTATTCCTATGTGTGCTTTTACCCAGTATAAATTCAACGATTTATTCTGTCTAGATAAAGTTAGGATTTGTTTTCTTGTGCTGGTAGCGAGCGGATGCATACTTTGCAAGCCAGTTATACTTTCAAGGGCTGCCCTAGAGTCGCTATAGACAGCAAATGTTCTTTCGCTTCTTTTTAGGATCTCCGTACAAGCCCTGGAGATTGCTAGGAGTTCGGCTTGGTATACCGTGCAAAAAGATGGGAGACTAAGCTTGACGGCCCTGATTTCGGACTCCCCATTCCAAAGGGATAGGGCAGCCCCAACCCTGCCGCCAATCTTGCTCCCATCCGTAAACACGCGAATTTCGTAGTTACTATTTTCGTTTAATTGATCTTGGTCATCCAAAATTCCGAACTCCAAGCAGATATGGTCTGCCGGGTGTGGTGTGTCGGTGAATGGTGTTTTGCTTTCCAGCTCCCAATCTTTGAGTTCCAATTGCGGCTCACCTCTCTTGGCTGCGTATAGGGATGCGGTTTCCTTAACTCGTAGATCGAGTGGCAATATTCCTGAGATTATGAGTGCAGCGTGTAAGGAGACCGTATGGTATGATTTACAGATTTTCTGTAAAAATCCCCTCTGAACCGAATTTAACCGTTCCCTGATGTAGAGCTTATTAGCTGCGGGAGCCCAAACACTGGCGGCATATAAAACAATGGGTTCAACTGTTGCCGTATATATAATTCTAATGACTTCCGGGTGGAGACCCCAGCTTGCTCTCGCTGCTCTGGTGAGCTGCTTGTATACAGCAATTGCTTTGCTGCACTGGCCCTTGACGTGAGAGTTAAAGGTTAGTTTATGGTCTATTATAACTCCGAGGAGTTTGATTTCGGTGTTTAGGGAAATGTTTGTCCCTCCCATGCTCAGGCGTGGGGTGTCGTATTTTAACTTTTTAGTTATAACCATCGCATTGGTTTTATGAGCCGCGAACTTTAGTTTGTTTACTACACCCCACGTCCGAACATGTTCAAGAACCGCATTTGCCCTCGTCTCTATCTCCAACGCGGTCTCTCCGTCAAAGACCAGAACAACGTCATCCGCAAATGCTTGAATGTACTCACCTTTGTTTGACACTTGCTTGAGCAGGGGGTCCAACAACAAATTCCATAACAGCGGTCCACCAATGGATCCCTGGACACACCCTTTATCGGTCTGTCTGGAGTGTTCAACGCCGGCATATCGCACCTTGACCCTTCTTAGATTTAGATAACTGTCGATGACCTTTCTGAGGTTCCAAGGACACTTTTCCTCAGCCAGACGGACTCTGATCATTGGCCACCATGCGCTATCGAAGGCACCCTCTATGTCCAATGATACCAATGTCACTATTCTCTTTTGGTTTAACTTAGATGTTATGTGTTTCATTAGGGCATAGAGGGCGTCCTCGGTGCTTCTCTGGGGCATGAATCCGTACTGGCGAGTACTAATCCTTGGTACAAGATGGAACCTGAGTCTGGTCATCAACAGCTTCTCATAAATCTTGCCTAGTATAGGAAGAAGGCCGATGGGTCTATATGCTTTTGGTGTGCTATAGCTGTCCTTCCCGGGTTTCCGAAGTACTACAACAGTCGCTTCCTTCCATACTGCCGGGAAGTAATGAAGCGTTAGACATTTGTTGACTAGGGCCAAGAATAAGTTGGGGTCATTGTTAATTGCGATTTGACAAATGTCTGCCGTCAATCCGTCAGAGCCAGGTGCCTTCTTTGGATTAAAGGACCACACTGCCGATCTAAGCTCCACCATTGTGAACGGAGGGTCCACGCTGTCCTCTTCTCCAGGCGCATCATTAATGTGATCAGCTTTAGCTCTAATATTACGGTGGACGCTGTTATCATTATCTCGCTCATCCACTGGGTAAAAAGTCTCGGCAAGCAATTGGGCTGATTTAACCGAGTCAAGAGTTTTTCCATCTATTTCTAGTGGAAGGTCTTCTTCCCTGCGCTTAGTTCTCCCGATCACCCTGTAGATGCCGTCCCACACACTTTCATTATCCTGTTTCTCGTAGAACTCCTTCCAGCTCAGAACTTGAGCTTGTTTAACCTCCATTTCGTATTCCTGTTTTTTCTCGAGGTACTCTGATACGACCGCCTGACGTCGACATGGAGCTGCTCTTTTTATTCTGTTTTTACGGGTCATGACCACCTTCTTCATTTTCTCTAACCTTTCGGACCACCATGGAACCCTCAGTTGTTCACTCTTCTTTTTCTTTGGAATGGTTTCCGTGCAAGCTACTATAATATTGTTGGAGTACAGTGTTACCATTCGTTCCAGGTGTTCTGTGTCGTGGATGTTATTGACACTTTCGATGTTCAGTTGATTGTCAGAGTTAACTTGGCTCAATTTCTTACAAAATCTCTGCCAATTAACCTTTTTTGTGTTGAACACTCTGGTAGTCCTGGCAACACTGCTCCCCAATGACTTTTCAAGTCCTAACTTAAAGAGGATCCCATTGTGATCCGAACTCGTGAGAGCCTCGTCCACCCTCCAATCACCAACCCGGCCAAACAATTCCACAGTACAGGCTGTTATATCGACGTTTGACGTGTACCTTTTTCCACCTCTGATGGTGTCAAAGGTTGGTGCATCACCATTGTTCAAAATTTGCATCTCCAGTCGGTCAAGCAGTCCCATCATTTCCTCTCCCCTATTATCGGTTTTTGAGCCACCCCACCATACATTTTTTGCATTGGCATCTCCTCCTATGAGTAACCATCTGGATTTTAATGTATCTTGGATTGTCTGGAAATGTTTAAGATATGGGTCGATTGGTTGGTCTGGTTCCAGGTAAAAAGATATGATAGTAATATTCCAGGCACTGGTTCTGGCTCCCACTACAATAATATTTGGCGTCGACAAGTGCGGATATTGTATGATGTCGATATTTGGGTCAAATACTGCAACCGCGGCTTTGACTATGCCATTTCCAGTGCTCTGGTATATTCTAGCTCCTCGGTAGTTTTTTAAGACTCCAATCGACCCCACATACGGTTCCTGGAGTAAGGCTATCGCAGCTTTCCTTTTGCCTGCTTCGATGAACAGTTCATCTGTGGCGAGCCGCTTTCTCTGAAGGTTTGCCTGAATGAAAGTGTGTAGGACGTTTTCCTTGAACATGCCCTTAGCAATAAGCTACGGTCGACCTCGCTAGTGCATCCCATTTTTTCCTTACCGGGCACGACATGCTAAATGAGTTATGGTCGTGTGTCTCGTGTTTCGCCACTATGCAGTTTCTACATGAAGGAGGTGCACCCGCCAGCCATTCCTCACATTCCGCTTTTAAATGCGGACCACCACAGTGGCTGCACATGTCCACCCCCTCCCTGCAGAAGCGTTTACCGTGGCCGTAACCCAGGCATCGGGTGCACTGCACCAGCGGGGACTGATCCTCGACCTTGACTCTTTGGAGGTCGATATGTAAATAGCCCATTTCCGTCGTCCGTTTCCAAACTAAAGGGGATACGCTTAGGACTATGTGGCCTGTGAGGGGGTTCCTAGCTTTCCTTCTGTATTTAACAGCTAGGCGGACTTCTTGTGGGTTGATACCAGCAAAGATGGGTTTATTCTGGTTTTTGTAAGCCTTTATTATATCGTCGTCTGTGTGAATGAGGAGGACGTTTTTAACGATGAGAAGAGGATCTTTATTCTGTACTTCCTCACATGTGAGGCGCTTTCCGGATTTTTCAAGCTTTTCTTTTATCTGTGTCCGCTCTTCCTCCGTCCTGCAACTCATTATAATCTTCCGGTCTTTGGGGTTAGGTTAGGTTAGGTTAGGTTAGGTTAGGTTAGGTTAGGTTGGAGCGCTGGGTAGATAGCCTCCACGTGGCGCGCTCTGGGCAACGGCTACACTCACGGTAACGCAGTGGGTGGCCGGCAGATGATCTACTGTTTTCGTCGTCTAGATTTTCGCTTCGTGAGGGACTTCTGACACTGTTGCTCACCGACGACTTTCGCTTTTGTATACTGGACTTTGTTTGCTTTTTGACTCGGATTTTGTTTTTTGTGCTTTGTTGAGGTTTTCCTTTTCTTGGTACGTATAGGTTTTCTCAGAGGCCCTTTTTAGAGTTTTAGAGCCCCTTTACGTTTCCACGTAAATTTGCTTCCTTGGGGTACTTTTAGATTTTCGGGGTTCCTCAAGGGAGTATTTTTGGTCTTTTTCTGTTTGTTTTTGTTTTGTTTTGTTTCATAGGCTTAGGGTTGAATTTTAGTTCTAAATTTGTTTTATTTTGTAGGTTTGTAGTAACTTTTATTTACTTTACTGGTGTCCCATCAATATGATGGGCCCAACTAAACTTTCGGAAGAGGTGGAAAGCAGTGGCTCTGAGGCCGCTGCTCAGTGGAGTCGGAAACGGTCCTTTCTGACCTTTTCCGCGACAGAGGATTCAGGATCCGAAACGGAAACTGACAGGGGTGGAACGGGGTTGGTAATGGCGCCCCCCTCAAAGTCTAAAAAAGCTGGATCTCCGGTCTTGGTGAACTCGCCGAAAGCGAAAAAGGCCGCCAAGCAGAAGGAAACTCAGGAGGCGTTAGAGCGGCAGCTCAGTAGCCGTTCCTTTCGAAAGGAGGCCTCCCCTCCTCCTGTAATTGAGGATTTACTCATCGATGTCGATGATCTCGGAGTTGAGGAGATTCGTGATAGGGCGGGTCAGCGCGTTGCTAGAATTCTCTCGCTGGCCACTACTTCAAACCATTTGAAGGGTGGCTACGTGAGAGAGTTCAAGACATGCGCGAAAGATCTCCACGAGATCATCGAGAGCTTGTCCCGAAGAACCGAGGCCGAGGAAACAAGGAGGCTCCGCAAGGAGAATGTCCGTCTCAAGAGACACCTGGAGGACCTCAAAACCGAGGTCTCTGCGCTGCGTCGGGATTATTCTGAGCGAAAGAGCCCTCATAAAAACGCAGAACCTGCACCCACCAATCTGGTGGAAGAGCTAAAGACGAGCTTGATGGAGGAATTGAGAGCCGGTATTTTAAGTGCCGTGGGAACGATGGTGGATGCCAAACTCTCTGGCATCCAGGACCGTCTTCTCCCACCGAAGATCTTGCGCCCACCTCTGGCGCATGATAAACATGGATCCAGCTCATCCAGTCAGACGGTGGCAACTCCGCCGGCACCCACTGCAACCAGTGCGGGAACTTGGGCCACAGTGGTCCGAAAGGGGAAGGGGAAGGGTAAAAAATCTTCCTCCCCAGCAGCCCCTATGGTGGCTCAGGTTGTGGCCCATTCTAAGGCCCCAACATCTTCGTTGGCCAAAACAACTTTGCCAGCAAAATCCTCTGCTGCAAAGTCACTCAAACCAGCCGTTAAACTCACCCCCCCACGATCCTCGGCTGTAGTTATTACTTTGCAGCCTGAGGCTATCAGCAAGGGGGTGGATTACAAGATGGCCCTGACAAAAGCACGACAGGGCATTGATCTGGCTGAGATGGGCATCAGTCAGATCAAGATCCGTCAAACTGCGACCGGGGCTCGCATGCTCGAACTACCGGGGTCGCAAAGTGGGGACAAGGCCGACCAACTGGCTGCTAAGTTGAGGGTTGCTTTGGCGGAGATGGCTCGGGTAGATCGGCCCGAAAAACAAGCAGACCTTCGCATCTCTGGTCTTGACGATTCCGTGAATGTCGAAGAGGTCGTGGCGGCTATCGCGGCGAAGGGAGGTTGCAGTACCAGCCAGGTGAAGCCAGGTGCCTTGCGTCCATCCGCGCAAGGCTCGGGACTCGTATTTGTTCGCTGTCCCGTGGCAGTGGCCAAAAAGCTCATAGAGGCTGGTCGGTTGCTTGTGGGATGGAGCTCAGCGCAAGTGACGGCTTTGGAGGTGCGCCCCATGCGCTGCTTCAAGTGCATGGGTTTGGGGCACACGCGCCAGATGTGCCCTTCACAAGCGGAACGTGGGGACCTGTGTTTCAGGTGCAGTATGCCTGGACACAAGTCCTCCACGTGCAGTGCCAATGCCCACTGTGC
This sequence comes from Marasmarcha lunaedactyla, assembly GCA_923062675.1. Classification (NCBI taxonomy): domain Eukaryota; kingdom Metazoa; phylum Arthropoda; class Insecta; order Lepidoptera; family Pterophoridae; genus Marasmarcha; species Marasmarcha lunaedactyla. The sequence continues at coordinate 27,662,635 of OV281350.1, forward strand.
AGTGTGTGCTGATGCTGGGCGGCCATCAAGCCACGTGATGGGGGGCAGAAACTGCAACCCTCCTCCCACCAAGACGAGAGCGGCCCCAGGGACAAGGGCCGCACCCATCGTATCGCGCCGCTCGGCAATGGAGGAAGTTGATATGATCGAATAATGCCTGGGACATTCAACTTCCTCCAAGGGAACTATAAAAGGTTTGGTAAAAGACTTATAATTTTATTACTGTATTTCTTTATTTTATTTAGTCTAGTTCAACAGTTTACAATAGATCCACATGACATGATCAACCACAGATTATGGTGTCTAATGTTACCAATCACAATCTATATTTTCTTACACATACATTAATGGTTGTGTTACCAATCTATAACATCCCTCTCTTTTACAAAACAAAACAATAATTAAAATTAAACATAATCCCTCAGACGCAAAGGTTTTCTTATCTGTCTACCAAATCTAGTATATTTCACATTATTGTTCTCTTCTACGATTCCATTTGAGTTATTACAATATTTATTATTAGTTACATCACTAGAACATTCTTTCAGACTATCTTTTACAGAACTAAGGCATTCACTATTATTTTCAATTACATAGTCATTATTGACATTACAATTTATTTCTTCATATAGAGACTTATCCCTATACCTCCCTCCTTTAATTAAATCTTTCCTATTTCTTCTTATAATCTGACCATCTTCATTCCTTACTATATAAGATCTAGGTTCTACAGTTTTATCTAATACAACAGCACTCTTATGTGGACCTGAATCATTTTCACTTTTAATTTTAACATAATCTCCTTTTTGCAATGCAGGTAACTCTCTACTTCCAAAATCAAATCTTACTTTTTGTATACATTGTCTTTCTTTTAACTCATTATGAAAACTACTTCTTACATTTGGTTTAAATTTTGATAAATTAGGTAACAAATTTTTTACAGTTCTATTAAACATAAGCTCTGCTGGTGTCGTACCACTACCTGAAATTGGTGTGTTTCTATAAGCTAACAAACCTAAATATACATCTTTATTTTCAGTAATAAGTTTCTTTAAAATTCTTTTAACAGTCTGTATGTATCTCTCCGCTAAACCATTTGACTGATGAAACTTAGGACTTGTTATTTTATGAATAAAATTCCACTGTTTACAAAAATTTTTAAATTCAAAACTAGTAAATTGTGTACCTGAATCTGAATACATAAGTTCCGGAATGCCAAATCTAGCAAAAATTTCTTTCAATGTGTTAATTGTACAATGAGTTGACAATGAGTCCAATTTCTTAATTTCAACATACTTACTAAAAGCATCAACAACTAACATGTATGAACTACCTCTTAAAAAAAATATATCTACTGAAACAATTTCCCATACATTTTTAGGAATTTCTTTACAAATCATAGGTTCTTTTCTGTTTGAGTTTTGATACTGTTTACAAACATCACATGTACTCACATAGTCTTCTATGTGTTTGGACATAGATGGCCAAAACACAGATTTTCTAGCCATAGCTTTACATTTGTCAACACCCATATGTGCATAATGTATCCTATACAACATTTCTTTTCTGTATTTTCTTGGTATTACCAATTGAGAACCCTTCAAAAGCAACCCATTACACTCAGATAACTCATCTCTATAACTATAGTATGGTTTTGCTAAACTGTCAACATCACACTTATTGTTAGGCCAGCCTTCTTTTACATATTTTATTACCGACTGTAATTCCAAATCAACACTAGTTTCTTCTTTTAGTAATTTGCTTTTCTGATCTGATATTTTATAATTAAAATTCATAATCATGCATACATGAGCTTCAATATCTTGTTCATAAGTTTCTGTGTTATTCTCATTATTAATGTAAGACCTACTTAAATGATCTGCTACAACTAAATCTTTACCTGGTTTATATCTTAATTCAAAATCATAACCTTGTAAAGCCATTCTTATTCTCTGCAATCTAACTGGACATTTATAAATTGGTTTTGAAAAAATTGACACAAGTGGTTTGTGATCGGTTTCAACAACAAACTTTTGTCCAAAAATATACTGATAAAACTTCTTTACTCCATACAATATTGCTAAGCTTTCTTTTTCTATTTGACTATAAGATATCTCTGTGGAAGTCATTGACTTTGAACTATAGGCTACCGGTTTATCTTCCTGTAACAATACTGCACCTATACCATTTTTTGACGAATCTACACTTAACACAATAGGTTTATTACAATCAAAATATGACAAAACAGGAGGTTCACACAAAATTTTCTTTAATTTATTGTATGCATTTTGCTGTTCATGCGACCAACTAAAACAAACATCTTTTTTTATTAATTCTCGAAGTGGAGCTGTAATACTGGACATATTTGGAATAAACTTTGCAACATAATTTAACATACCTAAAAATCTTTGAACTTCCTTTTGATTTTGAGGAGGTTTCATCTCCGTTATAGCTATAATTCTCTCTGGATCTACTCTGATACCAGACTCTGATAAAATGTGACCTAAATATTTCACCTCTTTTAAACGCAATTGACATTTATCCTGATTAAATTTAATATTATGTTCCTGAGCTCTAATCAAAACTTTTTCTAAAATTTTACTATTATCTGCCTCATTCTTTGAAAAAATCAATAAATCATCGCAATAGTTCACTACCCCTTCTATATCTTTGAAAATATTAACAAAAACACGAGCAAAAACTTCTGGACTAGACACTAAGCCATAAGGTAATCGATTAAAACAATACCTCCCATATGGAGTATTAAATGTAGTAAGCTCCCTTGAGTTTTCCGATAAAACAATATTCCAAAATCCATTTTTAGCATCTAACACAGTAAATACTTTACTACCATTTAGTTTGGATGTGATTTCATCAAGTGTGGGCATCATATATTGTTCTCTTTGTATTTGTTTATTTAAATGTTGTGGATCTAAACATAACCTTACATTCCCATTACTTTTCATAGTCAAAACTAATGAACTAACAAACTCAGTAGGTTTCTCAATTTTAGATATAATTTGCAATGTTTCAAGCCTTACTAACTCTTCTTTCAGCTTGTCCATTAATTTAAAAGGCACATGTCGAGGGGTTTCCACTTTTGGTTCATAATTCGTTTTTAACTTGATATCATACTCAAAATCTTTTATTCTACCTATACCACAGAAAACATTACTATACTTTTGAAATAAGGGATCCATATAGTTGTGTACAGACTTATTCTCTTTCTTTTCATAATTATTTACTTTACATATGGTTCTATTTATCAATCCTAACTCTGTCAAAGTTTGTAATCCTAAAATAGGCATTAGAGGTTCTTTAGTCACTTCAAACATTAGAAGCTTCACTTTATTATGAATTTTGCATTTAATGCTTACCCTTCCTACTGTTGGAATTGGTTGACCATTATAATTTGATAATTTTAAATATGACTTTTCTATTGGCATATTGTATCTTTTACATATTGATTTGCTTATCACATTACACTCAGCCCCAGTATCAAGCTTAAATAATATAGATTTCTTGTCATATTCTATAAATTGCACATTTTCACTCCATGTTAAGTATGGGTTCTTACAACTATTGACATTACCTACAGTGAAGTTATAATTCTTTTCTTCTTGAGACACATTTACATGATGCACTTGTTTTTTAAACTTACACATATTTGAAAAATGACCCAGTTTATTGCAAAAATTACAGTTCTTTCCAAACGCTGGACACTGTTTTCTTTCATGCACAAAGCCACAATATTTGCACAATAGACCATTCGCTTGAGTATTTCTATTTCTCGTCATGCTTTTCTCTCTTCCTTTAGGCTCTTCTTTCTTCTTATTTCCATAATTCCTTCCTCTACTCATACTCTTTTCTCTTCCTCTAAACTGTTCCTTCTTTATATCTATTTTACTCATCATTTTTTCACCTTCAAGCTGCCTCAACTGTTCACATGCTATTTCTGCCGCCTTACAAATCTGCATAGTTCTCTCTAGAGTCAATCCTCGTTCCCTCAATAATCTATCTTTCAGCTTCACATCCTTGATGCCAGCAATTATTCTATCTCGGATTAATCTATCTTTTAGTTCACCGAAATTGCATTCTTTACTCAACTTTTTCAGTTCAGTGAAATAACTATCAAAACATTCGTTTTCATGTTGATTCCTTGTGAAAAAAACGTGCGAGTTTATACATTCGTTTTGTTCTGGAACAAAATATTTTTGAAATTTTGCAATTAGACTATCATAAGTCTCTTTGTCTTCTTCTTCAAATGTTAAATAGATCTCTATGCAATCTTCTCCTAAGCAGTGTAATAATAAGGCCGTTTGAACTTCATTTTGTTTGGTGTCGGCACCCGACGCTTTTCTATATATTTCAAACTTGGTGCGCCATTTTTTAAACGCCTCCGCAGATAGTTCTTTTAGGGCTTCCGGGGGTTTTAATCCTGAAATTCCTGTTGCACCTTCCATTCTTCAAGGCTACCTCAGCGCCATATAAAAGGTTTGGTAAAAGACTTATAATTTTATTACTGTATTTCTTTATTTTATTTAGTCTAGTTCAACAGTTTACAATAGATCCACATGACATGATCAACCACAGATTATGGTGTCTAATGTTACCAATCACAATCTATATTTTCTTACACATACATTAATGGTTGTGTTACCAATCTATAACAGGAACCTCAACCACTGCGCTGGAGCTCAGGATCTGTTCCTCCAGGCCATGGCGCAGTGGGAAATAGAGGTAGCGGTCGCAGCTGAGCCGTACTCCGTGGCTCCGCGACCGCAATGGGCTGGGTCCGCTAATGGCGACGTGGCCATTGTCGTTCGATCGGGGGGGTGTAACACCCTAAGTGTCAGGGAGAGGGGTCCAGGGTTCGTGGCGGCCAGGTGGGGGGAGTACACTATTATTGGTGTATACTTCTCCCCGAACAGGCCGCTTGCGGAATATGAACCGTTTCTGGATTCTCTCCTAGCGGTGGTTGGGCGCATGGCGCCCGACCCCGTTATCCTGATGGGCGACCTTAACTCGAGGTCGCGGGTGTGGGGTGACACCCTCACCGATGCGTTCGGCGTGGCCCTGGAGGAGTGGGCCGTTGAAGCAGGGCTGTCCCTCATAAACAGAGGGACAGTGCCAACCTGTGTGCGATCGCAGGGGGAGTCCCTGGTGGACATAACGTTCACCTCCCCCTCGATTGCGAGCAGGTTGCGAGAATGGCGAGTGCTGGAGCATGAAGTGACCCTATCGGACCACCGATACATCCGGTTCGAGGTCACAAAGCTCCAGCCTCCAGCCGAGCCTCCACGGCATGCTCCTGCCTTCCCGCGCTGGTCGACGGGCCGCCTCAATCGCGAAATCGCATGTGAGGCGGCAATCGTCCAAGCGTGGTGTGTGCCGCCAAATGCACCGGCCACGGTGGATGAAGGAGCTGGTCGCTTCCGCGCCGCCCTAACGGCGGTGTGCGACGCCTCTATGCCTCGATCGAGGGCCTACCGTGGTCGCAAGGCCGTGTACTGGTGGTCCCAGGAGATTGCGGATCTCCGGGACGTGCACGGCCGTGCCTGGCGGGAGTGTAACCACTTCCGCCGGCGGCGCCACCGCGATGCGGCGGAGGAGGCAAGGCTGATGGCGGCTTGCAAAGCTACCAAAAAGGCATTGCAAGCAGCCATCTGCATCGCCAAGGAGCGGGCCTGACAGGAACTGCTGGAAGGTCTCGAAAGGGACCCATGGGGTCGTCCGTACAAGGCGGCTCGGAACAAACTCCGTGCCGCAGGACGTCCCCTCACTGAGACCCTCCAACCAGAGTTCCTGGAGGTGGTCGTGGACGAGCTGTTCCCTGACAGCTCGGACCACGCCCTCCCTCCCCCAGTGGGAGTAGTGTGGGAGATCGAGACCCCCCCAATCACGGGGGCTGAGATGGAGGGTGCCATTTCCCGCTTGAGGAGGAAGAAGACGGCCCCTGGACCGGACGGAGTACCTGGACACCTCCTTGGGATTGCCATGGAATCCCTCGGAGGCCCGCTTCGGGAGCTGTTCGATCTCTCGCTGAGAACCGGACAGTTCCCGAAGCTGTGGAAGGACGGGAGGCTCTGCCTCCTCGAGAAGGAGGGTCGGACGCCTGACAATCCGTCGGCTTTCCGGCCCTTGGTACTGCTGGACGAAGTCGGAAAGATGCTGGAATTCATTCTGGCATCCCGACTAGTCCGGCATCTCGAGGAGGTAGGGCCCGACCTGTCCGAGGCCCAGTTCGGGTTTCGAAGGGGGCGGTCGACAATAGACGCCGTCTCTGCCCTTAAGTCCCTCACCGCGGCGGCGTCCGCGAGGGGGGAGAGGTCTTTGGCGGTGTCATTGGACATCGCCAGTGCCTTCAACAGCCTGCCGTTCGGGGCAATCCTGGAGGCGCTCCGGTACCACGGAGTGCCTCTGTACCTGCGGCGGCTGTTGGAGGACTACCTGCGGGACAGAGACGTCGTCTACGTCGACGGGAGGGGGTCGTTGACTCGGCGAACGATGAGGTGTGGGGTTCCGCAAGGGTCGGTACTCGGACCACTCTTGTGGAACTTGGGTTACGATAGGGTGTTACGGGGTGTTCTGCCACCCCACGTCAGCGTATTTTGCTACGCTGACGACACCCTGATAGTGGCCCAGGGGAGGACGTTCGCCGAGTCAGCGACTCGGGCGGAGGAGGGTGCGGCCCTGGTTGTGGGCCGCATAAGGGAGTTGGGGCTTAGGGTCGCGCTGGAGAAGACCGAGGCTCTATTGTTCCACGGGCCTCGGCAGGGTCCACCTCCAGGCGCGACCCTAAGGGTGGATGACACCCAGATACCTCTCAAGAGGCAAATGAGATATCTGGGTCTCATCCTTGACGGGCGCTGGGCGTTCGGCCAGCACTTCAAGCTGCTGGCTGAAAGGCTCGTAAAGGCAGCGGTCGCGCTGGGGCGACTGTTGCCCAATGTGGGTGGTCCAGGCTCCTCATGTCGGAGGTTATACCTCGGCATATTAAGGAGCATGGCCCTATATGGAGCGCCTGTCTGGGAGGATGCCCTCACGCGCCAGAATCAAGTCCAGCTGCGAAGGGCGCAGCGGACCCTGGCGGTGAGGGCATCCCGAGGGTATCGCTCGATCTCCCACGGGGCCGCCTGCCTCCTAGCAGGAACCCCCCCGTGGGAGCTCGATGCGGTAGTGCTCGGTGCCGTTTATCGGTACCGAGCGGAGAGGAGGGCGGTGGGCACACGCCCCTGTTCCGAGGAGGTGGCAAGCGTGCGTAGGAGTGCCGAGAGGGTACTCCTGCGGGAGTGGGAGGAGTCCCTGGCTGCACCAACCTACGGGGTCCGGACGATTGAGGCGATTCGTCCGGTCCTAAGGGCGTGGGTGCAGCGGAGTAGAGGGACTCTCTCCTTCCGCCTGGTGCAGGTTTTGACCGGACATGGTTGCTTCGGTCACTACCTGCACAGGGTTGCCCAGAGGGAGGTGACGACGGAGTGTCACCATTGCGGGGCGGCTGACGACACAGCGGAGCACACATTGGAGGAGTGCCCGGCGTGGAGTCGTCAGCGGCACGAATTGACCTCTGTCGTCGGGAGGGACCTCTCGCTTCCCAGCGTGGCAAAAGCCATGCTGGGAAGCAGAGAGGCCTGGGCGGCCATGGTCTCCTTCTGCGAGGAGGTGATGTCGCAGAAGGAGGTGGCGGAGCGGCGTAGGGAGGATGATGCCTCGACAGCGCCGCTCCGTCGCAGGCGGAGGGGGGGAGGGAGAAGGAGGTACGCCCGCCTTCTTCCTCTTTATAGCCAATCGCAGCAGGTGAGGGGACCTGCTGCGACTACGATGGCGGTGGCTGGGGGGATGGTCCCGTGTACCGGACCATCCCCTGATTGAGGAGCTGGGCTCCTGCGGCCGGGTGTAGTCGCCGGGGCTCGCGGGTAATGCCAATGGCGATACCGTGAGCCTCAGCAAAGGCGGCAGAGGTATACCGCGGTGGTTTTTAGTGGGTAAGAGTCCCACATAACCTGGCACTCCCCCTTGGGTGTCAGGTAGGTGATGCACCTTTTCCCCGCGAAACCAAAAAAAAAAAAAAAAAAAAGGTTAGGTTAGGTTAGGTTAGGTTAGGTTTTTTTTTTTTTTTTTTTTTTTTTTTTTTTTTTTTTTTTTTTTCTCACATCTACTAGCTTCATGGTGGAAGCTAACTTTAATCTACGCTAAATCCTCTCATTCCAGTTCTCGCTTTTATGCTTCTCGCACTTTCATTCCTCATACTTTATCTTTCTATCATTCATCTCTTTCACACTCATACGGGTGGGATACCCGTCTACCGTACTCTATACTAACTACTTTTCAGGTTTTAATCTTACATCAGGGTGTAGAAATGGGGTTACACGCACGACTTTTATTTATTTCCATATGTGTAGTTTTGAAAGTTTCAATTTTACAATTAATATCTTTTACAGTTTTGTTTTTTAAAATTTACATAATATAAAAAATTTTTAAAATTTCTAATACATTTTGTTCTTTTCTTGATGTATACAGTTGCTGCTTTTCTGTTTTTAATTTTTATTAGTTTTTGTTTTCTTACTTAATTACTTACATTTTTATCAATTATTATTTTACATTTTTATTACATTAAATACATTTATTTCAATTCTTATCTTATTCTCTACTTATTATTATACAATATGGTTAATACTAGTTTAATACTTTACATTTTTATCTATTATAATTTATAGCCACTGCTATACATTTTTATTTTTAAGATTGTAGAGTTGTAGCTCTACATTTGGTTATCTATTATAAGTTAACTTTTTATTTAAAAACTGTTTATTTATTTCACATAATGTCGCTAGATATCTAATTGTTTTGTCTATTTATAATTCTTCCTTTGTTACATTTCTTGTTTGATCTAATAATATAATAATAATATATATGTTGCCCCAAATATTTACAAAATATTTTGTCAACATATTTTAATTATTTACATGTCTATTTTATGTTTCCTTAATTATATTTATTGTCCTATTTTGTTGTTGACAACTATAAGTTGGCTGTTAGTTGCCATTGTCAATAATTTACTAACTAGCCCAATACACGCAGGAGGAGTATGATTGACTGTAACAGTTCTGTTCCAAGTGATGTGTAAGTGCTTGTAGAGTTAGTGTGTGTGTTCGGCTAGATCTAAAAACTAGGTTCCGGTTTCGCTATCTATTAAGATAGCGAAGGTACCCAACCAGCTTATGATCCCTGCCTTATGCGTGTAAATATTATATATACATATACTATTAATATACATGGTAATGTTTCTGCATATAAGGGAGGCAGAGTGCTGGCAAGCGGTTATTCCCGCGATGGCACCTCAGCTGTACGCCACAGATGCGCGAGCCAATTCGTCCCACCGTTTCCGGACCGGGCATGAATGGCTAAACGCATTGTGGGAAACTTCATTGCGGTGTGCATTGGATGCAACACAGTTTGTACACCTGGGCGGGAGGCCCTCGCGGTAGTCCTGGCATTCGTGTTTATGGTGCTCGCCTCCGCAGTGACTACATAAGTCTGCTGTGCGTTTGCACAGTCGCCTACTATGGCCGAATCCGAGGCATCTCGTGCATTGGATCAGGGGAGAATGATCCTCAACCCTGATCCTCTGCAGGTCTATGTGCAGCACGCTTTTGTCTAGTGTCCTTTTCCAGATGATCGGAGAGACGCTCAGGACCACGTGGTTCACTTGCGGGTTTCGCGTTCTTTTGCGGAACTTGACAGACACCCTATCTTCTTCCTCGCCAAGTCCCGCAAAGATGTTCGGGTTCTGGTTCTTGAGCGCCTCTACGACTTCGTCGTCCGTGTGCACAGCGAGGACGCTTCTGAGCTGTAGGAGGGGATCCTTATTTGTAACCTCTTCGCACCTAAGGTTATCACCTGCCTCTTCGATCCTCCGCCTGACCTGTGCCCTTTCTTCGGTCGTCCTACAGCTCAGTATGACTTTCTGGTCTTTGGCCTTCCTCGCTCTTTCTACTCGGATCCAGCCATCCCTCGCTTTGACCGCCTCCCTTACTCTATCCATGACATGTTCACTCGTATCATTCGTATCTCCTGACGAGACAACTACCGAGTGCAGAGTCGTCCGTTCACAAGCATCAGCTTTTGACCGACCCGAAACCGCACCCGCGTAGCTGTCCGGTCTGTCTCTGGCTGTTACCTCTTTTTGGTTTTCTATGGCTTCCTGTAGCTCCTCCATTCTAGCATTATTGTCGGAAATAAATTCCTGCGTCAGTCTCAATTGTGCCAGCAATTCCTCATTATTATGTACTGACTCTATCCTGCGCTCTTCCGCTCTTATCATACCCTGTTCAAGTTCTTTGGCCATGTCCTTGACCAGCGTGTAGAGCTTATCGCATGCCCTTGCAATGTCTCTTTTTATTTCATTTTTGATGTTTCGCGATGCTCTAAGTTGATCAAAAGTCTTGTCTCTACACGCTTTGGCCTCGAACATCCAATTTTCTATTTTACCATCAGGCCCTGCCTGATTCGTCTGTGGTGTTTGTGTATTTGGAGGGGAGGTTTCTGTTAAGTCCTCGGTCATTTTGACTGGAGTACGGTAGAGCGCCATGTAGATGTGAACGTCAACAATAAAATATAAAATAAAATAAAATTGCAATTAAAATAAATAATAATAGGGGTGTATAGTGTCCCTATTATCGTGTAAATTGTATAGTGTATTAATAATATAAATTAAAAATTTAAATGAAATTAAATAGGATAAAATAAATAAAATTTTTAATAATTTTGTAGAGTCAAATGATCCCGGTTGGAAGTGCCTGGTAAAGTCAATTCACCCCCAATTAAAATAATAAAATAATAAAATAAAAATAACAAAATAAACAATTTTTTATTCGGCTCTATGTAGAGTTCCGGTTAGTTTCTACAATTAGCGCCTACCTTGCCGATGCTAACATCCCAAACCGCAGCTCCGTACGACGCGTGGTTCCGGAGATACTCTCGTTTAGAGAATTCCAAAATGGCGGCCAAAATGGCGGACGGAAACTCAAAGTCGAATATCTCGGGAACCCGACGTCTCACCAAGCTGTGCGATAACTCCCCGAGTTCAGCGCGACCCAGGCTACCCTTTTCTGTCAAAAAATGTGTCAAATATTGACCAACCCTGAATCGTCTAAAATGTGGTGGGGAGGGTAGAGGGGGTTGGGGGAATGACCCTATTCGAAACCCCGATGCTGTAGGACGATTAATAACAAAGTTATAGCAGTTTTAAAAAACACGAAAAACCAATATGACGTCAAAGTACTATTGAAAATTTTTAAAAATGGTCCTACTTCGTACCCTGTAATGCCTATGTACCCGTTATTGGGCTCGGAGAAAAGGTCTTTTCAAGACCTATTCAATGGCATTAATTAAATATTTTTAAAACCCACCCTTAATTTTTACACCCCAAAAAACTCAAAATATAAAACAAAATTTGCTACAAAAAATCTTAAAACTAAATTAAAAAATATAAAAACTATATTTCTGTCTATACACTAATTGCTACTATTTTTCCCTATAATTAAAATTTTCCTAGGGGTAGTTTAAAAGGGTGCAGGTTTCAACCCCAAAAATTAATAATTTAATATCTTAAAAACTACTTGTCCAAAAAATTTTAAATTTCTCAGATTTGTTATTCTTTACGGCCTCCTTCGTAACATAAATTAAAAAGGGGGGGTCGTCGATCTGTTTGGAGCTCTGCGATTTTTTGAAAAAGTGTCAATTTTTACAACCTTAATAATTTCCGATCCAGTAGGGGTAGCGGCTTGGTCGAAACGGCTGGTGTCTTGTTTCTGCGCCCCGCAGAAAGTTGGATGGTGAGGTACTTCTAGATCCTTCTAGAAGTACGAGCACGCCGCCACGTGCGACTTGTTTTTTTGGCGTTTATTCCGCCCTCGTGGGCGGAAAAAATCCAAATTTAGGTGGGAGGTGTAGATCTCCGTTGAGGCTTCCTGCTGGCACCAAAAAACACTGGGGTCATGGATCGTATGCGAGCGCTACGAATTTTTGAAAATTTCAAAATCACACAATTTTCACTTTTTTGGTCACCCTACTTCGGGTGGTGTCGCGATTTTCACTGCACTTGTTGCAAAAGATGCGCCCAATTTTTGCGCAACTTTTGATATATCGCACGTATAGCTAACTGAAAAATTTACCACTTTTCTCGAATTTTCAAGTATTTTTCTGGGGCGTGGCAACGCGGTTTTAGGTCGTACACGTGTTCTCGGGTCGGGGGGTGACCACGGCACTGGTTAGGTTAGGTTAGGTTAGGTTAGGTTAGGTTAGGTTAGGTTAGGTTAGGTTAGGTTAGGTTGGAGCGCTGGGTAGATAGCCTCCACGTGGCGCGCTCTGGGCAACGGCTACACTCACGGTAACGCAGTGGGTGGCCGGCAGATGATCTACTGTTTTCGTCGTCTAGATTTTCGCTTCGTGAGGGACTTCTGACACTGTTGCTCACCGACGACTTTCGCTTTTGTATACTGGACTTTGTTTGCTTTTTGACTCGGATTTTGTTTTTTGTGCTTTGTTGAGGTTTTCCTTTTCTTGGTACGTATAGGTTTTCTCAGAGGCCCTTTTTAGAGCCCCTTTACGTTTCCACGTAAATTTGCTTCCTTGGGGTACTTTTAGATTTTCGGGGTTCCTCAAGGGAGTATTTTTGGTCTTTTTCTGTTTGTTTTTGTTTTGTTTTGTTTCATAGGCTTAGGGTTGAATTTTAGTTCTAAATTTGTTTTATTTTGTAGGTTTGTAGTAACTTTTATTTACTTTACTGGTGTCCCATCAATATGATGGGCCCAACTAAACTTTCGGAAGAGGTGGAAAGCAGTGGCTCTGAGGCCGCTGCTCAGTGGAGTCGGAAACGGTCCTTTCTGACCTTTTCCGCGACAGAGGATTCAGGATCCGAAACGGAAACTGACAGGGGTGGAACGGGGTTGGTAATGGCGCCCCCCTCAAAGTCTAAAAAAGCTGGATCTCCGGTCTTGGTGAACTCGCCGAAAGCGAAAAAGGCCGCCAAGCAGAAGGAAACTCAGGAGGCGTTAGAGCGGCAGCTCAGTAGCCGTTCCTTTCGAAAGGAGGCCTCCCCTCCTCCTGTAATTGAGGATTTACTCATCGATGTCGATGATCTCGGAGTTGAGGAGATTCGTGATAGGGCGGGTCAGCGCGTTGCTAGAATTCTCTCGCTGGCCACTACTTCAAACCATTTGAAGGGTGGCTACGTGAGAGAGTTCAAGACATGCGCGAAAGATCTCCACGAGATCATCGAGAGCTTGTCCCGAAGAACCGAGGCCGAGGAAACAAGGAGGCTCCGCAAGGAGAATGTCCGTCTCAAGAGACACCTGGAGGACCTCAAAACCGAGGTCTCTGCGCTGCGTCGGGATTATTCTGAGCGGAAGAGCCCTCATAAAAACGCAGAACCTGCACCCACCAATCTGGTGGAAGAGCTAAAGACGAGCTTGATGGAGGAATTGAGAGCCGGTATTTTAAGTGCCGTGGGAACGATGGTAGATGCCAAACTCTCTGGCATCCAGGACCGTCTTCTCCCACCGAAGATCTTGCGCCCACCTCTGGCGCATGATAAACATGGATCCAGCTCATCCAGTCAGACGGTGGCAACTCCGCCGGCACCCACTGCAACCAGTGCGGGAACTTGGGCCACAGTGGTCCGAAAGGGGAAGGGGAAGGGTAAAAAATCTTCCTCCCCAGCAGCCCCTATGGTGGCTCAGGTTGTGGCCCATTCTAAGGCCCCAACATCTTCGGTGGCCAAAACAACTTTGCCAGCAAAATCCTCTGCTGCAAAGTCACTCAAACCAGCCGTTAAACTCACCCCCCCACGATCCTCGGCTGTAGTTATTACTTTGCAGCCTGAGGCTATCAGCAAGGGGGTGGATTACAAGATGGCCCTGACAAAAGCACGACAGGGCATTGATCTGGCTGAGATGGGCATCAGTCAGATCAAGATCCGTCAAACTGCGACCGGGGCTCGCATGCTCGAACTACCGGGGTCGCAAAGTGGGGACAAGGCCGACCAACTGGCTGCTAAGTTGAGGGTTGCTTTGGCGGAGATGGCTCGGGTAGATCGGCCCGAAAAACAAGCAGACCTTCGCATCTCTGGTCTTGACGATTCCGTGAATGTCGAAGAGGTCGTGGCGGCTATCGCGGCGAAGGGAGGTTGCAGTACCAGCCAGGTGAAGCCAGGTGCCTTGCGTCCATCCGCGCAAGGCTCGGGACTCGTATTTGTTCGCTGTCCCGTGGCAGTGGCCAAAAAGCTCATAGAGGCTGGTCGGTTGCTTGTGGGATGGAGCTCAGCGCAAGTGACGGCTTTGGAGGTGCGCCCCATGCGCTGCTTCAAGTGCATGGGTTTGGGGCACACGCGCCAGATGTGCCCTTCACAAGCGGAACGTGGGGACCTGTGTTTCAGGTGCAGTATGCCTGGACACAAGTCCTCCACGTGCAGTGCCAATGCCCACTGTGCAGTGTGTGCTGATGCTGGGCGGCCATCAAGCCACGTGATGGGGGGCAGAAACTGCAACCCTCCTCCCACCAAGACGAGAGCGGCCCCAGGGACAAGGGCCGCACACATCGTATCGCGCCGCTCGGCAATGGAGGAAGTTGATATGATCGAATAATGCCTGGGACATTCAACTTCCTCCAAGGGAACCTCAACCACTGCGCTGGAGCTCAGGATCTGTTCCTCCAGGCCATGGCGCAGTGGGAAATAGAGGTAGCGGTCGCAGCTGAGCCATACTCCGTGGCTCCGCGACCGCAATGGGCTGGGTCCGCTAATGGCGACGTGGCCATTGTCGTTCGATCGGGGGGGTGTAACACCCTAAGTGTCAGGGAGAGGGGTCCAGGGTTCGTGGCGGCCAGGTGGGGGGAGTACACTATTATTGGTGTATACTTCTCCCCGAACAGGCCGCTTGCGGAATATGAACCGTTTCTGGATTCTCTCCTAGCGGTGGTTGGGCGCATGGCGCCCGACCCCGTTATCCTGATGGGCGACCTTAACTCGAGGTCGCGGGTGTGGGGTGACACCCTCACCGATGCGTTCGGCGTGGCCCTGGAGGAGTGGGCCGTTGAAGCAGGGCTGTCCCTCATAAACAGAGGGACAGTGCCAACCTGTGTGCGATCGCAGGGGGAGTCCCTGGTGGACATAACGTTCACCTCCCCCTCGATTGCGAGCAGGTTGCGAGAATGGCGAGTGCTGGAGCATGAAGTGACCCTATCGGACCACCGATACATCCGGTTCGAGGTCACAAAGCTCCAGCCTCCAGCCGAGCCTCCACGGCATGCTCCTGCCTTCCCGCGCTGGTCGACGGGCCGCCTCAATCGCGAAATCGCATGTGAGGCGGCAATCGTCCAAGCGTGGTGTGTGCCGCCAAATGCACCGGCCACGGTGGATGAAGGAGCTGGTCGCTTCCGCGCCGCCCTAACGGCGGTGTGCGACGCCTCTATGCCTCGATCGAGGGCCTACCGTGGTCGCAAGGCCGTGTACTGGTGGTCCCAGGAGATTGCGGATCTCCGGGACGTGCACGGCCGTGCCTGGCGGGAGTGTAACCACTTCCGCCGGCGGCGCCACCGCGATGCGGCGGAGGAGGCAAGGCTGATGGCGGCTTGCAAAGCTACCAAAAAGGCATTGCAAGCAGCCATCTGCATCGCCAAGGAGCGGGCCCGACAGGAACTGCTGGAAGGTCTCGAAAGGGACCCATGGGGTCGTCCGTACAAGGCGGCTCGGAACAAACTCCGTGCCGCAGGACGTCCCCTCACTGAGACCCTCCAACCAGAGTTCCTGGAGGTGGTCGTGGACGAGCTGTTCCCTGACAGCTCGGACCACGCCCTCCCTCCCCCAGTGGGAGTAGTGTGGGAGATCGAGACCCCCCCAATCACGGGGGCTGAGATGGAGGGTGCCATTTCCCGCTTGAGGAGGAAGAAGACGGCCCCTGGACCGGACGGAGTACCTGGACACCTCCTTGGGATTGCCATGGAATCCCTCGGAGGCCCGCTTCGGGAGCTGTTCGATCTCTCGCTGAGAACCGGACAGTTCCCGAAGCTGTGGAAGGACGGGAGGCTCTGCCTCCTCGAGAAGGAGGGTCGGACGCCTGACAATCCGTCGGCTTTCCGGCCCTTGGTACTGCTGGACGAAGTCGGAAAGATGCTGGAATTCATTCTGGCATCCCGACTAGTCCGGCATCTCGAGGAGGTAGGGCCCGACCTGTCCGAGGCCCAGTTCGGGTTTCGAAGGGGGCGGTCGACAATAGACGCCGTCTCTGCCCTTAAGTCCCTCACCGCGGCGGCGTCCGCGAGGGGGGAGAGGTCTTTGGCGGTGTCATTGGACATCGCCAATGCCTTCAACAGCCTGCCGTTCGGGGCAATCCTGGAGGCGCTCCGGTACCACGGAGTGCCTCTGTACCTGCGG
Organism: Marasmarcha lunaedactyla; assembly: GCA_923062675.1. Classification (NCBI taxonomy): domain Eukaryota; kingdom Metazoa; phylum Arthropoda; class Insecta; order Lepidoptera; family Pterophoridae; genus Marasmarcha; species Marasmarcha lunaedactyla. Next base: position 27,679,067 of record OV281350.1, read on the forward strand.
CGGCTGTTGGAGGATTACCTGCGGGACAGAGACGTCGTCTACGTCGACGGGAGGGGGTCGTTGACTCGGCGAACGATGAGGTGTGGGGTTCCGCAAGGGTCGGTACTCGGACCACTCTTGTGGAACTTGGGTTACGATAGGGTGTTACGGGGTGTTCTGCCACCCCACGTCAGCGTATTTTGCTACGCTGACGACACCCTGATAGTGGCCCAGGGGAGGACGTTCGCCGAGTCAGCGACTCGGGCGGAGGAGGGTGCGGCCCTGGTTGTGGGCCGCATAAGGGAGTTGGGGCTTAGGGTCGCGCTGGAGAAGACCGAGGCTCTGTTGTTTCACGGGCCTCGGCAGGGTCCCCCTCCAGGCGCGACCCTAAGGGTGGATGACACCCAGATACCTCTCAAGAGGCAAATGAGGTATCTGGGTCTCATCCTTGACGGGCGCTGGGCGTTCGGCCAGCACTTCAAGCTGCTGGCCGAAAGGCTCGTAAAGGCAGCGGTCGCGCTGGGGCGACTGTTGCCCAATGTGGGTGGGCCAGGCTCCTCATGTCGGAGGTTATACCTCGGCATATTAAGGAGCATGGCCCTATATGGAGCGCCTGTCTGGGAGGATGCCCTCACGCGCCAGAATCAAGTCCAGCTGCGAAGGGCGCAGCGGACCCTGGCGGTGAGGGCATCCCGAGGGTATCGCTCGATCTCCCACGGGGCCGCCTGCCTCCTAGCAGGAACCCCCCCGTGGGAGCTCGATGCGGTAGTGCTCGGTGCCGTTTATCGGTACCGAGCGGAGAGGAGGGCGGTGGGCACACGCCCCTGTTCCGAGGAGGTGGCGAGCGTGCGTAGGAGTGCCGAGAGGGTACTCCTGCGGGAGTGGGAGGAGTCCCTGGCCGCACCAGCCTACGGGGTCCGGACGATTGAGGCGATTCGTCCGGTCCTAAGGGCGTGGGTTCAGCGGAGGAGAGGGACTCTCTCTTTCCGCCTGGTGCAGGTTTTGACCGGACACGGTTGCTTCGGTCACTACCTGCACAGGGTCGCCCAGAGGGAGGTGACGACGGAGTGTCACCATTGCGGGGCGGCTGACGACACAACTGAGCACACCTTGGAGGAGTGCCCGGCTTGGAGTCGTCAGCGGCACGAATTGATCTCTGTCGTCGGGAGGGACCTCTCGCTTCCCAGCGTGGTAAAAGCCATGCTGGGAAGCAGAGAGGCCTGGGCGGCCATGGTCTCCTTCTGCGAGGAGGTGATGTCGCAGAAGGAGGCGGCGGAGCGGCGTAGGGAGGATGATGCCTCGGCAGCGCCGCTCCGCCGCAGGCGGAGGGGGGGAGGGAGAAGGAGGTACGCCCACCTTCTTCCTCTTGTTAGCCAATCGCAGCAGGTGAGGGGACCTGCTGCGACTACGATGGCTGTGGCTGGGGGGATGGTCCCGTATACCGGACCATCCCCTGATTGAGGAGCTGGGCTCCTGCGGCCGGGTGTAGTCGCCGGGGCTCGCGGGTAATGCCAATGGCGATACCGTGAGCCTCAGCAAAGGCGGCAGAGGTATACCGCGGTGGTTTTTAGTGGGTAAGAGTCCCACATAACCTGGCACTCCCCCTTGGGTGTCAGGTAGGTGATGCACCTTTTCCCCGCGAAACCAAAAAAAAAAAAAAAAAAAAAAAAAAAAAAAAAAGGTTAGGTTAGGTTAGGTTAGGTTAGGTTCCCTCCCGCGGACCTGCTTGGTTGTCCAAGTGGGAGGGGAGGTGATACCCCTACGCGGCGCGTCTCCGGGTGGCGGATAGGAGGCCACTCTTCTCACTCTTCTTTATGAAGAGTGGTCCAGAGTGGTAGGGGCTTTTTCTATTTGAAAGGGCCCCCGCGGACCAAACACTGGGGAGGGGGGGAATGGTTGGGGTGGGCTGCGTCTGTCCCGTATCGGGCGGCAGTCCTGCCTCGTCGGTGCCCTGTGTCTGACCCATAGTGGGCGGCAGGGCGCCCTTTGGTGGTTGGGGCGGGCTGCGTCTGTCCCGTATCGGGCGGCAGTCTGCTTCGTCGGTACCCTGCGTCTGACCCATAGTGGGCGGCAGGGCACCCTTTGTTGGTTGGGGCGCACTGCGTCTGTCCCCAATGGGGCGGCAGTTGCGCTTCATCAATACCTGGACCTGACGGTTCTGGGCTTGTCGGATCGCAGTGCATATCTTTGTTCTGCGGGCTTCAGAGATTTTGGTCGGCGTGGGCTTTTGTCCGGACCATGGAGGTGTTGACTGTCGGGGCTTTTGTCCGTGTCAAGGGTGGCGGGCGCGGCGTGCACTTACACTGCCACCGCGCTGGCATTCAATTGCCACCGTCACCAAAACCGTAGTCCGTTGGAGTGTCGTGGATCATGTCTCGCGGCTCTGACGGAACGGGGGTCTGGGCTTCACCGCCTGGACCGCGAGGAGACAACCTCTTCAAAAATCTCTCAAAGGACCGTCGTTGGGATACGTGGCGACGGTCGCCTCTTGAGGTGGCAGACTAGGTTAAGTCTGCCCGCAAGCGACCACCCCAGGATACCGCCCGACCTCCTGGTGTAATAAGGTTACCGCGGCAGTGGGGTCCCTGCCGTGCTTGTGGACTATTTAATTACCCCATACTCGTGGGATCAATATGCAGAATTCTAACAAATCCCAAAAAGACGTAGTGCCCGAGAAGGGCGGAGATGTCGTTAGGTCCGAGAAGGACGGAGTTGAGAGTAGGTCCAAGAAGGACGGAGTTGAGAATAGGTCCGAGATGGATGGAGTTTTAATGTCTGAAAAGGACCGCATAATCTGGTCCTCGAAGGACTTTTCCGATGAGGCAATATCTGATTCATCTGGAAGTGACGTAGCACTCTCCGATTCAAGGTCTTTCTTTATGAAGGCCTCGCTGGGGAAACGTTCCCGTCGGCAAGAGTCTGGAGACTCAGGCTCCCAGACAGAAGGGAGGCCGGTCAGAAAGGCAACAACTGCGAAGAGAGGCCGTGGGCGCCCCCCAACTACTGGAGAGTATGTCGGTTTGGCAGCCGCTAAAAAGCAGCTTGCTGAAGCAAAACGCATAGAGTTGCAGCTGCAACTGGAAGAAGAAATTGTGGCTAAGGCTGCAAAGTCCCGGATACTCGGACTACACTTCATGCCCTCAAGGCTACTGGCAAGACCAGTGAAGAGGAGCTACCGGCAGCTAAACTCCTAAAAATGGCTGAAAAGGAAGCTGACCTTATTATAGAGGTCGCTTGCAAGTCCTCTAACCTTAAAGGGACTTACCAAAAGGTACTAAAGCAGGCGGCCTCTTCCCTTAAAGAAATGGTATCGGTGGCTATAAGTCGCTCCGTCACTGAAGAGACGGAGAGATTGGAGGCGACTATAGACCACCAACAGCGGCAGATAGAAGCTCAAGCGGAAGAGCTTGAGAAGCTGAAATCCGAAATGTTGGAGCTTCGAAAAATGCTTTCGGACAATTCACGTAGAGATAACACGGTCGAGGTTCCAGAAGTAGAAATGGAATCTTCTATGGTTCGTGTTTCAGCAGGCAATACTACTGAGCCCGCCACTCAATATCCTGCGTCGCCCTCTATGCTTGACAAGTTCATGCATAGAGTGATGACTGAGGTGGGCACTATGCTCAATGCTAGGCTTGACGGACTTGAGAACAGGCTTCTGCCTGAGGTACGGCTTCGTCCGCCGCTAGCGGCAGACAAGAAAAAGAAGTCAGCCCCAACTTTGCCCAAGACCAAAAAGGGTAAGGCTAAGCATTCCTCTCCAATCAACAGTGCTTTGCTGGACCCCTTAGTACCATCCACCTCCACTCATGTACCAGAGGAGGATCTCATGCTTCCGACGACTACCCTGGCCAACGAAGGCTGGTCCACGGTCGTCAAGAAAGGCAGGAAACGAGAAGAGGTGAAAGCCCAAGATTCTGCCCCGAAGGCAAAGACCAAGCAGCCTGCGGCGCATGCAACCAAACCAAAGGCGGCTCAAAAGACGGCTCGAAAGCCGAAATTGGTGGCCCCAAAAGCAGCTGCAGTGGTCATCACTATCACCCCTGAGGCAGCTGCAAAAGGTGAAACCTACTGCACGGTACTAGAACGTGCTCGTAGGACAGTCGACACGAGCCAACTTGGCATAACCGCCATCAAATGTCGGCAGACTGCTACGGGAGCCAGGATGTTTGAGATTCCTGGTCCTCAGAACAATGAAAAGGCCGATCTTTTCGCAACGAAGTTAAGAGAGGCCATTTCAGATGTTGCGACTATCGCTAGGCCCGTTAAGACTGCCGAGCTCAAGATTTCTGGCTTGGATGACTCCATCACCAAGTCGGAACTGACGAGGACCTTGGCAACTAAGGGTGGATGTTCGGAGGAAACAATCAAGGTCGGGAACATTCGTCCTGGCCCTGGAGGTGCCGGATCGTGCCTGATTAAGTGTCCAGTCACAGCTGCCAAGGCTGTGATACAGGGTGGTCGTCTCCTCATAGGTTGGAGCTCGGCCCAAATCCAGATGTTAGAGGCCCGACCAATGCGCTGTTTTAAGTGCCTTGGAACCGGACATATGCGTCCAAGTTGCCCGTCCTCTGTTATCAGGGAGCATTTGTGCTTCCGCTGTGGATGTGAGGGGCACAACTCTACGAGCTGCAAAGCAACGCCTAAATGTGCAGTGTGCACAGAGGCTAAAAAACCGGCTGGACACGTAATGGGCGGGAGACATTGTAATCCCCCACCCAAAAAAGGCAGAGCCCAGGTGCCGACCCCACCTGTTGCGCCTACCGCACACACAAGTGCGACAGTTGATGCTGAAATGTCTGATTAATGGCTCTCAGCATCAACAAAAACGCGCGTGTGCTTCAGGCCAATCTGAACCACTGTGCTAGGTCCCAAGACCTGTTTGTTCAGGTCATGGCAGAATGGTCCATTGACATTGGCGTCGCCTCTGAGCCGCTCATGGTCCATGACAGGCCAAACTGGCTGGGAGATCGTGACGGCCTCGTGGCCATTGTCTCTCAGTCATACGCGGACTCCCCACCTCTTTGCCTTAAAGAGAAGGGCCCAGGCTACGTAGTGGCTGCATGGGAGGGATTCGTCATTGTTGGGATATACTTCTCATCTACCCGTCCGCTGGCAGAGTTTGAAAATTTCCTCGCACTTCTGCTGGCGGTGGTGTCACGTCAACAGCCCAATAACATCTTGGTGCTCGGTGACTTCAACGCCAAGTCTACCATGTGGGGAAACCCAACAACTGACAACAAAGGCAGAGCAGTGGAGTCATGGGCGGCTGCTAGCGGACTGTCTCTTCTTAACAGGGGAACAGTCCATACATGCGTTCGACGGCAGGGAGGGTCGATAGTGGACCTTACGTTCGCTTCCCCTGCTCTCGCAACGCATATCAAAGGGTGGCACGTCATCACTCAAACGGAAAGTCTGTCGGACCATCGGTTCATAAGATTCGAGGTAGATGCCCAAGGTTCTCAGAGGTCAAGAACACCTGGATCTCACTTCCCTCGCTGGGCACTCACTCGCCTGGACAAGAACATGGCAACTGAGGCAGCCATTGTTCAAGAATGGTTCTCAGTCCTTGCCACTGGCCACGACATCGACACCTCTGCGGTGCGTTTGCGTGACTCCTTTACGGAGATTTGCGATGCATCTATGCCGCGTGCTCGCGCACCACCAAAACGGAAGACCGTATATTGGTGGACGCAGGAAATTGCAGATCTCCGTACAGCATGTATATCTGCCCGGAGAGCATTTGCGAGGAGTCGAAGACGTCGTCGCCGCGACCTTGCTGCTGAGGATCGTCTTTACGAGGCTTACCAGCAGGCCAAGCGATCCCTTCAGGCAGCTATTAGTAGTGCCAAAGACCGTTGTCGAGCAGAAATGCTGCAAAAACTAGATGATGACCCCTGGGGTAGACCGTATAGAGCCGCACGCAATAAATTGCGTTCGATTGGTCCCCCATTGACCTCAACATTGGAACCTAATCTGCTGGATAGGATAGTTCGTAACCTGTTTCCAGGCAGATTAGAGTTCACCCCACCAAACATGTCTTGCCACTCAGTGGTCAACACGGATCAGACCCCAATTCCGCCAGTCACCGAAGGCGAAATGATTGCGGCCTTTCAATGTCTGCGTCTAAAGAGGACTGCTCCCGGACCTGATGGGATCCCTGCGCGTGTCCTGGGTATCGCGGTGGTACAGCTCGGTTCTCGAATTCGGGAACTCTTCAACGCGTGTTTTACAGCCGGAAAGTTCCCGAAAATCTGGAAGGATGGTCAGCTTTGTTTGCTGAGAAAAGAAGGACGTCCCGCAGACTCTCCGAGTGCATACCGCCCGATAATTCTCTTGGGTGAAGACGCCAAGACGTTTGAGCGCGTTGTGGCAGAGCGCATTGTTGATCACTTGTCCTCGGCTGGACCGGATCTTTCCGAATTCCAGTTCGGTTTCAGGGCGGGTCGGTCAACAATAGACGCGCTATCTAGACTGAGGACCATCGTCGAGGAAGCAATTGGCAGGTCAGAATGGGTGTTGGCTGTATCTTTTGATATAGCCAATGCCTTCAACACCATTCCACACGCAACTATACTGGAGGCACTTCGATATCATAGAGTGCCCCAGTACCTCCAGCGTCTTCTGACTGATTACTTAGAGAATCGCGAGGTCCTCTATGTTGGCCGTGACGGGAGCCTTCGCTCTCACAGGATGGAGTCTGGTGTTCCGCAGGGGTCGGTCCTAGGTCCTCTCCTGTGGAACATCGGGTTCGATTGGGTTTTGCGCGGTGCTCTTCTCCCCGGGATGAACGTCACCTGCTATGCAGATGACACTTTGCTTACAGCCCGAGGGAAGACATATCGGGAGGCAGCCCAGCTTGCCTGCGTTGGTGGTAAACTTATTGCGGACCGTATAACGCAACTCGGACTAAAGGTGGCACTTGACAAAACCGTGGCTATTGCATTCCACGGTCCAAGAAAGCGCACACCAACAGACGCGCACGTGACGGTCAACGGTATCAGAGTTGAAGTGAAAACGGAGATGAAATACCTTGGCCTCACACTAGACAGTCGGTTGAGTTTTGGTGAACATCTAAAACAGCTAGCACCAAGACTTCTTCGCGCGGCAGACTCTTTAAGCTGGTTGCTACCAAACCTCGGTGGACCCAGTGCCCTATGTCGACGATTATATGCAGGCATCATAAAAAGCATGGCACTGTATGGTGCTCCGATTTGGGCTAATTGCCTCAACAGGACTAACATCGTCCACCTGCAGAGACCACAACGGGCTATTGCTCAGAGAGTGGCTCGTTGCTACGGCACCGTGGCTCGCTCAGTGGCATGCGCACTCGCAGGAACCCCGCCCTGGAATCTTGAGGCGGAGGTCTTAGCTGCAGTGTATCATTGGAAGGCAGAGCAGCGCGCCCACGGGGACAATCCTGCCCCTGAAGAAATAAGCGCAGTCAGACGAGAGGCAGAAACTGAGTTGTTGCGCCTCTGGAAGCTTGAGCTGTTCTCTTCCGCTTCAGGAAGACGAACTCTAGAAGCCCTGGCCCCTATCTTTGATGAGTGGCTTAGAAGAAGACACGGTTTCCTCACCTTCCGTCTGGTGCAAATCCTTACTGGACATGGCTGTTTCGGCCATTATCTGCACCGGATCGGAAGGGAAGAAACGTCAATGTGCCATGATTGCGGTGCAGCAGATGACACGGCAGAGCACACTCTCAAAGAGTGCAGTGCTTGGGAGGAGCAGCGCCGCACTCTCAGCACAGTTATCGGTGTAGACCTCTCGTTGCCTAAAGTGGTTGAGGCCATGGTAGGCAGCGAGACAGCTTGGGAAGCAGTAGCCTCTTTTGCGCAGGACGTCATGTTACGCAAAGAGGTGGCGGAACGAGAGCGAGAAGAAAGTTCTTCTGCTGTAACGCTTCGCCGACGTCGCAGAGGCCGAAGGAAGAGGTTGCAAGACCGACTCCATCCCCCAAGTGGTGGCGCGCGGGTACTAGGAAATGGGTCTCCTCCACCCGCATTGCACACGCCGCCATTGCAGACGGACGGGAATGTCCCCGCACTCCACTGCATTCCTGTGAACGCTCCATTGCACACCAGGGGCACACAGCCGGGCCTGCTATGGCGGGCAGTCACTGACGAGGTCGCGGTCGTATCTTTAAGGCTTCCCGTAACCCCGTCACAAAACCAACCCTCCCACATTGCTCAGTCAACGTTGTCTGAATCAGACGACCCTGACTGGACCTGGGATGGTGGCGGTTTTGAAAGTGACTAAGAGGAATACCGTTGGTTTTAGTGGGTAGTAGAAAGTCTGTGGTCTGAGTCCCACACACCCCCCCCAGCCGCCCAGCTGGGGGACCGTGCGTAAAAGCATTTCCAACGTAAAAAAAAAAAAAAAAAAAAGGTTAGGTTCCCCCCCGAATTGGAATGTGCCTTGTCGTGGCGGGGGGGCTCAGTAACCCGTTGCAATCCAGCAACGGGCGAAGCCAAAACATTCCTCTGGTTGGGGCGCGCTGCGTCTGTCCCGTATCGGGCGGCAGTCGTGCTTCGTCGGTGCCCTGTGTCTGACCCATAGTGGGCGGCAGGGTGCCCTTTGCTTGTTGGGGTGGGCTGCGTCTGTCCCGTATCGGGCGGCAGTCTGCTTCGTCGATGCCCTGTGTCTGACCCATAGTGGGCGGCAGGGTATCCTTCGGTGGTTGGGGTGCGACTTGTCTGTCCCCAATGGGATGGCAGTCGTGCTTCGTCGGTGCCCTGTGTCTGACCCATAGTGGGCGGCAGGGTGCCCTTTGGTGGTTGGGGTGGGCTGCGTCTGTCCCGTATCGGGCGGCAGTCGCGCCTCGTTGGTGCCCTGTGTCTGACCCATAGTGGGCGGCAGGGTACCTATTTTGGTGGCTGGGGCGCGCTGCGTCTGTCCCGTATCGGGCGGCAGTTGCGCCTCGTCGGTTCCCTGCGTCTGACCCGGAATGGGCGGCAGGGATACCTCGCTGGGGGGTTTGGGGTGCACTGTGTCTGTCCGGTAGCCGGCGGCAGTGACACCTGACAGGGGAGCCCAACCCCTGAAAAAATGGGACGACGATGTGGAGTCATCGGTGAAAGCGGAAATGGAAGACAGCAATTGTAAATGTGGTCCCCAGGTGGGTACGTCGGCAGATGCCGGGAAATCCCACCCCTCCACCTCGGTGGAGGGCCAACCCTCGTACTCTGGGGGGGGCAACAATTGCTCCGTAGGCCAGCAATTCGCTGGCCTTCGTAAACACGACCTTGGCAAAACTACACGGACTTCTGAAACAGCCGACTTTGAACCCGGTCGTAAAACGGGTTCAGAAGGGGATAGTTCTCTCGCCGAGGAGCTTAGCTCTGGATCGGCGATGAGTGTTGCGGAGTCTCTAGGGACTCAAGGGCGGCTGTGGCAGCGGAAACGCAGCCGCTCGGAAAGGGCGACGTCGGACGACGACAGCAGCTCTGCGTCGGAGCCTGTAAAGGCTCCGAAAGTTTCAACCGCCCGCCGAGGCAGAGGCCGACCGCCCACCACTGGGCAATACGTCGGCCTCGCCAAGGCCAAGGCGGAATCGGTGGCGGCTCAGCGCGCGGAGATGGAGCTCCGCGCTGAGCAGGAAGTGGAGGAGGCGGCTCGCAAAATCCGCACGGCTAGAGTCAAACCCGGCTCGCCGGAGATTGCGAGTACCGCAGTGGATGAGACCTCGGCGACGGACTTGGAAGCTCGAGTGATGAGCTCCGTCGAGGTCATCACCCAAGTGGCGAGCACCTCGAGGAACCTTAAGGGGACGTATGTTAAGGCTCTTCGAGATGCTGCCTCCTCCATTAAGGAGCTGGTAGGTGAGCTCCACCAGCGCACCGCGTCGGAGGAGCTGACCCGTCTGCGGCTTGCCAATGACCGCTACAAAGCGGACAATGACCAGCTGCGAACGGAGTTGGCGGAGCTACGCCGCGAGTTGGCCGCATTACGGGCCGACATGCGGCGTGCCCCAGACAGGGTGACAGAAGAGCTGCCACCTGTCAATGTCGGGGGGTCGTGCCCAACGCCGACCCCATCCTCCGACAAGGCGCAGGAACTCGAGCGGAGCATCTTGCTCAGTGTGGGCAAGATGCTCAACGCTCGGTTCGAGGGCTTGCAGCAGAGGCTGCTGCCCGAACCGCACCTCCGCCCACCGCTGGCTGCCTACAAGGCCAAGGCTGCCCCCCAGCCTAAGCCTGTGGCACCAGCGGTCCCGACGTCCCAGGGCAGGTCTGGCCCCGGCCCATCCCCAAAGTCCCAAAAGGGAAAGAAGGGAAAGGCCAAAGCCAAACAACCTGCCCCAGCCCCACCCCAACGGGAGCCCCGGCCACTGCCGCCGGCTCCTGCGTCCATGGACGAGGGGTGGAATGTGGTGGCGAGACGGCGTACAAAGGCGGCACCAAATAGTGCTGCCCTGCCGCCGCAACCACGGAGGGGCCAATCTGCGGTGCCTGACTCCCAGCAGGCTCCGCAGAAGAAGGGACGGAGGCGGGCGCGCAAACCGCGTGCTCCCCGAACTCTGGCTGTGGTCCTGAAACTGCAGCCAGAGGCAGTGAAGAAGGGCGTCACCTACGCCGCAGCTCTATCCGAGGCCAAGAAGAAGGTCGATCTTCAAAGCCTCGGAATAGAGTCCGTCAGGTTTAGGGTGTCCGCCACCGGGGCTAGGGTCCTGGAGGTGCCCGGTGCTACTAGCACCGACAAGGCGGATGCGTTGGCGGACAAGCTGCGTGCCGCCCTTGGGGAGGACGTGGTGGTGTCCAGGCCCACCAAATGCGCGGAGCTGCGAGTGTCCGGGTTGGACGATGCAGTCTTCGCTGCAGATGTCGCGGCGGCAGGTTGGCGATGTGCAAACTTCGCCCCTGGGCGCCCCCACTCACGCGAAGTCTCCAGCCGCAAATCCTGGACAGAGTCGTTGCGGCCCTGTTTCCGCGGACGGGGGACCATCCCAGTCCCCCCATGATGCCTTCGGTTGCCGCGGAGCCCGGCCCGGATGTGGCGCCGTCAGTGACCCCGGGAGAGCTGGGAGCTGCGGTGTTGCGGCTGCGAGCCAAAAACACCGCCCCCGGTCCTGACGGCGTACCCGGCCGGGTGTTGGTCTTGGCCATGGATGCCCTCGAGCCTCGCCTGAGGAGACTCTTCGACGCCTGTCTGGCCCTCGGCCAGGTTCCACAGCGGTGGAAGACAGGCCGTCTCGTTCTCCTCAGAAAGGAAGGGCGTCCGGCGGAATCCCCATCTGCGTACCGCCCGATAGTGATGCTCGACGAGGACGCCAAACTCTTTGAGAGAGTTGTGGCCGCCCGGATCGTCGAGCACCTAGAGGATGTCGGACCGGATCTGGCAGACTGCCAGTTTGGATTCCGCAGGGGTAGGTCTGCCGTAGACGCGATTCAGCGGGTTAAGTCCTTGGCGCAGGACGCGATCGCCCGGGGTGAGGTCGTGTTGGCGGTGTCTCTGGACATCGCCAACGCATTTAACTCCCTCCCCTGGAGCTGCATCAGGGAGGGGCTCCGATTCCACGGAGTTCCTCCGTACCTGCGCCGGGTCGTCGGGGACTACCTGTCTGGGCGTGCGGTGGAATACCCCGGTCGAGACCGGTGGTGTCGGCGGGAGATGTCGTGCGGCGTTCCTCAGGGGTCGGTACTAGGCCCACTCCTCTGGAACATCGGCTACGACTGGGTGCTGCGAGGAGCCACAGTGCCGGGTGTCGGCGTAGTCTGTTACGCGGACGACACCTTGGTCACTGCCCGAGGCAAAAGCCACAGGGATGCTTCCTTGCGCGCCACCGCCGGCGCGGCATTCGTGGTGGGCCGCATACGGCGATTGGGTTTGCGGGTGGCGCTCGAAAAGTCCGAGGCCGTGGTTTTCCATGGCCCGCGGAACGCGCCGCCCCGGGGTGCCCATATCGTCGTATCCGGAGTCCGCATCGATGTGAGGCCGTCGATGCGCTATCTGGGACTCGTCCTGGATAGCCGGTGGAACTTCGGCCCCCACTTCGAGTGCCTTGAGCCTCGGCTGCTGAGGGCGGCTGCGGCCCTGGGAAGGCTGCTGCCGAATCTCGGCGGACCTGAGACGTCGTGTCGGCGTCTCTACGCGGGAATCGTGAGATCGATGGCCCTGTATGGTGCCCCTGTGTGGGCCGGCAGCGCCCTGAGTCGCAGCAATATCGCCCGCTTGACGCGAGTCCAGCGGGTGATGGCGATCAGGGTGGTACGGGGTTATCGCACGATCTCGGGTGAGGCATCTTGCGTGCTGGCGGGTACTATTCCCTGGGACCTGGAAGCGAGAGCCCTCGCGTCGCTCTACGAGTGGCGCGTGGAGGCGCTCCGGGCCAGGGGTCACCCGCCTGCACTGCAGGAACAGGAGGGGCACAGAGCTGAGCTGCGCCAACGGGCTACCGAAGCGTGGGAGTCCAGGCTGGCGCTTTCGAGCGCCGGACTCTGGACTATCGAGGCAATTCGTCCGGTCTTCCAGCAGTGGTTGGGTAGGCGACACGGTTTCCTGACCTACCGTCTGACGCAGGTGCTCTCGGGACATGGTTGTTTCGGGAGTTACCTGTTTCGGATCGGTCGGGAACCGACTGCCAGGTGCCACCACTGCGACGATTGCCTCGACGAGACGGCCCAGCACACGCTGGAGGTGTGCCCGGCGTGGGATGCGGAGCGCAGCGCGCTCGGCTCTGTATTGGGTGCCGACATCTCGCTCCCGACCGTGGTTCGCGCTATGGTCGAGAGTGAGAGATCGTGGCAGGCGGTGCGATCCTTCTGCGAGGCCGTAATGCTCGCGAAAGAGGCGGCGGAGAGGGCGAGGGAAGATGATGCATCCTCCCTTCCGCTTCGTCGCCGTCGCACGGGACGCCGGAGGGCGGCTTTCGTTGCCGAAAGCCTCCCTCTCCCGCAGTCCCATGAGCCTTCGTTGGCGGGTTCGGGGGAATCCGCCTCCGGTCCAGGGCTCGAGATGGCGCGTGCGCTTCCTGCGCACCATCTCATGAGGGACGACTAGAGAGGGACCCCTCCCTCTCGGGACGTCGCCGGCGCTGCACAGAGCGCCGGCCAACGCTGTCGGGCCGCGAACGAATGCGCAAGCTCCTCGTGACCCGACTCCGTGCGTCCAGACGGAAGCCGCAGGTTTTTAGTCGGTAAGAGTCCGGCATAACCCGACCTCGGCCCCCGCTGGGGTAGGGTATCCATGAGGATTTTCCTGCGTTAAAAAAAAAAAAAAAAAGGTTAGGTTAGGTTAGGTTAGGTTAGGTTAGGTTAGGTTAGGTTAGGTTAGGTTAGGTTAGGTTGGGGCGCTGGGTAGATAGCCTCCACGTGGCGCGCTCTGGGCAACGGTTTCACTCACGGTAACGCAGTGGGTGGCCGGCAGATAATCTACTGTCTACTGTTTTTCGTTGTCTAGGCTTTCGTTTCGTGAGGGACTTCTGACTTTGATGTTCACCGACGACTTTCGCTTTTGCATATTGGACTTTGCTTTGCCTTTTGATCTGGATTTTGTTTATTCGTGCTTTGTTGAGGGTTTTCTTGGCCTTGGATCGTTTTAGTGTTTATAAAAGCCCTGCCTTTCAGGGCAGTTTTGTGTTTGTTCCTTTTTGGTGTCAGTTGGTGGTACTACTGGTTTCTTAAATTATTACTAATATTAAGATTCTCTTTGGTTTTGTTATTTTCTGATTCTATTTTGGTTCTTCTTGCGGTTTATTTAATCTTTTGGCTTAATTATTTGTTTTAATCTTAATTAGCATTTTTCGTGGGTTCTGGTTATTTTTGTTTACTTGGTTGGTGTGCCATCAATATGATGGGCCCAACCATTATCTCCGATGAGGTTGAGAGCAGTGGCTCTGAGGTAACTGCTCTGTTGCGCCGCAAGCGTGCATTCTGGCAGTTTTCAACTGCAGAGGAAACAGGCTCTGAGACGGAGGCTGAATCTGGGAGAAAGAAGGGGACGAAATCTCCACCTTCTAAGACGAAAAAGGGTGGATCACCAGTTTTAGGGACTTCTCCCAAGTCTGGAAGAAAGCAGGGTCTCATTGATGAGACCCTTGATAGGGATATACGGAGCCAGGCGTTCCGTAAGGAGCCCTCGCCTCCGGTCAACATCGAAAGTGTTGAATTGGACGTCGAGGACCTCGGCATCGAGGAGATTAGGGCCCGTGCAGGCCAACGCGTGGCCAGAATACTCAATCTAGCCACCACTTCTAAAAACTTGAAGGGTGGTTACGTGCGAGATTTTAGGACCTGCGCTAAAGACCTGCAGGAGATGATTGAGTGTTTGTCTCGCCGTACAGAGGCGGAAGAGACAAGAATGCTCCGGCGGGAAAACACTCGCCTCAGGCGGCATCTCGAAGATTTAAAAACTGAGGTTGCCGCCCTGCGGAGGGACTTTTCTCAGAGGAATTCCTCCAAAAGTCCTCCTAGAGAGGTTATCAGTCCCTCCGAAATAGTGGGACTAATCAAATCCACCCTTCTGGAGGAGCTGAAGGGTGGAATCTTGCGTTCAGTCGGGGAGATGGTGGATGCCAAAATTGCTGGTATCAAGGATCGCCTTCTCCCCCCACCTGTTTTGCGTCCGCCACTCGCACATGAGCGCCGGATGGTAACGGATCCGTCCGGATCTGGAGTGAGGGCTACAGAGGGGGTTCGTCCGTCCACCTCCGTTACGTCTGCTACGCAGCCCGCAGAGTCCTGGGCTACAGTGGCTCGCAAGGGAAAGGGGAAGGGCAAAAAGTCCTACCCGCCCGTGGACCAAGCTGTAGCACAGGCTGCGCGTCGGCCTGTATCGCAGCCTGCAACAGGTGCTGCCATCATCCCGCCGGCTAAAAAGTCTACAGCGCCTAAACCGGCAGCTTCTAAGCCTAAACTAACGCCCCCACGGTCCTCTGCTGTAATTATAACATTACAGCCTGAGGCTGTACGCAAGGGGGTGGACTACAAGGCGGCCCTTACAAAGGCGCGCCAAGGGATTAATCTGGCGGAGCTGGGTATCAGCCAGATTAAAGTGCGCCAAACGGCCACAGGAGCACGCATGTTGGAGTTGCCGGGCACCCAGAGCAGCGAAAAAGCTGACCAGCTGGCCGAAAGGCTGCGGGTTACTTTGGCGGAAGAGGCCCGTGTTGACCGGCCTGAGAAGCTGGCAGACCTCCGCATTGTAGGGATCGATGACTCCGTCACCATAGAGGAGGTGGTAGCCGCAGTCGCAGACAAAGGGGGCTGTTTGCCTTCCCAGGTGAAGCCTGGCACCCTGCGGCCTGCCTCATACGGAGCTTCCTCCGTGTTTGTCCGCTGCCCTGTGGCAGCGGCAAAGAAACTGATGGGGGGGGGTCGGCTCCTGGTGGGCTGGAGCTCCGCCTCTGTTACTGTTCTAGAGACGCGCCCCATGCGCTGCTATAAATGCATGGGGCTGGGGCACACGCGTCAAATGTGCCCCTCTCAGGCGGAGCGCGGAGAGCTTTGTTTCCGGTGTGGAATGCCGGGACATAAGCTCTCCACCTGTAGTGGCAATCTACACTGCGCCGTTTGCGCAGACACAGGGCGGCCTTCCGGGCACGTGATGGGGGGCAGGGATTGTAACCCTCCCCCTACCAAGGGTAGAGCGGCTCCAGGGACAAGGGCCGCTCCCGTAGTCAGCCGCCGCTCGGCGGTTGAGGAGGTTGAGATGATCGAAAAATGAATCGGTCACTCAACTTCTTGCAGGCGAATCTTAACCACTGCGCTGGTTCTCAGGATTTATTCCTGCAGGCCATGGCGCAGTGGGATATAGAGGTGGCGGTCGCAGCTGAGCCATACTCCGTGGCTTCGCGATCGCACTGGGCTGGGTCCGTGAGTGGCGACGTGGCCATTGTCGTTCGGTCGGGGGGTAGTCACGCCCTAAGCGTCAGGGAGAGGGGTCCAGGGTTCGTGGCGGCCAGGTGGGGGGAGTACACCATTATTGGTGTGTACTTCTCCCCGAACAGGCCGCTTGCGGAATATGAACGGTATCTGGATTCCCTCTCAGCGGTGGTTGGGCGCATGGCACCTGACCCCGTTATCCTGATGGGCGACCTCAACTCAAGGTCGCGGGTGTGGGGTGACACCCTCACCGACGCGTTTGGCGTGGCCCTGGGGGAGTGGGCCGTGGAGGCTGGGCTGTCCCTCATAAACAGAGGGACGGTGCCAACCTGTGTGCGACCGCAAGGGGTGTCCAGGGTGGATATAACTTTCGCCTCCCCTTCGATCGGGCACCGGTTACGCGCCTGGCGAGTGCTGGAGCATGAGGTAACCCTATCGGACCACCGGTTTATCCGTTTCGAGGTCATCAGGCTCCAGCCACCGGTCGAGCTTCCTCGGCGTCCCCGTGTCTTCCCGCGCTGGACGATCAGTCGCCTCAACCGCGAAATCGCGAGTGAGGCGGCTATCGTTCAGGCGTGGTGTGTGCCGCCAATTGCTGTTATTCCACAGGCCTCGGCAAGGTCCCCCTCCAGGCGCGTTCCTAAGGGTGGATGACACCCGGATACCTCTCAAGAGGCAAATGAGGTATCTGGGTCTCATCCTTGACGGGCGCTGGGCATTCGGCCAGCACTTCAAACAGCTGGCCGGCAAGCTCAATAAGGCGGCGGCCGCACTAGGGCGACTGCTGCCTAATATGGGAGGGCCTGGCTCCTCATGCCGAAAGCTTTACCTCGGTATTATGAGGAGCATGGCCCTATATGGAGCGCCCATCTGGGTGGATGCTCTCACTCGACAGAATCGAGCCCAGCTGCAGAGGGCGCAGCGGATTCTAGCGGTGAGAGCCTCCAGAGGGTACCGCTCAATCTCCCATGGGGCCTCTTGTCTCTTGGCAGGCACCCCACCATGGGAGCTCGAAGCGGCTGTCCTCGGTGCCGTTCACCGGTACCGAGCGGAGAGGAGGAGGATGGGCGCGCGCCCTTGTTCTGAGGAGGAGGCACGCGTGCGTAGGAGTGCCGAAAGGGTACTCCTGCGGGAGTGGGAGGAGTCCCTGTCTGCACCAGCCTACGGGGTCCGGACGATAGAGGCGATTCGTCCGGTCCTACGGGCGTGGGTGCGGCGAAAGAGAGGGACTCTCTCCTTCCACCTGGTGCAGGTTTTGACCGGGCATGGTTGCTTCGGTCACTACCTGCACAGAGTCGCCCAGAGGGAGGTGACGACGGAGTGTCACCATTGCGGGGCGGCTGACGACACAGCTGAGCACACCTTGGAGGAGTGCCCGGCGTGGAGTCGTCAGCGGCATGAATTGACCTCTGTCGTCGGGAGGGACCTCTCGCTTCCCAGCGTGGTAAAAGCCATGCTGGGAAGCAGAGAGGCCTGGGCGGCCATGGTCTCCTTCTGCGAGGAGGTGATGTCGCAGAAGGAGGCGGCGGAGCGGCGTAGGGAGGATGAAGCCTCGGCAGCGCTGCTCCGTCGAAGGCGGAGGGGGGGACGGAGAAGGAGGTACGCCCACCTTCTCCCTCTCGATAGCCAGTTGCAGCAGGTGAGGGGACCTGCCGTGACTACAATGGCTGTGGCTGGGGGGATGGTCCCGCATACCGGACCATCCCCTGTTTGAGGAGCTGGGCTTCTGCGGCCGGGTCTAGTCGCCGGGGTTCGCGGGTAATGCCAATGGCGATACCCGTGGCCGCCCCTCGTACTCTGGGGGGGGCAACAATTGCTCCGTAGACCAGCAACGCGCTGGTCTTCGTAAACACGACCCTTGCAATGTTACACGGACTTTTACTGATCAAGCCGACTGCGAACCCGGTCGTAAAACGGGTTCAGAAGGGGACAGTTCTCTTGCCGAGGAGCTTAGCTCTGGATCGGCGATGAGTGTCGCGGAGTCTCTAGGGACTCAAGGGCGGCTGTGGCAGCGGAAACGCAGCCATTCCGCCAGAGATGCTACGTCCGACGAGGACAGTAGCTCTGCGTCGGAGCCTGTAAAGGCTCCGAAGGTTTCTACCGCCCGCCGAGGCAGAGGCCGACCGCCCACCACTGGGCAATACGTCGGCCTCGCCAAAGAAATGATGGAAAACAGCAATTGCCAATATGGTCCCCAGGTGGGTACGTCGGCTAAGGCCGGGAAATCCCACCCCTCCACCTCGGTGGAGGGCCGCCCCTCGTACTCTGGGGGGGGCAACAATTGCTCCGTAGACCAGCAACACGCTGGTCTTCGTAAACACGACCCTTGCAATCTTACACGGACTTTAACTGATCAAGCCGACTGCGAACCCGGTCGTAAAACGGGTTCAGAAGGGGACAGTTCTCTTGCCGAGGAGCTTAGCTCTGGATCGGCGATGAGTGTCGCGGAGTCTCTAGGGAAACGCAGCCGCTCGGAAAGGGCAACGTCGGACGACGATAGCAGCTCTGCGTCGGAGCCTGTAAAGGCTCCGAAAGTTTCTACCGCCCGCCGAGGCAGAGGCCGACCGCCCACCACTGGGCAATACGTCGGCCTCGCCAAAGCCAAGGCGGAATTGGTGGCGGCTCAGCGTGCGGAGATGGAGCTCCGCGCTGAGCAGGAAGTGGAGGAGGCGGCTCGCAAAATCCGCACGGCTAGAGCCAAACCCGGCTCGCCGGAGATTGCGAGTACCGCGGTGGATGAGACCTCGGCGACGGACTTGGAAGCTCGAGTGATGAGCTCCGTCGAGGTCATCACCCAAGTGGCGAGCACCTCGAAGAACCTTAAGGGGACGTATGTTAAGGCTCTTCGAGATGCTGCCTCCTCCATTAAGGAGCTGGTAGGTGAGCTCCACCAGCGCACCGCGTCGGAGGAGCTGACCCGTCTGCGGCTGGCCAATGACCGCTACAAAGCGGACAATGACCAGCTGCGAACGGAGTTGGCGGAGCTACGCCGCGATTTGGCCGCATTACGGGCCGACATGCGGCGTGCCCCAGACAGGGTGGCAGAGGAGCTGCCACCTGTCAATGTCGGGGGGTCGTGCCCAACGCTGACCCCGTCCTCCGACAAGGCGCAGGAGCTCGAGCGGAGCATCTTGCTCAGTGTGGGCAAGATGCTCAACGCTCGGTTCGAGGGCCTGCAGCAGAGGCTGCTGCCCGAACCGCGCCTCCGCCCACCGCTGGCTGCCGACAAGGCCAAGGCTGCCCCCCAGCCTAAGCCTGTGGCACCAGCGGTCGCGACGTCCCAGGGCAGGTCTGGCCCCGGCCCATCCCCGAAGTTCCAAAAGGGAAAGAAGGGAAAGGCCAAAGCCAAACAACCTGCCCCAGCCCCACCCCAACGGGAGCCCCGGACACTGCCGCCGGCTCCTGCGTCCATGGACGAGGGGTGGAATGTGGTGGCGAGACGGCGTCCAAAGGCGGCACCAAAGAGTGCTGCCCTGCCGTCTCAACCACGGAGGGCCCAGTCTGCGGTACCTGTCTCCCAGCAGGCTCCGCAGACCAAGAAGGGACGGAGGCGGGCACGCAAACCGCGTGCTCCCCGAACTCTGGCTGTGGTCCTGAAACTGCAGCCAGAGGCAGTGAAGAAGGGCGTCACCTACGCCGCAGCTCTATCCGAGGCCAAGAAGAAGGTCGATCTTCAAAGCCTCGGAATAGAGTCCGTCAGGTTTAGGGTGTCCGCCACCGGGGCTAGGGTCCTGGAGGTGCCCGGTGCTACTAGCACCGACAAGGCGGACGCGTTGGCGGACAAGCTGCGTGCCGCCCTTGGGGAGGACGTGGTGGTGTCCAGGCCCACCAAATGCGCGGAGCTGCGAGTGTCCGGGTTGGACGATGCAGTCTCCGCTGCAGATGTCGCGGCGGTCGTAGCCAGGATTGGCGGATGCACAATTGCGTCCGTCAAGACTGGCGAAATCCGCCGAGACAATTCGGGTCTGGGCACGCTCTGGCTGAGCTGCCCGGTGGCTGCCGCCAATAAGGTGGCTGATGGCAGGCGGTTGCTTGTCGGGTGGGTGTCGGCGAAGGTCTCGCTCCTCGAAGCGAGACCTCTGCGCTGCTTCCGGTGCCTGCAACTCGGGCACGTCCGGGAGCAGTGCAGCAGTCCGGTTGACCGCAGCAGTAATTGTTACCGCTGCGGAAAGCCGGGCCACGTCGCCCGCGACTGCAACGCCGCCGCTGCACACTGCACTGTGTGCGCGGCTGCCAAGAAGCCGGCCGATCACAGGCTGGGGGGCAAATCGTGCCATGCCCCTCGGCCTAAAAGGCGGCTACCACCACCGACTGCATCCTCAACGCAGTCGGCCAGCGGCAGCTCAGCTGGAGTGTCCGGGGACGGACTTGTGGCCATGGAATCCTAGTTATGGACCACAAGCTCCGATTCCTCCAGGCGAATATCGAGCACTCCGCCCGAGCTCAGGACCTCCTGTTCCAGAGCTTCGCGGAGTGGTCGATAGACGTGGCAGTGATCTGCGAGCCGTACTTCGTCCCCCCTGGTGAGAACTGGGTGCGGGACAATGACGGCTCCGTCGCGATCGTCCGATGGGGCGCGGCGAACTCCCCACCCTTCGAAAAGGTAGCGAAGGGTCCGGGATACGTCGCTGTGTGGTTTGAGGATTTTGTAGTCGTCGGTGGCTACTTTTCCCCGAACCGCACACTCGCCGAGTTCGAGATTTATCTCGGACGGGTGGGCGCCTTAATCGGCCAATGCCACCCTCGCCAAGTGCTCCTCGCTGGCGACTTCAATGCCTGGAATACGGCTTGGGGTTCCGTCAGAACGGACGTATTTGGCGAGGCACTGGAGGAGTTTGCCCTCGGACAAGGGTTGGCCCTTCTCAACCGGGGATCGATGAGCACGTGCGTGCGACCCCAGGGCGAGTCGATCGTGGACATCACGTTCGCGAGTCCCGCCCTGGCGCGCCGTGTTCGGGACTGGGGAGTGGTGGATACGGCGGTGTTGTGTGATCACCGATACATTCGGTTCGATCTCGCAGCCGTATCCCCGTCAGATCCAGCCGGTCCCTTCTGGCCCCCGGTTGACGACGGCCCGAGGTGGCAGTTGAGGCACCTCGACAGGGACCTCGCGAAGGAAGCTGCAATTTTGCAATCGTGGGTGTCCGCGCCTGTGGGCCCCGTGGTGGTGGAGGACGAGGCGGAATGGTTGCGGGGCGCGTTGTCGCAGGTTTGCGACGCGTCAATGCCCCGAGCCAGGCGTCGTCCCCCGAAGCCCCAGGTGTACTGGTGGTCCGCTGAGCTCACGCAA
Source organism: Marasmarcha lunaedactyla (assembly GCA_923062675.1). Classification (NCBI taxonomy): domain Eukaryota; kingdom Metazoa; phylum Arthropoda; class Insecta; order Lepidoptera; family Pterophoridae; genus Marasmarcha; species Marasmarcha lunaedactyla. The sequence continues at coordinate 27,700,160 of OV281350.1, forward strand.
CTGCGTGCAGCTTGTGTGGTCGCACGACGCCAGTACACCAATTACAGGCGGCGGCGGATGCGGGAGGAGGATGTGATTGCACTCCTGCATGCTTCCTTCAAGGAGTCCCGGCGGCAGCTGAAGGCAGCGATCGGCAGGGCTAAGGCTCTTGCGAGGGAGGAGTTGCTGGGGACGTTGAACCGCGACCCGTGGGGGAGGCCGTACAGGTTGGCGATGTGCAAACTTCGCCCCTGGGCGCCCCCACTCACGCGAAGTCTCCAGCCGCAAATCCTGGACAGAGTCGTTGCGGCCTTGTTTCCGCGGACGGGGGACCATCGCAGTCCCCCCATGATGCCTTCGGTTGCCGCGGAGCCCGGCCCGGATGTGGCGCCGTCAGTGACCCCGGGAGAGCTGGGAGCTGCGGTGTTGCGGCTGCGAGCCAAAAACACCGCCCCCGGTCCTGACGGCGTACCCGGCCGGGTGTTGGTCTTGGCCATGGATGCCCTCGAGCCTCGTCTGAGGAGACTCTTCGACGCCTGTCTGGGACTCGTCCTGGATAGCCGGTGGAACTTCGGCCCCCACTTCGAGTGCCTTGAGCCTCGGCTGCTGAGGGCGGCTGCGGCCCTGGGAAGGCTGCTGCCGAATCTCGGCGGACCTGAGACGTCGTGTCGGCGTCTCTACGCGGGAATCGTGAGGTCGATGGCCCTGTATGGTGCCCCTGTGTGGGCCGGCAGCGCCCTGAGTCGCAGCAATATCGCCCGCTTGACGCGAGTCCAGCGGGTGATGGCGATCAGGGTGGTACGGGGTTATCGCACGATCTCGGGTGAGGCATCTTGCGTGCTGGCGGGTACTATTCCCTGGGACCTGGAAGCGAGAGCCCTCGCGTCGCTCTACGAGTGGCGCGTGGAGGCGCTCCGGGCCAGGGGTCACCCGCCTGCACTGCAGGAACAGGAGGGGCACAGAGCTGAGCTGCGCCAACGGGCTACCGAAGCGTGGGAGTCCAGGCTGGCGCTTTCGAGCGCCGGACTCTGGACTATCGAGGCAATTCGTCCGGTCTTCCAGCAGTGGTTGGGTAGGCGACACGGTTTCCTGACCTACCGTCTGACTCAGGTGCTCTCGGGACATGGTTGTTTCGGGAGTTACCTGTTTCGGATCGGTCGGGAACCGAATGCCAGGTGCCACCACTGCGACGATTGCCTCGACGAGACGGCCCAGCACACGCTGGAGGTGTGCCCGGCGTGGGATGCGGAGCGCAGCGCGCTCGGCTCTGTATTGGGTGCCGACATCTCGCTCCCGACCGTGGTTCGCGCTATGGTCGAGAGTGAGAGATCGTGGCAGGCGGTGCGATCCTTCTGCGAGGCCGTAATGCTCGCGAAGGAGGCGGCGGAGAGGGCGAGGGAAGATGATGCATCCTCCCTTCCGCTTCGTCGCCGTCGCACGGGACGCCGGAGGGCGGCTTTCGTTGCCGAAAGCCTCCCTCTCCCGCAGTCCCATGAGCCTTCGTTGGCGGGTTCGGGGGAATCCGCCTCCGGTCCAGGGCTCGAGATGGCGCGTGCGCTTCCTGCGCACCATCTCATGAGGGACGACTAGAGAGGGACCCCTCCCTCTCGGGACGTCGCCGGCGCTGCACAGAGCGCCGGCCAACGCTGTCGGGTCGCGAACGAATGCGCAAGCTCCTCGTGACCCGACTCCGTGCGTCCAGACGGAAGCCGCAGGTTTTTAGTCGGTAAGAGTCCGGCATAACCCGACCTCGGCCCCCGCTGGGGTAGGGTATCCATGAGGATTTTCCTGCGATAAAAAAAAAAAAAAAAAAAAAGGTTAGGTTAGGTTAGGTTAGGTTCCCCCCCGAATTGGAATGTTGGAATGTGCCTTGTCGTGGCGGGGGGGCTCAGTAACCCGTTGCAATCCAGCAACGGGCGAAGCCAAAACATTCCTCTGGTTGGGGCGCGCTGCGTCTGTCCCGTATCGGGCGGCAGTCGTGCTTCGTCGGTGCCCTGTGTCTGACCCATAGTGGGCGGCAGGGTGCCCTTTGGTGGTTGGGGTGGGCTGCGTCTGTCCTGTATCGGGCGGCAGTCTGCTTCGTCGGTGCCCTGTGTCTGACCCATAGTGGGCGGCAGGGTATCCTTCGGTGGTTGGGGTGCGACTTGTCTGTCCCCAATGGGATGGCAGTCGTGCTTCGTCGGTGCCCTGCGTCTGACCCATAGTGGGCGGCGGGGTACCTTTTGGTTGTTGGGGTGGGCTGCGTCTGTCCCGTATCGGGCGGCAGTCTTGCCTCGTCGGCACCCTGTGTCTGACCCATAGTGGGCGGCAGGGTGCTCTCTGGTGGTTGAGGTGCCTTGCGTCTGTCCCATATTGGGCGGCAGTGGCACCTCGTCAGTACACTGCGTCTGTTCCGTATCGGGCGGCAGTTGTACTTCGTTGTTCTGGCTGTCGGAGTATTTGCTCGGGCCAGGGAGGGGTTGACTGTCGGGGTATTTGCCCGGGTCAAGGGTGACGGGCGTGGCGTGCACTCACACTGCCGTCGCGTAGGCATTTACTTGTCACCGTCACCGAACCCGTAAACCGTCAAAGTGTCGTGGATCATGTCTCGCGGCTTTGACGGAACGGTGGACTTGGCTTAACCGCCCGGTCCGCGAGGAGTAAACCTCTATAAAAAATCCCCAAAGGCCGAACGTTGGGGCGCCCTTTATGGGCCTTGCGACGGCGTTCGGCTGCCTCGTTGAGGTGGCAGGCTGGGATAAGTCTGCCCGCGAGCGGCCACCTGTGCGGGACCACTCGACCCCGCACAGTATTAGAGTTACCAGGGGACAGGGGGCACTCCCTTGGTGGACCGAATATTTCCCCCATACTCGTGGGAACAGTATGGACAATTCAAAAATCCCAAACCCAGACGTTGTGCCTGAGACGGGCGGAGAAGACGAAAGGCCCGAGACGGGCGGCGAAACTCTCACCGAGGAGCTAAGCTCCGGCTCGGTGATGAGCTTGGACGAGGGGTCCGAAAGGGCCGGGCGTTTCTGGCGGCGCAAGCGCAGCCGTTCTGCGAGGGGGACCACTTCCGATGAGGACAGTGGTTCCGCGTCGGAGCCTGCTAAGGCTCCGAAGGTGTCTACCGCCCGCCGCGGCAGAGGTCGACCGCCCACTACCGGGCAGTATGTCGGCCTCGCCAAAGCTAAAGCGGAGCTGGTGGCAGCTCAGCGCGCGGAATTAGAACTCCGCGCCGAGCAAGAGGTGGAAGAGGCGGCACGTAAGGTTCGCACGATACGAGCCAAGCCGAGCTCGCCGGCTGTATCCGCTGCTACACCTGAGGAGGTCTCTGCTACGGAACTCGAGGAGCGGGTCCGTAGCTCTGTGGGGGTTATTACTCAGGTGGCCAGCAGCTCAAAGAACCTGAAGGGCACGTTTGTAAAGGCTCTTCGGGAGGCCGCCTCTTCCATACAGGAGGCAGTGGGTGAACTCCACAAGCGTACTGCTTCGGAGGAGATGACCCGTCTTCGGCTGGCCAATGACCGCTTTAGGGCGGACAATGACCAGCTGCGGACGGAGTTGGAGGACCTTCGCCGCGAGTTGGCCGCATTGCGGGCCGACATGCGGCGAGCTCCAGACAGGGTGGCAGAGGAGCTGCCACCTGTCAATGTCTCAGGGCAGGTCTGGCCCCGGCCCATCCCCGAAGTCCCAAAAGGGAAAGAAGGGAAAGGCCAAAGCCAAACAACCAGCCCCAGCCCCGCCCCAACGGGAGCCCCGGCCACTGCCGCCGGCTCCTGCGTCCTTGGACGAGGGGTGGAATGTGGTGGCGAGACGGCGTACAAAGGCGGCACCAAATAGTGCTGCCCTGCCGCCGCAACCACGGAGGGGCCAATCTGCGGTGCCTGACTCCCAGCAGGCTCCGCAGAAGAAGGGACGGAGGCGGGCGCGTAAACCACGTGCTCCCCGGTCTCTGGCTGTGGTTCTCAAACTGCAGCCAGAGGCGTTGAAGAAGGGCGTCACCTACGCCGCAGCTCTATCCGAGGCCAAGAAGAAGGTCGATCTTCAAAGCCTCGGAATAGAGTCCGTCAAGTTTAGGATGTCCGCCACCGGGGCTAGGGTCCTGGAGGTGCCCGGTGCTACTAGCACCGACAAGGCGGATGCGTTGGCGGACAAGCTGCGTGCCGCCCTTGGGGAGGACGTGGTGGTGTCCAGGCCCACCAAATGCGCGGAGCTGCGAGTGTCCGGGTTGGACGATGCAGTCTCCGCCGCAGACGTCGCGGCGGTGATTGCCAAGAATGGCGGATGCCCAATTGCATCCGTCAAGACTGGCGAAATCCGCCGAGACAATTCGGGTCTGGGCACGCTCTGGCTGAGCTGCCCGGTGGCTGCCGCCAATAAGGTGGCTGATGGCAGGCGGTTGCTTGTCGGCTGGGTGTCGGCGAAGGTCTCGCTCCTCGAAGCGAGACCTCTGCGCTGCTTCCGGTGCCTGCAACTCGGGCATGTCCGGGAGCAGTGCAGCAGTCCGGTTGACCGCAGCAGTAATTGTTACCGCTGCGGAAAGCCGGGCCACGTCGCCCGCGACTGCAGCGCCGCCGCTGCACACTGCACTGTGTGCGCGGCTGCCAAGAAGCCGGCCGATCACAGGCTGGGGGGCAAATCGTGCCATGCCCCTCGGCCTAAAAGGCGGCTACCACCACCGACTGCATCCTCAACGCAGTCGGCCAGCGGCAGCTCAGCTGGAGTGTCCGGGGACGGACTTGTGGCCATGGAATCCTAGTCATGGACCACAAGCTCCGATTCCTCCAGGCGAATATCGAACACGCCGCCAGAGCTCAGGACCTCCTGTTCCAGAGCTTGGCGGAGTGGTCGATAGACGTGGCCGTGATCTGCGAGCCGTACTATGTCCCCCCCGGTGCGAACTGGGTTCGGGACACTGACGGCTCCGTCGCGATCGTCCGATGGGGCGCGGCGAACTCCCCACCCTTCGAAAAGGTAGCGAAGGGTCCGGGATACGTCGCTGTGTGGTTTGAGGATTTTGTAGTCGTCGGTGGCTACTTTTCCCCGAACCGCACACTCGCCGAGTTCGAGATTTATCTCGGACGGGTGGGCGCCTTAATCGGCCAATGCCACCCTCGCCAAGTGCTCCTCGCTGGCGACTTCAATGCCTGGAATACGGCTTGGGGTTCCGTCAGAACGGACGTATTTGGCGAGGCACTGGAGGAGTTTGCCCTCGGACAAGGGTTGGCCCTTCTCAACCGGGGATCGATGAGCACGTGCGTGCGACCCCAGGGCGAGTCGATCGTGGACATCACGTTCGCGAGTCCCGCCCTGGCGCGCCGTGTTCGGGACTGGGGAGTGGTGGATACGGCGGTGTTGTGTGATCACCGATACATTCGGTTCGATCTCGCAGCCGTATCCCCGTCAGATCCAGCCGGTCCCTTCCGGCCCCCGGTTGACGACGGCCCGAGGTGGCAGTTGAGGCACCTCGACAGGGACCTCGCGAAGGAAGCTGCAATTGTGCAATCGTGGGTGTCCGCGCCTGTGGGCCCCGTGGTGGTGGAGGACGAGGCGGAATGGTTGCGGGGCGCGTTGTCGCAGGTTTGCGACGCGTCAATGCCCCGAGCCAGGCGTCGTCCCCCGAAGCCCCAGGTGTACTGGTGGTCCGCCGAGCTCTCGCAACTGCGTGCAGCTTGTGTGGTCGCACGACGCCAGTACACCAATTACAGGCGGCGGCGGATGCGGGAGGAGGATGTGATTGCACTCCTGCATGCTTCCTTCAAGGAGTCCCGGCGGCAGCTGAAGGCAGCGATCGGCAGGGCTAAGGCTCTTGCGAGGGAGGAGTTGCTGGGGACGTTGAACCGCGACCCGTGGGGGAGGCCGTACAGGTTGGCGATGTGCAAACTTCGCCCCTGGGCACCCCCACTCACGCGAAGTCTCCAGCCGCAAATCCTGGACAGAGTCGTTGCGGCCCTGTTTCCGCGGACGGGGGACCATCCCAGTCCCCCCATGATGCCTTCGGTTGCCGCGGAGCCCGGCCCGGATGTGGCGCCGTCAGTGACCCCGGGAGAGCTGGGAGCTGCGGTGTTGCGGCTGCGAGCCAAAAACACCGCCCCCGGTCCTGACGGCGTACCCGGCCGGGTGTTGGTCTTGGCCATGGATGCCCTCGAGCCTCGTCTGAGGAGACTCTTCGACGCCTGTCTGGCCCTAGGCCAGGTTCCACAGCGGTGGAAGACAGGCCGTCTCGTTCTCCTCAGAAAGGAAGGGCGTCCGGCGGAATCCCCATCTGCGTACCGCCCGATAGTGATGCTCGACGAGGACGCCAAACTCTTTGAGAGAGTTGTGGCCGCCCGGATCGTCGAGCACCTAGAGGATGTCGGACCGGATCTGGCAGACTGCCAGTTTGGATTCCGCAGGGGTAGGTCTGCCGTAGACGCGATTCAGCGGGTTAAGTCCTTGGCGCAGGACGCGATCGCCCGGGGTGAGGTCGTGTTGGCGGTGTCTCTGGACATCGCCAACGCATTTAACTCCCTCCCCTGGAGCTGCATCAGGGAGGGGCTCCGATTCCACGGAGTTCCTCCGTACCTGCGCCGGGTCGTCGGGGACTACCTGTCTGGGCGTGCGGTGGAATACCCCGGTCGAGACCGGTGGTGTCGGCGGGAGATGTCGTGCGGCGTTCCTCAGGGGTCGGTACTAGGCCCACTCCTCTGGAACATCGGCTACGACTGGGTGCTGCGAGGAGCCACAGTGCCGGGTGTCGGCGTAGTCTGTTACGCGGACGACACCTTGGTCACTGCCCGAGGCAAAAGCCACAGGGATGCTTCCTTGCGCGCCACCGCCGGCGCGGCATTCGTGGTGGGCCGCATACGGCGATTGGGTTTGCGGGTGGCGCTCGAAAAGTCCGAGGCCGTGGTTTTCCATGGCCCGCGGAACGCGCCGCCCCGGGGTGCCCATATCGTCGTATCCGGAGTCCGCATCGACGTGAGGCCGTCGATGCGCTATCTGGGACTCGTCCTGGATAGCCGGTGGAACTTCGGCCCCCACTTCGAGTGCCTTGAGCCTCGGCTGCTGAGGGCGGCTGCGGCCCTGGGAAGGCTGCTGCCGAATCTCGGCGGACCTGAGACGTCGTGTCGGCGTCTCTACGCGGGAATCGTGAGATCGATGGCCCTGTATGGTGCCCCTGTGTGGGCCGGCAGCGCCCTGACTCGCAGCAATGTCGCCCGCTTGACGCGAGTCCAGCGGGTGATGGCGATCAGGGTGGTACGGGGTTATCGCACGATCTCGGGTGAGGCATCTTGCGTGCTGGCGGGTACTATTCCCTGGGACCTGGAAGCGAGAGCCCTCGCGTCGCTCTACGAGTGGCGCGTGGAGGCGCTCCGGGCCAGGGGTCACCCGCCTGCACTGCAGGAACAGGAGGGGCACAGAGCTGAGCTGCGCCAACGGGCTACCGAAGCGTGGGAGTCCAGGCTGGCGCTTTCGAGCGCCGGACTCTGGACTATCGAGGCAATTCGTCCGGTCTTCCAGCAGTGGTTGGGTAGGCGACACGGTTTCCTGACCTACCGTCTGACTCAGGTGCTCTCGGGACATGGTTGTTTCGGGAGTTACCTGTTTCGGATCGGTCGGGAACCGAATGCCAGGTGCCACCACTGCGACGATTGCCTCGACGAGACGGCCCAGCACACGCTGGAGGTGTGCCCGGCGTGGGATGCGGAGCGCAGCGCGCTCGGCTCTGTATTGGGTGCCGACATCTCGCTCCCGACCGTGGTTCGCGCTATGGTCGAGAGTGAGAGATCGTGGCAGGCGGTGCGATCCTTCTGCGAGGCCGTAATGCTCGCGAAGGAGGCGGCGGAGAGGGCGAGGGAAGATGATGCATCCTCCCTTCCGCTTCGTCGCCGTCGCACGGGACGCCGGAGGGCGGCTTTCGTTGCCGAAAGCCTCCCTCTCCCGCAGTCCCATGAGCCTTCGTTGGCGGGTTCGGGGGAATCCGCCTCCGGTCCAGGGCTCGAGATGGCGCGTGCGCTTCCTGCGCACCATCTCATGAGGGACGACTAGAGAGGGACCCCTCCCTCTCGGGACGTCGCCGGCGCTGCACAGAGCGCCGGCCAACGCTGTCGGGTCGCGAACGAATGCGCAAGCTCCTCGTGACCCGACTCCGTGCGTCCAGACGGAAGCCGCAGGTTTTTAGTCGGTAAGAGTCCGGCATAACCCGACCTCGGCCCCCGCTGGGGTAGGGTATCCATGAGGATTTTCCTGCGTTAAAAAAAAAAAAAAAAAAAAGGTTAGGTTAGGTTAGGTTAGGTTTCCGGGAGTGTGGCGCAATGATGCGCTCCATCCTGGAGAGCATCAGTGGCCGGCTCCTCCCGGAAAAAAGGCTGCGTCCACCTCTGAAGGCGGATGCTAGGACGGAGACGATTTCTTCGGTGTCCCCTGCACAGTCGGCGCCGAAGAGCCAGAAAAGGGGTAAGGCACCTACCCGGGTACCAGATCCCGAACACGAGTCACGCCCGAGCACCTCCACGGTCCAACCTGATAGCTGGACCACGGTGGTGCGCAAAGGCAAGAGGAAAAAGACGGCGAATGCCCGGGAACCACGCGCCGCTCCGGCAACGTCCCCGAAGAAAAAGGCGAGGAGAAGGCCAGCTAGGGGCAGTGCAAGGCCAAGGACAGCAGCGGTGGTAATCACCCTGTTGCCTGAGGCTACTGAGACGGGCCTGACTTACGAGAGGGTACTCAGGGAGGCAAGAGTAGGCATTGATTTGACTTCCCTGCAGATCGACGACGGACTCCGCGTCCGCTCGGCTGCTACGGGGGCTCGAGTCCTGGAGATCCCCGGCAAGGAGAGCGGCAGCAAAGCGGACTCCCTGGCTGCCAAGCTAAGGGAGATATTCGATCCGCCGTAGACGGCCTGGGCGCCGACGGAGGGCTTACGCCCTAATGTCATAATCCTGGCGACGACAAACCTCGGGTGGCGGAAGCGGGGACTTTTCCGTCACTCGATGTCACGAAGGCACGTGGTCTTCCAAATGTTCCGGAAGACCACGTAAGCCAAGGAGCGCAGGGTGTTTACAGCTTTCACCCTGTTTTCTCGGAGGCTCTGCACTGCGCGGAGAACGCCCGCGGCACGTGGAAGAATGCAAAAGCGTACCCATGTGCCGCATCACGGGCAAGGTCGGGACATCGAGGGGTTTTAGCCAGTAGGAGTCTGGCATAACCCCGCCACGTCCCCGCGTGCCTGGGTATCCATGAAGGATTTCCCCTCGTAAAAAAAAAAAAAAAAAAAAAAAAAAAAGGTTAGGTTAGGTTAGGCCCCCCCGAATTGGAATGTGCCTTGTCGTGGCGGGGGGGCTCAGTAACCCGTTGCAATCCAGCAACGGGCGAAGCCAAAACATTCCTCTGGTTGGGGCGCGCTGCGTCTGTCCCGTATCGGGCGGCAGTCGTGCTTCGTCGGTGCCCTGTGTCTGACCCATAGTGGGCGGCAGGTTGCCCTTTGCTTGTTGGGGTGGGCTGCGTCTGTCCCGTATCGGGCGGCAGTCTGCTTCGTCGATGCCCTGTGTCTGACCCATAGTGGGCGGCAGGGTATCCTTCGGTGGTTGGGGTGCGACTTGTCTGTCCCCAATGGGATGGCAGTCGTGCTTCGTCGGTGCCCTGTGTCTGACCCATAGTGGGCGGCAGGGTGCCCTTTGGTGGTTGGGGTGGGCTGCGTCTGACCCGTATCGGGCGGCAGTCGCGCCTCGTTGGTGCCCTGTGTCTGACCCATAGTGGGCGGCAGGGTACCCTTTTTGGTGGCTGGGGCGCGCTGCGTCTGTCCCGTATCGGGCGGCAGTTGCGCCTCGTCGGTTCCCTGCGTCTGACCCAGAATGGGCGGCAGGGATACCTCGCTGGGGGGTTTGGGGTGCACTGTGTCTGTCCGGTAGCCGGCGGCAGTGACACCTGACAGGGGAGCCCAACCCCTGAAAAAATGGGACGACGATGTGGAGTCATCGGTGAAAGCGGAAATGGAAGACAGCAATTGTAAATGTGGTCCCCAGGTGGGTACGTCGGCAGATGCCGGGAAATCCCACCCCTCCACCTCGGTGGAGGGCCGCCCCTCGTACTCTGGGGGGGGCAACAATTGCTCCGTAGGCCAGCAATTCGCTGGCCTTCGTAAACACGACCTTGGCAAAACTACACGGACTTCTGATACAGCCGACTTTGAACCCGGTCGTAAAACGGGTTCAGAAGGGGATAGTTCTCTCGCCGAGGAGCTTAGCTCTGGATCGGCGATGAGTGTTGCGGAGTCTCTAGGGACTCAAGGGCGGCTGTGGCAGCGGAAACGCAGCCGCTCGGAAAGGGCGACGTCGGACGACGACAGCAGCTCTGCGTCGGAGCCTGTAAAGGCTCCGAAAGTTTCTACCGCCCGCCGAGGCAGAGGCCGACCGCCCACCACTGGGCAATACGTCGGCCTCGCCAAAGCCAAGGCGGAATTGGTGGCGGCTCAGCGCGCGGAGATGGAGCTCCGCGCTGAGCAGGAAGTGGAGGAGGCGGCTCGCAAAATCCGCACGGCTAGAGCCAAACCCGGCTCGCCGGAGATTGCGAGTACCGCAGTGAATGAGACCTCGGCGACGGACTTGGAAGCTCGAGTGATGAGCTCCGTCGAGGTCATCACCCAAGTGGCGAGCACCTCGAAGAACCTTAAGGGGACGTATGTTAAGGCTCTTCGAGATGCTGCCTCCTCCATTAAGGAGCTGGTAGGTGAGCTCCACCAGCGCACCGCGTCGGAGGAGCTGACCCGTCTGCGGCTGGCCAATGACCGCTACAAAGCGGACAATGACCAGCTGCGAACGGAGTTGGCGGAGCTACGCCGCGAGTAGTAGTAGTGGCGAGCTACGGGGGTCGTGCCCAACGCCTACCCCATCCTCCGACAAGGCGCAGGAACTCGAGCGGAGCATCTTGCTCAGTGTGGGCAAGATGCTCAACGCTCGGTTCGAGGGCTTGCAGCAGAGGCTGCTGCCCGAACCGCGCCTCCGCCCACCGCTGGCTGCCGACAAGACCAAGGCTGCCCCCCAGCCTAAGCCTGTGGCACCAGCGGTCCCGACGTCCCAGGGCAGGTCTGGCCCCGGCCCATCCCCGAAGTCCCAAAAGGGAAAGAAGGGAAAGGCCAAAGCCAAACAACCTGCCCCAGCCCCACCCCAACGGGAGCCTCGGCCACTGCCGCCGGCTCCTGCGTCCATGGACGAGGGGTGGAATGTGGTGGCGAGACGGCGTCCAAAGGCGGCACCAAAGAGTGCTGCCCTGCCGTCTCAACCACGGAGGGCCCAGTCTGCGGTGCCTGTCTCCCAGCAGGCTCCGCAGACCAAGAAGGGACGACAGCGGAGGCGCAAGCCGCGCCCTCCCCGGTCCTTGGCTGTGGTGTTAAAACTGCAGCCGGAGGCGATTCAAAAGGGCGTAACCTACGCCGCAACTCTTGCCGAGGCCAAGAAGAAGGTCGATCTTCGAAGCCTCGGCATTGACTCTGTCAATTTCAGAGTGTCCGCCACAGGAGCCAGAATCCTGGAGATTCCCGGTGCTTCAAACACCGAGAAGGCGGACGCTCTGGCAGAGAAGTTGCGGGCCGCCCTTGGGGAGAGCGTGGCCGTGTCCAGGCCCACGAAGTGCGCGGAACTGCGCGTGTCCGGGTTGGACGACGCAGTTTCCGCTGCAGATGTCGCGGCGGCGGTGGCCGGAATTGGTGGATGCCCAATTGCGTCCATCAAGACTGGCGAGGTCCGCCGCGACAAATCGGGTCTGGGCACGCTCTGGCTGAGCTGCCCGGTGGCTGCTGCCAATAAGGTGGCGGATGGCAGGCGACTGCTAGTCGGATGGGTGTCGGCGAAGGTCTCGCTCCTCGAAGCGAGACCTCTGCGCTGCTTCCGGTGCCTGCAACTCGGGCACGTCCGGGAGCAGTGCAGCAGTCCGGTTGACCGCAGCAGTAATTGTTACCGCTGCGGAAAGCCGGGCCACATCGCCCGCGACTGCAACGCCGCCGCTGCACACTGCACTGTGTGCGCGGCTGCCAAGAAGCCGGCCGATCACAGGCTGGGGGGCAAATCTGACAGACTGCATCCTCAACGCAGTCGGCCAGCGGCAGCTCAGCTGGAGTGTCCGGGGACGGACTTGTGGCCATGGAATCCTAGTCATGGACCACAAGCTCCGATTCCTCCAGGCGAATATCGAGCACTCCGCCCGAGCTCAGGACCTCCTGTTCCAGAGCTTCGCGGAGTGGTCGATAGACGTGGCAGTGATCTGCGAGCCGTACTTCGTCCCCCCAGGTGAGAACTGGGTGCGGGACAATGACGGCTCCGTCGCGATCGTCCGATGGGGCGCGGCGAACTCCCCACCCTTCGAAAAGGTAGCGAAGGGTCCGGGATACGTCGCTGTGTGGTTTGAGGATTTTGTAGTCGTCGGTGGCTACTTTTCCCCGAACCGCACACTCGCCGAGTTCGAGATTTATCTCGGACGGGTGGGCGCCTTAATCGGCCAATGCCACCCTCGCCAAGTGCTCCTCGCTGGCGACTTCAATGCCTGGAATACGGCTTGGGGTTCCGTCAGAACGGACGTATTTGGCGAGGCACTGGAGGAGTTTGCCCTCGGACAAGGGTTGGCCCTTCTCAACCGGGGATCGATGAGCACGTGCGTGCGACCCCAGGGCGAGTCGATCGTGGACATCACGTTCGCGAGTCCCGCCCTGGCGCGCCGTGTTCGGGACTGGGGAGTGGTGGATACGGCGGTGTTGTGTGATCACCGATACATTCGGTTCGATCTCGCAGCCGTATCCCCGTCAGATCCAGCCGGTCCCTTCCGGCCCCCGGTTGACGACGGCCCGAGGTGGCAGTTGAGGCACCTCGACAGGGACCTCGCGAAGGAAGCTGCAATTGTGCAATCGTGGGTGTCCGCGCCTGTGGGCCCCGTGGTGGTGGAGGACGAGGCGGAATGGTTGCGGGGCGCGTTGTCGCAGGTTTGCGACGCGTCAATGCCCCGAGCCAGGCGTCGTCCCCCGAAGCCCCAGGTGTACTGGTGGTCCGCCGAGCTCACGCAACTGCGTGCAGCTTGTGTGGTCGCACGACGCCAGTACACCAATTACAGGCGGCGGCGGATGCGGGAGGAGGATGTGATTGCACTCCTGCATGCTTCCTTCAAGGAGTCCCGGCGGCAGCTGAAGGCAGCGATCGGCAGGGCTAAGGCTCTTGCGAGGGAGGAGTTGCTGGGGACGTTGAACCGCGACCCGTGGGGGAGGCCGTACAGGTTGGCGATGTGCAAACTTCGCCCCTGGGCACCCCCACTCACGCGAAGTCTCCAGCCGCAAATCCTGGACAGAGTCGTTGCGGCCCTGTTTCCGCGGACGGGGGACCATCCCAGTCCCCCCATGATGCCTTCGGTTGCCGCGGAGCCCGGCCCGGATGTGGCGCCGTCAGTGACCCCGGGAGAGCTGGGAGCTGCGGTGTTGCGGCTGCGAGCCAAAAACACCGCCCCCGGTCCTGACGGCGTACCCGGCCGGGTGTTGGTCTTGGCCATGGATGCCCTCGAGCCTCGTCTGAGGAGACTCTTCGACGCCTGTCTGGCCCTAGGCCAGGTTCCACAGCGGTGGAAGACAGGCCGTCTCGTTCTCCTCAGAAAGGAAGGGCGTCCGGCGGAATCCCCATCTGCGTACCGCCCGATAGTGATGCTCGACGAGGACGCCAAACTCTTTGAGAGAGTTGTGGCCGCCCGGATCGTCGAGCACCTAGAGGATGTCGGACCGGATCTGGCAGACTGCCAGTTTGGATTCCGCAGGGGTAGGTCCGCCGTAGACGCGATTCAGCGGGTTAAGTCCTTGGCGCAGGACGCGATCGCCCGGGGTGAGGTCGTGTTGGCGGTGTCTCTGGACATCGCCAACGCATTTAACTCCCTCCCCTGGAGCTGCATCAGGGAGGGGCTCCGATTCCACGGAGTTCCTCCGTACCTGCGCCGGGTCGTCGGGGACTACCTGTCTGGGCGTGCGGTGGAATACCCCGGTCGAGACCGGTGGTGTCGGCGGGAGATGTCGTGCGGCGTTCCTCAGGGGTCGGTACTAGGCCCACTCCTCTGGAACATCGGCTACGACTGGGTGCTGCGAGGAGCCACAGTGCCGGGTGTCGGCGTAGTCTGTTACGCGGACGACACCTTGGTCACTGCCCGAGGCAAAAGCCACAGGGATGCTTCCTTGCGCGCCACCGCCGGCGCGGCATTCGTGGTGGGCCGCATACGGCGATTGGGTTTGCGGGTGGCGCTCGAAAAGTCCGAGGCCGTGGTTTTCCATGGCCCGCGGAACGCGCCGCCCCGGGGTGCCCATATCGTCGTGTCCGGAGTCCGCATCGACGTGAGGCCGTCGATGCGCTATCTGGGACTCGTCCTGGATAGCCGGTGGAACTTCGGCCCCCACTTCGAGTGCCTTGAGCCTCGGCTGCTGAGGGCGGCTGCGGCCTTGGGAAGGCTGCTGCCGAATCTCGGCGGACCTGAGACGTCGTGTCGGCGTCTCTACGCGGGAATCGTGAGATCGATGGCCCTGTATGGTGCCCCTGTGTGGGCCGGCAGCGCCCTGAGTCGCAGCAATATCGCCCGCTTGACGCGAGTCCAGCGGGTGATGGCGATCAGGGTGGTACGGGGTTATCGCACGATCTCGGGTGAGGCATCTTGCGTGCTGGCGGGTACTATTCCCTGGGACCTGGAAGCGAGAGCCCTCGCGTCGCTCTACGAGTGGCGCGTGGAGGCGCTCCGGGCCAGGGGTCACCCGCCTGCACTGCAGGAACAGGAGGGGCACAGAGCTGAGCTGCGCCAACGGGCTACCGAAGCGTGGGAGTCCAGGCTGGCGCTTTCGAGCGCCGGACTCTGGACTATCGAGGCAATTCGTCCGGTCTTCCAGCAGTGGTTGGGTAGGCGACACGGTTTCCTGACCTACCGTCTGACTCAGGTGCTCTCGGGACATGGTTGTTTCGGGAGTTACCTGTTTCGGATCGGTCGGGAACCGAATGCCAGGTGCCACCACTGCGACGATTGCCTCGACGAGACGGCCCAGCACACGCTGGAGGTGTGCCCGGCGTGGGATGCGGAGCGCAGCGCGCTCGGCTCTGTATTGGGTGCCGACATCTCGCTCCCGACCGTGGTTCGCGCTATGGTCGAGAGTGAGAGATCGTGGCAGGCGGTGCGATCCTTCTGCGAGGCCGTAATGCTCGCGAAGGAGGCGGCGGAGAGGGCGAGGGAAGATGATGCATCCTCCCTTCCGCTTCGTCGCCGTCGCACGGGACGCCGGAGGGCGGCTTTCGTTGCCGAAAGCCTCCCTCTCCCGCAGTCCCATGAGCCTTCGTTGGCGGGTTCGGGGGAATCCGCCTCCGGTCCAGGGCTCGAGATGGCGCGTGCGCTTCCTGCGCACCATCTCATGAGGGACGACTAGAGAGGGACCCCTCCCTCTCGGGACGTCGCCGGCGCTGCACAGAGCGCCGGCCAACGCTGTCGGGCCGCGAACGAATGCGCAAGCTCCTCGTGACCCGACTCCGTGCGTCCAGACGGAAGCCGCAGGTTTTTAGTCGGTAAGAGTCCGGCATAACCCGACCTCGGCCCCCGCTGGGGTAGGGTATCCATGAGGATTTTCCTGCGTTAAAAAAAAAAAAAAAAAAGGTTAGGTTAGGTTAGGTTAGGTTAGGTTAGGTTAGGTTAGGTTAGGTTAGGTTAGGTTAGGTTCCGCGCCGCGGACCTGCTTGGTTGTCCAAGTGGGAGGGGAGGTGATACCCCTACGCGGCGCGTCTCCGGGTGGCGGATAGGAGGCCACTCTTCTCACTCTTCTTTATGAAGAGTGGTCCAGAGTGGTAGGGGCTTTTTCTATTTGAAAGGGCCCCCGCGGACCAAACACTGGGGAGGGGGGAAAGGTTGGGGTGGGCTGCGTCTGTCCCGTATCGGGCGGCAGTCCTGCCTCGTCGGTGCCCTGTGTCTGACCCATAGTGGGCGGCAGGGCGCCCTTTGGTGGTTGGGGCGGGCTGCGTCTGTCCCGTATCGGGCGGCAGTCTGCTTCGTCGGTACCCTGCGTCTGACCCATAGTGGGCGGCAGGGCACCCTTTGGTGGTTGGGGCGGGCTGCGTCTGTCCCGTATCGGGCGGCAGTCTGCTTCGTCAATTCATCGGCGGAACGCGGGGCATTTGTTTGTTCTGCGTTGATTTTGGGAGTTTTGGTCGGCGTGGGCTTTTGTCCGGACCATGGAGGTGTTGACTGCCGGGGCTTTTGTCCGGGTCAAGGGTGGTGGGCGCGGCGTGCACTCACACTGCCACCGCGCTGGCATTCAATTGCCACCATCACCGAAACCGTAGTCCGTTGGAGTGTCGTGGATCATGTCTCGCGGCTTCGACGGAACGGGGGTCTTGGCTTAACCGCCTGGACCGCGAGGAGTAAACCTCTCTAAAAAATCCCTAAAGGGCCGTTATTGGGAGACGTGGTAACGGCCGCCCTCCGGGGTGGTAGCTGAGGCACAGCTACCTGCAAGCGCCAACCCAGGGGTTTTCCCGCCCCCCTGGCGTATTTGTGGTCACGGTTTTAGGCACAGGGGTCCCTGCCGCCGTGGAAATTTAGGTACCCCATACTCGTGGGAATAATATGAAGAAGAACAAAAAAACCACTGACGTTAGGCCCGCGAAGGGCGGAGTTAAAGATGAAGGTGGCTTCCGTGCCCTTAGGCAGAGGAAGGTAGTGCGGAGAGAGGATTCGGCTTTGAGGAGTCGGTCTGGGAGTAGTAGCTCCGGAGGAGCAAGGACAGTTTCGAGGGCATCGGTGCTCTCTGAAACTGTGAACGAAACGGCTAGGAAATCGGATCACGATTGCACGCGATTTGGTGAAGCGAGGAGCGGAAGTGAGGTGGAGGAGATGTCTACCAACTCGTCCGACACTGAGGGGAGTGTGTCCCGCCAAATCTTGGCGGTGGGCAAGAAACGTCAGCGCCAAGCTAGGACAAATAGTTCTAGCAGCGGCAAAGACGCGGTTGGAGGAGAAGCTGCCAAAACCAGTGGCAAGCCAGCGGGCAAGAAGGGACGTGGTAGGCCTCCTACCACGGGAGAGTATGTTGGTCTCGCACAGGCCAAACTGAACTTAATGAAGGCCCAAAGAGAGGAGCTCGAGTTGGCGACAAACTTGGCCATCGCAGAGTCCACCAAGACGCTGGGTGCGTCGGCGGGCACAGTGAAGGGTCGAGTCCAAGCGAGCCTGGACTTGATTCTGGAGGTGGCGGCTAAGTCCGGGAACCTTAAGGGCACTTGTGTTAATGCTCTTAAGAGGGCCACGGCGCAGATCCGGGAAGAAATGGCCTCCATTTACGAGAGGACTCAGTCCGAAGAGGTGGCAGCTCTCCGGGCTGAAAACGCCCGCCTAACTGCGGAACATGCAGAGCGTATGGAGGCCGTGAGGGAGGAGAACGCTCGCCTCAGCGCGCAGGTCGAAACCCTCCGCGCTGAAATGGCGACATGGCGCTTGGAGATGGAGACGGCCCGCACCTCGGCCCTGGTAGCGCCTCGGCCGGCGTGCCAGGCTAGGGAGGAAACTCGGCCTGCGAGAACTGCTCCACCTGAAGAGGAGCTCTGGGGACGTTGAACCGCGACCCGTGGGGGAGGCCGTACAGGTTGGCGATGTGCAAACTTCGCCCCTGGGCACCCCCACTCACGCGAAGTCTCCAGCCGCAAATCCTGGACAGAGTCGTTGCGGCCCTGTTTCCGCGGACGGGGGACCATCCCAGTCCCCCCATGATGCCTTCGGTTGCCGCGGAGCCCGGCCCGGATGTGGCGCCGTCAGTGACCCCGGGAGAGCTGGGAGCTGCGGTGTTGCGGCTGCGAGCCAAAAACACCGCCCCCGGTCCTGACGGCGTACCCGGCCGGGTGTTGGTCTTGGCCATGGATGCCCTCGAGCCTCGTCTGAGGAGACTCTTCGACGCCTGTCTGGCCCTAGGCCAGGTTCCACAGCGGTGGAAGACAGGCCGTCTCGTTCTCCTCAGAAAGGAAGGGCGTCCGGCGGAATCCCCATCTGCGTACCGCCCGATAGTGATGCTCGACGAGGACGCCAAACTCTTTGAGAGAGTTGTGGCCGCCCGGATCGTCGAGCACCTAGAGGATGTCGGACCGGATCTGGCAGACTGCCAGTTTGGATTCCGCAGGGGTAGGTCCGCCGTAGACGCGATTCAGCGGGTTAAGTCCTTGGCGCAGGACGCGATCGCCCGGGGTGAGGTCGTGTTGGCGGTGTCTCTGGACATCGCCAACGCATTTAACTCCCTCCCCTGGAGCTGCATCAGGGAGGGGCTCCGATTCCACGGAGTTCCTCCGTACCTGCGCCGGGTCGTCGGGGACTACCTGTCTGGGCGTGCGGTGGAATACCCCGGTCGAGACCGGTGGTGTCGGCGGGAGATGTCGTGCGGCGTTCCTCAGGGGTCGGTACTAGGCCCACTCCTCTGGAACATCGGCTACGACTGGGTGCTGCGAGGAGCCACAGTGCCGGGTGTCGGCGTAGTCTGTTACGCGGACGACACCTTGGTCACTGCCCGAGGCAAAAGCCACAGGGATGCTTCCTTGCGCGCCACCGCCGGCGCGGCATTCGTGGTGGGCCGCATACGGCGATTGGGTTTGCGGGTGGCGCTCGAAAAGTCCGAGGCCGTGGTTTTCCATGGCCCGCGGAACGCGCCGCCCCGGGGTGCCCATATCGTCGTGTCCGGAGTCCGCATCGACGTGAGGCCGTCGATGCGCTATCTGGGACTCGTCCTGGATAGCCGGTGGAACTTCGGCCCCCACTTCGAGTGCCTTGAGCCTCGGCTGCTGAGGGCGGCTGCGGCCTTGGGAAGGCTGCTGCCGAATCTCGGCGGACCTGAGACGTCGTGTCGGCGTCTCTACGCGGGAATCGTGAGATCGATGGCCCTGTATGGTGCCCCTGTGTGGGCCGGCAGCGCCCTGAGTCGCAGCAATATCGCCCGCTTGACGCGAGTCCAGCGGGTGATGGCGATCAGGGTGGTACGGGGTTATCGCACGATCTCGGGTGAGGCATCTTGCGTGCTGGCGGGTACTATTCCCTGGGACCTGGAAGCGAGAGCCCTCGCGTCGCTCTACGAGTGGCGCGTGGAGGCGCTCCGGGCCAGGGGTCACCCGCCTGCACTGCAGGAACAGGAGGGGCACAGAGCTGAGCTGCGCCAACGGGCTACCGAAGCGTGGGAGTCCAGGCTGGCGCTTTCGAGCGCCGGACTCTGGACTATCGAGGCAATTCGTCCGGTCTTCCAGCAGTGGTTGGGTAGGCGACACGGTTTCCTGACCTACCGTCTGACTCAGGTGCTCTCGGGACATGGTTGTTTCGGGAGTTACCTGTTTCGGATCGGTCGGGAACCGAATGCCAGGTGCCACCACTGCGACGATTGCCTCGACGAGACGGCCCAGCACACGCTGGAGGTGTGCCCGGCGTGGGATGCGGAGCGCAGCGCGCTCGGCTCTGTATTGGGTGCCGACATCTCGCTCCCGACCGTGGTTCGCGCTATGGTCGAGAGTGAGAGATCGTGGCAGGCGGTGCGATCCTTCTGCGAGGCCGTAATGCTCGCGAAGGAGGCGGCGGAGAGGGCGAGGGAAGATGATGCATCCTCCCTTCCGCTTCGTCGCCGTCGCACGGGACGCCGGAGGGCGGCTTTCGTTGCCGAAAGCCTCCCTCTCCCGCAGTCCCATGAGCCTTCGTTGGCGGGTTCGGGGGAATCCGCCTCCGGTCCAGGGCTCGAGATGGCGCGTGCGCTTCCTGCGCACCATCTCATGAGGGACGACTAGAGAGGGACCCCTCCCTCTCGGGACGTCGCCGGCGCTGCACAGAGCGCCGGCCAACGCTGTCGGGCCGCGAACGAATGCGCAAGCTCCTCGTGACCCGACTCCGTGCGTCCAGACGGAAGCCGCAGGTTTTTAGTCGGTAAGAGTCCGGCATAACCCGACCTCGGCCCCCGCTGGGGTAGGGTATCCATGAGGATTTTCCTGCGTTAAAAAAAAAAAAAAAAAAGGTTAGGTTAGGTTAGGTTAGGTTAGGTTAGGTTAGGTTAGGTTAGGTTAGGTTAGGTTCCGCGCCGCGGACCTGCTTGGTTGTCCAAGTGGGAGGGGAGGTGATACCCCTACGCGGCGCGTCTCCGGGTGGCGGATAGGAGGCCACTCTTCTCACTCTTCTTTATGAAGAGTGGTCCAGAGTGGTAGGGGCTTTTTCTATTTGAAAGGGCCCCCGCGGACCAAACACTGGGGAGGGGGGAAAGGTTGGGGTGGGCTGCGTCTGTCCCGTATCGGGCGGCAGTCCTGCCTCGTCGGTGCCCTGTGTCTGACCCATAGTGGGCGGCAGGGCGCCCTTTGGTGGTTGGGGCGGGCTGCGTCTGTCCCGTATCGGGCGGCAGTCTGCTTCGTCGGTACCCTGCGTCTGACCCATAGTGGGCGGCAGGGCACCCTTTGGTGGTTGGGGCGGGCTGCGTCTGTCCCGTATCGGGCGGCAGTCTGCTTCGTCAATTCATCGGCGGAACGCGGGGCATTTGTTTGTTCTGCGTTGATTTTGGGAGTTTTGGTCGGCGTGGGCTTTTGTCCGGACCATGGAGGTGTTGACTGCCGGGGCTTTTGTCCGGGTCAAGGGTGGTGGGCGCGGCGTGCACTCACACTGCCACCGCGCTGGCATTCAATTGCCACCATCACCGAAACCGTAGTCCGTTGGAGTGTCGTGGATCATGTCTCGCGGCTTCGACGGAACGGGGGTCTTGGCTTAACCGCCTGGACCGCGAGGAGTAAACCTCTCTAAAAAATCCCTAAAGGGCCGTTATTGGGAGACGTGGTAACGGCCGCCCTCCGGGGTGGTAGCTGAGGCACAGCTACCTGCAAGCGCCAACCCAGGGGTTTTCCCGCCCCCCTGGCGTATTTGTGGTCACGGTTTTAGGCACAGGGGTCCCTGCCGCCGTGGAAATTTAGGTACCCCATACTCGTGGGAATAATATGAAGAAGAACAAAAAAACCACTGACGTTAGGCCCGCGAAGGGCGGAGTTAAAGATGAAGGTGGCTTCCGTGCCCTTAGGCAGAGGAAGGTAGTGCGGAGAGAGGATTCGGCTTTGAGGAGTCGGTCTGGGAGTAGTAGCTCCGGAGGAGCAAGGACAGTTTCGAGGGCATCGGTGCTCTCTGAAACTGTGAACGAAACGGCTAGGAAATCGGATCACGATTGCACGCGATTTGGTGAAGCGAGGAGCGGAAGTGAGGTGGAGGAGATGTCTACCAACTCGTCCGACACTGAGGGGAGTGTGTCCCGCCAAATCTTGGCGGTGGGCAAGAAACGTCAGCGCCAAGCTAGGACAAATAGTTCTAGCAGCGGCAAAGACGCGGTTGGAGGAGAAGCTGCCAAAACCAGTGGCAAGCCAGCGGGCAAGAAGGGACGTGGTAGGCCTCCTACCACGGGAGAGTATGTTGGTCTCGCACAGGCCAAACTGAACTTAATGAAGGCCCAAAGAGAGGAGCTCGAGTTGGCGACAAACTTGGCCATCGCAGAGTCCACCAAGACGCTGGGTGCGTCGGCGGGCACAGTGAAGGGTCGAGTCCAAGCGAGCCTGGACTTGATTCTGGAGGTGGCGGCTAAGTCCGGGAACCTTAAGGGCACTTGTGTTAATGCTCTTAAGAGGGCCACGGCGCAGATCCGGGAAGAAATGGCCTCCATTTACGAGAGGACTCAGTCCGAAGAGGTGGCAGCTCTCCGGGCTGAAAACGCCCGCCTAACTGCGGAACATGCAGAGCGTATGGAGGCCGTGAGGGAGGAGAACGCTCGCCTCAGCGCGCAGGTCGAAACCCTCCGCGCTGAAATGGCGACATGGCGCTTGGAGATGGAGACGGCCCGCACCTCGGCCCTGGTAGCGCCTCGGCCGGCGTGCCAGGCTAGGGAGGAAACTCGGCCTGCGAGAACTGCTCCACCTGAAGAGGAGCTCAGGGCAGGTATCGTCCGGGAGTGTGGCGCAATGATGCGCTCCATGCTGGAGAGCATCAGTGGCCGGCTCCTCCCGGAAAAAAGGCTGCGTCCACCTCTGAAGGCGGATGCTAGGACGGAGACGATTTCTTCGGTGTCCCCTGCACAGTCGGCGCCGAAGAGCCAGAAAAGGGGTAAGGCACCTACCCGGGTACCAGATCCCGAACACGAGTCACGCCCGAGCACCTCCACGGTCCAACCTGATAGCTGGACCACGGTGGTGCGCAAAGGCAAGAGGAAAAAGACGGCGAATGCCCCGGAACCACGCGCCGCTCCGGCGACGTCCCCGAAGAAAAAGGCGAGGAGAAGGCCAGCTAGGGGCAGTGCAAGGCCAAGGACAGCAGCGGTGGTAATCACCCTGTTGCCTGAGGCTACTGAGACGGGCCTGACTTACGAGAGGGTACTCAGGGAGGCAAGAGTAGGCATTGATTTGACTTCCCTGCAGATCGACGACGGACTCCGCGTCCGCTCGGCTGCTACGGGGGCTCGAGTCCTGGAGATCCCCGGCAAGGAGAGCGGCAGCAAAGCGGACTCCCTGGCTGCCAAGCTAAGGGAGATATTCCCGGAGACCATCCGGATCACCCGGCCCGTGAAATGCATCGACTTGTGCGTTTCCGGGCTGGACGACTCGGTGTCTGGCGTGGACCTGGCGGCTGCCATCTCCCGGGATGGGAAATGCCCAGTCGACCTGGTGAGAGTTGGGCCAATCAGGTCTGGATTGTTCGGCGCAGGCAGTGCCGTCATCCAGTGCCCGATCGAAGCGGCCAAAGTAATTGCCGCTAAAGGGCGCCTTCTCGTCGGGTGGAGTGCTGCGCGGGTGCGAACACTGGACCCCCGGCCCATGAAGTGCTTCAAGTGCTTCGAGATTGGCCATACGGGGGTCCAATGCCAGTCCAAGGTGGACCGCAGCCAGAATTGCTTCCGATGTGGTGAAGCAGGCCACAGGGTGGCTGAATGCAGCAACGAGCTGAATTGCCCGATTTGCAAGGCAGCAGGGAGGACGGCGAATCACACGCCAGGGGGTCGCAAATGCGCACGCCCTAAGAAGGGTAGAGGATGGCCTAGAATGACCCCAGCCGTCCCTCTACAGTCCAGGGAGCCGCCTACGGAGGCGATGTTGACCGGTCATTAATGGCGTGCCAACATCGCTTCCTCCAGGCAAATCTAAACCACTGTGCCGGTTCGCAGGACCTGTTCCTGCAATCCGTGCTACAGTGGTCGGTTGATGTGGCGGTAATATCGGAGCCATACTACGTCTCCTCCCAGCCAAACTGGGTGGGGGCCACGGATGGCTCCGTGGTGATTATTGCCGCTTCCGGCCCGGACACCTTGCCCCTCTCCATCAGGGAGCGAGAGCCTGGCATAGTGGCAGCTGTGTGGAGTGACTTCCTGGTCGTCGGGGTCTATTTTTCCCCGAACAGACCACTCGTCGAATACGAGCTGTTCCTCGACCGGGTTGGGGCGGTGGTGAGACGAGCGGCACCTATGCCGGTAATTGTCCTCGGCGATTTCAACGCCCACAGCACGAGTTGGGGATCCCCGGAGACCGACGATCGTGGAGAGGCGGTAGACGTGTGGACGTCAGCGTGCGGCCTTGTGCTACTAAACCAAGGCTCTGTCAACACGTGCGTGCGACGACGGGGAGGGTCAATAGTAGACTTAACGTTTGCTAGCCCCGTTCTCGCTACGCGCGTGTTGAACTGGCGGGTCCTGGATAATGAGGAGACCTTATCAGACCACCAATACATAGGGTTTGTGGTCTCCTCCTTGTCCAGTATCGACTTCACTCAACGAAGGGTGGAGGGTCGGAATGCGGCCTTCCCGAGGTGGGCTCTATCCCGCCTTGACGATGAGCTGTTGGTAGAGGCGGCAATCGTCCAGTCCTGGGCCATGCGGCCGTTTGGGCCGAATGAGGTGAACGAGGGGGCGCTTAAATTTCGGGGGGCGCTTACGCATATATGCGACGCTTCCATGCCCCGAACCAAGAGTTTTGCTCCGAGGAGGCAAGTATACTGGTGGACTGACGAAATAGCGGCTCTTCGGACCCGCAGCAACGCAGCTCGTCGTCAGTTCACCAGATACCGAAGGCGGCCTAACCGGAACGAGGAGTTTGAGGACCTGCTCCATGAAGCACATCTTGAGGCCAAAAAAGAGCTTCAACTGGCCATAAGCAGGTCCAAGGAATCCAAACGGAGGGAGATGCTGGAGGGGCTTGATCGAGACCCATGGGGTCGTCCGTACCGAGCGGCGCGTAATAAACTACGCACTCAGGCCCCTCCAGTCACGGAGACCATGCATCCCCAACTGATGGGGGAAGTGATGTCGGCCCTGTTCCCGGACGGGCCGGCTCTCGTCCCACCGACGATGACGGAGGAACCTGTCGAGGAAATCGACCAGGTTGGTGAGGTTCCACCCATCGAGCAGTCCGAGATTGCAATAGCAGTAATAAGGCTCCAGGCGAAGAACACCGCTCCCGGGCCGGATGGAGTTCCGGGCCGGGTATTGGCAAGGGCGTTGGGCGAGTTGAGGGCCCACATTACCGGGCTCTTCGACGTATGTCTCGCGTCATGTCGGTTCCCGGCTTGCTGGAAAGAGGGTAGGCTCGTGCTCCTGAGGAAAGACAGGCGTCCGGCAGAGTCTCCTTCTGCCTTCCGCCCAATCGTGCTGCTGGACGACACGGGAAAGCTCTTCGAGCGCATCATCGCCTGCCGTGTCGTCAAGCATCTCCGAGAGGTGGGTCCGGATCTGGCGGAATGCCAGTATGGGTTTAGGGAGAGGCGATCGACGATCGACGCTATACTGTGCGTCAAAGGTCTCTCGGACGAGGCGGTGGCCAAGGGCGGCGGCTTGATGGCGGTCTCGTTGGATATTTCGAACGCCTTCAATTCGTTGCCCTTTGCCTGTATCGAGGAGGCACTTAAATACCATCGCGTGCCACTCTACCTGCGGAGGTTAGTCACTGACTATCTCCGGGACAGAGTGGTGGTGTTCGTAGGGAGGGATGGCAACGTCGATCGCCGATCGGTCCAGTGTGGTGTTCCGCAGGGGTCGGTTCTTGGGCCACTCTTGTGGAACATAGGTTTCGATTGGACCCTTCGAGGAGACTTACCCACGGGAGTGGAAGTCGTGTGTTATGCAGATGACACGCTGGTCACGGCCCGGGGGAAGAACTACGAAGAAGCGTCCAGGCTCGCAGTTGCTGGCACGCAAATTATCATCGGGCGAATCGAAGCGTTGGGCCTAAGGGTGGCCCTCGCAAAAACCGAGGCTTTGTACTTCCATGGGCCTCGGCGGGGGCCTCCTGAAGGTGCCAACGTTATGATAGGAGGAATGCAGATCGGAGTGAAGTCCCAGATGAAGTATCTTGGACTTCACCTCGATCCACGGTGGAACTTCCGGGAGCATTTTAACCGACTGGCTCCGAAGCTCCACGGGGCCGCTTCGGCCCTAGGCAGGCTTCTCCCGAATGTGGGTGGACCAAGTAGGACCTGCCGGCGACTGTACGCCGGCATAGTGAGGTCCATTGCAATGTACGGGGCACCTGTGTGGTTCGGGGCCCTGACTCGCCCGAATAAGGCCAAGCTGTTTGCAGCGCAGCGGGTCATGGCCATCAGGGCCATACGTGGCTACCGCACAGTATCGCATGAGGCGGCGTGCGCACTTGCAGGAACGCCCCCCTGGGATCTCGACGCAGAGATCCTAGCGGAGGCGTACTTCCAACGGAGGGAGCGGGAGACCGAGGGCGTGTCGAGATGGATGCGGCGGGCCCAAGAAAGGCGGCTGCATGCCTGGGAGGAACGGCTTGCAGAGCCATCCGCGGGCGACTGGACCGTGAGTGCTGTTCGCCCGGTGCTAAAGCAGTGGGTGAACAGACGTCACGGCTCACTCACATACCGGCTGGTGCAGATTCTGTCGGGGCACGGCAGCTTCGGCCGATATCTGTGCCACATAGTTGGTAGGGAGCCCCTGGCGATGTGTCATCACTGTGGTGACAGGGATGACACTGCCGAACACACGCTCAGGGCATGTCCGGCGTGGGCGCAGGAGCGGGCGGCTCTGATCGCCGTTATTGGAGGAGACCTCTCCTTGCCGGCCGTGGTCAAGGCCATGGTCGGTGACGCGAGGTCATGGGAAGCGATGGTCTCCTTTTGCGAAGCAGTAATGCTCCAAAAGGAGGCCGCGGAAAGGACTCGCGAGGATGATCCCCTCTCGGCTCCGATCCGCCGTAGACGGCCTGGGCGCCGACGGAGGGCTTACGCCCAAATGTCGTAACCCTGGCGACGACAAACCTCGGGTGGCGGAAGCGGGGACTCTTCCGACACTCGATGTCACGTAGGAACGTGGTCTTCCAAATGTTCCGGAAGACCACGTTAACCAAGGAGCGCAGGTACACCCTGTTTCTCTCGGAGGCTCTGCATTGCGCGGAGAACGCCCGCGGCATGTGGAAGAATGCAAAAGCGTACCCATGTGCCGCATCATGGGCAAGGTCGGGACATCGAGGGGTTTTAGCCAGTAGGAGTCTGGCATAACCCCGCCACGTCCCCGCGTGCCTGGGTATCCATGAATGATTTCCCCTCGTAAAAAAAAAAAAAAAAAAAAAAAAAAAAAAAAAAAAAAAAAAAAAAAAAAAAAGGTTAGGTTCCGCGGACCTGCTTGGTTGTCCAAGTGGGAGGGGAGGTGATACCCCTACGCGGCGCGTCTCCGGGTGGCGGATAGGAGGCCACTCTTCTCACTCTTCTTCATGAAGAGTGGTCCAGAGTGGTAGGGGCTTTTTCTATAAGAAAGGGCCCCCGCGGACCAAACACTGGGGAGGGGGGAAAGGTTGGGGCGGGCTGCGTCTGTCCCGTATCGGGCGGCAGTCGTGCCTCGTCGGTGCCCTGTGTCTGACCCATAGTGGGCGGCAGGGCACCCTTTGGTGGTTGGGGCGGGCTGCGTCTGTCCCGTATCGGGCGGCAGTCTGCTTCGTCGGTACCCTGCGTCTGACCCATAGTGGGCGGCAGGGCACCCTTTGGTGGTTGGGGTGGGCTGCGTCTGTCCCGTATCGGGCGGCAGTCTGCTTCGTCAATACTACGGCGGAACGTGGGGCATTTGTTGTCTCTGCGTTGATTTCGGGAGTTTTGGTCGGCGTGGGCTTTTGTCCGGACCATGGAGGTGTTGACCGCCGGGGCTTTTGTCCGGGTCAAGGGTGGTGGGCACGGCGTGCACTTACACTGCCACCGCGCTGGCATTCAATTGCCACCATCACCAAAACCGTAAACCGTCAAAGTGTCGTGGATCATGTCTCGCGGCTTTGACGGAACGGGGGTCTTGGCTTAACCGCCTGGACCGCGAGGAGTAAACCTCTCTAAAAAATCCCTAAAGGGCCGTTATTGGGAGACGTGGTAACGGCCGCCCTCTGGGGTGGTAGCTGAGGCACAGCTACCTGCAAGCGCCAACCCTGGGTACCTTCCGCCCCCCAGGTGTAAATAGGATTCACCTTGGCATTCGTGTCACTGCCATGTTTGTGAACATCAAAAACACGGTACTCGTGGGAACAATATGGGAAAAAAAACAAAATCCAAAACCACAGACGTTAGGCCCGCGAAGGGTGGAGTAAATGATGAAGGTGGCTTCCGTGCCCTTAGGCAGAGGAAGGAAGTGCGGAGGGGGGATTCGGCTACGAGGAGTCGGTCCGGGAGCAGTAGCTCCGGAGTAGCAAGGGCAGTTTCGAGGGCATCGGTGTCCTCTGAAACTGTAAACGAAACGGCGAGGAAATCGGATCACGATTGCACGCGATTTGGTGAAGTGAGAAGTGGAAGCGAGGTGGAGGAGATGTCCACCAACTCGTCCGACACTGAGGGGAGTGTGACCCGCCAAATTTTAGCGGTGGGCAAGAAACGTCTGCGCCAAGCTAGAACGAATAGTTCTAGCAGCGGCAAAGACGCGGTTGGAGGAGCAGTTGCTGAAACAAGTGGCAAGCCGGCGGGCAAAAGGGGACGTGGTAGGCCTCCTACCACTGGAGAGTATGTTGGTCTTGCTCAGGCCAAACGGACCCTAATTGAGGCCCAAAGAAAGGAGCTCGAGTTGGCGACCAACTTGGCGATCGCAGAGTCCACCAAGACGCTGGGTGCGTCAGCGGACACAGTAAAGGGTCGAGTCCAAGCGAGTCTGGACTTGATTCTGGAGGTGGCGGCTAAGTCCGGAAACCTAAAGGGCACCTTTGTAAATGCCCTTAAAAGGGCCACGGCGCAGATCCGGGAAGAAATGGCCTCCATCTACGAGAGGAATCAGTCTGAAGAGGTGGCAGCTCTCCGCGCTGAAAACGCCCGCCTCACTGTGGAACACGCAGCGCGTATGGAGGCCTTGAGGGAGGAGAATGCTCGCCTCAGCGCGCAGGTTAAAGACCTCAGCGCTGAAATGGCGACATGGCGCTTGGAGATGGAGACGGCCCGCGCCTCGGCGCTCGTGGTGCCTCGGCCGGCGAGCCAAACTCGGCCTACGAGAAATGTTTCACCTGAAGAGGAGCTCAGGGCAGGTATCGTCCGGGAGTGTGGCGCAATGATGCGTTCCATGCTGGAGAGCATCAGTGGCCGGCTCCTCCCGGAAAAAAGGCTGCGGCCGCCTCTAAAGGCGGATGCTCGGACGGAGTCGATTTCTTCGGTGCCCCCTGCACAGTCGGCACCGAAGAGCCAAAAAAGGGGGAAGGCACCTACCCGGTTACCGGATCCCGAACCGGTGTCACGCCCGAGCACCTCCACGGCCCAACCTGATAGCTGGACCACGGTGGTGCGCAAGGGCAAGAAGAAAAATACGGCGAATGCCCCGGGACCACGCGCCACTCCGGCGCCGGCCCTGAAGAAAAAGGCCAGGAGAAGGCCAGCTAGGGGCAACGCAAGGCCGAGGACAGCAGCGGTAGTAATCACCCTGTTGCCCGAGGCTGCTGAGACGGGCCTCACTTATGAGAGGGTCCTCAAGGAGGCCAGGGGAGGCATCGATCTGACCTCCCTGCAGATTGACGACGGACTCCACAACCGTTCGGCCGCTACGGGGGCTCGAGTCCTGGAAATTCCCGGTAAGGAGAGCGGCAGCAAAGCAGACTCCCTGGCTGTCAAGCTAAGGGAGATCCTCCCGGAGACCGTCCGGATCACCCGGCCCGTGAAATGCATCGATCTTTGCGTTTCCGGGCTGGACGACTCGGTGTCTGGCGTAGACCTGGCAGCTGCCATATCCCGGGATGGGAAATGCCCAGTCGACCAGGTGAGAGTTGGGCCGATCCGGTCTGGAATGTTCGGCGCTGGCAGTGCCGTCATCCAATGCCCGATCGAAGCGGCCAAAACAATTGCCGCTAAAGGGCGCCTTCTCGTCGGGTGGAGTGCTGCGCGGGTGCGAACACTGGACCCCCGGCCCATGAAGTGCTTCAAGTGCTTCGAGATTGGCCATACGGGGGTCCAATGCCAGTCGAAGGTGGACCGCAGCCAAAACTGCTTCCGATGTGGTGAAGCAGGCCACAGGGTGGCTGAATGCAGGAACGACCTGAACTGCCCGATGTGCAAGGCAGCAGGGAGGACGGCGAATCATACGCCAGGGGGTCGCAAATGCGCACGCCCTAAGAAGGGTAGAGGATGGCCTAGAATGACCCCAGCCGTCCCTCTACAGTCCAGGGAGCCGCCTACAGAGGCGATGTTGACCGGTCACTAATGGCGTGCCAACATCGCTTCCTCCAGGCAAATCTAAACCACTGTGCCGGTTCGCAGGACCTGTTCCTGCAATCCGTGCTACAGTGGTCGATTGATGTGGCAGTAATATCGGAGCCATACTACGTCTCCTCCCAGCCAAACTGGATAGGGGCCACGGATGGCTCCGTGGTGATAGTTGCCACCTCCAGCCCGGATTCCTTGCCCGTCTCCATCAGGGAGCGAGAGCCTGGCATAGTGGCAGCTGTGTGGAGTGACTTCCTGGTCGTCGGGGTCTATTTTTCCCCGAACAGACCACTCGTCGAGTACGAGTTGTTCCTCGACCGGGTAGGGGCGGTGGTGAGACGAGCGGCACCCATGCCGGTAATTGTTCTCGGTGACTTCAACGCCCACAGCACGAGTTGGGGGTCCCCGGAGACCGACGATCGCGGAGAGGCCGTAGACGTGTGGGCGTCAGCGTGCGGCCTTGTGCTGCTAAATCAAGGCTCTGTCAACACGTGCGTGCGACGACGGGGAGGGTCAATAGTAGACTTAACGTTTGCTAGCCCCGTTCTCGCTACGCGCGTGCTGAACTGGCGGGTCCTGGATAAAGAGGAGACCTTATCAGACCACCAATACATTGGGTTTGCGGTCTCCTCCTTGTCCAGTATCAACTTCACTCGACGAAGGGCGGAGGGTCGGAATGCGGCCTTCCCGAGGTGGGCTCTATCCCGCCTTGACGATGAGCTGTTGGCTGAGGCGGCGATTGTCCAGTCCTGGGCCATGCGGCCGTTAGGGCCAGAGGAGGTGGACGAGGGGGCACTTAGATTTCGGGGGGCGCTAACGCATATATGCGACGCGTCCATGCCCCGAAACAAGAGTTTTGCTCCGAGGAGGCAAGTGTACTGGTGGACTGACGAAATAGCGGCTCTTCGGACCCGCAGTAAGGCGGCTCGTCGTCAGTTCACCAGATACCGAAGGCGGCCTAACCGGAACGAGGAGTTCGAGGACCTGCTCCATCAAGCACATCTGGAAGCCAAAAAACAGCTTCAACTGGCCATTAGCAGGTCCAAGAAATCGAAACGGAGGGAGATGCTGGAGGGGCTTGATCGAGACCCATGGGGTCGCCCATACCGAGCGGCGCGAAATAAACTGCGCACTCAGGCCCCTCCAGTCACGGAGACCTTGCATCCCCAACTGATGGGAGAAGTGATGGCTGCCCTGTTCCCAGACGGGTCGGCAATCGTCCCACCGACGATGACAGAGGAACCTGTAGAAGAAATCAACCAGGTTGGTGAGGTTCCCCCCGTTGAGCTGTCTGAGGTTGCGATTGCAGTGAGTAGGCTTCGGGCGAAGAACACCGCTCCTGGGCCGGATGGAGTTCCGGGTCGGGTGTTG
The DNA here is from genome assembly GCA_923062675.1 of Marasmarcha lunaedactyla. Lineage (NCBI taxonomy): Eukaryota > Metazoa > Arthropoda > Insecta > Lepidoptera > Pterophoridae > Marasmarcha > Marasmarcha lunaedactyla. The sequence goes on from OV281350.1 coordinate 27,731,141, forward strand.
GCACGGGCGTTGGGCGAGTTGAGGGCCCACATTACCGGGCTTTTCGACGCATGCCTCGCGTCATGTCGGTTCCCGGCTTGCTGGAAGGAGGGCAGGCTCGTGCTCCTGAGGAAAGATGGGCGTCCGGCAGAGTCACCTTCTGCCTTCCGCCCAATTGTGCTGCTGGACGACACGGGAAAGCTCTTCGAGCGCGTCATCGCCTCCCGTGTCGTCAAGCATCTCCGAGAGGTGGGTCCAAATCTGGCGGACTGCCAGTATGGATTTAGGGAGAGGCGATCGACGATCGACGCTATACTGTGCGTGAAAGGTTTGTCGGATGAGGCGGTGGCCAAGGGCAACGGTTTGATGGCAGTCTCGTTGGATATCTCCAACGCTTTCAATTCGCTGCCCTTTGCCTGCATCGAGGAGGCACTTAAGTACCACCGCGTGCCACTCTACCTGCGGAGGCTAGTCACTGACTATCTCCGGGACAGAGTGGTGATGTATGTAGGGAGAAATGGCAGCGTCGATCGCCGATCGGTCCAGTGTGGGGTTCCGCAGGGGTCGGTCTTAGGGCCACTCTTGTGGAACATAGGATTCGATTGGGCCCTTAGAGGAGAGCTACCTCCGGGAGTGAACGTCGTGTGTTATGCGGACGACACGCTGGTCACGGCCCGGGGGAGGGAATACGAGGAGGCGTCCAGGCTTGCAGCAGATGGCACGCAAATGATCGTCGGGCGGATCGAAGCGTTGGGCCTGAAGGTGGCCCTCGCAAAAACCGAGGCTCTGTACTTCCACGGGCCTCGGCGGGGGCCTCCTGAAGGTGCCAACGTTACGATAGGAGGAATGCGGATCGGAGTGAAGTCCCAGATGAAGTATCTTGGACTTCACCTCGATCCACGGTGGAACTTCCGGGAGCATTTTACCAGGCTGGCTCCTAAGCTTAACGGGGCCGCTTCGGCCCTGGGTAGGCTTCTCCCGAATGTGGGTGGTCCAAGTAGGACCTGCCGGCGACTGTACGCCGGCATAGTGAGGTCCATGGCGATGTATGGGGCACCTGTGTGGTTCGGGGCCCTGACTCGCCCGAATAAGGCCAAGCTGTTTTCAGCGCAGCGGGTCATGGCCATCAGGGCCATACGAGGCTACCGCACAGTCTCCCATGAGGCGGCATGCGTACTTGCAGGAACGCCCCCCTGGGATCTCGATGCAGAGATCCTAGCGGAGGCGTACTTCCAACGGAGGGAGCGGGAGACTGAGGGCAGGTCGAGATGGATGCGGCGGGCCCAAGAAAGGCGGCTGCGTGTCTGGGAGGAACGGCTTGCAGAGCCGTCCGCGGGTGCCTGGACTGTGAGTGCTGTTCGCCCGGTGCTAAAGCAGTGGGTGAACAGACGTCACGGCTCGCTCACATACCGGCTGGTGCAGATTCTGTCGGGGCACGGCAGCTTCGGCCGATATTTGTGCCACATAGTTGGTAGGGAGCCCCTGGCGATGTGTCATCACTGTGGTGACAGAGATGACACTGCCGAACACACGCTCGGGGCATGCCCGGCGTGGGCGCAGGAGCGGGCGGCTCTGGTCGCCGTTGTTGGAGGAGACCTCTCCTTGCCGGCCGTGGTCAAGGCCATGGTCGGTGACGAGAGGTCATGGGAGGCGATGGTCTCCTTTTGCGAAGCAGTAATGCTCCAAAAGGAGACCGCGGAAAGGACTCGCGAGGATGATCCCCTCTCGGCTCCGATCCGCCGTAGACGGCCTGGGCGCCGACGGAGGGCCTACGCCCAAATGTCGTAACCCTGGCGACGACAAACCTCGGGTGGCGGAAGCGGGGACTCTTCCGTCACTCGATGTCACGTAGGAACGTGGTCTTCCAAATGTTCCGGAAGACCACGTGAACCAAGGAGCGCAGGTACACCCTTTTTCTCTTGGAGGCTCTGCATTGCGCGGAGAACGCCCGCGGCACGTGGAAGAATGCAAAAGCGTACCCATGTGCCGCATCACGGGCAAGGTCGGGACATCGAGGGGTTTTAGCCAGTAGGAGTCTGGCATAACCCCGCCACGTCCCCGCGTGCCTGGGTATCCATGAAGGATTTCCCCTCGTAAAAAAAAAAAAAAAAAAAAAAAAAAAAAAAAAAAAAAAAAAAAAAAAGTATAGGTTAGGTTAGGTTAGGTTAGGTTAGGTTAGGTTAGGTTTTTTTTTTTTTTATTTTTTATATAGTCAAATTTATGCACCACAGACATTAGTCCGTGCCCTTTGTCAATTCATTACAATGTTGATTAATTATTTTTCTTTTTTTTTTTTTACATTTAGATTTCGTGCTCAAGGCACTCTTAGTTTTAATGCTAAAACTTAAAAACTAGGGTTGAGTGAGTCCGTAGTATTACCATTAATTTTTTTTTTTTTTTTTTTTTTTTTTGGGTTATTATAATTTTTTTTTTTTTTATTGTCTTATTGTTTTTTTTTTTTTTTTTTTTTTTTTTTTATTTGTCTTGTCTCGTGTCTTCCGTCATTGCCTGCCATCTTGAGTATTTCCGGACTTGGTCCACCGAAGCCTCAACGACCGCTGCGTTTCTGTCTGCGATTGCCATTTTTAGATTGTAGTCGGTTACTTCAAAACTTGACGCTTCCACCGCACGTCTTATAAATCTACCGATCGCATCGTTCTCTCTGTCGGTGTAGTAAACACAGCTTTTTGTGTGCCGAGATATTGCGACGACGGCGTGTGATACGCTGTCGTGCAGCTTTGTGATGTCTTTCCTCGTGTTTACGATCTTCACAGTTTCATACGTCAGTCCCTGCGCCTCATGTATGGTGAGAATTCGCGACCCTGTGCCCACCGCAAAACCCTGGTTGGTGAGGGTTTTCTTTTCCTCCTGAGTGTGCACGAGGAAAAGAGTGTTGGGTAGATCTTTCAGTATTTGCGATTCACTGTATCTCTCCATACTGAGGGATCTGACTTGATGTTTTGCTGAGTAGATGCCTGAGTAGACTCCAGCGAGAGCGTATGCCACATCCTGCGGATTCCGGTGTGTGCACAACAGTTCTTGGGTGACTGACGCTACCATGGTCGGTCGAGAATATGTCATCTTGAAGAGGTTTTCCCGATCGATGTATGGTAGCTGGTTGATGTCTCCGATGAGAAGGACTTCTTTTGATCCTGACAGTTTGCAAGCCATGACAATGGCTCCGTAGTGGTTCATGAGAGCCTCGTCTACCATCATTCTGATGTAGTTCTCCGAGTCTCTGAACCCATTTACTAAGACAGAAGCCATCGTGCGAACTCTCCTTTTCGCTTCGCTTCCTATTCGCTCCGATAGCTTCTCTTTCAGGTCTTTGGCTGCTTCTGTCGTGGTGGTGACTATGATGTCGCTTTCTACATCGAAGTTTGAGATCACCCAAGTTGTCTTTCCACAACCTGGTACTCCATTGATCCAGTTGATTTTTGGTGCACTCCATTCCGACCAGGCTGCATGGACGTCCAGGTTTCCTGTCAGGGCGGTCGCCATTTCTAAAATCCTGTCGTCCAGCATTATCTTAGTGCAACTGGCTGTTATGACAATTGGATCATTTGGGGGAGTTTTAAAAGTGAGCCTGCCACTCCGCGATGTTTTTTCTTCATCTTGGACCACAAACTTCTCGGTCGCGTTGTAAGCCGCCATATATTTTCCCGACATCGAGCCTCTGATGATTACGGCTGTGTCATTGTTATAAATGGCGGCTTCTGCTTCCTTTAGTCTGATATCTAGCAAGTTTTCGTTGCCGTATGTGAAGGCCTGCATGATGTTTTCGCATGTTTGATGGTGTGCCTGCTTCGTTGCTTTTGTTATTGCTAGAAATTCAAGGAATGCGTTTACTGTGTGGTCAAAGAGTTCCGTGGCTGGTCGTAGGTTTGGCGGAGTCACTAGGCCCATGTCCGCTTTTGTTCGCTGGATTTTTGAAGTAACTTGGGGCTTTTTAGGTGCAAGAAATTTCTTAAGCGCAGCGCCCTTTGTTTCCTCTGTGGATGTTCCGGGACCTTTCTTTTTCTGGACGATTTTGGAGATGCTATGTACGAGTTGCTGGAGCCGCCCTACTTTCTTGTTCGTGGTGTCTGTGTCCCTGCTCCTACATTCAGCTTCTTTTTCCATAGCGGTCTTTTGCTGTAGCTTTTCCGAGCCGCTTTGTGTAGGCGTATCCCAGGCTTCCGGAGGGGGAGATTTTGTTTCTGTACGTCTGAGTTTGAGGTAGCTGAGGTCCTCTCCTCTGTTTTCGTACACGACGATGTCGTGGAATTCGGAGAGTTTTAGGCATCCGATCCTGTCTACAGCTTCTCCTCTTTCGTACGCCAGCCACATAGCGTCTACGCTTATGGTCCGGGGTGATGTACGTTCTCCGACTCTCATCTGTGCCATTTTTGAGAGCATTGAGCTTGCTTGAGCGAAAGGAGGGCCGTTCTTCCATCCCAATAAAACAATAGTTTTATTTTTTGTTTTTAATATTCTGCATGAATTGCCTTCTATGGATGTTGTGGGAAGTTCGGCAAATATCTTTCGCTTCATTGATACTCGTTTGGTGCTCCCATTCAGCAGCGACGCGAGACCCGGGGATATTTCTACGGAGCGCTGGTTTCGGTCTATGTAGTAACTGAGACCCAGTCTTTCACTGTTGCTGTCCATGAACAATGCAACTGCTCTTATTCTGAGGCCTGGTTCTCCTGGTTCGCCGTAAGATAGTATTTGGCCAGCTGAGATTTTGCACGTTGAGAGCGTTGCCTGCTTATTGTTTTCGGAGGGGGTTTGTGGTTCCGGGAGACTGTCTGGTTTATTGTGACTTGGTGTTAGGGAGATGGAGGTAGGTGAACTGTTTCTACTGCAGGCGATGCGGAAGATCTTTTCGGCAAAGGACAAGAATATTGGTCTTTTTTCTGCGTCTGCGATTATCTCTGGCAGTTCAGACCTGGCCAATCTTTTGTCCATTTTAGCCTCTAGGTCTTGCCTTGCTGATGCAAAGCGAGGGCACTCCAGTATTATATGCCATACTGTTTCTTTGACGTTTGCATCGCATTCGCATCCAGGACTTTCTTTAAGGTTGAACCTGTGAAGGTAGTCTGAGGTCCCTCCATGTCCAGTCAATACCTGGATTTGTGTCGGTGTCAGTCTTGTTTTTCTTACGATTGAGAAGGCTTTGCTCGTGTCGGGGAAGAAGGTTTTCGTGACTGACCCCGTGCTTGAGGAATTGTAGCGGTTTTGCCATTTTTGAACCGTTTCGCTCCTTATTCTCATTTTTACGCTGCACATTGGTATGCTGTTGTATACGTAGGAGGTGTTGGTTGCGGCAGCGGCTTTTGCGAGTTCGTCCGCTCTCTCATTGCCTGCTGTTCCTACGTGTGCCTTTAACCAGAAGAGTCGTACGTCCCTGCCCTCCGTTTTAGTACTTTCAATGTTTTCCTTTATGGCTCTTGCTAGAGGGTGGCTGGATTTGGGACTTTTCAGTAGGTCCAGCGAAGATCTCGAATCACTTAGGATATTCACGATTTGATTCCCATTGGACTTTGCCAGTTCCGTTGCCTTCCAGAGCGCATAAAGTTCCGATTGAAAGACCGTGCAAAGGGGGTGTAGTTTGAAGGTGGCGTTTTGCGTTTCTTTTCCCGCCACCCATGCAGTGAGCGCGGCTCCAACATTTTCGTCCATTTTGCTACCATCCGTGTAAATTAAGAGGCCTGTTTTCTGTAGACTTTCGATGGTTTTCTGGTCCGGGCTGTTTAGGAGCTGGTAGTCTACAGATGTGATCCTTGACGGGTGTGCGTTTTGGAGATAGTGTATTGGGCGTTCCAGTTCTCCATCTTTTGGTAGATATTGTTTGCAGATGCCTTTTTTGGTCTTGAATAGACTAGCTGACTCCTGTATTCTGAGGTCTAGCGGGAGGAGGGCTGATAGTGTGAGGGCTGAGGTGAGAGACACAGTTCTGTATGCCTTACAAATTTTTTGTGCGAAGCCCCTTTGCAGAGCGTTCAATTGATTTTGTATCATCTGGAACCCTGTCGCATCCGACCACGCTCCCGAGGCGTACATCACGATGGGCTCTATTACTGCCACGTATATTGTTCTCACAATTTCTCCGTTGAGACCCCAGGTCGCCTTTGCCGCACGTGCGAGTTGTTTGTAGATGTCGGCAGATTTTTTGCATGTCGCCGTTACATGTGCTTTGAAGGTGAGGTTGCAGTCTATTATTAGGCCTAAGAGCTTGATTTCTTTGACGATTTCAATCTTCGTGTTCGCCATGTAGAGATTGGGTTGTTCGTACTTCAGCTTTTTTGTCAATATCATGGCGCTGGTTTTATGTGGCGCAAAGCTAAGTTTGTTGTATTCACCCCAATGTACTACTGTTTTTAGTGCGTTGTTCGCTTTTTCTTCCAAGCTCTTAGTTGAGTTTTCTGCAAAGACCAGTGTCACGTCGTCTGCGAACGCTTGGCAGTAAACTCCCTCCTTTTCCAGCCTGTGCAATAATGAGTCGAGGATTACGTTCCAGAAGGTGGGTCCTCCGATAGATCCTTGGACGCACCCCTTCGTTGTCGATCTCTCACACTTTGCTCTGGCATAGTTGACTGTAATTGTTCTGTCTGATAGGTAGGAGTTTACCATCGCGTAAAGGTTTCTGGGACACTTTTTTTGCATTAGTTGCTGTTGAAGAACCGGCCACCACGCGTTGTCAAAGGCTCCCTCTATGTCCAGTGAGACCACCAGGACTATCTTTTTGTTGTCCACTTCCTTTTTTATTTTCTGGACAAGGTCATAGAGGGCGTCCTCGGTGCCTCGCTGGGGCATGAAGCCATATTGGTTTGTGTTTAAGGTTGGGAAGATGTGCCATTGGAGTCTACCTATTAGGAGCTTTTCCACTATTTTGCCGGGAACTGAAAGGAGGCCTATCGGTCTGTGTGACTTTGGTTGTGTGTAGTCTTCCTTACCTGGTTTTTTGAGAATGACCACATGCGCCTTTTTCCATTGTCTTGGGAAACATTTCAGTAGCAAGCATCTGTTTGCGATTGCCAGGAATATCTCCGTTTGACTTCGTATGGCCGCTGTGCATATATCCGCAGTTAGCCCATCGGGTCCCGGCGCTTTCTTTGGATTTAGCGACTGGAGAACTTGTTCAAGTTCCCCAGTGGTGAAAAAAGGGTCATCTCCAGGCATGTCCGATAGTTTTGCCGTCCTTATTTGTTCCCTGATGTCCATGTGGATGGGTTTGTCTGTGCTCTCTGAGTCTTCTGGGTAGAAAGTGTTTGCAAGGAGTTCTGCAGATTTTTGTGGTGTTAGGGTATTTCCTTCCGAGTTCCTTAGGAGGGTGTCTTCCTGTCTTTTTGCGGTGTTTCTTATGACCCTGTAGATTTTGTCCCACATGCTTTCTTTTTCTTGGGTCGTGCAGAAATCCTTCCAACTTTCTGTGCTTGCTCTGTCGGCTTTGTTCTTGTACTCCGTTATGGCTTTGATGTATTCTTCGATGACCATTTGTTTTCGTTGGGGGGCTGCGTTCTTGATTCTCCTTTTTTTCCTTTTTGCCTCTTTTTTTAAGTTTTCCAACTCTTGTGTCCACCACGGAGGTGTTCTGTTTGGTCTTCTGCTGCCTGCTTTTGGGATGCTGTGTTCGCAGGCTTGGTGGATTGCGTCGGTGTACTTCGCACCGACGGTGTACTTTAGGTTTTTTTTTTTTTTTATTTTTATTTTTTTTTTTTTTTTTTTTTTTTTTTTTTTTTTTTTTTCTAGAACCTCCAACAGTAGTGCCGGAGCCTGTGTCTAAGCTTACTCATTCATACCAGTTCTCGCAATTATCCTTCTCGTACTTTTATTCCGCATACTTTTTCTTTCTCTCATACATCTCTTTTATTCCAGTACGGGTGGGATTTCCCGTCTACTTTATTCTAGATAATCCTACTTTTCATAGTTTTTTATTTCTTTATTTTCAATGAAACAGAACACAGGAATTTAGGTTTCAATAAATGTGACATGGCGATGGTATTCTTCTTTTTACAGTGCTTAACTAATTTACTATTATTTACAAAATTTGGTCGTGGTACACAATGTAACAATTTTCTATTATTATTAAGGAATTCATCATACATATACTTATTTTCTAACTAAATCACTACTGACAGCTTATCTTTACTTACAAACTAGGTACAATTTTTCAAAACATTACAATACTCTTACAAGTTTTACAACAGTGTTTTATATGTTACATAAAATAACTATACTATTTTAGAAACATATCTTACTTAATACTTTTATTCCTATTAACTACTTTTATAGCTATACCTATACAATATTTCAAAAATGCGTCCCTATTTTTGCTCAACATTATTTTTCCGATATTACAAGTGTCCACTGTAGTGCCTATCTCTTGTTCAATGTGATATTTTTCTAGGGCAAAAGCAGGGCATCGCGTAATTAAATGTACTATCGATTCTTGTTCGCTTGGCTCGCAGACACACGATGGGCTCTCCTTGCATCTGAAGCGGTTCAGGTACTCAGAGAACCCACCGTGTCCCGTCATTACCTGAGTAAGTAGCCCGGTCGGTCTTATCTTCCGTATTACTCTGTAGGCGGCAAGCGCATCCGGGAAGAAGAGTTTCGTGACTCCAGCTGTATCACTATTTATGTACCGGTCGTTCCATTCGTCAAGCGAATGCATTCGGATGCTTCGCTTGACGAATGAAACGGGGCACAGATCGTAGTTTGGTCTTGTTTTAAGTTTGAGAGCAGCTTCCTTGGCCAACTGATCTGCCCGCTCATTCCCCGCTAGACCTGCGTGAGCCTTGATCCAGAACAAATCTAACGATTTGTTCTGCTTGGATAAGGTTATAAGGTTCCTTCTAGTTTTTACAGCAAGGGGATGAGTACAGGCAAGACCAGTGATCGTTTGGAGCGCTGCCCTGGAGTCACTATAAACTGCGTACGTAGATTCTTTTCTCCTTGTGGCCTCCTGGCTCGCCTGGTATATCGCCAAGAGCTCCGCCTGGTACACGGTACAATATGACGGCAAGCAAAGTTTGATGGCTTTGGTTTCGGACTCGCTATCCCACAGGGATAGCGAAGCCCCAACCCTGCCCTCAATTTTGCTGCCGTCAGTAAAGATGCGAATAGCATAATTGCTATTCGCATTGAGCTGGTCCTGGTCTACCAGGCTTTTGAAGATCAGGCTTCTATATTCGGCGGGATGCGGTGCTTCGATTGCTGGGGCCATACATTCAACGTCCCTCCCCCCCAGATCCACTCGGCACACCCCTTTCTTGGCTTCATACAGCAGTGCGTTTTCTCTAACCCGAATGTCTAGTGGTAGAATGCCGGTCAGGATCAGTGCAGAGTTGAGGGACACCGTGCGATAGGCCTTACAAATTTTCTGAAGAAAACCTCTCTGTAATGCGTTGAGTTTGGTTTGAACGCATTTTTTAGTTGTAGCCGAGGCCCACGCACTCGCTGCGTACAGAATAATCGGTTCGATTGTCGCCGTGTAAATGAGCCGCAAAACCTCCGGATGCAAACCCCAACTGATCTTTGCAGCCCTGGTTAGATTCTTGTATATGCCTATCGCCCTTTTGCCCACGTTAGCTACATGGGAGTTGAAAGTCAGCTTGTCATCGATTGTTAACCCGAGCAGTTTAATCTCGGGAACTACTTTTATTGGAATACTGCCCATATTCAAGCGTGGGGTGTCGTGCTTGAGTTTTTTGGTAATTACCAGAGCATTCGTTTTTTGTGGAGCAAACTTTAGTTTGTTTGCGACACCCCACGCTTGGACACGTTCGAGTATTTTGTTGGCTCGACTCTCGACTTCCAAGGCTGTATCCCCGTTTATTGCCAGCACCACGTCATCGGCGAAGGCCTGGACGTATTCTCCGCTTCCCTCTAAGTCCCTGAGCAGTGGGTAATCAGGTGTACTTTAGGTTAGGTTAGGTTTTTTTTTTTTTTTTTTTTTTTTTTTTTTTTTTTTTTTTTTTTTTTTTTTTTTTTTTTTCTCTTGTACCTCTGGCAAGGTGGCCACAGACTGTGTTTACAATTTTGTTTTTTAAGTAATTTTCAGTTTTCCATTTATAATTTTGTTAGTGATATTCATCGTGTACTTCGTCTTGTTTATTTCTTATATATGTTCTTGTTTATTATTATGCTATTTTATTTATGAATTTTAATATTGATCTTAGATAATGCTTTTCAAAGAGTTTCCTCTTGTACTTCGTCTTGTTTATTTCTTATATATATTCTTGTTTATTATTATGCTATTTTGTTTATGAATTTTTAATATTGATCTTCGATAATGCTTTCCAAGAGTTTTCTCATTTACACTTAGATTCCTACTTGTATTTAGGATTTGTACCTTCTTCTATCACACTTTTTGGTATAAGTTTGGTGTATCTATTCCGATCTCCCATTTCTCTTTTTCTGCTTTGTTCTTTCTGCATTTCTATTTTCCGTTCTAAGTTCTACATTCCAGATACATGTTTGTTGGGATATTTTTCAAAATACCCCAAAAACATGTTTCACCAGTCTCTTGTATACTGTCCTTCCACTCTAATTATTAATACAATGCAGATAATCTTTATTCGGGTTGCAGTCTTTCAGTTACTTATGGCGGTGCACAGTTCGAGTTTTATGCGCTCTTCGTATTAAATATGTACAACCGGCAAACGGTTATCTGTTGTTATGTATGGACTGGTGGATAAGATTCCAATTCCTTTATCACTGCAGGATAGCGGAGAATGGAATCCTCCGCCAGTCCCGATACATTTCCGTTTAGTTCCTTGCTTGCCGGCTGTAACTGCGCTAGTTTTAGAGCTTGCTCTCTGTTTCTATTCTGGGCTAGGGCTTTTGTGTCAGCAGGGAAGACTTCAGCAATAAGCAACGGACGATCTAGCCAGAGCATCCCATCGCTTACGCACCGGGCATGTCTGGCTAAATGTGTTATGGTCTCGTTGCTCATATTTAGCTGTTTTACAATTGATGCAGGTGGGGGCTGTTCCTGCCCGCCATTCCTCACAGTCTGCCCTGAGGTGGGCGCCGCCGCAGTGACTACATCGATCCTGTGTGGTCTTACAATGTTTTTTGGAGTGCCCGTAATCCAGACAACGGGTGCACTGTACTAGGGGCGACTGATCTTCCGCTCTTACTCGCTGCAGGTCAATGTGCAGCGAGCCAGCCTCAGTCGCCCTTTTCCATATTGTTGGTGAAGTTGTTATCACGACGTGCCCCGTTAGTGGATTACGCGCCCTCATTCGATACTTCACCGCTAGGCGCCCCTCCTCAGGGCCGACACCCGCAAACAGATCCTGGTTCTGTTTTCGGACCGCCTCCAAGAGCTCCTCGTCCGTGTGACAGGACAGGACGTCTCTGAGGACGAGAAGAGGATCACGGTTTTTGAGGTCCTCACAAGTAAGTTTGCTCCCTGAGCTGAGGATTTTGCGTTTGATCTTTTCCCTGTCCTCTTCCGTCCCGCAACTCATCACGACCTTCCTGTCCTTTGCCTTCCGCACTTTCTCAACTCTCACCCAACCCTCTTTGGCGTTTATCACTTGTCTCACCTGCTCGAGGACGCTTTCCCCGGTTTCGGTCACGTCCTCGGAGGTGACAGCAATACTGTGCAGCGCAGTCTTAGGGAGTTGTATGGGCATTACGTGATTTTTGACAGCGTTTGCGTATGTAATATTCTTGTCTGCGACCATGTTCCGATTTTTGTTTAGCTCCTCTCTCAGATCAATCATTTGCTGCTTATTTTCTAAAAGGTTTCTGTTTGTAATTTGAAGCTGATTGAGGAGCTCTGCGCTTATATTTGAGCTTGCGTTGGTGGGTATATCAGTCGGCGAAGAATGTGCGTTATTTTTTGTGTTACTGTCAAGTTCCGGCTTTTTGCAGATCAATTGTGATTCCAGGTCTTTGACTATTTCATACATCCTACCTATTAGTTCAGTAACACTGGTTTTAATATCTGTGCGAATGTTTCTAGATGCGTTTAAGTATTTCTTCGCCTTACTCATGCACATTCTTGCTTCTGACGTCTTGTCCTGATAGGTCTTGTCCATTGAGGTCCTTGAACTGGAAGGGGGAGTGCTTTGTGAGTTTGTACTGGCTGCCTCCCATTCCCCAATACTCCTCCTTACTTTGGACATGATCTGTTTTGGAGGGGATGTTTTACCCTCTCCCTCACCTCCCACCATTTTTGCAGGTGTACGCATCATATTGGCCAGAGGTATGCGTCAGTTGTATTTAAAATATGCGATATAATAATACAATATTTTGAGTCAAATTAAATAAATATAAATACAAAATAATACAGAATACAGTGAGTATTTGTCCTAAGTGCTGTACATGGGCACTCAGTCAATTTAAAATTTGTCTGGTTGGGATGTATAACGTCCCAGTCAATAAATAAAGACGTCACAAGCAGTAAAAATAAAGACCAAAAATAAGTTAGTAAAATTATTTGCCTGTTTGGGGTGTAAAGGTCCCCAAACAATAAATTCACACGTCACAATACAAATATTATACTTAAAACTAACTTAAAACTATATCACAGAAGTCAATATCACGAAATAAAGGAAAAAGCCCAACTTTAAAAGATTTTCCGAAAATTTTCCAACTAGATGGCGCTACCAGTATATTAAGGCGCACATACAGTTTTGGAAATAAATCCTCTCTCCCTAAGCTCCAGGAAAATGGGTGGTGCGGGGGCGGGCTATTTTTCAATTTTTCAAAGTTTTTGTCGTCCGATCAGGACGGTTGATGTCTCAATCGATGCGGACGGTCAAAAGCAAACTATTGAAACTAAAAAATGGGGCTATTTTTCAAAGTTTTTGTCGTCCGATCAGGACGGTTGATGTCTCAATCGATGCGGACGGTCAAAAGCAAACTATTGAAACTAAAAAATGGGGAGGCTCAATGAAAAATTTTGAAAATATTAAAGAAAAAAACTATTTTTAACCAAAAAATGCCGGATTTACGCTAAGTTTTGCAAAATTTTCCAACACCGTTTTCCCGTGGAAGGTTCCTTTGTGCCTTAAAAGACGCGCAGGAGCACGGCGCAGATGATGGTATAAGGATTTGAAAAATATTCGCAAAACAAAGTGTTTTATAAAATTTTGAAAAACAAAAACTGACAAAAATTGACTATTTTATATGAAAATTTAATGAAAATTTGAGTTTTCCGTCAACAACGATGTACCGAAAGGTGTTATTTAACCTTCTCGGATCAACAAAAACCTAATATCACAATATAATTTACTAATACCTACTATAACCGGTCAGAACGGTATATTGTCTTATAAAATTAATATCAAAAAACGAGTTTTCCGGGATTTCCACGAGATTCCAAAAAGAAAATTTCACCGGAACCTTGTAAAAAGGACGGCGTCAATAAAACAAAAATTTCAATACAAAAATCTCGAAAATCGGCCAGCAAAAACTCAACAAAATATATATATTTGTATAATAAAATTCCAAAATTCGCACCGCTTAAGTAAACTTTTGATGGGCGTGGCACTATGATATTTTGCTACTTTTCAAAGTTTTTGTCGTCCGATCAGGACGGTTGATGTCTCAATCGATGCGGACGGTCAAAAGCAAACTATTGAAACTAAAAAATGGGGAGGCTCAATGAAAAATTTTGAAAATATTAAAGAAAAAAACTATTTTTAACCAAAAAATGCCGGATTTACGCTAAGTTTTGCAAAATTTTCCAACACCGTTTTCCCGTGGAAGGTTCCTTTGTGCCTTAAAAGACGCGCAGGAGCACGGCGCAGATGATGGTATAAGGATTTGAAAAATATTCGCAAAACAAAGTGTTTTATAAAATTTTGAAAAACAAAAACTGACAAAAATTGACTATTTTATATGAAAATTTAATGAAAATTTGAGTTTTCCGTCAACAACGATGTACCGAAAGGTGTTATTTAACCTTCTCGGATCAACAAAAACCTAATATCACAATATAATTTACTAATACCTACTATAACCGGTCAGAACGGTATATTGTCTTATAAAATTAATATCAAAAAACGAGTTTTCCGGGATTTCCACGAGATTCCAAAAAGAAAATTTCACCGGAACCTTGTAAAAAGGACGGCGTCAATAAAACAAAAATTTCAATACAAAAATCTCGAAAATCGGCCAGCAAAAACTCAACAAAATATATATATTTGTATAATAAAATTCCAAAATTCGCACCGCTTAAGTAAACTTTTGATGGGCGTGGCACTATGATATTTTGCTACTTTTCAAAGTTTTTGTCGTCCGATCAGGACGGTTGATGTCTCAATCGATGCGGACGGTCAAAAGCAAACTATTGAAACTAAAAAATGGGGAGGCTCAATGAAAAATTTTGAAAATATTAAAGAAAAAAACTATTTTTAACCAAAAAATGCCGGATTTACGCTAAGTTTTGCAAAATTTTCCAACACCGTTTTCCCGTGGAAGGTTCCTTTGTGCCTTAAAAGACGCGCAGGAGCACGGCGCAGATGATGGTATAAGGATTTGAAAAATATTCGCAAAACAAAGTGTTTTATAAAATTTTGAAAAACAAAAACTGACAAAAATTGACTATTTTATATGAAAATTTAATGAAAATTTGAGTTTTCCGTCAACAACGATGTACCGAAAGGTGTTATTTAACCTTCTCGGATCAACAAAAACCTAATATCACAATATAATTTACTAATACCTACTATAACCGGTCAGAACGGTATATTGTCTTATAAAATTAATATCAAAAAACGAGTTTTCCGGGATTTCCACGAGATTCCAAAAAGAAAATTTCACCGGAACCTTGTAAAAAGGACGGCGTCAATAAAACAAAAATTTCAATACAAAAATCTCGAAAATCGGCCAGCAAAAACTCAACAAAATATATATATTTGTATAAATGGTTAGGTTAGGTTAGGTTAGGTTAGGTTAGGTTAGGTTAGGTTAGGTTAGGTTCCCCGCCACTGCAGCGGGGCACAGGATCTCTTCGTGCAATCCATGCTGCAGTGGTCCATAGACGTTGCGATCGTCGCAGAGCCCTACTTTGTCCCAACATCGCAGTGCTGGGCCGGGGACTCACAGGGCACAGTGGCGATCGCAGTGGCGGCAGACTCTCCTCACTCGTCTCTCTCAGTACAGGTGAGGGAGGAGGGTCTCGTCTCGGCGTCTTGGAGGGACCTGACCTTGGTGGGGATTTATTTCTCACCGAACAGGTCCCTTGTAGAATTCGAGGCGTTTCTCGACAGAGTTGGTGCGGCTGTTCGGCGGGCGTCTTCCGGGCGCGTCATTGTGCTCGGAGATTTCAACGCAAAGAGCGTGTCGTGGGGGTCCCCTGCCACTGACGATCGAGGTTTGGCTGTGGAGGACTGGGCCGCCACGTGTGGCCTGGTGTTGCTGAACAGAGGCAGCACCAACACTTTCGAGGTGCAGCGGGGCGGGGCGACGATTGGATCGATTATAGATCTGTCGTTCGCCAGCCCAGCTGTAGCCCGGCGGGTGCAAGGTTGGCGTGTTCTGGCCGAGGTGGAGAACCTGTCGAACCATCGGTATATCCGATTCGACCTCTCCACCTCGTCCACAACCGAGACGCCGTTTCGGAGAGAGGGAGCTGGGGAACGAAATTTCCCTCGCTGGTCCCTGACGCGGCTCGACGAGGACGTGCTGAGGGAGGCCTCCGTCGTCTGGTCCTGGAACCTGCAGTCGGCAGAGCCAGCGGAGGTTGACGAGGAGGCGCTTAGGCTCCGGGGGGTCATGACGCAAATTTGCGACGCGGCCATGCCCCGAGCCAAGCGCGCACCTCCAAGGCGGGCGGTATACTGGTGGTCGCAACGGATCGCCGAGTTGCGCGACGAGTGTTGCGCAACGAGGCGTCGCTACACCAGATACCGGAGGCGGCGGTTCCAGAGCGAGGAAACGGGGCAGCTTCTGCACGACCTATACAAGGAGGCCAAGAAGAGCCTTCAGCTCGCGATTGCGCAGGCAAAGACCAGTGCTCGGCAGGAGATGCTGGACGAGCTCAATCGAGATCCGTGGGGCCGTCCGTATCGCGCGGTGCGCAACAAACTTCGCCAGCGAACGGCTCCGCTCACGGAGATCATGCAGCCTCAGCTGTTGGAGGGTGTGATGACGGCGTTGTTTCCGGACGCGCCCGATATCGCTCCTCCGACAATGGTGGACCCTTCCTCGAGGGATGAGGCTGCACCGGAGGTTGAGGCTCCTCCTCCACCTCCTCTGGAGTTGGCAGAGCTGCGTTTAGCTCTGCACAAGCTGAGGGCTAAACGCACTGCGCCCGGACCAGACGGTGTTCCAGGTCGGGTCTTGGCGGTGGCGCTGGGCGAGTTGGGGGCCCACTTCACCGGGCTCCTCGACAGATGCCTAGCGTCGGGTCGATTCCCGACCTGTTGGAAGGAGGGGAAATTGGTTCTCCTGAAGAAGGAGGGGCGTTTAGGGGATTCTCCGTCCTCCTTTCGTCCCATCGTGCTGCTGGATGATGCGGGCAAGTTCTACGAGAACCTCGTGGCGGCCCGCATCATCCAGCACTTGCGCAGCGTAGGCCCCGACCTGTCGGACAGCCAGTTCGGTTTCCGATTTGGCCGCTCGACGATCGATGCGGTTGCTCGTCTGAGGGGTCTCTCGGACGAGACGGTGGCGTCGGGCGGCGTGTTGCTGGCGGTGTCGCTAGATATCGCCAACGCCTTCAACACGCTGCCCTTCTGCTGTATTGAGGAGGCACTGCGGTATCACCGCGTGCCTCTTTACCTACAGAGGACGGTCGCGGACTACCTGCGAAACAGGGTGGTTCTGTTTAAGGGACAGGACGGCAGAGTCCATCGCCGCGGCATTCGTTGCGGTGTTCCACAGGGATCCGTTTTGGGTCCTCTTCTGTGGAACATCGGATATGACTGGGCTCTGCGGGGTGACCTTCGCCCTGGCCTCGGTGTCGTCTGCTATGCAGACGACACTCTGGTCACGGCTCGAGGGCGGAATTTGGCGAGGGCGGCGTCTCTCGCTGAAGAGGGAGTGCGGCAAGTCGTTGGGCGCATTGAGATGTTGGGCCTAAGGGTTGCCCTCGACAAAACCGAGGTTCTGTGTTTTCACGGTCCTCGGCGGGGGCCTCCTGCAGGTGCCAGCATCTCCATCAATGGAGTGAGGATCGAGTTGAAGCCCCAGGTAAAATATCTGGGACTTTTACTCGACGGCAGATGGGACTTCCGGGAGCACTTTCGGCGATTGGCACCAAGGCTGATCGGGACCGCATCTGCTCTCGGAAGGCTCTTGCCGAATGTCGGTGGACCCGATCTGGCCTGTCGCCAGCTTTATGCTGGCGTGGTCAGATCGATGGCGCTCTATGGGGCACCCATATGGGTCGGCGCTCTGACTCGCCATAATAGAGCGCTGCTGCAATCAACGCAGCGCGTTCTCGCGGTCAGAGCAATCCGAGGATACCGAACGGTGTCCCATGGAGCTGCTTGCGTGCTCGCGGGTATGCCACCCTGGGACCTCGATGCCGAGGTTCTGGTGGAGGTGTACGAGCGGCGCGCGGAGGCGCGCGCACATGGAGGGGAGCCAAGCTCCGAACTGGTCGAGCGTTGGAGGAGGGCCGCCCAACGGACCTTGCTGCGAAGGTGGAGGGAGAGGCTCGAGGTGCCCGGCGCGGGCCTGCGCACAGTTGAGGCTGTTCGTCCAGTCCTCAAGGAGTGGGTGAACAGACGGCACGGGGCGCTCACCTACAGGTTGGTGCAGGTACTGTCGGGACATGGTAGTTTCGGCAGATACTTGTGCCACGTAGCACGGAGGGAGCCGGTGGCGATGTGTCTTCACTGCCCAAGCGGCTGTGAAGACACAGCCCAGCACACGCTGGAGGAGTGCCAGGCGTGGGCCCGCGAACGGGCGACGCTCGTGGCTGTTGTTGGGAGTGACCTCACCTTGCCAGCCTTGGCAAGGGCCATGGTTGGTGATGAGAGGTCGTGGGAGGCAGTGGTCTCTTTCTGTGAGGAGGTGATGTCCCAGAAAGAGACCTCGGAAAGGGCAAGAGAGGACGATCCTCTCTCGGATCCTATCCGCAGGAGGAGGGCCGGTCGGAGAAGGAGGGCATTCGCCAACCTGATCTGAGCCTGAGTGAAGCCTCTAGGCGGTGGAAAAGGGGAGCTCTCTGTCGTCTTCTGCCAAGGGGCTTCGCTGGACGAAGCTGCGGCG
Source organism: Marasmarcha lunaedactyla (assembly GCA_923062675.1). NCBI lineage: Eukaryota > Metazoa > Arthropoda > Insecta > Lepidoptera > Pterophoridae > Marasmarcha > Marasmarcha lunaedactyla. The sequence continues at coordinate 27,749,288 of OV281350.1, forward strand.
TGCCACGTTTTCCTGGCATGCCGCAGATTATGGAGGAGCTGCGCTTGCGGCGGCACTGGCGTGTTCGCGGACGGTTCCGAGAGGAAACCCGCGTTCCGTCAATTTGGTGCCCGAAGGAAAACCCAGGGGTTTTAGCCAGTAAGAGTCTGGCATAACCCGGTCGCCGCTCCAGACGGCCGGGTATCCATGAGGATTTCCCCTGGCCAAAAAAAAAAAAAAAAAAAAAAGGTTAGGTTCCCCGTGGTGGTGGAGGACGAGGCGGAATGGTTGCGGGGCGCGTTGTCGCAGGTTTGCGACGCGTCAATGCCCCGAGCCAGGCGTCGTCCCCCGAAGCCCCAGGTGTACTGGTGGTCCGCCGAGCTCACGAATTTGCGTGCAGCTTGTGTGGTCGCACGACGCCAGTACACCAGTTACAGGCGGCGGCGGATGCGGGAGGAGGATGTGATTGCACTCCTGCATGCTTCCTTCAAGGAGTCCCGGCGGCAGCTGAAGGCAGCGATCGGCAGGGCTAAGGCTCTTGCGAGGGAGGAGTTGCTGGGGACGTTGAACCGCGACCCGTGGGGGAGGCCGTACAGGTTGGCGATGTGCAAACTTCGCCCCTGGGCACCCCCACTCACGCGAAGTCTCCAGCCGCAAATCCTGGACAGAGTCGTTGCGGCCCTGTTTCCGCGGACGGGGGACCATCCCAGTCCCCCCATGATGCCTTCGGTTGCCGCGGAGCCCGGCCCGGAGGTGGCGCCGTCAGTGACCCCGGGAGAGCTGGGAGCTGCGGTGTTGCGGCTGCGAGCCAAAAACACCGCCCCCGGTCCTGACGGCGTACCCGGCCGGGTGTTGGTCTTGGCCATGGATGCCCTCGAGCCTCGTCTGAGGAGACTCTTCGACGCCTGTCTGGCCCTAGGCCAGGTTCCACAGCGGTGGAAGACAGGTCGTCTCGTTCTCCTCAGAAAGGAAGGGCGTCCGGCGGAATCCCCATCTGCGTACCGCCCGATAGTGATGCTCGACGAGGACGCCAAACTCTTTGAGAGAGTTGTGGCCGCCCGGATCGTCGAGCACCTAGAGGATGTCGGACCGGATCTGGCAGACTGCCAGTTTGGATTCCGCAGGGGTAGGTCTGCCGTAGACGCGATTCAGCGGGTTAAGTCCTTGGCGCAGGACGCGATCGCCCGGGGTGAGGTCGTGTTGGCGGTGTCTCTGGACATCGCCAACGCATTTAACTCCCTCCCCTGGAGCTGCATCAGGGAGGGGCTCCGATTCCACGGAGTTCCTCCGTACCTGCGCCGGGTCGTCGGGGACTACCTGTCTGGGCGTGCGGTGGAATACCCCGGTCGAGACCGGTGGTGTCGGCGGGAGATGTCGTGCGGCGTTCCTCAGGGGTCGGTACTAGGCCCACTCCTCTGGAACATCGGCTACGACTGGGTGCTGCGAGGAGCCACAGTGCCGGGTGTCGGCGTAGTGTGTTACGCGGACGACACCTTGGTCACTGCCCGAGGCAAAAGCCACAGGGATGCTTCCTTGCGCGCCACCGCCGGCGCGGCATTCGTGGTGGGCCGCATACGACGATTGGGTTTGCGGGTGGCGCTCGAAAAGTCCGAGGCCGTGGTGTTCCATGGCCCGCGGAATGCGCCGCCCCGGGGTGCCCATATCGTCGTATCCGGAGTCCGCATCGACGTGAGGCCGTCGATGCGCTATCTGGGACTCGTCCTGGATAGCCGGTGGAACTTCGGCCCCCACTTCGAGTGCCTTGAGCCTCGGCTGCTGAGGGCGGCTGCGGCCCTGGGAAGGCTGCTTCCGAATCTCGGCGGACCTGAGACGTCGTGTCGGCGTCTCTACGCGGGAATCGTGAGATCGATGGCCCTGTATGGTGCCCCTGTGTGGGCCGGCAGCGCCCTGAGTCGCAGCAATGTCGCCCGCTTGACGCGAGTCCAGCGGGTGATGGCGATCAGGGTGGTACGGGGTTATCGCACGATCTCGGGTGAGGCATCTTGCGTGCTGGCGGGTACTATTCCCTGGGACCTGGAAGCGAGAGCCCTCGCGTCGCTCTACGAGTGGCGCGTGGAGGCGCTCCGGGCCAGGGGTCACCCGCCTGCACTGCAGGAACAGGAGGGGCACAGAGCTGAGCTGCGCCAACGGGCTACCGAAGCGTGGGAGTCCAGGCTGGCGCTTTCGAGCGCCGGACTCTGGACTATCGAGGCAATTCGTCCGGTCTTCCAGCAGTGGTTGGGTAGGCGACACGGTTTCCTGACCTACCGTCTGATGCAGGTGCTCTCGGGACATGGTTGTTTCGGGAGTTACCTGTTTCGGATCGGTCGGGAACCGACTGCCAGGTGCCACCACTGCGACGATTGCCTCGACGAGACGGCCCAGCACACGCTGGAGGTATGCCCGGCGTGGGATGCGGAGCGCAGCGCGCTCGGCTCTGTATTGGGTGCCGACATCTCGCTCCCGACCGTGGTTCGCGCTATGGTCGAGAGTGAGAGATCGTGGCAGGCGGTGCGATCCTTCTGCGAGGCCGTAATGCTCGCGAAGGAGGCGGCGGAGAGGGCTAGGGAAGATGATGCATCCTCCCTTCCGCTTCGTCGCCGTCGCACGGGACGCCGGAGGGCGGCTTTCGTTGCCGAAAGCCTCCCTCTCCCGCAGTCCCATGAGCCTTCGTTGGCGGGTTCGGGGGAATCCGCCTCCGGTCCAGGGCTCGAGATGGCGCGTGCGCTTCCTGCGCACCATCTCATGAGGGACGACTAGAGAGGGACCCCTCCCTCTCGGGACGTCGCCGGCGCTGCACAGAGCGCCGGCCAACGCTGTCGGGTCGCGAACGAATGCGCAAGCTCCTCGTGACCCGACTCCGTGCGTCCAGACGGAAGCCGCAGGTTTTTAGTCGGTAAGAGTCCGGCATAACCCGACCTCGGCCCCCGCTGGGGTAGGGTATCCATGAGGATTTTCCTGCGTTAAAAAAAAAAAAAAAAAAAAAAAAGGTTAGGTTAGGTTAGGTTAGGTTAGGTTAGGTTAGGTTAGGTTAGGTTAGGTTAGGTTAGGTTAGGTTAGGTTAGGTTAGGTTAGGTTAGGTTAGGTTAGGTTAGGCGGCGGAGAGGGCGAGGGAAGATGATGCATCCTCCCTTCCGCTTCGTCGCCGTCGCACGGGACGCCGGAGGGCGGCTTTCGTTGCCGAAAGCCTCCCTCTCCCGCAGTCCCATGAGCCTTCGTTGGCGGGTTCGGGGGAATCCGCCTCCGGTCCAGGGCTCGAGATGGCGCGTGCGCTTCCTGCGCACCATCTCATGAGGGACGACTAGAGAGGGACCCCTCCCTCTCGGGACGTCGCCGGCGCTGCACAGAGCGCCGGCCAACGCTGTCGGGCCGCGAACGAATGCGCAAGCTCCTCGTGACCCGACTCCGTGCGTCCAGACGGAAGCCGCAGGTTTTTAGTCGGTAAGAGTCCGGCATAACCCGACCTCGGCCCCCGCTGGGGTAGGGTATCCATGAGGATTTTCCTGCGTTAAAAAAAAAAAAAAAAGGTTAGGTTAGGTTAGGTTCCGCGGACCTGCTTGGTTGTCCAAGTGGGAGGGGAGGTGATACCCCTACGCGGCGCGTCTCCGGGTGGCGGATAGGAGGCCACTCTTCTCACTCTTCTTCATGAAGAGTGGTCAAGAGTGGTAGGGGCTTTTTCTATTAGAAAGGGCCCCCGCGGACCAAACACTGGGGAGGGGGGGAAATGGTTGGGGTGGGCTGCGTCTGTCCCGTATCGGGCGGCAGTCTGCTTCGTCGGTGCCCTGTGTCTGACCCATAGTGGGCGGCAGGGTGCCCTTTGGTGGTTGGGGCGGGCTGCGACTGTCCCGTATCGGGCGGCAGTCTGCTTCGTCGGTGCCCTGTGTCTGACCCATAGTGGGCGGCAGGGTACCCTTTGGTGGTTGGGGCGGGCTGCGTCTGTCCCGTATCGGGCGGCAGTCTGCTTCTTCAAAACTACGGCGGAACGTTTTGGTCGGCGTGGGCTTTTGTCCGGACCATGGAGGTGTTGACTGCCGGGGCTTTTGTCCGGGTCAAGGGTGGTGGGCGCGGCGTGCACTTACACTGCCACCGCGCTGGCATTCAATTGCCACCATCACCAAACCGTAAACCGTCAAAGTGTCGTGGATCATGTCTCGCGGCTTTGACGGAACGGGGGTCTTGGCTTAACCGCCTGGACCGCGAGGAGTAAACCTCTCTAAAAATCCCTAAAGGGCCGTTATTGGGAGACGTGGTAACGGCCGCCCTCCGGGGTGGTAGCTGAGGCACAGCTACCTGCAAGCGCCAACCCAGGGGTTTTCCCGCCCCCCTGGCGTAATTGCGGTCACGGTTTTAGGCACAGGGGTCCCTGCCGCCGTGGAAACTTACTTACCCCATACTCGTGGGAACAATATGGAAAAAACCAAAAAAACTACCGACGTTAGGCCCGCGAAGGGCGGAGTTGACGAGGAGGAGGTGTCTGAGATAGACACAAACAACCTGGCGATATCGAACATGGACTCCGATTGCACGCGAACGGACAGTGGCAGTGAGGCGGCAGCAATGTCTGCGGATCTGTCGGAGGAGAGCTCGGAGGGGAGCGTGACCCGCCTTATACTGGCAAAGGGTAAAAAACGCCTCCGCCGCAACAGGACGACCAGCTCTAGTAGCGAGAAGGTCGCAAAGGGAGGAGGTGCCGCGAAAACTTCCGGCAAACCGGCGGAAAAGAGGGGCCGTGGTAGGCCAGCTACCACTGGCGAATATGTCGGGCTCGCCAAGGCCAAGCAAGCGCTTGTTGAAGCTCGGAGGGCGGAGCTGGAATTGGCGACCGATATGGAGCTGACTGATTCCGTCAGGAAGCTGGGGAGTGGGGTTTCTGCTGACACGGTCAAGGAGCGGGTCCAGTCCAGTCTGGACCTCATCCTTGAAGTGGTGGCGAAGTCAAAGAATCTTAAGGGTACTTGCGTGAGTGCCCTTAAGAAAGCGACAGCCGTAATTGGGGAAGAAATGGCCTCCATGTATGACAGGAGCCAGTCCGAGGAAGTGGCAGCTCTTCGAGCCGAGAACGCTCGCCTCACGGCTGAGCACGCGGCGCAATTGGAGGCCTTGAGGGCAAATAACGCTCGCCTAAACGCGGAGGTAGAAACCCTCCGCACTGAAATGGCGACCTGGCGCGCCCAAATGGAGGAGGCTCGCGCCTCGTCACTGGTGGTGCCGACAAGCACCGAACCACGGCGAAAGACTCCAGAGGAGGATTTAAGGGCCGGAATCATCCGGGAGTGTAGCGCCATGATGCGCTCAATGTTGGAGAGCATCGGCGGCCGGCTTCTACCGGAGCAAAGACTGCGCCCGCCTCTAAAGGCGGATGCTCCAGCTCGGATGGAGACAGCTTCCTCGGCGCCCTCTGCACCGTCGGCGACGAAGAAGAAGAGGGCAAGGGGAAAGAAAGCGAAGGCGCCCACTCAGGTGCTGGAACCTGTTAGTGACTCGCGCACAAGCGCCCCCGCGGCCCAGCCAAATGACTGGGTTGAGGTGGTGCGCAAGGGCCTTAAGAAGAAGGCTACCAACGCCCCAGGGTCACGCCCTGCTCCGACGTCGGTACCGAAGAAGAAGGGGTCTGCGAGCACGAGCGCAGCCAAGGGGACTGCTCTGCGGCCACCAACGTCGTCAGCAGTCGTCCTGACGCTGGAGCCTGGGGCGGCCGAGCAGGGCATCACCTTTGAGAAGGTGCTGACCCAGGCCAGACAGGCCGTGAAACTGGAGGATTTGGGTATCAGCGGGGTGGCCTTTAGGCTAACAAAGACTGGTGCCCGAATGTTGGAGGTCCCCGGGAGGGACAGCGGAGAGAAGGCTGACCGCTTGGCCGAGGAGCTCCGACGAGCCCTCCCACCTAGTGTTCGCGTGGCGAGGCCAGTGAAGCGGATTGACGTCCTGGTCACCGACCTGGACGACTCCGTGTCGCCCCGGGATGTGGCCGAGGCGTTGGCCAAGGCAGGGGGCTGCCCCGCTGAGCAAATCAAGGCCGGAGAAATCCGTTCCGGCCCTTACGGCAGCGGCCGTGTGTTGGTGCAGGTGCCGGTCGCAGCTGCAAAGGTCGTGGTCAGCCTGGGCAAAATTCTAGTTGGCTGGAGCTCTGCCCGGATTCGACCACTGGAGGCGCGGCCCCTGAAGTGTTACCGATGCTGCGAAATCGGTCACACAGGGGCCCAATGCAAGTCGGCCGTTGATCGCAGCCAGCTCTGCTTCCGGTGTGGACTGCCAGGCCACAAGGCGGCCGATTGCGCAGCAAATCCTTCCTGCCCTGTCTGTCTGGAGAGCGGCAAGCCCTCCGGACACTCTATGGGGGGAAGGAAATGCTCGCCACCCAGGCGAGGTAAGCGCCCCACTCCCTCGGCGCCGCCACAGGAAGCGATGACGACCGATTAGCAATGGCTACCTCTCATCGCTTCCTACAAGGGAATTTGAACCACTGCAGCGGGGCACAGGATCTCTTCGTGCAATCTATGCTGCAGTGGTCCATAGACGTTGCAATCATCGCAGAGCCCTACTTTGTCCCAATATCGCAGTGCTGGGCCGGGGACTCACAGGGCACAGTGGCGATCGCAGTGGCGGCAGACTCTCCTCACTCGTCTCTCTCAGTACAGGTGAGGGAGGAGGGTCTCGTCTCGGCGTCTTGGAGGGACCTGACCTTGGTGGGAATTTATTTCTCACCAAACAGGCCCCTCGCGGAATTCGAGTCGTTCCTCGATAGGGTCGGTGCGGCTGTTCGGCGGGCGTCCTCCGGGCGCGTCATCGTGCTCGGGGATTTTAACGCCAAGAGCGTGTCGTGGGGGTCCCCCGCGACCGACGAC